>OU612084.1:13847017-15233593 GCA_914767735.1 Anoplius nigerrimus
TGGAAACGTAAAAATCGCGATTTTTTGCCCGCGTATGCTAAAAGTGAGGGTCTGCTTCCTTTGAGGATGATTTTACAATAATTAAAATTATACGTAGCATCAACGTGTTACTGTCGTGGTGATGATGATGATGGTGATGATGACAATAATAATAATTTCTCGTAATAATACAATAATCATAATGACAATAATAATTCATAATAATAATTAGTACAACAATGATTAATGTCTCACAATATAATGGCTGTATGTATTTATATATTTATATAACTATGTATGTATATAGTCCGTATGGTGGGGCAGAGGGTAAGTGACAGCTATGTACAGTACATACTTGCCTTAGTTGTACCATCGTTACACAATAATATATACCTATATTCTCAATAATAATAATAAATCATAATGTAAATGATAATATGACAATAATAATAATAATAATAATAATCATAATCGTTTACTCATAAAATACCTTATATATATAACATGTATCGTAATAATAACTAGGGTATGCAGTATGTACGTAAGGAGGATGTGTTCAACCAGGATATGTCGGTGAAAACTATGGTAATATCAAGCGTCAACTTTTTTTGTTGTTGTTTATCAACTCTCCTAATCATTTACCATTTCCACAAAACTGCTATTACAAAAGTGCGTACTCGCGTCTTACATTATAGGTACAATGCATATATCGGCTTGTGTCCTACCTACTTGTTCATTGTCGTTTACGTTAGTTTGGTAGTTTAAATTATCCTTCAGTTATATACTTTTTTTCCTTAATGGAGTTACTCTACTGTTATCCTCTCGTTTAACATCATACATACATACATACATACGTACATACATATACACATGTGTGTGTATACAATATGACACGGTACTTTCTACGCATCGACGGTATATATATATATAGGTATATCGTATCGTCGTATAGTATAATAATTTTGTTCCTCCGGTGTTTCTTTGCATTACTTTTTCTCTCTCTGTCTTTCGCTCTTCCCCCGCTCTCTCTTTCTCTCTCTCTCTCTCCCGTTTTATTAAACGCGATGTCGTACGAGGGTACGTTTAATGCCGCGACGACAACCCTCTAGTTCTATAACTTTTCGTCGACACGCAATTCAGGACTCGCTTACGTTCGTTCCTTAATGAAAGCTTTAGGCACCTGTTCAATAGTTGACCTGAGAAAAATATTAGCGGCAAATGACATTACGCGTGTTATATATGATTTTTACACCCAGTTTCTCAGCACCCGGCGCCAAGCAAATACATGTGCGACTCGCCGCGCGTGAAGGGGAATCTGTGTCGATCAAACGCAACATCGACGTAAATACCGAAGAAAGGATAATCGAAACGAAGAACGGTATCAACGATGAAGGGAAGACGATATGACACAAACTCTGTACTTCGTAACGTGAAAGGAGCTTTCGAATCTGTCAATCGTTATCGATCGACACCTATCGCGCATAGATATCGTTATAGGCGGGTAACCTCGTTATATGACACATGGATCCTCACAGATATGTAGGCATAAATGGCATTTATGCGAGCACGGTACTTGTCCCCGATGCGACTGTCGCGCTGCAAACTCCCGTCACGATTTGTTTAATCGAGACTTCGCAGCCACGTCCGCCCGCTTCGGCGTACACGCATACACTAACATTCTTATGGAACACTTCCGTCGATTGCAGTTTGACTCTCGGCCCTGTCGCGTAAGCTGAGAATGTCGGAAGCGGTTGACAATTAGCCGAGGTAGCAATTAATTGAAACTCACGTCCGAACGGCACGATGATACGGCACGATCAAACGGCACGAATCTCCGCAGAGCCTCGACGACAATTACGTCTAACAGTAAAAATTAATGGAAAGTCGCGCTTGTCGTGGACAAACGTCAGGGATCATCGTCGAAGCCGCCGAGAGAACGTTTCCGCCGCTTATTTCCGTTCAACGTGCTTTCGGCTGATGCTCCTCTCTCTCTCTCTCACTCTCTCTCTCTCTCTCTCCCTCTCTGCAATGTGCAACTGAGCCATCCGGTGTTCCATTCGCGTGATGGTGCGAAGAAAAAGGAAGGTGTCAAGACAATTTGAAAAGATAAAATGTCCCGTCGATATCGTTTCGGTGTCCTTCGAAGGTAAAGCCAGTACTAGAAATGCGTGTCCAAGTATTATTATTATTTACTCTTAATTCCATCGTAGTATCCGCGGCTGCTACAAAAGTCCTATCCTATATTTTTTTTTGTTTTGTTTATTACGCAGGCCTCTATAAGACTTACGGTAGCACGGTAAACCTCTATAAAAATAAGAGCTATCCTACGTAAACGTATTACAAAAATAAATGGCATTGTACTCTGCTAAAGAAGCAAAATGGTACAGGCGCAATGTCGAGCGACGCGAGCATTTTGTTTATGACCCCCCCTCCTCTCCCCCTCCCAAGTTCCCATACTCTTCCGTTTACGGTGTTCTCCATGTATTTTTTTCACCCCTAACCCGTCGATATTGATTCAAAACCAATTTACGTCACATATGTCGGATGCATGCACCCAGCCTTCCATCCCCCCCCCCCCCCACTCCTTTCTTGTCAACCGCTCTTCGCTTTTTTACTCCCGCCTATTCATCCGCAATTTCCTCCTCCCTTCCCCCCCTGCCTCTCCTTCATCCCACGCCCCGGACTTCTCAATTAAGCTTTCGAAAAATTGAGTTTAATTGCGTCACGCGTTGCTCGTGCCAGGAGACGGAAAAGCGTAAAAGTTCCGAGCCAGAGCGCAAATGGAGTCCCGTGTGGAAAAAGATTAGGTCGCGCGAGGGTGTACAACGCGGCGGCATCTGACAAGAATCTTGGAATACGCAATCGGCAGAGTCGAGGGGAGGGAGAGGTCCCGGGACTTTTTTTCGGACGAACGGAATCGAAGCTCTTCCGTCGCGGAGACGCCGGTGTGTCGTCGGATTTGCATTTTAAACGTGCTTCGCACTCTCCCGCCTTTCCGCGGATTTCGAATGAATGGCTTTTAATATCGGCCGCATCGAGATGGCCGACGATCGCGTTCATTGTGCTTTTAATGCCCGCGGGCTCTGGCTCGCAAACGCCCGGCCCGTCTCTCTCTCCTTCTCTCTCTCTCTCTCTCTCTCTCTCTCTCTCTCTCTCGGCCGTATGGCATTCTAGAATCCGTAAGCTTATGTTAACTTAATTAAACACTGGGCGATAGTTGCGCGTTTCACGCCGTTCAACGTGCCGCGCGCCTCCGATCACCTAACGATCCACCTATCGTCCGTACCCACGGACGAACGGCGTCGATGTTTGGAAGGTACCGCGATGCCTACCGCCTATCCGGTGCAAAAAAAAAAGAATGAAAGGGAAAAAAGACTTCTCGTCCATCTTACGAAAAGTCACCGAGAGGAAAGTTTCGCGACGGCCGACGGCCGCGAGTGGAACGAGAAACTTCCGGCCGAGTCGCCCGTAACGCTACGATATAGTCAGCTTCGAGCAGCTGTCCCAGCGTTCGGACGCGTGTGACACGGCATTGGCAATAGCGTCGGAACGATTGTGAAGCAATAATGAAATTGGCTCGGTGAAGCGGCGCTCGTCGAGCAAATTCGTTCGGTGTCTTTGCGTGCGCTCGCACTCTCTCGCGTTCTCGGGGTTAGGGGCCAATTTCTGCCAACCGCGCTAAGGTGGAAGTTTGCGCTCGAAGCTGAACGTAAAATCGATGCCGAAGTCGGAATCGGCGATTCTCGCGTTGTCGTAAAGCTCCGGCAAAATGTAAAGAGGGGGGGGGAAACGTCCTATCGCGGCTAAACTTCCTAAACCGTCCCTACGTCTCCCTTATCCAAACTAATTCGAGTGTCTCTCATGCGTTCGCACTGTCTCTCTTTCTCTCTCGCTCTCCCTCTCTCCTTCTCCGGCTACCGTTCCACGTCGTTCCCCCACTGTCGATTTCAATTGAATCAGTACGGTAGTTAACCGAGGCGAATTCGCGAATATATATTGCCAGCCGGCAATCCGATGAGATTTTCTTCATTCACGGACGATCGACTCTCGTAAATATGTACACGTCGAATTGGGTCTCATCTAGACTCGGCACCGTGACAACACTTTACGCGCTAATCGATAGTTACTCCCGAATATAATTGTAATTGATGTAGCGAAGTAGATAGGCTAAAAAAGGAGAGAAAGGGAAATGAAGAAAATTGCTCGCTAACATAATCGTGTAAAACATAGGACTCGCTCAAGACTAGCGTGAAGGTTGAAATTTCGGTCGCGACTACGTAATATCTTAACAATATCCTACATCACAATTGGTGGATATATTTTTGTCGCATCTTGGCCGTCGCATGAAAATCACCCGCGTCGGAGGAACCCGTCGAAAGACGTACGTTAGTGCGTTTATTAATTAATTACCAGTTAAGAGTCTGCCGCTGTAGCGTTCAGACAACAATTTCCTAAAGACTACGTTTTGCGTTTATCTTCTTTCTAATAAAGGCAGTTGGGGTTGTTTTCGACTTATGCTCATATACTGTAAAATTTCATGTCCGTTTAAACAACAGTAGTTCCTCTCTCAACTGTAGCATACCGACGAGTGTAAAATTTGTATGCACTTGTGTTCTTCAATTGCAGTTCAATTAGCGTCAACTAAGTAAACAGCTTGCAACCTTGTCCGACAAAAAGTATGGTGAACGAATAAACAGATTGAAAAAACAAATGATACACTATCTTTATTATTATACAACAGACGATACAATAAAACTATAGCGGTTTCTACCTAAAAAAGCTGATCCGACTACAACGTCCTAGTCACTTACAAAATTAGCCAAATGTCGAGCCGTTGGAGTCAAAAGAGAATTCTATACTAGTTGCGAATACACACTAATCACAAGTGTATCTACACGTCAATCTCAGACCGAAATCTGTACGAAAATAGAATTATATAGAATTAATAATTTGCTCGATTTGCCAATTAGACGATTAAATAAACGAATTCGTCAACCGTAAACGTAACAATCACATTGCACGGAATATTGCCAGTACTGAATGATCAATACGAATTTCACGCTCGCAAGACTTTTTACCATCACAAAATATCACGCGAGATCTATTCCCACTTCGCTGTGCTAGCTTTGAGCCCATCATTTTAAACAGATCTCAGTGTCATTCGAGGCGTGAAGGAGGATAAAACGAGAAATTTGTGCTTTCGAACCTGTCCGTCAGCTTCCACGCTCATTCATCGAGGCAGCTATGAAAGCAACGAATCAGCGACGGAATTAGCATAAAAGCGCGACAAAAAAAAAAGAAAAATTAAAAAGGAACCGTAAATGAAACATCACAATACTCTTGTCTATCGATACGACCACGCTTAATCTCACTTTCTCATGCGCTTAAGATCCGGATACGTCGTAAAAATGTTCTCAACGAACGTTCGAAAAATACTCTCTCGCCCCAAATGTGTCCGTTAAATAGAGTGACAAATTAAAAACTGCATTCGAAGTAGTATGAGGACCGCGAGTCAAGGATATGTGCCGTATAATACTTCAAGCTGAGATTACAGATAGGTTCGTTCGACGAAAATGATACATTGAAGTTTCGAAAAGAACGTCCGTTCCGACGTACATGCTTCCGAGTAAATAAACGTTTTCCAAACTACGCGCTATGGTTCTCGGTACTTTCCTGAACGATTTACGGGGAACCTCAAACCGTTGCATATAACACACTCTGATCTATTGAAGTTAATTGAAACCTGGCGCGACCTCTATGAACGCTTTTCATTGCAATACTACACCATCACTCAACATGAAACGTTGCATATTTACATTTTCTCCTTACGCTTATTATTTCAAAGTGTCATCAGTTTGGAAAACGTTAGAACCGTGCAGACCACCGCTCTCTCTCTAGCCATCGTTTCTCAGCTAACCCCGTCATCCCAGATTAACAATGAGGGAAGAAACTTTATAAACAACATGCTGCAGATATATTAGAGTATCTCGCGGCTTAAAGATATACACGTGGTGTATAGGTCCGATCGGCAATCGACAATCCGCATCGAGGAAACGATGCCAAAGCGGCGGTGAAATCTGCTTCGCTCGCGCTTTTAAGTATTATCCCGAGAAGCTGAGGAATGGCAAATTTGATTAACGCAGACGACCTCGATTAACTCGAAATTACGCTGATGTAAGGGGGGGGAAAGAGCCGCGGCCCGTACCTATTTCCTTCATCATCCTGGCTTACCAGGTGAGACTACGTGCCAGGAGTTTGCGATCTGGCAACGTGTTACGTGACAAGTGTCAAATGACAAGTGCGTTTTGACGTATGGCTCACTCGTCGCGACCTCCCGGCGTAATTCGAGATTAGCCGAGAGCGTGTGCGAATCAACGCTCTTGCGATCCCTGCACGTCGAAACTAAAGACTGTCTCCCGATAATTTTCCAGCCAATTCGTTGGCTCAATTAGAAAATAGCCGTTGCGTGTGTCCAACGCCGTATCTGTGTCAAAGGGACACGCGTACATACGTATGTCGCGTACGAACGTCCACGTGTCTCTGTATCATGTGGGTGGGTGTCGTTGTTTAGTGCCTTACGTTATTTCATTCGGTCGGGTAGGCAATCTGATGCATTTTTTTTTCTGTTTTCTTCGCCTCTTAAATATGTTCTCTCTACGTGTGGACCCTTCGCGCGATATTTTATTCGTCCCCATTTTTTGATTCCCTTACGAAATTTGAATTATTTACAAGCTCGACCGAGCAGTCTCACGAACGACGCGCCTCTTTCTCTGTCTTTCTCTCACTTGCTGTCTCTCCCTCTCTCTCTCTCTCACTCTCTCTTTCTCACTCACAACGTTATCATCGTTCCGACTCATCTCGCTCCCGTTTACGATCCATCTCCATTCCATCGAGACCGCGACTTTATAACGATGTAAATTGAGAAAAAGCTTAGCGAACCTCTAATAAGATAACGACACCGGCGGTGTGGACGAATTTTTCATCTCTCGCGACCGCGTATCTTTTATGTACCGTAAAGTTATCGTCTCCCATCCGCGTCGCTCGAACGGAAAGTCTCCGCGAAAACGATAAAACTCCGCCGAGCAATTGTTCATCCGCCCGGTACTTGACGAGACCGGGCTCGTTTCGTTTGTATCTTGTTCGTTTCACTGCTTTATTTGTTCCACAAATCGTTCCTTAGTCTCTTATATATTGGTCCAACGCGTGCATCTTTGACGAGAGGACCCGTCCTCAAAGTACGCATTTTGATATATGTTCGCCACGTATGAAAGAGTACTCGAAGATATATGTTCGTAGAAAGGCTGTCGGGGGCTAATGTGTGATGAGATCGCTCAAAAAACGATTCGAAAGCCAAAGTCGAGAGTCAGTGCTGGGCAATGTCTGCTTTACGTATAAACCGTCGCGATACGGGCTACTGTTTGAAATAGATTTTATTTAATAAGGTCGGTTTCCTACGATCGATAATCGTATAGCTGCCGAGTGATCGATCCCACCTACGGGGAAGAAATCACTAGAGCGTCATATGAAATAATTTAACGTACGTTCGCCCAACGTATCGTTCGCGCCGCCAATATTTACATATACAAAATAAATAATATAAATTTCACAAAACGCAATATGTACAGAGAGTCGATAAATAACGTGCGACCACAGGAAATGAACGATGTACCGAATACTGTGGATCAGTCTATCAAACACCATCGATAAGATAAACAATTCGAATCTCCAGCATCTATTCCAAACAGTAAAACGGAAAATTTCTTACGCTACAGCGTGCATAACGTAGGATGCAACATTTAAAATTCTTTCAATTGTTAATATAGTCGAATAGTGCTTTCCGCGGGTTTAAATCATCATTCATCTATCTCTCTTTCCCTCAGTAGTCATGCTCGAAATGAACGTCCGTGTGCCCAACACTGGGAAAGCAAAATTCACTTAAGCCGAGAAGTACGCACATGAACAAAGAAAAAGTTAAAGGGAAAGAAAATGATCGGAATGAAGGATTGACCGACCGATCGCAACTGTAACGTTTTAGGTACTCCTAGGGGCTACCTACAGTACTCACAGTCATAATCTACAAAATACGTTATCACTAGAATAATTAGGAGCTGCGCGAACATATGCACGGAGGCTTTAATCACAGCTTTGTAGTACAAAATAATATCTCGTGGATCTGCACAATGACTAGCCAACATGAAGATCATTGCTTTCTCTCATTGCACCTCGTTCTCGCCGCATTCTCACACGGCGGGGAAGCAAAGAATGACACGCTTAAGGACACGAACCCTCCCCGCTGATTTTGGCCGCGAAGGATCGATCGCGATGCGATGCAAAGGGCAGGGAAAAATAACATTTTCCCTCCGTCCCGTTCGCGACTTAGCGCGCGATCGAACGCCAGGTGTGGGAGGGAGCATAGAAAGAAAATGAATTTTTACTTCACAGTCCATTACTTGGATCAGAAATCAGTCTTGCCCGGTGACCCCACGCCATCCCATTTTCACATCGAAATCGAAAGCCTCACAGGCATACGCGCGCAGAATTCTTTTGTTCGATAAGATTATATTTAAAAAAGAAAAGGAAGGAGGAAAGAAAAGAAAAGATCGCCGAAACAGACCTTGCGTAAGGAGGTTTATCGGGGCACGCTAATGCGATTTCTTTCGTCTCTAGCCAATCACCCTTCCTTCGATCCCTTCATTCCTCCGAATCGTTGCACTCCCTTTTAATACCGTCGCTCCATCCGAATTTGCCTTTACATTCATGCATAACGCGTTTATTATATTGCCGACGAGGCCGCCGCGTTCGCGGTCTCATCATCCTACGTTAAAATCGTTAATTTCGTTAGTGTTTAACCGCGCGTAAAGTGTGCAACGTCCAAAAACTCACAATGTACCCGCGGCTGTCATGGTTCCCCCGCTTGCATCGAAGCTTGTGGCGTTAGTAATAGTAGCGATGGTTGTAGTATAGTAGTAGTGATAGAAATAATACTAGTATTAGTAGTAGTAATAGTAGTAGTAGTAGTTGTAGTAATAATAGTAATAGAAGTAGGGGTAGTAGTAGTAGTAGCAGCAGTAGTAGTAGTAGTAGTCGGAGTAGTAGTGGTAGTAGTAGTAGTATAGTCGTAATAGTAGTAGCGTAATAATAGCGGGAGGGGAGGCAATATCGAATAATCATAAATCTAACTAATAGTGTTAAAAAAATCAACAGCCCTGCTATAACGCTCCTAGTGATGGAACTTGTGAATCTACCTGCATCTTCCTCCTCGCCCCATTATAATACATTCATATGTATGTATATGTATATACAATATATATCTGTGTACGGTACACTTCGATATGTGAAAAGTAAGTACACCTATGGAACTGATCTGAAAGCTGCACGGTACTCTGTCTAAAACGAAAAAGTGACGTCACAAGCGTGTCCTTTGCGAAAAGCTAGAGCCCAAGTGTCGAGTGGGCGTACGGAGAGGAAAAACTGTGGGTAGAGAGACCTGATAGCGTTTCAAGCTAAAGAGAAACCATGACGACTAAGCTTACGCACTCTAAATCGCATACGCGCACTAAGTGCGCCGCCTTCAAATAAACTTCGTTTTCTCGTGTACGTGTTTCGTGTCTCTGTAGGTGTGTGCCTAACGATAATTAATGATAATAATAATAATAGCTGTAGTAGCAATACCAATAGCGATACTAGTATATGGTCGAAACTGTGTCGATGGCGATTTTATGAATGTGACGATGGCGGAGGCAATGGCAATTGTGGTATTAGTAAGAGCAGTAGTGGCTTGTAGTAGTATTAGTAATAGTAGTAGTAGTTGTAGTAATAGTAGTAGTAGTAGTAGTTGTAGTACTAGCAGTAATAGTAGTAGTGTTGTTGTTGTTCTTGTTTGTAAAAGTAATAGTAGTAGGGTGTCTACCAAACACCTTCGGTAGAGACCAAACGTTCGTTTTAAATTCTGATGGCTACATCGCTCCGTGACATTGCTTTCATTTTTTCTCGTTTTGATATCATCAAAATAGTAAACCGAATAGTTTAAACATTGTAGACAATAATTACTATCTATATCACAGATCCAAGTGACTAAACTCCTTTAAAAATATAATATAAATATGTGTATGTGTGCCGTAATGGTTCGCATAATATATATACACACATATATATATATATGTATATGTACTCGCAGATGTGATTGAAAAACAGGCAAAATAAAAGTGCTAACACGGTGGAAAATCTTAGAGACGTCATTGGTCTTGCGCTAGCATCGCGGGAAGGACCGTCAATCGATCGTCGGAGCGGAACGCGTCACGCGGAATCGATTCAAGCCGATTCGAGACGATTCACGGTCGACGCGCGTCGCTCAAATGGGCTCCTCGACCAGTGCCATTTAATTCACAATTAAACGCACTCGTCAATGTGGTATCCATTAAATGGACGTCAAGTATCAGCGACGATTATAATATGTATTGGAGAGTGATCAATTTATAATTGATTCGTAGCCACGGTGCTATGTTTCTCTCTCTCTCTCTCTCTCTCTCTCTCTCTCTCTCCCTCACTTTTTTTCTCTTTCTCTCCTCACCTTCTCCCTCTCTCTTCGCCTGTTTTTCCTCTCGCTCACTCCTCTCCCACTCAATCTCTCTTCGTCTCTCCCACATTCGGAGGAAGTGTGATCGCGATAAAAATTCCCTTCGTACGTCTAAACCACGATTTTGGGGGGGGAAGGGGCAGGGGGGGTGGTAAGCATCCATTTGACGAACCAGAAGCGGATGCTCGGTAGGCACTTTGACTAGCCAGCACGATTAAATCGCACACGATCGAAAAGAGACCGTGGCCTATAGGGGTAATGTGAGGGGGTGGGTGGACAATCGTCGAAAGCGAAGATCGTCGTCTTACTGGTGATCGTCGTAGCGGTGTTCGTCTACGTGGTCGTAGGGCATCGGTACCGTCGTCATCATCGTCGTCAGCGTCAGCGTCAAGGGTGTCATGTGGTCATCGTCGCCGGGAGATGCGACGGGGTAACGAATTCCGTCGCGATCCGTCGAGATGCTAGCGCAAAACGGCATTCAGTCGTTGCGCTGAACATATTCGGGATACGAGATCGGGGAGCTGGTATTCGAGTACTGAGCGTACAGGTAGAGCGCAGGGTGAAGCCCTGGCGGTGGAATGCCGCGATGCAGCTGTTGCGAATGATGATGCGACTCCGACGTATCTACGGGGGGCGACAAGTGCGGATAGAGTTGTTGGGAGTTGTTGGGGCTATCCAGTGAACCGGAGGAGCCCGTCGTTTGGTAGACACTCTGCGGTGTGGTGTGCTCATGAGACACAGGTGAATTAAGTGTGAACGGCGATGACGCCGTGGTGGGACATACTACTTGCTGCGGTGACTGGTGTTGCGGCAGAGACTGAGACGCGCTGCCGTCTAAACACTAGTTGGTGGCCTGAGAGTGTAGGAGCGGTAGAGGAAGCTGTAGATTGTTTTGCTTGGCTAAGCTGGCGATTTCCGCGGCGATGCCGCCCTTGCCACCGGCGAGGCCGTCCAACGACGAGGGTCCCTCGCTGTAGCGCAGGTCGCACACGGGACTCTCGAATCCTGTGCCGGGCGTCCCCCCGCCGGTGCTCTGCGGCGTCGGCGGATTGTGGTTCGAACTACTCTGATTCATGTCGCGGTGCACTCGATTCTGATGCCGTATCAGGTAGCTGTCGCGTACGAAGGTACGACCGCAGATATTACACTCGTAGGTGGTGCTGGCCGTGTGTGTACGGATGTGTATGGCGAATTGACTCTTGGACGTGAACGTGAGGGAACATCGGTCACAGACAAGTGGCTTCTCGGCCACGTGGCTCCAACGGTGCGCCGTCACGTAGCTCTTGACAGCAAAGCGCTTCTGACAAATATCGCAAGCATACGGTCGTTCGCCCGTATGAACACGCTTGTGAGTATTCAAACTGCTCTTTTGGGTAAACCTTTTCAAGCACAGCTCGCACTGGAAGGGTCTCTCGCCCGTATGGGTCCTCATGTGCACCTCCAGGTAGGGTTTACGGCAAAAGCTCGCTTCGCACACTGTACAGTGATAAGGCTTGTTGCCCGAATGGAGCTTCATGTGTACGTAATAAGATGACGCCGAAGAGAGCACCTTGCCACAAACTTTACAAGGTTGTGGCTTTGACCGGGAACCCTCCTTCACTGTTTGCTGGCCCGTAGACTGACGATTGGGTACATCCTGCTGAACGTTAGGACTCTGCTGTTGCTGAGCCTGCTGCGTCTGCTGTTGTCCCTGCTGCTGACTCTGTTGCTGGCTCTGCTGCTGCTGCTGTTGTTGACTCATCTGCAGCGTCGTCTGTTGCTGAGGCTGCAGATGGCCTTCCTGCTGTGAGAGGTCCTCCCGGTCGTCCGAGAGGTTCACCATAGAGTTTGAACCATCCGAACGACTGGATGCAACAGAGTAGAACCCCATGGGTTCACTCTTTATTTGTTGCTCAAACATAGACGTCATTATGTCCGTCTGCTGCGTCTGAGCCAGCTGCTGGGACTGAGACTCCTGCTGCTGCGCTTCTTGCTGATGGGGGAGCAGAGTCAGGTTGCGCTTGACAAACTGCTCATATCCTGCGTACCAATCCACCTGCATGACAGGGCAAGCACTGTATAAATTCAATCTGTAGGCGGTCGCCGAGCGACGAAGGCGCGCTTAATGCGTCGCAAAACGTGCGAACACTCGCCATCCGTCGCGGCGCAGAAATGCCTGACGCGCACATCGGCACGTCAGGTTAGACCGAACGCTTTGACATTTATTTTTGACAAGTGACAGAAGGTAGCTGGACGATCAGCTGATTGCATAACTTTTATGTGAAGCGCTCGTACGCGGCGCGGGTCCGTCTTCGATAAATCGTACGACAGCGGGCGAGCAACAGGGGCCGCTCTATTTTTAAAGAGGCGCCGTGATAAACGGCCGAACATTTTGACTGCGAAAGTGAATTCCTGGTACGCGGCCCGCGAGCGAGCCTCGCAATCGCTCTGGCCCTCGCGTCAAGCATCGTTGTACGAACCTTTGCTAATGTAGTGGTCCGGGCTAAGGTCGAAAAACGTCACGCCTCATCGAGCGCACGCCTCCCGTTGTCGAGCGGCTTCACGGACAATCGCGAAACATTTGTACGGACAAATTGTTTTTCTCCGACACAAAATATAAGATGGCTGCTACTATATTTCGCGACGATCACCCACACGCACCAATACAGCTGCGCGCTTGATTGACGGTACTCACGAGGACCCGGGATTGGCTGTTCGCACTTAAGCCGCGAACGCGACGTTGATCCAATAGCGTAGTTCATAGATTGGTTCCTTGCACCTCTAAATTCTGACCGCTGCCGTATTCGCATATATCTACCCGTCATAATATTCCTACGCATACGATGGCCGATGACTTTATTTATAACCGAAAACCATTACACTTTACATAATCCACGTGACTAATTGTAATTAGACAGCGCCGTGGCTCTGACATTTCCGCGAATATATTCTCGGTCACTGACAATATCACTCCGCTGAAACGATTCGATAACTTTCCTTACATTCCTAATGTCGCGCTTCACATCAAGTCCCTCTGATCTTTCGTGGATAAATTTAATTCTGGTCACTTGACAGTTTAAAATGCTGTAGTATATTGAATGAGCATGACATTTCCATTAATGCCTCAAACGCCAGATGACGCTGTAAATCTTGTTACTCGCTTATTTCTCACCACAAAAGTTCAATATTTTGATCACGTAATGGTATTACCTCCATAGATGCATCACTATCGGCTTGTTGAAAACTTTGTTCACACATGATTCATCGTTATTAATCCATATAAAAGCATTGTTCCGCGACATCGAGAAGAAATGATTAAAGAGGGTTCCGTCTACACGCACAGCGTCAGTGTCGAAGGGTCCAACGATAAATGCAGTACTTTATTTGGCCACGAAGTATTTGAAATCCAGGAGAAGTATCTGTCATCATCTAAATCCGTATCTGAAAGATGCAACATTGCCATCTAACGGTGCCTGCGATGATCTGAAATCGTACAGGATCTCGAAGGATCTTGCTACACTTAAAGGTACCGAAGGATATGCAGTGATAACTAACATTTAACATGGTTCATAAACGAAAAAAGATGATATATCTGTATCATAAATCCTTTCAAAATTTTACTGCACAAGATCTGTGTTATACACCATCAATATATGAATACGATTTTGTGAATTATTTGAAAAGAAAATTATACGTCTTTCCTTTCTTTGAATCGAAGCAATTTCAAAATTTACTTTACTCCTCGTCGAATAGATGTAGCAAAAAGCAATGTGATGTGACGTTGAGTTGATCCTACCATGTATTAAATAAATGTACAGACACTGGACTGTGTATTCTATATTAGAAAGCGTACTTAAATGTCCCGAAGACCCGATCTGATTCAAAACACTTCCGTGTTATGACTTGCTGGCTGAAAAACCTATTCCGATAAGTACATCGAAGGGTGACGGAACGGTACCGACACCGAACTAGCGGATTAATTTAATAGCGGCAAGGTAACATTTCTGACTACACAAATAAACAGTTCGATTGAACCTAACGTATAGGAATATTATAAGAAAAATGTTACTTTCAAGTAATAGAGTAATCTTCACTGTTATAAGTTGTTCATTAATATCTGAAGTGTGTATGATAAGAAATATGAATGAATTTAAAGGCTTCAGATAGTAGATACAAAGTTTTAAGTTTTATTAAATGCTATTTTTACAAAGAAAGATTCAATTCATGTGTATATGTTTTATGTTATGTATATTGATGATGAATTTATTCATTACAGAAATTTATCTCAAAACTACCAGAATGTCGGTATCATCAGAGGCTGTTATTAGTCAAAATCTTAATGACCCAGTCACCAAGGCAGTAGTCGACAACATAATGGGTAATTTGCCTACAAAGAAACCTCTTGTCCGTTGTGATGATTGCGATTTATCTTTCACAAGTCAGACAGTATTAGACACTCACTTGCAAGGCGCGAGGCATGCCAAACAGGTTTGTACAAGCAACGGACAGCAGCCTGATTATTGTTTATTCTAATGTATATAAATAATCTTACACTTCAGATTAGATCGAAGAATATAATGGCATCACTTGAAGAAACAAAAGTTGCATTTACAAAAGACGCAGAGACAAATGGACTCAAGTGCAATGTGTGCAATGTGTGCCTCAATTCGATACAACAGCTACAAACACATTTAAATGGTAATCAATTTTGTATTTACATATCAGAACTACTAATAGTAACAGTTATTGTAGACAAAAATATTTATTTTACAGGCAGTCGTCATAAAAAAAAAGCAATGAGAGGTAATAAACCATATGCGGTAAGAAAATCTGTATCATATGGTTTTAAATGTAATCGCACAGTGTACATGGAAAAAATTATTGCAAAAAATGCTGTTATATTAATTTACTGCTTGCTATTATTTACGTTCGCATGCTTAATGCTATTGCTCTCATTTACTTGCCACGTATTCATATAAATTGTTTTTCTGTGAAGATTAACTGCTTGCTAGTTGTGTAGCTTCTGCTATTCAAACGAACGCGCTCAAGCGGCTACTGATATTTTGATGCTTTGTTAACGGTTATAAGTGTGATGTTTACCGCTATTCGTTGTTTATTATTTATTTATTTATTTATTTAAGACTGATGTTTGTATATTTATTATTATTTATTGAATCGTTAACGTGTTGCCATAAATACGACTCGCGCGCAGTTACCAATGAATTATATGTTGAGATTAATAAAATGAGAATTCAAAATCACGCAAAAGTGTTACGTCTACACGCGGACCTTGTTTCATCTTTTCCATCCATTGTTTATTTAAACAATCCTTACCTGCCACCATCAGTATTTATCCCAATATAACTATGGAAAAAAGCTAATATAAAAGAGAAACACATGAATATGTATACTATGAATCAGATGACAAAACACAAAGTTTTATATTTATCATCACATTTGTACAAGTACGAGAAGTAGAATATCCTCTAGTTATATCACACCGCAGATGCTTATCACCGTGTACTCATTAATGTTTCCTCTTTCTGTAGCATGAATGTAGTGTTCAAGCTGATTTATTATCACACTGAACCGCATTTGCGGCTGTGATAAATAGATAGTGTTGATCGCACATTGATGCTTAGGTGGATGGAGTAGCAAGGAGATTGCCAGTGATGGCAGTTCATTGGCAACGCCAACTACCACCGTGCAGGAAACTGACCCCATGAAAGCAGTATCCCTATCGTGCAATATGTGCAACAAAATCTTCAACTCCCCTGCACAGTACAACGTGGTACAATTACAAACGTTGATTTAACATTTATAGCAAATAAATACATAGTAATTTTCTTTATATATTAATTCGTTCGATATCGTTACAGAACAATAACAATTTATCACTTGTTATGAATCGTATATCTATTGCTCTGTGAATAATTCGTTATGCTTTGAAAAAACATGGTATTATTGTTTTCCAATTTGCAGCATATGACATCGAAGAAACACACAGACAAGCTGAAAAAAACGAGGAACGAGAAAAAGAAACGATTTACCCCATACTGGAGAAAGGCAAAGCAAGGGGCAAACACAAAAAACCAAATACAGGCATTATCAAATAATTTTGTGCCAGGAGGATTTGCAAACCAAGCATAGAATACTATAGAAATAACTAATTTATTATTTATTACGTTTTAACATATCTGCATTTATATGTTCTCATAACTGATCAAATAATACTTTATTTGAACTAAAAGTACCACCATTCAAACTCATCAGAATTGGCTCAAGTATACCAATCATGCACAATTTTTCACCTTTCGTAGTACTTTTTAATACAGTCTTTTAATTGCATTTCTTTTGTTTGTATTTGAAACATACATTCTAATTTAGAACAGCAATGTTCGAGATGAAACAAATTCAAGGCCATGTTTGATCTTTCAATGTTTGTACGAAAAATTCTTCCAATTGTTTTAACAAATGAAGAGGTTTATTGAGAGCAACTTTAAACGGTGCGTCAGAAGCTTAGTCAATGTAAATTGTTATTTTATCTACATCTGAGAGGTAAACATTGCTTTAAATGCGCACTAAGAAATATGTACATGTATAAAAGCAAAAGAGACACGTGTAAAGTTATTATTAATACAAAATACTTTGACAACAGATTGAAGGCGATATAATGTTCCCTTTGATGTTCCACGCTACACAATAGTGACACAACTGCTAAACTTAAAATTAAGATATCCCGTATATAAAATACACTTTGACTATATCGTTAAGTCATACTTGTGAGGGTCCCAAATTCTGTCCCGTCATCTTGACTTTTCTCAGGCTAAAAAACATTAACTATGTGATAGACAGTTCGTAGAAATGATCGAAATATTTCATTTTACTAGAATATTACCTGGGTGGTATATGACTTCAGCAAACGTCTTAATTCAGCGTTTTGCTTTCGCAAACTTTCCGTCTCAAGATTCAATTGGTGTCTCTCCTTCAGTACCTCGTAATATTTTTTGAGCCCGATCAGTAGCGCATCCCAGAGCCTCTCCTTGTCTTCGGAAAATATGTCCCTGTATCTCTGCCAGAACAACTTTATATCTTCCTCGGTCAAGTTCCGCGAAACAGTGAGTCTATTCATCGAAAGTCTCTCCTTGAAACTCGGCGGCACCTCGCCAGTCTTTACGAAGCGAAATCTCTCCACAAACTCTTTTAGTGCCTTCGTGACATTCACAGTTTCAATCGCAAGTAAATGACCGTTATCACACAACAATTGTGGTCTCTTTTCTTGCACGGCTGTAGAAGCTAGTAAGGGGAATTAAAACCGCCACAAGGATATCGTTCGTCAAAGAAACACAATAAAAAAGAGAAATGCGGTAGCTGGAAATTATATACATACCACTCTTGAGCACATCTTCCTTGGATACGTATTCCTCGGATGTATCTTCCTTGGATTCACTTTGCTTGCATATTGCTTCCGTGAATACATCTTCCGTGGATACGTCTCTCTTGCATACGTCTTCCTTGCAC
The DNA here is from genome assembly GCA_914767735.1 of Anoplius nigerrimus. Taxonomy (NCBI): domain Eukaryota; kingdom Metazoa; phylum Arthropoda; class Insecta; order Hymenoptera; family Pompilidae; genus Anoplius; species Anoplius nigerrimus. Next base: position 13,865,073 of record OU612084.1, read on the forward strand.
ACATCTTCCTTGCACACGTCCTCCTTGCACACATCCTCCTCGCACACATCTTCCTTGCACACATCTTCCTTGCACACATCTTCCTTGCACACATCTTCCTTGCACACGTCCTCCTCGTACATGCCTACCTCGTATACGTCCTTCATGCAGACATCTTCCTTGTACTCGTCGTCCTTGCACACGTCTTCCTCATACATGTCTTCCTGGCACACATCTTCCTTAGATATATCTTCGCTGTATACACATTCTCTGCATACATCGCCCTCAACATATTCGCTGCTACGCAAAGATCCGGACCTGTAGTCTAGTTCAGGTGTAGAACCACTTAATGTTTCAGGTGTGGAATCGCATAAAGTTTCAGGTGTCGCGGTGGTGCTATGCGGCGTTGAAACACTACGTGCGGATACATCCGGGCATACATTTGGAATTATGCAAAGTTTGTCAGCACAGGCTTCCCTGTTTACGAGTGCTATCAAGTCTTTTGTTTTTTCATCCAGTTCTTCCTTTCCGCAAACATCGCTGGACATGTCTTTGGATCTACACAACATACATGAAATCTATGACCTTGTATTATTGTTTGAGACAATATTTTACAGTGTCTCCTGTATAATGATACAGTTACAACGATGTCAAGTATTATCTTTACGTACGATGTTTCTTCTGAAGACGGTTCAGATGCATTACATAACACTTCTGAAATGATTATATCCGTTGATTCATCTTTACACGTGGGGCAATATGTATAGGGTAGAAAGAAATGTAGTAAGAAGCAAACCTCTTCCTCCGTTTGAATACCCAATGCCTGTGTATTAGTTAAGGTGATTGCTTTCATTAAGATTTCAATGGCTTGATTCACGAGACTATTTTCGATATCTTGTACACAAAGAAGGAAATGCAAACCTGGAAGACATTGTCTAGTCGAATTACCAAATTATCACTTATGGTATATGGTTGGAGTATCTCTCGTAAACTATCCTCAATGAGGTAACCAGATCGATCAGATATTTGCTTAACGATATGATTAAGCATACGCCTCTCCAAATTTAATTCATCGAGAGTATCTGCAGGTTTATAGGGCTCAACAATTTTCTTGTTGTCTTCAGCTTGTCTCTTTTCTAAACAAGAAAATACAGGATTAATCTGTTTCGTCAGGCAGACAAGGTAAAGAGAGATATTATTAGGAGTAAACACATAAAAAAAGATCGGCGTACGTTCTTGAATCTTCGCAACTACTTCCCGATATGATGGTAAATCTTCTTTCTTTAATATAGGTTTCTCTGGCGGTTCCCAATCAATGCCCAATGTTTGTTCATGAATAATACGGTCGGCAGTCAAAATCTAAAATATTTTGCAACAATAATCTTAATCAATAATCAGCCTATCGATTCATATTTTAAACACGTTTCTACGCACTTTTTCAACTAACTCATTTGCGGTATTGATATTCATATCCCAAATTTGAAGGTACTGAGTTTCATTCATCTTCGTAAACTTGTCAGATTTTTCTAGAAGTTCGTGAATATTTTTATGTAACTTCAGTACTTGGTCGGTCAGACTTCGTATCTCTTCTTTGGTGTTTTTGTCCACTTCTACATATGCTTTTTTCAAATTACTTATAGCATCTTGCAGCCTAAGATATAAGAAATGTGATGCAGTTTATTAATAGTTCAGAATGTTGATATTTTTGTAAAACATAAGAAGTTACCTATTGATTCTTCTCTTTTGCTGATTCTTTATAATTGCATTTTCTTCCTCTCGGCTCTTGAGCACAGCGTAATTGTAGTCCAGTTTTTCCGTGTTCATCAGACACGTAACTTTCATGTTTTCTACCTCCTGCTGAAGTTTCTCACACTCCGTTTCAAGCTTGATCTTCTGCGCACGAAATTCCTCCTGATGCTCTATGATAACTCTTTGCATCTCCTCTTCGTATTGCTTCATAATTTCCTTTCTTTTTTCGATTCCCTCCTTGTCGTCGTCGCATATCTTCTTGTACGTCGCCTCCCATTTTTCTGTCGATTCTTCCAGCAATACTTTTCTTTCGGCGTCGATTGCATTATCTATTAACTCCATCTCGGTACGATAAGCCTTTGCTATGGCGGTGGTCTGTTCAGATAAAAATTGTTAGAAACTTTCTTCATGACAATGGTATAATAATATTCCTAATTTCTACGTAAATGAATTTCGCAACGAATATCTAACTTGGTTCTCTATCCTTTCGATCAATAGATTAATGTCTTCGTTCTGCTTCTTCTGGTCCTCAACAAAGTTCGAATCAGCAAGTTCTAATTCTTTTCTCAACTCTGCGATGACAGCATCTTTTTTCGCTAATATCTCGAGACACTTTTCATTCTGTGCCTCCAATTCCGCGTGAATTTCCAGCGGATCATTGGATGCAAGCAAATCCGGCCATTTTTTATTAATGTCCTCATATTCTCTCATGCATTCTTTATCGCTTTCTTCGAGCTTCTTTAATAGCTTTTCCCTTATCTCATTTTCCTGTTCACGTCGTTGTACTTCTCTGGCATCATTCGCTACTTTCACGGACGAGACCTACAATTTTCTATATTTATTAATTTCTTATGTGTACAAATTAATGACAAGTATGAGAAAATAAGGCTGAAAGAAAAAATATATTTTTATAAACGTATATTTTGTGAAAAGAGTATGTACATTATTTACAACGACGACCAGGTGTTTTTTTCGAAGTCAAATAGTAAAAAACCCAATGTGCAAATAAACCCCAGCTACAAATGCTCACTATATTATTAACACTTGCATATAATACAAAACATGCGGGAATAGCTACGAACCACTTCATCGCCTTCTAATTGTAACTTCTCCAAAGCTTCAGCGCTGGTGTGTATTTGTTTTTCTGTATGCGTCCTTTCGACAACCCCTTCAATTTCCACTCGTGCCTGTCTATCATAAGAAATAAGGATTCACGTGGTTACTTAAACGCTAATAATAACATATAACATAATAAAATTGATGATACCGTAATTTTTTTATCTGTCTACTTGAAGAACAATCTTACTTGGTAGCAGTTTCCAATCTCCGTTGTATTCGTAATCTACGTGCTAGCTTCCGTTCGTTTGGATCCGACGAAGTGATAGAAGGTTCTCCCACATCTTCAAGCCGTCCAAGCTGACGTATCACTTCTTTCGTAGTCATTGTAATACTTTACTTCAATACCACTAAATAATGACACTCTTTACTGCGGCATCAATTCAAAATCAAAAAACTAAGGCACAAGATTCAAATAAGGTACCAATCCTATATAGTTTCAGAAAAGGTGTAAACGATAACAAGGTTACTATTTTTTTAATTTTGTTTTTATTTCACATAAATCTACAGTGCACAATAATGAATTGACAAAATGAGTTTCTATCGCTGTACTGTGAGACTCATTTATGATACGTTTCCTAAAAAGTACGTGTAATTGCATTCAGTTTCGTGGTCGGTAACTAGTGGCAACGAAATAAACTAATTAGTATCCATGACAACAGATGTCGCGTTGGGACGTTTTGACGAGAAAGAATTCCGAGTGACGAGTTCCGCGACCGACAGATGGCGCAATGTGTCCGATCATAAGCGCCACGTCAGCCATTTCGACGACCAGCGTGCACTCACAAATTGCCGTATAAATAATCGAAGTAAGTCAGTCGAGCGAATGGATTCAGGTTCGTGGGCGATGAACGATTGCACGCGCAGATGCAGAAGCAATTGCGAGCAAATATCATTTCCCGAAGTACGGTCGTACGGCAAATTGTGCAATCGTGCATGCGTCGTCCCTCGTGACATTTCCTCGTTCGTGTCGCCTTTAAAAATAACGCTCGATGAAAAATGTGCCTTCCCAAATACACTCGCCCGCCCTCCCGCCTCCAACCTCGGTAGCGCCTCGCGAATTGACAATCGGCCAGGTTTATGACATAACCTTCGAACGACTGAAGTACATAGGGTGAACCCAGAACGAGGAACGAAGAAACGGCTTTATCCGTGGCGATAAGTGGCGAGCTATCGCCAATCGCCTCGGAGAGCGAGAAGGCCTAAGATAATTGTAGCAAAACCGCTAACCACGGGTCAGGCGACCTTATCTCGCCTTTGCAACCATGAGACACGGGACCGGCCGACCATTTCTGCCACAGATTTCGTCCGCTGCTTCCCGCAACGTTGCAGAGCCAGCAGCTAGGCGCTGCTTAGCTCGCCGATCCTTTCCGACGCATCCAGGGAGCATAAATAGCGATAATTCGCGGCGAGTAGAAAATTACGTTCGTCCAACGAGGCGTCCGCTCTTATTCCGTGGCCACGCACCACGCAATGGAAGGATGTGCAAAGTACGTCACGTCGAAAACGGCACGGTCGAGAGCGCGGTGGCCTTTGTACGTCTCTCTCTCTCTCTCTCTCTCTCGGCGCATACATACATCTATATATATATATATATATATATACACGTCTACCCTCTTGCACTGTTGAAACTACATTCAGCCGTCACTTTTGTGCGTAGACAATGCCGCGTCGACAGAAAAGAAAGCAAACGCGTCGCGAAATGAATTTCCCCATTTCCGTTGCACCACAGTCGGGCAGCGCGAGGCGGCTGCTGACATACATATTCCCTGAGAATTCGTTAAATATCCCCCTGGCGCGCGTAATGGCACCGGCCGGGGGAGAGGAACGAGTAAGTTTATTGATCTGTTTTTTGTTTTTCACAATGGCCCGTCGCCCGCTACTTCCACGACTCTGCCTCCGGTGCATCTATTACGGCTGGCGACCGCGGCGTAAATCGCGCGGATGGCGGAACAATCGTACGCCCGGTGGAAGTATCGGATGAATTATTTCTAATGCACCGACGCAAATTGCGCAGTCGAACGGCTCTCGCCTTCCCGACGCGCTTCCGAACGGCAAGAGACCGTCGGAGGACGACTGCCTTCTTCCCCTTTTCTCACCTTCTTCCTCATGCGGCCCAGCGCGCTGCTATATCAAGTCTAAACAAACGGATGTTTGACACTGCCCACGGCTAACGGGGTTAGTTCTTACAAACGAACGATGGAAAGAATGTATGACAGCGGGGAGCAAGCGAACAGTAGTTGCACCGAACGTAACGACCACGTCGATGCCATGGATCTAACAACGGTCGCTGGTCGACTCGATTTTGGTGGGAACGAGACGGAGCGTACTCCAGGCTCGGTCCCACCTTCTTCCGTGCCCTGCTGCACGCCGTCGATACTCTTCCTTCTTTTCTGTCTGCTAATATTCTTTATTTTCATCGCGGAATTAGCAATAAATCCGATGACTTCGAGCGTCGACATCGTCTGTATCATGAAATTTATAGTTTTGGCATTTTTTTGGATTCTTCCACAATTACACAACATTTTTCGTCTGCCGTGGTTTGTATGTGCTTTTTTATGCGTGTGATTGATGTACGTGGAATACGATATTTCTCTTTTGGTAGGGAGTATAAAATACATATTAAACTAGACGTGGAAGAAGTAATGGTAACTTCTTTAATAATAACTGTTGGAAAAGGAAATGCAGCTTTCTAAAGATCTTGGACTACAAAGTTGCAAGAATGAATGCATGTGTTTTCAGTTTTTCTGTTTATAATAATTTGGCAAGTGAAGCTCTCCACGGCAAGGAAGGGTTAAAATTTAATATCTGTGTAAATAAAATGTTGAAACCTAACTAAATACCATAGTGACCATGAAGCAAGTCGCATTATTTTCAGGAAGGCAGTATTTATTCAGAATAATCTCACTAACATCAAAGAGAAATGCTACGTAAGGCTTGCTTAAAACGTGCATTGCTTCTCATCAGCACGAAACATTTCGAATTGAACGTCTTGTTACATCCTCACGCACTATCATGCCGACGCGTTTGTTTGATCATCGCTTCCTTGATTAGAGAGAATATCATGAAAATGAAGTACTTTCATTTTCGTAATAATCCAATTGTCCGCCTTTATTCGTAGTAGAAAGTACCGATGCCCCGGGTAATTAGCTGCCCCTAAACCGGCCCTGTAGAGAGCGGGATGGAGAGAGCGCGTGCAAGAAAGATGGCGGACGCGGGTGGCAGGCGGCGGAGTCTAGCAGGAGGGTGAGAGGCAGAGGACGAGGAGGTTACAGAGTAGTAGGAGGAGGTTGGCGGCGGAGGAGGAGGTGGAGGAGGAGGAGTAGGAGAAAAGGAACTATGAGGAGCGGCGGGGGTCGGGGGAGGGTCGGAGAGGAGACGAGAGGCTCGAAGTAGAGAGGAATGGAGCGGTTGGACGACGAGGAGAGGGAGAGAGGCGGCTCGAAAGGGACGAACGCGCGGCTCGGGGGTTCGGGTTAGCTCGTTCGACCCGTTATCCCTTCTCTCCCGGTGTCCCGAGATCTCCCTACCTGTCCTTGCTTCGATTCCACTCATTCCCCCTGCCCGCCCCTCTGCGCACGAAAAGTTTCCCCCACCCGTGCGGTACTTCACCGCCTGGCGGACGACGATCGCGATTGCGAGCCACCTCTCTCGGAGGTAGACTCGTTCCGCTCCCCTACACGGTCTCCCCCACCACGGGGCCAACGAGCGCTGCCTAGCCAGCGAGCCACGCAACGCTCCCGCCACGGTGACGTCACTCTGAGTAGTGTAGTGCAGTGAGAAGGAGCGAAGCCAGCTCCGTCCGTGTTACATGGCCCGAGTGTACGAAGTGAGTGCGTTTAAGGCGTACGTTGACGAGCGCGCATCGTAGCGATTGAGTCGCCATCACGGTCAACCGTTCGTTCGCTTAACGCACGTTGCTCGACGACCCGAAAAGTACAGAAGAAGTTTTGCTCGATCGCGCGACCAGCTCCGAAGCCGCGCCTCGCTTTTGCCTCACACCTTCCCCTCTCCCACTCCCCCTGCCCCGGTATAACATGTCCATCGACGGGAAGGAAAGAAAAACGAGTGGTGAAATCGCGCAGTGATGTGAAAGAAAAAGGGAAAATTGTTAAAGAAGGATCAGCGATCTGCCCACCGCTAATACCCCTGTGTGAGTATTCCCCGAGAGCTGAGAGAGAAGGAAGGAGCGTGGTGTTACAATATTCGCGCGCGACGTGAGTTATGCGGGGAATGTATTACAAGGAAGAGGAAAGAGGCTCCTCTCCGCGTATGTAGACCGCCCGTTTACGCAGCACAGTGGGCTTCTCCGCGAGAGCAAGGGAGCGACCGACCGACCGCGGCTGTGTGAGAGAGTGAGCGAGAGAGAGGGAGAGAGAGAAAGAACGAACGAGCGAGCGAGCGAGCGATAGAACGAGAGAGCGCGCGAGAAAGGGAGACGGATAGAGAGCGAACGGGCGAGAGAAAGAGAGCGAGAGAAAAGGAAGGAAAAGAGAGAAGGAGTCGTAGGGTGTCTCCTTTACCGCGAAAGTGTGCGACGAGGACGAGGCGCGTGATTATATCGCGTGTAGATCGGTGCGAGTGCTGCCCTTTTCGTGCTACCTACTGCTCGACGGATAAATCGGCGGCGTGATGATGGATCGCCCCTCGCGGTGTGTCCACAGTGCTTGGTGTGACGTGTGATTAGCCGTCTTTATTAATTCGCGATTCAGTGGTGTACGATGTGGTGTTCGGCGACGGTTCTGATCCTCCTCGTAGCCGTTGCCGTAAGTGGTGCCCACTATCAAGGCTCCTCCTCCTCCTCGTCGTCGTTGTCGTCGTCGTCGTCGTCGGCGTGCGTCGCGACGCAAAAGTTTTATCGCGAGAGCTCCGTCGCCACCCTCTTCTGTCGGCCGATCGTACCACGGCGCTGCCCTGACGACAGCACCCGTCGTGCTTGGGGTCACCACCTTCCGGCTAGTGACTAGTGATAATCTGTTTGTTGCCAGTGTTTAAATTGGGAGTGTCAAAGTGGGAGGAAGAAGTTCCTTCCCGAGTCGTGGATACACATAACGGTCGCTTCGTAATAATTCGTTTACGCGTGTGTGCCTCCCGTGTTCGTATTTCATCGTTGTTCGCCGTCGACGTCGTCGTCGTTGTCGTCGTCGTCGTCGACATCGGCAGCGTCGACATCCTCGTGCTCGCAGATCGTCGCGTATCGCGTCTGCTGTTTAACATCAGTTCGCCAGTTAACGTAAAGAATCGTATGTCCGTAGTGCTGTTACGAGTATCGCCACGGATGATCGATTTCTCCCGAAAGCGCTAACGCAAAGGGGGGCAGACGAAACGAGGAAAGAGGGCCGGGGAAGGAGGAAAGGGAGTAGCTAAACAGCCGGCCTCCTGGCGCCTATTGAATATTGGTGGTGTGGTGTAAGAGTGCCGGTGATAATCGTCGGGCGAGGTTGTGTGTCGTTGTACAGTGCCGCCAAACGATACCACAACATCCGATCCCAAATGAAGAGTTCGGAGCAAAATGGTTAGAGAGACACGTCACCTGTGGGTTGGAAATCTGCCGGAAAACATCCGAGAGGATCGCATAAGAGAGCATTTCAAACGGTAAGTTCGCATCCCCCCTCTTTCAGCATATTCCCAATTTATGGATTCTAGCTCGTGTACACACGCAATAAGAACATTTTACGTAAGTATTCTGCGCAGGGGTCATATCGTTAATAAGGCATTTCGCGTATGTTTCCTCTATTCGCTCGACACCTTGCCCGAACGCTGTAGGTCGATCCTGCAGGGATTAAGTCCTCTCCTTCCTACCTGCGAAAATGTATGCGTTCGGGCGGATGGAGAAGTTTCGAATACCCTCGGGTGCCTTAGGTAGCTGCGACTTACGGCTTGTCCAACCGCAACGAATTTTCTCATTTTCAACTATCCGTGTCACGAAAAGGAAGCTTTCTAGTAGGAAACACACAGATCGAGCACACCGGTAACCCTGCGCACGAACAAAGGCACGTACGAACGTTGCCGTTGCCACAATCTTTCACTGAACTCTACCATCTTTTCATAGAATTTCACTGTTTCCCATCCGCGTTCTCATTCTCAATCCCGCGCGTTTCCGAAACTGGTCGTCCAAACCTCTCCCACCTCACGAACCGATACACCCACGTATACAGGTCTGGCGCCCACTTCGACGAACTTTTAAAAGAAAGTTTCGTCGCTCGTTATTTACAATCCTGTTTTCGATTTTGCGCGGCAAAGCGACATAATCGCATCGATGATGCCGACATTCAGGAAAGAGCGTGCTCTATAGACGTTCCAATGTTTTCGGCACCGTACGTAGATCATACCGTTCAAGTATACGCGCGTATATATACGCACGTTATACAGAGGGCCTTGGCTCTGTCTCCTCTCCTCTCCTCGTAGCATGAGCGCGCCATCATTTGTTTTTTCCCCGAAGTAATAATAGCTGAGGACAGCCATTTTGAGAGCTCGCGGCGGCACGAAGTTATTGTTCGACAGTGGCGCTCAACTCGCGGCTCCCTTAGCCAGGTCAACTTTATCGATAGTTTTGCGAAAAGGGATAAAAAATGCTACGTAGGTCTTTCCCAAAGGGCGTGCGACTAGACTACACGTCGCTAATTCACGCCGTATGGATGGTATCTATTTTTCCTTCATGTAATAATAGCCGGAGGACAGCCATTTTGAGATGCTAGTGGCACCTCGGTTATTGTCTGACAGTTGTGCTCATTCTGCGGCTCCGGATAGGCACGCCTTCGCGAATGATTCAGATTGATAAAATCTAATATTTTTTACACACTTCGTTATTGTTGTCAGTTTTAACGATGTGTTACATGTCATGATGGTTCGATAAACAATTTTTTTTCACATATTTACAAATATATGTAATATTTGCTTTTATTCGTTCCTCAGTCACGAAACCTGGTTTAGCAATCTACACCAGTATGTTTCTTACATAACTTATAAGTATTATTATATTATAGTATACAGTGTGTATCTTAACCGTTATTACCTAACGTATTTCGCTAACTAGCGGTCAAAAACCGATTAAGGCATCCTAATTATGTTATCTAACTACTAATGTTCTTTTAGGACGTATATGACACAGGATGCATAATATACATTCGTGTATCTGAGTGATATATAATAGAGTTCTATAGAAAGAATCAATTAACCAAGAACTTAGGTCGAATTTGGTTGACGACGTTGTTCAGTGACGCTCAACTCACGGCTACAGTAGAAATTGTTCTATTGAATATATCTGCAAAAAAAAAGAATGATGACAGTGCAAACGTGATTATCTAGTTATAGAAACACTGCAGCTACGGTAAAACCATAATATTATCAGGAATCTTACAATTTGTTATAAAACTGCTCGCATTAAACCCAAGTACTCTTTCAAAACTTTTGCACGGCATAGTAATCGGCTCTTCTACGAACATTTTCGCAACATAATGTACGTACACCTAGCTCAGTACTATGGTTTACGTATCTGTACGCTATACTCGTTATTAACAATATTTTCGCTTCAATTCACCACCACCTTTTTAAGCCTGCTCTCGCAGAGTATCTCCAGCAGGTTCGCCTGTGCCTTATCATATCTCCGTATTCACCACACATTGACGGTGTATTGAAATATTGAACCAAACAACTCGGATTAATTTCTCTCCGACAATAACATCCGTCCTTCCCACCGACGAATGTCAAAAAAATTTACCTCCCCTCCCCTCCTGTCGCGTTCACGAACTGCCACCGGAAGAGAATGCAGCCAGGCAAGATCGCTGCAGAGCGCGCAGGTAATGTCGGGTACGACGTCGAAAGGGGTGATTCAGGTACATTCTGTAGGCTTTAATTAAGTTCTAGTGCCATTGGACTGGCGGCGGCCATTTTCGCATGAAAGAGTTATGCGCCTCCATGATGACCGGCCACGAGGGTCAGCACACTTTTATGTCCCTTGATTAAACCCCATGAAATAGCGATGAGGCTCTTTCGGGGATCTTCCGCCGAAAAGGGAAGACAAACTGTTCCGAAGACGGGTCGCGCGTCGCGGCCAACGCGGATGTTTTCAGGAAGGACACTAGCCTCCCGCTCGTCCTGACAATAAATTTTCTCCCTCGGAACGCGCGCGCGCGCGTACACACACGGTGTGTGGTGAACGTTCGCGTTTGCCAGCGGCGCTACACTTCACGTGCCAGCTGGCGATGTTTCGTTTGTACACCGGCCCCAGACTTACGGTCGTCTACCATGCGTTATGGCCTTAAAGGCTCGTCTTTAAAATGGCGGGCGTTGTGGCGGCGACTCCGGCGAAGAGACGTGCTCGCCCGTGATCTTGCTCTCTCTCTCTTTCCCTCTCTCTTTCTCTCTCGTTCTCCTTCTCTGTCACTCTTTTTCTCTGTCTAACGTTGTTCTTTCCTTCTTTACTGTCTCGCTCGTCGTCCTCTCTGCCGGGCTAAAGTCGACCGCGAAGGAAGGCGGCTTTCGGATCACCTTTAAAATCGCTTGAACAAGGAGTCCGCCTACCTGAAACCTTCCTTCGAGGCCGAAAAGCGTCCGGAGTCGTGTGTAGCGGCCGGTATATTGTGCGCATGGCCGTTTCAGGATAATACTCGTTCTTCCGAGCAGATTGATTTTGAATATATTAGACTGTTATTGACTGTTGACGCAGGAAGAATTCGATGAATATTGTTGTTGTATGACGTAAGGGGAGAGGGCGTGTATGCTTACGTAGAGCGGCGAGTACAATGTCGAAAGACAGTTGTATCAAGCTGTTAACGTTGCCGACCTTAGCAGACAACACGTTTTTGGCAATGACAATTTCGCCACTTCGTGTTTAATGAACGTATGTGTTCACTTGGCACGCTTTAATCGCGGAGTCGTTTTGTAAGTTTAGACTTGTCTTATGTGTTTGTAAACATTTTGCGATTATACTGCACACTCTTTCTCGCATCACAACAGACGCCTATCCTCCCTTACATTATTATTCCGTCACGCCAGTGCGGAATACGTGAAATAAATCATTAACGTCGAAGCACGTGCCGTCCGAAAAAAAAAAATGTTTCCGGTCGCTTAACCCATTTGCATCAACGATCTGAATGTCTAGCGTACGTTATACATCCGTTGGTGATAAGTGAACATCTACGCGAGCGGATTTTTCCGCGTTTGGTGATACGTAACAGTTGACATATGCGGATTATTCCGCTTACGGATGCAAATGGGTTAACATTCGTACGCAAACATCGGACAAACGACAAATTTAAAGTGAAATATCCTTGAAGACTCAAGGATATACGCTAGTACATACATCCGCCGATACGAAATATTGTAGACGCGACGATACTCGCGGCGAAACAAACAAAGTACGACTCCCGGCACTTCCGTTCATTTCTCATAAACTTACGGAACATTTGAACACCTCTTCGCCATATGTCCTGCGACACCCCTCGCCGTCCTTTGCCGAGCGTAGCTAAACGCCGTATGTGCGCATCCGTACGTGTACGCCACGTATAACGCGCCGTCAGTACATTTACAGCTTTCGGTACAGGGAGTCGCGCATACTGGCATATTTGTTAATGATAAGGACGGAGGAAAGAGAATGCAGAAGTGCGTGTGGCTCGCGCACGCGTCCGTGTATGCCTACGTGTGCTGGTGTGGAGCGGTGTGTGTGCGAGCTGCCGGCGTATTTTGGTATATTGATCGCGCGTGGTCGGCCATCTCCCCTTCTCCAACCTCACTCTTTGCCCCATCTCGCCCCACTCCATGCTCCACCGCGCCCCTGCACCCTGCACCCCACCCTGGATCTCCCTTTACTTCGTCCTCATGTTCCCCTTGACGTCACCTATCCAAAAACCTTCGGCTATCCGGCAACATCCAGTCACACGTATGCGCGTCTGTCCCTGTATGGGTGCATCTCCACGATGATGTACGAGGTGTCGCGAATGTGTGGATCCGAGTTACGTGGCGCGCTCGCTCGCGCGAAGTAAAAGAGGCGAGGGAGGGAGATGGATTTACGACGCGCTGGTACGAATGTTCTTCTTCCCGTCCTCCTCCTTCGCTCGCTTCTTCAATTGAATCGATTCTTCCCTCTTTCAGCGTCTTAACACGTTAACTTCTCTTAAACGGCGGCTCCTAAACGCCCGCTCGGACGTGTCAATTGATGCTCAGTTTCGTCATACGGTGTGCAGCGACGTCAGGAAAATTCTCTTCTGCCGACCTGTATCGGTGGCTAGGAAAATGTGGGCGTATTTTCGGAAGCCTCGTATGTTTGGTCGGACGACGTGGGCCGAACTGATATTAAACTATTTTCGTTGGGTGCCTTCGAGAGTCGGTTGAAGAGCGTTTTTGACGGAATTTTGTGTAGGCTTGTATTTTCTTCATTCTTTTTTCGGAGCGGTTAGTAATGGATAAGGATTTCGCTAATATAATGGAACGGCCGAACGATAGTGGGAGTTGAAGATCGGGCCGTTAATCGGAACTTCGTTCCCTCGACGCATTGCGCCGGTAGGGTGAGGTTAATTGCATTGTAAACGCTGCCCTTCGTGACGGGTAAAAGCAGGGACGATCAAGAAAGGGTGCTATTCTTGACTCCCATTTCCCTTTCTTGTCGTGGTAAGCCAGTCTTTCGTGCCAGTCTATCCTTTATTCAATACAATTACATACCGCATGCCCACCCATTACAGATAAGTGTAAGCACGGGAATAAGGCAACGTCAAATTGATCCCTATCGAAAGAAAGCTTGCGAAGCAGTCATTCCACTGGCTAATACGAAAATGTTCGTTCGTCGTTACATGGACATTGCTCTCACAGGGGAAAAAAAGCAATGCCATCTTTTTTTACAACGTTCTCGCACAGCATCCTATGCATTCTCTTACAAGCGACGGAATATACCTGTGTCTATTTATTGTATCCTCTTTGAGCTGCAATGAAGGCAACCGAATACGGTAATTTTTATTTGCCGTGAAAGGACTTAGAAGCCTTAAAAGCGCTAAGGTGCCTCGTGAGGCACCTGCGCGCATGCAGCGATACCGCCAAATTTCTTAATCCGTCGACCCTGTTACGGTATCTGGCAAGCAGCCGCCGGCATTGCGTTTCAGGCTAAGGCACGGCGATGTCTCCTCCTCCACGTCTCGGCAGCGTGTCTCTCGGGTTCTCGGCGTTGCCAGTACCGTGGCGTAAGTCTCTACGTGACACCGGCCTGGCAACACTGTACGCTCCTGTCTCTCTCTCTCTCTCTCTCGCTCGCTCGCTCTGTCTCTGCTTCTTCTCCTTCCATCCCTCTATCTGGTCACATCCAACGACTGAACTCGCAGAGAGCGCGGTAAACGTGTTCCTTGCACTCGAACCGATCGTCATTCTGCCAGCTAGCATTGCGCGGTGAGTGTGTCGCTGCCATCGAAGACTGCGAGAGAGTAGGAGAGAGAAGGACAGAGAGATCCGCTCGGCAAGACATCGAATTCTCTCAGTTCGACGACGAGGCTTACGCAGCTTTTTAATCTATTGTCAACGTTTGCATCCGCTCACGGTCTGTTCAACCTACGGTCAGTCAACATTGTCGCAAATGGCGCACTTGTTCGGTGTGTTAGGGTTCATGAATGGTACCGGCAAAGTTGCGTAGTTGGCTGATGCATAATGACTGAGAGCTATGATCTTGTCATGTGGGGACGTCGGTGGCTGGCAGAAAATGACGATGTAGATCGGTGTGACGATGGGGTTGGAGTTGTTTTTCCTGGTCTTCTCTTTACGATGAGTGAACTGGTCATGTTCTGATTGCGGAGTATTACCGGACAGTTTGTCAGAACGTAGTCTTTTTTTTCGCTCTGCGAGTAGTACGCGAGCGAGATCGTTCGTGCTCGACAAATTACCGATTTTAATTACATGCAAACTATGCAACGGCATTGTTCTTTATTGAACGCTCTGCGTTGCTAAAAAAGCGAATGGATTTGACTTGCTTTACTTTCAGTTTATGCTATAGTTCCTGGTGCCCGTTGGAAAGTTCCACTTAAGTCCGCCCAATGTCCGCGTTTTCCCTGACGGTACGATATCTCGTGTTTCACGATTCTCCTTACTATCTACGCACTTATTAAAAATTGCTACGAAATTCAAGTACTTCAATTTGTTGCCACAGCAATGGCACTCACGTTCCGGTTAATTTGCAACAGAGATAAATACATTCATCTGGCCAAACATGCAAAAATTCCGACGCATCTTGTGCGTACCTCTATGAATACTAAAGGAGATCAGAAAAATAATCGCGACGTAACGGACCAGTTTCCGCGAACGTACTCCGGCCTGAGAGGGCATTTCATTCGTTTTACGCCGTCAATCCCGGGTATACAGCACCGCCAGTCACTGCCGAATTCGTTGTAAGGCGGAAATGCGCGACCCCGCGCGTTCGCAGTCGGTCGTTGAGCTGGAAATTTAACCTATTCGGCCGTTTCCAGTATGACATAACACGCACCTCGATCGGGCATGTGATATCGGCCCGAATAGTTTGTAATGCGCCGGGTGTGTGCGATACGTGTATAATGTACTCTCCACGTATTTCTGCGCACGGTACCAGCGGATACGCGCGGTACTCCGTATTTGCGCCCGCGTATTCAAACTATGTATGTATTCCTACCTACGTAGGGAGAGGTACGTACGCGTGGACGACGGTACATACATATATGTGTATATATATAGGTGTACGCGGGAGCGTATGTATACTGTGTATCACACGTGTGCGAACTCGCTATATATTCCGCAAGGGCTCCTGGTCGCATAGACGCACGGCTGACTTTCACCGGCTGAGACCGAAGACGCCGAGATATCAGGAAGGAGGTGGAGGGTCGTACGAGGCGTACCGAAAACATCGACCGTGCGAAATCTTCCATCCGCACGAAAGAGGACGGGGCCCGTCCTAAACGGTGTGACGCGTGTCAACGTTGAAAATTATTCGCTGCGAATAGACGGCTGCCTTTGCGCCCGTACACTTTTTAAGAATCGTAGTGCAGGGAGCGGTAGATCGATGAGTACGGCTCGGCATTATTCATGGCAAGAAAGTTTAGCCGGAGCTGGAAGTTAAGTGCGTCCTTGCAGCTGATCAATAAGTGGAAATTAATAAGTCAGGCGTATGTAAGGTACTTTGTTAGACGAAAGTGAGCTGATTAAAATATTTTATTCCCTTTTGACGTATGAAACGTACTTCGCGATCGAATGTCGGGAGTTGTAAAGTTTTTATGAGTCACGTATAGAAGGTCTGTTACGTAAACGAACAAATTCGAATTTTCGCGTAGTTTTTACCATTTTTACTCTTAGCGTATTAAATTCCATCTCGTTAAAGTAGATTCGCCGTGCATTTCTCGCAGTGCTGCATATCAAAGGAACATAGAAATTACAGAAGCGTGAAACAGAAAAATAGTGGCGTATATCACAGACACAAGCGGACGAACTTGCCGATTCATAAAGTGTATATGACGATGGTATCTTCTTCTCCATCGCGGCGTACATCAGTTTGCTGCGTCAGACACAACCCCTCATCCAGTCTCTTCTCTAGAGTCCCTTTCTACTCGTTTTAACTGTCTCTCTTCGTCGTCCGTGTTTATTTTCTACGTAAGTGTCTTCTCTGGTAGTCCCCCGAAAAGTAACAGCGTGAGTCACAAACACCTGCTGATATAGGATCGTCTTGCCAGTCGGACCCTTTCCAAGGCCCACTATTGTATTACGCCTTTGATTTTCTCGCATTTATTCTATACCTTCTGCTTTCGCACTACGTCTTTAATCTCGTTGCTACACGTAGCTACAAAGAATGTTATTAACTTCTGCGTCGAAAAACTTGAAAAGAATGTCCATCCAAAAGCCGTTATATTAACAAGAGATATCTATTATTAAGCACGAGATATAGTTGTATGCACATTGCCTTAAGGTGAGATTTAGTCGATACAACAAATTCTGGACGAAGTTCTTGATCAGAGGTCGATAGGCAACATTTTCTGTAACGTTGCTGGTATTTCGTCGTAGCATCATCGGCAAGCTGGCAACGTTGCTTCGGCTTGGGGCCAGGCACAGTGCGCGTTTTTGTACATTTCAAGGCCTCACCCTTCGGATTTGGGAACAATCGGAATATACGGGGCCCGCCTCGACCTAATTGTGTCACGTTGCACCTTTTGCGATTCTTCCATTGTGAGACATGCACGCCGTATTGTGCTCCTCTCTTTGAAGTTTCTTGAATATCTACACATCCTGTTGGCAAAGTTCGTTTTCATTATTTGCATTCGCATGCAAACGCCTCCAATCACCTTTGTACTCCGACGCGCATTTTAGATCGTAGAGCTATGTTAGGCATTTCAATGTGGAAGGCGAAAAAAACTTAACTGCGATGGATTCTGGCTCGAAGAATATTGATATCGCTTAACGCGCAGACACCTTCTGGCAGTCGAAGAACGAAGACGGATCGGTGCTCGATAACTATATTGAGATGTTATGGCTACAAAACTCTTAACTCGAATTTTTTCGAAGGCATCATGAATATTAGATTTCATCGCCAACATAGCCTTTGCCGACGAAACAGTTTGTAAACTCTCGATAAATATATATATCTATGAGTTGTGTGTTTGCCGATGGTAAAGTCCGTGCCTGCTTCTTATCTGAATTGTTTGTCATGATACATAGAAATTCTTCGCACGTGATTATTAACGCTGTACCAGGATATCTGATAAACTCTGTAAGCTCACGGATTTTGGTTTAATGATGTTTTCATGTATTATTCATATTGAACGATATGTTGTTTGTGATTCATCATACAGATTGCCCTCAGACAAAGATCCTATGTGCAAAACCTGGTTAATTTTATCATAGAAATTACATTTCGATCAGTCAAAGGCTTCCTTGACAGAATCGCTCGAGTGTTAAGAGCGTTGATAACAAATTAGTTACTGGTATTGGTATTAATATCGCGCATTGTCGATATCTGTGACGGAAAAAAAACGTACTGCTTCTGTCGGGAAATTGAAATCTTAGATTTGAGTTAACTCCGAGACACGACATAATATTTCCGACGTTTTACAATATCGTCGATATAGTGTATTCTTCGTCTTGTACGAATTTAAGCCAAGCCGTTCGTTACTTCGATGCCATCTTCTGATGGATATCCATTATAACACGCTTAGACGTGCGTGAATATTGTTCGGGAAGGAAGAACAAAGGCATCCTTCCCTTTCTCGCCATATCCAGTTGATATTTTTCAACTGTAGAGTAAGTAGAGCGAGGCTCCGTTTGAAACGCCTCGAGGGGTCTGGTAATCCGAGATCCGGAACCAGTCCAAGACATCCGGACTGAGGTAGGGCCCAAGTTTTCAGGGACAAAGGGATTCGCCATAATGGTCATCCAAGTCGAAGAAAGTTTTGCGTGATACAGATTCGCATTTTGAGGCATAACGCGAATGTACGCCCGTTGTCGGAAACATTATAATTTATTCTATTTCGGTCCGTCAATAGTTTACCGTCACGCTTCCACAAATACCAGGCCTTTGTACGATGTAAAACCATTCGTCGTTATCTCAAAGAATTCCACGATACAGCGGAACGTATTGAAAGTACATTACATAACCCAATCAATGAAGAGCTCTACGCAATACCTTCATTGTACGTGAACGCGTGTGTAAGAGCCTCTAGAAATAAAATTTTCAGCCAGACCACCGGAATAATCTCACATTCTCTCACGATGAATTCCAAACAAGCATGCCTCCTCTCTTAGGGAAGTCCGAACGATCTTAGCCTCCTCTCTCAAATAGATCTCCAGCGCACGAGCTAATATCGTACGAGCCGCACGTAAAACGATATAGCATTTACATCGAGATACGAGTATTCCACGTTCCCTCAGGTATGGCATAACAAACGCCCAAGTTTCACAACATCACGCCCATGCGGCTTCTCGACCTTTCGACCCTCATACTCCAGGCCTGTGGGTTCCTCATAAAACTTGCAATTTCCCGAAATTCAAGTTTTATACCACGGGGTTCCTTAGAGTGCGGCTTGGGTTTTGCCAGGCAGGCAGGCAAGCCAAGCAGGCAGGCCAAGCTGGTAGGTAGGTAGGTAGACAGAGGCAGGCAGGCCAGGCGAGCAGGCAGAGGCAGGCAGCCGATAGCAAGCGAGCAAAAGCAGGCAGGCACGCAGCCCGACACGGTACATCGGCCCGACCTGGCAACGTCGCCTCCGCCGTACGTGGAAACGTGGCAACGCCGCCGGGCTATTATGTAACACCCGGCAACGTCGCCGGGATACACAGAGGGGTGACAGGAGGCAGTAGAGAGCGAGGGAGCGAGAGGAGGCGGAGAGAACGAGAGGGAGAAAGAAACTTGGGAGTGGAGGGGTGTAGGAGGGAAGGTAGGAGAGATGGGTGAGTCTGAAGGGAGGGGCAGGCGGGGAAAAGAGGGTGTCGTACGGAGGGAGAGGCTCACGCACACCGGGTTCCCCACCCTTCGGCCTGCCGCTGCTGCTGTGCTGCTGGTGCTGGTGCTGCTGCTGCTGCTGCTGCTGCGTCACACGAGGCATTGCAACCCCTTACCCGTCTATATATCCCGCAACCCGAGGAACCGCGTTAGGAGAACGTGCGCCTCCTATGTATGCATCTGTTCGCACAGAATAGACCGTGAGAGGGACATGGCGAGATTCCGCTCGAAAGTGGGCATTCCAAGAACGGCTTAACATTTAACGAAGTATAGACTCATGGCAGCGAGACAGTGAACGGTTCAAAAGGAGGTGATGAACGTGAAGATGCTCGGATTGGAGCTGGAAGGGTAGGGTGAACCGAGCGAGTGGGGGGGAGGGTCGCTCGCTCACTTCCGTGTTACGTCATGAGATATTCTCTCCTGTGTACTATTCGGCAGCAACGGCCGCACGAAAAATAGCCTTTTATTCGGAGGGGATTAACGATACGTAGGATACACGAAAGGAGGCGGAATCGCACAGGGAATTAATAGTCAGTTCAGGAGCTGAATTGCTCGATTTAGGAGTGCGCGCGCGCGCGCACGGGTTAAAGCGTTCGTTTCGTTACGTCATCGAATAATCCGTGCGGATTGTCTCCGTGCCGGGGTGAGACTCGGCCACGTAAAACAAGTTTGAACAGGTATAGTTGTTGGAAAGTGCCGGTGCGATTCACGCACCTCTCGGCTCGTGTGACCGTTGCGTCGATCGAACGTCAGCGAAAAGTTCAACGGGAGGGGAAAAAGAGTTGGGAGAGCGGAATGTCATACCGTAAAAACTGCCGCCAGTCGTTTTAGTCGGAGGGCAATAAAAATGGCTGCCACCGATGGCTGCGAATGACTGCTACCCACGAGCCGTGGGTCTCCGCCTCGCCAGTGACAAAGGAATGTCTGGGAGATCGTGTAACGAGAAATTAGGATAAAGATGGCGGCGGCTAATGTCGGGCGCCGACAAAAGGAAAGCCGGGCACGGGACAGGAAGAAATTAGACCTCCTCTATTCTTTCCCTATGCAAATCGCGACTCCGGCCACCCCTTTTCTACGGTTGTTACGTCATTATTTCTTGTACGCCGGGCAAAGTCTGAAGGGTGGCATTGCCCTGGGGTGAAAACTGAGAATGAGAAAGCGAAGCAATAGGGGGAAAGAATGGAGTTTACGATTCATTATGGTGAGGAGAAGCCGGTCGCTCGCCGTTCCACCATTCTCGAACTAGGTACCCCTTACATTGGCCATCGGCCCGTACTCTTCCTGCGAACTATGCGAACTGATTATGGTGTTGCGAATATTAGGCAGACGGATTTCGCGCCGACGACGGAAATATCGTGTTTAAATTTGACCGGTCACCGGGGAGCATCGATTTCCTATTGAGGACACGGAATCGTGTCATATGTCACGGCACTTTATCTTCCGAACGCCGGTAAGAAAAGCGCTCACATATATGTGGAATTTCGATAACTTCGGCGGTAAAATTTTCACTCGCGCCGAGAATAACTGGCGGTGACCGGCAAATCGAATTTATCGTGATCGATTTGGGGCAATGATCCTTTGTCCCTCGTTAAGCGGATGTAGAACGCGGCAGGTATAACCGTACGTGCGACTCGTACGCGAAATAACAACATTTCAGCTTATCAGGAAAACCACTGATGGCAGATTTCCTAATAGGTACACTACGAACGCACCCACAAGATTATTTACGACTGTACGAAACAGCGAAATTGCAACAAACGCCTGCTCGTCACACCGTTCTCGGCACTGTCTATTATTTTTCAAATTTATCATACCTCTCATCGCACGACCGCAATGAAGGCATTGCATATAACGTATTGTTACATGGCGAATACGCCTGGTCGTAAAGCGTCACGGGGACACTTAAGCAAGGACATTTACCGCATTGTGCGCTATTTACCAAACCACACGACTTACGCGCATCTCTCCGTCCCGCGAAGGCACGCATCTTACTTTACGGCCACCTTCCGAGCCGTCCCACGTCAGTGTGCCCAACGGCGAGGCGCAAATTAACGCTCTACAAAATCTAGCGAACGGGGTTGCCGCTACAAAGAATTTCACGGTAATGAAAATAACGTTATGTAGTCCCATCGCCGCGGCATTACCGCTAACGCCCGTACGGCTAATACATTCAAAAACGACCGAACAATAGCGGCCACGGCGGCGATCAACGTACCGAACTGGGTACCGTTAAAAGTTACACATCTGCGCGTAACTCCCCGTACTAATTACCCGCGGGCACGCTGCCTCGCCATCCGTCACGTATACGCCCGCGTGTCGTTAGCTTCGCGCGAGAAAAGATGTCTATCGACGCGAAGACATTAGGAGGGGTAGAGGGGGAAAAAAGTTGGACCGAGAAGAAGGAAGGAGGCTGGCCGAGGACGATGGCGAGAGAAAAAAAGTCGAGGAACCGGCGAGCGAGGCGAATAGAGAGAAACCTCCTCCGCCGTTTTTAGGCCGGACTTCTGCGTCTGTTGTTTTGTAGTTCAACGACTCTTTCGACAGCGCCTCCGCCGCCTCCGCGAGCCAACCACCTCCTCCTTCGCCTCCACCTTCGCCTCCACCTTCGCCTCCTCCTCCTTTCCCGTCTCTGTACACGCTCGACGCCGCTCGACGCCGCTCGGAGACCTCCTTGCACACGCGGAGAAAACGAGCCCGACCGACAGACCGACAAGAAACGCCAGGCCGGCATGTACGTACGACTGGGTGCCTCCTACAAAATACTGGTCAGATACGGAAGGAGGAGCGGCGGCCTGCCGTACGACGGTTCGACGGATAAATATTCATAGAGGCCAGCGGCGTAGAAGCGGAGGGCGTCGCCCGGCGTCTTTGCGAGAGATAGAATCCACCACCGCCGGCTTCTAATGGGATTCCGATTGCTCCTTTTATGCCAGGCGCGGGGGGATGCTGCCGTAGCGGAATATTTTTAACGGATTACTACTGCCCCGCTCGCAGGCCGCGACGGGACTAAAAATGCTAAGAACTTCGCCGGAGTTTAGGTCGCTCATTCAAGTTCGTAGTTCGGACGGAGAATGTCAAAGGAGAGGGGAGTGCGGCCGAAAGTTAGTGGGACCGACTAGCGACAGATACGTTGCCACGGTCCTCGCCGTTTATCTTCATTAGAGAACGTTTGACGCATACCCCGGGACGGATTAGGGACTCCGCAAACAGCCGAATAACCGGGGAAGATCAAACGTAATCTGATGCGCAATTAAAAGTACCGAAAAACGGCAACGGTGGCGTTCCTTGAAAAAACTCGAGGGAGCCAACCTGCGCCAATGAAAAGGGCCCTCTGCCGTCGTGCCTTTCATGCTAAGCTCTCTTATAGTCCTCCGTATCTCACCGGCTCTTTCCCTCGCACTGTACTTCGGGCTCGTAAAGGTTAAATGCGTCTGGCAGAAGCAGAGGGTTGGAGGGAGACGGCGATAGAACGCGATAGGAGAAGGAACGGGAGGGTTTGCTCGTAATAACCTCATCCACCTGCAACACGTCTTATACGTGTGTATCTATGTGTGTATAGGTATGTATGTATGCTTTTATGTACCTCTTTCTCATTCTCTCTCAGTTCGTAGATCGTCGCGAGAGTGTACGTCACGTAGGTATCTACATGTATATACGTATATATCGTCCTACTGTACACTCACCTTTCGGACGTATATATCGGCGCTGAAGCTTTCCTGGCTCGACTAAACGGGCGTCGTTCCTACTACCGGCTGGCCGTGACACACTTATTCCACCGACAAGAGATCAGAGCACGAGTCGCTACGAAAATTTCAGGACTTTTCGATTCTGCGCCCCTCGTCGTCTTTGGCCTCTCTGTGACGACGCACCGAACACGTCCGGTGCGTGTCCCTGAGAAAGTTTCGTTCCAAACGCGATCGTACGTTATGGGCTTGAATTATGACTCTGATCAACGATGTATTAACGTTTTACATGAATTTATTAGCACAATTGAACACGTCATGACGATAGTACCATTGCCTAAATTTTGCGAAAATTCAATTCTCCGCGTGCGCACTTCTGCAATGTAGCACTACCGCAACGCGCATTCATTTATGAACATTACAACGGGATAGAATTCCTATCAACGTGCGCCGCAAAACACCGCATGCCGATACATTTTGTAGAACGGGATATGTTAAAGTAATAATATTCGTATGATGGAGTAGGGCGTTTTTGAGGGGATCCGAACGCGCATGAATGCGGTTTTGTGGGTAAATCAACTTTATTTATTTACAACTGTTTCAATTATTTTATCGATGAATGTAGAACGATTAATATTTCGCGGTGACGGAATTTGCAAATACTGTTATAGAAAATTCACAACGATCAGGTGGCGGCGCTTTGCGGAAGTTTCTGAAGTTGGCGAAGGTCTCTGATCTTCAAATGAATTCGCACGTAGAGGTGGCATTAGGGTCATGTCGGTCTTTAGTCTACGTACCGAAAACTAGCGCCTGAAGGCTTTAATCATTAAAAGTTAAATTTTTGTTACAAAAATCATTGGTATGCTCCGTGAAAATCGCACAAGAAATCGAGGTAGTCCCAATTCTTTATAATTAAAAGTAATAAGGGTACATTACAGAGTGGTTATATGCAGGAGCAGGAACAGTAATATGGGCGTGTGGGAGATTATTTTTTGTTTAATCCGCGGCACGTATACCGACTTAACGGTAGCAGGTGATGCAATTCATAGTGGCATTAGCTAAGCCGACATGAACTTTTCTAATCGCAATAGTTGTAGCGAATTATGGCGAGCCTATATCCGCTTGCATACCCGTAAGCTCCGCCGCACAAATGTTTCGCGCAGATGTCAATAACATTTTAATCTCACTTTTTCTCGGGCCAATCGAGCCACTCGCGGAGTAGGGATTGTGCCAAGCTTACGTAATCGTGCCTTTCCGAAAACACCACGTCAGAAATTGGCAGTTGCGCTACGTCGCTTTGACTCTATACGGCCAGAAGAATCAGCGAACTCGAACGAATCATCCGCTTTAAGAAGCATTTTATGTCGGCCAACATACTGTCATCCATTATTAGACGCGTGACGCGCAAATTTATATCGCTCGCCTTATTCGCGCGGCGATGAAAAATCTCCACCTAATTATTAGCCCGCCACCGAGCGATTTCCACCATTTGCTCGCCGGCAGAATTACCGGACGACAAAGAACGTTAATTGCTAAATTAGCGTTCGCCGCCCGGCGCGGCGTAGGGGAAAAAAAATCTCAATTGCGGTTAGTTCGAAAATTGCGTCGGTAACGTTCGCGAGGTTTTTCTTCGCCTGTACACATCAGCGCCTGTCGCCCTGAGCGACGTGCCACTGTAAACTTTATTATGCCGTCGTAGATTAAAATCTTCGCGCCACAGTATAGGTCGCGAGCGTAGCCTGGGCATCCCTGACATTTTCCTCGGCTGTCAACGTTTTTTTTTTCTTCTTCTCCTCTCTACCCCGCATCTGATCGACATTGAAAGCACGAGCTGGGCGTGTGCATACATACCTTCTAAGGTGTCTCATTGCAACATGCGGAGGCACACGACACAATTCCGGCCCGCCCCGACTATCCCGGCCGCTCACTTTAAACTATGCTGGGGGTCGGGGCAAACATCCCAAAGAGAGTTTCAAACGCAACGATACGTAATTAAATCCCCGTAATTACGGGCAATAATCATGGTGGCGATAATAACGGGAGCGCGACGACAGCGGCGCACAGCGAACGAGACTGTCGTTGCCGTGCTAGCAGGAGTAACAGAGAAAATTGGTACTGCGGACGATAGCCAGGCGAGCGTACTACGTTCGCAGACGTATTTATTACACTATAACCAATTACCAATTCCGCGGTTGAGGACGTTTCGCGGCGAACGGCCACTGTTATTAATGTCATTTGCGGCGCTGTTTGTTATGCGGCTTGATTTTTACAGTATGCACTCTGAGGCGGACGGTCATTAAACCGACTGACGATATATCGTCGACGTTATTGAGCCGGCCCTGCGCTAATGTGCGTCGTGGAAAAATTGATCGCAACGCAGTCGCAGGATAAAAATGGTCTTCGCTTCGTTCGAAGAGCGTGGGCGGTTAAACAACAACCCACTGCGTTGTTTCCACGCTTCGTCTCCTCCGCGTTCCCTTCATCTTCCTCGCGTCTATGAAAACAGTTCCCTTTTAAAACTTTCCTTTTTACGAGCTTCCCTTATCAGTTCGTAGTGCGGTAGACAATTAAATCGATTACTTTATGGGAATAACAGTGCATTACCGGTAGGAGGACGGGCGATATCGTCGGCTCGCGACATGGAAAATGGTCTGCGAGGCGAAGGAGAGGCTATAAAAGCTGGCCCGACGACGATTTGTCCTCGGATATCGCGAATGGACTTGGACGTTTCACGTGAAACGATCGCGCGACCACGTGCCGTCAGACGAAACGACACGAAACGGCGATCTACGATCGATTCTTCTTACGGCAATTACCTCTCGGCAATAAAATAATGACTGTACGGAGTATTAACGTTCCGTTCCCCGGTAAATGAAACATGACTGTACAATTATTATTAACCCTGCCTAATGACACCGCGCGACGTTCTGGCATACCGCACATTTCTGACTGTAGCGTTTCACATTCATTCAGTCTTTCCTCATGCACGCGCTCGTGTTTTTCAGTAACAGCGATGATGAGAATAATACTAATTTTCTGTTATGTCACTATTACCATCGTGTAATGTTGTTATCGCAGTGGTATAACATCTTTTTTCCTACGAACAATATGTTGATTTCATGACATTTAAACGTTGAGAGTTTATTTTAATTATGTAAAAGGATACCTGAATCGGTATGAACTCATCCATGAATACAGGTAACGATTCAATTCACATATTACGTAAACTTCCGCAAGTCGGGTGCATTTCGAGTGTAACAATGTGCAAAGCCTATGCAAACATTATTCGTAATAGTTAATCAGGGCTCAAAGCATACTTCGCTCAAACTTTCTCCTCTCGAACGCATATTATCGAGCGCGGAATTTGGAAAGGACAACAGGCATTTTCATTCATAAATTGTCAAAACACGTTCCGGCAAGCGGAATTCGTGCAGCGCTGGGGAAAAGTTGGTTACATCAAGTTAGCGTTTACTCAAATTCTGCAAAGTGCTTACACGCCGCCATCGCGGCACGCGCGCGCGCGCGCGAATTCCGCGGCTATACTAAAAACATTTATTGTTAATTACCGGGGTCAACGGTACCTGTTGTTCGCCATCCGCGCCCGTTACAGTCACGTGTGTCAATGTTTTCGGAAGTTCGCCGCGGCAAGCTTCTCGCCGGTTGCTAGGAACAAACGAATCCGAAGCGCGCGTCAGGGAGAATTTCCTTTCGCATACTCTCCGCCGAGGCCGCGACGGAAAATCCTTTGACTCTTTGACCCTCTGCCGAGGGTGTCGGCGCTCATAACGTCACAGGGAGTTGCGTAACTTGTTGAGTTGCTTGACACGCGCCTCCTCTCGCGTAAGCTTTTCATCCAAGGGCGCAAACACGTTGGCCCGCACGTTGTGCAACGGAAAATAGAACCTGTCGGCGCTATATTAGCTTCCGCTAATCATGCGAGATTACGTCGTACGGCCATCCGTTTCGCGTGATCATTGACAGTATCATCGGGACTTTCTCCTTTGGCACTGTCACGCCAACATTCCCCCGCTCCCTCGATCACGCCGAGTTTCACTGTCTTTCGAATTCATTGACCTCGGCTAGCTGTCGCCGCGTCGGCCGGAAAATTGTACGGCGCGGGCTGCTTTGTCGGCGCTTCATTTTCGGCCCGACCCCGTGCCCGTATTTGCATATTCTCATGCCGTTTCTCAACGGCGACGACTACGACGACGACGACGAAGGCGTCCGAACTTTCTCCGCGCGCGCCTTAGCCTCCCTTGTTAACAACTCTGCACCTGTTCGCCTGAATTATTCGCTCGCGGCACGTGTGCCGGGATAATTCGTACATAACGTGTTATTATGCCTGCGTACAATAAATTAACGTAACGAGATAGTCTTCGCCGGGCGATGTACTTGCATAAACGTAAACACGTAGCCGGTGCCGCACGATATTATTCACTCACGCGCTCGGCGCAGTATCGTAGGGCCATCGGGAAAGCTTTAACGTCCTTCATTTTCGCTCCTCGTCCCATTCCCGTCGCGACGAAGCCGACCGACACGCTGATGCTGCCCATCTAATTTCCGTGATTGCTCCACGCATCGTGTCATTAAAATATCTTATCTGCCCGAGAGTATTTACGTTACTCGCACAGATATAATAGCATAAATTTTCATGGCGCGAGCTCGTCGTACGTAACTGTTACAAGGACAGATTAATGAAAAATGAATGATTCATGGGCGTTCGTTGATATACCGGGAGCGGACATAATGGCGCCTCTTTTAAAAGTTCATTGGGCTATTCGGTTAGGAATAAGGCTCTCGCTGGCGTATACTTACGTCTTCGCTGGCGTACACATATGCCGTACGCACGTCTGCCTGCCGCGCTCGTTATCATACACGCGTCCGTGCGGCGAGTCCTCGGACTTAATCGTCGAGTCTAAGTACGCCCAAGGCCGTAGTCGTTATCGCTTACATATCCGCGTATCGAGCCAGTCCTGCGATACGTAAGTCGATCTCCGATACGTCGGCGAAAGCCTAAAAATGCTCCGAGTCAATGGCGGAATGGCTCACACTTGGCATTAACCGGGCAGTCGGCGCAAAAAATGTCTCACGTGTTGGAATCCTTATCTCTGCCTTTCTACGCATTTCGCCACGGCGAAGTGTTCGCCGGTAATCTGAAAGTACCACGCCCGATGCCGTCGCGTCGTGTTTGACGCGCGAAAGTTTTATAGACCGGGAATGGGATATCTCTTTTGTGATATAATCTTGGCTAATGAAACCGAAACTCGTCCGAGTGCGTTGCCTACGTACGCGTCGAGATGAAATTTTCTCAAGCGTCCGTTCGCCGTGTATGTTCAGCTGGAAATATTTTACGCAATAACATTCATTCAAATTGTACACCTGCGCGACAATATTATTCGCGCTGAATTGTAACGCGGAATATAAACATATTGCGCGCGTAGTCGTTACAGGAACATTGCGGTACAATGAGGATACATGTCTAAATATCCTCCCGATACGTTCATATAACTTCCAGTCTGGAGCGTAAACATTTTCTTTGCAATCTCGGTCCGGACAATTTCATTAACGGTGGAATACGAAGCCGGAATTTCTCACGAGCGTCCTGCACTTTCTACGCACCGTCATTCGATCACGAGAGATCTCAATTTACGCATGTCGTAACGTCGCCGAGGTTCGGCCAGTGTGCGTTACTTATGTCAAGTGCCAGATGCCCGGGTATCATTAACGCTTTTTTCTCGATATAATTTCACCGGAGATCGTTGTCAGTCGTGTCCCTGGGCCCATTGTCCGCGACAAGGAAGCGAACCGTACGTTACGTACCTTTACAATTAATGATCCTCGCTTCCTGCTATCTCTTTCTCCTTCGCGCGTATCGGAGCGGCCCGCAACCGGGCAGCGAAAGGTCGGTTAAAAGAGGTAATAGGATACGACCTTAATTCCGTCCGTCCGTCCGTCCGTCCGTCCGTCCGTCCGTTATGCCTTAGAACAAAAGGAAGCCCTTTCTCATGGGCCAACCGCCCGAGTCGATCCTTGCTTTCTCACGGAAAGCGTATCACCTGAAGCATTACGGGGACCTCGCATTAAAATATCCACTTGAGCCAACCCACTTCTTCGCGCAACTTCCTCGTACGTCATTCTTAACGCATTTAATTGTACTTCCCGAGTCGGAGGTGATGAATGAGTCAGACCTTTAAGAGCAGTGTCGCGGTCCATATTCCAGCGTGACCCGTCTGGAATCAATTCAGCCGATGACTGTACTCAAAGATTCGTCAATACGGTCTCGTTAAGTACACCTATGCATAACGGCCGATACGTAAGGTAATAGAATGGTGCCTGTCGCCTTCAAAGTCAGACCTTGCCGAACGAGCGACCGGCCCTTGGACAATTAATTAAGACGATGTAACGAAATAAACGCGGCTCGCCTTTGTGCTCGTCGAAAGGCCAGTGGCGCGTTAGGCGAGCGTCGTACGGAGAAGAAGAAGAAGAAGAAGAAGAAGCTTTTTGTCACCGAAAGGATAATAACTGTCATTATATCGAGCGAGGAGGACATCGTCGACCGACAATTCTTGCCCGCTTGAAAGGCAAGAGCTGGTCCTCGCGTCCGTTACGTAACGCATAAAGAACGATTCTATTTGAACTTATGACACGTACGTAATTCAACGGCAATTTATTCGTGGCGTTATGCAAAGATTTCGCAACGGTGTTAACGACGTTTCGGTGTAACGACCCATCGGTTCCCCGAACGGACAGCTACGGATTCCGAACCAGTAAGTGCATGCACTTTTGCAGGAGCGCGGAGAAATTGGCCAGATCGCTCGGCTGTGTGTCTTCGGGCGTGATATTGTCTCGAGGAAGAGTCGTTCGAGTATGCGAGGAGGATCGATAGCAGCCGCGCGAGGTGGCGACGCTCCATTCGAGGAACGTCTGCATTATCGTGTCGATGTCCGAATCTATTTACGCGCTCCAGGTCGGATTCTCAGTTTTATCTTGGGCTCCGCGATAGTCGTCACCTCCGGCGCAGGTGATATCGATGACTCACCCGCTTTAATTCTGCAAATGGAAAATCCAGAGTCCAATCGCCGATCGGATGATTATGTAAATTGTTTCGCTGCGCGACATTATGCTGTTGTGGCGGGCGACGAATTTGTCTGTCGCTCCTTCAGTCTCGTTCCGAATCTTCCTCTTCACGTAAGGCCTAAAAAACTGTGCATCTTCCTAGAAGTACGTAGTATTTGCAATGAGTATCCGTCATTCATCATCATCTTGCAAACTGTGCATCTTTTCACAAGTACGGAGTATTTGCGTCGTTCATCATCATCATCATCATCTTGCAAACTGTACATCTTTCTACAAGTACGGAGTATTTCCAATGAGTATCCGTCGTTCATCATCATCATCTTTCAAAATTGTACATATTCCTACAAGTACCGAGTATTTCCAATGAGTAAGTGTCGCGCTTAGCGAAGAAATGAAGCCGCAACCTGTGCTCCCGTTTGAGGTTGCGTCGCCCAAAATGGCGGCCGATCGCGGATGATTCAGCCGACAGTTTTGCGAATCGAATGCGAATGGCCGTTAATGAGCGCGATGCGAAGTGAACGTTCGTCGCTATTATTCCTCCCTACGGGCGTTTCGCTCGACAGATAAGGACGTTAAGGAGAGGTCACTCGATACCCGCTTATCTGAATAACCCTCGTCTTGCACAACGCTTGTCCTTAATCTTGAGAACCCAACGAGAGAGCCGCTGCCGCCGTTGTCGATTTGCATGTGGGCGCGCGCGCGCGCGCGATTCTTGAGACGGCCGCAGAGAGAGAAAAGCAGGTTGGGTTAGTCGAGCGAACTGTTACGCAACAACGGGCGACCGTCGAGTCGAGTGAATGAAACTGGCTCGAATCCACGAAACAGGCCTTTAGTCGCGAGATTACAACGTGGACACGAGTACTTAAGCCTTCTCTCACTCTCCTTCTCCCTTCCTGTGCGTCTCTCTTCTCCTTCTTTTTCTATCATCCTTCTCCTCTGCATCCTCTACGGCCACCGGTGCGATTTCTGACGTTCGAAGTCCTTACCATCGGATCAAGACGTCTCGCGAACATGAATCTTTCAGTTCCCTCACATTCTCTTGATCGCCTCTTCTCGTCTTCTACGTCGCTTCTTCCCTCGCACTTTTTCGCTTCACTCGCTTTCCTCGTACATTCTTATGGTTTCTTGTGTTTTTCTTAGACGAACTTATTCGATGAAGAATTCAGTATCGCCGCCTCGTTTACTTTTACGGTGCTTACTCAACAGTGTTAGCGGCACTTCATTTCTTTGAACGTAATATTTAATTTTACAGTACACGTGGGGTAAGCAAAGTGTCGTGTACTTAAATGCTCTCTCTCCTCTCTCTCTCTCTGCCTTACTTGCCCGCCGCGATTTTTCATTTCGTTCTCTATTCACAACTCTCTCCGCAAGATCCGGCTCTCGATCTCTCGCCGACTTCCTGCCGCGACTGAACGACTCCTTTGAAGTCCCGGAAACTTTTACGCGGCGGGGTGTCAAAAGTGTATCGCGGCGGAAAATGTATGTCGACACGTCGCTTATCCCAGACGCCGCATATTTATTTTGACGCGTCTCTTTCCACTCTTTCGCTCCTCTTACTCTATCATTCTTCGCGCGACGATGCGCGCTGGAGAACTTGTCGATATGCGGGCGACATCGAAGTAATGTCGTTCGGACGATGACACATTAAGCTCCCCGCTTTATTTGCATACGTCGTCCCGTTCCTTCCTCGATGCGCTGGAACGGCGCGAGCAACTTTATCCGAGAGATTTTTGCGCAACCGGCGGAACGCGCGCTGAATAAAGGTACTGTCCAGACCGTTTCTGCTCCCAATGCAGTGTCACGTTACGTTGATCGGGATTATATGCGAATTTAAGAGGGCCCACCTTGGGAGTTGCGTTCTTAATCGGCCGAAATTTGCCTAAGCTCGCTCGTAACGTCAGTCGAATTCTTTCGCCGAACTAATCCGTTTCGTCACACATGCGCGTGCATTGGACGGATGAAAACGATGGGGCTAGAGACCAGTTGTGCTCGACGCTTGAAACGTTCCGTAGTCCGAAAGTTGGCTGAACTCTGAAAGCCCGATATATTAACATTACACTTTAAGGTGGAAGTGTCACGATAGGAAGGAGAGTTACGGTTTGATGATTGATTGCGGTGTAATTTAGCACTGCGCCGTAGAAGTAACAGGCTAACCCAGTTGAATTGCCGCCTTATCCGTTAACGACTGCGGTGGCAGGAGAGGGGAAAAAAAAGAAGGATTGCGAGGGCAATAAAAGAAATAAGTTCACTGGGTAACGCCGTATTTGCTTGAAAATCCCGCTTGGGCACGAGCAAATTGCGCCGCTGCCGTGAAATTGTTCATTGCTCGTAAAAGAGTAGAATCAAATTAAGACGAACAAACGCTTTCATACAAAGCGATCAGAAGTGGGGGAAGAACGTTAGCGCTCTCGAATCATTAGTTTCGCAAAAACCGTCCCATTCAGCGGACTCCCTTTTCACGTGTACGCCATCCCGTACTCCGGTCACGTAGTAACGACAATCTTCAGAAACTCAAAGGCATTTCCCAACGGCGACGGACATGCGAGAATCAACATATCGGCACCTCCAGATTGCGCTATGCTAATTTTCCCGCTGGCCATCGGTTACGTCGCTCGCGTATGCGCGTATCAACATTCTGCTGGTGCATTGCTGTACGATGCACGCAACAGTGCATTGCACTTCTAACCTCGAAAGAGCATTTGGTGTCTCGGCAAGACGTGCCAATTACAACGCCACTCGCATGCTAAGCGCGGTCTATTTTCTCCGCGGCTCGTCTACTTTACTCGCTTTAGGAATACCTGACTCTACCCGTCTGCCCGTTAGCCCCTCCCGCGCACCCCTTGCCGCCCCCTTGCCACCCTATTCGACGGCCGACTGTTAAGGGCTCCGGCAGGTGAAATTTTAAACTCCCGATGCAGCGGCACACACCCGGCTCGCCCGGCATCGCGAACGGATGCGACGAGCGAGAAAACGCCTCTGTCAATCCCACGCCCGAGATCAAATGTCTTCGCCGAAAACTTTCTCGTTTCCGTATTTGCGCGCTCGGAATGTAAATAACGTTGCCGTATCTTTCGTTCGTGTTTGAGAACGGCGCTCGACCGACGACTTCGCCCGTTGTACACGTTCGTACCCGCACAGGCGCGCCGCCGCATCGCATCCGACAGCGCCTTGAAAGGGGATGGAAAAGTAATTCAGTTGTTTCAATTTGTCTAAAGGCCGATCGGCTTGATAATTGGATATACGGGGCGTTCGGAATTTCTTCGAATTCCGCACGGTGCTCGGAAGTCCGAGCGAGCGTTTAGAAAGTGTATTGTGCAATCGACGGATCGATTCGTCGACGCGGCAGGGACGTACGGTTAGGAGCAGGCTGAATATTTCGAGGCTGTGTTCCCTTAACCATCGGCCGAACGTTCGACCTCCGGCTGTCGAAACGCTCGTGTTGCAAGCGTAGATTGCACCGCGGTACATTGTCATTGAACTACATGGGGACTTGGCGTGGTCTTGCACAGCTGTCTAAATATTTTGAAACGACCGGTAACACGAGCCCCTCTCTCTCTCTCTCTCTCTCTCTCTCTCTGTCTCTGCATCTATGTAACTGTCTCTCTGCCCTCTTCCCGGCATGTTCGTTCGTCGGGAGGCTTCCTCGCTGAATCGATCTCGTTTTGCCGGTGACGTCGGATTTCTGAGTCAGACATTAGGCGCGTGACGCCATTGTTTACGGGAAAGCTCTCGGTGTGACCAAAAGAGAGACGGCGACCGAACGCCAGGTGCGCGTGACACTTTTCGAGCGATCAGCGAAACTAGTCGCTGCTGCCGACTTCGGGATCGGGACGAAACGGTCATTGTGTCGCGTTCTGCGATTGTGACGACGGCCTCTGAGCGCACGTCGCAGAACGAGAAACAGGGGGCTTCATTAACCCCTTTCATTTGCGCTAAAGGCACTGCAGCCGAGAGATTTTAGGTGTAAGGTTTCACGTCATTACGCTGCGTTGTGTAATTAACGAGAAATTGTGAAGTCCGGACGTGCGAGCGGTGACTGTTCAGGATGTTTGTCGACTGTTCAAGCCTGGTACGTTGAAATATAACAGGGTCTATTATTGTTTCCTCCGATTTAAGTAATTTCCTATGTCTTCTTCGATATTAGTCGTAGGGATGAGTCATTTTGTTTCGCATACCTTGGACGATACTTTCGGTCGTGGCTGGTGCGCTTTAATGTTCCAACGCACGCTGCGAAAAGAATGAATCAATATCGCGTTAAATGCATTCGACAAATCACTTGACCTCTTTAAAATCGCATGCGCGAGACACCCTTTATCGTCATTATCAATCACCCGCAGACATACCGCACGTTTTAGGTCCTTGCACGCCGTGTTTACTACCCTCTACTCGTAAATCATCCCCGGTGCGCTTTGTAAATTACCCCCGCGAATAAATCGACTAGCGCGCTATCGTTTTGCGCCGCGAAACATTAAGCCGATCGGAGACACAGGCGAGTTAGGAGATCCTCCTCTATCTCGGATACACTTTTCAAAAGAGCGCGAGAACCTGTTTGTTGCACATCAGGCAAAACCGGCTACCGTGTTCCCTGCGGGTACGAAAGATGATGATGATAAAATTGGCAAACAAAGCTCGTCCCGCTCGTCGCGGAATTTTTCCGCAGGTTTCAGTCCGCGCAAATCGCGGCCTTCCTGCGATTACACCTGTTCAGGGTTCACGCAGGACAACTGTCGCAACGCAGTTTGCTTAATCTCGTCATACGTTTAAGGTAATGCTGAGAGATTGGAACCGGAAAGATTACTTTGAAATCATCAGCGTTCCGCAGACTGAGTCCTGGAGTCATTTTGCGAACTGCGCAACGTCGCAATGCATTAGAACGTCTTAGGCAACGCTCGTTGCTGCCATATACTTCCCATTTTCGTCTTATCGACTCATTCATAATTACTCGACGGGTATTACTCATAGAAGATAGAGACGCTCCGATGCCACTTTCACGAGTCATTCGAAATTGACGGGGACAGAGAGCGCTTATCCGACAGTATCTATTCGGTGCGGTCAATGCAAAATTCAGCCCAGTCCGCATCCAAAATCAGCGTACGTGCACGAAAGTCAGCGACGCGCGTAATT
This sequence comes from Anoplius nigerrimus, assembly GCA_914767735.1. NCBI lineage: Eukaryota > Metazoa > Arthropoda > Insecta > Hymenoptera > Pompilidae > Anoplius > Anoplius nigerrimus. The sequence goes on from OU612084.1 coordinate 13,900,227, forward strand.
CTGAGAGGACTTACTGCAAATTGCTTTCCGAGAAGGCTCCGCGGACCCCGGGCGAAAATGGCAAGGCGCAAAGGAAGAAATATACGACTGGTTACGTGTGCCACGTTTCCAACTGGAAGGGCCGACTTGTGTTTTCACGGATCCGTAGCGGAGAAGTGCAGGCGTCGTGCGGCGCAGTTCTTCTACGTACCAAGACAACGTCGGACGAGCACGAACGAGGCAGCCCCTGCCTGATGGATCGATGAGTACGATGATTACAGAACTGGTCGGTTATCACCAGTTATTACAGGGTCGACTACCGGTCGGTCGGTTGCCTAGCAGAAGGCCTCGAAGAAGGCCTCGAAGAAGGCCTCGCAGCAGGCCTGGCGGGTAGGCAGCTCCTGTCCCGCAATATTCCGCATTTTCTTTCGGGCAAAAGTCGTTCGATCATTCCTCCTCCCTCTCTCGCAGGCCGGTCACGTTCGCCCGGCACTCGTACTTTCCTACTTTCGACTCCTGTCTTTCGGCCATGACAGTTATGCACACTTCCCTCAGTACGCTCCGACGCCCTATCGCGAAGGCATTGCATTACGTAAATCTTCCATTCGTCCCCTGTTCCGCCTCACTTTTTCCTTTCCCACAACATCGCTCCCCCGCATCCGATATTCTCCCCCTTTCGGTATTTGTGCTTTTCATTACTCCTTATGTACACCCTCGCCTCGCGCACCCACGTCCGTACATTGTTATCCGACGCGGTGTAACGTATTACGTACGTTTGCCCCGGCGAAGTTATTCTTCCTGGACCCGATGTTTACTCTAGTATAAATATTCTTACTACGGCTCCCGGCCCCCTTTCTCTCGCGCCTCTCTCTTCTCTCCTTCTCCGACGGCCGCTTCCTCGATCTCTTCCCTTCCATCCTCGCTCTTTAGCCAGGCGTAACGAGAGATCGTGTTTTCTTTCCGCTCGACATCACCGGGCACCTTGTTGGCCATAATTCACTTGCCGCCGGAATGCAAAGCAGCCCACCTTTTCCCTCGCGCTCCGCGTCAGAGACCAAAGTCGCGTCGGCGGGCCATAGTTCATGAACCTCTTTGCCCGTCCGCGTCTTTCGATATGCGACGTCGACAATGGATTCGCCGAGGATGGCACCGCGGCTATGACGAGAAAGCGTTAACCAAGTCGACTGCGGAAAATGGGGTAGCCTCACGGTTCGCGTTGCCGTCCTCGCGCGTATAAGGGCAGAGGCAAACGGCCGCTTCCATTTCATTCTGCAACATTGTGAATGAACGCGTGATTCAATTCTCTTCGTGGTTCATTGCCGGTTAAATACGGCCTTACCAACAGCTCCCCATTGGGAAATGTCTGTGTGAGTGGGCACGGACTGCAAGGTTGCACGAAGATAATGAACGCATGGTGAGCATACGGGTTCAATAAAACTCTTTGCATGTTGCATATAATATTGCGTCATTGCATGGGTACTATCGTTTTATGCGCTCTATTATCGCGACTGTTAATAGGGGAGGAGGATATATAATTGGCCGGGGTACGTGCTCGCTGTACTAATACGGGCGGGCATTGCAAAAAAGTTATTTATCATCGAACTAATTACTTCATCTTGTACGATCATAGCCTCGGATTACAAGTTTCTTTCTGCCATAAATTCTAAGCTGCCGTAATGTAATTCACGTGGGACTGGTAACAGCACGGTCAATGTGGTATGTTTATAATGCGCGCCGACGATCTATACGGCATATATAATTTTAACGTATCGGTCACTGCCACGCCATTCAATGACATTTAATTTCAAAAAAGTCATTACGATTAGCAAGTCAATCTAAGAATCCACCTCCAGCGCAAGCTGTGCATCATCCATGTATCCGGCATTAAGTGTAAAATATTAGTTTCCACGCCCAAGGAAAGAGAGCTTACCAGCATTCTGCCCGCATATTCGCGATTTTTCGTCTGGGACACCCGGTAGGTTACGCCGCCGCTGTCTCGAGATGAGTGCTCCTCAGGAGGGTCGGAAAGAAAAGCAACGCATCCGGTACCCTATTGACACGCGCATTCCTACGTACGTACGTCGCACATTTATTGCGGCAAGGTTGCACGAAGGCAGCGCGAGCGATGCTGCACGTACGCGGGGGCCGCTATCGATTTTTCCTGCCACCCTTTCCAAGCCATTTTTTTCCCGACCTCCGGTCGATGCTCGGCCGGCGAATCGTGTGCCCTCCCCCTCCGAGAGTCCCTCGCCCCGAAACCGGAGGCTTGTGAAATATTTCGCTACGGTTACGTAACTCGCCCGGCTCGGACACTGCCGAACGTGTCGCACAGGTGCGCAGACACTATCGGCGACTGTATTGACTTTTATTGCACAATCCTTTAACCCGGCACGTACGGGGATACAAAGCATCCTGCTTGGTCGCTGTCAATCCCGCTGCCGGCGTCAGTTTTTGCCTACCGGGCCTCTCCCCCCCCCCCCCCCCCCTCGGCCGCACGCCGTGTTTCCCTTTAAAATTTACTCCCGCCGAGCGAGACGCTTTTTAAATCGGTTTCGGGGTATGATTAAGCTGTAACTCGCCCGGACGGCGGATAAGGCACAGCGATGAAAATTGCTGACCGAGAGGATCGTTCGTTTGTCAGGCGAGAGACAGCCACCGCCTGATTGATACCGTTTCGAAGTTCGCGGCCGCGTGGGCGTACCGATCGGGAGTGCGCGAGAAAAAATCCAGTTGCCCCTCCGTTGCGAAACGAATTTTGAGGCGAGTAACGAGATGATTGATTACGCGGTCGTCCGCGCTAATGAGGCTGACGCCGCCTCGCATCGGTCATCTCTGCCTTCCGATGCTTGTCGATTTTTATCAATTATCTGCCTCTGCGCACGTTTTGAATTTCATTTATTACCGGTTGGATGTACAATCTTATCTCGGGACGGGTTATATTTATCGGGGTAACGTTCGCGGACGACGGGGCCGATCGGGTGGGGTATCGGCTCCGGCTGAAATGTACCGTTGCCCGCGGAGAAATTGCAAGCTTCCGATGACGAGTTAATAACGTTCGGGCGGTAATGATCTCGTTGCGTTAGTTGGCCGTAAGTAACGATCGCCTTACGAGCATTCCGCGGTAGGCGCACGTGGATAGGACGCGCGCACGTACGCACCAAAGTGGCGAATAAAACTGCAGCTTCGCGCGGACGAAGGTTAGACGGGGAACTTGGACTCGTTCCGTTATTTCATTTATCAACTTGTTACGTGCGAGCGACGCATAAAACGCGCGCGCGTTAGTTTGCGTACATGCATCGGGCACTAACTGCTTCCTGCCCGAGCTAATGTCCCGCGGTAATGATATTTATTGATCCGATTTCAGCAAGCCCTCCCCTCCCCCTCCTCACTCACCGCTTTCCGCCGATCGCATGAATTGCACGCGTGTTCGTTCGTTAGTTTACCCGATAGGCACGTTTCCCTGGCAATATTCGTTCGAAAGTAACGTCGAAGACATACGTCCGCCTCGGCTAAAATTAGGAGACGCGAGGAGCGTTCGATACGTGCGAACGAATGAGTCGGAGGCGGGGCAGAAGAAATGGGAAACGGTAATTACTTCGTAATTATTTGAATTGCGCGAACTCGGAAGTTCCGACGCGAAATTTCGTGCGGGTCTCATTAACGTCCGTTGACACACGGCAATGTCGGCGTGCACTCTCTCAGGGCGGCCGACTAGCTTCGGATGCAATATTTCACCGCGTTGCGTAATTGCGTACTGTTTGTCAAAAAAAACCGGTTCCTGTTACCGACTTTTCGAGGAAACTCGTGTTAATCTGTTTTTTCCTCAGTGCCCGCTTTACTCCGCGATTAATAATCACGGACAGTTGCGGGGCTGGCTTTAAGGTTTTCTCCACTGTGCACTTCGCTGCCGGTCGAGGGCTATAATTACATCTTGCTTGAAGGATTATAATCGTTATATCACCCCGGTGAATGTCTGCGTGGGACAATAGTGATGGTTCATACTCGGGGGTTAACTCTGCACTGACAGCCAACAACGACGACGACAGTCAAAAGCGTCTGTGTCCTCTTGGAACAATCAAAACTTCTCTCCGCGAACCAAAAGCGGTTCCTTCTCCGGATTAATCACAGAAATCCTTCCGCGCGCACAACGGCAAACTTCTTTTTCCCCACGAACCGTGGGCCCCGAAGTTCCATTTTCATCGACACGCAAGACGTATAACCGTGATCTTCGTCCCAGGCGACAGTCGAACGTGACCTATGTATTTTTCCTCCCCCAAACCACCTACGTTCGGCGCTCACATATGTTCAACCAACGAAAACCGCTCCCGTTCTCGCGCAGAAGAATCGGCAATATCATCGCCGACGGCGCGATGAATCATGGCGCACTCTCTCAATTTGCCACAATTGCGGCAAATTATCGGAATTACCGTTCCCATTGTCGTAATATTGCCAGCAAGAAGCACGCGTTGTACCCGGGCAACGTTTGCTCCCAAATTACGTTTACCAGGGCTACGTGGCGAGTTTGTCTCACTCCGCTAAAGTGCTTCTAATCGCTTTACACATTAATGCCCCGACCATCCTTCTCAATTCGTATATCCCACCCCGCATACCGCCGTTCTCCGATCATCTGACCCTACCCGGTCATCTTAACTGGAAACTTTTAATCTTCTCGCCCCTAACTGCGACAACACGACCTTTGTCGGCGGCAAGGATCTTCGATCCCGAAAATGGGGCCCACTGAGCGTTACGCCAATGCCGTGCGGCGGAAAATGTGGGTGTCCCGATGGCTCCACGATAAAAATGGCGAACGTGTGCCTCCAGGTACCAGGTACCCGGTCGATCGGTCGACGTTCACGAGTGAGTCACTTGCGACGACCCTGGTCATACAGCCGGCGCTGTTTCTTTGCCGCGCGTGTACGTTCCGCGAGAGGGGGAGCGAGGGCGGCTGCAAAGAAGGAGGCAGAGGGGGAGGGGAGGTTGGGGGCTTAAAGGCTCGTTTTTGCGGGCACTACCGGCACACCAACACCGGCAGCCACTCTCGACGCGAACTCGCGCGCGACCGGAATGACTTGGCTAAATTCCAATTTTTCGTCTCTTCCTCCATTCTTACTCTCCCCCCGCCCTCCTCCAACCCTCTTCATCCTATCCAGCCTCGTCTTCCCTCGTCCTAACTGCCGCGTTTAAATTCGTCAGGCCCCGCGCGGGCCGCCGGTCGTCACTTTGTTCCTTCTCTCGCGCCTTCCACTGCCTGCGACGTGAACTTTATGCCGCGACCTTAACCGCCGAATTGCCCGGCGAACATCCTTTCGCTCGCGATGAAAGGAGCCGGGCGTCGCGACGCTCGGCTCCCAACGATTCGTACGTTAACGCGCCTCTCGGCGAATTCTGCACATCGGCCCGGCCGTAAGACAGTATACGCACTCGAGAAAGCGACGATTAAGTACTTTTTGCGTGGGATTGCATCAGCCGGGAGGAAAGTCGCACGTTGAATTTTTGTAACTTTACGTGTCATTTGACATTTCCTTCCTGCTCCTTCCGCGGCCGATCGAAATTTCGTCGGCAACGGTCGCGAACGAACAACTCTGGCCGAGCGATTTTCGCTGATGACGAAACGTTTTGCGAACGGCAACGGCGGCATGCGTACGTCTCGGCCAATTGCAGGTAACAATCGCTGATTACGTTCCGCGTAAAGCGAGATAGCGGAGGCGTCCGAGATAATCTCCGCGCCGCTCGCCGACGCGATGAAAGTTCAATCGCAAAAGTCAATACGCGAAAGTTCTAGGAATCTCAGGATTTTTTCGCTTGCCGCTCGTGGAGCGACACGTGAAGTATCCGGATACAAAATGGTCGCGTATCCGGTTCGCGGGACGACGAATGTCTGTATGCTTGTATGCACGAGTGTGTGTATGTGTGCCGCTGCCGTTTCGCGCGTTACGACGCCAGTGCCCGAGCATAGGTTGCGTAATAAATTTGAACGCTCGTACTAACGTGTATCGCGCGCTCGGCTACGTGTTTGCTTAGAGCGACTTCTGTGTTTGTGCGCCGTGTTTTCGTGATTTAGGCTCCGAGACATGTAAGCGAAGCTAGATGTTATCGACGACGTCGAGCCTCGTCGTCACATGGCATAGACGCCGGCATTCGAAATATGTACCTCTCATTTCTTCGAAACGTCCCTGCCCGGTCATAACTCACGCGTCGGACTGGCAATATTAGGATCGTAATGCCGAGAGCGTCGCTGCGAGCGATACGAAGTGAAGCGATGGTAACGGCATCGTTTCGGTCAGGATATCGCGCTGGATTCCTGTCGTAATTAGCACCTCGACAAAAGTACACGTCAGTTCTCATTCGTCAGGACGCGCATGACTGTCGGACGTCGAAATTAAGCGTACGCCGACGCCGTCGAGCGTGTCCGTCCGGCGAACGACGCCAGAGTCGGTAAAATTTGCAATCGAGCGGATTTCGAGCGGATTTCGAGCGTTCATGCTTCGGCTCGCTCTGAGTCAAACGTCGTGGCAAAGCGTGCGCATTCGCGCGACCCGCGCCTCCGTTTCCCGGCGCCCCGCTCCTTTGACGTATTACATTTCCGGCGAGATAATTGTCGCCGATAGCAGGGAGGAGGCTACGTGTAAAATCAAGATAAGAGGGAGCGTCGCGGCGAAAATAGAAATTCGCGCCTGCAGGCCCGCCGCCGCCGCCGCTCGCTCTGGGACACGCAATTACTCATTGGGTGACTTTGCGACTGATAAAAAGCACGAACGTATCATGCGCCGGGGCGTGCACGAAACGTACGGGGACGATCGAGCGAGGAGTCCACCTGCGACTCGTGTTAAATTCATATGCGCTTCAAGGCGACGGGCGGGTTAGGCGTATCTTTATTCCGCCTCGCGCGGACCGAAGCCGCGAAGTTGGGCAAGCTGGATTTTGACCGCTTGCCGGGCAAAGGTGAAGGAATGCGTAAAGATTTCGGCTCTTATGTGGAATCTTAAGCCGAAATAAATATTTAGCGAACATCGATACGTCTCGGTCGAAATGTAATTCCTGTCGAATTTTAAGTGGACGTTGCTCGCTCCGGCTGCCTTAATCATCGACTTAATGAAATACGGCCGATTTATGTGGGAGTGGGATCGCTTCTTCCTTTCTTTTTTCACATTCTCGATGGGAAGTTAATGTAGTTCAAGGTAGTCACTGTACTGATTGTCGCTTTCGTTGTGCATTAGTGGACGTGCGTTTGCCGAATCGAATGGATGTGCATTTTTCTCTACGAACGCGTCTAAATTCGTCTTCTGCTCCGCTGTACTTGGCTCTGGCTCATCGTAACCCTCACTTTCCTCCTGAAACATGCTTGACTAACAAAAAAGCGAAACGACTAACACTTGTGCTGGATATGACTCGGAGAAAGCATTTTTTACCGTTCATATCCAGACATGTATTACACGTTTACTGAGAGCCTCGAGACGACACATCTCACGTACGCATTTAAAAGCAAGCACAATCCTCATTATCATCGCACACGTACACACACACGATATGCGCAAAGAAGGAGGAAGGCAAAGTGGGCTGAAGGCTTCGCATTCGTCGAGTACACTTTTCAACGGTGCGCACGTACAAACGGCTCAAATTGGAAAACATCCTAATGTTAAAACGGAAAATTAGAATATGCAATCTGCACGATATTAAAGTATAATGAGCTCCGCGCAATTATAAAGCATAGAATTATGCACTCGCGCCGGCCGCACGTATATACGTAGGTATGTAGGGGAAAAGGGCGGAGCGAGCGTAGGAAGACAGAAAGGCAGGAATTGCCCCAGAATTTTATCCGAATGAGACTCCTAAATTTAATTCGTAGCTCGGCTATCGGACACGTCCAGGGGCGCGCGGGTGAAAGACGAGTGGGAGAGGGGGGAAAAAAAGTCGCGAGGAAACGAAAAGGGCCGAGATAGAGGGAAAACTGTAAGGGAAAGCACGGAAGAGGTGGAGGAGGAGGAGGCCTGAGGGGGGTGGTGGGGCGAGGGTGGCCGGGGAGGTGGAAGGCCGCGAGGGGTAGTCGGAGGAGGGTCGGAGAAAAAGTGCAAGAAATAGAGGAGAATACCCAGCAGTCTACCGGTGCTCGGTGGATCTCGTGCTGGTGGTTGGCTCGCGTGGGGGTGGAAGAGGGTAGCGCTGCCGATGGCGGTCGGGTGGTGGTGGTACTGGCGCTGGTGGTGGCGGCAAAGGGGTACAGGGTGGTCGGGGTGAGCGCGAGGAGAGGGAGGTGGGAGTCGAGGAGGGAAGCTCGTGACGAAGGGGTGAGCAGAGGGGCGGAGCGGGAGGAGAGGGTGAGCTGGATGTCAGAGGGTGGCGGGGAGGAAGCCGAGGGAGATTACATTGAGGAGAAGAAGAAGGGATTGAGGGGCTGGGTGGGGGGTGGGGGAGGGGGCTGCGAAAGAGGATGGCGAAGACCCGAAAGCGAGGTACGCAGACGGCGAGGGCCACGAGGGGTGTTGAGCGAGGGTGTGGGTGGAGAGAAAGGAAGAGAAGCGCGAGGGAGATCACACCGAGGGAGGGAAAGGGTGTCGGGATGGGTGGCATGAAAAGGGAGGTGGAAGAGGGAGAGTACGTGAGCGGGGGATGGGAGAGATTCAGAGAGCGAAGTGGACGGACAGGGATGAGAAGGGGAATATCGGGGAAAGGAACAAAAGTGAGGGAGATCACACTGCGAACGGGAGGGAAAAGGAGGGAGAGAGGGCTCGGAGTGGGAGTAGGGTGGATGGGAGGGAGGGTGGGTGCAAGATGGATAGAGAAGAGAGGAGGCGAGGGAGATGGATAGGGATAGATAGAGGGTGGATGCGGGAGAGGAAATGCGATAGTTACGGACGGGGAAGGGTGGTTGGGAGGGGGTGGATGGAAGAGGGAATTGGGGAGAATGGGGAATCCCGCGTGCGCCAAACACCCAGGGAGGCTCGTCACTATACGAGTGCTCAGGTTGGGTTGGGTTCAACTCTCGTCGAGGGTTGGTCAGGTCGGACAGGCTCTGGGTTTTGTTGGTGGTGGTGGTGGTGGTGGTGGTAGCAGCGGCGGCGATGATAGTGGCGGCGGCGGCGGTGGTGGTGGTGGTGGTGAGTGCTGGTGGTGGTAGTGGAAGTGGTGGTGGTGGTAGCAGAGTGGTGGATACTCGGGTCGCGAATCTCTTCTCGACCATTCCACCTCGACGTCTACTGAAATAGAACGCGGATATCGCGCTCGATCTGTGCTTTAAGAATTAACGCCGAAAGTACTCCGCCGTTTAATGGGAAAGTAAATTCGGGACGGGAACTTTTGCGATACGTAACCATGCCTGCTTTTCATTGGCGGTGGGCAGCAGCTAGGGCCTAGCTATAGCAGCCATTTCACGGCTCCTCGAGCTCATAGGGAACAGTCGGGCTGGTTGTCTCGAGTCTGACTCCGTCGAAATTCTTAACATTCTCGAGACGTCAGTTCGTATATCAGTTTGCATGCGGCTCGCTCCTAAGGCTGCTGCGACGCCCGTCTCGACGCTCCGCGTCGTCGCTGCGCCGATGTTTGACTGTAAGCGCGCGTTAAACATTGGCACGAAGCCGAGGAAAAATGAATCCTCGACGGAAATATATTGCGAGAACTGGTTCGACCGAACGGTCGAAAATTTTCGGACGTGAAAGTCGCCTCGGACGGCGCTCCTGCCGTAAATAAATCAAATTTCATAGGACGCGGGCGTCTGTGTCCGAGTCAGCCTCTTTCGACGGCGACAGTCGGGTCGATATACGGCGGGGTCGCCGAGCGTGAAGCCCGGATGAAAACCTTAGCGCTCTTTCGAACGTTATTAGGCGCCGGAATCGCACACCGATGAAAGCGTCCTCCAGCGAGGTGCATTAACGGGGAAAACAAACAAATTTCGTTAGAGCTCGCGATCGGAAGCGAACATTTATCGATACCGATCGCGGAAGATTGCGAGGCAGCGACTGGAAAAGGCGAATTTATTAATATTGACGTCACTCGTCTAATTCATCTAAATGACCGATACTCTAGCGCCGGTCGCCAGCCATTTGTCATTGACAGTCTAACGTTTCTGCGCGCAAACTTATCGATCACCTTCAACTTTCATCGGGCGAACACGCATTATCTGTATTCAGCGAAATTAATCGATGAAGGACATTAGAGATGGTGCACATCGGCTAATGAGTGAAACATGCTACGCCCGACAAATTATCGTACATCTGACCCACATCGGGACGGTTTTTACAGCAAACGTCGGAACTATCGTTCGCTCGGAGAGCAATAGTATGTCTAAAGCGGCGGCGAATGGGAATACGCCCTCCTTACCTCGTTACCTTTACCTCGGGCGTGCATATGCCGACTCGAAATATCAGGGCAGGAACGAATGATAATTTTGTAGCAGGTGCTGACGGACGTGATGTGATCTTCGCCTCCTCGCGGCCAGAGCCCTGCCAAATGTGGGTAAAAATAACAGACTGCAATTATTCCCCGCCCTCCATCCCTCTGCCGAACAGGGGGAGAAAGATCTTTCACCGAACTCCCGATCATTCCTGGAAGCGGCGAATAACGAATTATCGGCCCGGCCGTGCATGCCGAATTTCCGATCACGCACACGTCTCCGGCCGAAACGTTCGGAAAACATCGAAAAAGAGCGTAGAACGAGGGAGGTACGGCGAAAAAGTCTTTTCCCGTGCAATTTCCGCTCACGCACGTCGTGTGCCGCGGGGTATTCTATTTCGCTTGGCTGAGATAAAAGGAAGAGGAGAGAAAGACTGAGGAAGGGGGTGGGGGGAGAGAGAGTAAAAAAAGAGAAGCGAAAGAAAGAAGAGCCCCCAGAGGGGTGGAGTGGGGGGGAATGGGATGAATCGGACGATGCGCTAGGGGCAGGCGGGGGGAGGGGATGGGGTGCGGAAAAAGCAAACAACAAAGAATCGGGGCGGGTGAAAAAGGATTCGTAACGAAAGAGTTAAATTCCGTGGACACGGGCCCCGTGTCCCAGTCTTCTTCCCTAGAGCGACAGCTGGGTCGATATATGGCGGCGTTGCCGAGCGTGAACCCTGGAGCGGGCTCGCTCCGCACGCGCTCACTCGCTCTCGCCGTGGCATCGACGTGAAAATTTTTGTCTGCCACGCCGGCGGGCATCGCGGTACGCGGCGCGCCCCGCCGAGGGGTCAATAATTTCCCAGCGCCAATTATGCACAGAGAGCAGTTCTCTCTCCCGAGCCCCTTTATATATCCCAGAAACGTTCGCCGCCGGTCGACCTTGTATTTATTTACGTATCGAGATATATCGCGGAGCCTCTCTGCTCTTCTCTCCCCCTCTCTACTTCCATCCCCCTCCGCCCCTCTTCTATCTCAACCCCTCCGGTCGCTTCTCCCTTCCGCACAGCCCTTATCCCTTTCTCGCAGTCGGAATACGGAACTCTCTTTCTCTCTCGCTTTCTTTCTCTCTCTCTCTCGCTCTCTCGCCCTCTCTCTCCCTCTCTCTCCCTCGACGCTCGCAGCGCCTCGGATCCTCTCGGTTTTCTCGACTTCCTCGGCTTCCTCGACCGACGCTGCCGACGCCGACGCCGGCGCGAGCAGGGGAGATTTCGGTTTTGTATGCTGACGTTTCTCGGTGAAGGAGGAGCCGCTTCAAGTCGAGTGCCGGCACTCGAAATTGCGTGAATTTTCCGCCGGCAGGTTGATGAAACGAAAATATACGCGCCTGGTTCGCCCAGCAGCCCATTCGCTCTCTCGCCCCGCCCAACGGTGGTCGGACGATTTTTCCGGCCGTCTGCGGGCTTTGCACGGCGAACGTTTAAAACCGGATACGAATGGGGCGGCGTTGTCTTATGCTGATCCTCTCCGTGTTTCCGGTATATGGTGCCGTTTCGCTACATTCAGGAACACAGTGTCTGCAGTCGAACGGGTGACTCTTTCTATTTTTCCCTATCGCGCCTCATTCCAGCCGAGTTTCAGGGTGAATTTCATGGACGTTCTTACGTCGATAAGACAGCTGCAATTACGGAGTAACGCAAGCGTTCTTGTATTATAATATTCTTTATTTTATTAATCGACACTCTGCATACATCCTCTAATGCAGTAGCAAATACTACAAACAGCGTGATACAGTGATAACACAAAATGCTTCGTTAAACAAATTCTACCCTAACAGACGAATGAGTAAAGTTGAGTAAGCAAAGGGGGGAAAGCATGGACGAGGGGAGCGAGGTAGGCAAATATTGAGGCGTTCGGCTTCGTCACCGTGCCATTACGTACTTTTACTTATCGCGCTCGCTCAGGTGCGCATCCGCGTTTGTCCGTGAAGTTTGCAAGGGCAGATACGCTTCGCGATAAATAAATACCTGGGAATATCGTGAATGCGCGTCAGTGGCGTGTCCGGCGTTGAGCGTGGACACGCGCGTGCATACGCTCAAACAGGCCTGCACGCGTAGACGCGCGCGCACGCCGAGTCATATAGGTCCATACGTATGACCCAGTTCCGTCCGGGGGGAAACTATGTGGAAAACATTTTCCAGCGGACTCGTTGCGGTTTTGCCGCGGGACTATGTTGCGTGAACGGTGTGTATTGTCGTGCGCGCATTATAGATGTTCCACGCACGAATGGGGAGGCGGGTACGGCGGTGTCCTCCTCGTCATTCCTATTCTATTATTGCCGCGAAGGTATCCGTCGTGAGCGCGGACGCCATGTGCAAATTGCCGGCCTATAAGCCCAGCGCGACACCGTTCGCGATCGGCTCTTTCGTAATCGCATACGCGATTTCATTACTGCGACCGAGAATTCACCTGACAGCGTTTCATCGTTCCAGACACTTTTTATAGTTTCGAAATGGGTGAGAGGAAAAGTTTTGTCGCCTTCGCTTTCCGTCTGGTAGCTACCGCGTGCGGAGAGACATGTTTGGGAGTGCATCGCACGATAGGTGGGAATTTAATAATATAATTTAGGTGGCGAAGGTGTCGGTCAGACTGGCTCGGTTGAGCGATTTCGAGGAAAAGGGTAAAATTTGAGCCAACCGTATCTAGAGCGACGAAACAATATATACGGTCGATGCAAATGAAACTGAGGCTCTGTTACTTCAGCTTGACGCATCGGAAAACTTTTTCTCCGTCTTCGCCAGTTCAGCAAGGAATTTCCCACTCTTCCTTTTTTCTTCCTCCCTTTCAACCCCGTCGTGCAACGTTTCTCTCCCCAGTTCCAAGGGGAGGAATCTCCTCGATGGCCACCATTCCACCCCCGCAAAGAGCACCATCTTCGTTCCTCCTTTCAGCTAACGCGGCGTTAAACTTCGATTGCTACCCTCCTTTTATTCTGCCACGGTTGCCACGATTGGCAGTGGCTACCAAACTCGATTTTCAACCTGGAAAAATGACGTTCTTCCCGACGGAAAAAGAGGCCACCTTCGGGCTACCGAAGGTTTGTGGAATTATCGGAACAACTTTTGTCTTCGATTCCATTCGGAAACGTTAAAAACCTCTGACCGTATGTACTGTACGTGCATGCACGGGGCGCAACATCGTGCGCACTATGCAAATTGAATTTTCCTTGCCATTCTGCGCAAATAGAATTTTCAGTCTGATAATTTGCTCTTGCATGTTTGTTGCATTTTGACGATTCGAGGAGAGCCGGACAATATATCTCCCGTGGCAATATTTGATGCGCGGAATTAAATTTCCCTTCCAATTTTGCTAACAGAATTTTGCCTAATGAGAAATATGAACGAATATACGTAAGTGTGTGTACGGGGATTTTCGCCTTTAAAGTATCCACTCTGTCCAACGCCGTAAATTCCTGTTTTAAGGCAAACTTTACGATGTTGGGATCGATGATTGGCAATATATTTGAAAATAAGCCTTTAAGTGCAACCCAAAGAAAACAAACATTCCTTAATTGACAATACCCACCTGTTGCGGCGTTAAGCCAAGTTTGCTTATCAACATAAACTTGCACGGAGTGTACGTAGAAGAAAGTCAACGTAGGTAGAACCACCGTAAAGTGCAACTGTCGAGGAGCGCCGCCATATTAGTTTTCGCGGCCACGCATCGCTAATGATCATATTTACAAAATATATCCATGTCACCCGCTTTTCTATAATCTTCACCGAAATAGACAAACGCGTACAGTACAGCGAAAGAATACACGACTAATTAAATACTGCATTCGCTCGTTCGAAACTGTGACTTATGCGACGCACACCTATACTGCCTTTCTTGTAACTTACACCATACACACGCCCGTCGTGCACACTTTTCCATTCTACAATACTGATAGTTTACGTCACCGGCAGCTACCACTAACAAGACGACCGACTCGTCACATAAATTTCTCCCCCGCCCTATTCTTTCATACGTATCTCACGCGACTTTAACTACACACTTTCGCGCATTGCTCATGCAGAGAGTTTCGGAAAAAAGAAGAGGACGCGCCGCTGCATCGCTTTGTGTCGCTTTCCCATTATCTATACACGGACCTTCATGGGGCCGGATCGCATTGTGCTGCGTGGACGGATTGTTCGCTGTCGAAAAAAATTGAAACGGAAAGAAGTCACGCACCGCGACGTACCTATGCGAATATTTTTTGCGTCGCACAAAAAAAAAAAACAGCCGTTACCGGAGTCGCCCAGGGCTCGATTATACAACGTGCAGGTTTTTCACATCATCCTCTGCCAACGCCATGGGCACGTTTTGAAGAGTATGATCGGCTCCATTCATTCCTGGCGCTTCATCGTGATGCGAACAATTCCATAATGAAGGATGCTGTGCTTCAGCTCGTTTCGTTTATTGTCTCGACCCGCATGTTAATCGGAATACATTTCTTTAATTGAAACAGCTCATCGAAATGTTCGCACATTCTGTCAGTGCAACCTGTCGAAGTGAAAGTACGTTGCGTACAAATAATGGTAAGGAACTTGGACTTGACCTTTTTGACGGATCATTCATACGCAAATTGCGCTCGTCTCGATGTAAATAAACGAGAAAGGCGATTCAATTTTTTGCCCGAATTCTGCTAGCTCTCCGAATGAGATCGTCGAGCCCGATACTCGAACTCTGTCTCTTTCGTCGGGCACGAAGGTTGCGACGCTCACACGAGTATAAAAAGATTGCGTAATTGTGAACGGTCAAACGGAACGCGACTTGCACAATTCCCTATTCGACTTTACCTATGCAGGTGCAGCCTCTCATGCCATTCCTGCCGGTCGGAAATCCAGCGCTCGTCGAACTTTCGGTATGAAATATGAAAATCGTCCGCTCTCGTAACGCAAGCTATTCAGGCTGCAGTGCGTACATTTTTTATCTAATCTTTCGCCGATGCGACGTACATGCGCCCAGGGGCAACTGGGGACCCCAAAACGGAGAAAGAAACATCTGTTATCGATCGCCGTCGATCATCTGTCGAGCGAACGGGCCTCCTGCAGTTAATATATTGTCATCGCGCTCGAGGCCGCGCACTTACGGAAGGAATGTATCGTCGGTCATTAATCGAAACTCGGCAAAGATCACGAGCTCCTCCCATGCGGCGTTGAGCCGCGAAAATTGTTGGAAACAACGTTAATCACGAGCCGACGTCGACTCGTAAATTATCCATCGACGCGAGAGCACGCAGCGCGGCAATTTAACTACTTCTTCGGCACAAAGGAGAGAGAAACGTCTCCGCCGGGATAATACCCGCCTGGCATGGCTGGAGGGGGTGAGAAGCGGAGTCGGGGAGGGAGGTAGGAGGGTAGGAGGGTAGGATAGGTAAGCCTATGAAAGTTCAAGCCTCGGTCTCGAAAGCTCGAAGGAGTCGAAGCCTTTTGACCTGTCTGCGGGAGTAAGACGAATCGCTAAATCGTTTCTCCGCGCGCGTTCTCTATCCACACGACGACGGTGTACATAGTCGCAGAGGTGGAACCCCGGTAGGTGTAGGCGAATGAACGAACGAACGAACGAACGAACGAGCGGGCGAACGAGCGAGCACGAGGGCGCTCAGGAGGGAGAGGGGGCGGATGGGAAGGTGGGGAGCCAGCGGAGGCGACATGGGCTTCGATTATGTAACATCGAAGACGCCAGCCAACGCAAGGAGAAGGAAGAAGGGAGCTTCTTCGACTCGAATAGCCGTTGGCATCCAAGGTGCCAGAACGATCTTTGAACGAAAAGGTTACCTCGCCTCTTCTCTACCCCCTTCACCGTTTCTTCCTCTTCCTCTTCTTCTCCTGCTTCTCAGTCCTCTTCTTCGTTCGGCCTCTCCTCGTCACCTTTCCCTCCGGTTCGCCGTCCACCCCATCCCACCCCCTCGCCTGGTCATCCCTCTTTCCTCATTCTCAGATTATCTCCGATAACGCGCTGTTCCACTGGCTCCTTTTCCATCGGTCCCCACTGGCGAAACGTTCCCCGTGACATACAACTCTCCCAGCGGCGCTAACTTCGTATTAAAGAAATCCGCTCGATCGGAAAATTTCGATTAGTCCGCGTTCAAGCCTCCTCCCCGCGACACTCCAGACCCGCAGATCCGCTCGGGCGTCGTCTTGCGTCCCGCGGAAATTACAGTGGAATACTGGAAAGGCGTGGGCGTTGTGTGCTTTTGCCGCGACAGAGAAAGAGAGAGAGAGAGAGAGAGAGAGAGGGAGAGAGAGAGAGAGAGAGAGAGGCGTCGAGGCGTGCCGATTTATCGACGGCCGTTAGATGAAATTTCCCGTGATATTCTCTACGGCCTTAATGCTTCCCTCGGATTATTTCATTTTTCGCTCGCACGCGCCGGCCCGAACGCAATGGGGTCGAATACAATTATTCGATTAGAACGCCATTGGGCAACCGTCAAAGTTGAGGGTCGAGTAGAAAAAGGAGGAACGGCGCGTTCCGTAGTTTTTCGACTGACGCCCGGCAGTTATCATTTTAATTCACCGATACCTCTCGATCGTTTCGACATCGATTCGTCTGACGCAACGTTTTTCATCATCGCTCTGCCGGCGTGTACGCAAAACTATCGTCCTCGCCCCTCGACATCGTCTACGCTCTCCCAAGATCGCAACACCGGATTGTGTGTAACTTGCCACTAGAAACGAAATCCAAGACGTAATTCAATTCCTGGGAGAGGCGCTCTCGCTCGTACCTGGGCGTCTATCGTTACTGCAACAGTTGGTAAAAAGTGGGTGCACATACGTTGCGAATGATTGGTTCACGTACATTATGTCTTGCGCTTAGACGGTTTCACCGCGCCAGGCATTTGCTTATCATATTTGTTTTCACTGATTTCTTCTCACGGACATTGTCTAACGTTACATCAGATTAACTCAGCTATGCGGTTATAGCGATAGCAATCAATGTTTTTCATTTTTTTTATGTCGCCAATGTTCATTCAGTACACGTGATGGCAAGTTGGGAACGGAGTAATAGCTTCGCTCGTCGGTTCCGTTTTTAATTCTCATCGTTCCTAAAGTCGTGCCGAGAGTACGTCGCAAGGTACACTTTGCCCACTACTCGAAAGCGTCAAACTCGTCACGCAATCAAACAGCAACCACAGTCCTACTTTGCATTGTGTCCACATTGCGCGACTACTGCATACGTACCGCGAGGAAAAATGTTCATTGCGTACGGCGAGAAAAATTCGCGAAGAAGGTCGCAAAAGAGAATATTGCTGTGCATTGCTGAAGACAGTCGTCCTTAGTGGGGCTGACACCATTCAAGCTGGACTCTCTCTCTCTCTCTTCTTTCCTCGCTCTTTCTCTCTCTCTCTCTCTCTCTCTCTCTCTCTCCCTCTCCCTCTCCCTCTCCCTCTCTTCGGTCCACCGTTCCCGAGATGCGTTTTCTGACTCGTGACACACGCGCGTGAGAGAGTCTACATTTGTACCGGGCGCATGGAAATGCACATTTGTAGGTGTACGCAGGCCAGTGTAAGATCTATCGGGCGCGCGTGAGAATGCGCTCTACACGCGTGGCGCGCAGAAGAAGACGGCATTCATATATGCCCGAGTCGAGAGAGAGAGAGCGAGCGCACGTACGTGTTCGAGCTCGCGACGGCCTTTAGACTCGGCCGCATCGCCGTTTCATTCCTCTCACCGTAAAAACGGCTCCCGCGACATTCATGAGAACATAAAGCGCGCCTGTACGTAGAGAGCTACCCCGGTGCGTCATCCGTGTGTACGTCTGTACGAGCGTAAACTGCAACGACGGCCATAAATGCGGTTACCATTTCGAGCGAAGCGCCTATCCCTGCTGATTAATTCCGGCACACCGGTAGCGTAACGTCAAATTTTCCACCCCCACCTCTCCTCCTCGCCCCCGCACTCCCATCGAGTTATAATAGTGCCTTGACCGTTGTTACACGCTTCCCACCCCCACCTCGAACGGCGAAGTATACACTTCGCCCGGGATCTTGAACTCCTGGCAAAGTCACGGGACGCGCAGTTAAGCAGCTCCTCTTCAAACGGTCCGAGACAGACGCTGTTACAATTAACGCGCTATTTATTTTCCATCGCCCCGAGTCAATGAGCGTGTTTGTAAACATGTTTCGTTGCAGCGTATTAAAAGCCCGCTGCTCCGTCCGTACTGCAGATGCGCCCATCGCCGGACGCAACAGTCTGTTTAATTGTTCGCACTTCGAAATTTCCACTTCTGCCTCTCAATTTGCGAATTTACTGGCGCCGAGCGAAACACGCTTTTTTTTTTTAGCTTTCGACTCGCGGCAGAATTAAAAAAAAAAGCCACGCGCATAATCCGCGACGGAGGGCGTCGTCCAAAAATTCGTCGAACAGGGTAACTCGATTAACACCTTGTTTACCATCGCGTTAATGAAAACCCCTCCCCCCTCCCTTTCAGCGTTGCACTGGAAATCCGCAGAGTCGCGTTCGCCTTTCATTCGATACCCGGTCGCGCGGCGTACGTTCTAAGTCCGCGATTTCAAGTGTCTGGCCGTTCCCATTTTATCGCGGTGTTACCTTCGCCGGGACAGTTCGATTTTCTTTTGATGGCACCGCGAACGGTTGGAAACTGGCACACGAACCCGCTCTTTCGAGCACGGACACGCATTTTTGTCAAAGGCACTTTTGCCTCGGCTGCCGCTTTAAAGCTAATCGCACGCATTGTACTATCTTCTTTAACCTTCCAACTTGAGCCAAATATCGCCGGTGCGGTTCGTCGCCTAGAACGGAATATAACGGAAAATAATGTCCCGAAGAACGAGCTCGGAATATCGTGGCCGATTCCGGACGGCAGCCGGCTGCGGGAGGAGGATTCGTTCTCGGAGTGGAAAGAGGGGGCAAGAATGTTTATTGCTCGCGACGATGTTTTGGCCCGGGAAAGGTCCGGTGCGTTGCCGAGGAAGAACTTTGAGCACCGCGAGCGTACTTTGGATATTTCTACGGTTTTGTCCTCGCTGAACCCGGTGTTACAGATTGCAGCGGACAGAACTTGTGCTACGGCTTCGTCGGTTATATTGGCACTGTGCGGTTTTCGTGGTCAACGGTGAAGGACCAACGTACCGTGCAGCGTCTGCTAGTCAAACAGCAACATTTGACTAGACAGTTCTGCGAAACCTAGAAAGTGCAACTTCCTCCGCACTCGTCCCCTTTCCTCGGTGCGGTTCACACGTCGCTGAGAAAATTGTCGTCGAAACACTGAACACAGAACTCCGACTCGCGAAAAAAAGTATGACGAGATATACTCGCTGTTTTCGTACCTATGTTAATTTTCGTCAAACCGTCACTCCTCCGCTTATTCGTCTGCCGTGAGGTCGATATCTGGTACCCAAAATCCGAACTCACGTTCCTCCCTTTGTTCGGTGCCCTCTTTGTGTACAGATCCACACGTGCGGCCGAACTTTGTGCAAAGTCCGAGTCGGTCGACGCGCTCGGAACCTTCACCCTTCCTACAGTTTTCCCAAATGGGCTAATTCAGGCTCCCTCTCTCTCTCTCTCTTTCTCCTTCTCTCTTCGCACTGTTACTTCTTGATCTACGAGCTTTTACGAGTCCGACGTCATAAAAGAGCGATTCATTTGTCGCGTCTGTATCTTCGCGTACGGCGCTTTGTCGGTGAAACTCGGCGTCTTAAAAGGAAAAAGGAGAGGCACGTCACGGTCAAGAAGGGGTGGGAGGATGAGTGGAACGAACGATGTCGGCGAAAAGGTTAAAGAGAGAGAAAAAGAGAGAGAGGGAAGTCGGCCTGCTGGAAATGGTCCGTAAATCGGCTTAGTTTTCCTTACAACCGCGGTGGGTGGCGTACCGGACGTAAACCTCATACGGGAGGGCAGGCCTTCTGTTTAATGACGTTCTATTCCCGTCGTTGGCATTCGAACTCTCGCCTTGTGTTTTGTCAGTCAACAGGAAGCGATGGAATTTAATTTTCTCCACGCACCAGATTCCCGCCACGTAGGAGAGAAGAACGTACCACGAGGACGTTTCGCCCGGGCCCCGTTCCGTACCTGGAGGAAAATACACTTCCGAGCGCGTGTCTAATGTGCTAATTTAATAATGCACCGGGCGATACGTCGACGACGGCTCGATAATTCAATTGATTAGGTTTAAAGGTGTGGCATGGAAAAACGAGATTCTAGCCTATTACGGGACGGAAATTCGCGTGTCGTATATCTATACTGCATGCTTAATGTGATTACGTTAAAGGCAGGTAGAGACGTTCGGAATTCTGTCAACTCACATTTACCGGGCGACGACGGAAGTTTCCTGTTGTCATGAATCTGAAATAACGTTGCGATTACGTCTTCGTGACGTATCGCTATTTTTTCAAATCCATTCTTACCGTAGTCGCGCTGGATTATCAGATGTAACCCGGGCACGACGGGGAATTTATTATTTTTGGTTATCTAGGGATCGTTATCCATTATACTATCTGTCCTGTTGTTCCACGGCCATGTTTTCGTTTCAATAAATTATTTCCGCTGCACCTCCGCCCTCCTGCCGCTTCTGCAATCTTTGCCTGCAATTTATACGATTATGCACGCGTATTCGGGAGATATTATCAGCTGGGATAAAACAACGTTTGCGTCAGCGTGTTGCCGCATGAACTGACGTTGCTCGGCAATCGGCAAATTGTGCCCTCCTTTCGGCACCTCCCTAGTCTGAAAACCTAAATATACATAGATTAGGTACGAATCGAACTGATCCTCTTTCAAACACGTCGCGTGAAACCTAACGCGGAGAGCTCAGATGTAATCTTATCGCGCTTGACCAGAATCAGGAACGACGAACTCGTCGCTAAACGCGAAAATCCACCATCCAACTTTTCCTCGTCCCGTTTCTTCGAATTAGCCGCTTACGCCTTGGCACGAAAAGAGTAAACACAATTAGCCGACCACGTGACACGTCAAATCCTCTGTGCATAGCGTGACCATCGGCAACAAACATCGTTTGACGTACATCGCATTTCACCTGCAAACTTCTCATGTACTTTCGGACACAGCGACAGATCGGCGCTCGAGGTGACTTTAAATTCGATGCAAACCAACGCAACGTAGGTACGAACTTCCTCCGCAAGTGTCAAGGTGAATGATACAGCGCTAAGTTATACGGCACAGAAACATTAACTTTGTTAGTCCGAGGCTGAAAGAAGTGCATCGAACTCATGTTCATTCAATCGGAGCAATTTCCGTCTCGATTAAGATGCAAAGTATATGTTATTCCCCCTCGCGGGGTAAGATTATCTCCCGCCTTTGCCCGCGACGATGCACTTGCCCGAACGTACCCTTTCAATGTTACATCTCGTACCTATATAAGAGAACGAAAAGTTCGTTACGTGAATCTCGCGTAGGCCGACCAAACGAATCGTTGACGAAGGAGAGCTAGACGTAAGGTCGTGCCGACGCCGATCGATCCTTCCCGGTAATCGTTCCCAGTGTCAATGTGAATACCAATAAAAATAGCGCCTCGCGTCCGACGCCGCTAAGTCCCTTATTTTCAATTCCGTCGATGGCAAATTGCCGCTTGAACTTAGAATCGAACTTTCGCCGCTCCGACCGCAACTGGATCGTCATTTCCAGACAGCAGGAGGGGCCGAGAGCTCCGAAGCGAAGAACGTACGGAATTGCACCTGAGCTCCGACTTCCCCCGAAACCATTTCCACCCCCTCCCTCACCCGCCGTAACACCTCGCCAGTCGATTCTTCGACCGGCCAGGGAAATCGGCCTGACATTCGAAAGGCAAACGTGCCGAGAAATGAGTCACGCCTGACACTGAACCAAGAATCGGAGCGGAGGGAGGAAGAGCTCGCAATTTTTCGACTCTCGTCGCGCGATTATTCTATCTCCCACGCTCGCTTTTATTTGCCTACCCCGAAGTGACTTCGACTGGATGGAAAATGGATTCGACGTTCGGCGCGTCCTTCCGTTCCGGCGGCGCAACGTTTTGTCTCTTCAATATTGCATGAGCGCGGGCGAGAAATAGAAACGTAAAACGGGCCGTCGTAGAGGGCGCGGCGCGGGGGTGGGTGGGAGAAGGGTAGGGGGCAGGTGAGGGAGGAAGGAGGAGGAAGGGAAGTGAAAGAGTGACGCGCGCGCGGATGGGCGGGCAAGAGGCGATTGTGAATTCGACATACGACCTTGCGATATAGCGAGCGGTGTACGCGACGTCGTCCTCAGCGGCGTGGCGTGTCAGAGACGTCAAAAGGAAGTCTATAGTTCCTCCAGCGGCGAGCATTGTTCTATTTTCTAACGCCGGCGGTGCCGGCTGTAACGCCGATTGACCAGACGCTTCGGCGCCCGCTTCTAGAAATACGATTCCGGAAACGACGCGGGAACACATTGTCCCCGCGGGCGGATTTAGATAAACATTTTATGACCGTCGTCCGTGTGCGCGGGCGCGCGCGCGCGCGCAAGGGTGTGTGTGCGCGTGTCGACCGAGAGAGTCGGCAGGGCGACGTCTTTCCACGTTTGTCGCGAGCGTCGTGGGAAGGAGAAATGAAATAATTGCCGGTATTATGAAGACGCTGTCGTGTGTGGCCGATTGTGTGGATTCGACGGCGTGCGCCTTTTCCCTCGCTGCGGAAACACTCGTTTTGCGCCCCGTTCCGCGCTGAACGCGGCGACGTGTGAACAAGGGAATGCGAGGAGTTTCGCAGCTGGAAATTAGCGATTCCGAGATTCGTGCGTCTTATTTTTCGACAGCTGCCGTTTTAGGTGGCGTCCGCTCACTTGGCGTCGATTTATTATACTTAGCGCTCATTTGTCAATCTAATGTGGAGGTCTTGTAAAGGTGGTGTGGCAATCGGTTGCGGCTGTGAGAAAGTTGAGATCGGTGCTTCGGAGGAGTCGCTCTCGACGGTGTGTACGAATCAATTATTCCGTTTGATGGAAAAGGTAGGGAAAAAATTGCTGTGTGCCCGGCTGATAAATGACGCGGGGGACAAAGGTTTCGAATTCATAAATGTCAACTTGACAAACGCGATGACATTCAACTATTTGCGCCCGCTACTTTCTAACATTTGTTACGTAAAATCTGCTGCGGACGTGATGAATTGTTCGCACGTGGTTCAACGATGCAATTATCCTTATCCATGAGAAACTGTGAACCAGTCTATAAAGCGTGCATCCTGACGCAACGTATAGACAATGCTGGAGGTATAAATTAATCAATCCTTCGTCCATACCCATCTACGGTATACCTGAGGAACACGTCAGAGGCCAAACTTACGTATATTATAAATTATGTACATAAATACTATCGTAACGGAAAACATTGTCCGAAACGAATTCTCTCCACTGTTTCACTGCCACATTATTCCCTGCACACATCCAGAGCAATACTAAATTGGATGGCGAATTCGTGATTTCTCTTGACCTGGAGCGAAACTCATTTTCTCGAATTCGCTCGCTATCGATCACACTTTTCTTAATTTAATTCCGTCATGACATCGCAACTCGCATGTCCGACAAACATATCGAACGTATTCCCACCGATTTTCCATTTCGATGAAATTTATCACCGCCGCGAAAGTGTGAAAGTTACAGGTGCGTTATTCGTGGGATGCCGTCCTGCGTGCAAGATGAGCCGATTGGCCGACATAAATGTCGCGGGCGTTTAGGTAAAATTGGAGGATTTGCGCGACGCACGGCGTCACGGAAACGCTCACGAGTAGGTGAGCTGAAAAAAGGCGTTCAACAGTCGGAGGACATAAATTTTTCATTGGACCGCATGCATAGCCGTTTTGCTGCGCCGCTCGCAACTCGCTCTCCGGAGACTCTCGATTTCAACCGAGCGAGATTTTGCGAAATTGCGGTTGAGGCTGAGAATGTTCACGCTGTCGGCGAACGTTTCATACGTTACAGCTCGCAACGAACGTCCCGTGACAATTTCGAATACTTTTCAACGCACATTACTCTCCGCCCGGACCGTCGACATACGAACGACGGTAGCGGCCGAACGTAACTGTCGCAAAAACAAAATGTTTACCTCGTCGCGACGAATTTAATGAAAATTGTTATTCCGACCGAGCGCGACCGTGCGTACGCTAACAGATCGTCTGAAACGCTCGTTGAATTCGGACGATACGGACAGTGCGCTAAGTTTTGACGTTACCGTATCCGTTCGGCCGCGTCTTTGGATTCATTGCAAATTCCGACGTACGTAAAAAACTTCTTCCGAGTCCTATACCTGCCCATTACGAATCGTGCCTATGACGTCCGCAAGTTGACAAGTGATTACTCCACGCTGCGGTCAACGTGTTGATTATTCAAACCTTAAGCCGCCACCAACGTCCAGAAAGGTGTTCATTATCATGAATACTCGGCGATGCGGTCTATTAGAGACGCGACACTTTTTCTTTTCGATTAGCCTCAAGATGACTCGACGTATCACGCCAACTTCGCATAAAAGCTGCCGCATTAAAGCGTCGCGTAAACAAGCTCTTATACTCCGCGCCCACAATCAAGATAATGCGCGTCGCGCGAAAACATTCATCTTGCGCCTCATTCGATAAGTCCATTTCATTCGTCCGGGCGGGAGGTGGGGGGGGGGGGGGGCAAGAACGTACACGTTGAGGCCACGAGCCCCAGAAATTCTCAGTCACGCACAGGCTCGAGCGGGCCGCTATCTAAATCGCTCGAAGTATCCGCCGTTATTTATTTTACGCCGTTTCGCTCCCTCCCTCTTCCGCTGCCGCACTTTTAAAGGTACACGACGATACGATCGACTAAACGGAGGCGGCCCCGCTCGACGCATCCGAACCCCGACGCCAGAACCTACCCATGACATTTATCTTAAGGCGTATACGAAAGGGGGGGGAAGACAAAAAAGCATGATGTATTTCTCAACTTTGTACTCTTGTCATTTCAAGGCACGCCTTGCAAATGAGCTCACGCTCATGAATTTTACGCTCTTGCGAGCACACGAGCCTCTCCCGGGTTCGTGTGCCTCGTGCGTGCGCGAGCGAGATATACGAAACGTCCGGGGGCACAGGTAAGTGGGAGTCGAAAAAAAATTGCTGAACAGGTAGCCGATTCGTCAGCAGAGAGAATTCGACAACGAGCGCGCGTCGCTCACGTGAAAGTTCATCGCCGTCGTCGGTCGGTCGGCCACGTTGACGGTTCGTCGACCCCGATCAAACTGAAATCGGCCATGCCCCCCCCCCCCCTACTCCGCACACATCTGCCCCCTCATTTGTTTCGCCCGCGCGCGTCATCGCCCGCGCTCACGTATTCGAGCGGATCTGAAATTTCTAACGTGGCTCATTTCTAATGGGGCCAGGCCCAAATTGCGAAGCCGACTGGCCATATCGTGCCCATTCCGGATCCGTTCGTCCCTTTAAGCGACGAATGAAATTGCCTCCTACGCGACATCTATTACCAGCCAGATCCGCCATCTTGTCCTTACGTGCTCCTCTTGCCCGCAATCGACAGGTGTGCATACGTAACGAAACGTTAACTCTAGCGCGTGGAAGCGGTAGCGGCTGTTAGTGGGATCCTCGTGTCGCGAGGAATATTGGAGAGTGTGAGAGAGGTCAGAGACGTTTATTACGCTTGTGTATAAACACGCTCGGGGATACCATACCGCTTGACATCGGGTCACGCGTTTTCCCGTTCCGCGAAGAGCGAGCGGTATTTCTGGGCGAGCGCCTTTCGCGATCGACGACGATAAGGGCTTATATCATTAGGCGAGGGAAAGAGGTACGCGATGCAAATCAGCGTTACTGCTTAATTGCCGTGCCGCACCGCGACTGTACGTCCGATTGCACGCGTCAAATTTTAAGAATGCAGCTGGCTTCGAGAATAAGTCCTTCGCCCCGTTGCAAAGTGGCTGCCGGTGAAATGCATAAATCGTGCGTAATAAAAATGCCACGCTTTCCGACGACCCAATACCGGCGATGCAATAACAACAAAAAAAGCGGCAGCGAACGAGGGGGGGGGAGGGCACGCGAAATTATCTCTCGGCAAAAAGGGAACGCTGCAAATCTTTCTGCCCGACACCCCCCCCCCCCCTTCTCTCTTCCCCTCCCCTTCCCGACGCCGCGGAACACAATGCCTACGTGGAAATGCGAGTCGCCGGCGTAGTGCAGCTGCTTCTCAACTGTCATTGGATAAAACGCGAACGGGGGAAACGGGAATAAATCTTCCAAAAATTTGATTCGCTCGCAGAATCGAAAATATCGGGTTTCGGAATTACATGACGCGGTACCGGGGGACGCACAAGTATATATCGGCCGAAACAAAAACCTCGCGAGTGCCCCCGAAAGAGAAAGAAGAGTAAACAAAAACGAGGGAGGAGAAGGAGGGGGGGGGGGGTGCAAACAAAATCAATGGAAGAACGCACCCAAACGATTTTACCACCGCTGTCGTCGCATTGCGTACACGCAACTGGCACGAAAGCGGGCGTGCGTAATCCGGACATTTTTTTTTTTTTGCTCGAAAACACCGACGCCGTCGGCGTCGCATATTACGCGCATACCGCGGCCAACGGAACGCTGGGCGACGTGCAAAAGTCATCAGACGGGTAAAAGTCGAGCGTTGCAAGTCATTGGCGCTCCCCCACGCTCCGACGTCGGCCGTCGGCGCACAAGTGCATAATGCCGAAGCTCCACGTCGAGGAGAGAAGGCTAGGTGACGTCGTCGGAGGGAGTGGGTGAGAGGGGAGGGCGTCGGGGCTAAAGTCATTGCTTGCCGGTGAAATGCACAAGTCGCGCGACGAGTTCTCGCGTAAACATCGTGAAATCGTTGTCCCCGTGCGGCGCCGTGCGCGTCTCGTCTCTCTCCTCCTGTGTTAGAGAGGAGCTCGCGCGCGCGCGTACGGTTGAGATATGCGCTCGACGGCCAGAAACGTGTGTGCAGGGCAGCGTCGCGGCACTGGAGAATCTCGACGGTAACCAGCATCAGCGACAGCCATGCAGGTACACGCCACCAGACATACATGCCCGGGGAACGAGAGTGCACAGGTACAAAAAAGAAAGAACGAAGAGGGAGAGAGAGAGAGAGGCAGAGAGCGAGCGAGTATGCAAGCGCCGCAAAAGTACGTCTGCGGAGGAGAAGCATGCCCGGCTGAGCGTGGTGAAATCGTTGCGAGGATGAGGAGAAGGGAGCCCTAGAAAAAGGCTGGCTCGGTGTGAACCGCGACGAGAGGCTGTTGTGCTTGCCCGACGCTGCACCCGATGCACGATGCACGGCGCGCGATGCACACACGCACCCAGTGGCGTAAGCGCACACGGTTCCTTCGCACAGGCGAATCCGGCGGACACTCGCGAACCGCGTCGTTTCCACATTCGGTGCAGAGGACCGAAGAAGTCAGCTGGCGGGAAACGATGCTGCAACGTGTGGTGTGTTCGAGAAGTTCGTTTAAGTGACATTATTCTACTACGGGAGACGCGTCGCTCCTCCCCCTGACAAACGACGTCACTTATTTTAACGTTCTCCACTTATTTTCATACGCCCACATGTCAGGGTTGAGTATGTACACGGTGGCGACTGGATTGTGCAAGGTGCGAGTAGCGTAGACGCTCGCAGGCACCGTGAGTTTATGAAATTAACGGGAGGGAAATCGTTGATGATAACTCGAGGAAACGATTAATGCGTAATGGGACTGTCGAAGGTGGGTGGTCTCTGTCATAAGTGGAAGTTACACCTAGCGCTGGCAGGATGCGAAGTGGCGTGTCGCAACATCCTACCCGGCGTAACCTGAGGTGTGGGGATAACGATAAAGGCGTCGTTTATCCCCTGGGCTATGTGCGGATAATAAGGACGCGGCATAATTTCATTATACGATAATAGGCAATTTGGTCTGCCCGTCGAATTGTAAATTCCGCACGTCGAGCGTACGCTCGTCCATCGACCTCGTTCCTTTTCTTCTTCCCGCCAGAACCGACTGGTGCACCTGCAGAGCCACCAGCACCAGCACCAGCACCGGCAACAGCAGCAGCAGCAGCAGCAGTCAAGGCATGGCGTTTGCCGCGTGCGACGAGTGCAAGTTACGCCACTGACTCACACGCCGACCCTCCTCCGTTACACCTTGCCCTCCTACTTCGTATTTTTCTTGCCGTCTCCCTCCGTTCGACGGAACTCAGTCGTTACCGTCCCACTCTTGTCATGCTCCCGTCCGCCGCTCGCTCCTCCTTCGCTGTCTGCGCTCAAGAAGGAGCCCTTCTTCAATGCCGGCGAGAACTCTCGAAGCTCAAAGGCTTATACACATGGCGCGCGGTATATTTTTATATGTGCGTCTTCTTCTCCCGCCCTCTAACTCGTTTCTTGCTCTCGCTGTCTATTTAGCTCCCCCATCTTCCTTTCTCTCTCTCTCTCTCTCTCTCTCTCTCTCTCTCTTTTGCACACATAAGCTTCCTCTTTCTCTGATATATGTATAAGCAGACACCTCGCACGCTCACTCCCTATTTTTTCGGCCGTCTCTCTCGCTCCCGCGGCAACCGACACGCATCGAACACAATATAACGACACGAACTGGCTTTCTCCACGAAGCGAGGCGGCGAGGAACGACGAACGTTGAAGGCGGAATATAGGCGCGGCAGTCGTAATACCGACTACCGTTACTTCTTCTCATTCTTCTCGCTCTTTCTTCTCTCCTCCACCTACCATCTAACGATCGTCTTTATGACCTGCTCGACGCCCGAAGGCGAAGGTTCTGCGACACTCTCCCTCTCCGCCCGCCACGATATTCGCTCTTTTCCTGGAAACTTTTATTGCGCCTCCTCTCCCTGTTTCTTACAATTGACTGCCGGGTGCCCTGGTACGAAACCTCGGACTCTCCTTCGACTTTCCTCGATTGTCCGGCTCACGCTTGCAGGGCCACCCTTCGGCAGGGAGCATTTCCATAAATTATCGTTCCCAGGCAGCATTCTTCTCCTAGACCCGGTCGGACGAGCGTAATTTCGGCATTACCGCTCAATTTGCAGTAAACGGGCCATTTTATACGGCCGCAATCATTTCCACCTTCAAACGTTCTCCCCCTGTCAGGGACAATATGTGCTTTTCCCTCTGTCCCCGGTCCGGCGGCAACATTCCTCGCGGAAGGTCCCTACCGCGCAGCGCGCGTTATATTACCCACCGGGAGGTAAAGCGAACTGGTGAGAAATTTATTCCATTTCGGCTAATAGTAAATTCAATCTATACGCGACCCTGAAGCCGCGCGCCGCAGTGAGAACGGCGGACACCGGAATACAAAGAATATATATTAAACAATCCCTGCTGAATAATGCACCTCCGTCGGCAGGGCTAAGCCATTTTCATGCCGCTGACATTTTCGAGTCCTCCCCGTATTCGTACCGTGGCGCGTACGCTTTCGACCGCACCCGCAGCGTCGAACTCCTCCGGTACGTTCCCACAAGTCGTGTGCCGACGATAAATTCTCATCCGCAAGCGAGGAAGTTGCGCGCAGACATTCCGCGTCTAGGATGGTCGGCG
The DNA here is from genome assembly GCA_914767735.1 of Anoplius nigerrimus. Lineage (NCBI taxonomy): Eukaryota > Metazoa > Arthropoda > Insecta > Hymenoptera > Pompilidae > Anoplius > Anoplius nigerrimus. The sequence continues at coordinate 13,930,013 of OU612084.1, forward strand.
CAGGTGCCTCTTGTGGAAAAATGAGCCTAGGCCGGCTCCTCTCGTTTGCCTGGCTACGCTGCTGGTGGGCTGGCTGGCTTGTTGGTCGGTTGGCTGGCTGGCTTGCATGGCTCGGCATGGCTCGGCATGGCTTGGCTGACTGACTGGCCGGTCGGTTGCCTGCACACGCGTCCGTTTCTTCATCCGTCCGCTCGCTCGCTCGCTCGCTACGTGCAAATGTCTCTCCTTCGGCCTTTCATTCTCGGCCTGGCCTGCGTATCTGCATTAAAATAACGGCACCTCGACTACGACACAGCCGGCAGTCGCCTAACGTGACTCTACGCCTTCGACCTCGAACCCACGCGGCCTCACGTACTCTCCTCCGCGCACTCAACTTCTCTCCGTCGCCTAGATTAGAATAAGAGAGCGGATCGCGCGCGAGATTTATCGGCGCGATACGGAGTCGGCCGCGTCCGCGGCGCATAACGCGACGATACACTTTGCCTCCTTTCTTGCCTCCTTTCTGCCTCCTTTCTGCCTCTCCTGGAAATTCTGCATTATTCAGGGATCTTCCGACGGCGGGAGAGAGGAGACTCTCGGCTCTCGGCTCTCGGCGCGTTACGTGCGCGGGCGCGCAGGATGGGAAACGGTACAGCCGGCTTGTTAGCGATCTCGCGCGATTCCGCTTTAAGTCGACGTAATTGCGATGTGCATACCGGATCGCCGATGCGATACAGGTGCGACGATGGCCGCCGGGAGTGACCGGGGATCGATTTGTGTAAATCAACTTGATGCGGATTTATCGGCGGCGGCCTCGTTCCATCTACGTCGGGCGTGACGTATTTCTTGATCTTTGTATAGGCAATATTGGATCGGACAGGGATGTCTAACAGTACAATTTGCGTGTATGTATGCATTGTTCGAGCGTCATAGCGACGATAATTATGCGTTCGAAAATGTAAATTTGACCCCGAACCCCGCTTGGCGACCTCGCGGTAATACCTAACTGGCGCTCGGCACTCTGCTATTCCGTCGCCTAGATCGCAATGAGAGAGCGAATAACGGGAATTTTATCAGCCGGCGGCCCCATATTCGTGGAATAGCGTGACGCGCGTTATGTCTTCCCGCGCGCGGCGCGCAGTTGAATCGGAATTTATTCAAGGATTACCTGACGTTGCAACTTGTCCACCCCGCGTACCACGTCGATTCCACCCGTCGGTCACGATTATTCGGTTAAAAATGCTAATCCAAACACTTTGTTCCTTCCTCGCCGCGATTACTGACGTAGGCACAGGCGCGCGCGCGCGCGCGCGCAGCGCCTGTCACGCGTTGCGATAACTGTACTTATTTCTCTTAAAAGATCCGTCCTGCCTTCGAGACCGACGCACGGCATTGCATAATTACATACGATTGTCTGCCGTGGCTGTCGCGAGGCCAGAACGGGGCGAACGAGTAGCGCGACATTTATCGAGACACGATCCTATAACTCGATAGAGCGTTGAGAGCGGCTCTCGCCTTTACGTGTTGCAACTCGCGGATTCGTGCGGAATCCGCTTTGCCACGTGTACGTTCTGCGAACGTCGTAACCGTTGTGAAAAGGAAAATTCGTTCGCAGAATCACTCGCGATCGGGCAACTTTCCTGGGCTCCGGCGTAGAAGGCCGATAATCCGTAACAATTCGAGAAACCGCTCTTTCTTTCGACATCCCAGCCAGTCCCTTATAGGCGAGCCACTCTTTCTGCTGATACTTTTTTAGCCCCCCCCCCCCCCCCCCACCTCGCTCCCTCGCGCCTCCCAGAAATGGCATTAAACGTCGGACCCTAATGTAATGCCACGCGCGTGCTCGTTCGGCGTTTGATTCGATGATATGGATAGCACTCACGTCCGCACGCCCGTCGCTCTCCGCAATTCTTTGATGTATTATTTGTATGTAAATGGAAATGTAAATATTTGCGTCCGCGTCGGAAACCAGTGCGCGGCGATACATATACGGCTCACTTTGCCGCGCCGGTCGGTCCTGACACGAGGCACTTTTATTTATTACGCCCGCAGTTTGTCGCGCTTTACATCGTCAGTCAAGGGTAACGCTCGAAATTCTTCCCTCCATTTGTTCAATCTTTCCTCTTGTTTTTTTTTTTTTCGTTATCCGCCGCAGTCTCAGCGCTCTTTTTTCTCATCCTCATTGCCGGCACGAGTCGAAGGGCCGACGGCGAGAGTAACTATTTCCGTTCTTGAATACGGCTTAAATGAAACGGACCGGGCTCGAATTAGAAACTTGATTGGTTTCCCAGTAGCAGCGAGCGCAACCGGTCGCCGCTCCGCGAGACACGTTTCTAGGAAGAAACGACAAACAATGATGGTGATTCGCGTTCGTTGAACCACACCTATTACGCGCGAGGAAAATTCATCATCGGCTAGTGCGCGCGCAAAAACCGGCATTTCAAATGCCTTCTTTTTGCCGCCGCGCATTCTTGACAGACACACGTGGATTGGAAACTCATCTTTTTCAACTGGCCGGCCGCTGAAAGTTGAGGATTACAGTCGTCGGCGATGTTGCGCTCGATATATAGTCTCTTTCCTTTTTATTTTCCTCAATGCGGACGTACGCTTTTTCATCGCAAATGCGCTGCGCGAAACTTATTTACATTGTCACTTGTTTTACATGGGAACAGCTGTCGGTAGAAATACCGTGACGACTCAACTACGACCATCATTATCATGAAATCATAGCCATTATGAGATCGAATTCAATCTTTTCCGATGCTACATCCTTATACGATGTTCCTCAGAGATGTTGATGACCTTCCCATATACTTCGTCATACGCGCGAGTGCCTTCGTTTCACGAAGTTATACTCACCGATGATTAACGTGGAGTCACACGAGTGAGGAAAAGCGTGTAACTGACGTCGTCTATGAGGTCAGCGCGAAATATTGCGCAGTTGATATTAATACTATCTAGGCGACACTACGCTACTCAAATGTACACCAACCACCTCATTATACAATTAATCAGACTTGCAAAATCATGTCGCGTATATCAATACCACATTATTTACGCCGTACTAAACTCGCAGGTAGTCAAACAAATTGCGATCGAGGCGAGGCCTGAAAGAATTACGCGTACGCTCCGAACAAATTCAGGCTGAAGTTGAAACGTACGATGTAGGACGGTGCTTGGACATAAACGTAAAGGACGCCGTATGGCGACAGGGCGACACACGCACGCACCGTTGAAAATGTCGTCAGCCCGAGTATACGAGAAGAACTAGTAATACTGAATGGCTTTGTCGCGAATAAATATAAACGACTATGAGATCGTGAGAGCGTATACCGAGAGCTCGTTAATCTCGAATATTACGAGCGCGCGAGGGTACAGTCAATAACTCAGCGTTGCATACGTTCGGTTTTAAAGTACGTCGCAAACGTTAGCCGGAGATATTTGAATGGACAAGGTTGGTCTGCTGCAAGCTTCCACTGCACCCGCTGCCCATCTGCACGCCGCGAACAGACACGTTGCACGGCAGCGTCGTGCGCCATGAATTCAGCTATTACATACTCGTCGGTGTCAATGTAAATCTCAAAGAAGCCGATATATAGCTACTGAAGGGGCAAGCTTGGAAATTGCCCTCGACCTTTGTGTTTTAAAGCGGCAGAGCGAAGCTGTACCGTCCTCCCGCGGCACCGAGTACGTACGGTTTCAATGTTGGAAAATAAAACATGACCGTGAACTTATGTTCTCGGTTGGGAGTGTTGTGCAATGGAGAGTTAGCGCTCGGAAGACCGTGACTTATATTTTCTGTAATATACGTTGCTGTTCTCTGACTTTGTCGCTTGCTCGTCAAGCGGGCGATTGAGCAGATACGTCGGACGATTTATTTATATAATTACGCACGGACGTGTTTGGAAGTTGAATTCCAGTCGGAGGTCTGTCTGGATTCGTTCTCCACGGACAAGCCGATACCAAAATTACAACTGTGCGTTCGTGCATAAAGTAAACATACGTCTTACAATTAGCGCGAACCTCGTCGAAGGAGCCGATAGAAAGGAAAGCAGAGACCGAAGAACCGAAACAAGAACGGCCGCCAGCGATGGCGATGGAAAGGGAGAATAGAAGAACGGAAAGCCACGTTAATGCACAGGTGCGGACCGACGTTGCCAAATCCACCTCTGCTCTATTGGCCCTTTATGGCGACGCGCTTTAGGTCGTCCACCATTTGCCAACACAATGTCCTCATAAATTCAGTGCATTTACACACACCGTCCTCATGAATTCTGTCCATTGATCGCGGACGTGCCCGAAACGCTCCAGCTCTCGATATCCGGCCAAACGCCTATCCCTGGAAAAGAGTACTTTTCCATCCAGATTGAAAAAGAGCCGCCATTTGCACGAATAATTGATCTACGCCGACAATTATTGCGGCCAATCGAAATCGTCGCCGCCGGTGGCCTGTGACATGAAATTGCACGGCACGATCAAATAGGCTCTCGTCGCAACGGAGACAGACGCACAGAGGTGACACTCGACGCTGAACGTGCTCTGTCGCAATTGCAGGAAGTCGCTTTCCTGCCCGTGCATTCGCGATGGCCATCTTCGGATGAAAGTTATGTACAGGATGCATGTCGTACGACGCATATTTATAGCCGTTAAAATCTTGCACAATCCTTATAACGCGGGAGGGCCCCTACTTCTGCCGCTACATTTGTCTGTCCTGCCGCTGCTGTTGCTTCTCTCCACCCTCTCCGACCGTCTGCTACGCGCGCGTAGCTGGTTTCGTTCCCTGCTTGTATTACGCCTCATTACGGCCCCGACTCGTTAGGTGAACTCGTTTTCTTGCCCCCGCCGGGGCCGAGCGCGCTCATGTCAAACAATGCAAAACGTGTACGGTTTCGCAGTCGGCAGTCGGGAATCAACGATACGCCCGACCGTTGCCTCCCTCGCAGAAAACGGCGGAGGAAAACTGCGTCACGGCGATAGCCTGCGAAATAACTAAATTACACCCGGAGACGGGGCGGAATGACGCCCCTGGTATCTCGCTGGCGAACATTCTGCGGGCACTGACGCTCGCACGCAATTGCTATACTTCAATTCGTACGACTCCCTTCCTGGTCCCGACGCATTGACCGGCCGTGCTTCACCGTTCTCGCCCGGTTCTCCGTTTTTCTCACTTCTTACACGTACAGGGATAAGTAATCTTCGTACTTCGTTTCTCCTCACACCTGGAGCACAGCGTCGTACGCTGCATGCACTGCTAGCGGGATGGTCCACAGTGGGGAATGGCAGGAGTGCGTTGAAAGAGACGATTTGGAAGGAAGTGAAAGAGGGAGAGAGCTTGCTGGGATAGAGGCTGGCAGGAGGATAGAAGGAGAGGAAAAGGGAAAAGGTTTGAAGAGGAAGAAAACGCGAAAAAGAAAGGATAAAGCGCGGACGTAGGAGAAGGAAAACGGATAGAGCGAGGCAGATTGAAGAATTGTGAGCGAGCACGAGGAAGAGAGAGAGAGGATGAAGTAAAGAGGAAAAGGAGCGCGGAGGAGAGAGAGCTGGAGGTGTTTTTCTTCTAAAGGGGACTTTGCGCTGGCTTTGCACGCCCGTCTCTCTCCGTTTTCTCTCCTTCTCTGCCTGGCCTCCCTCTCCCGATCTCTCCGTCTCTCTCCCGGCATCGGCAGCAGCCACGATGCCGTCGTGGGGATTGCCCCGATTGCCGGAGGGGGGCGCGAGGAGGCAAACGAGTTGTCAGTACCCCGAGAGAGAGAGTAGGGGTGGCTCGGGTTGGGTAGCGGTGGGAGTCGCGAAGGAGCGGGAGAAAGTGGTGGGGATGACGCGCGAGCGCGCTGCTGTCGAGGGACGAGAGTCTGGGACACGGGGAAGGATGCCATGGGAGTGGGGGGGGCTGCCGAAGGTGGGGAAGGGCGTCAGCTGCGTAGTGCCGAGCTCGCCGTCGCGGAGGGCGAGGGGTGAGGTGGACAAGCGGCAGTGCGAGGGGCGGAAGGAGGGGAAGGAAAGCGGTTGGAACGAGGAGAGCTGAGTCATAGCGTTGTTGCCACGTCCTATCCCGGCCTCGTTGGGGCGTCCCAACGCTGCCTGCGACGTTTGCGGCTTATGTCAGTGTCGTCTGCCGAGAGAACAGGCCAGCGAGAGAAAGAGAGGCTTCTTTCTTCATTCGTTCTTCCCCTCTCTCTCTCTCTCTCTCTCGTCTCTCCGTCCTTTCCCCTCAGACCCCTCTTGCACTCGTCTTTTTCTGTTAGAAAGTTCACGACGAATGTGGCTGAAATAACGATCGCCGCGTGGCTCTTGCGTCTTCTTAGTACGCGATGGGCCTCTCCTCCTTTGCCTCCGATGCTTAACGTTACAGTACGTATATATACGTACCGGGCGGTCGGTTAGTTTACGCTTCCTGCACGAGGTTGAGTTTAAAATATACGATGTCTCGGAGCGAGCGTTTAGTAGAGTTGCACGGATTATAGCAGGTTCTCGGTCATTTTTGCGTACGTTTCGTGGATTGACGACACGGCGCGGTCGTGCTGGTTGGTGCGTTGACGAGATGTTAATGAGATAATAAAATCAGGAATCAGGAAGTCTTTTTTTCTCAGTCTCGGGCGAAATAAGCGCGTAGGATCTCGAATTACTGACAGTTACTACCGGCCACCGTTCCGTGGCATTGGGCACTGCGTTTTATTCAGTTTGGTGAGAGCCAGAGCAGAACCAAGAGAACTGGCGAGAGGGCACAGAGGGAGAGACACGGAACAAAAGGCTTCTTCTCTCGTCGTAGTGTGCAGTGCTCACTCTGCATTGTATTCCTTTTTGTCCGTGTTGTTCTTCGAGGAATCGTGAAACCTCTTTCTCTCTCTCTCTCTCTCTCTCCTTCTGTTGATTCTAGTTAGATCTTCGTTCGTGTACTCGCATTATGCGTTTTCAGCCAAAACTGGCAACTAATCTTTTCATCGAGAAAGAAAGGGAGTCCTCCTTGCCGAATGGCAAATAAACGCTGCATGCACGGTGCCCTTAATTAAAATACGTTTTTCAATAAAACTGGCAATATCGATAGGTTATTATTAAGACTGACGCGAACTTTCCTGCACACCGTCACCGTAGGCCTTACAGTTACATGAAACTTTTTTAATTACCCTCCACAGGCGAATATAGGAACGGCTCATTTTGCGTTGAATTTCGATGAATTCGAGCACAAGGGCGGAGTATCATTAGCGACTCGGCGAATAGAATAATCGATGTGTGTTATATGTGTAAGGCCGACGAGTTTACGGAAGGTGAGCTCCTCTCTCTGTTATTCGCCGTTTCTCTCTTTCTCTTTCACTCTATCCCCCTCAAACTCTTAACCGTGAGCCGATGTATTGATTTCCTGTACGTCTCCTATTTCAAACGTAGAAAGACAAACGATCGTCCAAGCCGCTGCCGCTGCCGGTGCGGCATGCTGTACGATTCAAATTTTTCAAGAAGTTTTATCGCGGTTATGTACGGCACTACAGTTTGTAAATACGAGACACGAACAACTTCTGCGGCAGAGAGATACAAACGACGTGTGCGCCTCGACAAAGTATCCGGGACCTTGGCAAACTCGGCAAACGCAGACGTCAATTCGACGTTACTTTCCTCTGAGTAACGGCCCCGGCACGAAAAACCGCCTTATGCGACCATACGCCATGAAATCCACTGAGGTTGCATACCCGATCTATTCGGGATACAATATATAGTGGATCATTCAGATGCTGGTGTCACGCAACTGACCGTGTATTTTCCAAGAGAAACGAACGCACTGCGCTGTCCATGCTGTTACGGACGCATCGTTCGACATCCTTCCCAGCGAACGTTGCACATACGTTCGCAAGACGCTCCGCATTCGTTCACCAAGTCCAACAGTAATAACACGGTGTGTTCGGGCCATGTTGTTGGCCGTGGATGATGGCGTCGGTGTAAGAGGGAAGAGAAAGAGAGAAGACAGAGAGAGAGAGAGAAAAAGAGGGAGACGGAGTAAGACCACGGGTCTGACCTAGAGACTACCCTGCTTTATGGAGACCCATGCTAATGCCTCCTCATAAAGCAAAACCCGTCGTGCGTCGGCCAGAAACGGAGGAGCCGAGAGCCTGGGAGCGAGTCTGCCCGAGTAAAATTCCTCGACGGGCATAGAAGTGGGGACTTCAGAGGGGAAGGAACACGGTTCATGGCTCGCTCGCCAGCCAGCCAGCCAGCCAGCCAGCCACCGTGGCACTTCGTTCTCTCTTCCTCCTTCCTCCCGATGCTCCTCTCTTTCTCTCTTTCCCTCCCTCATTTCCCTTCTCTACACGCTCAACGACGCCACCGCTCCGCTGCACACCCCCTGTCCTCTTTCACTCGTATGTGCGCGCCACAGAAAGGCCATTCGCTGTATACGTGTATGTACGAGAGTTCTCCTCGAGTGCCTTCGATTGTACATATGCGCCCGCGTATATATATGTGCCGTATTTGTGCAAGAGGAAACGCGGCGGCGGCGGCTCGGGAGGGGAATAGCGAAGTGCGCGCGCGCTCGCGCACCGCTCACGGCACACAAAAGGCATGGGAAGGGGAGTGGGAGGGGGGACGGGCGGGCGTAGAAGCGGTCGAAGAGTGTGGGGGTAAGGCAGGGGCTCCCGCGGCGACAGCGCAGAGCGCGGATCGGTTCTTTCTCACAAAATGTCGACGTGTAGAATCTCTCGCAGCTGCAGTGGATTATGGATTATATGATGGGCCCCCGTTTCCATTCTCCGATTCACTGTTTTCACTTTGATCGTCTAACCTCTATTGCGTCCTCCTATTGCACGCTATTGTTTATGGGACGTGTGCGCACGCGCGCACCGGGTGTCGTCCCTGAAGAGACGCAGAGCAGAGAGAAGTACGATGAGAGAGATCTAAACAATTGAGTCAGAAAGGAAACACACTCCACACATATCACTCGTTCGTGTTATTCGCAATATCCGTATGAAAACACGTCCGTTCATAGTCGTTCGTATGTACAAGGATGGACAATGGAGCACGCGAACAATAGAAGGAGCTTGCGAGAGGGCCATTCGTTTAAAGCGGCGCACCTCGCTTGAACTCTCCACCCGTCTCGTGCGAGTGATCTTCCAGAAGACGAGTACGTGGAAAGAATATATCTCTGGTTGTTTCCCTTCCTCTCTCCCCCATTCCTTTCCTAGGCAATCGAAACTCCGGAAGAGATAGGTGAACGAGCGTGCGACGCAAGAACCTCTCAACGATCGACAATACTTCCCGAGTCTCTCTTCCTGCTTCTCTCTCTCGAGCGTCTATGTTCGCGCTCCCGTACTTTATTCCGTCACTCTCGGGACTATCGGAGCAAAATAAGACGCGCGAACGGCCGTAGATATACGAGCAGAGAGGCGAGAGCGATATAACGGGAGCGCTTAGCACCCTTTTTTTCCGTCGAGATCAGATCACACGCTCTGTCAAGCAGGAACCACGCCCTATTCGAATGCTGCCTCGTCGCAGGACTGAACGGAAGAGAGTAAAGCGAAGCATCGCGCGACCCGTCGAATATTCTCGGCGCCTTATTTATCGCTCTCTCTCTTTTCTCGACTAGCGGAGGAATTGTAATCCAACCGATCCCTCCGGTGACTCCTCGAAAGAGAATGAAAGAGGAGGTGCTCTGAGGCGAGATACTCTGCGCAGCTTATAATCCCAACTGAAGCATATGGTCGCGTACAAGTCTTCGACTTTCGCGCATCTTCCCATTCTCGTCAATGCGAGTGACGCCTATGGAACGGATTCGAACGCGTACTACGAGATCGGCGAATTACTCAGAATGCGCTTCTCGATTTTCTGCGGTCAATGATTATTCGCAATCTAAGCCCGAGAGAAGATTAGGGGAATGATCCCTTTCAGGAGAGCGAACGAGAAGATACGTGTAACTCACGCGAGATTAGACGAGTGACTCCCCGGGAGAGCCCGAGGCCGTTCTCGTCTTTGCGCTTGCGCGTATAGCATCCTGTCCCTCGACCAATTGCCGCTCAAGGATCCCTACTCTGTCCTGATTATCCCCACCACCGGCGCGGCTGCGCGGCTACCCCGCTTTCCCCACTTTACTCGAGCGCACCGGGCACATAGGGTGTGCCAGAAACAACTCCCGCTCTTTGTTTTCTTTAATTTCGTTGAAATTCAATATCTAAGTTTCTCGTAGGACGAAAACAAGACGCGTTTTCTTTAAGTCCGCCCATTCAAAATTGCCATGACCCCCGCGTCGCCACGCGGACTCTCCGAGATGCAGAATCTCATTCTGGGTTATAAAGACCGCTGGTGTTACCGTTGATAGCGGTGGTGGGGTAGCTAAATGTAACAGTACGGTAGCTAGGATCCTGCCCGATTACTCGACGAGTAAATTGAGCTCAACGTCCGCATCCCGTGAGTCGGGAGCCGAATGAAAGGCATACCCTGTAAAACGAATTACGGAGAATTATAGAATGGACCGCGCGCGCGAAGGCGCCTTTGAAACGGGAGGACATTAAAGACGATGGTTTCTTCGCCCCACCGTGTATGTCCCTTCTCCGTGCACACTGCGTCGGTTCTCTCTCCTCTCCGCTGTGTATACCACGCGCTCATTGCACTACCCAAGATCCGAGCCAGCGGAGCGAGTGCCTTCATGGCCTCCGTTGAAACATCCGCGAGAGCTTTTATCTGTACGGATCTGAACGTAGCGAAGGAAGACTTCGATCGAGCTCTCGTTTCTATCCTCCTCCTTTCACGTCCCTCATTCTGTCTCCATCCCGTAGCTCACCTTTTTCTCCGCTACACCCTCTCTCTTTTTCCTATCTCACTCTTCCTTCGACTTAATTTCCTGTGCTCGCGGTGGGTATCGAGAGAGGTTTCTAGTGGCAGAGGATTACAGGGTCTCTCTGCCCGCGTCTTTCCTCCCTTCTTCGAAATCCAGAACGATCCCAACGAGGATCCCTTTCGCGCTGTTGCCGCGAGAGAGCACATGAGCGACGTTGCCGGCTCGTACCGGAGAGAACAGTTTAACGTTCGCCCGTGTGGTAGAACCTTGCGCATTGTTAACTGATGGCCAATGCTTCGTGTCCACGCGAGACGGGATTAAATACGACGCCGTGGCATTGTCCTGCCAGCGCTTTTATGCCTCGCATTATGGAACAGCCCCGAGCGCGCCCACGAGCCAGCGTAAGATAATATTACATCTTGATAAACGTAAACGTCGAACCGAATTCTCGTTAAGCAACGGACCGAGCGCCGCGTTACATAAGGGAAACAAACTCGGGGGGGCTTGAAAATAAAAGCAGCACGCCCAAGCCATAAATGAATCAAGCCCGCTGTTTCCGCAAAGGCGCCTTACGTCACATCCTAGAAACACTCTTACTCCTCCATCCCGGCCCTCTCTTACATCCTCCAATTTTCCCAGGCCACCTCTATCGCAAAATGGCCGTAAACCGCCTAACCCGTTTACTCTCCACCGACACCGTCCTCCCTCCCTCCCCTCCTCACCTTCTCAGCCGCCAGGCCCATCCTCCGTCTCAGCGTCCGCAACCTACTTCCCGCAATTTACAGCTTTTTACGATTTAAGGCCATTCGTTATTCATCCTTCTCAACTGGGCCAACCCCCTTGGTATTTTGCAGGTATGGACGCGTGCAGAGCGTCAAGCTGCTGCCGCGGGGCGAGGAATGCCCCGTGGACGGAGGTTCCGGTGGTTCCCTCGGCGAGGGCAATGAGGGCAGTTCCGGTTCCAATTCCGGCGGCGGTGGCGGTGGTGGGGGTGGCGGTTCCACGACCAGCACCGGGGGCGCCTCCGCGACGGTGGCGTTCATGGATATCAAGTCCGCAGCGAAGGCCCACGCGACCGAGCACACCTTGGACGAGCGAGCCCTTACAACACAGTACTACGAGCCACAACATCTTCAGCATAGGTTTCCCTCACACGGGTGAGTCGACGTACCGGCCCAGATCCGGACCTCATATGTTGTGTACTCCGACCGAACGAACGGGGGGTTGGGAGGGCTTGTTTGTGTGCGAGGCGAGACCTCGTACTCTCTTTCTGACCGTCGTGAGATAACATTGCGAATATGAGAATGCGGGAGCCGGTTGGGCAAATGTAGCATTCCAGGGACGGAGATATGGAATAGGTTCAGGGCTCGAACTGGGAGACGCGGTCAGGGCAAAAGTTAGGTTATGATCGTTTTTGCGGGAAGGTGGTGGATATCGGTAGATTGTTTGGCGATGCTTGTGTCTAGTCTAGTGTGTGGGTTAAGTAGTGTGGATTGTTGCTGTTACGGTCCGGCGAGCGAGGAGTTTTCGTTATCTGTATGACGATTCTTGGAAAGTTCCATGCTCGTATGGCGGTTTTATTTAGAAGACATCTTATCCGAGCGGGTAAGGTCAATAGAGGGGAGATTGAGGTTTACGATTGATCAATGCACAATTCGACGTTTGCTTGTCGGAGTATAGTTGTCTGACGGTTCGAATATGCGTAGAGACACGTAGCACACGATCGATTTGCTTTCCCCAACTGGATCTGCGACATCATGGTTAGGTTCGAGTAAAGTGACAGTCAGAGACTGGTCGAGTTCTGTAAGAAGTATGCGCCTGAAAATGTCCCTTCCCCACTACGAAGTTATGCGTTATGAGCCAAAGTCGAGGCGATGTTGATACTTTTGTCCTCGAAATCGCACGTTTAATTGCTCGCTTGCGCTGAGTCACGTAGCGAGAATGAATTAATTCACACGTCACAGGAAACAGGTAAAATGGCATTGAAATGTCATTACGGACGAGCGGACGTTCCATTATACGTTTCGTCAAATAAAATTCACGTACAGTCTGCACATTCTATAAGATATCCCGGCACATCCTTTACCGTCCCGCCTTTTCTTCCTTTAAAAATCACAACCAAGTGTAATCGCGGTGATTTTACGTGCGGAAATTTCTATTCTGTGCGTTCGAGCACTTTCATCCGACAGATTCTTTGATAACTGAATTTCTGTTAAAATCTCTGCACGTAAACTTCACAATTACGCTATCCCATCCTCATGAGATTTAGGAAAACCCATGCAAATGCAACAGATCAAGGAAGAAACCCCGATGTAGCAGTGTGTTAAAATGACGGTGTGAACGGCAGATTAAAATTACTGTGCTCGTTCAATGTGTTGTGGCAAACAATGTGCGAAAACAGTGAATACTTCCACCTCGGCCGGTCCAATGGATGCAGTGTTGGATTACAGTGAAATTATTGGATTACAGTAAGTGTTAACGAAAACAAGTGTTATCGTCCGAAAAGGTGTATACTTGCCATAACCAAGCACGGAAGTAAAGCGGGAAAGGTAAGTACAGCAAATTCGGGTTTTAACGTCCTCTATCTCCCCTTGCAGACCGTACGTTGAACAAGTTGCGCTTCAGAAAACAGGGTTCGTTACAATGTCGCCGCTCTGAATGGAATATTTTTATCCCGTGGACATGCCACGACCCCTTTTCTTCGGACGATGATCAATAGCCTTAGTAATTCTTAAGATAGCGACCAGTTTATATGCTCGTCTTTACAGACTGGTTTATAATGCCGATAATACGCTCATAGTGATTCATAGTACATCGTGGACACTTATTACGCAATGACATCTGCCTTACGTTCAACTATTCGTGGGAGGAGGGTAAATTTCAGATAATTACCACAATTCTCTATATAACGATGTCAAAGACTATCGACGTAGCTTAACTTACTCGCAATACCCTGAAAATTGATAAACGATCATTCAATACGATGCCACGATTTCAAAAATTCCTCTTGTACATTAAAAATCTCGTAATCACGATCATGAATAAGAACGTGTCTATAGGCTCCACCTCTCAGTACTGCGCGCGTACAGAAACATAATACGGACTCAACCTGTCCGAAGACACCTTTCAAATTGCTAATACCTCCTGACGTAACGTTCGCCGTCATCATCGCCTCGTCAGACGCCAGGTCGGCACGACGTTCTCGTTCGAAATTCGTATTCGCCGATTATACGCAAGGGCGTCGCGGACGCGTAAGCGTCCGTGTTCGCCGCTCTCGATTTGCAAGCGATTTGCAAGTTTCGTATGCGCCAGAGCCCCTCCGTAACGACAGAACGTTAGACAGCCTTGTTACTCGAAAACTTTTCAGACATTCAGGATTACGAGCGCCTCTATTTGCCCTCGCGGACCATGCTCGCGAATAGGCCGATCACGTTTTGTCCGCTAGCCATACGGCCTGCCACGTAACGTAGCTCTCTATATATGTATACGGACCGATATCGGCCGCGTTACGAGCACGCCTCCGAACGTGGCATACGGACACGCGTAAACGCACACACGCGCATCGGTTGGCGAACTCTCGCGCGCGCGCGCTCTCGTTGCTCACGAAATGGTATCCACGGGAAAAACAACAGCGCGATACTCGATCGAAAGACCGGTTATCGAAAATAACAACGGGACGTTATCGTGTGGCCTCGTCGCGCTCGCCGATCGACATTCGTAACCCCGACGAACACTTTTATCGCCGGACCGGGTGGCCAAGAAGAGAGATGCGGGGAGGGAGACACGGGGAATGAGAAAGGGGGAATAAAAATTATCGATGACGTGGTAGGCGACTCCGCCTCATTTTCTGCGTTCGACGCACTCAATCGCGGGAGAGCTGTTTTTTGTCCGCTCAGTGTGGCACAGAACGTCGTTATTCCTTCCGATAAACATTGTTCTCTTCTCGTTCGCGTTTCGTCGATCGTGGCGATTACGAGATTGAGTTGCCGGTAAATTTTTTTCTGTTTAAATTACCTCTGGCTCGTAGAACGAGGTCTGGACGTTACATCTTCATCGTGCGAAGCGAATGCCCAGGGCTTCGAGACAATCGGTTCGCGATATCTGTTCGGGATTCAAAAGTCGTAGGTAGCCGTGATAGCGGGGGCCGTTTTCTCGGTAAAGCGGCCCGCTTCGAAACAAACAGACGTAATCTATGATATTCGATCAAGCCGATCGTCCGATACCGAGTATAATCCCGGGCCACGTCGACCATTTTGTCACAGTCGTGTTCGACGTGTGGCATTTGACGAGCGAGAATTACTGCGCCAGAGGGGGGTGACGGAGGGGGTTAGAGGGGAGGTCCCGTTCTATCGATCGAAATGCCATACTTTTGTCGTTTCAGGAGGGATCAGCGAAGATCTGTCGAATCGTACTTCGTTCCCGTTCCGTCACGTACTCGAAAAAATTATCTCGCCGTATCGTACGGGCTACGTGTCCGTTTCTGCCCTGAAACGTGATGCATCGGGGCAATAATCCGATATGGAAATTCCGAATGTTGCATAATTCATCGTTGAACTTAGATGAGAGAGAAAAAAATCGCATACGATTACTTAGCACAAGCGCGCAATCTGCGTCTTTACATTTTTACTCTCTGCGGAGAGCAGAAAAACAGTGCAACTTCCGATGTACGTAAACTTCTTGCAAAAGTATCCCGAACCGCTCGTCGCTGATACCAGTAAATAAGCCGAGTACGTCGGTTCTTCAATAACGGACGAGAAGAATTTCTGAACCGTCCACCATTTTGTCGTCTAACGAACATGCGCACACGTTCGACGAGTAGCCGTCGTTAGAAGCACTTATCGTCTAATTCCGTTCCAAGACGGAACACAGCATTCGACGGAATGCGATCGTTCTACGGTCCTCAAACATTCGCTCGCCGAACATCATTCCCAATCAGCTCCGCGTCACCACATACAAAAAAAAATGAACGAATCACCGAAAAACAGCAAACGCCCGTTCCGTTCGAACGAATTCTCTACTCGTCGACCAACCCGAACCGTTCACTTTCGCCGTCCCTTCGTCCAGCCCGAAAAATGCTCCCTTCCGACAGGAGGAGCCTATTCACCCAGCTCGAAGCTGTCCGTTCCACGCATCTTCCTCGTAGAAAACTCGATCCTCGCCATCTATCGATCCTAGTCCCGCCGAAGAGGGGCGGTAGTGAAAGAGGCCTTTTGCGGCGGACGGAACGGGACGGAGGAGAGGAGAGCAAATAAAAAAGAGAGGAGCGCGCGCGCGCGCGCACATGCGACTCGGGGGGGCCACAGGAAAGAGAAGTCAGGGGACAGACAGAGAGAGAGAGAGAGAGAGAGAGAGATGACGGAAACGGAGAAACAGACAGACAGAGAGGAGAGTAGAGCAGAGTAGAGAGAGAGAGAGAGAGAGAGGGAGAGAAATCGTGTGTGCGTAGAAACACGGCACTCGCATTCGTCGTCGCACGCTATATCCGCTGCTGTGCTTGTGCTGCTGCTCGCTGCTGGTGCTGCTGGTGCTGCTGCTGCTGCTCGAGAAGAGTGCTGCGCGCGCGGTGGCGTCGCGTTTCCACGAAAAGTCAGGTGACCGTGACGACGTGGTTAAAGCGGCGGCGGTGCCACGTCTCCGCGCATGCGCACCCACTATCGTTCGGTCCCGACTGTCGTGCTCTAGCGATTCGTCGCCGCCGTCGTCGTCGTCGTCGTGCCGTCGTCGTCGCGAGAAGATTTGCGGTGGGGTGCGGCGGCATGGCCCGCGGCTTTGCCAACCGGGAGGGTAGTGTTGCCGAAGGAATGGAGGGGTCGACTGAGTTTGCCCACGGCGGCGGCGGGCGAAGGGCGACCAAATTGTCAGTAGCGTAGCTACGAATTTATGGACCTCTCCCGTCACTCCTAACGGCAAAGGCCTTCTCTTCGTGCACACACACACGCTGGGGGAGCGTGAAAAGATGTAGGGAGCAGAGAATTGTTTTGCGGAGAGAAACTCGAGTGCGTCGTCGTATTCCACGTATTTTGTCACCGTGGATTTCCGATGCTCTCTCTCTCTCTCTCTCTCTCTCTCTCTCTCGCTCTATGTTTATCTGTATCTCTCTCTCCCTTTCTCTCCCTCTCTCACTCTGGTTGCCGACGATCGCAAAGTCGAGACCTCATGCATGGACAGACCCGATTAGGCAGTTGCGAATTATCGATGGAGGATGAGTTACGAATGGCTGGGACGCGATAAGAATTTATAGATGGTCTGAGCAAAGTGTTTTGGTGGGACTAATTCGCGGTTGAGACGTTCCGTGATGTAACAACTGTGACAATATGTTCTCGTTCCTTAGTTTTAACGCGCGTTGCGGATATCTTATGTAACTGGATATGCCTTTCTTGATAGGGAAATTGTAGCTACAATACGTCGCTGAACGACATCGTTTTGCCCGCTGCAATAAGTACAACGAGAGATATGGAAATATGTGTCTTGAAAACGATTGTCTCGAACGTTGGGCTAATTACGTAAAATCTCCAAATCCGTGTTACACTGATGTAACCCGTCTCGTGATCCCGGCATGGTGAATCAGTGAAACTGCGGACGATAACGAACATTAACATGCATGACGGGACGTCGGCAAAGTAATTTCGGTCGTCGACGAACAAATTGTAAATAGCCATCAATTTGTGAACAGTACCCAGTGCCGCACAGGGTATATACCGGCACTGCGGCGAGATAGGAAAACTTATTTTCTAGCCGAGACTCATTCCTCCGCGTCTCGGAGGACATCTTGGGCGTCGACAATTGGCCAAGTCGAATTTTGCGTGTGGGTGGGTGCCGCTCTCTGGCTCGTTCCGCCGTCTTATGGAAAATTTACTTGGAGCGTGGCGCGCAAGGCTCGAGAGCTACGCAGTAATTTCTCAAACTTATGACGGACTGGCGCAATTTGACTTGGACGGGACGGCATGACGAGTCGATAAAACTTGCGAAGATAGCGTCGCGGGATGTACGCGTGTCACGAAGTATGATTAAGATACAGGGTGTCTCGTAATTCATGCCCCTGCCGGAAAAAAAATGTGATTCACAGTGAGATGACGCTTAACGGTATAATATGAAATCTCTTCTCCCGGCGGACCTTATTTTTTCCGAAACATATTGTATGGCGAGATCACTGCCGTTATACGCATTTCATGTGCAATTAGGTCTTATAATTGTAAATTCGATAGACTGGACGTTACAGGATCGATAATATGCAAATTGAGTATTACAAAATGAGAATCTGGCGGGATGGGACAAAATTTCATTAGCATTTCGGAAATTACAAAATTGCAAATTGTGTAATTTCGGATTGACCTAGGCGGCTGTTTTGAAGTGATTTTCTTTGGAAGTAAAATGTCATACGAAGATTTAATCGGCGTTTTTTAATATGTTTTCGCATGGAGCGTGATTCTACCTTCCGGTTATTTCGAATATTACGGACACCCTGTGTTCCAATAGCACGGGCGACAGATTAAACCTTCGATGACTTTGTCCTCGAATTTGTGGGATTCTGTTTGTCTTTCCATGGAATCGGTAGAGTACGGCATGAATTTCTATTGCATACAATCTTTTCTGCACATTCCTGAGCGGCCAGATGAAAGTTCAGTTCTCACGCATACATCTTCAAGAGGGGATTTCCGCAAACTTTGAGTCGACTCTAACGATGAAATGAGTGGTCGCTAAAATATGCAAATATCAGGGTTTCGAAGGATGTATGTAATTCATACAGTAAGTTAACAATGATCTTGACGTCATATGGAATCACATGTTCGTAACACAATATGTTCAACAGGGTAAATCGTTAGTAATTAGTAGCCAAAACAGTAAATTATAGATCGAATTAAGCAACCGCTCGATGGTCGTTATCAGCAGTCATTTCGTATAAGTGGTCTACAAGGAAAATTGTACGTAAGGTTACGGAAGTAGCGAACTACGAATATTACGTAACATTGGATGGAATAAAAAGGCGGGACAAAATTGTTTACGTCACAGCGCTGATCTGCATCTTACCGACTCTGCGGACGCGTATTCGATTACTATAACTGGACTTTCAGACTTTGGATTTTAGTGATTATTTTATACGCGATGAGCGTGTTTTTTGCGCTGACGCTTGACGAATTGAACTGATGCGATAATCATTCAGCCTGTGTTTACCGAACAGTGCAATCTCTCGCATAATGGACTTCGAGAACTTAAAAGCGTTCGACAATCGAGTTTCCATTAAAATAGTTGTTAGAACGATTATCTATTGTCCCAGCCCTCGCTATCTTTTGCAAATAAGCAACTTGTCCCGGTGTGTGTATTGTTACATTTAAAACTTACAACCGGCAATTGACGTCCAATGTTTACACAAAATACATTTAGCCAATCGTGTACACGCTCGCCCGCTTTCCGAATTCGCGTCACTCCGCGTCTGTAAAAATGTTTACCTCACATACATTCGCACAACCTTTTTCTAAACACTTACGAAACCCCATTGATTCCGTCGTGCGCAAACCTGCTCGTTTATCTTTTTCAATCAGTATTTTTTCTAATGTCTGCGAGTAATGCTGGGAGCAATGCAAATATTCAATATTGTGAAAAGGTGGAAGGCTATAAAATTCACGTATTATTATTCCCCGGGCCTGCTACGTAGCTGGCAGTTTCAACCTCGTGGCTATGAGTTATGACTCTGCTCACTATCGGTACGCATACAAAACGCACATGATACGACCCTGAAAATATCTTATCAGCCGGCGGCTATCGCATTGGAACACGTCGACTCGGAACTGATCCGTAATATGCGCGCGAAATAAATGCCGCTTAATGCCACTCTTCGCGCGAAATTGCGCGAGTACACCAACGTGGCGCATACATTCGATCCGCGGGCTCATTACGGTGCCGCGGCATTGTTGTTGCATGCGTGATTGAATAACGCTGATATGCAAATGCGCCCGTTCTACGAAACTTCATTAAAACGTACGCTCCCACGAGGCAAAAATCGTCCCACAACGTAAGGACGATGCTCGGGCTCGCCGAAGCCGACACCTGTTCCCTCGTCCGTGCGCCGTATTTTTTTCCAAACCAGTTCCAGCGCCGGTCTAACGTCCTCTGAAATATTAGAAGTCATCCCGTGCAGGCGAGCGAGCGCACAGCTTGTCGAGAATCCGCTGAAAGTGCCGCGAGGCGCGCTTCGCGCTAGGCGTGGAAGTGACATTATTATTTAGCCAGTTCTCCTTGCGGATACGCGTCAGATTTAGCCGCTGAATCAACAATCCGTGACCGTAGAAACTCTCTGCCACGTTGGAGAAGGAGCGACGACCAAATTTTTCTGCCCCGACGCCGAGAGAGCCTAGCAAACTGTTATAATATTTTATGCTCCGGGCCCGATGATGTCAACACTCGCTTCTCCTCCCTCGTTACCCTCCTTCCACCCGAGGAGACCCGGTTCCTCCGATTTTTATGCCCCGGCCACATCGGACGACAGAGAATTCCTGGACTTTCCTCCTCTCGGACCCGCGTGTCACTGACTCACGTTAGCAACGTCCGTCCGCTCCGAAGAACGCCCCACCGAACGTATTCCTCCCCGATACGCTTTCCCGCGCGAAATATCATCATCCGCCATTTCTGCCGCCATTGGGTACCGAGCTACCGACCGCACCTTACGTTATAAAATACACAACTCGCCCGCCGTTATAAAACCAAACCCGTACAATAACGAAACCGAGCCGCTGCCCGGCCGTCGCCTTTATTCGGCCGACACGATTCTTACATTAGAGCCTCGCCGAGTCCGGCACGTTTCGTCTCGTGAATCACGATAAGAGTCGCTCGAAAATCGAGTCGGCTCCGTTGTGACCGAGGCCTAAGAGACCTCCGACCGGCGGAGTGACGTGGCCCAAGCGTCGGATTGTTCCGCGCACGAGGACTGCTTCTCCGACTCTTGCCTCATCCCCCCCCCCCCCCTCTCCCTCCCAATCCAACCCCTTCTCCTTCTCGTTCGTTCTCCGCCATTCTCTCGCGGCTCTCCACATCCGCGTCACGATATTTTAATCGTCATCGTCGGGCTCGCGTGACTCGAACGATATAACGCTCGCTGTGTCCTTCATGCGCGATTAGCGCGCGGATGTCCTTTTTCGGCGAACACGCGCGCGTCCCGCTCAGGATCCATGAAAGAGTCTCGCGACCGAATATCCATCGTCCTTTGCGCGCCGGCACCCGTCCTTTCCTTTTTTCTCCCCGTCGCCACGCAATAAGCGGTCACTTCCGCTCCCGTTGAGTCGTCGCTTTGGCCTCGATCTTTTCCCGCGCTAACTGAACTCTATTGAATGGTCGGAATGGACACACGGCCGTGTCTACGTGAGCGCCTGGACGCTCTCGCAATGCTAATTGTTCGATAGGACGTGTGACGCGCGGCTCGCTTTCTTGTCGCTGGGTGTCATTAATTTTTTTTTTTTACGCCCCGGCCCAGGCCATTTTCGATTAATTTTTTGTTCGATCGGGATCGATGCTCGGGTGTCAAGCCGGAGATATTTGAGAACGTCGAAAGTCTCTTCGATCGGACCCGAACGCGAGGATATAGAAAAGTGTGTCTACGCGTAGGCCACTTTTTCTTTCAGCACGTACGTGTGGAATTGTTATAGAAGTTATCTTGCGGCTTTAGTCTATCCTGCAGTTTCACTTCCCGCAACATGGATACGAATGTGCTTACGCGGCACAACCGGCGTGTACGCTTTGATCCACTGACCTCTGAGTCGTAGTACGCGGACAAATAAGTGTATCTTGTACTTATGCACTATTAATGTCGCACGGTATTGGCCAACGAACGTTGCGTAAGCGAGAGCGCGAAAAAAAAAGTGGACGATGCCGCGGACGTTCCTTCGGACGAGGCGTGACAATTTAAAAACGTTCTCACGTTGCACTCGTCAGGGCGCCGTCCTTCTTGATCGCGCCAGAAGGGCGATGCGATGATTAAGCAGAACCTGCCGCGCCGTCAAACGTGCCACGATGCTTAAAGTCGATAACTGCCGTGGCCAAAATAACATGTGTCTGCCCGAGTTCCTGTTTGTTAAGCGCGGTGCGGAGGAGCAGAGAGTGACGCTGCCGAACGTGCAACGTATTTTTAGACGTATCGTCACGGCTTTACCGATACTATTTCACGAATCGCACCTTTGTCTCCGTTCTATTCCAGTTTCGCACGATTTCGCAACCGCTCTAAACAACGTTTCCAACCTTCACCCCGCATCACCCCCTCAGAGCCATTAAAATCACTCACGTCATACCGATGCAAAAGCGACCGAACGATCAAACACGGCTAACATTCTCAAAATTTATAGCGTCTCCACCAAGCTTGCGCGTCCAATTGACAAGTTAATAGGGTCGGACGCGAGAAGGGGAGGTGCTCGGTTCTTTCTCCTTCTTTTATCAGCGAAGGAGAACCGTTATCCACGCCTAGCATGTCGCTGTTGGCGAGCGGAGAGACAGAGAGAAGAAAGAGAAACGGGGAGTGCGGCGGACAAAAATTCCTGCCGTGCCGGAACACACGTACGGGTCGTTACTAATAAGGCCCCCATTTGCACGGAGTGTCGGGCGAAATCCGCGGGTGGTAGGCCCCTGGGTGTAACGCGCGCGCGACCGAGCGAAGTTATGAGGAAACGCGACTGGTGGTAAAATACGAACGTCGGAAACGGGCGGCGGCGGCGGCGGCGGCGGCGGCGGCCACTCTTTTGCCCGCCGCAAGCCGCCTCGCTCGCCAACTGAATCAGATCCGATCCGCCTCGGCTCTGATGTACGACCGCTGTTAGCGGATAAAGGCTACCGTAATGGATCCGCGGCGAAAGGAAGATAAAAAAAAAAAAACGTTACAACTCCGCTCGCTGCCGGCATTGTTAATGCGCTAATGTTTCGCGTACGAGACTGAATCGCACACGTTCTCGGCGTGTGTGAGGCGCGAGCTTTCTGTCGCCTCAAACGGATTTCCATCCATTCCCGGCACGGCTGCAACGTTGAATTTTATCGTTTCAGTCGCTCGGCTCGCGATCGATCGAATTACACTCTCATATGATTCCCATTGAGAAGCGTCGGCGATACACGTGTCGCCGAGCCTCTCATTGAATGCCAATGGGGAGTCATCGGACGTCATTAAGGGGGGCAGTACAAGTAAACGCTCAAAATCGAGCTGTTTTTCGCGATTTTTTCTTTAGACGAAAGAAATGAGCAATCTTCGAGCAATTGCAGGCAAGTTTCAAAGTACTATCGAAGACCTCACCAAAATTTTTCTGTGAAAAAATATTACAAAATGGCGGATTTATGGGCTACCAAAGAGAGCGCCGCGTCCTCGTAGCTGTCAATTGACGGGCAGGATGCAGCTCGTAATTTTTGTCTCAAATCAAAAATCCAAAGCGATTTGTTAGTATTAGAGGTTCCTCTTCTATGTGAACCTCAAAAACACGGAAAGAAATGCGAAATAAAAAATGTATGCAGTTTTAAATGAAATCTGTGAGTTTCCTGGCATAAAATCTTGGCTTCAACCTGCTGTAAAAAAAAGTAAAAAAGATTTTTTTTACCAAATTGGAGGTTCACATAGAAGAGAATTTCATGCTGAAGAGAATGAACCTTGAATCGTTCGGATCGGTTGAATAGTTTTTGTTTAATCCTGCCAGCCAATTTGGAAGAAACGCAAAAATAGAAAGTGGAGAAAAAGCGGTTTAAAGTTTTCGATTCTCACACTATGAATTATTGGTTACGTACAGCAATTTTCGGCTAGTGAGATATTCCTGGACCATATAGTCCACATATAGTGTGTATATAGTCCACATAGAATAATTAAAGACTATAAAGTGTTCCTGCGGATTGAAAATATTTGGAAATGTGGACTGGGAGACAAAGTTAACAGCTCAACAGTACTTCTGACGGCGCCCGAACGCACAGTATGGGAGGGTCACGTTTTTAAGTTATAACATGGGAAATACTTTGAATTAAGTTTTGAAAACTTTCCTGACATATTCTTAAGACATTATACTAACATTATATGCGAAAAAAAAAAATCGATTTTTCGAAAGATTTACTTGTACTGTCCCCCTTAAGCCGAGGTCGGGAAAACTGAAACGAGCCGCTCCAAGACGCCTCGTAAATCCGAAATGCCCCCGGAATTGCGTAAGCGAGCGCTCTCGGCGTTGAAAATTATGTTCGTATGCAATTTCGCGGACTTCTGATGAAATGCCCGTCGATGCGTGCACGATGATGGGCCAATCGCCCCCCGGGTTGTTTGCATGCAAATTATTTCGCCAACGGACGCCCGACTACGCCTGTACCTTTGCGTGTGGGCGAGTGATTAAACGTCTTGTCTGCTCTTCGATCGCGATTCCTCGCGTTTCATCCCGACGCGCGCCCGAGAGTTACGATCGTCTCTACATTGAGGGAAGAAGCGTGCGTGCGAGCCGAGCGAGATCGAGGAGGCGAAAAAAGTTCGACTGATGAGCAGGAAACGATAAGGACGGCGCGCGCAGGACGAAAAAGGAAGAGGCCATGTCCTGGATGACGTTGATCCCGACGACTGGTCGCGGCTCTCGTCTTCCTCCTTCTCGACGTCGTCGTCGTTGTCCTCCTCGTCCACCTCCCCCTCCTCTCTTCTCGCCGCGAGATAGCTGTAATTTCGGTATCCGATTGATTGCAAAGAAAGACGCCCGAGGATTGAATAACGGAAGAAACCAGGGAAGAGGAAGAGGTTCACGCTCTCATCCTCCTGGCGATATGAAAAACCGTACTGCTTAAGTAACGGAAATGAGATTAAAGAAAGAGGAGTGGGATGGAGGGAGGAAGGAAAAGCCGCGGTCACGCCGAATTCCAGCTGCATCGATTCATTCGCCCGGCGATCCAACGTTCAGTACCGTAACGTCATTTTTCGTTTTAGCGTCGTGATAGATAAAGTTGGCCGAATGAGTAGTGCCCTGACGTAGACAGAACATAAATGAAGCGAGATATCGGATCATACTAAATTTCGTCGAGCGCATGACTCATTCAGAGACCGTGTCTTGGGCATGTACCTCGGCAGACAAATTCATAGCCTGTCTGAATAAGTACGACGTGTCCCGAGAAATCATGATTTTTTCAGCCAGTCGCGAGACACTTGACACGTCTGAATCTGCGAACGGTGAAAAATAGCGAATATTTGCCGCCGTGGCTTTTTGCGTCGACCCCTGACATCGTTACACATTGCCGATTCGAAAACGCAAACACCGGCTGTCACTCGTTATCTTCCCTGACAGCCAGCGCACGGTGATGGAAAGAAGAGAAAAAGTAAGCGTCCGGTCCGCGTCTCAAATTTCGACGCACCTCCAGCGACGACGGACGGCGGGGGCGGGCACCGGGGGAAGAAGGTGGGGACGAGTCGCAAATAGAAAACCGAGCAACCCGATCGAATCGAAAACCGGAGGCCCGTACTTTCGGGAAAACACCGGGGGGCGGGGGGAACCAGTTTCGTCCGTTGGCAGCGGAAACTTTTGCGAGGCGCCGCGTTAAAACTCGCCGCCGGCATGGCAACGGTTCGGTTCCTTCTCCGTTTCTCCGCGTACAAACAAGATCGTTCGAGAAACGAAGTGACCAGGCGTAATCCGGACTTTAAGCAGATTCAGGTCGTAGTCACTCCGCCTGCTTCCTCCTCTCCTACTCCGCCCAACGTCGGACTCCTCTCCTCTCTTGCCTTCCTCCTCCTCTCTCTCTCTCTCTCTCTCCCTCTCTCCCTCGCTTCTTTGATCTTTTACTCGATCGATGACTACCCTTTCCCCTCCCTCCTTCTCTCCCCTCTTCCCATCTCCTTTTCTGCCTTGCCACCGACGAGATATACTTAAAGACCGCTAGCCTTATGGGACTTTGTGTCGCACGAAAATTGAGCCGTACTGGGACGCCCTCTCGGCGTATAGAGCGGCCGAATCAGGAAACTCAAGGCAACGCAACGAACTCACTGATTCCAGTTTTTACACCAAGTTACGAAGAATTGCGAAGAACCACTGCCGTGACGATCGTGGTGGGGGAAAGTTCAGATGCGTGCTGTCAGTCAGCGAGTCGTCTACTACAATGTATCGAACGGAGTCAAAGAATGAGCTATGGCTCTGACTCTTCTCCGGCACGATCGTATGCGTGTTTCCTTTGACATAAGCCAGCGGTATTAAAATGCTTTTTCGTTCCTAACCTATCCGATAATCTGATAAAGTATTTTATTCGAAGGGTGTAGTTGGATGATGGGGTCAAAAGTGTTCCCAAAACAATTATAAATCGAAAACGTCATTTGATAGCTCATTAAAAAATACCCATTTTCATCACGTTTTAACTTTCAATCTAGAAGGGCAAGGGGCAGTAGGTTGTAAATTAAAAACTTTCGTTTTTGCTCATTTCTAAAAAAGGGATGTCCGTTAAAAAATCAAGAATTCTGGCCGATTCTGGCGTGTTAAAATTAATTTGTAGAACGAATTTTCATGCATCCTTTATAAGATAAGTATATTATGCAATATTCAATGCTATGAGATGGGGTACAATAAACAAATATAGATGCTAAGAAAACTGCTAAAACAAGGAGAATATGTAGTAATGGCGCTTGTTATATCCTAAAATATTTGTAGTTCCGCTAATATTATCGGTTGCACAACGGCATAACGTCTTTTTTCTCAGTACTGCTCTCTTTATTATTTTTTCCTTTAGTTTATTATTATTATTTTGTCGTTTCTTTCTTTTTCTTCTTTTTGTGTGCAGCATAATCTCTCTGTATTTTATCCTTTATTTTTCTTTTTCCTAGATATAAGTTAACATAATATTTAGGTTTAGTTATATTCAATTAGAAATTAAAGCCAGCTTCTTTTTTTGACCCATGTTCTGTAGCCCCCCGCATAAAACGAATGCGGTGCATGCGCCGAATTATATTTCATGTAATGTTCAAGCGCATTTAATGTTAACCGGACCGATTCAAACCTTCCCACTGCTGCGTTCCGGGAACACGTACCCACTTACATTTACACTTTCGGTATCTGCGCACGAATTCAATACTCTCAAGATCACTAGACATAGGGACACCCCTCCGCCATGCGATTGTCGTATTCTTGACGATTGTCATATTTTCGACGTATTCTTTACGTGCATTTTTATGTTTTTCTTCTTACAATGTATTTGTACAAGAAAAACATTAATATATATGCGAAATGTCTATTAGTAAATGTACTTGGCCGGCTTCAGGATCCAATGGTTACGATTCAGAACTCCTCACCTGAGTGTGAAATTTTTCCGATCCTGCATAAATTGTTATTAACATTTATTAGTTGCCAAGTTTTAAGAGTTCGCGGAGGCGATACAGTGGAGGCCCGATGAATTTTTCCTGAGATCTCCCAGATAAATTTTGACGCTTAAACCCCACCACTAGGCGGGATTCCCCCTCGCATTCGGCAACTGTCACGCCTGATATCGCAGCGTAATTCCTTTGAATACTAACGTAACGTGGTGAAAAGTTGATAATTTTATAAGTAATGTAAGGTGATTTTCGAGAAAACAACTACTATTCGGTTTAACTCTGATTTTCCTTGCATCTGCTCTGCTCTACTACTCAAAATGCTATATCCCTTGTCCGTCCGTGTCCGTCCGGTGCCGTCCGGAAAGAAACGCGCTTCGCGCCTCCCCTCGTGCAAATTCTGCTCGGTGACGTCAGCGGCCGCCAGCTCTAGCGTCCATTGACATGCGCCGGCTTGCGTTTGTTACAGCAACGACTATGTACATATGTACGAACGTGTAATATGTAAACGTTTTAATAAGTACAAATATAAACCGAGTTGTACTGTGTTTGGTCTCATTTTACTCGGAATAATATTACTAATATGTTTTGTCTTCAGTCCGTCTTTTTTCCTTATCTGCCGTTTCTACTTCTGATCATCCGTATCGGCAAAAAGCAAACGAACGAATTCGACTACAGTAGATTTTCTATATGTATGAGTCCGATTTGAGCTACACGATATCTGTCCCCGGATGCCCCTTTCACAAACAGGGGTCGTCGTCGGCCGAGCGGTTCCCCGTCGCTTGTATCGCAGTGGCATTTTTTGATGCTGACAATTGAACAGCGACGCGGTCTATCGGTGAGACACTAACCCTAGTTAAGAAATCAAAAATTGTTAATTGCAATTTTTCGGTAAAAAGAAGTTTACTGGTATATTGGAGACGTTTTTCTAATAAAAATAAGACCAAATACGAAATGGTTACGACACTTGGTTTCGCTATTCTGGCTTGTCAAACACACTGTCGCCTAAACGTCGCGAGATCAATGTGGTGTGAAGAAGGAACTTCTATTCGATGGAATCAAGTACCTGGCGAATGAATCGACGCTTACCGTGGAGCTGGATGAGAAACAAAGTTTTCTTGAGTGGAATGAATGTCCCCTATTCGTTATAAGCCCATTTGGCGGCATTTTTTTTGCGTCTCTTACCGTGTAGGGACACCATTGGCAGGTGCCTCCTCACAAACTCACACAGGGATCCTGCTACAGTTTAGACGGCTTTAAACTCCTCATACGCAAATAAAGTGGCAAGCAATTTTATATGTAAATAGGAGTTTTAATTAGTAACAAAATATAACCCGATTGGTTTCGTGTTTGGTCTCATTTTACTTGGCAAAATATTAGCAATACGGTACTGACATTTTTATTCATAAAAATTCAAAGTTGTAAAAATTTCTTCGCTGCACTAGTGTTGCCTCATCGTCATGTGGAATTCAATCATTCAACAATGGCTTCACCTTCACTCCCTCTTTCTATATCAACTGTCCCTACGTTTGGCGGTGTCGGCAAATTACAAAGAGACGGGCGCGTGGCCCAGCGTGGCCGGCAACGTGGCGCAGAGACGACATTCGTGTCAAATCACCGGATGTATGTACGAGCAACGGAAAAACTTTAGAATTGCAAAGATAGAAATAAACAAGTTTTGCGTACAGACAGGGTCGTTTCGTTTCTCATGTTCCGATCATTTGTATGAAATGGAATACAATAATCAATGTAAGAGAGCAAGTGTATTGGAAGGCATTTACTTCTTTAATTAACAAGTACTTTTTGTAACATTTTCAACCTCGTCGGTGCTGCTAGCACTTAAAATTATCACGATACAAAAATTGGGAGTGATGGGATTCGATAAAGTATAAAAGTTCGTTCTACAAATTAGTTTAACACGCCAGTAAACGACTAGAAAGGATGATCTTGACTTTTTCACTGACACCCCTTTTTTAAAAATGAGCAAAAAGGGAAGTTTTCAATTTACACTTCACTGCCCATCGCCCTTGCAGATTCAACGTTAACACATGATGAAAATGGGAATTTTTTAATAAGCTTTCGAATGACGTTTTTGGTTTATAATTGTTTTGGGATCGCTTTTGAGCCCCATCATCACCCTTCGAATAAGATACTTTATCAGATTATCGGTTAGGTTAGGGACAAAAAGCATTTTAATACCGCTGGCTTATACCAAAGGAAACACTTGTATGCAATCGTGTCGGAGAGGAGTCGGAGCCGTAGCTTATTTCTTGTCTCCGTTCGGTACGTAGTAGACGACTCGCTGACTGAGAGCACGTATACATACATCTCAATGTACATCTTTTCCCCACCACGCCCGTCACGACAGTGGTTCTTAGGAATTCCTCGTCGGTGCTTGGTGTTACCTACAAAGTTAGAACCTCGGAATTCTTCCGTGCCGACAGAGCATTTGGGCCCCTTTGAGCCCCCTTGCGTGCCCGAAATTTTACCCAGGGCTAGCGGTCTTTAAGTATATCTCGTCGGTGGCCTTGCACACGCAGAGGTGAAAGACGCGGGACACGGGTGACCGTATGGTAACGGGAATGAACTCGAAGAGGCGTTGGGAGAAAGGCCTTCGTGAGGCTCTGTCGCTGCAGTGTCTCTCATCATTTTTACCTTTTCCCTCTCTTCGTTTTTCATCCGCCGACGTGGTATTTTCCTTCTCCTTCGGTAGCCGCTGTTGTCTCTCCTTCGATCTACCCACCCCACCTCCCCCTCCCGCCGCCCCCTCACCCGCCGAGTCTTTACTTCTCTCCGTTCCTCAACTTTCTGCCTCTCGCTCCCCCCCTCCCATTTTCTTCATCGTAATGCCGACGCTGGAACGAACACGTACGCGGATCTATTTACACGTGTGCGCGGTGATTGTGTGCCTCCTGGCTCGAGTATAAAATACACGGTAGTTACGATGCAGCGTCGTGCCGCGGTAACAACGAGCCACGTTTATGACCTTTGACCCCGACAAGCCCAGCTGCTCTGACAAAGACGTAGGGGGCGGCCGGGGGGAGGGAGAGACGGAAAGGGAGAGAGAAGGATGTTGCTTCAGAAAATATTTATCTTTTTCTCTTAACCTCTTGTTAATGGTTCGATTGCGAAAATGTCAGAGTCGTTACGGCGGGACGTCGAACGGAGAGAAATATTAATTTCGATATCGTTGAATCGCCGTGCGGACCGATGCCAGGACAATAGTGTTCTTCTGTCCTTTTCTATTCTGCGTCCACGCCTTTGCCACGTTTCTGGACGACGTGGAAGTGGACGTGGTCGTTCTCGGGTCAAAATGAAGAAGCATTGATGCGCGACAAGCTCTTATTTAGGGCATGTTTGACGCGCAAGTTGTACGACAGACGCCTTATAAGAGCGTATGGCAACGATAAGACCATTAAGACGACCGCTTCTGTAACGTTCATTATCCGTCCTAGCGCTCCTCGGCGCGAGTATTTCGCGTCCATACACTTTAAATCGGCCAAGGAGTCGGGATTCAAGGAACATCGCGCTCGACCTATAGTCAGGCGTCAATGCTAACGTATCCGCAACGTGCATGTTTCTGCCGATCCCACTGAAATAATGATCGCGAAAAAAGCCTTGCGCGCTATACTCTACTCGGTGGAAGCGTACCGACGAACATGGTCTCGCTCTATCGTCATCGGTAGCAAACAATATGTCGAACGTTCTCCGTAAGGAACGTCGTCGAGGCGAGGAGGGAGTTTTCGCATAACGGCCCATCTGTGGCATAGCAGGTCCCGAACAAACAGGTCCCAAGGATAGAGGAAAAAAGCAGCTTCGACGGCCCTTCGCCGCAGCGTCGTCAGAGAAGGAATGAATCAGACACCTGATCATCCCGAAGGCTGACGCCGTCCGCGGCGACTTCTTAGTACAGTAGAAGTCCGTTATTAGTCCGAAATTCGGGACCGCAAACGGACTAATACGGGACAGAGGTAGGCGATTTTCAGCTCTTTGTATTTTGCCGACACGGAAGGGCTCAGAACGGGACAGCAGATAAGGAAAAGAGAGGGTCTAAAAAAAAACACGCTCGGCAAGCAGAATGCCCACATATCGGTGAGGCAATACTAATGCAACATAGAAAATTTTTTTAATTTGAGTTTTTGTGGATAAAAATGTCATTATCCTATTGCTAATATTTTTCCGAGTAAAATGAGACCAAACACGGTACCAATCTGTTTATATGTCCTTACGAATTAAAAGTTCTACATTTATCCATATTATAAATACATGCATACAT
The DNA here is from genome assembly GCA_914767735.1 of Anoplius nigerrimus. Taxonomy (NCBI): domain Eukaryota; kingdom Metazoa; phylum Arthropoda; class Insecta; order Hymenoptera; family Pompilidae; genus Anoplius; species Anoplius nigerrimus. Next base: position 13,961,291 of record OU612084.1, read on the forward strand.
ACATACATAGATACATACAAACAAACATACATACATACATAAATACATACATATATATACATAGGAGCAATGAATTAACAAACAAAACCATATTTATCTAACAACACGCAACAGAATAAAATATACGTCATCGTATTTTAAAAAATATTCCAAGTGCCTACTCCGATTCGGCCGATTTCTTACAATACATATGTAGCAATGTGATGTGGTGGTAAGAAAGAGGAAGACAGATGTGATGTGGTGGTAGGAAAGAGGAAGGACAGATGTATCAGAGAGTGAGTCAAGCAAGTTGAAACAGTTTTGACGAGGCTTGACAGCTTGACGAGGTGTGAACATGGTGGAATGGTTCCTATATTTGATCAAAGGAAAGCCGCAAAAGCGACTAATAACGGATAGAACGGAACGTTTTGCGACTTATAAAGGAAGGAACAGAAGGCGTTGCGACTTATAATGGAAACGTTCCTACATTCTGCTGTGCTGCTCGAAAGTTTTGCCAACCGTGAGATTGACAAGCCGAAACAAGGCAACCAAGTGTCGTAACAATATCGTGTTTGGTTTCATTTTTATCAGAAAAATCTCTCCTAGATGCTAGTAAACATTTTTTTAACGAAATATCGCAAATAAACTTTTTAAATTGCTTGTCATTGGGTTAGTGTCTCACCGATAAGCCTCGGTGTTGCGGTCGGCGGCATCAAACAAATTGTGTGGCAATGCGAGCGACCCAGTGGCCGGATGCGAGGGGGATCCCCTCAACAAGATGGCGGCAAAGCGACTAATAACGGATACTAACTTCAGCGGACTTATAACGGACTTTTACTGTATTCCGAACCTGGTTCCCGGCCCTCGCACGGCACCGGCATCCTCTCTCTCTCTCTCTCTCTCTCTCTCTCTCTCTCTCTCTCTTTCTTTCGATTTCATCCGCTCACCGGCCTCTCGGCCGGTGCGCACGTCGCAAATAATGTTCCCGTCGCGTGTGTTTTGACATTAGGAAGTCGACGTCTCTGTTATTCTTCCACTCGACGGGAGCCCCGTTTGCCCACCGATATTGTTCTATATATTCGCCTTCGCGCTCAACTCGCCTCCCGGTGCAGCCTCTCTCCGTGACGGTGCCCCCCTTTTTTCCCCTCATTTTTTCTCTTCATCACGCCACTCGCGCTCTTCCATCAGGCGTCCATCGATTCGTCCGGCCCACGCGTAATTCCTCGGTAAAGATCGGCCGACGCACGACATATGACACTTTATCTACCGCGAAGGGTCTATATCCCTTATCGTAAAGTGCCGCGCGCGCAACCATAAATAACCTGGAGAGCCGCGTCCGAGGTCGAGCCTCGGGTCCGTCACGCGCGTGCGTGCGTTTCCTCGCCGACTCGGGATAGCAGTGAAGAGATCGCGCGAACTATCAAAATGGACGATTTTGGAAAATTCCTGCGCCGCACGCGTAAAAGTCGTCGCTATCGTCGTTCGAGCCGATTGCTCGCGAATTCCATCGACCGAATGCGAATGTCGACGACGGCTAACGACGGCGAGTGCGTCGTATGTCACTTCGGTTTATGTACTCGTCGGTGTACGGGCCGGCACCGTAGATTATTACTTTTACGCCGCGTGGGCGTGCATACGCGTCCCGAGTCCGTACACGGCCGATTATAATCTAGTTCCCTCGCCACGGCGTTTATTTTCGTTTTCCCGCACTTCGAGTTACGTACCCGGCGTCCAGTTAGAACGTCGGCTCATTAAACACGGGATGATATCGGGACATTATCTCGAAGGGGCAATTCCGCAAACGCGGAACTGGAGGTCACGATAAAAGAAATGTCTGCATTATGTCTGGCGGGAAAGCTATTCGCCGAAATGAAGGCAACAAATTATTGGAACGTTCCTGAGTCTCTCTCACTCTGACCTTCCACTCGCCGCGGCGACGTCCGCCGTAAATTAGCTGCAACATTTCTATCACCCCTCTACTTATATTTTACGACGACGATATTAACCCTCTCTACGAACGGCGCTCGCGCGCGCGCGCGGCCTCTCTCTCTCTCTCTCTCTCTCTCTCTCTCTCTCTCTCTCTCTCTCTCTCTCTCTCTCTCTCTCTCGTTCGCTCACTCGCTCGCTCTGACAACTTTCCTTAATATTAAACTCTGAAGCCCGCTTCATTAGATCTTTTAGCCCTCCAGTCGTTTGAAGCGCTCGTTCTTGCCTCGGATAAGGGCGCGATATGGCTCAACTGAAATCATAAGCGCGCGGAAACGACCACGACGGGAAGAAAACTGCTGACGCGAAAGAAATAGAAAACACTGATGACCCTCCCGCTTGTATCCGCTGTGTTCAGGAGAGAAAAAATGGGATGAGCGGGAGTAAACATTTACTACGGACCTGGCGCGCTAACCTAGTGTACATTACTGCCGAACGTACTACTCGCTTGTCATTTCAAATCGTCGTTCGTACAGCGCGGGATCGGCGGCGTATTAACAGTTTTGCGCAACGCATTCGCGCACCATTTTCGAATATTTTCGCCCGCATACCGACTACGCTGTTGGTAGGGCGCTATCGTTATCAATTCTAACCGTGTTTATGCAGATTTCGTTAAAACGTTTGCACAATGTACATATGCCGCGATACGTCCGCGATTCTGATAGACGATGCCTGACTAACGCCTGCTGACGAATTATCGACATTCCATTTAACATTGTGCCACGCGCCCGATCGCACCGTCGTTCGACGAGCCGAGTGCAGTTCCAATTTTTGCATCCACTCCCGCGATAATTTATAGACCGCGATTCATGTAAATGACCGTCCAGCTATCGTACAGATTAAAACGGTTCAGTTCTGCCGAGGAGGCTGCCTACGCCCTTCCTACGTAGCTTCCAACAAAAACTTCGCTCCAAGCTTCATTCCTTACTTCTACATTAAAAACTTCCGTCCGACTTTCACGTCTGTGTATGCACGCCGACTCGTCCAGTCGTTGGGGGCAGTCACATCGTCCTGTTATTTTGCGCTTTTGAAACTTCATCGATTAAAACCTTCTCCTTTTTCGATGATTACACACACACACACACGCGCGCGTCTCGCAACTGAACGGGGGGAGGAGAAAAAAGGGGAGGAACGAAGTCGAGCCCCGGCGTCGGTCCGCACGGATGATTACTGCATCGCTCGCTTAAAGTGGCGAGTACAAAAAGCGGCCCGGCCGATTCGAGACTTTATCATGTCTCATTTGGAGCTCATTAACTATCGTCATAAAAGTTTAATATTTAACCCGTTCCACCGGCATCCGAGCGTGTAATTACGCTCCTTCTTTCTTCCTGCCCTCGACGTCGGCCACCGCGCTGTCGTTTCTGCGCACAATGTCTGCCTTCGGTACAGTGTCAGTCTCGCTATTAACGAACGTCTCTACTAGGCTCGCTAGATGATTACTTTCCTAGGGTGGTCCGCCCCGAACCTGTTCCGAAGCAGATATTACCGCCAGCGTAACATCTATATTATTCCGTAATGCCGGTTGCGAGACCGGAGCGGAAAACGAGCCTAAGCGCTTACATGGAAACCTTTACATTTTTTTCGGCCAACCTTCTCCCCAGGCATCGAGATTCCGAACGTCTTTCGCGCGAGCAGCGTCAATAATGAAATATATCTCGTCGAACCTTCGCCAGACCGCGCACGCTCATAAAATACGTGCACGGTAGGTGTGTAGGTGCGAAGCCGTTATTCGTCCCAGGCGCAATTCCCGGCGCCAATTTCTCAGGTGCAATTTGGAGCTTTCATCGCGAGGCCCGATTCAATTTGAAATTTCATCGACTCGCGCGCACTTTAATGTGATTATGTTGGCGCACGCGACTCACGTGTTCCATGTGGCCCGTGCATCGGTGTGCCTCTCTATATGTTTCCGTGTACGTGCGCTGCGACGCTATGTGCCGTACGATTTTCCATGCACGGAGGGACGATTCGCGAAAAATAAGTCGGCGAAAGTTTCGGTCGAGTTCGGGAACGCGCGCGCGCTCTCACCTTGGAAATGGAAAAAGGTTCAATGGTCATGGGTCCGGGGGCACTTTCTTTCGGAGTTATAGCCACTTTCAGTTTGTAACTGCATTTTACAGGAACGTCCGACGAGTCCATTGAAACTTTATGCCTCGCGCTCTGCCTCCGCCCCCCCCCCCCCCGCCCCCACCCTCGTCCAGTTCGCGTTAAAGCGATCGCCGGGAAGTCGACCGATTCAATTACGAAATCCTGCCGCGCAGAGTCGGACGCATCGAGCGTGAGAGATATCGGCCGATGCCGAGATTCGATAAGGGAACAAAAACAGTACGTGCATCACGCACGCCGGTATCTTCGATCGAGATCACTTCCCGTATCATCCTCGCGGAATCTCCTTCTCTTTACGTGCGGCGCCATCGAGCAAACCGCACCAGGTTTCATGACCCTTTCCAGTGTCACCTTGTGCGTGCGCGCGCGCGCACCCTCCTTCCTCGCTACTCGCGTCCGGCTGCGATTCGGTGGCGGACAATTCGATGCGCCCGATTAATCGCTGAAAATAATGGAAAACCTTTCGGTACGAGTAATTACACGGATGGCATTTCCGTCGAGGTGTGGCCCCTCCCGGTGTAACAATGAGCGTCGCGCGGCCGTTCGCGAGAGAGGCGCACAACGACACAGAAAGCGGCCCCAGGCACGAAACAATGCGCCCCCTTTCTACCCCCCCCCCCCCCTCCTCCTCCTCGCTGTCCCACCCCTCTCCCGTCCGCCGAAGTCTGCGGTCTTACATTGAGTAACCGACGGCGCGCCGTGCGCGGAGAGAAAAGCGGCGTCGCTGAATTTCCTATGTAGGTTGGTCGTTTAGGTGCGGCGAGGGAAAATACGTGAGCGCGGCAACCTTTCGAATTTCACGACGAGGGTATTAATCATCGTCGATCTGCGATCGGAGATGCCGAGAGTAAAGAGTCGTCGGTGCCGGGGCCGGCTTCTTGAACGGATTAACGTTGATTGCCATTGTCATTGCCTGCTGGATTGGGGAGGGGGGGGGGGGCGAAAGTGCAGATATAATGGGACAGATCTCTCGGCGCGCCGAGCGCCGATCGAAGGCGGTACCCGGCGATAGGGAAAATACCACATTTCCACGCTCTCGCGGATCGAGAGGGAGGGAGCAGGGGTGAGAGAGAGAGAGCATGCCCGATTCGAGATTAGATGAAACCTTTAGCGCGGCTCGAAAAAGTGAGCGATCGGTTGAGAGGACGCGAATCGGTCCAGGTGCCTAGTGTCTCGTAGCTAGACGCGCGCAAGCACGAATTGCTCGGCTGTGGTGCAAAATCGGTTTACTCCGAATGTGCAATGTCGAACCTGTGATACGTCGTTGAACGAAGTGCATTGAACTCGAAGAGCCTTGCATAACAAGTAACGTAGGTTTTCATTTTCTCTACCTTCACAATAGATGTTTACTTATCTAAGGCACTCCCTTTACCCATTTAACTGTTTCTCCTGTACTGTTTATTATATATACATGCATATACATACATCTATGTGCCCATCTATGTGTCGTGTCCCGTCGCAATGGCGAGCGAGTGAGTGAGAGCGATTGAGAGTGAGCAAGATGCAGAGCGAAAGATGGAAAAACGTGAGAAAGAGAGAGAGAGAGAGAGAGAGAGAGAGAGATTGAGATTGAGAGAACGAAGGAAAGAGAGAGCGAGAGAAAGGAAGGAAAGAAAGCGATGCAGACTGAGAGTGCGAGAGTGGGAAAGAAAGAGAGAGAAGCACCTCTCGACGGACAGTCGAGAGGTACTCGCTCGTGTACCGGCGACAGCTAACTGGTCGTTGTCGTGTTCCAGAAGTGCGGAGGATCATGGATCCGGCGGCGGCGGCGGCGGTAGCGGGTCCGGAGGAGTCGGCGTCGGAGTCGGCGGCGGCGGCAGCGTCGTCGTCGGGAGCTCGGGGAGCGGCGTCAGCGTCGGCGGCAGCGGCGGCGGCGTCGGCGGCGGCGTCGGCGGTGGCGTCGGCGGCGTCGTCGAGCGGGGAGGCGAGGGCTTCGAGTCGCGTGGCTCACACGGGAGCGCACACGGGGGCTCACACGGGGGCTCACACGGGGGCTCACACGGCGGCTCACACGGCGGCTCACACGGCGGCTCACACGGCGGGAGCTTCTACGGGAGCGAGAGGAGCAACCGGGTGGTCGGCTCGGGCGGCGTCGGCGTCGGCGTTGTCGGCTCCGGCGGCGGGGTCGTCGTCGTCGGCGGCCATCCGGCGGACCCTTCGTCGGGCGATCCTGGCGGGTACATGCCTCGCGGACGCGGCCCGCCACCTTCCAGCTCTTACCACGTGACGTCGAGCAGGGCGAGGGATAGGCTTTACCCGAGGACCGGCCCGTACGCCTCCGGGCCGCCGCCCCCGCCCCACCTAGATCGTCATCGGGGTGGCCTGCCGCCCTCTTCCTGGTCCGCGTACGAGTCCACCGCGTCCAGGTACGGCGGCGCCCCACCGCCACCCTCGCCGGCCACCAACGACGCCTACCAAGATGAGCCAGGTAAATATCGGCCCGCTCCTGATGCGCAGTCGGGTCTCTTCATTCAGGTACAACATCCAGTTCGCACGATACGTTACCGCAATACCGGAGAACGTCGGCCGTACAGAGAGAGAGAAAGAGAGAAAGAGAGTACGAGAGAGCGAGAGAGAGAGAGAGAGAAAGAACGAGAGAGCGCGCGCGAATAGTTTGGATGATACGGATGAAGAGAGAGAAAGAGACGGACACTTTCGGGGAATGTGTGACCTTATTTATTATGATTTGGCAGTGATGCGTTAATAAATGGCTTGTATGGGTGTCGTTTGTCCCCTTTGAGTTGTGGTTTAGTTTTGCATCTGGCCGCAAGGTTTTCACTTTATTATTTCGCTCTATGACTTGCTGAGTGAGGCTAATTTCTTTGGTAGTACTGCGACTCTCCTTTCGGTACATTGCATGACGCCGAGGTTTTCTGCGCATTGTCGGTAACGTATGTATCCCCCCGCCCTCTTTTTCTCATTTTATTTACTTTGCAGTTTCGATATTGTAGATTCTTTTTAGCTAATCTTCTGCTACGATTAGCGTCTCTGAGCCAGCACCACAGTGCTCCTAGGTATCGTAAGACCATCATGTTAGTTTGTAATCGTCTGTGTTCTCTGTAATGGAGCAACCTTCGTATGTACTTTAAGGCGAATTAATGAAGGATCTCGTGCCGCTAGACCTGGACGTTGTACCATACTATTACTATAAGCTTAGGGATTAGAGCATAAGGCTTAGGGCTACGGCTGAAAATAAAGTGTGATGTGTCCCAGAGGGTGGCAGAGGAATGGATTAGCCTGCGCTTTCCCGCAATACTTAAGATCTTGCAATGATAAGTTTCATTTTTTGAATAAATTATCATTCGATACGTCAAATCTTGTTTCTTATTGAAGTACCAGAGACCTAGCCGCTATACTGGTACTCAGCAACCGCATTCCACACGATTGCAATATACATGCAAACTAATACCGCAACGCCCCGAATACTCTCCCTCTCGTAAGTCGATCGTCACTCGTCAATCGTATCGCGAAATCGGGCTGCCATAAACTCGCCTAATATCTGCCTCTTGCCCCGATAATCGAAGCTAGGCGAGTATCTCGTAGTACTCTCTCCCCCGTTCTGTCCCTCTCGCGCTACTCTCGTAGTACAAGGGCAAGGAACGTCGAATTCGTCGAACGAATGCGACTCTACGCAACGAATCCCAGCGAGCGAAATCGTACTCATGTAAACGTTCTCCCCAGGTGGCGGCGGCGTCGGGAGCGTCGGCGTGGGCAGTGGTAGCACCGGAAGTGGCGGCCTTCGTCAACACAAGAAGCAACGGAGAAAATCTCGCAGCGGCAGTAGCTCGCCGAGCGGGAGCAGTCGATCCGGAAGCAGCAGCAGTAGCCGGAGCGGCAGCTCCGCGGGCAGCACTTCCGGCGGCAGTACCTCGCCCGGAAGTTCGCCGCACCGGGCCGGAAATGCGGCCGTCACCGAGGACCGTCGACCGCTGGCGATCTGCGTGCGGAACTTGCCGGCTCGCAGCAGCGACACGTCCCTGAAGGACGGCCTCTTCCACGAGTACAAGAAGCACGGGAAGGTGACGTGGGTGAAGGTCGTCGGCTCGGCGGGCGACAGGTACGCCCTCGTCTGCTTCAAGAAGCCCGAGGACGTCGAGAAGGCCCTCGAGGTGTCGCATGACAAGCTCTTTTTTGGGTGCAAAATCGAGGTGGCCCCCTATCAGGGCTACGATGTCGAGGACAACGAGTTCAGGCCGTACGAGGCCGAGCTGGATGAGTATCATCCGAAGGCCACCAGGACCCTGTTCATCGGAAACCTCGAGAAGGACGTCACCGCGTCCGAGCTCAGAAAGCATTTCGAGCCCTTCGGAGAGATAATAGTAAGTATTCTCGATCGAGATCGTTTTTGAGACTGCTGTCAAGGATCGTGCTATATCGTATAATACGTTAGCCAGCCAGATCGTCGCGTCTTGCATTGCCATTGCGGTACCCCGAGGTCGGATTAAGTGACTCGGATTAACAGTTTGCCGAAGTAACGTTGAAGTTCGGACGACCACTAAATCGCGATGATTGATACTTCGAGCGTTTAACGGCTCTGGCTGTCTAACGATCCGGGAGTTAAAGATGCAACCCCGCTGCTTTATGCACATTCTTCGGGTAAAGCGGTAACTAGCCATTATTGCAATACAGGCATACGAGATCCGTGCTCGAAGGTGTGCGCGCACGGTACGCGGAAAGTGCGGTGATATAAAAGCCCCTTTAGGCTATAGGCCCTACGGCACGACCTGTCAGCCCATCACACGGCAGTTAAAGAGTTAACGAGAGGCTCGCGTCTGGCCCGAAGGTAGCGGGAGATAAACTACAACAGCGTCTTTCCTTTGAACCTTGCAGGAAATCGATATCAAGAAGCAGGGCGCCGTATCGAGCTATGCGTTCTGTCAGTATTCGGATATCGGCAGCGTCGTCAAGGCCATGAGGTCGATGGACGGCGAACACTTGGGCGCGAATCGCATCAAGCTCGGATTCGGGAAATCGATGCCTACATCCTGCGTTTGGGTAGACGGCATTGGAGGTAACTATAACAATTTATGCCCCATCATATCGGCCTCCGGTCGCCCACTAAATCAGAAACAACATGACCGGGATAAATCATGTGTGTTCGGTTGTCCTTCCAGATTGCATGTCGGAGAAGTATCTCAATATGCAGTTCCATCAGTTCGGGCCGATAACTCAGGTGGTCGTCGACCGGGAGCGTGGCCACGCTCTGGTCTTCTTCGAGCAGATAAACTGCGCGCAAGCTGCTGTGAAGGAGATGAGGGGGGCTGCGCTACGGGGACGACGTCTTCAGGTCGACTTCGCGTCGAGAGAGTGCCAGGAGACGTTCTACGAGCATCTCGAGAGGCAGGGGATAGCTGGCGAGAAGCCTTGGGACACGAGGCCGTCGCCGGCGTCGACCTTTGATGTGGCGTAAGTGTTACTTGCCGTTAGAATCAGTTCCGCGCGCACGCGCTTCATTCCATTTGCATGGCCGACCTTCGAACGGGGAACGGCCTAAATCGCCGAACGTGCAATGTTTTATTGGGCCGAGCGCAAAAACCGTTGGGTCAAAATGCATCAAAGTACCGTTGGCATTAATTCGTTTATGCCGCGCTCGCTACTAGCATCCTCGCTCGACGCTTTTTGCACTTAAGGTATGACGGTGATCTACACGTCCGTACTTACACACCGGGTCCGCGTCAGTCTCTCTCGATAACGGACAATGCGTCGGGTCAGTTTGCGCACCTGCAGCATTACGTTTATTGGCTGCGAATGGATATGATGCGCTCACAGACTGTTTCGCACGTGCCCGTTACCTCCGCGTCGATCTGTGCAAGCACAATAACCATAAGCCGTCGAGGCACTCGTAATTACCTATAGAGCATGAGCCTCGATGTAGACTCGGCACGTTCAGCAATACCGTACGATCTTTTTCGGGCAACGCATCGCGCCCTAGCTGCAGCAAATTCGTCCGACTCCTCCACCGGAAGTCCAATCTCTCACTTTGCCGCAGACTACGGCCCGCGCGATGCGTTTCACGTAGATTCTCGCGGAAGGTCGAGCCTCCGAAAAACGAAATCTTTGTTAGGTCTCAACTGTGTTTACTACATGAACTTAGTATGAACTCTGTATCCCTTGTCCAGTCCCAAGAGTCCCAGTCACACCGACACCCCGATCCCTCGAGTAACCATCCCCAAAACTGCTCGTTCCAGGCGAGAGCGCGGCAGCTTCGAGTCAGCGGTGACGGTGCCGAACTCGAGCAGTCGTTTCACGCGCTACGAGACCCCACCGCGCTCGAGGACGGCGAGCTACTCGCGCACCTCCGGCGGCGGCAGTACACCCGGTGCCAGTCCGGCCCACCCGACGGCGATGTCTCGCAGCAGTCGACGCTCGTATCAGGAGTCCTACTACGACGGTGACTACAGCGAGCCGGCGCCGAGGCGGTTCCGCAGCTACGACGAGTTCAGTCAGGGCAGCGGGGCCAGCCACGACGACTACCAGAGCAGCGTGCTCAGCGACGGGAAGCTGAACGACGACGACTGTCCGCCGCCCTCGAGGAGGCACGCCGTTCAGAGCGTCGTGACGAGCGTCGATCCGCCGGCACCCCCGCCGCCCCTCCTGCCGCCGCCCGACATCAGGCACCTACAGAAGGAGCGGGTGCACCTGCTCGAGCAGCTCGAGGAGTGTCACAGCAGTGGTGATGAAGTGGGCTTCGCGCCGAAGAAACGGGCGAAACTCGACGGGGCCTCGACCACGATACTGTGCGAGGACGATGAACCCGAGATCGCGTCCCTTCTCGTTACCTCGCATTCCGGGAGGAAGGGGATGGACGTTAGGCGGGTTAGTGACAGTAAAGTGGTCGTTCATCACGGGACTAGGAGAGGCAGCTGCGAGGGCCGCGGTCCGGGACCTTGCAAGCGGAGGCGAGATGCTACCAGCAGGTATGACCGTTGCACCATCTACGCTTTGGATACCGTACATATACGACGCCCGCTCAGCGGTCGACCTGTTCGATGATGAGAGACGCGCTGAACGATTGCGAGAGGGTCAGGGGGTGATCATTAGGTCGAGCTTTTGTAGTTCGGGTAGCGAATTGTCGCGGGGCGCTAGATATTGCGTTTACGGCGGGGACATTCGACGTCGCGAGGCGGCTTTCCATATGTCGAGATTTGAGTGTGTCTTTAAGGTAGTACTCCAGGTAACTCCTATGTGTTTTTGTGATAGAATGAGGCCGATAGAGAAAACGATTTAGAGGTTCAGCCTTGAGATATACAAGTTCAGTCTGCAAAAGTGAGAATTTTCTTCGGGCGGCTTCGTTAGAACGAGCGTCATTCGGCCGGCTTGATCACGATCTTATCTCGAATCCCGCAGGCATCACGAGCACCACGACGGGTCGCGACCGGGCACGCCATTGGTGGACGAGCGACCTGAGAACCTAGTGCCGAGCGAGCCGAGACGGTTTCGAGAGCGGAGTCACGACGGTCCCCTCTCCCTGCCGTTGCCGAGGTTCGCCGCGCAGATGTTGAACAACAACAACAACACCAGCAGTAGCAATAACAATAACAGCGGGAGCTCTCGATCGAGCGGCGCGAGTCTCGCCAAGGTGGCCAGTCCCCCCTGCGGTAGTAACGTGTCGACGGCGCCGAGTCCTCGTGCCGCGCCCCAGCCACCGGCCTCGCCGCCACCCAGACACCCCAGTCCGAGTCCGACGAGCTCGGACAGCGAGACGGCACCGCAGTCGCCCAGTCTCGAGGAGAGGATACGCTCGCTCGACGAGAAGTACGAGAAGTGGTCAGGCTCGAGGGCCTTGAGCGCCGCAGGCGGTGACGCCCTAGCCAAGCTAGACGCCACCGCCTCCGAGCGCTTCAGGTTCAGGCACAAGCTCCTCGACCTCGACCTGCACGAGGTCCAGCCCTCCGACATCGTCAAGTCCGTCCTCGCCAAGAGGAGCGTCTTCGACGAGGACTCGAAGCGACTGGAGAACTTCAGCGAGAAGTACGAGCCGAGGGAGTTCACCGGCGTCATCGGCGTCAGCTCGCTGATGGGCAGCGCGGGGAGCCTGTCGTCGGCCGGCGCCGGCGGCTGCGCTGGCAAGGTCTGCCTGCAGTATCCATTTCCTAGTCATCCGCCGGTACAATCACAGTCCAGCGCGGCCTCCGCGGCCGTCGTCACGACCCCGCTGTCGTCCAGTCTCACCATGACGACGGCGATGTCGATCTCCTCGGCGCTGAAGAGCACCGACCCGCGAACGACCTCCCAGCAGCAGCAGCAGCAACACAATTGTATCCACCCGACGCCGGCGACTCCGATCACGCCGGGCACGTCGATCAAGACTGTTAGCCCCGAATTGCCGCCGGTCTCTTTGCCGATTGGCCTCGGCAGCGGAATGGCGGCGACGGCCACCAGCGGCGGCAGCAACGGTAGCGGCTTAGCGTCAGCCAGTAGTCTTCTTAGCAGTAGCGGTAACATAGCTAGCGGAATGCATGCTCTCGGTGCCTCGACCAGTCGGGCGATCAACCCCACGCCGATCCTCGTGTCGGCGTCCGCCTTGGCGGCGACTTTAGCGTCGACCGCCGCCACGACGACCAGTACCGCGACCACGACGCCTCTGCCGGCGGTCTCCAGCTCCGGCACGCCAATGGCCGTCACCACCGCGACGACGACCGTCTCGACGATACCTAGCGCGTCGACGAACACAACGACAACGACGGCTACGACGACGGTCGCGACCGCGACAAGCTCCTCCACCTCATCGTCATCGACCTTATCCTCCTCGCTATCGTCGAGCGGTCATCATTCGTACTCGACGAACTCTACCTTCTCAACGGCGCCAGCCTCGTCTTCCACGGTGTCCTCGTCGAGTTCGTCGGCCTCCGCCGCGTTACAATCGTCGTCGTCATCCTCCTTTTCCTCGTCCAGCGACGCGCCACGCGCCCGGTTAAGGAAGGAGACCGGCAGCAGTCGCGACAGCAGGGACTCTCGGGACAGCAGGGAGAGCAGGGAGAGTCGGGACACGAAGCACAGTAAGGGCAAGGACTGTCAGAGGCGGTCGCGGAAGGAAGACGGCGACGTCGAGAGGAGTCGAAAGTCCGACAGAGAGGACAAGGACAGCTCGTCCATGGCCAACGACGTCGGCGACTCGGACGGACACGGGAGGGAACCTAAGGAGAACAAGGAAATGAGGCACGAGAGGAAGGAGAGGGAAGAGAAGGAGAGGAGAGAGAAGGAGGACCGGGAGCGGCAGGAGCGTAGGGACAAGGAGGACCGCGACAGGCAGGAGAGGAAGGAGCGGGAGGAACGCGAGAGGCGCGAGAAGGACGAGGAGAGAAGAGAGCGGGAGAGACTGGACAAGGAGAGGCAGGAAAAGGACCGGAGGGAGCGCGAGGAGAGAGAGCGGGAGAGGAAGGAGCGGGAGGAGAACGAGCTCCGGGAGAAGGAGAGGAGAGAGAAGGAAAGGTTAGATCGGGAGAAGCGGGAGCGGGAGGAGAAGGAGCGACAGGAACGCCGAGAAAGAGAGGAGCGGGAGAGGAAGGAACGCGAGGAACGAGAGAGGAAGGAGCGCGAACTCCGGCTCGAGCGAGAGAAGCAAGAGAAGGAACGGCTGAGGAAGGAACGCGAGGAACAGGAGAGGCGCGAGAAGGAGGAACGCGACAGGCTGGAGCGCGAGCGCAGGAGGGAAGAGAAGGAACGGCTGGACAGGGAGAGGAAGCGCGAGCGGGAGGAGAAGGAGCGGCAGGAGCGGGAGAGAAGAAAGGAGAAGGAGGAACGGGAACGGCTGGAGAAGGAGAAGCGGGAGAAGGAGGAGCGCGAGAAAATCGAGCGCGAGAAGCACGAGAGGGACAAGAGGAGGGAGCGCGAGGATCAGGAGAGACGAGAGAAGGAGAAGACGGAGCGCGAGAAGAGGAGGGACCGCGAGGAGAAGGAGAAGGAGAAGAGAGACCGCGACGAGAACAGGCGGCAACCCACCGACAATCATCTTCATCAGTCCGTCGCGCAGTCTCAGAACCAGGTCTCGCCGGCTCCGATTCCCATCAAGCGCAGATGCTCCTCGCAGGACGGTCCCAACGAGGACGACGCTAAGCGTATGAAGATCTCGGACCATCGGCGCGACAGCAAGGACAGGCCCAGGCAGAATCGGCGATCCGAGGATCGGAAGCACCGCAACGACTCTCACAGGTCGAGTCGCGAGAGCAGGGAGAGTCGCGACAGCAAGGAGGGTAGCACGAATCAGTCGCAGGACGGTAGGGACGTCACGCACGGCGACAGTGGCCGGGAAGTGACGAGGGAGAATAGGGAGAATAGGGAGAACAGAGAGAACCGAGAGAACCGAGAGAACCGAGAGAACAGAGAGAACAGAGAGAACAGAGAGAATAGAGAAAATCGAGAGAACAGAGAGAACCGAGAAAACCGAGAGAATAGAGAGAATAGAGAGAACCGAGAGAACAGAGAAAATAGAGAGAACAGGGAGAACAGAGAAAATAGAGAGAACAGAGAAAATAGGGAGAACAGAGAAAACAGAGAGAACAGAGAGAACAATCGAGAGAGCGGCAAGGAGAAGCAGAGGAGTAAGCGTAACAGGTCAGAGAAGGAGTCGAGGGGCGAACGTAGTCCCCGGGTCTCGCACGAATCTGACAAGGAGTTCCTATCGAGGCTGGACCTCTCCAAGCGAAACGACTCGAGCTCGCCGAACGACCAGACGTCGATCGCCTCGAATCACTCGCGGGAGACCCAGCACTCGCAGCATCATCAGCAACAGTCTTCCCTAAACCTGCACAGCGACGTCGACGACGGACACCTCTCCCAGCACGAGATGCAAGTGACGAGGCATCCGTCGGCGACGGACACTGACTCGGACGAGCCGAAGAAGCACTCGATATTCGACATCGTCGACGACGAGCCAGCCTACATCAGCATGTACGACAAGGTGAAAGCTCGCTCGACGAAGAACATGCAGAAGCTCGAGGAGGAGAAGCGCCAGGTGCGCTTGAAGGACAAGTTCTCGCAGCTGAAGCAGAGTCGCGCCAGACGCGAGGAGAAGAAGCAGAGCACCTCGTGGGACGGCGACTCGGTTAGCAGCAAGGCTCTCACCGAGGACGAGGCGACGTCCGAGTCCGACTCGACGAGGGCGAAGTCCTTGTCGAGGAAAGGCTCGCGATCGAGGATCCACTCGGACACCAGCGAGGAGGAGGAGACCTTCAACAACAAGATACGCAAGGTCGTCAAGACGGAGAGGTTCCTCGAGAGCGACGTCGACCTTGGCTTCGCGGACACCGAGGAGAAGCAAAATCCTCTGGAGAGCTCCAACAGCGTTGTTGTTAACAGCGTGCACACGAGCGTCAAGGAAGAGCCCAGGACGTCGGACGACGACGAAAGGATTCCCATATCCTTCCACTCGAGTCATCCGGCGATCGTCGTCAACAATCACGAGAGAGACTCGCGCAAGAAGTCACACAAGAAGAAGCAGAAGCGCCAGAAGAACTCCATCTCCAGCGAGGAGATATCCAAGCTGGAGAGTTCCGACAGCGTGGTGGAACATAAGAGCAAGACGAACGCGGTTGGCGGAAATGTTGATTGTCGTCAGAATCACGTGTCGTCCGAGTTGACGACGGGCACGACCACGACGACGACGACGACCACGACGACGACGCCGACGACGCCGACGATCACGTCGACGACGACGACGGTTCCGCCGATTGCCGATAGCGCTGAGGAAAGAATGAGGGCGGACAAGAAGCAAAGGAACAAGAAGGACAAACGGAGAGACAGGAATGGCGAGGACAAGGCCAAGGCGAGAAGAAAGAGGCTTAATCGGCAAGAGGCGAGGGACTCGCAAAGAATGGAGGACATCTTCGGTCCACTTTCCGACGACGTCGACGACGCTCCGTCGAACACCTTCTTCAATCGTCTGGGCAACATCACGCAGGAGAACAACACCTACGCGTCCGACAGCGACGGAGCTCGTAGTCCAGTTCTCGACGTCGACCGGGTGCGAAGAAAAACGGAGAAGAAGCGACGCCATCAGCCGGAGGACGAGAACAGCGTGGACCTGGCCGAGGCGGGTCGGGAGATCGAGGCTAAGCTCCTGGCTCTGCCGACCTCGCCGAAGCCAGCCGCACCTTGCACCGAGACCAACGACCATGACGTCTTTCGCTTTACCGACGATAACGACAGCATCGAGCCATCCACTCCGACCACCGTGCCCGAGAAGGTCAAGGAGAAGAAGAAGAAGCGGAAGAAGTCGAAGGAGGAGCGTAGCCGAAAGGACTATCACCACCACCATCACCATCATCATCATCATCACGAAAAGAGCGGTGAGCTACCCTACCTGGGCGCTGATCCTAGTCCACCTCGGGCGAGCAGTCCGCTCATCCCCAAGACGATGTCGCCCACTCTACCCACGCCCAGGGACACGCTCCTCAGTCCCATTCCCAAAGTAACCAGCAACATATCCACCGTCTCCTCCATCACGCCTCCGGTGGTGGTGAGTGGCACCATTCAGCCGAGCAAGCCGGAGAAGAAGAAGGACAAGTTTATCCCCGGATTCGGCATCGAGATCGACGAGACCATTCACGAGAATGCCGTGAAGAGCATCTCCGAGCCCGAAGAGCGCGAGAACAACTGCCAGTCGCGAACGGGCAGGGACAAACCGGATGTGACCAATCCAGCAACGCCGCCCACGCAGGCGGAGGACAAGCCACGAGTGGCCATTTCGCAGGAAGAGACGGAGGACGCGGTGGCGGCTCTCCTGGAGGAGACGTTCGGCGGATCGACGGAGGACTTCTCCTACGAGGGCGAGGAGGAGGAAACGGAAGCTGATGGTGTGGCTGGCCCGCCGCCGGAAGCGCCCCAGGAGGACGTCGAAGAAATGCAGCAGGCTGTCGAGAGTCTGAACGCGTCCGCCGGGGAGACGGAGGCGGACATGAAGCCGGACACGCCGCAGAGCGAGCATGACCTTCAAATAGACACGGACACGGAGGAGGATCCGAACTACGAAACGTTCGATCTTACTCAACCGCCAAAGACGCCGGATATACCGTCCTTCTACAAGTCGCCGACCAAGACCACCCTCGCGGCCATGACGCCGGCTATTGCTGCCGCGGAGAAGCCAATCGAACCCCGCCTACCGCCCAATTCTGTCATTCCCAAGCCTCAGAGTCCACCGACGTCCGTCATCGCACACTCGTGGAACCTGACGGATCACAAGCCTCGCGAGGTCGTCAAACCGACTGCGCAGGTGGAGAGCGTCGTAGATACCGATACGAATGTTTCTAGTCCGGAGAGGATTCCTCAGGTGCACCGACCATCGGCACCTTCTTCGCCTCCACCTGCTCCACCTCCGCCTCCACCTCCGCCGCCGCCACCTCAGCCACAGTACAAACAGCCGATGTTAGGCCCGTGCAGTGTGCCGATCACGAATGAAACTCCGAGAATCACTGCGGCCAGTCCGAGGCCACCCATCAGCGTCCAACCTTTGTACCAGAGACTCCCGGTGTCACCTCAGACTCAGATGGTACCTATGAGACAGGCTTCGCCGAGGATGCAGAACGTTTCTACCGCCTCGTCGTCAGCATCGTCCACTGTCACACCTTTACCACCTTTGGTGCCGTCTAGGATACCACCGTTGATACCATCGCAACTGTCACCGAGGATACCGCAGCCTCTCTCTCCCAACGGACAGTGGTCTCGAAATCCTGCCCTCAGTCCGCACGTGCCGAACGTTGCCAAGCCCTCTCCACCTCCGGCGAGAATAGCAGTCAGCGTACCGATCTCCGCGCATCGGCCTGAAACGCCTGCGCAGCAGATCTATTCCACGGCTGCCACTCAACAACCAGTCATTCAGCACGCGCCTGGAATGAGAGCACTAGCTCCAAGCTATCCGCACGGCGGTCTACCACCCTTGACTCTGAATATTCCACCGCGTCCGTACATGCCCGTTCCGCCGTTAGCCTCTGGCATTCAAGTGAAGAACTCTAGAGACTCCGTCACCCTGGGCAACAAGTCCGTTATCGAGACTCTGCTTCCGGTTAATCTTAACGAGCCACCTCAGCGGCTCGAAGAGCCTAAATTATCACCGGCAGTGATACCCGAGCCAACGAACAAGGCCTCGACCTCACCCAAAGTTCCTTCGCCTAATCAACCGCCGACGTTCATCCCGGAAACGGCGAAGATTGAGATCAACGCCAGCACGTCGAGTCCCGTCTTCGGCAAGGCTGTCAGCGGTGCGGACAGCTGTACGTTATCGAACAGGCCGCAGAAGCAGGTACCGGTGTCCATCACCTCCGACAGCAATTTATTATCGCCCAGGCAGAAGCAGGAGTTGCCGAACATTCAGCTCCTTACCACCCACGTGCCACGTTCGTCCACGCCGAGTCCGGTGATCGTGAGTCACGGCCAGTCCCATCTGGTTCACAAGTCCGTGGTTCACACTCTCGTGCCACCCACAGTCTCATCTCCCAATCAGCCATTGATCAAGACAGTCGTGCCGATTGTCTCGCAGCAATTACCATCTACCGTACCAACATCGACGCCGCTCAGCGACAAGACTGTCATTACGCAACCCACTATTTCCGTTCCTACCTGTCAAAGGCAATCGCCTGTCTCACAAAGCACGCTGCTCGTCAAGTCGCATATTCCGCTCGTGTCGACCGTTTCGCAGACAATTATCACTCGCGTAGCGCCCAGTGTGCCAACCATCACGACTCCATCAGTGATCGAAGCGAGTACGAGGGATTGCATGGAGTCTCGGTTGATGCACGGACAACAACAACAGTCGCAGCAACAGCAGCAGCCACAACAACCGCAACCGCAGCCACAGCCGCCGCAGCAGCAGCAGCAGCAGCAGCAACAAGAACAACAGCCGCAGCAGGAACAACAGTCATTGGAATTGGATTCCGAAAGTCAGACTGCGCAAACAACGGCACAACCGATGCAACTTACGCCTCCGATTCAACCTACCCAGCCCATCGAGGTGTCCGTGAAGCAGGAGCCGTCGGAGCCTGTGGAACAGGAAGAACCGAGGATAAAGGACGAACAAAAATTTGGTATCGTCGAGACGGAGCTTCCGTCCGATCGACCTTGCATTCAGGATACAGACACGAAACCCAAACAAGAGCAGCCGGAGTTAATTAAGACCGAGAAGTTCGTACCTTGCATCCCGAAGTCGGAGGTGCTGGACGTGGTTGTACCGAAGGTAGAAGTTGAGTCACCGATCAAGAGTGAAGCGGCTGAGGAAATTAAGGAAGAGGACAATTCGAAGGAGAACGAGGAGGTTGAGTTGGAAGAGGAGCAGGCTGAGGATCCTTTGAAGGAGCCGAGCACCGATCCTCTCGCAATAGACGTGGCCAAGGAGGATGCGACGGATAGCAAGGAGGACAGCGATTACTGGTCGGCCAAGGAAGTCAACATCGAGAGCGTAATTAAAAAGGTCGACGCACTCTGTGATGGGGAGAGCAACGAGTGCGACGGTGACGAGGAGGTCCAACATGCCCAAGGAACGAACGGAGAGTCGCAAGAAGCAGCGAAACCTGAACCGGAATGGTTCGACACGGAACCACCGGAGACCGAGACCAAGAAGAACTTCGTGCCGAACGACGAGCAGGACGAAGGCGTCGAAACGTGTGAGAATGAGGCAACGAAAGGCCGTCGTGGTAGATCGAAGACGCGTCGGGGTGGAAGTCGAGGTGGTGCAACGACAAGGCGGGGTGGAAAGAATGCGGTCGCACATCGACGGGGTGGAAGAACGTCCAGAGGAAACAAGCACCACGTGGAGAAGAACAAGCTACCCGCCGACGTCTACGAGTTCCATGACGACAGTGAAGAAGACAACGCCGGTCGTCCCAGGCTGATCCTTACCATCAAGTCACCGGGGCCGAACGCCACAGGGCCGAATGCTCAACCGGCCACGCCGGTCGCTGCGGTGAAGGAAGTGCCACCGGAAGAATTCGTATCGCCGGCCATTAACACCAGAAAGTCGCGAAGACTGGCGGAGAGAGACGGCAGTCGCAACACGGTGGACGACGTTATAGAGGACGTTGTCAGGGGTGGTGCGGCTAACAAAGGCTTGGCCAGCGGAACAGGAAACGTCCACGCCACCAGACGTAGCACGAGACACAACAACGCGCCTCGTAACGTCCAGCCAGCTCAGCCGCCGGTGACGGAGCCAAGAAAGTCGCCGAGGAGCAGTCGAAAGGCCGTGAGAAGAACGTCGGAGAATAACGATGACAGCGGCGAAGAGAAGGCTAAGGAGGTGCCGCCAGCCCCGGTGGAAGTTCCGAGCAAAGAGGAAACAGCCCTACCGGCCGTAGAAGTGCCGAAACCGGAGGAGCCGGCTCAGCCTGTTCAGACACCTGCGCAAAAACCAGTCTCCCTCGAGCCGATGACTTTGATCGACCCCGTCACCGGCATGCTAATACCGATGAGAGAATCCGAGGAGGGTCAGTATATTCCAGTTTCGACAGCGGCCGGACAGGCCGGACAACAGACGACGACGCGGACGACTTGCGAGCCACGAACACCTGTTACTGTTCTGAGCACGACCAGCAATCCGGCCAGCGAGTCCGTTCGCGCCAAGGTAGTGGCGGAACCTTCGCCGGTGGTAAGCGTTGAAGAACAGAAGAAGGAACAGGTTCCCGAAACTGTCTCCTGCCCGCCACCGGTACAGCCTCAACCGACGACGCAGCCACAGACCAGCGTGATTACCAAACCTCAGTCGCCGGCAGTTCAAGTTCCCACAACTTCAATGCCGAGCATCCAGTCGGCTACAACTTGTACAACAATCACCACCATGACTGCTACGCCAACTGCTGTGCCCACGCCAACAATACCGGCCCCATCTACGCAGACAAAGCCTACCAGTCTGAAGGCACACGTTCTCAATGCGAGCAAATTGGCTGCGCCAGTCCAGCAACAACCAATAGCCATCACGAAACCCGTGGTACCCAGCTTGCCTAACCAGACGATAGTGCAGAACATCGTGAAGCAGCCGGCGCAAGCCATTCAAGGTCTTCATTTGCAAATTCCGGGCGGCAGAGTGGTGTCGCCCAGTCTGAGCCCGCGTACGAAGCAGACACAACAAATAGTGAACCCACCGAATGGAAAGCAAGGTCAACCGATGTCACCTGTTCTGAACAATACCGGTGTGCCGCCGAATCCTAAACAGCATCTCCTGCAAGCTGCTATGCAACAACAACAGCAGCAGCAGCAGCAGCAACAGCAGCAGCAGCAGCAACAGCAGCAGCCACAACCACCAACAACAATAGTTAATCTTCCACCGAAGATGCCAATTAACGTTCATCCTGCTAATGTTGCGCCTGTCGCTCCAACTCAGAGAATTCATCAACCAGTCACTCAGCCAGCGGCCATGAAGGGCATTAATGGTCAACCCCATCCGTTGAATCCAAAGGCCCATCTGCTGCAAGCTGTCGTACCGACAATGGTCACTGGGGCAGTTGCCAGTCCACCGACACAACCGCATCTTGTCGGTTCGCAATCAGTTGCTGCTGGTGTCAGTTGCGTGAGGCCACCCGCGCCAAAGTCTCAGGTATAAACCCTTTCTCAATTCTTACTTCAATTTGTATGCACTACTAGTTTTCCCAACCCAATAAGAGAGAGTTTTAAAGAACGTATAGATAACGTATATGTCATTTTAGGTCACTGGGACAATGGAACCACCGAAAGTCGAAGTATCAATGTCTGGCTGCATCATGGTACCAGCTGCGAGTCCTCAAGGACGTGGAGTACCAATGCCAACGTACGAAGCTCCACTGGTAAGTAATACTTCAATCACTTTACGTGAGCGCATGCTGTCTTACGATGAGGGCGTTACCCGAGTTTACATCCAGATAAACATATTTAATAGTATACGTATTCGTTGTATTCTTTACACGAATGTTATATTTCGTGGAACATATTTTTGTTGCCCTCGTGTATGTTTCTAATGCAGTGCCCAGCTCATTGAAACTGTGTATAACTATACGTGTTGCATCTTACACGTGCTCATGCGATTAAACTAACTTTTGCTTGGTCTTGGTTAGCATGGGAGTGCGGGCGCTGCTCCGTCACCAGGGGGTCAATATGGACTTGTTCCCCCACATCGATCCCAGAGTCCTCCTTTGCCTCCACCTGCCCATCACCATGCTAACGCTTCTCAGGTACTTACGTCTTTATATATTATACAAACATGACATTCCCCCCCCCCCTCTCTCTCTCTCTCTCTCTCTCTCTCTCTCTCTCTCTCTCTCTCTCTCTCTCTCTCTCTCTCTCTCTCTCTCTCTCTCTCTCTCTGTCTCTCTTATAAAGCAATTAACGCAACCTGATTTTAAGAGTACCTTCATAAAGAGAAATAAAAATCGTGCTCACCGCATAGCGTGTCTCTTAACAATAATTTATCCGGAGCAATTTAGATAAGGATCAGACTCCCGTCTGTCATATAATGCTCGTCGCGCGTAATTGCGTCCCATCGTTAACGGCCAAGTAACGTTTCATCTCCCTTCCCCAGAGCGAGGTCGTCAACCATTACGGAGGACTTTCTCGTGGCGCCGAACTGCCGCCGCATTACATGCATCCGCAAGTCCTGCAGTACCAATATCTGCGCGCCCAGCAGGAGGCGTTGACGGCGCCGCGAATAGCGTACCACATTCCAGGAACGAGATCACCGCATCTACCGTTAGACCCGAAATTGGAGACCGGCATCGAGGACAGTCACAGTCCACCGCTGGAGCTGAGGCGAAGCACGAGGACGCCACAGGATCGTACGACCGACAGTCCGCAGGTGGCGCAGGTCTACATGCTTCACGGGGCGGCAAGGCTACCACCCCCGCCTCCGCAGTACAACACCGGAAGCAACCCCGCTCTGCCAGGCGCGCCAACTGGAGCCAGAGGCGGCTACTACGAGCCTCCGCCAGCGCATCTGCGCTCTCAATATCCGATGGCGGCCAGCGAGGCGCCCACTGACAGAGCTATCACACCGGACAGACCCAGGAAACATCAAGTAGTTACGCCACCACACGCCTCTCAAGTGCCACCGCAGGCAGACTCGTTTCAGATGCTACTTCAGCGCTATCCGGTCATGTGGCAGGGCCTGCTCGCTCTCAAGAACGATCAGGCGGCAGTGCAGATGCACTTCGTCTTTGGCAATCCCAACGTAGCCAGGGACAGCTTGCCGTGTAACAGCGACGGCTCCACGCCGCCGTTGAGGATCGCTCAGAGAATGAGACTGGAACAGACGCAGGTCGAGGGAGTCGCGAGGAAGATGCAGGTAAGTCTGCAGTGAAGAATATGAGTATATATTTGAACGGCGCGTCGCTCTTCCCTATTTGTACAGTACTTAACGCATATTTGCCTTTCTGTCTAGACGGACAACGAGCACTGCATGCTGCTGGCACTTCCATGCGGTCGGGACGAGGTGGACGTGTTGCAACAAAGTAAGAATCTTCAAACGGGATTCATAATGTACCTCCAACAGAAGCAGGCTGCTGGAATAGTCAACATCGCGGCACCAGGGTCACAGCAGGTCAGTATTTTATATCTTACACAGCATATATTATTTCATTACTGCTGTTTGATACCATATTTATACATTGTAAGTAAGTAATGGTAGGACAAGGTGTACGAAGTAGAAATCTTTCATTTCCAGCCCGCCTACGTCATTCACATATTTCCTTCGTGCGATTTCGCGAACGAGAGCCTGGCCCGGATAGCACCAGACTTACTACACCGTGTTGCAAAGATCGCCCACTTACTGATTGTCATTGCCACGGTTTGAGACCGACCGGTGATCTGCTGGATCACGATCTGCTTACATCTCTCGCCTTCACGCACCGCAGGACGCTTCGCATGTGGCATGAAGCCTGGAGTGTCTTTCTGACAGAGTGCGGAGTTGTACGATGACACAAAATCGAATACGAAACGCGAACGAGGAATCCAATTGGAAAAGGGAAAGGCTCCTTTGGAGTCGTATCAGTGACAATCAAACGGAGTCCGGCGAAGTGCCGAGCGTTAGAATCGTAGGCCTGGATGGAGGCGCGGGAGGTTGTGACGTGCAGAGAGAGGCTAGTACGGTCAATGTTGAAACGTCACCGAGCGTGCCTCCCTTTCCGACTAAAAAGTAAACGGCGTGGCGGATACGAGGCCTCGTTTTCCTTCGCGGGCGATACTCGCCGATGCGCGCCCGTACACTGGCAACGTTTGTGGGATCGACCGACATCACTCTTGGTCTTTCTGACAAGCGGGTCAGGCACAGCTCCCGCCCTCATTGAGGATCTTCGATTGAATACGCGCGACGACTACAGGAACACTTACGCTCGTCCCTCCTACAGACGAACAGTACATACTCTATCGTCCTCACGACCCCGACAAAAAACATCCAACTCTCCCTCCGCCCTATCAGATCCATACACCACGACCACTATCACCACCACGATCACTACCACCACCACCACCACCACCACTACCACTACCAACACCACTCACACCACACTATACCCTCTAGTTGGACAGTTGATTGCGCGAAGAAACAAAAAAAGAGGCAAAAGGAACTAACGTAACCTACTGCTATACACACGAGCTATTTTAAGTAAGGCTTAGACGTTAAACGATACTGTGTAAATTATAAGCGAGCCAGCGAGGGCATAACTACTGTGATTTTAATTATTTAACGATATATATCTGCGTAAAGATGGAAAAAAAAGTAAAAACATATATGGGTGACCGACTCTGGTCTGCGCGGTATGTGATGTGTTTTTTGTATAATACTGCTCTATATAAATACCTATGTATTATATTACTGTAACAATAGTTGCTGCTGCCGCTGTCGCTGCCGCCGCTCGAGTCGAACTAGAAAGTAAATTACGATCTAGACCTCTAGTGAAAAGAGCGAAGGGGAAACTATCTAAGTAGCGTTTATCTCTAGTGTATTATATTTTCAAATAGCAGGATGTAACATATTATTATGGTTATTATTATTATTATTATTATTATTATTATATTATCATCATTATCATTACTATTAATTATTATTATTAATTATCTTTATTATTATTATTTTATTATTATTACACTTAGCGCTATGTACATTATAAAAAGATTTTTAATATTATTTCTTATTCTGGTTCTTTATCGGCGTCATCGTCATTCTCATAGTCATCATTATCAACTTCAGTACCATTATCGTCGTTATCATGATTATCATTGTCAACATCGTCATCATCATTAGTATTATTATTATTATTAATTATTGTTATTACTATTGCTGCTACTACTACTATTACTACTACAACTATTACTACTGCTACTGCTACCACCTACAGCTACTACTATCGCTATTACTACTGCTACTACCACTACTACTACTACTACTACTGCTACTGCTACTGCTACCACTACTGCTACTACTACTACCACCACTACTACTGCTACTGCTACCACTGCTACTACTGCTACTGCTATTACCACCACCACCACTACTACTACTCTGCTACAACTACTACTATTACTACCCCTACAACTACTACTCTACTACTACCACTACTACTACTACCCCTACGACTACTACTACTACTACTACTACTACCACTATTACTACTACTACTATTACTACTACTATACTACTACTACTACCACTACTACTATTACTACCACTACTCTATTACTACTATTACCGCCGCTATTAATTATTATTAACGTTATTACATCAGGCTAGCTAGGGCGTAACCAACCGCACGTTATAGAAGGGGCTTAAAAATGTCATACTGGAAAGGAGTATGATCGATCTCATTGACCATTGACGCTGCCCCATTCTACACACTTCCATCCTGTTACTCCTACTCCCTTTGTCGCGTATCGTGCGCGACAACCCATAGACTCTTTAGAAATTGTGTCCAAGATAATAATGCGCTTACGTGTATAGACCAGAAGTTACACTATATCACACGGAGCCGTGGAAAGAAAACATATTAAGTAACATAAGTAACTTACCTACTTACAATATTACGCTGCAGCGCATAGGGCGCATGCCTCTAGACGGTAATGTTATATAAAACGTATTAGGGATAGACAGAACATAAATTATCATCCATCCGACGTGTATACATTGGCCGTGTAGAATTTTGGCCGACTAACGCGAGACATTCCTACAATGTCACGTCATCGCCCTCATTCGGGATAGTTCGTTTCCCGTTCCTCCCCACATTTGATGCCAATCGTAATCTAGGAGTTTAATTCAGCCAATTACGATTGTCGATCGCCGAAGAAAACAATTGGACGTTCAAAGATTTTGTAAAGAGAAGCGAAATACGGTCTTAAGATAATACATTTCTTTCTTCCGCACTCCGGAACTCGGAACTTATAGAGCCCTCTTATGCGCGCCTAATGCGCGGGGATACATAGATTATATCGATTGCAATGGCAAATATTTGTCACGACGCCCTAGATGGAAAATGAAGATGGAAGAACATTCGCGTAGTGTATAATCCTATATATTTCTTCTAAGATACTCATCGACGCGTTACGTTCTAACGAGAAAGGACCCTTTATCGCTAAACGACGTTGTAGAGAAGTTGCAAAGCCGTAAAATTAGGTCGCTAAAATACTGTATATACTTTGTATAAGTATTTATTGTTGTAAACCATTTTGTCAATGAGACGGTGTTGAAGAGAATTAAATCTATGAGCACGGATCACAGAAGAAACAGTGGGTTAATGACGTTTTCGCAATCGTTTCTAAATAAAGTATAATCATTGTTCATCGATTAATGTCCAAGGTCTCGTCCTAACTCGCGGTATTACAGTAAGATGTTTAATGAAGTATAAAAAAAAAAAGGAGTAAAGAAACGAGACAAAGGCGAAAGAATAAAGAATTAGACGCAGTGTCCTCATTCCAGTAAGAAAAGAAAAACATGGTCGTCTCGCCTATGTTTTGTCCATCCCTAAAAGCAAAATATACCTATATTAATTTAAGGCCAGCGCGGATAAATTCGTGGAGCGAGTGCATGTACAGTGTAAAAGATGCGTTGTGTATATGTACAGTAATAGAGATATAAGCAAAACCTGCGAGGTAATTATGGATCTAAAAAGAATGAAGAAGCATATATGTTACAGCTACCATATAAGTGCAAGGAGATACAAACAAAAGGCGCAAAAAGAGTGAAACGGCGTCGCACGCATCGCGCTATATAAAGTAAACAAAAAATAATAAAAATAAGCAACTTTGTCAGTTTTTCTTGCGCGCCTCTAGGCGAAGCAAAGTGTACGCTTATACTTTTTCTTCCAATCCTTGCTTTTTCTCATGCGACCCCCACGGTCGCGACTCTTTTCTTTCTTTCCAGAGTTTCGCGCTGTTACGGGCGCGTAATTAGGAAGTAATTAAGTGATTAACTAAGGGAAGGAGACAAATAGTTGAAGAAACTGCACCTCATTCGCGGTGCGTGCGTCGGCCATCCCGCGCCTCACCTATCTTGTAAAATATCTGTGAATATTATGATTTAGTTTCTTCCTATCCGTAGGCTACTGGTATACAAAGTTTATGTTACTCACGTAAGGAAAATGTACAGATATCACCAATTTTTGTTTTGTGTTTTACTGTAGTTATTGATAATTATATGGATATTAACGATAATAATAACTATGATTAAAAAAATTAAGCACGGCTCGATATCGTCATTTTTGAAAACCCGCTGACGCGCAACGTTGATTACTCGATTGTAAGGTAACATTCGGTGATAATTTATCGTTTTGTATATGTAGGGAGAGAAAGAGAGAGAGAAGAGAGTAAGCGCGCGCAACGGAGAGAGAGAGAGAGAGAAAGAAAGAATGAGAGAATGAGAGAGAAAGGAACAACACAGCCTGATCCCTAGTGATGAAGAATGAATAGATTTTGAAATACATATAAATCGTTAGACCATTTTCTTTCCTTTATACGTTTTCTACAATTTGTTTCAGGCGGTATTTAGGTATACTTCGTAGGTCGTTAATTGTTTGGCGGAATTCAACGTGTATATGTTAAGAGCGATTTAACATGCCGTGACTAAATTAATTACGAACGCGGGCTCAATTATTATTCTCTGCGGGAGAATAATCTCCTTTCCGCTTTTGCCACGGTAACGCTGTAAAGTAAACGCAAGACATGTTACTTCAAAGATCTATAAGTATTTTCTACGAAACACGTTGTTACGTTGGTGAAACGTTAATCATAGAGGTCCCGGTCCCAATTTTCATTATACCATCGTAATACGAACGATTATGTTCTAAAATTGTACAAAACGGATATAGGCATTGTTTAGAATTATACGTTTACATAAATATATAAATTACGTACAAAAAGTTTCACGAATCGCATTTATGTTGCATGTAGATGTTTGACGACATTCAATAAATATTAGATACTTGAAAGTCTTCCCGTCGGAAGAATAAGAGATCGACATATTATTTATTCTGCCAAAGTCCTTATTTCGGCACGTACAATTTTATCAAGATACATAGGGTTACAGAAGATTAGGAAGGAATAATATATAGTAGAGATTAGGTAAAACTTTCATAGCAGTTTCGATGGGACAAACATTGTACATATGCAACAAAATTGTACGACGGGCGGGACATCGGGCTAGTAGCTCTATCTAATGGCAAAATTGGGAACTTTCAGACAATCAATAAACATTACCCCAGACGGTAATCAAAATGGTGAAGGTGAAGAAAGACGTGCTCATCACCGATTTGCATGAAACTTTGCAGAAACATCAATTTTTGCATAAAAATAAGATCTGTAAAAGTCAAAAAGCGCGCTCTCGTCTAATTAAAAAGTTATTAAGCGTTAAAGTATAGTTATAAAACCTGCCTTACCGGCAGCGCGAACGACATCTGCGCATGCGCACGGATAAGTTTGCAGGTAAAGTGCGCGTATTTGAAATGAAATAATATTGAATTGGCGAAGGCTAGGTGTGGGCAAGGCTTCCCTTTTATAATGTTTAAGAGTTTTCAATCAAAAAATGGTTCGAGAGTAGGTTTGGGTTAGGTTTTAACTGCCCAAAGTGCAAACAATATCTTGGCAATATACATATATTAATAATATAAATAAATCTTCTGTAATACTTGTTGTTACTCTCATACTAAAAACTTATGCATTGATATACAATAATTAAACAACTACAATTTGTATCTTATATAGAGTTTAGAGTTCATTCTATCTACATTCATTAGATTGAAGTTAACACTTGATAATGAAATTTTGCTAGATACAGAGCTCATAGAAAAAAATATATATATGTTGCTGTAAAGTTTGGATAACAAATCAGTTGCCAACTGAACTAGTAATCTATTTTCTCTAATCGCTTGCTTTATTATCACCTTTTTATTGCATGGATATAATGGTATACATATAATGGTGAATGGATAAATGGTAATATTTTGGTGAATAACATCATAGGAATAGCTAGAAACCATAAAATATACGGTAAGTATCATTAATGGTAAATGAAAAAACCGAAAAGCAACGTAGAACACGTAGAAATTTAATGAGATAGATTTTGAGAAAGTTAGGTCAAAATACGAGTGTTAGGTCAAAATGCGAGTGTTTGGTCAAAATACGAGAGTTAGGTCTGAAAAATGCGAGTGTTAGGTCAAAATGCGGCTTTTGCAGACCTTATTTTTATGCAAGTTAATGTTTAATATAGTCAGATAATAAGAAGTCAGAGAACCGTTTGCCGTTGGTCAAAATTCGCATTAGTTTCGGAGTTACAGCCAAAAAACGGTAGGGCGATAGAGGATCGAAAGGAGATGATGAAAATCGCAAGCCGTGCTTCCTAGTCTTGACGTCGAATGCCGAATTTTAATGGGTAAGATTAATATTCAATAATTATTATGTCATATACTATTTTTCTTGATAATAATTGGGTTCTTTCTATTTTTTACAGTACGTATACCAAAAGAAGCAAAATTCCGTTCACTGTTGGCTTCCTTACTTACATTGCGGCACGTTATAATGGTGTTACTTAGTCGCTTCCACAGCAAAAGTGTTGATCTTTTCAAGACAGTTTTTAGTGTGTTACTTATTTACCTTTGCGCCTATATTAATATTAAATTATTAGAGACAATTATTATATCAGAAATTGTACGTATGTATGTATGTGAGCTGAGTATGCTGTATGTAGCGTGTATGCTAAAAGTACAACAATTGTATGGGAATTAGATTATAACTATGTAAGAAACCTTTTTTACTGTATACTATTTTTCCTTACAATATATGTATTAAACGAAATTCTGTGTTCTCTGATTACTTAGTTATAAGATCCCATATATCCAATATCCCTCGCCGAAACCATGCCTTTTTCCGATGTAACAAAGTTCCCCAACTTCGATGAAATCTTATGGGATCACATGGAAATGCGATGGGAGAAGAAGGCAAGCGACTCTTCTATTCATCTCATATCGTGGAGAATTCCATTTTGATAGAAAACACTATGGGAATAGCGAGAAATCATCAAATATACGATGAGGCGAAGAATGTTAAAGTCTCGGTTAGGACTGGAATCAGTCAAGCGTTAAAATGTCGAAAATCTGACCAAGTAACAGGAACATAGAAGTGTCGAAGAGGTGGCACAGCGAAACTTGGCGTGTTCAGTCAAGCGTGACGACTAAGAATTTCAGAATTTTGCCCAAAATCAGACGAGTTAATAGGAACATAGGAGTACCGAAGAGGTGGCACAGCGAAACTCCGCGTGTTCAGTCAAGCGTGACGAGCGAACTTTTCGAAATTTTACCCAAAATCGGACGATTTAACAGGAACATAGGAGTACCGAAGAGGTGGCACTGCGAAACTCCGCGTGTTCAGTCAAGCGTGACGATTAACATTTTCAGACTCTTGCCCAATTCTCTCTACTTCTCTATGTTCCAATTTTCCTTTCTCGTTCGTTTTACGTATTCTATAGACTTCCCATAGGATATTTGTAATTCTGATTGCTTTTACTGACACTGTACGTGTAGCTTATGGTTTCCTTATGATGTACTTATGGTTTTGGCTAGTATTCTTATCTATCTAACTTAAAATTAATTCCTATCATTTTTAATGGGTTTCCTATAGCGTTTCTGTGCTTGTAGTATTCTTTAACAATACTTACCATATATTTTATGGACTTTATGGCTTCCCCTGTGTTCTGATGGTGTCTGATTACCTTGCCATTCTCGAACTATTGTTTTGTGGATCTTGAACTTCCCGAAATTAACAACGATGGACTTATAACTATTGTAAACGACGATGGGGAATAGGTGGGTTAGGATAGTAATCGTTGAACGCTAATTTTGGTTTAATTTCTCATATATTGTAAAACCATTGAATAATATACATTGCATTTCCTTAATAAAAGATATTTTAACTAAATATAATAATCCTACGTTCTCGCACGCTTGTACAATTCAAAGTAAGTATGCAAAAGTATATCTGTCGTACGCAGTACATCAGTCGTATATAATAATGGAATATGATACTAATTTTTGTTTCCCCCGAAGGGGAAAACTTCCAGCCAAATCTTACTTTTTCTATTATATAAGGGCTGGGTATAGGCTAGGCTTCCCTTTCATAATGTTACACTTTGGGCAGTTAAAATCTAACCCTACTCTCAAGCCATTGTTTGATTGAAAACTTTTAAACATTATGAAAGGGAAGCCTTGCCCACCCCTAGCCTTCGCCAATTCAATATTATTTCATTTCAAATATATCTGCAAACTTGTCTGTGCGCATGCGCAGATATCGTTCACGCTGCCGGTAAGGCAGGTTTTATAACTAAACTTTAACGCTTAATAACTTTTTAATTAGACGCGAGCGGGCCCTTTGGCTTTTACAGATCTTATTTTTATACAAAAATTTACCATTACACGAAGTTTCATGCAAATCGGTGCGGAGGACGGGATTCTTTACCTTGACCCCATTGACGGCTTACATTCTATGTGAAAATGAAGCCTGTTGGTATAGTCAGCCATCTTTCCTTAGGCTGTCTTCCGCAAGGACGCGCTTCCATCACTTCCTTTTCTCTTCATCATGGCGGTGAGTGAGGGTTTGTTCCGTACAGAGCGGTCGTCGAAATCTTGAATTATCTTGTGCATCCCACAATTATATAAAGTGCATCGTTTATTACGCATTACCGAAAGGTTTACGGCGAATATCAGAGACAATCTTTCATTGTGAATGCATCGCGATGTTGAAGTTTTCCTTAGTGACAGTCAAGCCTGCCAGCACGCTTGTTTTTGATTCGGCGTGTCTCGACCGTATAACCTATCCGTGCGTTTATATGATTCCAAGGAATATCTGTATCTTCTTAACGTGACCATAGATTCAAATTATCTTCAATGGATGTTATACGACCTTTCGCGCGACTTTGTTCCATCCGCGTAGCATGAACGACGATCCAGCATTATGTATACAAACTTGTTGACCAAGCACTCAACCTTCGGTACATTATAGGAAGCTAAGAAAGCCCCCGAGAAGAAAGTCGCCGAAAAGAGCGAGAAGACCAAGAAGGAACCAAAAGATGCTTCCAAAAATGTTATGCGCGAAGTGAGAATTCGCAAACTTTGCCTGAACATTTGCGTCGGAGAATCTGGTGATAGACTGACCCGTGCTGCTAAAGTAAGTCTATCTTCTATATCAGATTTAAATTGAAATCCACCGAAATGCATTGTTATGAGATTTATGCTCTAATATCAAAAACTTAGTTTTCTTTATTATTCCATGAAAAATGCATTTTTCCACATGTGACTAAGCTTATTGTTATTTCAGGTACTTGAGCAACTTACAGGCCAACAGCCTGTATTTTCAAAGGCTAGATACACTGTAAGATCTTTTGGTATCCGCCGTAATGAAAAAATTGCTGTACATTGCACTGTCCGTGGTGCTAAGGCAGAAGAAATTCTCGAGCGTGGCTTGAAGGTAATAATCATACTTTGTTTTTATCAATGGTTAAACTTACAATGTTATGACAAACATTACATGTCTTATTATTCTTTCTAGGTACGAGAATATGAGTTGAGGAAGGAAAACTTCTCAGGAACCGGCAACTTTGGCTTTGGTATTCAAGAACACATCGACTTGGGTATTAAATACGATCCAAGCATTGGTATTTATGGTTTGGACTTCTACGTTGTACTTGGACGCCCAGGTTAGTATTTAACATATTTTTATAAAAATACTTAACCTAATGTGGAGAGTACAATTCAATTGTTTATTGGATTGTAAATGTGGCACATTATCTGGTATTATTGTAGATGTCTCTGAATATATGTGGGGTCTACTAGTTTTGATTAAAACATGTGCCAGATTATATGCTTCATATTTGCAACGCATGTCCACTTCTCATACTGGATGTGTTACTCAATGGGAGCTACACAATCTATAATATATCCATTAGTTCACTTATGCAAATATTTAATACTGATCAAATATAAGTAGCAAGCATCCCAACAAAATTCTTTTGTGTTGCTTATAGGATTTAACGTAGCTCACAGGCGAAGGAAAACAGGAAAGGTTGGTTTCCAGCACAGACTAACCAAAGAAGACGCGATGAAGTGGTTCCAACAGAAATATGACGGTATAATTATAGCCGGGAAGAAGTAATTTACATCATTTGTATTTTACGGTTATCTCATAAAAAAGTTTTCAAAACCCTGTTTAAATTGTTATTTTTGAACACCCTCTTAATGAGTTAGTATTTTAAGCGATAGTAACGTCCGTCATCATTTAATCAAACATAACAATCCCGCATAAGCTTGATTAAAAACTCGGTTAAAAGATTGTATCTTATAGGAGATATTTATTTCAACATTTCACATGTTTTACAATCATCGATATGCAAGAAATACAAGAACAAAGTGCATTAACCATTGCAGTAAAAGTGATTCGATAAAAACATTTTTGATTGTACACAGGTAATCGAAAATAATTACACTACTAATACGAAGTACCAGTTATAATGTTTCCAAACAATGTTCGTAGAATCTGCTCCGAATGAGAAAAAAATCTGTCACGGGAAATTAGAATGGCAAACAGAACTAATAATCTACTGAACCCCTGTTTGATATTCTCGTCTTGCCAATATTCACTCTTCCCGTATTACATACACTATCCGTAAAAAGCGGGTAACAACACATTACCCATTTGTTCCATTCTCTTCTAATTCGGTTTTTTGTCTAGCATAGGCCTCATTTTCCACGACTACGAACAGATATATCCTCATGGAGGTAAAGAGTATTTATAATAAAAATTTTCACATGACGGGGTAAATCCGCCAAGGTTCGACTCTTTCAATATTTTAGAATGTAACTGATTCGTAGGTGCAGTTATCTCCCAACAAATATAAACATATCAAGTACGACATTAATCGTCGCGGTTAAAGGTTCTCCTTAATTGGCATCCATGACAAAAACTGCCATTTGTTAAAGAAAATCTGATATTTTACATAAAGCCTGGCTTTATGATACGAGAATCCCTTTATGTTTCCTTTCGCTTTTTTCGCTCAGCCCCGTTCATGTTTTCTCACGATGACAATATATTACACGAAAAACATAGCAGGACATTAGCATTGAGATCATCTTGAATCTCAGATTGTGGATAAGATGTTTAAGCGGTTGGTACGAGGCAAAGCATAATTATCCACAGTTACGGTTGACGGCTTAGATTATCTTTGGCTTTAATCTAAATAGATTAAATCATGTCGGCAATAAGACAAAGTACATTTATAACAAATACATCGGGAGGTGAGCTTACTGCTCCTTCCTATTACCTTCTAAAAGTTGCAATTATAATTCAATATTCATCGACAAAGTTCTATCTAACTTCATATAACAAGCAGATAAAAAGGCAAGATATTTCCTTCAGTCTCCTCATTGTTATCTTATCTGGACGTTTGTCACCAGACTTTGATATATTGTTGTGTACATATATACTTTTCTTACAACAGGTTGATATATAAATAAATTTACAATGTGTATATACTCTGGACATTAATATAATTTTATAATTTTAACTCAGTGATAGATTAAAAGTATTTTTGAACTGAATAGCTGAGGAATTTTCCTGAATATCTGATAAAATTTCTATTGTGTACGATGTCTGTTCACAACTATAGCAATAATTTTTATGTTTCATAGTACACTTTCGAAAACATCATATAATTGCATTCACAGAAGAATAATACACGTTTCAGAACATTTACACTGATACAATAAAGTACTGTATATGAAATCTCATGAGGAAACTATCTACATTATCCATTTGGATACATACGAGATAGGCAATTCTAATGACGAAGGTAAAATAGAACTTATTGAGCAGTGTAAGTGTATTTGAAACGATGTCTCCTTGAGAACTTAGTGCCATGAGCCATTAAAAATAGAAAGGCAGTCAGTCTGGCAGAGCCGCATATCTTCAATCTCAAAACGTACTATTAAATCCCAGAACATTGGATATATATCGTAAAGGCTACCTAAATATTACTAAAACTGCCAGCTAGCCAGTAGCGGCACGATATAGGTATGACGCAAGGTGCTAAGTCTGTAAAGATTCAAGCAGATTATTTTCACTGTGATATTTACCAAAAGTTTTTCCTTGAATTGATTCATACACGAACTACTATATCTCGAATGATAGTTTAAAGGGAAGATTTTAGTCAACGACTGCTACCAGGACTGCACTACAGTGTAGTCACAGTGTACATAATATCTAGAACAGGATGGAATATTTTTCTGTGGAACATGATATGGATTGTACAAAGTAAAAATATAATTTAAATGCAGCCACGTGTAGCGAATGTAGAGAAAAGGAAAATATGTCAGATCGTTCGGTAGAAAATATCCTGTTTCTTACATGTACTTGACGTGCATGGAAGATTCCTTTGATGCGAACATTTGGATTTCGAGGTATACCCGGTACAAAAACGTTTAGGACGTACTCTCGATATAGTAAATTAATCACTCTACAGAATGATCGCGCCTACTAATCCTGCATCGAACGAAACGTCATACAACGCCAGCTCAGCACCGCACGTCCAACAATGATATAATATCCTGTGTAAAAGGCATTACAAAGTGTTACTTTCTTGCTGATCGGTAAAGTTTGTCAATGTTGTGCTTCTCAGCGTCGGAAAAGCCAAGGATGCTCTCAATCGCATTCAAGTGGCCTTGATGATTCTCCTTGTCAGTTAGGAAATAGTAGACTGCCGACTTTAGGAACTGCAGAGTGATTTCCGGATCGAGTGCACTCTGATTGCTTCTCGCCTCCACGATACGCCGATACATTGCCTAATTGTAACAAGAACATCATGTCGTGTGTTAGCATTGAACAAATTTTGCGTTTATTTTGTGACGTGTGCACCATCAATGTAAACTGTATATATATATATAGATACAATCTTAAAAAGTAAAGTCTTCATTGTAATTGAATCCAGCATGTCATGCGACTAACGACTGTTTCCACAGTCCAAAAATAGGGTGGGTCAATATTCCGGGAGCAAACAGTTGTCCAAACATTCGACGGAACGCGGCGTTTCACAAGACTTGAAACACTTATAACGCTTCCTAAAATTCCTGGATTCATTTACGGCAGTACATAAATATGCACATTTCGAATGCAACGGTGAAAGCGTGCGTCGCTCTAAGCACGTGCAAACTTACATCGATCGAAGATATAAGAGGCTGTTTCTTCCAAGTGCGCGGGATAGTATCGTCCGATCTAAGAGCAACGTATTAAAGTATAAACCACCTACGTTTGTGCTTAATAATGAGCATGCAATTCATTGCGGTAGAAGCGTTCGCTAGCCGTGTACGTCTATATAAAGAAATATCCAGTGAAATCACATTCCATTTCAAACACCCTTCTTCGTGCTCAAGGACTGACAAGGATCAGATACGCGGTCCTCATCTAACTACAAAAAGGAAAGAGAGTAAAAATAAAGAACATATAAAATTGACGATCTCGCGGGTTTTTGGCACCGTACGATTGAACCTAAGTGTTCGCACAAACGGAGTACACACACATATGAAGGAAAGCGAACTTTTGGGAGAAGAGTGTACCTTCTTCTTCTTTGCTCGTCGACAGTCTGCCGGTCAGTTCTTGAGTCAGCTCAGAGGTCAAATATGAATAGTGAGCGAGAAAAATGGGAAACAGTTTGTGCTCTATAATGCGGGCGAGAGGCAACGTAGATGCGCGACAAGAGAGAGAGTGGATGAGAAACATTTTGTTATCACGTGGGCGTCGAATAAAAAATACAGACCTTACGTGTGCCAAGGACCCAGAGAGAAACAGCCTCCTGAGCGCTTAATAAATATTGGCTACGATCGGTTGAAATGTGAGGTTCAGGCGAGTAGCTTGTGTCCTGGAGTGTGAGCGGCGACCAAAAAAAGTGGCACATCGTTAGTACAAGAAGAACGGTGAGCTACGGGGATGCTGGCAGTGATGCGCGCGATTGATAAGAGCTTTAACAACGGCATATGTGGGGAGAAACAGATATAACGGATGGAGAAACAAACGTAAAAGCGTCATTGCATTAGAGAAAGGCTCGTGATTTCCTTATGTTGCCAGCCACGTTGCTTGCGTTAAATACGCTTTACACTGGCAATGCTAGTTATCGACGTACTCGTTGCTTTGAGGTCGTAACGTTATTGTTATAGAAGAAACAGTAAGTAATCCTCGTGAGAATACGTGCGTAGGAGCGACGGACGATAAGATCAAATGGTGATAACAAATTAGATACGAATGGATTATGTGAAATGAAGACGTGCCCAATGTGACGTTTTATGCAAGAATGAAAATTCTCTAGACCCCTTTGAATACACGCATTTGATTATCGATGATAATGTAAATTTTATGTCTTCGCATAATTTTTTAATCTTTCTCAATCTTAACGAGCATATTCAAACGTTTATCTTAACTCGATTTCTAAACTTATGCAAAGATTACACATATTATATGCATTATTCTAGGTATCGTCCTCTGGAAATCAGGTACCAAACTTATATCTGCGTAGAAACCCTGTTCGAGTTGAATATTGTTAAGTTATTCCTCTGTTAACTGGACGGAGTAGGAAAATTATTACCTTAACGTTTTCTAGTTCAGCTTGCGTAACAGTCAGTTGTTGGAGAAGTTCAGCTACGGTTACTTTTGGTGGTGTATGATGCGCCTGTTCGAGTATCTACAATAGGAAGATAGAATTGTAGCTGACGAAGGTAAGAAACACATCGAACGATATATAATAAATAAAGACACTATAATAAATAAAGTTTACTATGAGTCACCTGATCAGCTTGTTCAATGCGCGCAGCTTCCTGGCCCTTGGCGTACATCTTCAGGTACATTTGCTTATTCCTCTCTTCCTGCTCGTCCAATAAAGTCTTTTGCTCGGCAAACTCTGTCTTCACAGCCTCCAACTCGGCTTCCAGCTCTCGCACTCGAGCCTCCGCCGTATCCAAGGACGGTCTCACCTCGCAATAGCGAGTATTCACATCAGCCAATTGATTCAATAGACTCTCCACCTAAAATTCACAAAGTCGTACATCGACAAACCCCAGTTCTAACTCTGCATAACAAAAGTTTCCAATTCGAACGATTCGTCATCCACCCCTTATCCGGAACCACCCCAGTTCGCAGTTCCCACAGCAATATTTTCCAACCGAATGAAAACAGTGACCGGGGTCAACGACACTGTTAGCATAAAAGCACGAGCCTAGTTTCCAGCTTGAAGCGTGCTCAATGTTCGCGAAGCGTAGCCCCGGAAACTGCCGTCTTCCCGACAACAGACACCCGTCCGAACGTCTGGCAGGGAACGACTCTGACCTTATCGTTGTGCTTCTGC
The DNA here is from genome assembly GCA_914767735.1 of Anoplius nigerrimus. Lineage (NCBI taxonomy): Eukaryota > Metazoa > Arthropoda > Insecta > Hymenoptera > Pompilidae > Anoplius > Anoplius nigerrimus. Next base: position 14,000,157 of record OU612084.1, read on the forward strand.
TTGAGTTCCTGCGTCTCGTCGATGTGACGTCGATGCATCTCCTCGATCCTGCTCTCATAGTGATCGACCAGTCTGCGCCTCTCTTCGTCTCTGTCAGGGGTCTGGGCGACGTACGACGCCGAGTCGGTCTCGGTGCTGGAGTCCAGGAGCTTGCTGGGCGAGGAGATGCTGTTCGAGGACTCCGGCGCCGGCTCGGGCAGACAGACGGAATCCTTGGAATGGACGGAGCCGTCCTCGAAGTGACCCGAGTCGGCCAGCGAGGACGGGACGTCCGAGTGGGCCCTCTTCTCCGGCGTCCCGGGGCTGGCCGTCTTGTCGAAGGAGCCCTCATCCGGAAGCTCCTTGCAGGGCGACTCGGGTGAGAACGGATTGTTTTCGCGAACGGTAAGCGCATCGCTGCTGTCCGTTCGCTCGTCGGGGCTGTTCAGCGAGGCCTTGTACAGTCGTAGCTCGACGACCTCCTTCGTCAGCCGGAAGATCTCGCGGTCCTTGTCTTCGATCTCCTTCCGCGCCTCCTTCAGCAGAGTCTGCGGACGGAAGAGTATTATCGATCGGCGCACGCTGACATCGAGCAAGGTACCGCAGTGTCTTATGATCGAGCTTCATCGGATAGTCCCAACCAGATTTCATTAGAATTTTCATTAGAGTCGAGGCGTGCCGGCGAACGCTTAATTGCGCCTTCTAATTATGGCGAAAGGAAATGTATCGGGGCGCTCGTTAGTGCCCGTTATTGAGATTCGCGCGAGTCACGCTCGGTTAATCATATTGTAATAATTGCAGTCGCACGTCCTGGGGCGCGGATCGCGGGACCGTTCCGGCGAGTTCGTGAAATCATGAAAACTGTGCCGTATCCGCACTTTCTTGACTGCTCTCGACATATTGATTTTTCCCCTTTTTCCCCCGTAGCGTACCAGAAGTTTCTTTCGACCTTAATTGGCGCAGGTAGACCGCCGGCGAGAAGTGTCCGTGCGTGATACGTAATAATAATCGACGATGACAGCCGTTTATTAGCCTGCGAACGCTCGATGCTCAACGAACCGCGATACGCCCACGAGATGCGCGTGTTACGCTTCTTTTTTTTTTTTCCTTCCTCATTCTTTTTCTCGTAACGGGCATCCTCGCGGCGAGGCCTATCGCCGTTTTCTACTCAATTATCCCGCGCGTCGGCCGGGATGCAAATGGAATTTTCTCCTAATTGCATGCGTAAAACGCGTAATTATGCCAGGCATAATCGCGGTACGAGGCACGATAACGTGCCGGGCTCGATGCAGGAGCCCAGAACCAGATTCTGGCCCGAAGTCAACCGGCGCCCCGGTTAACGACGATTGTTTTGGTGAAAGGCGAGTTCCCGGCATTGATTGGACTGACTCACGACACTGTACCGGATCCCTGCCGATTAGAATTCTTTTTCCCCAACGTTTCGTGAAATGACTAACGGTCGTCCGTCGACTACGTTCACCTTACCGATTTATGCGAGAGTCGCTTCGATTACTCAACAGTAATGACATACAACGCGACTTGACGAAAGCAAACTGCCACTTATATCTCAATATACTAAAGTTGACACTTTAATTTACTACACCGTCAACGCAAATACGTTGTGTCGCCAAAAAACCATTCAAAACGAGAATAAGGAAATATTAACAAAAGAAATGAAATGTAGAATAGGGTTGCAAACAATCGTTTGTTCAACCGTCAATATTGCTGCATAATTGTTCGTTATCGGTGAATTCGGTCAGTTTAATACTATATCAATTAATTACTGAAAGACTTTCATTAAACTTTATACATGCAGTTCAGATTTATAAAATTATAATTTACTATTTGGTTAAACTTTAACTTTTTTTAAACAAATGTACCAACAGTTTATTTGGATTCATAATGAAAAATTTCGGATTCTGAACTACGTATATGGAATTTAATCAAGATCTTTTGGTAACTACTAAATACAGTATTAAACTGACCAAATTCGCCAATAAGTAATCATTATATAACAAAAATAAAAATAAATACAAAATGATCCGTTCATCGAACGTTCGCCGATCACCGGTCTCCCAGTGACAAGCGATTACAAGGTCATATCACGTGCGGCCTTGAACGCGATAAAAACGTTCCGCCTCTCACCTGGAATTTCCTCACTTGTCTGGCCGCCCTCTGCGTGGGCGTCAGGTACTGCTCGTTGTCGCCGTTGTGGTTCGAGCAGTGAACGACGTACTTCCGCGAGCGGCCGGACCAGGTGGTGCCGTTCAGGGCGAAGGAGGCATGATCGCAGGCACTTGCCGTGCTGCATGCACTTCCGTAGCTCTTCACGCTGTCGGCATCGCTGTCGTCGGCGCAGACCGTCGGCGTCCGCGTCCCTCCAGAGGCCGCGTGTCCTGGCCGCGGCCTCGCCGGGGTCAGTGAGAGGCTCTGCAAGTAACAGTGTCGATTAGCTAATCCGCCTTTCAACGAAAACGCTGTGAACGTCAGGCCGACACTCGAATCTTGAAAATGGGCGCAGGTGGTGTGTTAACCTGTTCGCTAAAGGACTGGTCGACAAAAAAGAGTCTTATAGACCGAGATTTTCTTAAAGCGTATGTATGCGATTATGAAACTGGTCTAAATGCGAATCTGGCTATGAAAGGAAGGTAGCTTTCATTTTTCATTGCAAACGCAGCGCTTTCGAGTTTCTCGACTTTTTCACTCAGATTACTACTCGTAATTGACGGGACATATGTGGCGTAAGGTAACAGGCCAGGTACTATTGCTCAGTAGACGTCGAGTGTACGGTTTTCAATGTAGGTACAGTATTCGGTCTGTACAGAGACATAGTTTCCAACTGATTTGAAAAATTAAGAATCTGTAGAGTACGAACTACAAAGGCGGAGTAACGAACTATTCCGCGACACGTAACTGTCGCTCCTTCGGTGCACTTCACTAGGCCCTTGCTTCTAAGTACGATCTCTTGTAAGCGCTGTACAGTGGCTGAGCTGTTAATTCAAGCTTAAGGATTCGGATGAAGCGGCTGCCGTAGTCTGGGCTCAGCGTTTTCTCTGACGACTTGGCATTCGGGCGCATGAAGAGTCATCATGAGCGTACGGAAGATCGTTTCACAGAGCACTTAGCGAATAAGGCTCTACATGCATGCCTTTTGCCTATTCGAGGTACTCGCTGACTCGCGTGCGCGTTTCGTCGTCGCTCCCGGGGTCAGCCATCGGGAGTGCTAAGTAAATGCAGGCAAATAGGTCGTCGATCGAGCGACAAATTGGCAAGTAAACAGCGTTAAATTCAGCCACGGCAAATTTCAAGCGGATATGACGCGATAACGCCATCGTTATATGTACCGCGATAGCGTATGTTTGAGGAACGCCCGCTGACGAATAATAAAATGGGTTAATGCCGATAAATTTGGTCGAGCTTCAAATCTTTTTCAGTCTCGGACCGACAGAGTACGCTGCCTCGGCGGAGGAACGTCAAGGTTGCTCTCTTTCAGCCACGGAAGCCGTTCAACTTCGACGCTCTTTACGTCACTGTTGTGGAGGAAAATATTATCTGTAGGCATAAACGCGACGGTCATAAAACTGTCGTGTGCGTGTTGTCTTATCTACGTGCAACATTATCGGGAACGGCATATAAACGGAACAATTCGAATATGGACTGTAACTCTCGCGGAACAATGTTTGCAGAAATCAATTACTATAATTTGCTATTTCAAAGGTCATATTTTACTTAATATTCTACAAAGCTCGAGACATACTATTCAAAATTTTTTCCGCATAATTTGCCAGAGTCATGATAATGGAAGCTGGAGTAAATAACTGATATTTGATGGTAACGTATTCCGCTGGCAGTTATGTGAAAGTAAATGGTTCTATTCATTAACGTCCATAAAACACACTCTCGCAGGAAGCTTTACTAAAAAGCTTTTAAGCATGAACAATGGCATCCACTAAAAAACGCCCAAGCAATTCTTTCACTCTTTTCAGAAAGCCGAGACGTCAAGTGGGCTATGAAAGCTGAACTAATAGTCGAAAAGTCACCGCGTTAACATACGGAGTCCCTTTGACAGATCAACGTTTATAATTGCTTCGGAGTTCAAGCTTGTTTACGAGTTTGAAGACCTCAACGCCGACCTCATCTCTGCCATTCCTCACTGCCTCTGATACATATTCAATTCTCACTAATAAGTACGCGTTTCTTTAACGAGACCACGTGCCATTACCGATACACGCTAATCTACGAATTAGCCACTGGCACCGATCATTTAAAGCCCATCCGAGCGCGTCACGCATTCCGCGGAACACAGGATTATCACGCATCGCCAACTTCCATTACATCGTCAATTCATAAACGCGACACGGTAGGCCATCGATCGCGCTCACTCAATTACAATCGGGAGAGCCGCCGCAGCACATCCGAATGAAGCTCTGGGGAACAAACGATGCCGATCCCTCCCGATTCCTGGAAGCGGATCTCGTCGATCCCTTCGGACTCACCGACGGGCAGCTACGCGAATTTCTCACGTCCTGGAATTCCATGCGCCGGCCGCTCGTGGCGGATGCCTCCTGTCGCGGTATATCCCATGAAGATAAGGATTGCCGTAGGAGCGACACGCGCACGCTTCTCTTCCCTGCCGACCCTCGGGAGCGAACCCTCATCGACCCTCGCCACCCTGTTGCACCGCGTTCAACGTCTGCCGGACGCAAAAAGGCGAGCGCGACATCGCACGCTGCGCGAATCCGGAATAAACACTGATCGGCCGGGAAGGCACCCCCAGTCGGAGCGAACTACACTCGGATGTTGGGGACGGGCCGTATGGCAAGGGTGAAGACCGTTCCGCGCAGGCTCAGACTTCTGCAAAAGGTCAAACTGCCCCGACTCTCCTCCCTCCTCTCCTCGCCCCTGGCCACTCGAACTCAGCTTACCGTGCGTGTTAGATAATTCAAAAAGTCGAGTCCTCCGCCTCCTCCTCCTCCCTCACCTCCTTCTCCACCTTCGGATGGGCTTATCTGACGATTTGCCCCGGTAGACTCTTGTGCCTCACCTGGCCAAGGGTGGACTTAGGTAACGGAGGGAGGAGTCGACGAAGGCTTCGCGTAAGTGGATGCGAAGACTGTTGACTGAGTTCGTTACGGAAAATTAGGTTGGGGACGATGATCGAGCGCTGATCTGGCAATTCGAAAGTAATGAGAGTAATATGGGAGGAGGAAATTGGATAGTACATTGTGAGGTACTGCCTTCGGACTCAGTTTGTCGAATGTTTCTTACTTCGGAACCCGCGGACGCTCCGAGATGGCACGCAGGGGAGAGATAGGAGTGAACTTCTAGTAGTAATCCGTGTTTTACCGCCCCGTCGCAGGAACATCCCGTATGTCACTTGTTTTCGTTTGTGGGAACATAGCGCGAGCAGTGTAGCGCGTTGCCGTAAAACTTTCTCGCACCGTTCGGGGATTATTTCATATCTCTTTATCCGATTACACGAAATTTCGCGAACGGGACAGTAATCCATGCAAGCATTGTTTTTTTTTTTACCCTCATTCTAACTGCCGCGTATTTTCGGTGCGGAAGATCATCGCATGGATTAACTTCTCCGACCTTCGGCAAATGACAAAGATTTACCGGTACGACAATACAGGCGAGTTATCCGCAATTCGAATTGCGACGCGCATTTTACGGCCGTGCCGTTCCGACGCTCGAACGTTCGACGATGTACCTTCTCCCCCCGCACCCCCGCCGCAGGACTTCCAAGCGGATTTAAGACCATCGCGCGTCCCGCTCCGCCGATAAATTTGACGGAAGGCAATTTGCCGAGACAATGGCACGCCGAGAGTACGGGTCCGCGAATTGGCCTCCGGCAACTTTTCGGCGGAAAGTTCGTCGACTGGTCGAGAAACTTCGTCGGCGAGTCGATCGGCCGCGTCGCGAGGCGTCAACGAAGAATCCTCCGACTCCGATATCCCGCTTCCTCGTCCCTTTCTCAACCTCTCGCCGACTATCTGTCCGTTGCCCTCCCGTGTTCAAGAACGCGGTGCCAAAGAGGTTACGTATATCCGGGCACGGTCTTTTAGAACGTCGAGGAGGGTCGAAAGTCTGGAGTGGAAGTTGCATTGAAGACGAGCGATGCGATCTTTTGAGAGAATTCAATGGCCGTCCGCCGCTCGGCTCGTCGCCGAGTATTTGCCACGAAGACCGCTCGCGGGGGTATGAAACGGAAGGGGAAGATTAAAACTTCATCCGCCTGCCATTTCGAGCCTGCACGGCTCGCGCGTGTTCTCGAAGTATTGCCTGGGAGTGAAGGAGGTTCGCGTTTTTGTTGAGAGGCTCTGCGCGGCGGACGGCTGCAATTTTTAAACGCTAGAAGGTCGTTGAAGTGGCACTGGGAGGAGGTGGATGCGACGGCAAACGGAATAATGTGCGAGGCGGAGGTGAGGGAGATTAACGACGCCTCCGTTCGAAATACGAATTAACCCCTTGTTTGTACCATTTGACACCTGGCATATCGGGTAGAGTTTGTCGCGGACTTAGGACAGCGGGCGTTTTTTCCTGATCAAGCGGGAGTTTGGTCATTCAGGAAAATCGTAATTAATCGAACAATACTTCGTTTTAAAATCGTGGATGCGGTTTGACATTTAAGAGTAGATTGCTTGGGTTTGGAATAAGAAAGAACGTAGGAGAACGGTTGTCTGTAATGATTATTTGGGTCAGGTATGACGAATTGCGGTACAAATCTACTAAATATGTATTTTTACGTGACCCACGCTCCAGCGACAGACTGCGAAAAACGTAAAAGTACGTTACCAGCATGCCAAGTGTTAAATAGGAAGAATTTGGACCTAAGCGATACGTCAGAATGGCCAGAAATGGAGTCGAAGCAGCTGAGACATATCGTGTCCGAATTTGAAACATGATACCTCGCGACTGTTTGTGAAATTGCTGTACGCTTATTTCCGTTAATTACGACGGATCTCGCATAAGTAATAATACTATAATTAATCAATAGCGTGCTCGATCCGTAATATTCCTATTTGGTGTGAGATGTCGATCACGAGTCAGACTCGTGCCATTCCCGTTTGGTCGGAAATTCTCATCACGAGTCAAACTCGTCAAATTACGGCAACGGGTTGAAGAGAATATAGCGCATCAGACGGTAAACGCTTGCTGACTCGTTATATTAAAAGGATTCGAGTATAGGGCTCGACAACGGACGAGCGGCGAGATTAAATGAAACTACTTCTCAAAAACTTTGAATGGGCAGTCAAATATTAAACAGCTCCCGATCCAGACACAGAACGACAGTTGCCGAAACGAAGGCGGCCGTGTATCGATATATACACGTCCAATGAACCCGACGCTGGGCTTCGCAACCCCGGGCTCGCGCAATGAATTGTTAACCGAAGCGGAAGGTCGCCGAAGGAATCTTTTACGAAACTCTCCGACTTATTTACGGAATATTCGCGAAGTAACAATTTTATCAACGCAACTTACTTCACCGCTCGGCCATAGTTTGCCGGGAACGATTTATTCCCTTAACGAAGATTCGACTCTGTAACCACCTCGGGTAGATTACTCGCCGTGCGAGAACATGCACGGCGGAAAACGTATGCGGAATATAAATTGTGCCAGCCGCCTCGGCCAAATGGATCTTCGATACCAAGAAACGTAAACACGTCCGATAGCACGAAACGATAAGGTTCACCGTATATCGGCATTCTACACATCCCACGCAGACGGCGATTGACACACACGCACACGTTCACCCGTGTCTTCACGTATCTACGATGACTGCGCCCTGCCAGCGACGATAGTATCACTCTCGCGTAAAATGTATTCGGCGCCGTATCGGCCGCTATCACGCTTATCGCTTTCCGAACACTCAAGAACGTCGGTCGTTTTCGTAAATACAGGTGTCTGCGTACGTGTGTGCGCGCGCTCGCACACACGGGCGAATCGTCAGTCGCGTGACCCGACATTTGCGAACTCTGAGACCGTTTGAATGGGAAGAAAAATATCAATGCCCTGAGAAACGGTATCTATTGTGCATTCCGCATTGCTCGCTACCTGTTGGACAATTTGTCGCTAAGTCAGTCTGAGAGCTCGGTCCCCTATGCGTGAGTGTGCGGTGGCTCGTCGAGCGAACGCTGGTATTAGAGTGGGGTGTACTCGGGATAATGACATTCGTCTACCATTGCACCTAGTCACGCAAGGACAACCCGCTAACTCATAACGTAAGGAGCTCGTTAATCAACGGTACTCTGACACGCTCCCATGGCTCGGAGGAGACTCTGCACTTCCGGCCCGGCTCTTCCGACGGCGCTCGGAAAATCGTCTTATCGAATTGTCGGAACTTTATTTTTCGCGAGACATTTTGAGCCCGCCGGCTCGCGAGCAATGCGGACCCGCATCCTCTGCCTCTCGTTTTCGCGCTTCGTTGTCGACGAGCCACAAAGACGTCTTTCTTTTACGGTCGGATCAAACAGGATGGAAAGTAGCGCGATATCATACGGTGCCATAACTTCTCGAATCTCAGTATCAGTTTACCGGAGACACGAGATTGTCAGAGGAACGTCTCCACTGTTTGATCGTGAGCTGGCGTGATGCGAAGTCAAATTTTGACGAAAGCTAGACGTCGCGGGAGGTATCGCGGTAGATTGACAGGTCGAGCGCGTCGTAGAATTAACGTCGGGCGTAAAGGATGAACGATTCGCCTTGACCTTTCCGTGTCAGAGTTGATATTGAGCGGAGCGATACTATTTTGCGACGGAGCGTTCTAGCTGCCTGCCAGTCCGGCCCGACCGCTGCTTCATCGGACATCGTCGGCGTGTCCGATGATTTAGCAGCGTACGCTGATGTAATCAGTGTGAAGCACGTGGTGTAAACATAAAAACGTAAACGAACCGCCGTACGCTGTGTATCAGGCGCCGTGGGCGCGAGTTTCAACTTCTTCGGATGCTCCGTCGCTTCTACCACTTTTTACCAAGGAGGTACTTTTGCGTTGTGTCAGTGACTTTGGCACACATCGAGACACATGAAACGTACGATGTACGAAGCGAACACTCGACTCGTAAAACACAGTTTTGATGTCCTACGGCTAGTAGAGTACACTGGACTGCGGTTGAAAACTCACTGATAAATTTCTTTCCGCACGATTCGCCTTCGCACGGTCGGCGTCCATCGTGACGGCAGGATAAGATTCGGTAGGAACTCTTGAAAGTTGTAACAAAAGTGCTAACTTTGCGAAACGAACGACGGCCTAGCAATGCGCCGGAGGAATAGAGTGGAAAGCACATTACGCTCGTTCGACCGCAAAAGAATTTCAACTCGCCTTCGGTAACTGCCGCCTAGACGAATCGAACAACAGTAGTTCTGGGATGATGACAATCGGCAGGGACGAGGTACGATGCGACGAGACGCCGCTTCCTTTCGTAAGAAGAAACGATATTACGCGACAGCGGTGGCGTGGAGGAGAAAGAACGTCGATAGAGGTTTCCTTGAGTCATCATCCGAAAGGAGAAATTCTCTCATTCGCCGGACTGACATAAAACGGTTCAAGCAATATCTTTCTTAATCCGAGGTTAATAATGACTGATGATCTCAACTAAAAACTATTGATCACACTACGGAGGAGCGTAAATAATTTTGATAAAAAAAGACAACATTATTTTAAGAACCTTGGTTTCCTTCGCATACCTCTATATTTGTGTACTCTACGCTAGCATTTTACCGGAAAACGCCGAAATGCTTTCGACCTTCTCACCCTCCTCCATCCCCTTCCAAGACAACGCATACTCCCGACTGCTCCAAGGAATGACAAGGACGCAACCATTATTTGAAACCCACTTCCCCCTGCACCCCACTTCCCAGTCAATCTCCCTACACAATTCATCCGAACGCAAAGAAGTAGAATTCTAGACAGTCAACATCCCTCAATTCCACCCCAGCGAACCAAAGAATCGAATCAATTTTATCACTCCCAATTACGACCAGCAACCCCATTGCCGATCCCAGCCACTTCCCCGTGCCGTCTATCCGGGTCAAGGTGTCTCCCATACCCTGCGACCCCCATACGCGCCCGCCGCGAGTCCGACACAGCTTCCGTATACTGCGTCTCAAAGATTCCGACATTGTCATTGGCACCCCCCCCCGACATTGTCATCCCCATCGAAGGGCTACTTACGAAGGATCGTTGTCGCGGCGAGTCGGTTCCATTCTCCGTGATGACTGGGAATGTATGATGATCGGAATATTGGTGCTGTTGCTGCTGGTGCTGCAGGAGGTGGTTGTGACGGCGGTAATGGTGTTGGTGGCCGACGAGGGCCGAGGTGGCCGCGGTAGTGGCTCGCGGAAGATGTGGAGGGACCCTCTCGCCACGCACGCGCATGCTCGACGAACGGCGCAGAGCCGTCGGCGATGGCCTCGGTATACGAGAGGAATCCCACGTCGACGACGGCGGCGTCGTCGCTGCAGGGCTCGCGGCGTCGGTGGTGGTGCTCGTCGGGGTGGTGGTGGTGGTATTGCCGAAGGTAGAGGTGGCGGTGCTGACGACGACGGTGGTGGTGGTGGTGGTGGTGGTGCACGTCTCGAACGAGACCGTGGACTCCGATAGGCTGTTCGCCGCGTGGACACCGGTGCCGGAACTGACCTTGGGCGAGGTAACGGGACAGCCAGCGGCGGCGGCCGACGGTACCGACGACGGGACCGTCGTCGGCGTCGAGGTTGCCGTCATGGAGTTGCCTGACGGGACACCCCCGGTGCGGGGTGAGTGGCCAGGGTGCATCGACTGCAGGGTCTGAAGGGACCGCTCGCTACCGTGACGAGCCATCCTGTTCGTCCAGCTCATCTCCTCCCGATGGTGCACTGAGGACAGAGGATCGTCGTTAGTCAATGAATCATTTGCAGGGTCGCATGGCTTGGATGCGTTTGTCTCCTGGATAACGTTAAGGATAATGTTTTGCGGCAGTTCGGTCGGGTGAGCGGAGGTTAATGTGTTGGCTCGACTTGTTTGGATCTAGCGCGCGTTCTATTTCCAGGGTTGAATTGTAGAATAGTTTGGATGAATTGTTAACGCTGCGGTGCATTGAACAGCGCGCAGAGCGGGATTTTGTAGGTACCGTTCGTTGTTCGATTCGAATGCGGAGGATGTACGATCCGGAAAAAATAGTGGACGGATGGGGATCGCTGGGTTGAATTATTCTATTCAATGCATGGCTGTTATCTCACGTGTCCCGCAGATCCCGCTTCATTGATTTCTTTCTGGCTGCAACGGGACCCGGTATAAGAAGATTCTAATGGGTAATGTTCTGTGACGAATCGGGGTACGGTGAACCGTATAGGCATTACTTTGTCTTCATTCATTCTGAGCGAATTCAATCAACTCTCTCGCCGTGGAAGAGTCATCTGCCGATCGGGCATGGAACATTACGCGCGCCATGACGATGACCATTATCGATCATCCTGTTGCTTCACCTCGGTTCATTGCATTAATCTCACGCTTACCAACGCCACTTATGTAAATCACTTCTAATAATTATTTATTGCGCGCCGCGAACGCGTGTAACCTGCAGCTCGAAAGTAATAAATACAAAGTTGCGCACTTCTTCCTTGTTATAACTTTGCCACGGTAACACCGTACGATTATGAAGTATAACCGGATGTGAATTATGATACATACCCGGAATTGCGAATTTATTACAGTTCCCTTTGCCGCGGCAGAGGCTTTTTGTTACAGCGAGGCAAAATTTAATTACCGCGGAGAATAATTTGGAGTGACGGTACAAAGCTTTGACTCATTTGTTCAACAAACCCGAGAATGTCGGTACGCGAAAGGCGATTGGTCTACTTGTTGAACGACTCTTCAATACAATCGCCCTATTTCGATAACGCCATTTTCAATTGGATTTATAGGTACTCATAATCGTTATCGTTCCTGCCACGTTATCGGTGACTCGCTGCATTGGGATGGAAATTGTCGTGCTCTTGGCGAGCGCGGAGGGCCTTTCTAATTTTCGACGAACCTATAAGGAATTCGAGCAATTGAACTCGTATTAGTCCTTAATAAATTACCGATCCGCCGATGTGCATGGAGAATAATTCCCATGCGCATGGCATGCCGCCAAAAGCCGGAGACGCACTCGTAACACTGACCTTTGGCGTCTGGCCAACTATCAAATATCTTAATAATCCAAATTTTTCCCATGCCCGCTGAATCGGCTTAGGGTACTTTCCGCTGAAACGGAAAATATTCCACGATTCACATATTTCGTTTTATTTGCGCGGTATCGCTGAACTAACACTCGAAATTTTGCACCGAGCATGACGTACTGTAACTTGGCAGAAAATTGTTTTACGCTTGATAACTGACAAATGTACGGGCACTGTTATCGAACAAATATTCTTATCGTTACGTAATTTACCATGCCACTTTAAATACACACCGTACATACCGGTCAATAAAATAAATACGACAAAATTACGTAATTGCCTGGCAGCGATCAATATTGACAACACTTTTTTCCCGTCGAAAAAACTTGCGAAAGTATACAACGTATTTACAAGCGTCAGAATGAATCAGGTGTTATTGACAAAGCTACTTAGGAAGCAAACAAAATGAATCGGGTCATTCGCGACCGTTCAGCGGGGCGTAAATTCAAAGTCCTCCGCAAATATGCCCCAAAAACATTCTCAAAGGTCTCGTTAACAATCGCACCGTCGGCCGTATTCCGTACCGACGGTCTCATTACGAAAAGGAATGACTAATTACCGTCGAGGACCTTTCAGCTCGTTATCTTTACCGGTAGTCAAATTATGCGCCGACAATTCAGTTTCTTAAAAATGCATGTTACGTTCAGCGCACGATCGCTAACGTAAGCACATTGTCCTCCTCTCCCTTCCTCCTACGGTCCCCGACTCGACCCTCTTACGCATTTCCCACGAATTGCCCTGTATGCGCTCTGACCTTTTTTTTTTATGGTCCGCAATATATTGCCGGGAGAACGTAATGCATCGCCGGAGATTGGAAAACGGCAGGAGTCGGATCGGTGTCGCAATCCGATACCTGAAAAATTCAGCGCTGGAAATTCAGCGTTGGCACGACCCGTTAAACGAGCCACGAAGCGTATATCGTTGACATTGCAAGCGTTACGCAACGAACAGCTGTGTAACGAGCGGCGTCCGGCGCAGAGATTACGATTTCCCTCGTAGCGGTGTCGCGGTTGCGTTTCCCAAAAACGAGGTCACCTATAGTCCACCTTAAAACAGGAGAGAGGAAAACTCTCCGACGTCCTTGACAATCGCGTCGACTCGGACGGCTGTGATCGATCGTCCGAAAGGTATCTTTTCGCAAAATTAGCATGCGGATAGCCGGGCTCGAGAAAGCGCGACGCTTCGTATCGAGACTGAAGCCGATGATCGCGAGTCCGCGTTACACGATGCTGCCCCGTTGAAAAACAATTTGAAGCCGGCCGCGAAACGTCGACGCCGGATTTTCGCTTAGAAATTTCGACGCGTCTCGACGCGTTCCGGCGCCAGCGTCGTAAAAGTAGTTTCCCCGCTTTCGTTCGCGAATCGAAACTCGTCGCCATATTGGCGAACGTGCCCGGCAGGCGGGGAAACCTTGCGGAACGGAAACGGAGGGCGAACGGGACGGAATCGAGGTTTCTTTCTTTCTTTGGCCGGCTCGGAAAATGTTGGCGGAAAATTGCCGGCCAAATTTGCCAAAAGGATCGAGGGAGTGCGGGTGAGGTGACGGTCAGAATTTTTGAGGACCGCCGGTGGCATCTTTGAGGTATGAACTTAGGATTGGCGAAAGAGGAACCGGAGGTGAGAATTGTCACGTGCACCTTTGAAGTGTCGCGCGCGTCATTTCGGGAATCAGATGTAAATTTGTTGCTCGGGACGTGTCTGTGTTATTAAGCCGAGGTGGAAGCTAATTCGGTCGAAGGTGGAAGGTCGCATACGGTGTTCCAGGTATGATGGTGTAGGGTGTATTCTTGGAAGTGACAAACATTACAGGTGTACGCACTTCGCGGTTTAGAGACACATTATGGGATGGTCGTATACCTAGAGCAGGTACCGTTTTTGGGTTTGAAACATTAGGCTCGAATCGACACTTCGCAACAACTTACATTTTGATTCTTTATTTACATTGACATGGTTAACAAAATGCATCTATCGCGGAATTTGACATGTGCAATGTTCGAACTAACGTCAAAGGAGAACTATTGCACTGTTTGGAATAAAACTGTATAGGGTCAGCAATGGTAGATAAGTATAAAATGAGACTATATATGACCAAGAAATTGCTACACGACACACACTGAATATGACAGTTCGAATGGAACGAGACTAATCATTTGCAGAGATATGCACGCTACAACTGGTCCTAAGGGATGAGGGTGAGGAAGAGAAACGAGGAGAAAAAGGATAATCCTTTGACAAACGCTGATACAAGGAGAAATCGGTAGATTACGGAACGAAAGGAAGGATTACCCATAGATCGAAGTAGGAAGATTTCAAAGGATGTTGAATCTACGGCGATAAAAGAGACCAAAGATCGTAAAACTTCTTATACAATATTGACTGAAGTTCGACATGTTAAATTCAACTTCTTCCGCGTAAGACGGATGGGATTTTCCGCGATTGTCCCGAGAATGTTATACCTACTGCAGGTAGTGCCATTCTTCCCGTATCCGCTACAACTTGTCGTCCGTGGGGTTGAGATATTGAGCTTAGCCATTATGTAAATGGCCATTGTGAATCGTTAAGTCCGACGCGGAAACCGTTTCTACCGCTAACTTATGCCGAGCGGTTAATACTCTTATCGTTCCAGGAAGAAGAGTGAAAATGGCCGGGAATCTTCGCGACGGGCCGCGTTTAATGCCGCTCTTACGTGGAAAATTGCAACACCTATCTCGATGCGCTCGATCATTGGCCCAAACTGATTACAGGGGAGCAGCTCGTAAATCCGCATCTGGCCCACCCCGCATGCGCGCGGATACGCCTAATTGTGATCCATATCCACGCGTCAGTCGCCTCGAGAGTGCTAACGAGCGTAAAGCATCGTCCCTCTATTTTCTCTCATCCGACGCTTTTGCGGGGAGAGGGGAGGTAGAAATAGGAGAGTCAGGTGTAACAACTATGTCGCGTACGTCACACGATCGGCCGGACGATAATTAAGACGCATTAACGCTAATTATTCCGCGGCCAGCAGCATATAAATTGCAATTAAAGAAGCGCACTCGGCGGCATTCTGCGAGACTGACCCAACGTGTGCGCGTTCGCGAAAAATTTGTCGGACTCATTTCCACCTGGCGATGTTTGTTAGACACGGAGGATGGATTTTCGGACAAGCCGTGCTCGGCGAAACCCGTTAATTAAGAGCCCGTCTCGAATGTCGCCGACGCTAATTAGCGTATCGGCGACCGGCGGGATTCTCGGCGTGAGCTTTAACGATTCTGCGTTGACGGATTGCTAACGTTCGCGCAATTTTTCCGATCGCCCGGCCGGAACGAGTTCCGCTAATTTATCGGCGTACGCCAACGAGTTTTCCCTAATCCGCTTGAGGTCGTCACTGATTTAAGTTACAAAATCTGTACGTTACGCGAGCTGAGCTTACTGTACACCTCGTTCTCTCTTTCGTCTGATCTTCAAAGCATTCAGTATGTTTCTCGATATGTGAATGAAGTCGAAAAACATCCCGATTGCACGATTTGTGTGTTTCTAATGGACGTAGCTGGTGTACAGTCAATGTGTAGACATGTTATTGCAACAGAGAAGGTATGGCCAGAGTGCACGGTAGTAAGAGTTAAATCCCAAGTCACTCACTAGTCGATCGAACTAACAATTACTCCCGCCGATCCCTGGTGCACGCGCGTGTAATAAAGATGCGAAAGTGAGATATTGCGGCAGGTTGATTCACGGACAGACCGTACCGATTACGCCGACGGCCAAACCTACGACACCGACGTGGCTCGATCCCTTTTTCCCCCGTTCCGAGTCGAATTAGCTCGCAGGCAATAGCGATACCTCTCGTTTCTTCCCACTAATCTTTACGACGGCGTCCGGTCAACGTTCTAACGGTGAACCGCGGAAGAAAAGCAACATTTTTGCCGTCTAGACTGCACCCCGGCAAACAATGACGTTATTCTCGATAATAACGGTCAACGAACCCTCGCCCCGGGATTAGCACAGCCAATAACTCTGTTTTCGAGCAAATACGAGGGACAGCAGACTACCTGTTACAACGTATACGAGCAGCCCTTAACAAATCGCTCAGTCCACGTACCTCGTACGATACGCCACTTTGCCAAGAAGCTAATTTCTAACATTTCCCTTGCAAACATCTATTCATCAACCTATCTCTCCGGCGATTAATAAAGTCGAAGCAGACTGACGAACGGCAGCGGGAGAGATTCGTCGACCTCAAAACTTCCCCAGCCGAATGGCAGACTTTTTTCTTTTTTTATAACACGGAAATCCTATCCGCACCTCAGCTCACGCATTAACGTGATTAGCGTCGGGAAAGTACCTTTCTTCTCCTTGAATCTTCACGGTGCGCTGATTGCGGCTCGAGTGGTGCGGGCGCGGTGTGTGCGCGTGCGCGCCGAAAAGATTACGCCGGGAATTTCCGGCTTCCGGGTTGCAGCCGCTGGATATATGACGCTCGCCTAATAGCCACTTCGCGACACGTAACCCGCTGATTCGCTAGACGACTAATTTTGCGGGCCGTCGGCCTCCCTCGAGGTGAGACTAATCTAAGCCCGACGAGGCCAATGCAATGTTGGTCACGATGTGCGCAGATTGTTTGAGGTCTATGGCGGAGAAGCGTGAACGCACGGTCCTTGGGAAACAATTGACACCGATGATCGTGACGAGAGGCTGGTCTCGCGTTTGTCGGAATAACTGCTGAATTGCGGTTGGTTGGGAGGAAAGAAAAAAAAGTTGAGACTCGCTCTTGCGAGACGACGTAGCGGACAGCCTGTCGGGTTTACTTTGCTTCTTTCGCGTTCATTTCGTTTCGCACGGACGAGGCGATTTTAGTTGTATGGGACGGTAGAGTCAAGGAAACTCGGCGAAAATAATTAGAGACGCTGGGTGAATCGTTGGGTTGGGTCGCTGGATTTGATTTTCTGGTTGGAAAGGTGACGCGGACGGCATGCGATTGCAGAGTGAGAGTTGAATGTTACTTAATTTGTTCGATTAACAGGTTTGTTAGCCAGATTGACGATGCGATCGCGGGAGCTGTAGAACGAGAGCTGCACACGGCCGGTGGCAAATTGCGATTCGTTCTTTCGCCGGGATTTAATGGATACGCACTAATAACGCCGATACGGAGAACCTTGGATGCCACGGATGTTATTCCGTGAACCGCGTTAATAGAAAGTGCTCGACTCGTGGAATAATTAGCATTCTATAGCCCCCTTGTTCGGTTTCTCTTCTGCATTGATCGAAGAAATCTATAAATCACTTACAATTCCCTTCTATCTGATTTCCTGTTATTCCATTATTCCGCGATAGTAGACGTTTCGACTACTGCGCTCGAGTCGGCCAATGTCCTCCGTTACGTAAGTTCTCCGGTTAAAAATTGCCTCACGGTGAAACCATGAAAGTACAACCTGTACCAAGCTACTTTATCTCTTATCCGCAGCGTGAAACGTGCGCTATAAATGTCTCCGAAATTATCAAATAAAACCGCATCGCGGTGAAGGATCACAGGGTATACAATATGTCGCCCGTATCGTTTCAGGATCAAACGATCTACAGTTCGCCGGCTTGAGAGGGCGGGCAAGCAGAAATAACTGAACTCTAATGACATTTAACCGGAGTGCAAACGTTGATATCTGTAAACGATGCGTCGTGCGATATCTCGTATTTCACGCAAGCTCGCGCACAGTGCGAGTCTGTTGCAAGATCTTTTCTCACGTGATGCGGCCTGGATTAAATGATACGGGACGCGATGAAGCGCGGCCGAGAGAAGTCGATTTAACGAACGACTGGTTAAATATTAGCGAAAAAGTCGTCTGGGCGGAACGACGTTCGCGGAACAATTTGCAACTTAATCCGTTCCCATGGCCTGCATTGAATGCTGCCGAAGGTTTGCGAACAGGGCGCTCGAGAAACGAGATTCACACGATTCTTCTTGGTACAATGGCCCGACGCGGTGCATTCCGTAATGTACACAGCCGACGTGCTTCAAATCGGAAGGCTTCGCTAAGGGAACTTCTGTAGCGCGCTTACCGACGTTCCGAGCGTAATTAGACGTTTTATGCATGAAATCGTCGTTTGCGCGGAGCATTTTAAAAAAAGGCACCTTGCAGTTCCTACGATACGGGCCTGTGCTTTTTTTAAGTGGCACGTGTTTAACATACAATCGACTTTCCTATTTATAGACCGGCGCAGTTAATAGACGTTATTGGCCACGCACAGGTATTCTTATGTTTGATAGACAGTACGTTCGGTAGATCTATACAAAGATTGCAGTTAAATGATGCATACGCGGGAGCGTATTCACTCGAGCGTCAGAATAGTTTCACAACCCATATATGCACAATGTTTGGATTGCACTGATCGCAGCTGTAATTAGCACGTACGCGTGGCAAAAAATGGCCTGTGAAATTTAAATTCTCCTAATTCGGTCGAATGTGCAATTTCCCCTCAATCCGAGCTTAATTGGATAGAACCGAGTTTAAATTAAGACGCGCGCCATGAGATAGGGGAGAAAGTAAGCGTTCCGATAGTCGACGACACTTTCACGTAAGAAACCGTCGCGGCTGTTACATAGTCCTTACGCGTGTACGGGACACGCGTTCTTATTCGGCATCTTTTGAATGGGAAGATGCCGCCAAGGCGCAGGTCCAAAAATAAACAACACTGAAAGTTAGCTTCGTCGCGTTAACGATTTTACATCCGGCAGATTGTGCATTGGCAGCGGCGCAAAATGTTCCGTTTTACTCGGCGAACTGTCGAATTAGAGCAGGGAAGGGTCTATCGGAATAAAGCAATCGATCATTTACCGTTCTATTTCAAGAATGCGCTGCGGCATTATGCAGCGTTCACATTGTTGTCGGGAAGCAACGGAAGAGCAGACGAACGCGACGATGCGCTTCTTTTATTTCAAGCGCTGCAATTCCGAATCGTCATCCTCGCTCGTGGCCGGAAAACGCGCATTGCAGATCGCATATTTGAAAGTTACGCGACATTAAATCATCGCTCGCTCGACTCACGTACCATATTGTTAGCCTTTGGATGCGCACGTAACCTTGCCGCTGTAATAGCAGACTGGCAAACGTCAAAACACGATTTACCGTAATCCATAGCTAATCGATCAATTGAGTGCACCTAAGTCACACGTGCGTACGTGTACTTTCCGTCACATGACCGACGTCGATTGGAAAGACACAAACAGCCCCACACGAGCCGTGCCAAATTGTTCGGCCGTAAGTGCACGGGCACGGAATTGGGGGAAAAATCCACTTTTACGTAACACCCGCTTACCTTCGTAATGCACATCTGTGAGCGAAATCCGCGCTCGTCGGTCCGGCTGTTCGTGTGGCGCCTCTTGAATGAGAGTTGTCCGTCGCGCTTGCCCTTAAAATCGTACGCACATGTCACGCATCGGTTTGACAGCAGTCCGCACACGTTGGCTCGGCGGTCGAGATTATCGAGGTCTTGCGCTGAACTCCTGCCTCGTGCGGGGGTGAACGCGGCAGGGCACGAGGGTTCAATGTTTCACCGACGTCGATTCACAACCACGCGGTCTCCGCGCGTATCGAAATCGAAACTCGCCACGGATTCGACAGTCCCGATGCTCGGCTATCTGCACTCTTCGCGCTAAGAGACGGAGTGAGCGAGTCAGACGTTAAGGGTTCGCGGCGGAGAGAGAGAGAGAGGGAGAAAGCGTGTCGGGCGACCAGTCGGCTTGCCTCGATTTCTGCCTTTTAACGACGCCGACGATCGTCGTCAGCCGAGTCAGGGCACTGCGCGAGATATTCACTTTTTCCACAGAGCGGCAACGACAGCGGAAAACATGATCGCGAGGCGCACGTCAACGCCGAAACTCACGACGCGACTCGTGCAGACGAACACGGCGTTACGTTAGCGACGGACAAAAGTTTGCGGGGACGTCGTGTGCCGAGCACCAATCGTTGGCAAGTGGCGAATACACATGCTGCGGGTGGCATCTGGCGGTGAACGGAGTAGGACGGTGGGGGCAGAGTGACATCTGTAGGTAAAGGTTATGTACCGATGGTGAGGGTAGGGAACGTGCTTTATCAACAGTTACGCATTGCAGTAGTGCTGTTTCCCGGGCAATTTTTTGAAATACAGTCGTGTAAATTCGTTCGTACTCTTATTTCGACAAATTGTTACAGTGAAAGTAAGATTTGTCGTCGTATAAGTTTTCGATTGTAAGCGAAAGTGATATCGTGTACTTGCCTATGAACATGGGAAAGAATTTACGTATCCGTGGCACAATAATCGGAAGGCGTTTATTGCTTTCGATGTTTCATCTGAAACGAATGTTGATTACTATACTATGTGAGTAAAGTCGAGAATATCATAATACAACCATGTTTTTTTTTAGAAAACATAAAGGTGTGACAACAAATCTTTATTTGCCTTAACATATCTTAAGTTTAATAAGGTGATACAACTTACATGATAAACCTTTTCGTTTGATTTATCGAAAATATAAGTAAAATATATCACACGTTTAGTTTGTAAAGTGAAACAGAAAGCATGGATTTATGATGCAAATATGTTTGTATAAATTAAAGATGATTGAACACTTATTTTCTTTTTCATAATTTTTTTGACTTTTTATGACAATGTCATTATTTCAACATTCAAAGTTTTATGTTGTTTACTGAAATGTTTTTACATCTTTTTGAGCAATGAGTAGTTGATTACACTACCTACAACAAACAACATAATGCATTCTCTTGAAGTAAAACATTTTCAATGCAAGTGATTACTCCAAAATTCACTTTTAATATATGTAAAGATCATTTGACAGATATATAATTTAGCAATTAAATGATCAAATAGCAGTGGATCAATAGCTTGGCACAAATATTATGCATATACATGTATATATAATTATCAATGATGTACTTCATCCCTCTTGCTATTTGGCATTCTCAGACCGTCTTTTCAATATATCTATCAGATCTAGCATCTGGGAACGTTTAATCTTCACTAATTTCTTAACACCGCTACATTCACAGCCTGATATCTTGGAAGACCTTATACAATATTCAGAAATTACATCTGCCAGGCACAAAACAAAGAGACCACAATCATATCCATTATCTTGTTGCGGACAATCTGCTTCTACCAGCTTGGTTCCTTTACCGCTTGGGAAGTAATTACTGATATTTCTTACAAACTCTGCTGCGACAGAGCTGTTAGAGCCTCTAGACGAATCAAAGTGATAACAAGTTTTTTCAGCTTGTGAGTAAATCAATAAGCTCCAATGTGATCCACCAGCAGCATCCTTCCTATCACAGTTGTTCAACGGAAAGAATATAATGTCACTGGTTTTTGCATCCATTGGACCTAGGAAGATATCGTACTGTGATGGATCTGTCATCTTCAATAGTTGAGTCAATTCAGGTATGACAAAGAGTAATTTCCTCTTGCCAGGCTTGTTGATCTTCTCATCAAGATATTCAAAATAGAATCCTATTAGAACGTCATTCAACCAGTGTGGTCCTCTCAGTAGATCCACATCCGCATTGCGAAGTAAGCAATCATAGTAACTTAACACAATGTCTTTTGATCGTCCTTTTTCTTTAGCCATTATGGAAAGTACTGTCAATTTGATATAACTCGTACTTATTGGAGCGTACGTTGATTAATTAAATTTAAAGTAAAGCAGTTGTGCTCGATGCACATGTGCAGTAACGGTCGCAAACTTTCAGGTTAACTTCAAGTGCATAAGCAACTCTTTTACATATAAAATACAATGTCTATTACACATTTTTCATTGAAATTTCATGATATCGACGATCAGACCCGTCCTTCGACATGTCGCGCTGCATATATATTTGGTCCTTTTTTTTATGCACTGTACATGTGCCGTGCAGACTCAACTATTCGTCGACTAAAATTTGCTTCATGAATAAAGGCACACTTAAGATTTTCGTATATCATGATATCAGTCTCTCGTCATTGATACTGTTAACTGCACTTGTAAAATCCACTCTTTGCAATTGTCAGTAGCTCATTTTCATCGACTGTAAACTTGACACGATTCTCGCGCAAGGCTGATGTTCCGTAGCAGCCGACACAATGTGTCAGACTACATACGGAATGCATTTACTTCGAAACATTTCTGCTGACCACGGCGTGCCGAAGGACGTTCGCTTAATGAAACTCAACGGTTGTTAACTAAGCATAATGAGATAAAATTCAGTAAAAGAGCATAACTGAATTATTTCCTTGAATTTTATCTTGCACGCCCTTAATCGAAATAATTCATTGAAATTATTTGAATACACATGCTCGGGTCCTTCGAACACTATGAAACTACCTATGCCAAGAGCGACAATGATTACGCAGTACGTTTCCGTGCCTGTACATCCACATTCGTTTCAACCAGTCATATGCAGTGGATGTACACGGCAAGTTCTCGACGTTTAATGAACATAATGCATCACCCGTTAGAGTGCGAGCGTAATACGTAATGTGCACAACCATTCGTGTAGTACCACGTATGAGTATCTCATTACCCTTTAATGCCAAGGGTAAGCGACGATTAAACCCGCTCATAAACGATATCTATGTCGTATTGACATATGCAGCGCCGTTAACGACAAGGCCAGGTTAATTCTTTAGGTAATGGTAATCGTTGCGTCGACCGACTGTGTAGGTCTCTTTTCTACTTCTGAGGAAAGATGCAAGAACCAGTACGTTCACCGCCTACCGTGGCAAACTGGTATTTTGCCAGCGAGTAATCGGGCAAAACGATGTTCCGATAATTCGATGCTACACGGCTAACGGAATAATCGTATGCGTGTAACTTCGTGATAAACCTTAGGCGCATCCAAGTTAATGTATTCGTTAACGATGGAAGACGATTAAGTGCCGTACTTGATGGCCCTGGATATTGCCAAGAGCAGCGTAACGTAGCCATTGTGTACCGTCATCCCATATCAATTTAATAGATCGTTGGAGGCGGTCGTAGCAGTTTGTTTTCAAACGTGCGCGCATTATGCGTCTTCTTTGCCATTGTAAGGAAATGTCATCGCGTAATTTCATAGACCCCTTGTGCAAATGGCGCTTGAATAGTTGTGGCGCCGGGCTTGGGATCGATTTCTTTCGCGTGCGACTATTTTTTCTCATCTTACCGCGATCGACGTACGTGGTCATTTTGTCAAAGGCGATGCGGCTCGCAACGCGAAGGAAATTCAGTGACAGAGTCTCGAGTGACAGTGGTTTCGGGGTTAGTGGAACACACGCGGGAAGCATCGTTGTGTGTCGAGTCGTACGTTTACGAACAAGCCGCGTTATCTTTTTTGTAAATACTCGGATGAGACGTGTAACCGGCAGTGTAGATCTAGCTCTATACTTATCGTAAACAGGGATATTTGATTAAGGAGTGACCGCGCGCGTTTGTAGTCCATTGACGTGTAGTCTACTTCCATTCGCATCGCCTTTGAAGTACTCGTCACGGAAACCTCTTTTAAAAGGCGTCCATCGCGTATATATATCACCGCGCACACAAGCCTCAGTCATTCTTATTCCGATCTTCGATACCCTGAATTTAGCCTGGCAAAAAGAAAAATTCCTCCCATTCAGCGTCAAAACACAAAAAAACGAAGCCTACACGTTAACAGTTCTCTCCAAGAAGAAGAGAGACAACGCACAGCTTCAAAGTGCCTAACCCACATGCCGTTCACCCACCCAGCCTGTCCCAGAACTTCTTCAGAATTTCGAAAGAATCGGGGGCTCTAACTGCTATCCTAACAGAGCATAACGCGCGCGCGCCTAATGTTAGGCTAATGCCGTCATTGACGCTCGGCGGAGCGCATTTCTCAGCGGGCACACGTCCTCCCGTTCAACGGCCGTCAGCGAAAGTAGCCCGTCGATTTCGACCCTGACGATTTCGAAAAGCCCGAGGGACCGAGAGCGTACGGGCCGCGCCGGTCTGCAATCGGGCAACAGACTCCGTGCTACGTCACTGCGGGGCCCCCGTGACACACATCACGGTAGCAACTCTAACGGTACCGAGCGGCGTGACCCACTCTCAGTCAGAGTTTTCTCTCGCTTCCTCTCCCGCTCCCGCCCCTCCCTCCCCAGCTCCTCTCCTTCCCCGGTCGCGGTCCCAGCCTCGGCACCTTCCCTCCCCCACCAGCCCGCCTGCCCGAACGCGCCTCCTTCGCCCCCTACCGCCGTCCTCCTCTCGCCACGGTCAAGTCCACTACGTTCAGAGGTTCTCTCCCGGCCGGAGTACACTTTTTCCACGTGAACCTTAGCTCGCATGGGTGAGCGTGCCGATTAAAGGCAGTAATGAAAGCGCCCTCCTCGCTCGCGGAGGTGCTGTCATGTAGACACGGCCCCCTGCCGTCGTCCTTTTCACGGAAGCGATCGGTCGCCGTCTGTCGCAGTGAAACCGATAGCGAGCCAAACGGCGGATAAGTGAGATCGCAGCTCCTCGTACCGTACCGGGCCAGCGGTCCAAACTGTGCGCGCCTTTACGTCAACCGCGAGTTATGAAAGTTATCGTGTTCCTCGTTCTCCAGGTGAGTGCGCACGGACGGAACGCGGAGGGTGATTCTTTCGATCGTTGTAGTTCGCGATCCCCCGGTCAACTGCCGGGGGAGATTTGCTTCCTGACTCGATTCTAGTTCGACGAAGTGGTGACTTGTCGTAGGATTTTGAATAAGTATTGTCAGACCGAGTTACGGCGTTACGTAGTCCGGTGAGAGGTGCAGAGTTTATTTTGCTGAGGTGTTCGTTCAAAGCGTTCGAGACGTTTCTTGCGATATTTACCTAATTTGTTAGTTAGACGACAGTTGAAGGGACTCTATGTGCATTGACGTTCGTGATTTGTCGGTTTTCGTATGCGGGTATAGTCGATCCTCAGTGATTTCAATGCTTGTACAAGCTAGGTCCCGTCTTTGAATCAGACGTTTTCGTCCAGGTGACCAAATTGCGACCTATAAAAATGTTCTTCTATTTCGACAAACATGTTAATCGTGTACCATCGAAGAGGTATTAATATTGATTGCGTAGCGAGGCTGTTATTAAATGTTGTTCCGCGCGACGTAGCAGCGAAAAACGTGGAGGATCGGTCGTCGGAGTAGTCGCGCCGTGGAGGCTGAGCGTAAAACCGGATTGTATCGCATCGGACGTATATCGAGCAGTTTTGATGCTCGCTCTCGGATTGAGCGAGAGATTTCGGACCCGCGGCGCCGGCATATAAACGTACGATCAGCCGCGATCCCGTTTGCACTGCCCGATCAGATCGGTGTAACAGGCGTTAACGGTATCTCAAAGCCTAGACCAGTAAGTAAATTCAGTCTTCCTCGAATTGCTCGATTGCACACGGGTGCGTTGAACGTCACTTCGGAAAATGAAAGAGAGATCCCGACTCTTCGCTCGTCGTGTCGCGAACAATTCGTATATGCGTCAAGTCGGTGCATCCGAGAAGCATCGAGGAAACGCGTCTGGCCATATATGCCGTCGTACTACTGTCAGATTATCGAGGCGTATGCAGACGTTGTTCTCCTCCTTTAAAGGTCTATTCATAATTTTTTAAACTGGCAGTTGATATCGATGTTTCTTCCGTTACTTTCATACGTTCTATGTTAGCTGTAATAAAAGCAGAGAGATAAATGTGTCACAGCATATTTCACGTTGCACGATCTTGCATTAGGTTTTCGCGTAATGTATGCGGGTGAAGATGGAGAAAGGACTGTGAGGGTTGTGTTTGCAGGTGATCAGACTGCAGCTCGCGAGATGTCAAGGAGGTGGCCCAAGCACTTTCGGATACGACGCATCGTCGGCATGTAGCAAGCCGTATTCCCGTGCCGGGCGTGCACGACTGGTGAATCTCCCATGTGACTTTCGCCGACAGAATTGGTGCACGATCGCCGGTAGCTCATATCCCTGGTACTTTGCCCTTAAAGGATCTGTTTCGTAAATCGCTTCAAAGACGATTTTAACGTTATCTCGAAAAACGCGCGCTACGTTCGGCCGTCTGGCATGTCTCATAAAATAAATCGGCCGCTACGACACGATATATCCATATTCATACGGGCCGAAAAATGGAAAGCCCGCCGGCAAAACGGATGGCTGTAGCCGTTCGTGAAAGTTGTGTCGTTCGAATATGCGCCGCGCGTGTTCGATTTCAAATGGACAACGTCCGCTTTCGATTATTAAATCTAATCGTGACGAGATTGTCGATGTCTACGACCGTCCTCGGCTTTTGGTTTCGTTAATGTCTATCATAAAGCGTAATCGGCATGTCGTTATAACGTTTCCAGTTACAGAATGTAGCGATCTTTGTTGTGTGCTTCGTTTTTAGGCATGCGGTGCGTCGATTCGTACAGGAGAATCAGGGATTGATGAGACGCATGTACGGCGATGAACGGCATATCAATGTTCTTCGTGCGGAGTTTGAGAAAAACGACATCGAGCTGAAGTACGATGATTATTATCCTCACTTCGCCGACGATCATAGGTGAGCTATCTGCGTTCGGCATATTGATTCGACGGATAGGGAAGTAGCGATTTATTAGAATCGGATATTTGCAATGTCAACGAAGTAAGGTGCAGTGGGGTAAATCTTCCTTTGGTTAGTATTCAATGGCTCGAACAGTATTCAACATAGGTGGCCGCCATGTATTCTGTGATTCCTCCGTTTAACTCGTTCGACAAAGTTCGTATTACTAATAATGATTCCGGTTTTGCTCCATAATCTAAACATATGAGTTTCAATAATTTTTAATCCAAATTAACGCAACTTAAAGAATAAACCATGCGCTAAATAAAAACACTAAGATTATTAGGTAGAAAATACATGAGTTTAAAGTAAACTTTACGATATCTGGGTCGGTTTTATCCCACGCCACCTTAAGCATATTTCGTGAGTATAAAAGGAACTTATTGTTGTTAGACGATTTCAATACGACGACGATTACGAGTTTACCGACGACGATCAACTCGACGTGAAACTGCCTACCGGTGAGGAATACGAGGGTCGAAGTTTTACGAGCAGATCATTTCACGACCCGACGACGAAAAGACTGAGCAAATTTCCGAAACTGAGCGAATACACGAGACCTCACTTCCGACCTACGGAAAGTTCTAGTCCAACGTCCGCGACAACCACGACGCCGAAACCGACGACAACGTCAACCCCAATTGCAGCGACCTCTTCGTCGACGAGTACAACTTCCCATGAGGAGAATGTACCGCAAAATTATTCGACAAAGTCAGCGCATTCCACGCCCTCGACGCTTACGACGGCAGCTAAGCCAACACAAAACGTCGTAAATGAGACGCACGTCAATAAACATGCTAACTCCACGGACGAGAATGTTGTTTCATCGACAGTGACGGTCGCTCATGTTTTCAAGGAGCAAAATTTCAGCATCAACGAAATCTCTGGACAAATAGACAGAATTGACGAGAATATAGAGGAGCCCGTCGAAGTTATACATCTTCCCATCGAGTCAGTGGACGATGAAACGACATTGGAACCATTAAGTACGACAGGGGCACCGTTCGCATCGATTGAGATCGAAGACGTGGACGAGGAGGTTGACGCCGAGGACGAGGAGTTACTCGGCACCGCGAAGGAAACGATCGTACACGAGACTTTCGTACCTGGCGAACAACAGCAGCAACAACAGCCGCAACAATTTAGGCCACGGCCCGAGTATCGACCTGCAGGCCACAAACCGGACGGGTCCAATATGGAAGGACAGCTTTATCAGGATGTGGCCGCAAAGGACCAGCACGAGCAGCCTATCTTAAAGCTCCGAGGCATGTAAGTACTCCCCCTAGTCCTACGAATCGACAATTTGGATGGGATAATTCATTCTTTATCGCCATTTTTACAGAAACGCTTGCCCGGTAAAAGAAGAGGTCGTTGCGCCGTTTTGGGCGAATAACACGAGAGGGGAGGTGTTGGCATTATTGAATCTTTATCCTTTCGAACAGTATGTTCATTGGGAAAAGTGCACGTAAGTAGCCGTGACGTTAATAGCTTGTAAGGTGCAGTGGGGTAAATCTGTACACGTGGCAAATCTGCACTTATTTATTATCTTATTATCTCCCTTATTTATTCGAATATACGTTGCATTGTACCAATTGTAAGATAGAAATCTTCCTTTGGTTAGTATTGAATGATTTGGATAGTATTCAACATAGGTGGCCGCCATGTACTCTGTGGTTCCCCCGTTTAACTCGCTCGACAAAGTTCGAATTACAAATAATAATAACGCTTTTGCCCCATAATATAAGGATATAAGAATCAGTAATTTTTAAACAGGTTGGGCAGTTTTACCCCAGTTCCGGGACAAGACCGCTCTAGCAGCACTGTTTATAAGTTATTAAGAAAATTATAAGTTTCAGAAGATATTTTTAATGCAAGTTAAAGAATAAACCATAAGCGACATAAAAACACTAAGATTACTAGGTTTTAGTGGAATAGATAGAAAGTACATCAGGTTAAAGTAAACTTTACAATTTCTGGGTCGGTGTTACCCCACTCCACCTTACGTTTGATTAAGATGTCGGTCCACTAACGTCGATTGCTTGTCTTTTCTAGCCATGAGAACAAGCAAATGTACTGCAGGGACGGATGCAGATGTGAACAGCAATACAGATTGCACAGGCTCCTGGCATACGATCCCAACAACGAATGCCGCGGCATCTTCAGCGACTGGTTCAAGTTCCCCAGTTGCTGCGTATGCCGTTGCTACGACTTACCTGTTGAATTTCGCGTCACGTCTCGTTCACCTCGTACGCAAAAGCAACGAATAAAGGTGCAACGTCCACGGTCGCGTTATTCGTGAGATCGACAAAAAGACAATGAGCCCGACAGCCGTGTTAAGTGGATACAAAGTTTTTACTTTAATGGGGGGAATATTTCGAATTAACGATTATGGCCAATAACGAGGGGTTTATGCATTGGGAAAGAGGTTTTTCCGATACGATAACTTGATAAATAGCTGCCGATGCGGCTGTCGGAGAATTTGCTTGCCAGCGCGAACGAGGATGCTGACTCTTGTACAGTGAAACAGGATGGACTGATATAATTTAAGTACCAGTATATTCATTGAAATTTGAACGGTCCGCGCCAATAATACTCAGTAAAGTAGTTAGAATGCTATGGATTTTGTTGTCGTTAAATTTCATAAATCAAATGTATTATGGCTAGGTACTTACAATTCTATCTGCCATAGCATCGTGCGAGTGTCGTTTGAAGGTAAACGACCGGGGATCAAGGAGTTTGTACGGCGTCTAATGGCTTTTAGGTAAACAGGTTGAGGACAAGGTGCTTGGAATAGATGGGGAAGGGGGGTTTTCCGGGATCCCTTATAAAAGTCCTCTTCCACGACGTCCAAACTTCTGGATCTCTGCGAGGACTTGTATAAAGATTTGTAACGTCACAGAACCTGTTCCGATTCTGCGACGTTTGTATACTTTTATAATTAACGCTGTATAGTTTACGATACTTTTTTAATGTTACGGTAACCCTTCAAGTCGAATTGTTTCACTCGAAAACATTGATTCTTTAATTTTCTGTTAACTGTCGTACACAATCGGCTTATAGGGTTAATACCAATTGAGTTAACAATGGATAAGTATATATTTATACATAATTTATACAACCGAAGGTTAACAGTAAGACTAAATTATGCAATGACTTCAATGCCGTCGCGTTGATCCCTTAATAAGTACATACATGTATAACTATGGAAAGTTCTCTTGTGGCGCAACCAGGAAGAAACGACCTCTTCGTGAGAAAAGTATGCTTCCACACAAATAATGGACTTGAATAATAAACTGAAACTTCTGGTTGTTCCATGTATCAATGCATTCTGTATATCGACGTTTCTCCGATCGGACTGCTCCCTGTTTGAATTGTTCGTAAAGCAATCAGATAAGGCTCGTGAATAAAAGAACGTACGCCATTCTTCCGTTTTCTGTTTGTTACTTTCATTTATTATTAATTAATTGCATCTGAAGGACTTTATATACATATATAGATACACCTATCACGTGCGCGGCTGTTTAATGTTCACACGTGGGTCGACGCCTTAGTTCGCTATAGTGTAATGATAACAACGATAAAGTAATCTGTAATCTTGAAGAGACACACTCAAACTATTAGCGACCATACAGAAAGAAGAACTTAGCGTGCAAGTGTCGTAGGCTATTTTCTAAAACAGCGCCCGATGTCGATTCGTTAAAGTGAATTAGACGTGTTAAGAAACGTTGATTCGGAATTATGAACGTAGTTGCGCAGCATGTGTAGCTTATCGGCTGATTAACACGGAAATGTGGTTATAGATAGCTCTTATGAAATCCCTGTAATTTGCTATAGATCCAACGTTATTAAGTAACAAAGAACTTGCATGCTTCCGGCGGATAAATGGCTTACAAACAACGAACCTTAACGTTAATACTTGTTCTTCCGTGGGCATTTTCCCGTGGCGCCGAAATAATAATAATACCGATTGCCTATCGTACATTATTCGATATCAGATATGCATATGCACGCATTCGCATACACTTCATGCGCATTGGCGTGCATATGTATAAACGTTATAACATTAAAAACGTCATGTTATCCATGCAGCGTCGCAATATATGTATGTACATATCATATAGTGTGCATATATGTATATATATATACACACACACATCTAATATACGTATGTATGTATAAAGAAAAACTGTGTATAAATAGAAGCATATTTATAAATACCACCTAGAACATTTGGTATCAAAACCATTGTAGGAAGAAGAGACCTTAGAAAAAACAAGAGGGGAGCATTGTGTCGATCGCAACATTTGACGACACAACAGTTAGCGTTTTATGGTACAACAGCGTAAGAGAAATGATTTAACACGTAAAATGTTACATAGAAAGAGAAACAATGTTATTTTTCCCGCGCTCCCATAATTACAATCGCGAATTCAATTCTTATGCTTAAATATTGATGGACCTAGCAACGAAAGAGATTGCTTACGACCGATTGCCTATCGATTGCTTCCGTTTATCATCGGATTATTGCGTTTCCGGGACTCTTGTCCTGTCTCGCGACACATTCAAATCGAACGAAATGTATTAACCCTCCTTATGCTATGCCGGAATCACTAGTAACATACCACGGAATAGAAGTATGCCAATATATGATTACTATAAGAAATGTGGGTATAACACTTACTCCGCATGAAACTGTACAGAAAAAAATTGATACTTGTTCTACATTTATATCACTACCTGACATAGCTGTAATAATTTAAACGACGAATAAATACGATTTTTTTTTATCATTTCTTCGCTATCAACTTAATCACTAATCATGCTTAGCACTGATGAAAATGCTTTTACGAGCCAGAATTGAGTCCGGCACAGTATCCTGAATTTCAGGAATCGGAAGGTTAAACAGAATAACGTGAAATCGTCGTCTAATACATCTAACAATTGCACCTACACTGGGCGAACATTACATGAGTTCAATATCTAGATTGATATATGCATTTTGTCGTGAAATACTGAGCGAAAAGTATGGGCGTCAGTGATCTGGACTGGCTAAGAACTTCGACTATTGATTGATAGTTAAATTAGTCAAAAGAAGGAAGATTGTGTAGCCAAGATAATCAAAGCGTTAACGTAAAAACTTCAGTCGGATCAATTAATCGTTGCAGTCGACATTTTGCATAAATTCTTGTTACACACCGTCCATCATCCTCTGTGATGTTTCGTACCTCACTAATATCCCAGCAACACAACTGTTCAATACACGATAAGTCGTCATCTTATCAGCTTATAATTTCCGGGAAGTTACCTTAAATCATCGAATAAAAATTTCAGCCGAAAATAGCTTTCCTCGAACCTAAAACGGGCAGTTGTATGTCTACAAGATTCACTATTTAGTCGAATACTTTTGTTTCCATTAAGGATGTATAATTATTTAAGAAGATACGCGTTTTTTGGGCAGTCGGAATACGGCAGGAGATGCGGGAAGACAAATGATCGTGACATGCGTGATTCTCTCCTTGTTACTCTCCAAACCGATCGTCAAACGATGTAAAAAAATACTAAAATTTCTTATGCTCTAGAGTACGTAAAAAGTATACTCATGTCGACAGAGTTTCCTTGATGTCGTTAGCTCTATTTATAGGCAACTTCTCGCGTCTTGTTTTGCGCGAGATTGCCGTTCGATCAGCTTTTGTTTGCAGTGATAAAGCGCAAAGTGCGTAAAGTGAAATTTTCGTTTTTGATAATACTGTTATCTGATTCTCGTAGGTTGTTCGCGAAGAAACAGGGCGTACCATCGAACAGTGCGGTAACGCCTGCAATTTTTCAGTTGCCATTCATTTCCGTTAAGCTCGCAGTGATTGAAAAACGTTTGAGCAGTCTAATTCTACGGCTAGTTCCGTCCCTCGATTAGTTTCGATTCATATAAAAAATACTTCTTCTCTTCAATCTCGCGACAATCACTAATTTACTCGTAGAGTGTTAACGTTAACATATGGATTACGATTTAACTTTATAATTTCTTACTCGTCGGTCGCTGGAGAAAGGCTAACAGGAAGCGACAGGACGATCGAGTGATTCGCAGATAAAACAGTCAACTTTCGTTCGCTTTCGCTACACGTATAAAATTAGTTGGCAAAACTCTGTGATAATGGTAAAACGTTATCGCCGTTAACCTTTTCCCAGCCACTTTTTCCTGTTTTTGAGCGATCGCGGATGAACGATCGATGAATCGTGAACGAACGTAGAAGGCTGATTCTTTCGAACAGTTTGCGAAAGGTTTGTTCTGAAAAACATTCACGGACTCTTCATGCGGATTTCTTCAAAGCAGCCTTTCTCTATCGGCAACATCGAGCATCGATCGTCGAATAACAATTTACGGGTATACATTAGGAACGACGAGAACAACGATAGAGGCACAGCGCTCTGTTTGCATCGATTTACTTGCATTGCGTCAGCGTAGAAAATTACAATTCGTCCATTTTGATGTTACGGCGTTCGATAATACTGAGACGAAACGCGATTCAATAAAGTGACGAGAGAGAACGTCGTTGACAGAATTCCCTGTCAGTTGCATACATTAACTGTAAGTCGAATACGTTCGGTGGGTCCTTTGCACCCGGAACAAAAATATTTTGATACAAAGGCAAAACATTGACCATTATAGAACAATGATTTCTTCCACTTTCTGAATTACCACAATTAATTGTCAATTCCTGTGCACCCTGACAATAATTTTCCACGCACCCGTTAATATTGCTTGTGAACGAGGTCAAAAAATTCCTGTTCCTTTCAATGAGAGATATATAACTATACGAATACCGTTTTGCACGTTACTTTTTACAATGAGGTAACGCTTAGCAGCGAAGTTGTTGATTGTGAAGTGTGTTCGAGAGTCGGAGAATCGATGAGATGGCTTGAGACGAGTGAAGGGAGAGAGTTCTCGTGCTTGATCGTTAAACGGCTTGAATCCTCAACGTGAATTAAACTTATCGGACGATTCGCACAAACTCTTACAATCATTCTCCCGCGAGAAAGAATAGTCGACAGTTATGATACTTTCGCAATTAGTATTAAGCGCAAATTTTTCAAATTTTTTTTTCATGCCAAGTATGATAGTTGACTGAAGAGAGTCCTCTCCGGTTCGTTTTCAGGACAAGTATAAGTCTGTGGATATTGCACTTTGCATGAATACCATATGCTTGGTAAGGTGTGCCGTTAAAACGAGAAATTGCAATTATGAGAATGAAACAGATGTTTTGAGGACGTGAATACATTCGAGTTGAAGCCTCTCTTCACTCAGACAAATTACGTGAATGCGACACGCGAGATACCTGTAAAAAATATAGGGTGTCAAACGTAAGGGGTCGAAAGCTACAATGGGACACTCAACGGTATTGGATAGCTTATGTTTGAGCAGAAGACAAAGGTTTATCGAAAATATATGACGGACTTTGACTGTTCCGTCATGTTGTCGCGATAGGAAGAGGCAGACTCGAGAAAGCAACGAGAAACGGGCCAGTTGCTCCATTCATCAAGTATCGAGTGACAACGTTAACAAACATCCATACATCGATTTCTCTTTAACGATCATTACAACGGATAATCTCCCGACGCCGTTTCATAGAAACGACGACCACTGCTAATGACATCACTGTTTCCCAAAGTTGCTTCGATCCGCTTTCTTCTGACACGCGTCGAGTTATCACTTCAAAATCGAACTGGGCAGGCAGGACAGAGCGGTAGTACGCGATTGCGATGTAGAATTTGTCACGGAGAACTAAAGGAATACTATTGAAGACTAGTCGTGATCCGCGCCCAGATAATCTTCCGTTCGCCCTCTGCTGAGAAACGAGCGAGCTGTCCAATTATCCGAGCCTGACCCCCGTTTATTGCTTCTTAGCTACGTAATATATCACCGTCAACGCTTCAATGATCGATTAATAATTACCGGTCGTCTCGCTGACAGCGGACCGACGCCGACGTGTTATACGTGTAATGTGTGCCAATTATACCATTAAATACTTGAATTATATACCTCGGTGAGTAATAAACGACGAGCGGACGAAGATACGCGGCAAAATTGTGTGTCGATGAATCTCGATCCCTGGCGTGGGCGATATATACACGTACGCATATGCTCATGTATATAGTACGCGTATATATCGGCGCGCGCGTGCCAGTGCGCTGACATCGATGCCTGTTATGTTACAAAAGTATATAAAAAATACGTGGGTACGGTAGTACGATGCAAGTGGTCGGCTTGGCGTTCTATAAAGTCCCTCGTCCGCTCGTTCATTCGCGATTAATCGTGCATAAAAGACGGGAGACGACGCTCAGCACGCGCCCCGTTACTTTGTTATTGAACGTCCTTAAACCACGTGCTCGTTATTGCGAAATATCAAAAGTGCGTCGTTAAATATATATATATATAACATATACATATATATATGTCATATGGATGTAAGTATTGCCCAAAATATGTGTTTAATATTATATGTGTATATGTATATATGTATGTATATATATACGTAGGATTGTTAAGTTGATATGTCATCGAAGCAGTAATATATTATAATGTATCACAGTGCTGTGATTGAGAATAATTGTAATCACGTTTTTCGCCTCCCCCTAATATTTTCATTCGTCCTTCGAACGATCATCGTTTTGGCGTTTCGCTTCGCCCCTCGACCTATCCCCCAGTTTTGATATACAGTTTATATTCCTTTCGCATTCTTTTCCTGTCTCAATTCGTAACGAATTCCAAATTGATTGGCGCGGTTAAATATCGGGAAGTATGTCGAGATGTTAGTGAACTTTCTTTTCGGTAAGACGGTGAGTTTACTCAAAGCAGGCTGGGAAATGTAGGGGGGATGAATATCACGGGACATCACTTTCATGGTATGATAGAGCTGTATAAAACTTTCGTAGTTTTGCCAATGAATTCCAACATTCCTTATTATCAACATGTACCTGAGGTCAGGTAATAATCTTGCAGGTACTAATTCGTCTCTGTCGCATAGAAATCGTTCATCCAAGCCTGTTTTAAGAGAAACCCACATTTATAGCTTCTGGTGAACATGAAAAAGTATATTTTTTTGTTTATCTTCTCTGTTAAGCTCGCTGACACTACTGATTACGAATAAATTTACTTGTAACCCTTACGTTAGTATTCCTTTAATTTTTGGTCTCGCTTGTTAACTTACGCCTAAATATTGTCACGTTAGAAAACTAAATTTTACGAAAAGCAATGCTTACTTCGTGTCTTTCTCTTTCTCTCTCGCTCTCTGTTATACCCGACAATGTTCCTCTATACCATAACACATTTTGATAGGAGGTTACGAGAATTGTGGCAAATACTGAAGCTGCTCGAAATATCCCGTGAAGAATGAATGTACCGATGACGATTCGGATGTCAAATGTTATCGCGGTCACTTATTAGTACAATAACGAAAGGATAGTCTCTCAGAAGCGTTAAACCTCCTCGTTGAGCAGGAAGAGGCTGATGTAATAAATTTTGTCACTTTAAGTATTACGTGTATCGCATGTAGTCACTTTACAAACGTGCCGTATATGCATTTCATGCATTCACAGCACATATCCGATAAAATCTTCAAAACTCATTACCTTTATCCAAACAGTAAAAAGATATTCAGGTACAAATATCTAAATATTTTTAACAAGACGCGGGACACGTGAACGTGTACCGAAAATCTGTTTAAGAATTTATCAAGAAAAGGAAAAACAGATCGACAATGAGTGTCCGATGATGTATATGAATTACGTTTGTTGCTCTGAATTTCGATACTTTACCGTTAACGTACCTGTACTCTTAAAACGTGCTTCTCAAAAATTCTTATTAATCACATTTACACTACTTCTCTTGCACCTTATGAGACGTCGTCTTAAGCTCGTTAAAAAACACCATAGTGTTCATTTCTAATTCGAAAAATTCGTGAACTCTCGTTATAAAGAAAAATAGCAATTGCGCCAATTACACCTGATCAGTTTCCTATGGATAGTTAACAGAATAATTTTTTTCCTTATTGGCGCTTACTCCCCCTTATTAGGTATTTACAATTCGACAGCAGGAACCGAATTTCATATATCAATTCCGTTTCTCCTATACAATAGCAACATCATAACTTGGCAGGTTTTCTCAATTCATGTTAATCCCTCGAACTAACGAACCGCGACATGTGCGATAAGTTGATTAAAAAATATATATATGTATATATGTAAATTATTCGCTAAATTATAGCCTAATTCTAAAACCTCCCGTATCAACTAATCAATAATTAAGCATTTATATTCAATAAGATTGTGTAAATAAATTATATACAAATAAGTAACTTTCTCAAAGTATAACATTACAATCTTTTGTACAATTTAACTACTTGCCACGAGTAATCGCTCTTTCTCAAGAAAGTGTCAGTTTCATTCTGTACACCGAATTAGTCCGAGGGTTTAACAATCTTTACCCGCACATTCTTGCCGCAAGCTTATTTAATAGCTATCTAACAAACATCACGGACTGTCAATGTTCATCCACCAAATGATAGAGCGGGCCGCGATACGACGCGTATTAAATTTAATTCAATATCTATCCGTCAATCCACTTATGGTCTCATGCGATTTGAGGGCTCTACATGCTTTTTGTTACATTGCATTCTCCGCCATTAAGCATCAGTCCTATTACGACAGCTGCGATCTCGACCGATCGAGGTTCGAAGCAAAATGACAAGTTGGGCGAATTACGCTACTTTCCCATCTGAACAACGTGACACGGCTATAAGTGAAGTTTTGATTGTCTCTTATCCGCCGATAAATATGAGCTTATTGCCAATGTGACAAGACACATTGATTTTCGAGAACACGTGAGTATAGATAGGGTTGTTTGTATGATCACCTTCAATGGTTATGAGATAAAAATGCGTACAACCTTTCGACGAATTAATAGGAACTCATAAAAAAACATTCTCGAAACAATATGAATTTGTATAATACAAGAAACGAATGACGTAAAGAGAACGTACAATTTTTGAATAAATTAACAAATCCACATGCTGTTTGCGGGAAAACAATGTAAACAATAAACAATATACTAATGATAATACCCAGCAACAAATGAAAGTATAGAAGAATGCAAAATTCTTTACGCGAAAATGCGTGATTGTAAAAAACAATGAAAAAGAACAAAGGAATCTAGCGAACAAACTGATCGGTGTAGGACACCGACACAGTCTGCACGTATGCTTGAATGGTAAACATAAGAGACCATAAATAAAAAGATTTTGCAATCGATTTACGTGTATCACGACGTAAGGGCCCCCTGGTGGAATTAGATTGACTTCCACTGTGGTTTGTGGGGGCCCCTTTGATGTCAGGGAGCCGCTCGAGGAACCCACAGTGCTTTGCTCTGCTCGTCATCAACGGCAGCTTTGACTTGCGTGCAAATGTAAGCCACGTTGACTCCTGCCGGGATCACAGCTACAGGCAAACATTACGTTTCACGTTTACACAATGCAGTACACGAACAACGAGATATGCAGATGATTGTAAATATACATACTAGAAATGTAATGTCTGTACTCCGCTTCCAATTTGAGAGCATGCTCGTACATTTCTTTGGCAGCTTTGGCACTGACTTTATCGCTTGGATACCTGGAATCTTTCACTTCCTTTATCTGCTTCGTGCTCTTGAATTTAATTAGCAGCACGATCGGGTAGATTTGATGTCTGTGCAATCTCTCGATAGAAGCAATTGACACATCCAAAATGCAATGAGTATTCTGCGGACGAGAATAAGTGATTTTAGCGGTTAGAATGGAAAATCCTTATTGAGGAATGAAATATGTGAGATAGACTTACTTTCTCGCAGATATCTTTAACAGCTTGGACAGTAGTGCACTCGAAGTAGCTGCCTTTTTTCCTGTAATCCACATAAAGCGAATCTCGCAAACCCTGTTCAAGTGTTGCTTGGGAACAGTGCATTGCTTCCGCAAGACATCTGGTGAACTGTCCTGGGAATTCCTGCAAAAGTTTCGTCGCCACACATTCGCTTAGAGGTCCAATGATCAGCACGGGTCTGAGTGCTGGATCTGGAATACAATGTACGCAATGTGTTAATAAAATGCCAGTCCCAAATAACGAGGAGCTTAAAGAAAGAAAGCAAATCGTACAATCAAGCCTTTCGACACGTTGGTAGCTTGCCGGTAGACTCTCTTCATTCAAAGTTCCACTGTCACTGTACCAGCCCAGATTGACACCGGTAAGTTGCGAAAGTTCTTTACTGTCTCTGCTGGACGACCGCTGATGTTTTTTTCTGCGGAAGAAGCTTCTTCTTGCGCTCGTTGTTCCGCGCCTGCCAGCATCCGTTTCTAAGTCCCCGAGGGATCTTCTTAACAGTAATTCTTCCTCGACTCTGAATAAATAATAATCAGTTATCCCATCATGACCCCTGCAATCCTTTGATACTCGTGCACAACGCATACTTACTTGAATTTACTCGGTATTATCCCACACGTTTGCCTTCTGCCAGTCTGATCCACCAACCAAGCTCGCCAATGTCCCGGAGTGCCATTGAACATGGTGTTATCGACGTACAGAATATCATCTTTATTGAATCGAAGCTGCAGACTGTCTCCCACTTCGCCAACTCGATCGAACATTGCCTTCACGTAAAAACTGTCCCCTGGCTTATCCTTGACCTCGTTATACCTCTCTGGTATATACTGAGCGATCAGAGTGACCTTATCAGCCGGTCTGGCAAGTTCCAAGGCAGCTTGCTCAGCGGTGGCCTGCCTCAGATCGACACCGTTGTACTCCAGAATGCGATCACCGGTTCGCAAGCCGGCATCCTCCGCAAGGCAACCTGGCTGCACCGAGTGAACGAAGATTCCAACACCGTTGCCACCCACCAACGAAATCCCCAAGTTGGAACACTTTCTCGTTTCGATAAAGAGGTACCTAGGGTCGCTTGGCGGTGGACTCTTTCGATTTTGTTCCTCCTGCGTTGGACTTCTGACAGTGGCATTCTGTCGTTGCAACGTCGTGGCCGCCTGATTGAGCTGAGCGCGAGTCAGAGTG
Organism: Anoplius nigerrimus; assembly: GCA_914767735.1. NCBI lineage: Eukaryota > Metazoa > Arthropoda > Insecta > Hymenoptera > Pompilidae > Anoplius > Anoplius nigerrimus. The sequence goes on from OU612084.1 coordinate 14,039,944, forward strand.
TTGCTCGTCGCGCGCAAGGTGTCCAGGGTGGCAGAGTTACGCATGTTGTCCAAGGTCGCTGAGTTCCGCAGCTCCGGCTTTCTGATGTTGATGTCCAGCGAGGCTGAGTTCCGCAGGTCCCGTTCCCTCTCCTGCGTGCTACGAACCTCCAGGGAAGCCGAATTTCGGATGTCCCGCTCGGCACGCAGCGTGCTCAAGGTCGCAGCAGCCTCACGCTCCGGCTCGGAACTCTCGAGAGGCTCGATGGTAGTCTTCCTCGGCGCTTCCGGGCTGTTGCACGGCGTCGGAGAACCGCTTCGACTCCCGCCCTCCGCACCACCTGCCTCTGAAGAACTAGACGACGCTGAGCCTTCGAGCTCGTTGTACTCTTACGAAAAAAAAAAATGTCGAAGACGTGTGTGAAATTGACATGTTGATGTAGTCGATGAAGCGAAGTCAAGCGGGAGACATTGATCTGACTAAGATGAACATTGATAAAACGTGCATAGAGAAGAAGGGTGTATGCCAAAGTGAAGCTACGCATTCTCACAGTTAAAGTACTCTACTCACTGTCCGGACTGTACTGCACCAGCATCGTTATGGAATTACCGCACTGACGGAGAACATTGGCGGCCAGCTGGTAAGTCGCACTCCTCATGTTGATGCCGCAGACCTCCAGGAGCTGATCGCCGATCTGGAGACCGACCTGGGACGCCAGACTGTGCTCGCTGACGGTGGACACGAATACACCGCCGCTCTCCAGGCAAGATATCTGAATGCCGAGTGGCTCCACTGACTTGTCAATGTGCACTCTGCGCAACTCTCCGGGTGCGGGTCGCGGCTGGGAGTAGCAGTAATCCGGCATGCTGGATCGTTTGTTGCTACTGCTACCCCTTGTCGTGCTTCCCGTGCCGCCGCTGCCGCCGGTTCCGGGGCTGAGGACCTCCACGTGGAATGTTGGCATCGGACTGCCCCTCTCGGAAGTGCGCTCTATGCTTCCGGTGGATAGCTTGCCGACGCTGCTCTTGGAGGTGACGCTCGGATTGGATGGTATGCGAAAGCGCTGATTCTCTTTCTTCCTCGGGAAGGTCCCGCCCTCGTAGCCGTGCGTGTACGAGGGCACGTCGTAGGCGGCAGTGCCGATGGGGGGAGCACGGGTTTTGTGATAATGCAAGTCTACGGAGGGTGTGTGCAAGTGTCCGAAGCCCGTCTGCGGGCCGGGACTATACGGAGGTTCGAAACAATACGATCGTGTGTCGGGAAGTCCTATCGACTCCCCGGACTGTGCAGACGGCAAAGACGGTGGGGAGGGATACCTTGAGGGCAGAGAGTTCTGTTGATGGGGATGCGGATGAGAGTGTGTGTACGGGGGAAATGAGAAATTACCGGCTAGCTGTTGCCTTGGGCCGCTCGTGGAGGAGGCCGAGGAGCCAATTCCGGAATAGAGCTGCGAGTGGGCTCTGTTATGTTGTAACGTGTCTACCTGACTCTCATTACTGGCGCCGTACTTCTGCGCCCTCTTCTTCGCGTAATAATCGAGATCTTTGCCGATGTTACCGGACTTAACGGAGAAGTCGATGCTCGTCTCGGACGGTGCCAACGTCGAGCTGAGCCGATTATCGTTGTTCTCGAACTCGCTCACCGGCTTCTTGTCGATCGGGATGTCCTTAAACTGTACGGCTGGCGTAAAGGACTTCTGTGTAAAGAGCTGCCCGGACTTGCTGAAGTTCGGCAACGGTGGCGTTTCCACCGCCTTGTAAACCGTATGTCTGTTGCTGACATTGGAGAAATTAGCTAGGGGAATGGGATTAGATATACGATTGTAGTTATAACTGTCATACTTTGGCGGTTGATTGAGAAGAACGCTGAGCGGCAGCCGTTCTTTCGTTTTGCGCGGATGCAATATAGTGCCCGTGCCATTTTGTATTAGCGGGCCACCTCTGGCCTTCGGCCATGTGCCACCGTTTTTCTCAACTTTCTCAGTGCCGCGCCTTTTGCTCCTTTTCAGCACGCCGTTATTAGCTTTCTTGTGATAGCTCTCGATCACCGAGTCGAGTTCCGCTATCGCATCTTGCTCTTGCTCGAACGTATTCGGGCTTGAGTTACGATGTCTCTTTTTCTTCTCCTCGCGATCCTTGCTGTGCTTACGACCTCTCACTATATCGATCTTCTCTCGAATATTGTCCCATGCGTGACTAATGCCACTAGGTTTTTCTCCGCTGACAGATTTAGACACTTTGTACACGCTTCTATCACCCAAGTTTGACGCGATGTATCTCCTGTCGTAATCATCCGACGTAGTTTTTAACATAAGCCTTTCCTGCTCAGTTTGCGAGCAGCTGTTAACCATTTTTTGCTTCTCCGATGCAAAATTACTATCCATCGTCATTGTTTCCGAACTCGTTGCTGAAGGAAGCGGAATTCCTTTCAATGTCGTAATTGTCAATACGTCAGAGCTGTTATCGTTTAAAATTGCCATTGCTTCGTGCGCAGTACCTATACCGTCCATGGGTTTGCTATTAATCTGAAAGGAAACGTATTGTGCTGCCTTTAACAAAGCGTCTCTCTCACACAATGCAACGAATGATCTTTTCTGTCGAAAAGCTCTCAACTCGAGAAAGACAAGCGGATTAACTTACATTCAATACTCTGTCACCTACAGCAAGGTTTCCGTCCTTCGCAGCTACGCTACCGGGAGATATCTTCGATATATAAATCCCGAGTTCTAGTGCGATACCGTGAGGCACGGTACCCATTGGTAGCTGCGTCGTTCTCAATGACCTTCTGCCGAGTCGTCGTCTTCTTACAGCCACCGTCGCTGGTCCCACCGTACAAGAACGTAACGTTTCCAGAATTACTCGCGTAGAAACGGACGTACAATCAACATTGTTCACACGAAGAATACAATCGTTCACCTTCAATTTTCCATCAACGATTCCGCCTTGCGTTACCTGAGCAACGTAAATGCCCGTGTCATTGGGATAATATGGATTATCACGCCCCCCCACCAGAATCAAGCCGAGATCACGATCCGAATCTATACAAAGACGACCGAGATCCAAGTGAATCGACACGACCTCCCATTCGTTAACTTCCGTTTCTATTGTCGAGTCGTGACCATGAGATAGTCTCAACGCGTGATCACTCGACTCTATCTTCTCCTTGAGATCCTTCAATTCTTTCGACGCTTCGTTTCGTTGTTTCTTTATGTCGTCAGAATCGCGCAACGCACCGGCCAACTCCGAAACCGCACGATCACGCTCCTTTCTCAGTCTGTCGCATAAAGTTCTAATGCTCTCCCGTTCTAACACTATTTTATCCCTTTCACTGAAAGCCCAGTCCCTTCTTCGCTTCGATACTTCCGCTTCCTGTATCGCCTCCTCCAATTCTGCTTGCAGAGTGTCGACAGACTTGCGAAGCTTGTCCAACTCCAAATTGGCTTGGTCCAGATTATCCATACGTTCCTTGTCCCTCTTCGCGTAATCTCTCGTATTGGTCTCCCTTTCTGCTTCCTTGCTCGAGTTATCTCTCTCCCGGTTGTACGAGTGCAACTCCAAACGATTCTTGTAATCCCTGCTGGCGCCATCCGAATAGTCACCGAACTTTTGTCGCAGCTCGTTGCACTGCTTCAAGGCTTCGTCTCTGTCCTGAAGTGCCGATGAGATCTCTCGCCTTAAGGTTTCTATCTGATAGGACAGTGTCTTTTTCTACGAACAAAGAATACAGTTTTGTGCATCGATTACCATTACCCGAACGTCACATGTTACAGACAGAGTAAATATAGCGTGGGAGAAGAAGAGTAATACGCTACCTCCTCGCAGAGTTGCTTGTTCTGATTTTCCAGATGCGTGATTTTCGTATACGCCTGCGTCAGGTCGTCCCCGAGTTTTTCCATTTCTTTGTGCACCGTATCCCTCTCCCCCATAATGAGACTGTATTCCTGCAGCGCGGCATTTCTCTCTTCCGTCAGCCGCTTCATGTCTTTGCTGGCTTTCATGCGTAACACCATCGCTTGATTAATTTCCTTTACCGCCTCTTCGTGCTGTTGTTGTACTTTGGACAAAGCTTCTCTATATTCGTTTCTTTCTCTTAACGCAATGTCCCATTGTCTAATCGCAGCAGTGCACTGTTGCTTTAACCCGTTACGCTCGCGAACGGCACTGTTACGCTCTTGTGCAACTTCGTCGTACTGTTTCTTTAGCCTAGCTGCTTCTTCTTGTGACAATTCGAGCTGCAGATGGGTCAGTAATAAAAATCAACATCGGCTGCCAAGAATGTAAAGAACAGAAGATGGTTAACTTCGCTCACCTTGTTAACAGCAGATGAATGCGACGATATCAGATCATCGTACCGTTTTCTTAGTGCATCGTACTCATCTTTAACGGCTTCGTATTTTCGTAGTGCGGACAGGTAGTGCTGATTCATAGTGTCGCTGCTGTTTGTATCGGAGACGAGAACTTCTTGATTTTGGCATCGCAATTCGGATACCTCTTTTTGCAGCGCTTGAACTTCCCGATCAAGTCGCTGCTTGTCGTTCACTAAGTCTCCGTACTTTCCCCGCAGAGCGGAGCTCTCTTGTGATGTTGCTTCTAATTGATTCATGACTGCTATGTGTTGTCCCCGATAGTATTCCAACTCCTTCATAGTGTGCTCACACCTGTATCACAGTTTTTACATTACATTGACATCCGTGGCAAGTAGAAAATCAACTTAACTATTTTGGAAAGCATGCCAATGATGATGTATGATAAGGACAAAAATTCGATTAAAAAGCAGTACAACTAAAACAAACGAAAAAAAAGAATAAACCAAGACAAACCGTCTTATAGTATCGGAGTGTTTATGCCTAAGTATCTGAAGCTGATGCATGGCTTGATCACATTGAGCCTGTAATCCGTCATAGTCACTACGACACTCTGGTCCGCCAACTGGGCTCCCAACACTGCTATAGCCGCCATTATCCCTTTCTACATGCCGCACACATATTTTGGTTTGAATGCATACATCACAAAACAATAAAAAAATGGGGGTAAGACAAACGAAAAAGACATGCTTGCCCATGTAATGGGACACAATTGATAAGATGTGCAATGATATGGAGAAATTATAATTTCATGTAATGTAATGCATGGGTATTAGGTAACTAAGAGCACATCATGAAATTTAAAACACTACGTTCAATAGTAGATTTGCTGGTTTTCAAAGCATTTGCACAAAGAGAAAGTGTGCAGAATTATACAAGACATAAAAATGGTTTCATAAATATATGGTTTCTTACCCATATTGAGCGCTCCATCTGGAAAAAGGAAATATTAAAGTCACAGTTAATCACCATTGCTTCCATTCACTTGATGTAAGAAAATTAATATAGGGAACAATGAAAGAATATTGATATAATTTGAAATATCTATTAAACACGTTATTGGAGTAATTTGGAGGAATGACTGCTTGATACACCAGGTAGAACAATATAATCAGGGGTCTCACTAGCTTTCACCAGAAAAGAAACTCTGGGTCACGCATGCAAGCATCATGATTCACTGCTTTTTTCCTTACTGGAGAAATTAGAAGCGATGCCTTGATTATCTAACACATCATTATTGTCTGGCATAAGAGATGAGCAAAACAGGGAATTGAAAAAACATCAATACAGCAGTATATTATAGGAAAGTACAATAAACATGTTTCACTCGCGTGAAACAATACTGGAATAGACAAATTATCGTACAATCAAAGTGTCAATAGTTTCGCATCTTACAAAACAGTTCCTACCAGCGTTATCCTGAGGATATGCAATTTCTGAGACACATTAGGAGCGCAATATTGCATTTGTACTAGAAAGAAAGAAAAATGTGTGTCTTACCACTACTTCCAGCACTATCCAGGGAAGATGCGCCAGAAGCCATGCTCTCGATGAACCAAGACTCTACCACAAATACTTTTCTAGCAAGGTACGTGCTAGGTATCGCCTGGAAAGTACCCATACGCTGTACTTCACGGAAGAGTGAACCCTTTGTGAATTACTAAGGAGCAGCCTTCGGGATGACATTACGGCTCACGATCTAAACGGTGCGCCGCGCATCAGAGGGATGCAACGTTGCACCTGCCACACAACCACGGCCGTTCGCGCTCCAACACAGACGCGGCGCGTCGCAACGTAGTAGCGTCGCAGAGATTTTCCCCGCATCTCACTTTTTCGTTGCGTCGTCGTCGTGCCGTGCGGTTCGCGCACAAACGGAGAGCGGCGGCGTCGGAGGCGGCGACGACGTCGGCGGCTACGGCGGAGGTGGCAGGCGGGGAGGCGACACGTACGTGGAGGACGGAGCGGACGTATGTTTTCTGAATGGACGTGATAAATTAATCCGCGCATAGCTGCTGATGTGTCTCCCGAGCGTGTAACAAGGGGGAAAGGCGGCGGGCCCTCGCGAATATTCCCGTTCCGCCCGGATTGTCATCGGCACGAGGTTATCCGCTTCGCGTAACGCGCCGCGGACGGCGTCGATCGACGGCCGCGAATTGGGCGAGTGCCGCGCGTGACACCATCTCGCCCGTCTCGGCGACGAAACCCTTATCGCGACACGACGAAAACGAGCCTGCGACACAACTGCGAGAGAGGCGATCCGCGGATCGGGGCCCCTCGTGAGGGCGAAACGATTAAAGCGTCGCGCGACGCGCCAACTGACTTCGCTTACCCGCTAGCCAATGTCGACGGACGCGGCCGTTCGCGCATACTGCACATCCCGAGGCAACTATCATCGCGATTCTGGCAATAATTGGTCGCTCACCTGCTGCACCAACGAGCCTGACAATTAGCCATTTTCATTCCGCCACTACAGCCCGTTTTGCATTGTCGGTAATATAAATACTGGCCGGGCGGTTAGTTTGGCACCGTTTCGTGTCGCGGCGCTGATACGGCCGATGAACGGTCGGTTAATCAACTCGGACAACCGCATCGTCGTCGGGGCTTATGCTGCGTCGCACGAAATCGAGAGAGAGAGAGGGAGGGAAAGAGAGAGAAAGAGAGAGAGAGAGAGAGAAAGTAAGAGAGAGACAGAACGGGTGAGACGCCGATCGAAACACTCGCGCACTCAGAATCCACCGAGACTCGACGTCCTCGGCTCGGGCGAGGCGAACGACGGCGATGAGGCCCGATGTCGGGACGGAACTCGTTAACTGCCGCCCGTGGGAATTCGCATGACAATGCGGCCGCCTTCAACAAGCGGTCATTCTCGCGGACGCGCGGGGGCGAGAAGCGGGGTACCTCCTCCACCACCCCGCCAAGTTACATTTTGCGCAGGTACCGGGACGCTCGAAGTTTACGACTGAGACGGTAAAGCCGTTCATGCCTTGGTTCGTTTCCGGGGTAATGGTGGGTAATAGGCGACCCTGTACACACGTACGTGCGCTCGGAGAGCGCGCGCGCGCGCACGGCTCCTTCACCGCTGTGACGTATGTGCGTGAGCCGTGTATAAAATGGGAAATTGCGTCCTTTCAAAGGCTGTGAGAAACCCTGGGCTGTATGTCGTAACAAGGCTGCGATACACGGGCAAACAAAGAGCGCAGGGTTACACTTTGACATCGCGCAAGGGAGCCTCACTTGCGTACACAGGCCGCAAACGTAAAGTTCTGTTTTTATTACACGAGGACGTTCGACCCTGACACGACAATGGATCGTAAAATAAGATGCTGTACTATATGATAATTATGATATTTTTTACCGCTATCGGGGCGAACGTCAGCGTGCAATTTTCCTATCGCCCTTTGTCGTAACGTTGATGCATCGTTCGACTATTTCCTTCTTCGGCTTCGCGCCATTCATTGTCACAGATGTAAAATCGTACGATTTATCCGTTTTACAGTTAGATCCAATCAAGGTTTCACTCGTACGGGATAGAGAGTAGGCATACGGAACGGATCCCGCATTCGGTATGGCGGATAAAGAACGTTGATATACGTAGCTTTGGTTTGAATAATTTTATTTATTGGGGAACAATATTACCACCAATCTTCAAGTCGACAGTCGTGCACAGAAAAGAAAAATAAGAATGCGAATACTTATACCAGTCATAAGAAATATATATTATCCTACTTTTAATATTAGGGAATATTAGTATTCGCAGTTCGGTTAGTTAGATTCGGGCGATTAATATTAAATACAAAATATATATATTTATAGCCGTAGTACTCTCTCACTTTCTCCCTCTTTCTCACTGTCTCCCTCTGCTTTCTCTTTTCTTAATATAATAACGCATATCTCTTTGTAATATAGATAATCTTTCTTTGATTTTGCAAGGCCAGCATAGAAATCACACTAGAGAATGGTAAACTTAGTTTTTTTTTTAGAGTTTGGACAATGGTTTAGATAGAGAGACGGCCATTTATCGAATGGGCCATTTAGTTGAACGCAATATTCGTTATGTACATTATTAAAAAATAATGCCGGTACAATAATAATGAAATTCATCACGGTGATCGAATATAATTCGCGACATTGTAAATTTTCATTAGGTATTTATACCTAATAGCTGTTCAAGATGCTTCTGAAAATAGTAAAATCACGTATTATACAACTTTATCAATGCCTTCTTGGTAATATAAATGTGCGTGCTTTATTCAAATTATCATAGTTTTTCTTGTATATACCGCCTGAATACGGTACGCTTAACGCGGTTATTATAATACACATCTTCTAGCACCTCAGAAACTTTTAATTACACTTGCGCTTATCGGCCATTTGGAAACATACTTCTTTAGGTCGTTAATTTTAAATACTGTGGCAAGCCCATATTGCAAATATATTATAGACACTCCGCTTTATTCGTATCACGACTAATGTATTTATTATACATGACGCTCAAACGTAATGTCATAAACGATCTCTTTACTTTTCATTCAACGAAAGTCTTGCGAATTCATGAAAGTTACACTTATCATAAAAAGCGCCCTTAATCTGTAACCCTCAAAAGAGTCCTTTGAGAAGCAATTTAATTTTATAAATCTTACATTGTTTTCCCTCTCTGAAAATTGTCAACTTTGTTGCGCCTCGCTGAAATATGTTTATAAAAGTTTTGCCCTGCTTTGGAGGAACGATACTGAATAGAAATTGATGTACGGTAAAGTCATTTGAAGTCGATTAGAATCTTTGATCGCGCTTGCATCTGCATTCGAGTCACGGTGCACCGCATATGCATTTAAGGGTAGCATCCGGAATTTTGAAGTTACGCGTGGGGGCCAATAAAATTTGCATTGCATTGAGGAAGTGACGTAAACTGGCAGGTCGCGGTTTCTATGTACATAGGAGAGACGCGATGCACTTCCAAGCGATATTGTATAGGCAGTGATAATTATTGTGTCTCAGCAAAAGTATTGGTAAGGGCGTTTAAAAGTTTCGTCTCGAAGTAGCGTGAAGGAAACAATTGTACTAGTACAGCAAAGATCATCGAATCGGGAAAAGAAAGTGTCGATGTCGTAATCGAAATATCGAAACATAGTTCTTACATACTGTACGAAAGGAATGTAGGAAAAGTAAGAAAAGAAATGGCTTTTACTACATTAAACTTTGGTATTACGTTTGTGAGTGAACTTTCTTGTCCCTCTCTTCCTCCATTCATTTTAACTCGTTCGATCTTCGCGTCTACATAGACAGCCAATTATTTACAGAAACTATATAAAATATAACGTGATTAATAATAATAATAAAAAATAATAATAATAATAATATAATAAAAGTCACATTAATACTAGAAAATACGAAATAATGGGGATGAAGTGCATAACTATGTACTTAACTTACTTTTTGTATTGGTGAACAATGAACGATAACACGTATCTCGTCTAGATGTGCTGCTAACACATTTGTACGTTACGCATATTTAAACAATTTGGTGCAGCTAACCCTAAGAACTGTTATAACTGTCGAACAACCTAACATTAGTTCAAACTAGTTACAGTTATGGGGGAGATTAATCGATGAGGCATTTGTGTTCACTAAACTCTCTTCCTCTAATACTAACGAACTAGTAACGGGTTTCGGTAAGGTCTTACCGTGAAAATACTGTAATTATCGATATATACCTTTGTGATCTCTCGGACGAGGAGAAAGTGTTTCGACGATACACACAGTCGTCGCCCATAACTACCGAGGCCAAATTTATACTCTCTGACAAAACGCAACGACTGTTATATTAATTACATCCGACGATGAAGACAACAATTTTATACTGCTGCGTACGTGGTGAGGGGATTATAATCCGTACAATGTGATCTCTAATTTTTTTTTTCGGTACCTTTTCATTTTCTAGATTTTTACACTTAACAGTTACACGGACAACGTGTATTGGTGCGTTACTTTCTGCGTGTTTTACATCTTTCTTTGTTGTTAGCGCCAGAAACACTAGTTCTAAAGGCCATTCGAATTTCATTCAAATTTAAAGTGACTAACATCGTTAATGACAAGATACTTCTACTGTCCTCGCTGTCTAAATACACACGTACATATCTGTACACACGCATGCGTACGGCGTGAACGTACGTATACGCGTCCACCTACCTATGTACTTTACAATGATATTGACTACAAAGGGGATTACCTTATAACTACTAATAAATTAATTGATAAATATCTCGGATATACGTCGAACAAGTACTTTTTAACAACCGGAGCCTACGCCTGCGAGATGTCCTCTGGGACACGTCATTTCCAACAATTTCGACTAAACACGGCCCGTTATACTGACTCTCATAACCGTGCGGATCACTTAGAAGTAATCGATTTTGTACCAACCTCTATCTAAGAAACGCCCGTCCGTACACACATCGAGTACACAAAGAAAGCGCATGTTGTTTTTTTTTTGCTGTTTTTTTAGTCGCGAATCTTACGTAATCAGTGGGAAAGATTGCGGATGCGTCTACGTGTCAAGTGGGGCGAGACGATCCCGGAAGAACAAAAGTTACGCAGAATTTCCGTGCGGCCTGTCCGACCAGCGACTAAAGTCTAATAACTGCAACGGGAAAGAATTATGCGCCGTTCATGACGGCGTCGAATATATCTCTCTGCGACATTTTCACACGGTCGACGTCTGCTGATTGTTGTTGTCCAGAGGAATGCTCGTTGAGCACTCCTTCAGCATGGCTCGTAACCGGCGAATCTCCTTCGAGGCGGCCGCAAGATTGGACTGCAACACTAATTCCTTTTCCCGGAGGCGCTTGATGTCCCGCTGACACGTCTGAAAGATAGATGCATATTTATGACATGAAAATTATACAGGGGTCTACGCTAAATATTCCTCTGACTCCGGCACGCTCTACTTCTTACTAAACCAACAAATTCCGTTCCTTCGGTAACTCGTGTCTAAACGTTTGAAACGTTACATGCTTTCAGGTTGACCGCGCGGGCAAATATTATTGCGCAAAGTTAATTATAAGTATGTCCGGATCGACGGTTTCAGTTATGCAATTCGGGGAAGCCTCACTTGTACCGTCATCCGGCGTTCGTTCGGAGCATGACTATTACAACTAATTCTACCATCAGCGATGTTACTAAACGATCGAAGTAATCGTAGTACCTGACCTCTGGCGAAACCTTCACTTTACGCAAGAATTCAACTCACCACGTTCTGTCTCAATAAGTCCAGCTTATCGCACTTGAGTCGCGCAACTTCCATCCTGAGAGTCTCATTCTCCGTGACGCCGTCCTTGGCCGTGCACCTGGCCGTGTCGTGAGTTTCGGCGGAGCTCATCGACTCAAGGCCAGTATCGCTGTCCGGATACACTGCCTGGTCGAGTTCCAGCTCGCTGTTCAACGAGCTGTCATCGCTCTCGGACACGACGCGTTGCGTGATCTCAGTTTTCTCCGTCCTGTCCTGCTTGCGAAGATTCTCGTGCGTCAGCCGTTGAACGGCCGACACGGTGGCGGCCTTCTCGACGATGGTGGAGTCATTATTGACACTGCAGTTGCCGACGGATGATTCCCTGCGATCGACCTCATCCTGTTGCAGAGTCGCTAGACTGCTGTCCTGATTGTCCGTATTCGAAAGACTGCTGTCCTGACTACCCAGACTGGGACTTCCTCGCTCAGAATCCCTTCGCAGGGTCAGATCTGGCGAGCCGAGAGGACTCGAAGGTTCGACGGACCTCTTGCCACTGACCTTCGTCGTGGACTGACGATTGCTCGGAGGACTCGGCTCCGACTGTCCCTTCTTCGCCAACTGTTGCGGCACGCTCTCCGTGGATGCATTTCGCACTCTCGATATGAGAGCTTTTCGCACGGTGTCGATGAATCTGGACCCGCTGCCACCTCCGCTTCCGCCGCCGGAAGCGGAAGCGTCGCTGGCCGTCGGACTGACCGGACAGTTGCTGCCGAATCCGATGCCGCCCAGGCCGATCGCTCCGCCGAGGAAGTCAGCTGTCTTTATTTGTAGCTCCTCCGTTAAGGACTCCAATAGGGCTGACCTGGTTCGCAGCTGGAATTCCGAGAGAGCGTTAGGACGCGTGCCAAGTCTGGAGGACCGCGGGCTTTCATTTGATTTTGTTAGGCACCGTTAAAATCTCAAGTGCACACTCGTCGTATACGAGTGGATAGGTAAGAACGTGGGAACCTCGGGTGTTGACAGGTCGAGGACGGCTCGATTTTCTTAAGCACAGTGGAATACGATGAAATGGGGCGAATTGTCTTACCTCGAGCTTGGCAAACTTTTCGGCCTTGTAGGCTGCATTCTCGGCGTTCACCAGCTTCGTGAGAAGGAACTCTTTGAACTCGACGCCCCTGAGGAAGACGGCCGGCGTCGGCAGGTTGGGTCCGAACCAGGGCACATCGTCCCGCGCCGTCACGCTCACCTTATACCTGCGCAACGAGGATCGATCTTACTTAAAGAATAATCTTGCACCAGAACGCTACGGCCGCAACGCTTCGCAGAACTCGTCAGGAATTCGACGCACGGCCTCCCACGGTCTCTCTCTACCCAGTCTAAGAGAATTTAAAATTCAACTACAATGACCGTCCGCGAAATTGGCCATCAAATCTGAGTCGCGAGCGTGAGCGCGAGCCAGATGGGAAATGATTCGGGTCAAGCGGCGAAATTAATACGGCCGTGAAATTCGACGAGCTCCTTTAGAATCATCTGTCTACTCGCGCTGACAACCGGTCGTTCGAGGCTTCACTCTGACCTTAGAGGCCCGCTCGCCCGCGCGTGCGTCACATAAACACAGCGTGCACATAAATCTAAGAATATACCTCGTATTAGGAGTGCAGGGGTCGACGACTTGGACGACGATGAAGGCATGTAAGAAGTGGCTAGCGATCATGTCTGGACTGAAGGGAGTTGGCTCCTCTTGGAATATGATGGCGACGATGTCATTGCCGATGTGCCTCTTGCGCTGCAGCTGCTGCGAGTCGCCGGGGCTGTACGGCAGAAGGCAGGCAACGTGGAAGAGTACCTCGCGTCCGCGAAATACCTCGTACACTGCCGAATCGCCGGTCTGTCCGTGTCTCGTGTCCAGGCCACCGCGATAGCTGCAAAAATGGGAAAAAATTCAGTATTCGCGGAGCGATGTCGGCGCGGCTCTATTTCAACCCGTCCGCCGCCGCATGTGTCAAAGTTGTTTATTCTCCTGTTCGTATCGCAAGGTCGCCGCTTATCGTCGCGCGTATATCGACGCCGTGCGAGAGCGTGTCCTGCAGCGAAGGTTTTCCGCCGCCCAGTAAAACAGTGTTCGACGACGTACCCTTTGTGATCCTTCAGGTCGATCTTCTGGCCGAGCAGGTCGAGAAACTCCTGGAAGGCCGGGGTGATCTGACGATTGCCGAAGAGCTGCTCCTCGGTGACCTGGCCGGCGCGCTGATGAAGGACGCCGAATTTGAACCTGGAGACGAGCGCGTGCTCGTCGTATCGCGCTATCAGCGTCCCCGCACCGGAACACACGACCGGCGTCAGGGTGCTCACGTTCAAGGTCTCGTTCATCGCCTGCAAAAGCGATAAGGGCGCGGGCGTTGATTACGAGTGCGTCAGTTTCGCCCGTGGTTTCTAATCTGCGCGCGCGCGCCCGTGGCTCGCCTAAAAGATTACGCGGCTAAAAAAAGAGTGGCCGACGCCTGTTTTTTCCGGCACCGAGAGAGAGAGAGAGAGGCTTTACCCCTCGTTTTCGGGCCCTCGGCAAAGGCCGCCCCCTTGTCTCGCCTTTTCCCGCGACATTGACTGAGGAGACGCTCGCCTTTTGTGCCCAGGAGGCGGGGAACCGCTCGCGTGCGAAATGTGTCAGAAGTTTCGATTGGGTCCGCGTGCCACGAGTGAGGCCGGTCCGCGCGAAAGTGGAATTGTTTCGTCGCGCTTTCCATCTTCGTCCCGGCCTTCGCGACAATTCGCGCGCGATTAGCTCGCCCGGATGTTAAGTAACAATAGAAACAGTAACGAGCCAGTTCTTCGGTAACCTCCGACGTTTCCTTCCTGCTTCTCGCTTTAGGCCGTATCGCCTTATTAGGAACGCCGAGCCGGCACGCAGCTCTCGCGGACTCGTAATCTTTTTGTTGCCCCCTCCCCCCCCCCCTCCCCCCCCCTCCCCCCCCCCCCCTGCCCGTGTTACGCCGACTAACGATTATCTCATGGCTCGCGATACGGACATACGGGTTCGCGTCTAGAGCCGTTTTACGGGGAACGTAATCGTCCGCTCGTCGCGCACGCAATTAAGAGCCAATTAGAGGCGAGCGACCGGTCGCTCTCTCGCGATTCTAACGGAATCGGAAGTTTCGCGGTAACAATAACCTGGCATCCGCGGATCGTTTCATTAATGCCATCGCGGCGAGACGTTACCCGGCTATTACGGACGGCGAGATACGGGATATTTCTTTGGAAACGGAGCTCCGAAAAAAGGTGCATTTCAAATCGGCCAGGCATCCGCCGAAACGCATCGGTCACGCCACGTTCTGGCTCGCGTATCTCAAACGATCGTCAGGCTTCCGATCGAACTAGCGAGGCGGCCGCGGCCGAGGCGAATAATTGCACGAAAAAACGGGGCGCCGATCCGATAATCATGCCTTGCCGAGCGTCAAACGCTTTCATTAGAGTTCGTTAAATGCGGCCGTGGATCCGTACCGTTGCGAACGGTACCGAAATATCACAGATCGTCAACCGGAATAATTCGCTTCCCAGTTCGGCGCGATAAAGAAGCCGGAGGAGGAGGAAGAGGAGGAGGGGAGGAGGAGTAACTCGCGACCGCCTCGCATTTAACGGGTGCATAACTGTTCGTAGAAGAAGGGGGGGGGGGGGGCAGAGGATTCTCGAGCGGCGAAAAAAGGAGGGAAAGAAGAGGCCCCGGCAAAGTGGAACACGGTGTACCGTACCTTGACCATTTTCGCGGGGGAGGGATTCGGGCCAAGATTCACAGCGGGCACCAGCTCGTGCGTCGATCCCGCTCGCAATCGGAGGAGAACTCGCCAATGCTCCTGCCCGGCCACGGTCTCGGCCTTAATCGACACCAGGACGGGCCCGTTTTCCCCATCGCGGCCCACCAAGTTCACGTGCTCCTGTAACAGAAAACGACAACAAGCGTAAGCTTACGCAATCCGGCCACTTCCGTGACTCTTTCTGTGTCACGCCAGTTCAACGACGCTTTCGCGTTTCGGCGAGCTGTTTTGATCGCAATTTTTCCCCCGAAACTCCGAATTACCTGACCCCACGGAGTTGGGGGAAAAATAACTTTTTTTTTTCCCATGATTCTGCGGAGATAACTGCTGGCACCGAGCTACTCGCTGGCCCTTTTCGTTGTAATTTTCGTCGAAGGCGGTGCAATTTTTTTTTACCCTCCCCCCATAAAAAAACATCGCCGGCGAAGCCAGCGAGCGTATTTTTCACGTCAAAGGCAGGGTAAACTTCCTGCATCGGAGGACTCTTTTTTCTCTCTTTCTCTCTCTCTCCCTCGCTCTCTTTTTTTTTTGGATGTGGATGCCGTGCCCATGGCGCGCTGCCAATATCGTCGACCGCGCGTCCGGGACATCTCTCAATATTCACGAGTCAATCAACGTTCGTATTACGTGCATCAGCCGACATACGAAATGCCATTCTGTCCGAAGAATATCCTATTGTAACGTATTGATTGTCGAAATTGCATAATATGCGGCACTTAAAAGTGTCGCCTTTGAAATACGTTCGCCAATGTGGATAGTCGGCGGAGTGAACCGACGACTTTTTCTCCTCTTTAGAGCGACGATCCCTGTGTAAATTGTTCCAATTGCAAGTTTTATCAGGCAGACAAGTTACGAGCGAATTCCTCGCTCGTTAGAACGAGTCGATGCCGATAATTTGCGAAACGTACCGAAATTGTTACACGTACTTAGATCGCCGGCGAACGTATGATATCCAGCAATTTACATGCGTTCGCCGCGTTAAATTAAACGTTACTATTTACAACGTTAATGGCAGTGCTCTCTTCCGTTATTCCTCGCTGCCTCCCGGCACGCACCTTCGCGCGATGCACGCTACCGGCGCGTGCAAGGGGTTCCGACTCTGTGCGCCCGACGAGAAAAGAAAGAGTCGAAAGCCGAGATCGTTCGACGGGTTAGGTACTGCGCGCGGAAACGCGGCTCATTTCCATCAAAAGAACCCGAGAAACCCTCCCCGCCACGCCAATTCCTCGACCGTTAATTCTCCCCGGAGGAGCGGCGAACTTTTTTCCGAGCGACGAAATTAATTTCTGAAATCTAATTGCGCCTAACGGAGCGCGAGGACTCCGGAGGATTACAGTAAAATCTTGCTCGCCGATTGTGTGGGCGGAGGTTGGAGCGCATTGTGCTGGGCCCATGCTGTTTGTCAACTGCGGAGCGGCGATTAATTTCAATGTTACCGGACGGCCGTTCGGGAAGCAGGGAAGTCGAACGGTTTAAAAGTTTCCTTCACTCTTTCGCCGCAAAACGTTGCGAGCGAGTCCGCGGAACGTCATGGCCGGCGTGTGTCAGTCAACTTCGACACGGTTGATTCCCGCTGTTCGCAGGGACCCCGGTAGGCGTTGCACGTCGATGCCGGCGCATTGTGCTCCATTCGACAGACAATATAACGATAGGCACGCACGTCGGATCGCACAATGATGTACAAGCTGACGCAACCGCGCAGGAAGTTCCGCGACGCAAAAAAGTTCGAAACGACCGGCGGCGTGCAAGGCAGGAGGACGAGGGAGCGGGATGGGAAGAGGGGAGGAGAAGCAGGAGGAGGAGGAGGAGGAGGACTAAGGCGATATCGTTAGACATGCATGTTACTATCTGAGAGCCGTGACGTCGACGCCGGCGACGATTTAACGGCGCTCACGGTCGTGAAATCGAAGGAAGCCGATGCCGTTTGTGATGCGGACGCTCGCTGGATGCGCAAAAAACGAACCGGCGGAGTCGAACATGACGAACATGACGAACATGACGAACCTGACTTCAGCGAGAAAATTGATCAAAGCGTCTCCCTCCATCGTCGGCCCTTTTAGCGGAGAATGAGTTTTGCGCGCGTCCGCTTTTGCCCGTTTTATCCGCTGCTCAAGGTTGCGTAAGTCACGCTTCCGTAACGTATGATCGTATTGTAAACTCGATGCCGCGTCATTTTAATGGACGTTTTTTAGATTTTTTCTAATATAGAAAGAGATATAAGATAGAAAGTGTGAGCGTAGTGATGTATGCCGAGCTTTCACGTAACGCGCCGTTATTGGACCGTCCTCTAATTTGCATTCGGTAATTTGTACGATTTGCGCAACTTCTTCGCCGCTCGCAATATTGGGTTTCGATTAATCGATCGATGACGGCGTTACAGTCCCGTAAGTGTTTTATCGATGTTCAACTGCGTCTTATTTGGCGGAACGTACGGTTTACGTTTCCGGATAAGCTTCATTTTGTTCTTTTTAATCGAAACAACCGTACGGCAGACGAATTTACCGCGGTTACTGATTCACGGCGAGCATATGCATTATTAGGTATGGCACAACCCGCTGTCCCGCCATTTCTTATTACTCATCGGGAATTCTCTCTCATTTGCATTCTCTAATTTATGCAAATTACTCAATTCCTTAACGGTCGACGTTTTATATTCGCTCGCCGGCGGCATTATAGTTCTAAGTCTTGTTTTTATCAATAACTCACCGCCGACGGTAGCTCGAGCAGTTTTACGGTGGCGGTACATCAAGATTTCGAAGATCCAATTTGCCACGGCAAGCAACCTAACCGTGAATCGCGTAACTTTACAAGAGGCCGCCGATACGCTCCACTCGACGAATCCGCGCTGCTGGTCCCTTTATCGGTTTCGTTCAAAATAGATTTCCCTAAGTTGTCTCGCCGTAATTTTGGCCTTCTTATCAATGATCACCCGCTAGATTTTCCTACGGTGTTTGGAAACGGTATTTCGAACTTTCCCGAACTTTACCGCGACGTACACTTCATTGCCTCGCGAAGCGATGTGCATCGGTGTGTGTTGGTACAAGAGTTGAAATTCAGTGTCTCGAGTTTGTTACTTCAGCGTGTCGGTGACGCAGAAGGCGCATCGGGTAATTAACTTTTTCTTAAGGTATTCGTAATTATCTTGGCACTGCGCCAAGGGGACACACGTGGCCGCGTCTTAAAATTGCTCGGCTTCGTATTATTCCCTCGCATATTCTGCGCTCTTCCTATCTCTCTCTGTGTTCTGCGTGCGAATTTCGAGGGGGGTTGATTCTTGGAAGAGACGCTAGACGTCGTCGATGGCGCGGCGACATTATGGAAATTTCATTCACTTATCGATACCTCGATGTTCGGTCGCGTTTCCTTGGTATTATCTTAGCACTTCCAGAATCTAATTTGTTCTGTGCCGTTCCGACGAACAAGGGAGCACAGTGTCACGCCACGATGCAAATGTGTGTATTCTACGCGTTACATAAAGTGGCTGATACGATACAGATGTTAGAGATTAATTGCAGAATATCTGTTAATTCAGTATGTCTGTATGCTTCCGTATTTCTAGCTGTTCATAAATGAATAACTTAGTATCCGTGACGAATGGTCATTGCATAACGGGTACTGATGGAAATTCGAATTTTAGCGCCATAGCGGCAAATTTAAAAAATATCGATCTGCGTCAATATCGATGCAGCGCTGCACATTTGTCAACAGTGGTTCAGTGAAGTGAAACGCAGTGTGTGTCTGTGCTGTAGTTTGTTTCAATATACTACATTTGTAAAGTATCGTTGACTCTTTTCATGCTTACGTTACACACTCAAAGTAATTTGTCCCAAACAGTCCGTTGTTGATGGTAAGTCCATTAATATTCCATACCTGTTTACATACTGCTTGATTTTTCATTTGATTTGTTGGTTATGTTCGAACACCTATTTCACGTTGTCTCTTTTGTATATAAATACTGTGTCCGCATATATGTTGGGCAACGTTGTGCATTTATTCCTGTTTTTATGCACAATATTCTGTGTCAGTCTCTAGCAATATCGCCTTTCCATGTGTACGTGTTCGTCAGTGTGTACTGTGTCGTACGACCAGTGTCAGTGTGGCATTGTGAAAATACGGACGGTGTCTTTTGTCTAATATTTCGATATGACATGCATTGCAAATAAGCTGTCCTTTTCAGGAAAAAATTTGTGTACGTCCACGAGCGTATTTTCTGCCATTGACGAGAATATTTTAGTCCGCTATGCTAAACTCCAAGTTGAAATGAAAATTCCAGAAGATGTTTGCTGCTGGCGTGATCGCCGTAAGCATCATTTACGGGAGTAAGACAGCTTTCGCTTTGCGTTTATTCGTCCTACGTTATTCTGTGCTTACCCTGTTGTCTTTTCCGATGTACTTCAACTTTTGTCGCATTGCATTTCGCGCTTTCCACGGCACTGAAACGGCACGTTGAGTGGCCGTGCTTTGAAACGATTTCGGTCTCCACTTTGTACGTCGAATCGCGTAGCTGGAACTTTGAGCGTTTCAATGTTCCGCTTAATAGTGGAAAGTGCAGTGAAAGCTATCAAAATTCAAGAAGGTTTGGAGGACGGAGGGATTCGTAATTTTAATATTGACGACGCCGCCGGCATTTGTAAGTATACAATATCTTTTACGCTTTCAGAATTATCAATGACCCTGGCTTCATATTTTGAGGCTGTTAACATATAGCTCTAAGAATTTGTAAATTTTCACTATACTGTAGTGAAGGATGAGTGTGGGAAGTGTTACTGTGTATAATTAATGGTATATTGTACATTAATTGTATTATTTATAATTTGTACAGGTACCCTCAGGGCATGCGGTTAAATTTGTGCAGTGTGAACACTGTTGGCCAGTATTAATGTACGGGATATTGCGTGTTCCTCTGAAACGCTCGATATATAACAATTCAAGTTGTGCGAAATGGACCAATTTGTTACGCCAATCAAAACCGTTTAATGATGATCTATTCTACCATCTTCTTGTGTTTCATATCACCACGTGCGAATTTGTACGGAATTTATATGTTTCGATTCAGATAGTGGGCACACGATTTTAACTGCATTGAGGATAATTTACTGCTTTACGGTAGTTGAGCGCAATATTTCAGTATCCTTCCAAGCCTAATTCACGTTGCCTTGAAGCCGAAATACACGAATGTCCATGCTAGTGATACATTGCAACTGCTCGCACCGCTTTACGTAATACTAGCATTTGATAACAAATTCTTTTTCTGCGCATATTTCTCCTCGTTTACAAACGGAAAGTCTTATCAATTTTATGATTTGCACTGTCGGCAATGCACGAAAATTGCAACAATTAGCGAACATTTTTAAACATAGCTGCAATAATTCGATGCTGAGTAGCGTCCTAGAATTAACGTTTCACTGGCCTTCTAAATCTAGTTAGTTCTACGTCGTAACTTCAGTACGTACTAATTCACCGCGACACAACGTTACCATTGCAAACTACAAATCTTCCTAGTTGCACTCCAATAAGCAATTAATTCAAATTGCCCGTTTAACGGTATTACCGAGAAAGTTCTAAGTTTAGCTTTAATTTTTTTTCGTCAAGTATGTCTTTACGTTATCTACCACTTAACAATTGTCACATAAGTGACTCTTATTTCCTTCGCTTATTCTAAAAAAAAAACGCTAAAATTAACCAGAGTATACAATGAGACACGTTTCCTACCTCGCGCCTTAAATTTGTTGCAGGCATACGACTAGAGTCCTATATCAAAACGATTAACTCCGGTCTTAAATGAATTCGGAAACGCGGCCGACTCGGAGCTCTGCTCTTTCCGAGTTAATGGCGCAGCGCTATATCACCGGCGAAAGATATTCCCAGGGATGGAAAAGCCACCAAGACGAACGTTCAGACTCGCTAGCCGACGAAATTTCGTATAAGTCAGGAAGGTTCGCATTACCTTGCGCGTACACCTTTCTCAACGCTTCAACGAATCTTACGTCTTAGAAACTATCCCAAGAACTTCACCCAAATGCAAGCCTTTCGAGGAGGCCGAAAGGACGGTAAAGTTGGTGCGATTCAACGGTTAGACTGACAATGTTCAGGATTGAACGGGAACTGACGCCCGGACGAAAAAGGCTGGCGCGATGAATCGAGAGGAAGGTTCGTGCGATAGTATCGATTTAACGGGCGCGTTAAACTGAACGCTCCTCTCGGCCGCTCCATATTCATATCTTGTGCTTTTAAGCGTCGAGCACGCGCGCGCGCGCGCGCACCCGTCGGCTCCGTTGGCAATGAACGTTTAACAAGGGGGGACCCCGAAGTGCAGTTTAGCGCTAAAAGCGAGATACCGATACGGTACTTTGATTATAATGTCGAGTAATGACCGCGTGATCGGGAGTAATGATGATATCGAAGCTGCACTTCGGCTATCGTCTAACCGTCTAGCGGAATGAATGCCGACCGGCTCGTCGTCCGGCTCGCAATAACGACGCCTTTAATTCTCGGGAATGAATTACGGGCGCTAATAAGGGCGCCGTCGAGAAAATGGAAAGGTGGCTCACGTGGACTGGCAGGAGATCGAGCGAGGTCCCTTTTTCCGAGAAAGCGAGCGCGATCATGGCTCCGGGGATAGTTGGACGAACGGTTCGGATTCAATCGTTCGTTAGTTATCTTGTTAGCGAACACGCTGGTTTGTCGCCAGACTCGGTCTCGACCCAAGGTTTTGCCTCGTATCTGTCCAGGTGTTGTGACACGGGAGTTAGCGTTTGAATGGAAAGTATTGGACTTCTAATTGAAGTAATCTTGTTATCGGCGTCGGCATACTCGAACTGGGACGATACTCGTTCAATTTTCATTATTGGAAACGCTAAAGCTCCCAATTCAAATGGAAATCACGTTCTCGGGGAGATTTATAACTAATTCGATATTGCTAAATCGTAACTTCATCCACGCTCGAACGAGTGCTGACACACACTCCTCACGAATTCCCATGTCCTCGCCATCAGATACACAGCTATCTCTCCGACACCAGCCTTTATTAACCCTTTGACTGCTAAAGGCGTATATATACGCCCTCTCAAATCCATCAATATATACGAAAGGCGTATATATACGCCCTCTGTATTTTTTAGCTGTAACTCTTTTATTACTGTTTTGCCAACTGATTCAACATGAAATTTGTTGTCTAATGTAACATTGCAACTAAATATCGGCAATTGTTTCAATATAGTTCAATCAATTGTCTTCATATTACACTGTTGCGGCCCAAACCCAACAATGGCACACCATATACAAGACTACTCGCAGCGACTGACAAGCGAAAAACGCGCCGTCCATATGGATGGATTCGTCCGAGAGCGCGCCGCAGTCAAAGGGTTAAAAATGTCGTTTCACATAAACTTCAACGTTGTCAAATCTTATACGGAGCTGAGTTCTCACGGGAAATAATTGGAATTCCAGGCGAAATAGTCTTGTTATCGACATGCACATTTAAGAGAAACAGCATTTGACGAAGTTTGTACACGTTATGAAGGATTGAATAGATACAGAAAATAATGGAAATGTCCGATGAAATAATCTTGTTATCGATACGGACGTTTAAATGGCACGGCAGTCGCGCAGTTCTCATTGTTGGAAAGGCTGCGGCTCTCGGGCAGAATGGAAATCGCGTTCTCGAAGCGACTTAGGTATAACTAATTCGGCGCCGCTAAAGTGCCCCGTCTTCGGCCGAGCGTGGCCGCGCATTTAATACAGCCAACGGAGCGAGCCTCTGCGTAATAATAGTCGAAAGTCCGAGCGTAATAATAGTCGGTGGACAAATCGCCGTCCCCTCGCCGTCTCTTTCTCTCGTTATTAAGGCCCATTGCGGTCGCCCCGTTCGAAGATTGAGTTTTTCCCGACGAGCAATGAGCCTTGCGAATGAGCCCCTCCTTGCGAAATAAAACGTCCCGACACCGGGATCCGTGATTACGATCCGCGCGGTCCACTCTCCCGATTCGAGTCTCAGGGCGTCCAGAAAGAAATCATTCGACTCCTTTTTGTCCGCGAGTAAGCCAGTTTGTCGCTGTCCACGATTGTCCGGCTCCCCGGATCAAATAGCGCTCTCTATGATTAAATCTCTATGTCACCGGGCGTAATCTCAAAATTGTAAAAGACCGGCAGAAAGATTACGGGGTCCGCTATCGTGCGAGAGCCAGCGACGATATACGTCCCCCGTGTCGGTATCAGGTTCGTCAGGGTGCGAGAAACGAAGGCTCCCGAAGACCGCATCAGCGTTCGTCTTGTTTGAATGTCAAAGGTTGGCCCGGGACTGACTCGCAACTTCTCATCTCTGATTCCCTCCCTGGGGCGAAAGATCGATAACATCGTTCCTCGAACATCTCGGAATTGCGCCTCGTCATCCCTCTTTTCGGCTCTCGCTGCATCGGGCGCGCAGGTATCGTTGTTTGAACAGATAAGGGTCCTCTCTCCCCGGCCATTCGGGGTGGCCCGGCAAACGGAGACTTTCCCGTCCCAGAGCTCGCTTTCCCGTCTCTCGCGTGTCGTTCCTCAGTTTGGTAAAACTACCCGTGGACCGTAAACTTATCGCGTGCGGCCGACATATTTATGGCCGGCCCTTCGAAGGTCCCGCGGGTTATCGTCGTCCGTCGATTCCCGCGGAGAGGCCGCCGATGAGATAATAGGGGTAAGGGTAAGTAATTGGAGAAGGTCTTAATAAGGACGCGCCGTCGGTAGGAATAAGCGTAAACGCACTCGAACGACGTCCATTACGGCCTCGCTGACAGACGCACGCGTTCTGCCCGCTTTTGTCCTCGATTCTCTAACCCGCTTCCCCCTAAACATCTATCCGCGTTCTACAAACTTTATGTCGCGGAATGAAGACACTTTCGACGTCCGCGCGACTCATCTGGCAGCTGGCCGTCCGCTCGGGGCGTGAAGGAAATTCAAAGCTCGAATTCTGTGCGCGACTAAGGTCGAGGTATCCGTTGCCAATACCTAACGGCAGATAATGCCGACTTGCCAGTTTTCAAAGGCGCGGTAATGGCGGCGAAAGACGAGTGACACGTACCTAGGTTCAAGGCGCGCCAGGAAATCGTCCGGCAACCGTCAATAATGTTTCGATCGAAAATGCGGGATAACTCCTCTCACGACTCTCGCGCACCTGGGCTCAGCTACCGACGCACCCCCTGCCTCCTAATGTATGCTCAGGTTTGCGACGGCGGAGGCGCGATAAGACTACAAGCCATGCAAATGAGCCTCGGGTCCGTCCGTTGGCTTTCAACGTTCATCGCGCTAACGAACGATTCTTTCAAGATTTCTTAAATTCCACTTTTGTCCGCCACGGACGTAGGTACAGCCCGAACCAGCCGATGTGTGCTCTGATTCCTGTGTATATTTGGGAACGAAGCCTTCGGTACTTCGAGACGACAGTGAAAGGTGCGACAAAGGCGACGCCGCCATTTAAATGTAAAACCGATGTCAGTTCAACGTTCGACTAGTGCCAGCATTTGCGTCTCATTCTTCCAGCGGGCGGAACGTTTCCTGCGTTTCTCCTCACTGATGTCGACGACATCAACAACAACGGCAACGACAACGAGGACGTCGACGAAACGGGTTCGACCTGAACATTATCGCCGGTTACTCGACAGGTTTTAAGTGCGCCGCTTTAAAAATAGACGATGCCAGGTGCACGCTAGACAAAAGGTAGCAGAGGTGAGCCGTTAGATAAGGATTCTAGCCTCTTCCGGCCGACATGTGCGCACCTTACGTGCATTATGCCAGACGCATACATCAGCGCGAAATACACGCGACGCGTAAAGCCATCGGACGATTCTCGTTGAGCGGCGAACGACGATGCACGTAAGGCCGGAAGCGAACAAACAATAAGCCACTTTTTTCCCTCCCTCCAATCTACCCCCCCCCCCCCCCCCCCCCCCGTTCCTCTACAATCGCGCGAGTTCACGACGGCGCTAATTAGCAGCCCGAAAGTACGGTTTCCGACGTTTCCCGAACGATTTTCGAAGGATGGGCAAGCTAAGAGGTCGATCGGTTCCTCTTTTTGTTTTCAACGGAGGTAGAAATAGTTGTGCTCTTCGGGCTGGCCGGCATTCCGTGTCTGAGGCGTCTCTCGATGGACGTGCGTTTTACGGCTATCGATTAGAATCGCGAGGCGAAGGAACTGGGAAGCGAGCGATGCCGAACTCGTACACCTTTACGACGGGCGATCCACTTGAACGTTACGATTTATTCGAACGGGACGGGTGGGGGGAAGGGCTCGAGACTGGGGGAGAGAGTCGGAGAGGGCTGAAGAGTTGAACGTCAGAGGCAAAGGTGAGGATAGGAGTGATGGCGCTCTTTTTCATTTCTTCCTCTGCCTTTTTTCTCCTTCCAGGAAAGACTGAAGACGCAACCTTGAGGGGGAGCCGTTCGCGGTATTCCTGAGACTAGGAAGTAGCCGAGTAAGACGAGGGATGACGAGGGAGATAGAGAGGAAGAGAAAAAGAGAGAAAGAGAGAGAGAGAAAGAAAGAGAGAGAGAGAGAGAGAGAGAGAGAGAGAGAGAGAGAGAGAGAGAAGTTGAAGAGGGCGCAGAACTGGCGCTGACGGGAGGCGGAAGAAAAGCCCGAGGTATCTTAAAAGCGGCTAAGGATGAAAATCAGGGACCGTTCCGGCCAGGGGGGAAGAAGAGATCCTTCCTTACGCGAACATTGCTCGTATACTATGAGAACGTTCCCACTCCCACGGCCGGGAGTACTCTTTTCCCTTTCCTGAGCCTCCCGCTCGGCCGTCCGCTTCTTCTTCTTCTTCTTCTTCTTCTTCTTCGCTCGCCTCTCTTTCTTTCGTTCGTCGCCTCCTCCTGCGCGCTCTTCACTCGTCTCTAAATGTATTACACGTACAGGCCGCTCCAAAGACGACCCACACTTTAATAATTTTATGGAACTTAAGAAAAAGAACGTATAAAGAATATGATCAGCCTTCCTGCAGACTGTTATGATTGGCACTTTAACTTGAAGAAGAGACGAGCGATGAACACTTTTTTGTACAAGGGAGTGCGCGAGGATGGAATTGTGGGTAATTGATTTAATTATTTCGCACAGTCCAGCGCGTTTCTTGAAACGGCCTGTAGACACATGTGTACCGGGAGACCCACAATGATGAACTTTGTGCGCATGGCGAGTTGGAGCTCAGCTAGGTGAAGCGAGGTGCTTTAAATGCGCGCATCTCGCGCATTATCCCTGACGCTTAAGGTAACCGAGAAAAGAGTAGGTGTGCGCCGGGCATGTTTAACGCAGGGAAAAGGGAAGGTGAAGGGGAAGGTAGAAGGGAAGGGAGGAAGAGAAGAAGAAGTGGGATGATTCATAATCGTCGCCGTTTGCGCAATGTCCCCTTTCTTGC
Source organism: Anoplius nigerrimus (assembly GCA_914767735.1). NCBI lineage: Eukaryota > Metazoa > Arthropoda > Insecta > Hymenoptera > Pompilidae > Anoplius > Anoplius nigerrimus. Next base: position 14,066,704 of record OU612084.1, read on the forward strand.
GCGCGTATTCTTCCACGACGAGGAGTCGGATCGCGCAACACTCGCTTTTGTCGTCTAATTATCGCGACGTCGCGATCGATCATCGTCGCACATCGTGACGTGAAAACATCTCAATTACCGCCTCCAATTACCGCCATCGTCGTTCGTAACTGGTTATTTCATATTTAAATGCGGCGGCGAAAGTCGAATAGAGACCCCGTCCGATGCGCACGATAGGCACGAATAAAGTTGAGGGAACCGACCGGCGTCGAGGATGAGTTTCAGATCTTATCCACGAATCTCGCAAATTAGCCCGGCTCATGAGGTAATAATAGACGCACACTGTCAATATATCTCGTAAGAGCGCTAATCGCTCTCGTTAGAGCGGCTGGAATACCCACAGTTCGCGCACCATTCTTACGCTTCGCTATTATGCACGCCTCCGTTTATCTCAGGTCCCACCCGTAACTCTTCCCAAACCATTACTGACCAAAGTTATTTAAACAGATAAAAAAATCTAATATTTAAAGCAGTATCTCCACAAGAATCCTTTCGCCGCATTTACCGACCCGAAGGATCAGCTTCACAAAATCCTACGCATTCAATCTTCGTCATGCCGGAGGTCAAAGTAATCCGGCGATATATTATTATTTTAGCCTTCTTCAATTATTCAGACATCGCTTAACTGTTTTCCCCGACGTCTTCGAAGTGTCTTCATCAATCAGTGACCGATGCGCGGGAACGCCGGGCAACCCTCGTTGGGCGAGGAAATAACTTACCCTGCCGACGAAGAAGCGCCGATAGCACTTGGCCGTGTCGTCCTGGTCGATCCTGGGTTGCCAGGCCGGCTGGGCCGGAAGTAGCGCCCTGCCGGCGGAGTCCAGGGCGTGCCGATGATCGGTACCGTCGACCCAGTATCCTGGCGGCGTGACAACCAGCGGCGGCTGTTGCGTACCGGAAGTGGCCTGCTGGATGGCCGCCTCCATGAGGGCGCGTCCGAGCGGGGCATCGCCGACGGGCGACGGCGACGGCGTCGGCGTGTGATTGTTCTGCCCGCTGGGGCTGGAGGCTGCCCTGTCATCCCTCGGGGTCTGAAACGAAAAAGACGACGGAAGCGTCAGCGAGTGCGAGCAAGATCCCGAAATTGGCGGCCAGACAGAATCGGGGAAAAAAACAGCAGACGAGGACGGTGGCTGGCGATAAAGAGCTCGCTCTGATCAGAGCGATGACGTATTGCTGGGAAGGGTGGCTGGACGCGGGTAGACAATGGAAATAGACGCCGGTATATTTAGGGGCTTGCATCTTCATATTTTTACGGTATTTATATTCGGCGGATGCGGTTTTTGACGAATTGTTGCTTTCATTCGGTGAGACAGGGGAGAGGAGGGATGGAGAGGTGGGTTGGTTGGGATGTTTGGAGGTTGGAAAAGACGGTGGCGTGATGTTTGCATTTCGAAACTGTGGCCGACGGGAGTTCTCGGTAAGCTGTCGTAAACGATCACAGTTGAATTAAAGGTCGTTCGCAACTTTTATTACCGCGGCGACCTACATCTCGCATCGGCGCTTCACCCAGATAGGGAATTTTCTTTCGGATTAGTTCGCTTTTTCGTGGAAACGCGACGCTTTACAATTACGGCCGCTTGTAGCAGCTGATTTTCAGCGAATCGTGCCGGTAACGAACGAACGGTTCGGAAGTTCCGAAAGAATTTCATTTAACTCCCGCGTCGGGCTGCCAGTTTACTCACTTTGCCGGCATCCGAAAAGTAGCGGCGTCTAATTGTACAATAATATCTGGAGTGTACTCCGGGCAAATTGGACCAGTTGGGGAATTTCCTTTTGTTTCGCTCCTTCCTTTTCTCGCGCCGCTGACTGGCGGATCGCAGAATATCGCGAGCGAGCGACGTTTCCAGAAAACTTCATCGGAATCGTCACCGCAAAGTATAGATTTCGCGGAAGGGACAGCGTAAACCATCGGTGTTCCGTGTAACTCCGAAAGTAAACGAGGCAGCTTTAGCATAAAACGCGTGAAATTTCAGGTGAAGTTTATTCCGCGACATGTGCCAAGGTTTCCTCGGTACATTTAGCTGGCATTTTCTCGGACGTATTAATAATTCATTCGACTCGTGTGAGTAATCACGGAAACACTACTTTATAAATGATCGCGAATAATAATATTACTTACATTCATAAATTATTTCGAATATTAAGCTTCCGAGGTACGTAAGCGTGAATTAGTATACACCTCTCGTAGAAGCTGCAGCAATTTTTCTTTAATGTTTCGAACGTGATGATAGTTGGAGGAAGCTAGCGAAAGAGAGCGGTTGCAAGTTGGCCCGTAATTACAAGAAACGTGCGCCTTATATGCGCTATACACACAGCACTCCGGCTAAATGCAACCGTCCGAAACTCGGACCGGGGAAGCTGGACAGAATCGATGTTGGCTGCGGGAAACTTCATCCTCTTAATTACGCCCGGCAGTGAGGCGGGAAAGTTCTTATTCCCGTAACATTGTAATAGCTTCACGCTCGTGCTTTAACACTCTGACTGACGCAGTCTTTTCTCACTAGCCACACGTACACTGGTCCACTATCGTCGACGCGAATTATCCCCAATCGAGTGCTAAGGTTCAAGTTCAAATGGATATTCGTCTATTTTCGTCTATGTTCGTAAAATTACATGTACGCTGGAAATGTATGATAACGATAGTTAAAGATACCGCAGTATATGGCAGTCAACGTGCTAGAAGATCGTTCGGACGCTAAATACGGCGAGTAGGTTAATTTATGCCGGGCGACGCATTAAGCTCGAGCACCGAACCTGTTTATTTCCATACTATCTCCATGCCGGTGACATTTCATTCGACGCCCGCTAATACAGGGTGTAGGTAAACTATAAATACGAACCTTACCGTACTGATAAGGATCCGCGAGGAGAGCAGAAAAGTCTTAATAAACGTATGTAGTAGCAGTCGCTGGCGATTTAGTCGTACGAGAGGATAGATATCTCACGATCCACGCTCGCGGCCTGATAAGTGTCCTGATAAAGCCTAATAACCGACGATATTCTCGATCAGATTCAGAAGCATCGCCGACGGTGTGCACTCCCGTACGCAAATCCGCCAAGTGCTCTAAACCGGTTGCTCGGCTCAAACGCGCTTATAAAGAATCATTCAAATCCGCACCTAGGACTTTAACGGCGCGTACATCGTCGGCTCTAATTCTAAGCCCGCTACTACGACCTGTACTGTTACTCAGCCCGCTCGCGACGCGGTCGACTCGCAGGTACACGGGCGCGGGTTTTGAGGCATTCCGTTGAATAAAATTACTCGAAACGTGCGCGACGAGCGAGTCTCGCCCACTTCAGGTAGCGCGTACTCCGTTTAAATTGCGTTACGGCGTGCGGGAAAATTTAATTACATCGCGCTCAAGTCGGGAGAGATATACCCTCTCGGGCGATGTACACTTGACCGAATTTAATCTATCCACGCGACGGCGGCCGAAAATTTCGGCCATCGATCGTCCGGCACGTGCCCCCACGTGTTTCGGTCAGTCTCCATCAGCGTACAACCCTTCCCTGCGTCGCATCGTAGTCCTTCGAGATCGAAGATATTCGACCGCCAGACACTTTTCGTCGAGCTCGTTACTCGGCTAAGTTAACGGAATTCCTTTGTCGCCGCGTCGGGCATGATTGATGTGCCGCTAATGAGCGTCGGGCAGAGATCGAATCTTCCAATGTTAAATTATTTGTGCAAGGCGAACTGGCCTCGTCGATCGTGCCACGCGAGTGACGAGGAAGAACGCACAATGACTAATGACGGTCAGATCATTCGCTATCGCATCTATTACGTACGCTCGTTTCCACTGTTTTTATCTCTGCCCACTTTATATTTACCGAACCGACCACCGACGGACGTTCGCCGTCCTCCTCCTATTCAGCGCTCTTTTTTGCGCAATTTCCGTTTCCCATTGTCATTACTAATTGTCATCCGCGCCACCCCTCCTGTCCGTCGTAATTCTTATTAGCGCTTCAAGACTAATGTGCCATTACGGCCTAATACCTAGCGTCGCGCGCACGGGTGTAATGCATAAATGAAAGATCGCATTGCGCGCGCGCGCGCGCGCGCTAATGCGCACGCTGCCTAGCCAGATGTAATTGCACCCCGTAATAATTCACCGAATATCGGGGTCAATTATTACCCCAGCCCTGCGAGGCTTCCCGCGAAGCGTAGCGGATCGTGGGCGGAAATCGTTCGGCGCCCATTCCACGCTCGTATTTATATTTTCCTTCATCAAAGAGGCCACGGGCCGCGTGAGGACTCGTTTCGTCAGTGACATCTTACGAAACGACAGTGCGGACGACAGGCGTGTCAAATCAGCGGGACGGCCGGCCGGTTCTGTGCAGCTTCGAGCGGCGAGAATTAAAATATAAGCCCCCGATGTTCACATCCGCCGCGGAAGGTGACCTCGGGAGAGCGTTGCTTTTTTAAGATTCCGGATCGCGTGCGGGAGTCTACCGGGCGCCCTGAAAGGAGCGATCGATCAACGGCGCAGGAGAGGAAAAAGGAGGAGCGGCCCCCGAGTGTTACGTGAGACACCGGGGTGGGTTGCTCGACTCGAGCACGGCTTCGCGTACCCGAAAGCGGAAACGGAATACGTCCGCGTGTCATCGTACACGAGCCTCGAGCCGTACACCTTCTGTTCGACGACCGGGCCCGAGGCAGAAGCGTTCTAAATCGAGCGCCGTTCGCGCGAGACAGAATCCGCGCGTTCTCCGTTCGCGTCTCGTTTTCCGCTCGCTTCCGTAAATCAGCTCGGAATCGTCCGCTTTTGTACGCGAAAATTATCGGACGCCCGTGTCGAAGCGGCGGACTCTGCGCGCGTATCGGGGCGGACGATAATGAATTCCTATCTGAGACGCGCGAGCTCAGACATATCGATCCTTTTGTCAAACAGACGCCGACTATCGCATTAACCCGAGGCCTGTCTGGGACGCGGACGGAGAAAATAGGAGATGCGAGTTGCGGCGGTGAATGTTAACGCGGCGACAGGAGAGCAGAGAGAAAAACGCTCTCACCGGAAAACAGAACACGGTCACGTGTCGCCGCGCTCAAGCTTTCACAGAGATTATCAAAAAGTGCATCAGGCGAATGCTCCCGAGACGGCGAGAGCGGGGGAGAATTGCGGTATGGGGGGGCAGACGTTGATCTAGCCTCGATTTTCCACTCTTTTTGCCTGTCATTCTCTGCCCTCCGATAAAGGTTCCCGCCAAGATGGCAATATCGAGAGTGTTGTCGAGCGTAACTGGCCGATGGCACGAAGAGGCGAATGGACGATGCTGGGTAATGAGGAGAGGCGTGTTTATTTGACTGACGAGAGCCCGATCGATTCGGTGTCTCGTATCGTATCGACTCGAGTGGAACTCGACGTAGCGCGAGCAACCGGTGGACGTCCGTGAGAGAAGGAATGAATTTTTGTCGCAGCTGCGACGGAAAGCGGATGGAAAGTTCAATGCGGACACGTGTCCCGTAAGTGGCTCACATACGCGCACGTGTTGGGGAGGCCACTTTGGATACCGTGTCGGTTATCCCGTGAATGACCATCTCGTCTCCACTCGATGCTGCGTGTTTACATTTCGGACCGCCTGCGTCCGCCGCGCTTCGAACCCGACGCAACGATCGGTGGTCCTAATGCAGTTGACGCCGTCGGGATCTGTCAATCAGGTTATCGCGATCTGCGCGGCGCGTGGATGGCAAACGAATCTTCGAATCGCTCGACTGACACCGTGAAATCAATCTCAAGGCCACGCTCCAACTAATTTCGCAGCCGGTGATCGATGCCAGTTAGCACGTAACCCTACCTCCTAATCGCGATTCGTGCCTATGTATATTCATATGTTGCATGGCCGAGCACATGAGCGGAACGCGCCGTTCAAATATCAGAAAGTTCGTTCCTGAAAGGCACTTTGCCGTATCGATCGCGAAAACTGCGCCGAGACTGACGCTGCTTTCTTCCCAGGATTTTCCATCCGCATACTTACGGGGCAAAATTGAGCTTGCGGTTCATTTTCGAACTTCGTACCGAGGCGGGCTCAATTACTCGTAGACAGCGAGAGATTAAAAATGAAACATACGCGAAACGATTGGACGATTATCCTACGATCATCTGCGAGTGCTCTAAGATGCTTATAGCGTCGGCACATATTAATAAGTTATTATAGAATTCCAAGTCGCCATTAGATTTTGACTTATCAGTTCCACGCGTCGGTTGAACGCGTATTTCAAAACTCCAAAGCAAACGTTCGATGGTTTGAATTGACGATTCGAAAACGGTGCAGTGGGAATGTTCGAGGAAAATTGATTGACCGACCGTATATACAGAGGAAGCACACGTGAACGTGCAGTCGACATATGGCGCGGGTCGGACAGGTGGCACGTGCACCCGAAATATATCGCTGGCCGGGCTTAACGTTATCGAGTGTCAGGCGAAAATATCGATTATCGAGGACCTCGAGCCCCGAGGCGGAACTTCGTCCGGCGCCTTCTTTCTCGCCGAACATGGCACGCGGCGCCGATGTCCAGGAAATTAAATTTCGATTAAACACCGACTATTTCGCCGAGCTCGCTCTACGATCGACAATTAGAATTCGTTCCACTTGGATTGTTGAGAAGACTCGTCGACTTCTTGTTCGCGAGGAAGAAATTGAAATGAGCCGGACGGGTCCAACATCGATATAATTGAGTGTGTTCGATGTAGAGTATACTAAACGAGTTATCACACGATTGGTATTTGATATGGCTCCGATGAACGTTTTTGAGGAGAGTCATCGTGGACTAAAAATTACCGTGCAGTCTCCGAATCAACGATTTTGTCATAGTGCGTCGTAAACAAAATTGTTCCAATGAACTCTCGACTTTTATTACTTGATCCGTACGAGAGTTTCACATTTGCCTAATCCGCCGAAGAATATTCGAATATCCGTCAAGATCGCGGGCCGGATGAAATATCGTTTTCATTAAGTCAGAACGCTAATTCATTGCACTGATAAAAAGTCGATTTCGTTATTACGCCGATATTTCCATCGTATTATAACCTTATCGGCTCGATAAGAGCCGCAATATCGGCGCGAATACTGCAATGTCGAATTAACGGCACCAATTTCCATTAGTCCGACGAAATGAATTTAACGACCGACTGTTAATTATCGTCCGTTCTATCGGAATGGGGATGTGCGTTGCTCGTATCGTGCCCAGCCGGAAGTAGAAATGGTTCTTTCGCCCGTCGGACGCTTCTCCGTCCCGGAGCACGTGGGACTCGTCCAAGACGCGGAGCATGTTCCGAACTAGTGCGTCTAGACATTTTCCGGAGTTAATTGCTAAATCAAATTCGTCCCGCGCCACCGTGAACTATGCAAATTTCCATTGAGCGAACACGTTCAGCGTCGCTCCTCCGCTCGCCTATCGGGCGATATAATTAATAATTGAATTCCCCGTCACCCGGCCGGAAAACTCGACTATCGGAGGGGCCCTTGACCGATCGATATTTGCGATCGCCAACTTTTTGGCTTAGTCACGCGTAAAAACGCATCTTTACGAGAGGCGTATTTCCTCGGTTAAGGGGAAAATACGATCGAGCGCGCGGGCCTGAACGCCGCAGAACTAACGGAAGCCGGTATTTCAAAGTTTAACCCTTCCTCCCCCCTGACTCGAATATATAGGATGCCGTATAAATCGTGTCTCGCGCGAGAAAGCCAGTGATTTTGTTCGAGACTAAATTCATCCGCTGTCTCGCCAGCAATATTCCTGATATATGGTCCAAAAACTGTCTAAAAATGCCAAAAAAGGGGATTTTTGAGACCGTGAGGTAACAGGAGAACAAAAAGTACAAAGGTATATCGCAGCCAGAGGATTTTAAGTGCAATAGTTCTAGAAATGAAGACCAAAACGTGACCAAAAATAAAAAAATTATCCTTTCTGTCGGCTGTACTTAAATAAGAAATTCTGTAGAATAATTAGTTTATAGTTCCAAAGAGAAATCAACCCAAGTAACAAAAATTGCACGAAGCCGCATTTACCGTTCTTTGAATATATCACAATGGCCAATATTAAACCCATTCCGCAATAATTTTTGTTCTATTTTGACACACACACAAATAATAATACTTCAAAAGCCGTCTACTCCTTGAATATAAATAATATATAAATAAACAAAATTAAACAAATTTCCGTTGCTACCTTGTCTCGCGTTCAAAGTGCAGTTCGAAAGTCAATTTCCGAAGTACTAAAGTTGCTCGATTAACCGTCCGGCGGGCAAAAATGCGCGCAAGCGAAAGATGGATGGGCACTCCTCTCGCTAATGCACTCTCAGTGGCCGCCGTCGAGGAACATGTCCTCGATCGACTCGCTGTCCGTTGACAAACGGCAGTGAAAAAGAGAAGATGGAGGCTAAAGCTATCCGGCGGCGTCGTTAACGTTTTCTAAAACTTCTCACGACTGTACGTACGTGTACCACCTGTCTAAAAGTGGCATATGTTCTCTTGCCCGTGACTCTTTCTCTGGCCATTCTGCGCTTCGCTTTCTCTTTCCATCTTATCGGGCTCTCTAGTTCATCGACGTTTTCCGTTTCCGTCGAAGCCGGCCAACAAAAGGGGGAACTCCGCAGAGTCGGCAGCTCGTCGCGCGGTTGGATAACAATGCAAACATCGACAACTGTTAGCCCGGCGGGCCGAACGATTTACGTTGCTCGTAAACGCGGTTTTAACCGTTCGAGTCAGCCACTGTAACTCAGCGACCGACGTCCCGACCCTTCGGAAATCATCCCAATGTAGCCCCTTCTCTCTCTCTCTCTCACTCTCTCTCTCTCATGCCAAAGAGACACTTTTCAAAGAGCACGCCGACCAAAATCGATGATTGGACCCGCTCCAAAGAGTAGGTTCGCACACGGAAATGATCACGTTTACACTGTTGGATCCTACTCATGTAACAGTAAACTCCGTCTCTTTATCCGACAAATTTTATTTATTTACTCGTTACGTCGCTTTAGCGAGCGTCGCGCCAATATTATGGAGCGCGGCGAATCGCTTTATCTTATCCATCGACCGTATATCATTTCCCGCGAACGACGGTACCTTAAATACTTTACTGCTCCGCGCATAAACGAGTATTGCGAGAGGAGTCAACTCGCGTAACCGTTGTAGCCCGGTGCGGATGAACTCGTTCCCATCCGAGTCTTGGCCGCGGCGCGGAACACGATCGCAAATTAATAACCGACGCATTACCGTGTCTAATACGCGCGATAATTCTTGGCCAACGCTCGTTTTCAAATTTACCCCCCCCCCCCCCTCCTTCCGCCCCTCTTCTCCTCCAACCCTCGCAGCTCATCGTATCGCCGGAGCCGATATTAATGCCGCTTTTATTGGGCACTTTATTGCACCGATTGAACCGGTCTCGCGTAAAGCAATAATGAATGACAAAGGCGAGGCAGCTTTATATTCCGATGAAATTGCGTGGGCGGATTATGTCCGACGGCGGTCGATTTAATTCCTTAATTACGATGCGACTTGATCCGCGTCCCTATCGGGCGCCTATTTCCATTTTTATGGAAAAGTATGCCGTCGATAATGATCGACTACTCGAAATTGTCGTCGTTTGCCGAGTTTAGCGGGGGTGGAATTTAGAGTGCGTTGCGTGTTCGCAGTTGCTTTGCAGCGGGAGGAGGAAGAGGGGTGAGGTAATTCCGGCACTCTCGATGATCGGTTCATTAAACGCGGCCGGAACAACGGGGCGCACTTTTACGCGTTCCTTTCAACGTTCGGCGAGAAAAGAGTGCATCTCGTTAGAGTTCCTTTTAGCCTCGCAGATGCGCGAAGCACCGTGGGGTCACCCCCCCTCCCCCTCCCCATCGTGCGCCTAGATTTATTCGGAAGGCAGCGCGTAACGGAAGAAGTGCCCTAGGCAGAAATGAGTATCGACCTACTCGAAATTCCGATATCGTCCTGCTTCCTTTGGCTCCCCCCTCCCCACCCCTACCCTCTTCCGCTCGCCTCGGCGACACACGCTAAGCTGCCTTCCCGCCATTGAGGCGATTCATCGGGAAAATATCGCCACGGAAAAGGGACGTCGGTCGAAATATATCGATCCCGTCCGAAGTCCCACGGTCGACGCTTTACGATTACTCGCGGGAGCGAAGTAATTTCGCCGAAGTAGGAAGTAATTAAGGACGCGAACGAAAAACGTTGATCCAGTCAAGATCCTCGCGTCGTCGCTCGGCTTCCGCTTACTTCCCGCCTACGTCCGCGAGCGCGAGAGGCAATTTTACCCCGGGTGAAAAAAAAGCACGACGCCCGAGATCGTAGAAGTACCCGCCGAACTTGAGCTCGGTAAGGAAGAGGAAGCGAGGGAGGAGGTTGAAGAGGAGGAGGTTGAAGAGGAGGAGGGGGAGAAGGAGAGAAGAAAAACGATTTCGAACATCCCGTGTCACGATCGCGTCCGACCGAATGCCGTTCGAAGCGATCAACTTTTCCCGAGCAGGAAAATCGGTCGCAAATTAAACGCCTAAGCACGCGCAGCCAACGGTCGGATCGGTTCTCGTTACGAGGAAATTGAAATCTGCCCGGCGTTCCGGGAACGCAAACTCGACGCAACAGTCGATACCTGACGGATTTGTAGCGGAACGAGTTCAAAGGTTATTTATGGGGTTACGTGAACGCGCGTAGAGGCGAACGCATACGCGGAAGGTCCCTGCTGCCCTCCGGCGCTACTTCCGTGTGATAATTATCGATGCGCGACGATAATGGCTCGATATCGCTGAAACCGTCGCCGGAGAGGCTCGACTTTTACTTCGAGCGACGACTCGTGAGTTCCTCGCTCGAGTATCGCGGCGTCGATCTTAATTACCCAGGAAGGTGCGAGTTTTTTTCCAAGGGGAGGGGTGGGGGCTCCTCGCGAAGCTAATGACTCCCTTTTTCCGCGCTGGGCTCCAAAGGAAAGCCCGTTAAGGCCGTCGCCGCTCGCGAAGGGGTTGGGGGTGGGGAGGTAGAAGACTTTTCGCGGGAAAAAATCGTTGGAGCGTTAAGCGAGCTTCGCGATACGGGGAGTATATTCTCTCTTCGGGCGACCGGCTCTCTGAGAGAAGAAAGCCCGAAGGGATGCCTGAAGGAAACCCTGAAGGCGGCTCACAGAGGGTCTCCAGCGGCGTGGTAGCAGCGAGAAGCAGCGGAGTAGCAGCAGAATGCGCTCGAAGTCAAACAGTGGGGCGGTGCCAGGCGTCGTCGGTCTAATGAAAAATTGCGCGGAATTTTTCATTAGCCGAGGCCAATTAATCGCGACGCGGAGGCGTCGAACTTTCCCGAGATTCAAAGGCGTCGGCGTCCGGCCTGCGCACACTCGTCCGCGCATCAAATGGGGCGCGCGGGTTCTGTTCGGGGAAAATTGAAATTCAGGGAGAGCCGGAGAGCTGCTCGTGACCAGAGGCTCGCGGCGGCGCGATAAAATGAAACGGAATGAAACGGAATGGAACGGAATGGAACGTAACCGTTCACGGGTTCGCCGTGGGATGAAAGGAAAGAGTGGCTCGAAGGAGGGTTGAGGAGGGGAGGGAGTGACGGTGGGAAAGAGACGGGGAAAGGAGCCGGTCGGGGGATGGCGGCCGCCGTCGCGCACGGTAATAATACGAACATATGGCGCTGCGGCAGGTGGCACTAAAATATCAGATGGCGAACGGTTGAATATCGACGGTTTCGGCGCGAGTTATCGTTACCGCGGCTGCTTATGCGAAATTTCCGCTTATCGCCCGTCCGGCCGCTGCGCCGCGCCCGAATAAAGATGACATCGAAACGTGTTCCACATGGCCGGGGGTATAGTTACTGCTCTTTTACGTCCTGTCGTCGATGATTAGCGGCGCAATGAAAAAGCCTCTCCCGGAGCAGTCTGTATCGAGACGGAAGGTTGCGTGCAGAAAAATGTTTCAGAATCAACCGAGATGTATACACATATATGTAAATATAGGTACGCGCGTGTGAGGGTCGGGCCGTTTGGCAAAGTATGAATTTGAACTGTTTCCGAAATAAGCTCCCCGATAGCGCGGATAAAACGGTCGTTAACTGGCCCCTAGCGAATGCGATGCCTGCATCGGCCGTACGCCATCGAGATAACGGCTCGTCGGTGCAAAACGCCCGGCACGGGAAATTATTACATTTCGGCACGGATGACAGTGCGGGATGTCAGCGTGTAACGTGATTTGGTCGTTACCGCGGAACGTGACAAAAATTCGGCATGCCGCCACCGAATGTGCCTCGGACGCACTAATATGTCTCGCATGTGTCGCACATATCGATGGGTCGGCACCCGAAACATTCCAGCTCCCTACTCCGATTTATACCCTTTACCAAAACGTCCTCGTTTCATCGTAACGAAGCCGAAAGCCCCTCTACGCCCAGAAGAAAAACACATCAAATCTACCAGTATCCATCGTCAAGGACGAGAAACATTCTTGACTTGAGCATTCTCGAGAGTCAGCGAACTCTGACGAAGGCGAGGAGGAAGGCGCGAATAAAATTCCTGGTACAATTTTCCGCAGCTACAGGAATTCGATCCCACGACTCATGACTACTATCAGAATGCCGATAGGATGCGACGTAAACAGCGCGCCTGCACGCGTAACGCGCGAGCCGAGGCGCGTGCACGTACGAGTAAGCGCCCGAAGCAATGTCAACCGGAGCATATTCAAGATCGACGCTCCTCCATTCGGGATCTAAAGATAGATTCGACGGCGATGGAGTACGGAGCCATCGTAGCCCAGGTTCTTGTGCCAGGCGGCGGGCGGGCTTTCGACTTTTTGTTGTTCTCCAGTCCTTTTCCCCGGCTGCCATCGTCGTCCACAAACTCGTGCCTCGAGTTTATATTTGGCGGAGGAGCCGGGTAAGCCTGGCCCTCCCCTCCCTCCGCCTCCTTACCCCTCCCCGTTACCCTCGTCTACTAACCCCATTCCCTCCCCTCGCCCCCATCCTTTTTCACACTTCTCGCAAAGCTTTTTCCATCTCGGCCTCTCTTCCCTCTCGAATTTAGAGCCACTTAAATTAGTGCTCGCGTTAGATCGCGAGCGGTCGAAGGGGGACTGGGGATGAACGACGAGGGGGGAGACAAGACAGGGAAGCGAGGAGGGGAGGAAGAAGTCTCGAGACGAAGCGAGGAAGTTAAAGCCAGACGTCGACGATGGAAGACTTTGAAACGTAATCCGAGAGGCCACATCCGCATTACTTTTAACTCTCGCCCGCCTCCGAGGGGATGCTTTCATTGTCGGGCGAAATGGGAAGCGTCTTGTCCGGCCTGGGTAGCGTCGGTCGGGCCACGCGGGAATTAGTATTCTCTTTCGCTTATTTTACCCGTAATTGCAGTGCCCGTACTCGGGGCGTACAAGCGTGTACCTAGACGGAGACCTTCCGCTGATAGGCCAAACGTCGACGAACTTTGAAAGCTGAGGACGGATTATGGTCGAACTTGGGTACCCGGCATGCGTGTGCCTGCAGGAAAATCTATCGTACGGACACATTTTGTACATCCGGCGCTAAGGGGGCTTAGGAATGTGTTGAGGAGTGAGAACCACACTGCCAGACTTTCAGGGTACGTACACTTACAAGGGATGGACCAGAGGTCATCGAATTTTGTTCAAATTTTCTGCAGACCTTCTGTAGGCGAAAATATTGGACACGTCTTTTGCAAAAAGTGGCAACACTCCCCTATTTTTTAAAAAAGCAGCGTCAAAAATCAAAACTTTTCCATCGGGCTGACATTTATATAGATGCGGTTAAAATTATCGTCTAAACCATGTTTACACATTTATTTTATATGTATGTCACCTGTTAAATTGTCTGACTTTTCGACCACATTGATTATACCCAACGCGTCATCCAGACAACCTACCAACTACTACAGGATCGTGTAGAATGGCTTTGTTTTTAGCCACGAAGCGACGCATGCGAGTAATGGAAATTTCGTGTGCCGGCCAGGATGCGGAATGCTCGAAGAAGGAAATGGACGATCCGCGATCCGAGAGACCCGGAAACGGCGTCGTCTAAGCCGGACGCTGTACCTTGTCAGATTTTCACCCCCCCTCCCGATCCTCCCCCGCTCCTCACAGTGTGAGTCGACCTTTTTTTCGCGAATCTCGCCGGCATTCGCAACCTCGTTAAAATCCTATTCATTCTGTAAAATCCGGAACCGCGGCTCTCGTACGCTCCGAGTCTCTTTCTTTCCGCCTTCCCTACGCTTCTTTCTCCTTTTTCCGACCTCTCAATGGAGGACCTCGAATGAAGCGTGAACGGAGAGGCCTGTCGAGTGAAAAGTGGCGGACGCGCACGTTTTAAATGGCACGAGTCACGGACGGTAACGAAGTTTTAATCTTGCGCCACGACCCTTCGGTTTCGAGGGATAGTCTCCGGCAACGGGAGGGACAGCGGGAGGGGAGGGGAGGGGGAAGAGTGATTCTCGAAGAGTAGGACTCCTTTCGGGCCGCCCGGAAGGGGTGATATTTTACGTCGAGGGCGGAATTTATGTGTCGAATCGGGCGCACTCGAGAAGAGGGCGGGGGGGGGGGGGGAGGGGTGGAAAGGCCACTCGACCTTTTGCCCACGATGTTTGCCTTTCAACGTTACACTTTCGGACGACAATCGATATTCGCCGTCCCAGCCGACACACGAAGCCGGTCAGGCGGAAGTTGATTTTTTTTTTTGAACCGTTCAAAACCGTGCGCGACGTGCTCTACGTCAGCATCGCGGCTTTCACCCTCCGTGTATTATGAATCCCGTTTTAGCGACGCCACACCTCCGCGAATAACGGAAGCTGGCTTGTAGAGGGATCGATTTTAAGCTTCGATTGACGGTAAAAGTATCCCCCCTGACTTTGCCAAGTTCCGAATGACATCGTGGGAGTAAGGTGCCACAATAGCTCGGCGTTCCGTAAATAGGAAAAGTTATCGATCCGAATATAGCCGAGATTAGTTTCGAATAATGTGCTAGCGCTGATTTCCGTCTCCCACGAATTTCACTCGGAATTGCTCACGTCCGCGGAGACTCGATGACGCAACGGCTCCGAATCGCGGAGGGCAAATATTGAAGCGAGCTACGTCACGTTTAACGCGTCCCGAAAGGACAATGCTCCGTAATGTAGGTGAGGAGGGGTGGGGTGGAAAGGCAATTAACGGGCCGCGTTTGCTCTCAGCGCTCGGGACCCTTGAGGTGCTGTTATTGTCGCGCCGAGTCTATTCCTCGGCGAAGTTCGCTTAGGCTAGCCTCGCCATTGCGATACGAGAGATAACGCTAATTTCTTTCGTAAAGCCAGCTTTCCCAAAACGGAGTACTGCGTGACACTTACGAGTCGCTTGCCGGGTTTCGCGCGCGAATAACCGTAACGAACAGTTTAACGTTCATTAAACATTCTCCCACCGTGGCCAGCGGTGGCGGAGGCAAAGTTTTGAGTCCAGCCGAATGTCGAGCCAGAGAAGGGCTCGACATGCAGCTTCTTCCGGAAGGACGACATCTAAATTCGTTTAACGAGCGGCCGCGCGGCCCGAAAAGGGACGCAATAACTTTCGTGGGATGAGCGTAGATGAGCGTAGATGAGCGTAGATGAGCCAGCTAAAAATAGCGCGGCCAATCGTACGGACGCAGCTAGGCACAATGCGGCTGATTACTCCCGACGCTGGCGTGCCTGGCATGATATCGGAGAGGCGTTCGGGCATGCGGCCTGCCAAGTTTAATGCGAATTTCGTAGCGTCGTGCCGCCGGAGGCGTCGAGATTAAACATTCAGAGGTGACAGCGCTGGAAATCGAAGCTCGGGACAAGTCGCGTATAGCGTTCCGAGACCGCAGCCGCAGAACCGCAGCTGGTCTTGTTCCATGCATCGTGCTTGCCCGCCACGCTCGCCCGTTCAACCCCCTTTTGCATCGAGAGCAGTTGCAGCCCCGATCGCCGACTCACCCCGTTAATTTCGACCCTCTCACAGTGCAAACGTTATGACACCCACGGTGCCGGCGTCTGTGAAACGTCTATCGGTCTCGATGCGAACGGAAAATCCACTGACCGAGGTAACGAGCTTCTTCGAAAAGGTTATTTGACATTAAAAATAAACCGGCTCTACACCGCTCGCAGTGGGGCAAAATGTTCTGCGCAGGGTCGTACCGGCTCGCAAGTGTGTTTGCGCATAAACGACCAGAGTTCACTCGATGCTACGATGCGCGTGGACGGTGGAAAAAACAGTTACAAGTCGATATTTTTCCGTGGCCTCTATTTGCGCGCGAGCGTGCGTCGGTTACGTAACGCCTTATCTTGTGGGACTTGCAAATATACGGAATGGCGAGCAATGATCTATGGATTAGGCTCGTTGGCCGCGACGATCGGTGACTCTGTAAATATGGTCGGCTAATTATTGCACTTGTGGCAATCGTCGTGGAGCGTCGAGGTCAACTCCGGTTTATACGATACACGATCGTACGGTTGTAACTCGCATTTTCATTCTCCTGCCTTGTGCATCCCGGTACGCACAATGCCACTCGACGTAAATCAGCCTTGTTCGCTATCGGACAAATTGCATTTTCAGCCTGATGCTGGACCCGGTAGAACGATCGTTCATCGAAACGGTGCCGGGCGAAATTTGTCGTGACCGAAACTAGAATCAAACCGATTACACGGATCCGGTACCGTGATCATCCCTTCTATTCCCCAAACCAGAAACGCAACGGTAATGAGAGCCTCAATAAATATTAGGTACCAGTCCGTCACAATGGCGACCGGACACTTTAACACGATTTTCAAGTGCGCGCGTTGTTCGAAATCCTGTCCGGCCTGAGAACGGCGACCGGTTCCGGCTTCCTGAAGGGAAACGGACAGGTAACAGGGACGGAAAACTGGCATTTACCCTCGCAGGTAGAAGCCGTGAAATAAAATGGCAGCGCTTTCGTCATTGTGGCAGGTCGTAAAGCCCGGCACCGTAATCCCACCCCAGAGCTCGCCGGTCGCCTCTGCCGGTCAGTTTTGAAAACGAACAATGCCCAGGTCGGCTCGCTTCCTCCTCCGACATCAGCACGTGGCTATCTGCATTTTTCCGCCGGCCTATAGGTATGCCGTTTGTTCGGCGCGCGTGACTAACCGTGCGACAATTAAGCTCGCCATATTCCGTCGCCGTGGTTAATCGTTGACGTGTTTCAACACTCGATCATTAGCGGCGAGTCTTCCCGCGCTGAGCGGATAGGCTTTAATAACGAACGGATTTCGAAACATGACTCGAAGCTCGGCACGACTCGTAATGATTTTGATATTCTCGCGTGAGGCGCTTGATCGCCGCGAAGCGTGAAATTGAACTTTCGGCTCGACGGGCGAATTATTGTCAACGGCGGACTGCGATATATAAAACGTAATTCGTCTAATTGTTTCGCGACATGCAGGTACCGTTTGCCGTACGTTCGGTTAGTTTCAGCGATAGTGTGCCATAAAGTCGCATGACTCGCCGGCAAAGTGTAAGCATGGAATCTTCGGTCGTTGTCGCGTGGACGAATGACGTTCGTGAAATGTATTGTTATGTAATGTGGATCGTGTGTAATATGTACGGGCGGCCGTTTGCAATGCTAGTAAAGGACGCCAGCGAGACGTCGCCATTGCGAGGGTAGTAAAATTGGCGGGGAATATAAGGGTCATTGGCTCAATTTTCTGCTCGCTCGCTATTGATTCGCTCTTCGCCGTCTGCTAATAATCGTATAAATCTCGTTCGGGACGAGTTCAAGGTACACTTTGCGAACGGGCGAAGTTAATGTGCCTGGTACAACGATAAACGCGCGTAATTCTTACAGGATCCTTTTATCACCGACGTCGCCTCGACGTCGACGTGCAAATCGGAGGAACACGGGATAACGCGATTTCTGCTGTCGATCGTCTAAATTTTTCCCTTGACAAATTGACTTTCACCGCGGCGACTTTCAACGGCTTTCAGCCGTCGCTCCTTCGATTTAATGACACATCGTCAATACTTGATCGGCGAACATTACATCGTGGTTTTATTCGCGTCAAACAACTTCGACATTTTTTGCCCCGCTTCCAATCGTCTGGCCTGTACAACCGGTTGTTTTTACATAAACCGAAGTGTACGCAAAGGAATGTTGTTATAGTTTCGAAAATTGGCGGGCCAATCTGTACATTTGATGCGCAAACATCGAAAATGCAATTTTTGTTCCTTCGGCTAAATACGGTACTGGAACGATTGTATTCGACGCACGTGTCCCTTTTTTGCCGTCTGAACCTCGAACGTTTGCCTCCACTTAATCGAATCCAACCGGCGGCGGGTGTGAGACGATATTTTGATTGCCTGACCCCGCGTCTAAACCGATCCAATCAAACCGAAACGACAGGTTTGTTGTTTTAAAACCCACCGGGGTATCTTCGGCTCTACGTTTGGATTACGGCACTCTTTCGAGAGCTGAGAACCTACGGTTAGATCGAAAAATCTACCATTATTACGCCACGAACGTAAGACGTAGAAACGTAGGAAGACCTGCATCACGGCGCTGTAAGAAACGGCCGCTGAGACATACAAGGAAGTTTGTCAATCTTGTTTTGCATTCAGAGCGGTACGTGACGTTCGCCGTCCGTATACGTAACTGCTCGTAAACGTTTCTAGTACTTCTGTCCTTGCACCTTCCACCGTCGTATCTACGAACAATTTACTCCTCCGCCGCATTACTGCGTGCCCGTAACCGAGCCGACAATATTTTTCAATACGCCACCGACATAACTAACTTAGGCGCCGGATCATCGTTTAAACTTAGACGAACTCTGCCTTCGAAATTGCTCGATTACACTAAAAGAAGCTCTCACTCGAAGGATCGAAAAAGTGTATAAGATCAGCGCAGTGAACGGTCGAAATCAATTTAGTGCGATCACGATCGCGTCAAGTACATAACGGGTGAGCCCGGGAACGCGGAGCGTGATGTCACCGTAGACGAATGTAGAAACGAACTCGACGAGAGATTCTCTCGCCCGGGACAATAGCTACTTTATTTCTCTCCGGAGCGCGTGGCAACCTCCGCTCCGTCCTCTTTGTCCTCCGCCGTTCTCGCCACGTTCTTCGCCGTCGTCTCGGCGTCAGTACATTGCGATATGCAAGCGCGCCGTCATAATTCACGAGGCCGCGCGGGGACGGCAGGGAATTCCGTTTGAGAGCATCGGGTAAGGAGGGATGAAAAATGTAAAGCGGCTCTAGACCTTCGAAGCGGCTTCCAAAGGAACGGTCTGCGGCACTCGATCGGGCCGCGCGATAAGCGACAGTGACAGTGAAATCGTAATATTGTTATTCAAAGCGAATGGACGCCTCCCGTCGCGAGAATTCTTATGCGTCGCACTGAGCCGGTCCCGGTCAACGACGCTTACGAAACCGAACAGTAGCGCGAACGGGGCACGTCCTGCCACCGAATTTTGAACCTCTCCCGTTCTCACCTTCAGCGACAATTGGGACGCGGCCAAAGCAGAGAAAGAGAGAGACAGAGAGAGAGAGAGAGAGAGAGAGAGAGAGAGAGAGAGAGAGGGTGAGAGTCTCAAGCTAAGTGAAGGTGTATATTGACCGCCCCCGGAGAGTCCTTACCTTCTACCCACTCCGAAAGTGTCGAGTACCCTTAATCCCACCCTCGTCAAGATCGCTCAACGTCCCGTTTCGTGAAAAGTCCGATCCCGGCGAGCTCCCGGGGAAAATTTCGAAATTCTCACACGCGCGCACTTTCGATCGCGGTACGAGTACCTGCTTGCCCGCTGTTCGCGTTACGACGTCTAACCTTCGCCGAACCGTGGGCCATTATCTAGTACGAGACGGTCGGGCTACGGCTCAATCCCGTGTGCGTCGGGCTCGTTTATCGTCCTGTTCGGCCGACAGGACGGCAGACAGATCCGATCGTGCGGAAAATTCTGGACAAGACGACGCTCCCGCTTCCATGCGTCCGTCGGGCTCGTAAAGTCACGATCGTCGCTGCTCGCGTCGCTGCTCGCGCGAGGGACAAGAATGGCGAGATGGTCGACGGGGGCGGAACGATGGGGTGGGGGGAATACACGGGATACATCATCGTGTACAAGAGTCCGGAGCCGGAGAGCGCGCGCGCGCGCACGCGGCCCTAAACGTATTTATATGATCCCGCCAACACAGAGGGGCAGCCGTCGTTGGCGCCGACGGTTATAACGAAGCAACGAGAGAGCGGCCTTAATCCGAACAATGGCCGACAGTGGGCCGTTAACACGTGAGCGTGGAAATTATTCGATCCGGATAATAGGTCGAAGGTGGAGAGGATGGAGAATAGCGGATAGGTAGGAGGTAGATTGCGATAGATATCACGTACGATCTTAATGTCATCGCTCCGGAAGAAGGGGGCGCGGGGAGAGAGAGAGAGAGAGAGAGACAGGAAGATTGAGCGAGAGGGGGGGAAGAAGTGGAACAGGGAAGGAACAAAAGACCGGGCAAAATGGGGGGATAATAACAGAAAAAGACGCGGTACAATGACCACCGCCGATGCTGCCGCTCCCACCGTTGTTCAAATCTCCGATATGAGAGTACGACTGGCTGGGATGTACGCCGTTCGTTACGTTATATAATCCCCCCCTCACAGACTCGAAACACGATCTCGATAGTTATCGCGCATCCGTAAAGTTCAAAGGGTGCACCATCGAATTTCGAGAGTGTACGCGACTCTCGGTGGAAAGACTGAGCTGGAGCGAGGGAGAGAGAGAGAGAGAGGGGGGGGGGGGGTGGAATCAGAAGAGAAAGGATGAGAGGAGAGTCGAGGGAGCGGAGTTGATGGGAAGACGAAGAAAGAGGAAAGTTCGCCGAGGGGCACGACTCCGTGTATACGAAGTGACTCATCGAGTGGTGGGCGTAGGAAACCCTCGATTGGATCAACTAGAAGGAATATGAGAGAGGAACGATGGAAGTACGTCGAGCGGAGAGACGGTTGCGCGGACATCGAGAATATCCGGTAGACCAGGAAGGCGAGTAAGGATAGGCGAGTAGGATAGGAGAGTAGAATCGACGAACGTCGGCCGCGCTGGTAGGAAGAAACAGTTTGAACGCTTATAGGCACGGACGTTGCCGAAAACGGAGGCCCCGAATTTCGTTGCCCTCGAGTGGCGTGCCCATTTTTATGGCTTGTTGAGCAACGAGCGTGACGAGCCCGACGCGATCGTCGGAGGCGATAGAGTCTTCACGAACGACGGCGACCATCGGACGTCAGCGGACTTCGGAACGGTATTGTGAATATGTACTTCGCGCGCGCATTATGCTTTTGTTTGCCAGGACGTCCGGCCGTTGCGTTCGAGATCAAGGTGAAGGTTTCGCGACCGCTTTTGGGAAGCGAGCCTGGCCGTAACGTGGCATACATAATAAAGAGACACCGTGTAAACGAGCGTGTACGTCTCTCCGTAGCGTAGGGTTCAATTTTCGACGTTATCGGGCGTACAGAAATTAATACGGGTGACGAAAGCGAAAATTGCGGAGGCGGAGGATATATAAATCGAAGGGGGCGCGGGGGGAGGTCGGGGTTCATCGGTTAATAGGGGACGCGCGCAGTGATATTTAACTAATGTCGATCGCGTTTGCACCCAGGGGCATCGTGCACCGTCGCCGGCTTCCATAAACCTCGACATTTGGCCTTAGAGGAAACAAACATCGATGGCCGCGTGCAGGGAGAGAGGAGCAGGAAGGAAAAAATACGGCTTACAGAGGGAAAGGGGATGGGGGTGGGGGGAAGAAAGAAGAAAAATGTCATTCCTACATTTCGAATTCCGATAAAAGCTCGGCTATTCTTGGCGAACTCCCGTCGGGACACTGACTCCCGACCTTCGATTCTTTCCTTTTCGGTCGCGGGAGCGCGCATCTCTCGCCCGGCCCCGTCTATTCTTTTTCCGGAGAAAGTGAGCGCGAGCGTGAAATGTCGCGCCGGCGAGGCGTCGGCGAGTATTCGGCCGAGCGGTGATACACTAGCAGCGTGTACGGTGAGAGTGCATATGGAGATTCACGGCGTAAGAGGAGAAGGGCAGCCGGAGGCGCTCGTTGCCGGTCGGCGCCCAATTTAGCTAATAGACCTGCCGAAATTTCGGAACGCTCGTTATTTCGATCGACGCCTCGCGAACGAGTGCCGAGCAGAAGCACGCCTACGAGAACGTTGACGGACATATTTCCCGAACACGCTGTCGAGAGAGGCAGAGAGAGGCAGAGAGAGGCAGAGAGAGGCAGAGAGAGGGACCGAGAGGGACGGAGTGAGACAGACCGAGGAGTAGAGATATAGGTTCGGCCAAAGTGGGTTGAAGCGTGCGATTAGCCAACGATGTTTCGACGACTGACACTCCCGACGTCGCGGACGAAGCAGGTTTCCCAGCGTTCCGACGATAATCTGCCCGTTAGCGGATAAGGTGGCGCGAGTCAAATTCCGTGTAACTCGAGTGAAAGGACGTGGGGCAACAAGCTCGTGTTGCGGGGATTGAGTTTTGGAGCCGGTTGCTTCGGCTCATTTTTACGAGACGAAGTTTACCCACCGCCGCGCAGCCCGCTCCAAACGGTCGAGGGTTGGGACGGTGCCAAGGTGTTGTCAAACCTTGCCCGTTCCGGATGTCGGGAGAATAAACGGAGATAGCGCGCGCGCGCAATCGCCCGGCCACGGCGCAATTTATTGTAGACGCGCGGCCGGCGTGTGTCTACGGTAAATTCGGGGAAAGTAATTCTCGAGGTTGGAATTAGATACTGGGGCTGGCCCGGTAAAACCGATTGGTCATTCGACGATTATTCCCGATCTGGAAGAGTGGAATCTTGCGATGCGAAGCGTGCGATGGCTCTGAAGTACGACTTCACCGTACATCTGGCACTGCACTAACTTCGGTAACGTGGTTACGAAACATAATGCCAGGTCAGGAGCATACACACTTAATTGCAAATTTATTGCGAGTGCAGTATCGTCTAGGGCAGGATCCATTGCCGTAGCCCTACTGATGAGTCAGTGGATCCAGAACAAAAAGATAATTTTTTTTTATTTTTAATTTTGTGTTTTTAATGTCCCAATTGATCAAATTGGTCGTTATGGTATGATTATACATCCCGCGCGCCGTTCATAGACACTTGATAATATAGCAAAATAATTTTCTCGGAACAAGAGAGTATCTCAGTTTTCTAGGCGCGGAATCCGAAAAAAGTGGGCCGCAAAGAGGCGCGCGCACAATTTTTCAGCATCGGAAATGAGAAAAAGAAGACGGCGCGCGTCCCGCGGCAAAATAACCGAAGCGCTTTTGAAAAACGGCCGTCGTCGGCCGCGAGCGCAATCTCCGACGGGAGTTACGCCGTCCGCGACCCATGACTCGAAAAACGTCACCGCTAATTACGTGCACCCGCGAGAGTATTCTTCCGGCAAGCTGCACGTGCGCGCGTCTGGATTCTGCCTCGGCTCCCGCGGTAAAGCGAGACGGAGCGGATCGGGACGGGGCAAAAATCACGAAAATGCCGCCGTGTTGCCTTTCCGAAATGCGCCGCGGCAATTATGGCCATTTCCAATGGCGGCGCGATAGACACTGCTGCTAATTACGTGCACCTGGCAAAAATAAAGCCCTGACAGCCGACTTCCAGGAATTTCGCGACTCCGCGCATCGCATGCCTACGTTTAGCGGTGCCGTCAACGGCCGGAGAGAGCCGAATGGGAGAGGGATGCAGGGATCGTAAGAGGGAGGGAGAGAGTGAGTGAATAAGGAGAGAGAGAGAGAGAGAGAGAGAGAGAGCACACAGAGCGAGAGGGAGATAAGTGCGCCGAAAGAAAAAGAGTCGTTAGCCTCGCAGAGATGGAAGAGGGAAGGACACCCTCCGCCGTATCTTGGCTGTATCTCGCTTCTCGGAATTTCAGGGGAGAATGCAAACGACCGTAAGGGGAGAAAGAAAAAGGAAAGGCTCATAGACGAACCCCGTAATAGCCTTCCTCCGCCCTTCGATACGTTCCTCATACACGACGATTGGGAAAGGAGGAGGAGACGGTGGAACGAGGAGAGGGGCGGCTAGGGGGAAGGACTAAAAGTTTTGTCCTCGCTTCCTTCCACCGACCTCTTTGCACATGTCCGCGTGTCCTTCGAGCGCGCCAACGGAAGAGAATGGGGGGAGGAGGTGGAGGATACTTTCCTCGGGTTCCACGATATCGATTCGGAACCGGTAGTTACGATAAGATGCCAATATCGTACCTGAGTCATGCATTTGCCGATGTCGAATTTATTGGAGGGAAGTAATGACTCGATGGCGGCGCTCTCCTTTTACATTCTTCGAGCGGGCAGACTACTGGCCTTGCCCGTTGGTAGGGGGGAAATTTTGCGCGTGCAACGACCGGGAAAGGTTCGACGCAAATTCCGTACACGTAATCGGTACGTTTCGGAAATATGCTCTCTCAGCGGGCACACGCTCGTCTTGCGAACGTTTTCGAAAGTGAACCCACGACGAGCAAAGATATTAACGATAAAGCGTACCCGCTGATTCATCGAGCCAATCGCGATAAGAGCATCCAATGAAATCGCCGTCGCTCGGGGGAAAAAAAAGTGTTAGCGCAGGCCCCGCGCGCGTAACGGGCGTTATTAATTCTCACCCGAGATTCTTACCCGAAGGTAAGATATTCATATTTAACGTCCGCCCGGCCCGCTCTCGGATCCGTTGTTCAATCTTATAAATGTATTCTTCGCGAGGGAGGTGCGGGGTGGCGCGGTCGGAATATATTAATAACGCGGTCGCGCTCGTACACCCCCCCCCCCCTCCCCGCCCCTTCTGCCACCCACCTCGCCTGTAATGGAATTACTTTGCGGGCGCGTTGAAGGAGGAAGAGAAAAGTGCTCGGCCACGCCTGGCGAGCATGCCGTTCGGGATCGGCGACTATTCCCACGGGACTGTAATGAAAGTGTCCTCTCGCGCATCTCACCCGCGATCCTCGACTCCGTCCCGAGCCTTATTAGTCATATCCTCGTTAATTGTCCGCCGCCGCCGCCGCCGCCGCCGCCGCCGCTGCCGCGCGCCGGAATCGTTTAAGCAGGAAGCGCGACGAGTTAAATCTCGTAATTGCGGGCCATCTTGGTAAGGTGCGTAATAGACCGAAACGTTTCGCATCGAGGAACGTGAAGCGGTCCCCACCCTTTCGGCCGCAATTGGACATTGTAACAGGCGCGATGAGGTAAACGCGAGAAGGAACGAAGCTTAATAACATAATCTACCCGCGGCGAGACCCGCCGCCGTCGTCGTCGCCGTCCTGTCATTGTCGTTTTTTGCCATTAGACCCGGGGGACTTATCCCGCGCTCGCGGCGCAGCTCGTTCGAGGAAAGTTTCTTAATTGAGTTGTCTTCATTTTTATCGGGCCTGTCTTCGTTTCCTGCATCGCAGCCACGGCAGATGAGCGCGCGCGCGCGGACGGTTCTGAGTGGAGGAAGCTGAGGTACATAACTTTCGAGAGAACCAATGGGACGTCTTCGAGGAGGAGACAGATTGAAAGGAGCGAAAGAGTTCTCGTCCTCATTCTACTCGGACGTATTCCGCGTAACAAATCCGCGGGTAGTGAATAAGTTTCGAGTGCTCGTCGTTGCGGGCTGCTCGGTGGCTCGTTCAATGCGCGAGGTGACGAAGGTGGAGAAAAGAAGATATGGAAATGGGGGAAAAGGATAAAAAGGAGAATACAGAAAGACACGCGGCACGCACGGGAACGAAAAAAAAAACGGGAGAAAAGTCTGTGAGGGGAGAGTAGGAGAAAACGACGGCGGGGAAAAAAGCGGACGAGAGCCAGAGATGGAGACGGATGAAGATGGAGGATGAGAGAGGGAAACGTCGAGAGAGAGAGAGAGAGAGAGAGAGAAGGGCAGAGGAAGAAGCGGCGAGAGTAGAAAAAGAGGCTGGCTGGAAAGGAAAAGGCCTGAACGGAACTCGCGTATTAATAACGCAAGCGGTGAGCGAGCGTGCGGGAAGGAAAATGGCGGAGGGGGGAGAGGGTTCTCTTTTTAACCCTTGACAAACCGGGGAGTTTGCTGCATTATCCCTCGACCCTAAGCAAACTGCGTGGGTGCAGATTCATCGTGCCTACCCTTCTTCCATCCCACTTCCTCCGCCTCCCCCGACCCTGCATCCCTTACTCGCCCAGTGCTGCCAACGTTGTTTCTCTTCCCGTATTTTATCGTACGATGGCACAACTTCTCTCTTTTTCTCTTTCTCGCTTTCTCTCTCTCTCTCTCTTTGCGTTCCGCATACGTTTTCCACGAAGACTGTACGCGAACTTCGTCTCGAAACTGGGAACCGTCGACCAGACGCGTCGTGTCAGTCTACGAGCCGTTATAGTGCGCTGAAAATTGCGAGACGAGTACGTTCAGCCGGAGGGGGAGGGGATGGAGAGGGGAGGGAAAAAGAAGACGGAAATATCGCGATCGTCTAATTTGGCGACGAGATATTGGGATGGCTAGCAGGTACGCGACGCGAGCTTTCCTCTCGAACGTCGGCTGCGAACGTCGGCGAGGCAAAAAATTGCCTTAACGGAGCGAGAGGGGAAAGCTGAAAATGTTATCCACATTCCGGCGCGCGCTGATTTTTTCCCCCGTCGAGTGGCGGGACGTGTATTTCGACGTTTTCGGAGCGAATTATTGGCTGTGGCGTAAGATCGTGCCGAGCGCGGAGTAAATGAAGTTTCGAAGATGGTTGCCGCGTGTCTGTCGGAGATAATGCGTGCGCCGAGCAGACTCTCGGCGCATTGTAAAACAGTTAATAGGGTTGTAAATAAGATAGGCCGCGCGCCGGCTCGGTGTGTCACGGTCACTTTTTTACGGATTAATTCAGACATAATGAGGGCAATATCGCCCGCGGCTCGGGGAATAGAAAAATACGCGCGTGCAGGCTCGCTACGGAGTGCTACAACGTACGTATGCGAATCCGGATCGGTACTTATGTACGTATGGAAAACAGGCGCACCCATGCGCTTGGGTGCGCATACGGGCGCATACGTACGCGCACCATGCCAACACCTGGCCCAGCCATTGCCTATTCGCCGGCAAGAATTGTGGCGTGACCGCGTAAACTTTGCAGGCGTTCGCGCGCGCACTGCTTCACCGATCTCTGCGCTATCGTATTTCTTATCAATCGGCATATACGGCACACGCCCAGTTCCCACCGTACTCGTTCCATAGAAACCGGCTCAATTAATCTCGCCCGCCTCTCGACATTGTACTCCTCTCATTATCCGGCCGGCGGTCTGCTCTTTTAAGCGACGGAAAAGCAGCGGCCTCGAGAAACAAATTCGCCGGCAATTAGGTCGTTAACGTCATCGCGATTACGGCAATGCCGGAAAAATGTCAACAAACTCCCACATTGAGCGCGCTGCTCCGCGTCATTAGACCCTCTCCTTCAGCCTTGTCCCGAATGCGCTTCTGGTAAATTTCCGGAAGAGAACAGCTACGCGAGACGTCGAGCACCTGGCCGGCGTCTACTAAGCGCATTTATCCCCGACTCTCAGCATTCTAACCTCGTACTTAGGCGCTAGAACGCACGCTCCTCTTTCAGTCCCCCTCCCCCTTCTGCCAAACACTGTCTTTCAGCAACGCATCTCTCTCAGCCGCGCCGCACGCTCCGTGAGAAGAGTCGCATTCAAAAGTGCGCCGCGTCCCGGCGCCGGAAAAAGAGGACGGTTAACATTCTGCGCGCGCGAGGCCACCATTATCCGTCGACGATATTTCCGCGGAAATATTATCATGGTTATACCGTTCTCGCGCCGTTTCCTCGCGGCAGGTAGGTATGTACGCGCCGCTTGGGAACTCATAAAATCGTTACGCCGCGCGCCGGATTGCGCGGCGTCGGATTGTGCAGCGCAGGCCGAACGCAGGCCGAACGCAGGCAGGCAACCACTCGCGGCGCGCATCGGGAATAATGCATATTTATAAATATTCCACGCGGCCGTGCATCCGCGCGCGCGCTCGCGTACGGAAACTATGCCTGCCAGGGAAATCGCGATAGGAGCCGCGTAAATCTCGCCGACGCTCTCCGACGGTCAGATATCGTGCGAATCGTGTTGGCACATCGGTACGAACGTGTACGATGTGATAACGCGCCTGCTTATACCTGGGCCAATGTACTTTTACATGTAGTTCACGATGCGCGCACCTGTGGGTGTGTGTGTGTGCGTATGCGTCGGTGAGAATCGCATGGTATCGTTCGACTTCGCGTACCTGTTCTCACACGTGTCTACGTCTGTGTTCGTGTCTGTGCTCGCGTACGTGCCCGACGGCGTGGCTACGGAAAATATTGTGTATCATACTCGAGTACGCACGCGTCGAAATCACGTAAGCGATGATGTAATGAGGAGAAGCGGGAGCAATTATATCGCGCGCGTGTGTTGGCCAGCCTGGCGGCGCGTGAGTCAGTGTTGCTGCTCCGGGCAGCGGTAGGCGCGCAGCGGGGACACACACGCGGACGTGTACACACACCCACACACGCCTGTTCGCTACGAGTTTCGCGCCGGTGAGCGTTCGAAACTCGCGTGGGACACGCCGAGCACGGCTGGGGATTTTAAAATTATTCGCGATTATCGAGCCGGGGAACCTACGCCTCTGTTCTTCCCGTCCGTCGACTCACTGGCTCTCGCCCGACAAAGACGGCACCGTTAATTGCGATGAGGAACGAGTTACATTAATCACGGCTGCCTTCGGGGTCGGGGTGAAATCGTTTTCCGAGCAGCTTTTCCGAGCGGTTTTCCTCCTTTCGAGCGTCCGCTCGAGCGTCGATCGCGAGAGAACGCTGCTGCTTGCGGCTCGACTTAATCCCGTCACGTGTCGTCTGTGATTTCATTTGGTCGTCTGCGATTTAATTTCGTCGTCGCACGATCGTGTCCCCATTTTCTTCCCTGCGGAGTTCGCTTCGCGACAATCGCGAGCCGTTCGATTCGTTCACGACGTTCAGGACGTTCAGGACGTTCAGGACGTTCAGGACATTGAGGACGTGGAGGACGTTCACGACGTTCCCGACATTCGCAACGTTCCCGACAATGGCACCTCGCGTAATAAACAATTCCGCGGCGATCCTTTGTGCCCATCGATTTTCCTCCTCCCACCTCCAGCCGACGATCACGTCCTTCCCCGCTGCACATGTACCTGTCCACCGTCCCCGAGAGTCGTTCTGCCCTTAACTGCCATCAAAGTAGCACTCGCGCAGTTTGTTGACTCGCAACTTCTTTCATTGTACAGTTAGGGGCACTCGCGGTAGGAACGAATTCGCTAAGTTCATGGAAGAGGGAATCCAATTACACGGCGCCTTACCACCCTGCTCCCTTCTTGCGAACATCATCCGCGCACGTGTGCGGGAGTTCTCTTATTCCTCCCTCTCGCCATCTTCATCCCGACGAGCGCAAGAAGCTCGAGCCGTGGAAGCGGAGGATCCTCATTACGGCGTAATCGAGAAAATGCAGGGATCGCATACCGATTCCCCGGCGCTCGGTGTGAATTTGTCGGGTCGAGCCTGAGGCTCCGGAGAAAAGGGAGAAAAATGAATGGAAAACGTGTCATCCGTGAGCGGTGCGCGTTCGGGCTATGGAAATTCCTTGGCACGAGTGAGAAACGCGCGTGGCTGGGGAGAAGTTAGCGAAGTCGCCGCGATCGGAGTGTTAGCCGAATGCGTGAAGTGCTTCATTAAGCGGCTTACAGCGGGTTCGACATTATCCGGAACGGGCCGCTTATCGTGCACACTGTTCCGACCCCTGGCATACAGCAATTTTGCATATTTAATTTCTTACACCTCCGTTTTATTCTCCTGCCTTACATGACTGACCAATCCCAAGGACTGTTCTCTTTCCGAGCTCCTTATTTTCCTGCCCTCCTAATTTCGTACCGAACAGTATTCATGACTCTCGGCCGAGACACAGGAACAAATACCACGTATAACTGCAATTCACGTAGTATTTGGATAGCGACTATATCATCGTAGTACACTATATGCATTCTCAACCGAGAAATAAACATATACGACAATATACCTATCAAATCAGTCTTTCCTATAACAAGTCGCGATTATGCTTATGTTTATGTTTATGTTTATGTGAAGAAGAAAGGGAGATGTAAGAGAAAGGACGGAAACCCGTAAGGGAACCGTAAATAATACATACATATAACGAGTCACGAACAGCATCAAGTAAAATCGCTAGTGACAGGTGACGAGACCAGAGCACTGAGTCATTATTTGGTTACCGTACACACGACGGGTACAATGGAGAGTTTCGATGCTGTTGGGCCAATACTCGGCGCCCTCTCACTGCAGTGGATTCGAATACACAATTACGTGTCCATGACACGTCTGCTCCGACAGTGGTCCAACGATTCGCGACCCTCGATGCACAAATTGTTGCACTGTTGCATTTCGGTATCCGGACTATACTTCGAAGGTCTTTACTCTTACGTGGCACACGATGGGATGTAATCTTGTTGTAATTCCGACATTCAGCGATCGACCGCCTCGCTGTTAGGGACCTATCATTCAGATCGAACGATCGATAGTGAGAAACGTCCGTCAGTCGTAATACCTGCTTCTCATACCGCCGATTCCGCGGAAAGGACGCGCTCGCGAGAATTCCGCGTATCATTATCGGAAAGGTGTGAACGGGAAGATTGCCGGGGAAACAGTGTAGAAAACGATTATTTCGTAATCGAGATCGTCGCCGCACCCAAATCGAATGGCCGGAAAGCCAACTGGAGTTTGCCGCGCAAACGAGCGGACCTCGGTCGACTCGACGGCGCTTATCAATTCCCGATAACACTCGACCAAGACGTTTAGTCCGCACAGACCTTGGTCCCCATATGTAAATCAGAAGGACAGTTGTGCACTGATCGCAGACGTATATATTTCGCCAAAATTAGCACGAGCGTGGTATCTATACCTATATCGAGAGGAAAACTCACCGCAAAATTGCGTTCGACTTCGAACACGGAGGAACTCAATGTTCCGAGTGCGGACCAAGAGAGTAAGAGTTAGGTACATAGAGTGGCGAAGGAACGTTGCTGGCGAATGCGCGAGAACGTTCGCGGCGTCAAACGCTCGGCGTGAGAGACGAGCGAATGGACTCGAGAGACTTTTTCGCCCGCCATTCCCACCATCGTTCCTTATTTCCTCCGAGTGAAAGGTATTAAAAGAAAAGGGGGACGCGCGACGTAACAAAAAAAAATGAAGGAATTCACGTCTCAGCATTGAAGGGACAGGGCTGCAAGAGTCGAGAGAGGGGACAGGAGAGAGAGAGAGAGAGAGAGAGAGAGAGAGAGAGAGAGAGAGAGAGAGAGACAGAGACAGATGAAGAGAGGAGCGATGACTGATCCCAAAGGAAGGAGAGGAAAGAAGCGACCGAGAGCGTAGAATCGGGAGAGGAAGACGCGGAACGGGAGGGTTGACGTACGCGAGTGAAAGAGGACGGGCAACCGGCTCGCAAGGCCCGAGAAAGAAAGAAAGCGCGAGGAACAACGGACTGTCACTGACTCTCGGGCGGGGATGAATAATTCAGTACGGGCGCGCATTGTCGGACGCGCCCATGTACAGTCCCGTATAATACATAAAATCGGAGGTGTGCCGGGAATGAAATTGTCTCCTACTTCGGTCATTCGTACGCGTTACGCGCCGAGTCTGGCCCTAAACGATCGGCTCTGTCCCTACGAATGACATACGACCGGATGCCGACGGCAATCGCACTCCCTCCGCCCCCGCCCCTCCCCCTCCCATCGTCCCTTCTCACTCGTCGGCAGACACTACTAGCACGCCTCTCACCTGCCCAACTCGGCTCGCGGGGAATAAAAAGCGGGTCAGGGATGCATTCGTCGCGATGCGATCCGATGACGCGCCCGGTTGTCGTTCGCGGATAATTGCCTTCGCCACGTTGCGTCACGCGCCCCGCTCGCATTCGTTCCCGTTGTAGGTAAATGGCGCGACGATTTCGAGCGACCGACGAGTCGCGAGAATTGACGCGACCGAATCGGAAGATCGTGCCGGGCCAGTAATTAAGTGACGCTGATTGCCGCTGCGGAATGTCATCGTTCGAATTTGGCCGCTGGCAGGAGGAGTGGATGGCCTGCTTAGAATTTGTGTCGACGCTAACGAACGCTCGCGAGGCTGACCGACGGAATTTTTTTTCCCAGTTTTGTCACGGATCTGTGACGAAGCGGGCAGCTCCGACTGCGTGTGGCAATCGTTTTTAGACCGTCGTCACGCGCCTACTAGGTTGCCGGTACCGATTTCCATTTGGCGGCAGGCAAAATGACGTGTACTGATAAACGGGGGAAAAATTCCTACTTTCTTTAACGACATTCCGTAACGAGCTTCGCGAAAGTTCGATCAATCGTAGGTACAGAGGGCCGGTTGTAATTACGGGCCGGTGAACGTTCCTGGAAGCGACCGAAGGATCATTGTGAGAACTACGGTGTCTCACGCGTGGAAATCATGGAAGAAGCTTCGAGTGGAAGGGAAAAAAGTGGCGTCCGCGCGGAATAGAAGATTCGAGCGAGAAACGCGACGACATTTTGACGAGCCTCCGATGAGTGCGCTCGGCGATTCGATCAATTGTCGATTCACGGCCTGCGTCGGAATTAATGAACTTCCTGGAAGCAGTACTGACTCTCTGTTATATCGTGTCGGACACGTTTCCGGAGACACGTCCGTGGGGGCGTCGTAACTTTCAGCGGTTACAACGCGTTCATCGATTGCTCTTTACATCGTCGGCCAGGTGGTAATGCGAGCGTGTACGCGGCGACCAGCACGTATGAAACGGGCGCGCACGTATGGACACGCGTGCCGGTGGTCGCTCGATTGCAACATTCTGCGCTTCGTTCAACGGAGAAATACGCGGAAAATGAACGGCGCGCGGCGTTAATAAGCGGCCGCGGAATGCATAAATATCATTCGTACGACAATGGCTCGGCGTTACGCGACACAGAAAGAACACGACTCCCGTGCTCCGCTCCAGGCTTCTACGCGCAATTAATTAGAAGCCGATGGGCCGTGAATAACGGCGATTAACACGCCGCGGAAGAGGACTTATTAATGGCCGTACAATTAGAGCGAGCGAACGAGCGGACGGGCAAGGAGCAGCCTTTAAGAACAAAAGATCGTATTATTAGCGGTGCGTGGTCGTAACTAATTATAGATAATGTTATGCCGCCCGGCTACAGTGCGGACTCGCGGACATTTCCTCCTTCGCCTTTCCCGGCCGTCGGAGATGCCGAGCGAAGGTCAACGAGTCCTCCTTTCCTCTTCGGTCGCGATTTTAATTCGACGCTGTCCAGCCGCTCATTTTCCAGCCGGCGGAGGACGAGAGCTGAAAAAGTGGGAAGGAAAGTGACCGCCGGCTTCTCGCGCGCGTCCGTAATTATTGGAATCCCGAGGATGGCGGAGTGATATTAGACCCGGTTGCGCTCGTTACAATGTCAACGAGCGAAGTTGCACGCGAACGTTACTCGGCTACCGTTGCATTCGGACGGATCGCGTGCGCTAACGACGCCGATTCCAGGAAGATCGCCGGACTCCGTTGTCGGGGGTATCGATCGCAGGATCGATGACTCTCTTCATATTTCTCACGAGATTTATGCGACCTTACCCGCTTTCGCCGACGTAACGGACGCGCTGAATCTCGAATCGTTGAGTAATCTCTCTCGCGTCCCGATATAGGTACGTATATAAATTTCGTTAACGTCGTTGCTATCCGTGTCCCCGATGGCCGCCGCGAGGAAAGACGCGAGCCTAACAACCAGTTTCGCTCCGCTGTCGTTCGGATCATTACGGCGCGATACATCATACCGTTCTCGCGCGTCCATTTCAGGGCGGCGCAAAGCGTCCGTCTAACTCAACGCTCAGTGCAGACGATTAACCGAATCGCCGAGGGAAAAGATTCCGAGAGGAGCGCTGATTAAACAAAGCCTGACCCCGAGCTCATCCGCGAGAGCTGAAGAGGCGAAGCACCGCCTATATCAACATTATCGTCCGGCCTGGAAGCCACTTCTGACACCGAAATACGCACGCGTTGCTTCTCAAACAGCTTCCCCTCCGAACGCGAACGAACGCATCCTTCCTAAAGCGACTCCTCGGCCGGGATATCATCGGACTTGTAAATCTAATCGCCTCCTCGAATCTCCGCAGGCGGTCTAACCCAATTAGTTCCATTTCTCACAGATAGCGGCCGTTATCGGGGCACGCTCGTGTGCAGAGGCGTTTCGTTTCGCGTACGTTTTCATTGCTGGGGGAAAAAAAAGGGGGTTAAGGCCGTGCACACGCTCGCGCCTGAAACATGAAACGTGAAACGTGAAACTCGGCGACCGCCGATGACTCTCCCGGAGGCTCAACGAAAGGAGAAAATCGACTCTTCGTCGGTGGTCGCCGACGATGGGGAGCGCGAGGAAAACAATTTATCCTCCCGCGGCAATGTAAACATCGGATTGGGCCCTGCGCGCTGGCCCCGTGTCGGGCGGAGAATTTTTATCGGGGCTCGGACCCGCGGATCCGATTCCGGGAGGACGATAAATTCGAGGTTCGCATTAGGAACGAGTGGTGGCATTTTTCTTGCCAGCCTTCGACTCCGACTCCCGGGCTTCAAGTAATGTCGCTCGCTTTCTTTCGCTCCCGCGATACGATCGCGCACGGTACGTGCCTACGTACTTACGGCCATGTATCACGAATGCGTATATACCCGGCTGGCGAGCGTTTTATCAGCGTCCAACGTGACATTACTGTCGCGTAATGACACGTCACGCTTCGCGAACAGACCGCGGCGAATTAGTCGCTTAGCAGTTTTTCCATCGTCCGGCGCACACCGAGCGCGGTTGGCGTTGACCTCTCTCTCTGGCTGCGGTTTTTCACCGAGATCTTATTTCCGGAGCGTAAACAATGCCGATGAACGGCCGCGTAATTATCACCGTTCTTCGCGCCCGGAGCGCTAAAAGCCTTGCCGTGTTTTTCGCGCAGAATAACCGCCGAAAGGCGACGAGCGCGCGGGAAAACATTTTCCTCTCAAACGCCGCAAACAATCCCTGCACTATGACCTATAACCTCATCCATTTACTCTCCGCTCGCATCGGTGACATTCGAGCGAGCAATCGACTGACAGCCTCTCCGTAATAAAATCATATACATAAAGTGAAGTATAATGGATATTCCTTTGGTGTCGTGCTTTTCTTTTTGGGTGGTACTGAAAATAGGAAAATCTTCTCTGTGTTGACACGCGTCAATGTTGGATCCGCAAATCGACTACAGTCGACCCTCCTATAACACGATTAATCCGTACCCCGTTATATGGAAACCGTGCAGTAAGAAACGCAGATTTACCCCGGTACAAACTAGGTTAATTCATGCCACGTTACATGAAAATTACTTTCTCAGAGCACCAAGTCACGATGCATACGATTAATGAAATAAAATGTTACAAACACAAAAGTTAAGATAATATACGCTCAGTACATATAAACCTATTTTTATCGAATTAAACAGTTCATAAAAGGAAACAAAAAAAAAAAATTAAAACTAATCTAACTAAACCTTCTAATATGCCAAATGCCTCAAATCATCTCAAACCAATTAAGTCGATGGTTACGAATATACGCGTTATAAGAGTACAGCGTTGTAGGAGGTTCGACAGTGCCGGTGACAAAGAAGTACAATTCTCGGGTCCCAGTTTCGTGTGACGTAGCCGGGCGAGTATCGCAGATGCTCCTCGGAGGCTGGCCGTAATAAAAGCGAAACACGGTCGAGTAGCCGAGAGAAAGGGCGAAAGCGACGATCGAGTCTCGCGCTCACTGTTGCCCTTTCCGTCGGGAGGCGCGGGTGCAAAATAGGGCTGAAAGAGTGGCGCGGGGATGATGGTCTGCCCCACCGTTGTTGTCTACCGCCGGCGTCGAAGTAGCTTGGCCGGCCCCGGCCCCGGCCCCGGCCCCGTCCTGGCAGAAACTCAATTCCGCCCGGCGGGCAGATCGATTTTTCGTCGTTTAGCCGGAAACCAGACGGCCTGACAGCTGCGTCGCGCTTGCACCTGGCTGGCTGCCTGTCCTGCACGGCTCTACGGACTGTAAGGCGAACGTTAACCGCCGTCCAAACCCAGACCCCGTTGCGTCATCGGACCGTGGAAAATCCTCGAACAGCGACGAATTTTCTTCCGGACGACCGGATCGCAGGCCTAAAGTCCGAATTGGCTTCGATTTCTTGGAAGATTCCGGGCGGAAAACGAATTTTCTTGGCAAGAGGCTAGCGCTAACGTTGATGTGACGGGAGACTGCGGTTGAGTCACTTGATCGACGATGATGAACGATCTCGGACTTTTCCGACCGTCAGGTTACCTTGTTTACGCCGGTCGAGTATTCTCGGACTTAGCGGGCGGAACGATGGTCGAATTTAAACCGATTCGGCCTCAAACCGGGATCCAGGAGAGACTGGCGATGCTCGTCCCGGTCTCACTTATATGACAGATATACGACGTCAATGAAATGGCGCACTTTAGTGATACGTAGCGCCGATGTATGCGCCTTTGTTGAATGCAAAGCGCGGCGGGACAATGAAAAGCGAATTTGAATACAATCGGAGGTGGAGATTTCTCCGAAGTTTGTCGTAAATTTTTTTTAACGGGGCCAACGAAAGAATGAGAGACGTGAAAAAGTGAGGGCGCAAGGGTTTTTAAGGCAGATGGGAGAGAGAGAAGGAGAAGGAGGGAGAGAGAGAGAATAAGAGCGATAGGACCTGCGCAGGAGTAGCTCGTGAGTCGCCGACTCTCTCGCTGCCTTGGCTTCGGGCCTTATACGTCAAAAAAAGAAAGAGGCACGCGAACAGCTGTGCGGCCCCTTTTGCGGAGAGCCTTTTAAAACGACTCCACGCTACTGTAAGCACGATCGGGCCTGCTTGCCGGGCACCAGGCCGCGAGAGACGTTCTCCTCTCCGAAGTGAATCGAGGCTGTCCTCCGATTCTTCGTCGAACTCGATCCTTCATCGATACCCGATTGAAAAAATCCACTGACGCGCCTCTCACTCTGCACGTGCGTGCGCCTCGATTCAGATTATTCCTTTTGTCAGAACTCGCGAGGTCTGCGGCGGTCACCATCTCTTCCACGCCTCGTCATTCGTCTATCCCGTAGCAGGACGAGTGTAATCGATACACCGACAGACGTCGATTTTGAACTCGCCCGAGTCGACTCGACGGCTGTTCAGTCCTCGTCACGCGACACGGTCAGATTTCTCGAAAGAAAAGTATCGCTCGCAACCTAAGTACATAACTGGTTTCGGCAAAGGCTGTTAAACGTTCCGCTACGCGGCCGACGCGGCTGATCTGGTTCAAAGCAGTTTCCCGAACGTCGGACAAGCGCGCGACAATGATTTTTACCTAAACCTCTGACCTCCTTCCAGTCAGACGTTCGCCTCGAGGCGAAGGAAAACTTCCGGGCAGGAACTTTCTATCGTGTCACCGCACCTTTCTCAAACCGTCCTTACCGCGATTGTCGCGACTAGAGATGCGTGGAAAATCGTGGGGGAGAGAGAGGGGGGGGGGGGGGAGGGGACAAGACTTAATCCAGAGCGTCTGAACTTCTACGAAAATGTAATTCGGAAATGACCGTTCCGTTACGTAAATAAAACTGTCTCGCCGTGGCGGGAAAGGAAACGGAGTTCGGTCGGGCAGCGCACTGTATCGGGTGCCGTATAAATTG
Organism: Anoplius nigerrimus; assembly: GCA_914767735.1. NCBI lineage: Eukaryota > Metazoa > Arthropoda > Insecta > Hymenoptera > Pompilidae > Anoplius > Anoplius nigerrimus. The sequence continues at coordinate 14,104,377 of OU612084.1, forward strand.
CGGAGTTTGTATGCAAAGCACCCTCACACACGACGGCCGTCATGAAAGGAGTTATCGCGGGAATGTGATACGAGTGAAAGTACTGCACTTCGAATTTACATCCGCGGTCAGTATTCTACGCTCGCTGCGGACCACATCGACTTGTTTGTCCTGCTTCACTCGCGTTCGGATCTTTATGTGAGACATCCTGCGACCTATTTGGAGGATCTCTGCGTTCAAGGCAATTGTTTATCGAGTGTTGACTGGAATCAAGCGCGAAATCGCATGATCGAGCGTGGCGAATTGGGAGGCGAGTGGGTTTCGCCGGCGATTACGTAGGTAAAGTCATTATCGATCCGGCGATGTCGTGCGGATTACAGAATGGGTCGAGCCTATGAATCACGTCGGTTAAAACGGCTTATTTTCAGAACATGACGAATCCACCGCCGATCGAGGGGTACTCAGGTAAAGAAAGTCCGCGCTTCGCAGGTAAGACGACGGTGGACGTTCGTCGTCGATCTCGATGCAAATCGGTCCGTCGGCTCTTGAACGTGATTAAACGAGATATTGACGCGAGCGGAGAGAAAGACAGAAAGAGACTGAGAGTGACAGAGAAAAACAAAAAGTGCGAGCGAACGTTCGCGCGTGGCGCTCGTAATTATCGGCACTGGATGAAATTTAAATTGGCCGTCGTCCCGAACTGCCTCGCACGATATCGCAATTGACCGTTCGCGCCTTCCCGTCGCGGGGCGTGCAATAATAAATTTCTGCCAATCAACGGGAATTAGAATGTCGTCTGCGTCGCACGAGGCAGCGACGGTCTTCAAACTTAAAAAGCCGCACACGTCCCGCGCTCGGTGCCCGATTGCCGAAATTAGCCAATTGCCGGCCGCCCGGTGTCGAGGAACTCTGAACTGCCGCTACAACGAAACCTACTGTTGTCTCGCTCGCCAAGGATTTAGGATCTCGATCGGGTCGCAACCTCCATTTTCCAGCCATCGCAAAGAAGGCCTCCGCACATTCTCGAGCCTCGAAGGACTCCTTGTCAAGCGACACGTTCAACTCATTCGCCGTACCTCCCACGTACGTACAGAATCGATATCTAAACGCGCCTTACGAAAACATTCCCACTACAATATCACGATTAATTCCGTAATCACGTGGACGAAAGTGCAGACAGGAGAAAACGCCTAGGCGACTGTTTACTACCGTCACACTCGCAGTGGTAACAATGGGCCGGCATGAAAAGAATACGCGAGCGAACTTGAGGACCAATTGGCCGCATTGTTCGTGGAAAGCTATGAAAGCTCAGGCTCAATTGTATCCATCCGGCCATCGATGAACGTATGAGAGAGCGTGGCATATGCCGCTGGCAATAATAAGCGCAGGCCGCGCAAGAAGTCGCGGCTATGAACGTTGAGCTGCGCTCGCATGGCCTGGCCCGACGACAAGTGTAATCCTTGCCAATCAGGCTCGCCTCGTCTTCGGCAGGAATTAAAGTGCCTGTCGTCGGGAGCACGTGCTGGCCGATCGTTAAGAGAGGGCCTTTAACTCGCCGGACGACGTCCGAGGAGCGGGGGCCCTTCGAATAATTACGCGAGCGGCCGCGACGTGTGCACGGGCGTGCGCTCCGGCACACGCGTGCGCGTACACGCTCGCGGCCCGATCGACGAACGCACACAATCTTCGCCCGGCGTGCATTAACGAAGACGCGGGACTCGGACCAATACCGTCGCGACGATCGCATTCGTGAGCGCATTGGACGCCGATACACGCGCGAGCCTCGCGTGTTTCGTATCGCGAGACGCGCGTGCATGCGATCCGGGCCGTGTAGAGTACGGGCGTCGGGACGGAGCGAAGGTTCGGGAGTGTGAGGGCGATTTGAGTAATATGCATAATTGCGAAAAAAGATAAAATAGCCATAGACTCGGCTACGTTAACACACCGCGGCAGAGATTAGCTCTCGAATCTGCATTAAGGCCCCCCTTTTTATCGGACACGGCCGTAATTTCGTCGTCGCAATCTTTTAATTGTAAACTATTTTGCGCCCGCTGCAAGGTACTGCCGGGCTCGTAGCTCTATACGGGCGCCGTATGTAGATTCGCTGAGGACCTTTCTGTGTATTTGCAAGAAACGCGCTTTCTCTCCCTCCCTCTCCTCTCTCTCTCTCTCTTTGTCTCTCTCTGGTGGAGAACACGAGCGGTCATGGGAAAATGGTACCTTTTTAAACGGTCCCGCGGCGCAGAACGAAGGACTAACGGGTCCGGCTCGAGGAAAATTACCGCGAAGTCGATCCGTCGAGGTTACAGTTACCGTAGCCTGGCTCGTGCTCTCCGTTTCGCAGCGCTCCAGAAACGTCGTTCCTTCCTTTCTTTCCGCGCTCTCCTACATACCCTTTTTCCCTCGCCGACGAGGACGATGCAGCTCGGTGTCGCGGAACATGCCGGCCTGCGCGGCCAAAGAAGCGAGACAAAAAGTGGGAAGGCAATACCGTTCGAGCGCGCGTGACGGCACGGCAAGGGAAGGGGCGGAGGGAACGTGTACGAAGCTGGGGAACAAGAATGAGGAATGATGGGGTGGGAAAGTCGGAAGCGGGGTGCGAAAGCCTGTCGATGCGGCTAGAAAGTGACCGGTGAAACCGATGCGAACGATCGATCTTCTTACGGCGCGGCGATACGAAAATGAACTGGCGACTCGAATATTCGAGGCTGACGGTTGAAGAAGAGGGAGTGAGGTTAGCTTCAATGAGATTCGATGTCGCGGAGAGATCTCGGATTCGCGGACGCAATCGCGACGGAATCGGCGCAATCAAACGGATCTCATTAAAGTCTGTGTTTGTTGGGCTGTTGAGAGAGAGAGAGAGAGAGAGAGAGAGAAGAGGAGAGGAGAGGAGAGAGATACTAGACACTGTCACCGGTGTTGGTTGGAATTGTGCAATTTGCGAGTGGGACGGGTGTCGTCTGTCGTGTCGAAAGTGCGCTTGGCGACCATTGTTTTGTTAATTTGCCGAGTGAGAGGCAGACTCGAGAGACTTGGGAGACTCGGATGCCGGGCGAAACTTTGGTACTCGTTACGGCGTGTACGTGCACGTCCGACGAGAGGGGACACTTAAACGCGGCTATTCTCCCGAGTACCATAACGGAGTCACCGTTATTTAATTTCGAACGATTCGCCGAAGTGCGAACAATTCCGGCAATACGAGCGAATACGGCGGATATCTGTCGCCGTACGATCATCGGTAATGTATCTGTCGGTGGAAAGCCGCGGGATATTGTCAACATCAATAAAGATCAGTGTCACGGGACACGCTGAACACGTTCAACTGGCAATGTATGATGCCCGCATGATATAGCGTTAATGCTGACACTGATTTGTCGCATCACGCGCGGCGGATGTTGTCACGACATTCTTTTGTTTACATTACCCCGAGCGGAGCAGTGCCAAGCAACGCCACTTGGCTGCATCGACTCCAGGCGTAATCGAGCACGTAATAACATTCTTGCCAATTACGCATTGCTCGCGTAAGAAGGCTTATCGAAGTGCGGACCTTCGCTCATCACCTATGTCGCCAGAGAGACACAACAGCGAAGGACACCTACATACCCAAAGGCACGATACTGTCAAATCCGAGCGAAACGGCGGCCGTAATTGGAATTTTATCGAACCCGCCCGTTATTTATCGTGGCCGGCCGCGCACTGTTTACATCCCGCCGAATGAAACGGCGAGTAACAATGTCGCTTTTGGCCGGCCGCGAGATTCCGGCATATTTACGCTCCCCCGCTTCTGGCGCGAGAGAGCTTGGGCGGCCACCAGGATCGGGGGGCATTATTTATCGCGCGGGAAAAAAAGACTCACCTGTGACACGAGTTTCGGCAGCGTGTGCGTGTGAGCATGCGCGTGACTATTATTGTGTCCCGTCGCCGGCCGCTCGGAGTTCGGCCTCTGCTGCTGTTGCTGCTGCTGCTGCTGTTGCTGTTGCTGTTGGCCGGCCTCCGATCTAAGATCGTGCCTCCATCTCAATACTCCCATCATAACCGACAATACTGTGTAACTCCGCGCGTTATCCCGGCCGTATCCGTCTCGGCAGTTCAGGCACTTTCAAGAGGCTCCGGCTGCAAGGCCCAACACTGACAATTCGACCTTTCTCCTTCCTTCTCTCACACTCGCTCCCACTGTCCGCCGAGCTTTCCTTCTCCCTCGGGACACTAAAATCCGGCAGTCGGAGCGACTGCCCGAAGGTTCTTGCGGGCGATAAAGCCCGAAACGAGCCGGCACCAACGGCCGTCCTCTAAGCACTTGTCCTTAACGACTTTCGAGGAGCGAGGCGGAGGAGAGCGCGCGAAAAAGGGAGCCCGAAATTCGCCGGCTGTGTGCGCGAGCGCGCGCGCGCGCCAAAGAGGGGACCCCCGAAATCTGAACGGCGAACGGCCGTGGGAACTGACGTGCGAGCGGCGTGCACACACGCGCTCTTCCACGAAAAAATCTCGTTCTCACGATATCCGCACCCCGTGAAGCGCGCGAGCGTTTACGCGCGCCGATTACGCGGCGTCGAACGCGCGCAGGGAGCGCGTTACGCGCAAATACGCTCCTAGCCGCGACTTCGACCGACCGTAAGACACTCGTTACCTTCCCCTCTCCTCACTGAGCGCAACAACAGCTGCCCTCGACACTCTGGCCACCGTAATCGAACTTGGCTGAGCTGACTCGGAGCTAAAGTTCACGAGAGTCGTCGCACCGAGACACCGTGACTCCGCGCGCGTATCGTCACGGGATCCTCACTCGCGATCGCTGTCATTCTCGCGGGCCAACACTCGAGAACCGGGATATGGGGAAAAAGCAGCGTAAGTCCGGCACTCGGCCCACGAAAGAGCCTCCGCCGTCGGTTCGTACCGACGACAGAAAACGCGTCTCAGTTCCCGCGTCAGTATCTCCGTCGTCCACTTCTCTACTCGCCCATAGAGCTCTCTCTCTCTCTCTCTTGCTCGCTCGCCCACGTTTCGGTCGCCGTTGCTTCTCGCCGAGGTCAGAATAGAAAGTATTTACACCCGTGGGCGCGCTGCTCGAGAGATCGCCGACTCGGCCACGCTATTCCTTTTCATAACGCTCCCCCACAGCCGCGCGGGCACATGCGTGTTTGCGCGTACGTGGTGTGGAACTACCGAGAATCGGTGAACACGCGCGCGCGCGCGTGCAAGCGGCGGTGAGCGGCAGGCGTGCGTTTACGTCGGACGCCGTCGGGCAAAAAAAAAATGCGACACGCTCGACGGAAGACGCGAGCACGCAGGAGGCAGGAGCGCGACTGGCATCGAGTTCTCGACTCGTCTGCCGGCACTCGGAGTCTACCCCCCTCCACTGCGCCGCCGAACCGCCACGGTGCCCCCCACCCCCTCCTCTGCCGAGCCCCCCTCTTCGGCCGCCTTCGGCTCGGTCGCCTTCCTTCGCCGAACCGCGCCGTGGACTCCGGCTCCGCTCGCGCGCTCAAACACACACACCACCCCTTTGCGCCCGCGACCCCTCCAGCGGCCCAGGAACCGACGTTCACGGCGTTCTTAAAACTCCCACCGGCCCGTACCCCGCGCCCACGAGCCGCCGTGAACAAACGTTGCCATGGTCTCTCTCCTCGGCAGACCGAAGCGGCGCGTAAACTCGATTGCACGTTCGATTATGCGCGAACGACCCTCTCCGCTGCAGTTATCAACGAGTCGAGGGTACGATACCGGCATCTGCTCTGGGGGCTGCTCGATGATAGGAGGGAGGGTGAGGGGAGGCGGTGGGGAGGGCTGATTTTAGAGGCGGAGCAGATAGGATTGTTTTGCCATCGGTCGACGGTTAGAGGCGGGCGAGTGGGTTGAGTTCCTATTGACGTCGAGGTGACCCAGTTCGGACTACGGAGAAAATTTTGGGGGGTGACAGTTCGGGGAGCGAGGAATCGTTAGGATCGGTTGATGGGATCCGTAATTTCGACCCCTTTGGCAAATCTAGCGTTAAAACTGCGACGGCGAACAAACAGGATTGCGGTTCTTGCACGGTGTTTCGGCGTGCTCGACGGCGTGTTCCATTATACTCGAACTCCCCCGACCTTCTTCCTTGTATCAGTTGCCAAGTTGAATTCGATTATTTCCTGTCTTTCTGGATCGGTCGCCGTCTCGGGCTTCGAGCGGAAACTCCCGCGGGAGTGGGTGGAGAGACCTTTGGAAGTTTCGTCCGTCTGTCCCCGAGCTACTCGGCAATGTTCGGGAGGAGTATGGCATAGGTTGAAAGGAGAGATTCGAAATAAGAAGGTAATGCCGAGAGATTGGTCTACGGTAACATTGCGTTAGGGAACGATCGGCTTGTATAGGTTACGGCGAAATTTGTGCATCCTACGTCGGAATCGCGCGGATGAGACACAGTTTTACGACGGGCACTCGATCCTTGAAACGGGATAGCGGACGTATATTTGAGAGAACGGTTCCCACGCTGTGCCACGAAAGCGATTCGACGTCAAAGGAAATGATCGGAGCAAAAGAACAAGAGCAATCGTTGCTGACTTCGTAGCCCGCACCGTTCGCCACCGTTTTCATCCCTTGTGAGCGCTTCGCGTCCCAACTGATTGAAAGCATCCCCTCGGTCTCTCGGATGGCCAAGGATTTTTAAAAAGCCGCGTCCGTCCCGTCGCATCGAAACCGACCACTCTCCTAAGTGCAAGCGAGCGTGTGCACATTATGCCGCGCTACAATTAGCGATCAATTAGGTCAATGCACCTATTTTACGTGCGAACGCTCAAGGGTGAATCACTTGAAAAAGATGGCCGACATGATTAGGGCTGCACTGACGTCCGCATACAAAGTTAACCCAAATTATAATTACACCCTTCGCAACCGATATTCCGGGCTAAAAATAATAAAATACCCCAACATTACGAATACACCTTTTTCAAATTGAATCTCTGAAAACCAAGGAAACCGACAACTAATAACGGATTACAGAAAAGGGGCAAGAACAGAGAGAAATGTACAAAGCGCTCGCTTCTCTCGAACGCATTATGAACCACGTGGTCGAATGCATGACTAATTTCCAAGACCCGCACCGCTGAAAAGCCTTTCCATCCTGGCCACGACCCGGGGCACTCCGCTTCAAGAGGGAAATTCTTTTCGTCGCCCGTCGGTAACGACAGGTGGCAGAAGGTGAAACCGAGTACCCGCTCGCGGTGCCGGGGAAAACATGGAAGAGTCGAGCGAGAATGGGACGAGGAGGGTGGGGGAGGGGGCACGAGGAGGAAGGCAAAAGACGAGCGAGGGCGAGTGGGACGAACGACGAAGCCGAGAGTAGGCGAGAGGAAGCGGGAGGAAGCGAGAGAAAGCGAGAGAAGGTCCGCGTTCAGCAAGACAGCGGATGTCATTTCGTGGTGGACTTGTTTCGTTCTCGGCGCACCGCCACCGAGGCTTCCCGTTCCTTTGTGTCCACCTCTTTCATTATTTTACTCAACTTCCTGCGTCCGAAAACGTCGACAGTCCCCAACTACGGGCGTCTTACCGCGATGGCGTCCTCTGCATGTCCACCCCCCCCCCCCTTCACCCCCGCCCCCTCGCCATCGTCGGTCCCCCTCTGAGTTTTTCCACCTTTCTCCGACCACGCACCTCCTCCTTCCCTCCTCCGCCATCATCCTCCTTCTCCGCCTCCCCCGCCGCGCCGGCGATGTAACCCTTTGAAAATGCTAACCTTGTTCCAACCTAACGACTATGTTTGCAGTCAAGGCCTTCGGTCATGCCTCGACGAAGCTAAATCTTTATCTACGGGCGCGCACGGCTAAAACGAAAGCCGTTTCCACCGACGACGTTCAGTTCGACGATTCTTTCTCGAGAGAGGGAGAGAGGGAGAGAGAGAGAGAGATTGGACTCGCTCGGAATCCTATAATCCCTGAAGAGATGCCGCGGCTCGATTGCGACATGAGTCGCGTGATCGGGCGCGTCTTATTGCGCGGAATGACGAGCCGCGAATTAAAGCGTATGGTTTGGAGAGGAGGGAGGAGGAGGGATCCTTGAGCGAAATGTTATGAAAATTGCGGCCGGTCTTGCAAAAAGCCGCGTTCCGCAACCGTTGCAACCTTGCCGAGTAAGGTAAATAATTCCCGTACGACGTACTCGGGCAATTTTTCCAGTACGCCCGTACGCCAAACGGTGTTCGTACAACAAATTCCATCGTTAACGAGGCAGATCCTATTCCTCAAAGTATTGCCCTTCGACGCTACTTTTGCCGTAAATGCCGTCCGTCCCACGGCGTGCGGAACTCATTACTGGCATCGGACGGAGAGGGATCTATCCTCCGGTAAGGGACCCGCTTCCTCGAATATCGAACTTCGGTACGTAGGTCAGAATCGATATCGACTCGTAAGCCGGTGCCCGAGTCAACGCGAGAGACCACCATTCGACGTCGATAGAAATCGCGCGACTGCGTGCCGAGTTATCTTCGCCGAAGCCGCATGAGAAGCGAGCGAGGCAAGAGGCACGAAACGCAATACGCCGTAATAGAACACAGGTCATAAACGCGAGAGTTGGCTGGCAGGGTCCGAAAATTTTCTCTATCGCCGTTCGGCAGAGTCGGGGGAAGAGATATCGATATCGGCTCTTTTTCTATCCTATTTTTCCACGACAGACTCGGCCGCGATGATAACGGCCAAGAGGCAGCTGCACCCAGTTTAAATTACTATCGACGAGCGTGTGCGCGCGGGGTATATAAAAGCAGGACACCCGCTTTTCTTTGTGTGTCGTGGGCGGTTACGCGCATGTGTGTGTATGTCTGTGTGTGAGTGTGTGCGCGCGCGCGTCGCGTATCGCACGTATCGCGGGCATCGATATCTCTCACGGCGGCTGAAAACTGGCTTGATAGAAGGTGGAGGGGGGTGGCAGGAGGGAGAGGGTGGGAGGGCCTTTGCACTCTGGCGTTTGCGTTACGATTTTCGTCACCGTTGATCGGCTACGTCGATCGATGCGGCCAGCGAGCCGTTGACGATCGGAATGTGTCAGCGGACCGGAACAAATAATTCCCCCCGTGACGACCGACGAGAATTAGTTCCTTCCGCCGCAACTGCCGGGCGCCAAGTCCGCTTCGAGTACGGACGTTGACTTTGAAGCGCCGGCCAATTCGGATCTCTACAAATTTTCAGTGAGAGAGGGAGAGAGAGAGAGTCGTTCGAAGCTTGTGGAAAATTAGACTCACTTGTCCGGGCATGGATTTTGGCCACGGGAGCAGATTCGGATAAGCGTCGGGCTCATTATCAAATTACAGGTCTGTCGGATTAGGCCGAAGATCGATAAAATGTATTATTAGCCGTCGCATAATCTTCCCGCCGTTACGGTTGTGCAAATACAAACAGCCGCCGCGCGGTGTGTCATTATGAGCACAAGAGGGCCGTTAAACGTCATTACGCGAGCGGGAGAGAAAAATTGGGAAGATATGGATTTGCCGCGCTTTCGCCTGGCCGAATTTCGGCCGACCGTTTGTGTGCGCAAGCGTTATCAGTAATTCGATGACATTACAATTTCGCCCGCGAGGCGCAATATCGTCAACGGTCCTGTCGATAAAGTGCGAACACGTTCGCGTACATCGGCGCGTAGGATCGTTCGCTGTAGATCGTTCGCTGTAGATCGTCGCGCAGATCGTTGGCCGCAATCGCTTTTGTCTCGCGGGCAAATTACGATTTTAACGGACGGCCGATATCGCCCTGCCCGCTCAAATCTATCGGCTCGAATATCCTAGATCCCGACTACGTCACTCGGGCACGTGCCTTTTTCCACGACTACATACAGGGCGGGCCATAAATGTCCCACGCGTACGCTCCCCGGACAGTCGACCATTGTCAACTTACCGCACACAATGATTCATCGCACGAATCGACTAAGCCCAATTTACAACTTCGGCGTAACTCCCGACATCGACCGTATCGTCCCTACCAGGATTTCGCGGGTAGTTTCCCTCGCGTACCGTCGCTGTATTTACTGATAACTCATTGCTCCTGTCGCTTCCCACCCCGTCAGATTGCACGTCAAAAGCGAAAATATTTACTCGCACTACGCCAGCCCCCAGTACATTACCATAGAATTCTCCTAACCGAGAAAGAAAATAAATTGTAATACTATAATGTACAGTTCATTTAATAACAGGCTTTCGTAGTGGCAATAATAGCAATTCATAAACAATGGCATAATAATGCCGCGCTATAGTACCAGTAAAGTAGTTAGCCTGACATGTATATTACTCGCCGACTATACTAAAGTCAGGTATCTAATCGCGTATACATTACGACTCCGAATTTTTTCCCCGTATCAATATCCTGAACTACCGCATTCAGCGCGGTACGCATTCCACGTTTCGCTTCATCCACTTCCGCGTCTCGGGAGTGACTCCGACGAGTTTCTCTCCGCAGTCGGGATCGTCGGCGGGGAACGATGTCAAGTTCGATCCCGGCCGGCGATACATTTGGGGCCATTCCCACGGCACTGGCGGGGGCAGAAGGAGTCTAACGACCTTTTGTGCGGACTCGGAGGAGTCGAGGGCGAATCTCTACGATCGCTTCACGGCCGGCGGAGCAGGGCGCTGAAATCTGAAAATCTTCCCGGCCGTTTGGCCAAAGCCGCACCATGACGACGGCCGGCCGTGACGGTTCAACCGAGACTTCCGCCGGCTCTTACCTGCCCGACCGGAAGTCCGCTCCCTCCCCCTCACATCCTGAGGATCGTTTGCCCGACAGCGCTCGCCACACTGTGCCACCGCATCCATCGGCGACGTCCTGTTCGTCCGGCGTTCCGCGCTCTTTGTTTCGATCGCACGCACACCATCGAAGAACCGAGAGAAGGAGATTGATGCGTATCGGAAGTCGAGGTTCACCATTCTTTTCTGCCCGACTCCAATGAGCTAATGTACTTTGTACCGGGACCGCGATAGATGAGTTTTCCCTGCTCTCGTTCGGTCGGGTATAAGTGGATGGTATTGAGCGATGCTTGTAATTGAAGGTGGGTGGTTTTGTGACGCGGACGTCGATGGAATGATTTAATGTCTAAATATAATGCGTTTGATACGATGGAAGTGCTGTGCAGCGGAAGTCGATCCGCCTCGTTCGTGGAACATCGGGGCTGCGTGGCTTTGAGGTCATGATATTGACGTATTGATGCGTTCCTAGCATGGTATCGTAATTCAGTTCCAGATACCGTCAGCGTTACGCATATGATTATATTTGTATATTACGAGAGAGATTAGTTTTCATTGTCCCTTGAGAGTTATCGGGAATGCCGCGTTGCGTTTGAATGACTAAGCATGGTAATATAGAGCTCCTCCGCATTCCACAGTTACCTTCGGTGCATAGAATGGGAAGTCACGACTTTACCGACGTCTCGGGTTTAGACTTTCCGTGCGTCGGTTATTAAAAAAGTAAGAATATATCTTTACCGACTCTGGTAATACCAGTCGTTGCCACGGACGATTTTGACTTTACCGACATCGGAAGCGTCCACGTCGGTTAAAAAGAATTCTCTTTCGACGCAGACGTCGGAAACATTCAACAGGGGCCACTCTCGTGGGAATCGACGCATGTGTTATCCAGATGACGAGCAACAGAGGCATTTATACTCGCAGCGAGTCGAGGGTGAGCCGGTAAAAAGCGACAGGATGCGTTATTTTTGCCAGTTCGCGAAAGAGCTCGCCTGTCACATGTGCAGCATTTTTTATCGTCCCATTCGTCAGTAGCAATATCCGGCGACCGAGTAAATGACACGTTTTTCGCGCACCGGGTACACGCCAAAGTGGGACAGACTCGCAAATTTCGAGCGAACCCATCCAGTTTTATACCGGCGACACGTTAGAGAGCAAATATTCGTTCGTAGAGAATGAAACGAAAATCCGTGACGCGCCTCTAATTCATTTTATCGATAAAAGTCACTGCGATATACGGTTTCAAGATTTACTTATCCGGAATATCAGACTTGTACCCATCAATTTTCTCACGCACGTCGAATAGCCATTTCTCAACGTCACGACCGCAAAACATTTCACCCCGACGATCGCTGATAGGTCGTCGATGAAATTCTCATATTTCTCTTAAATCATCCTCCACTTAAGCCTGTCCATTGTCAACGATCCGTGAATCGATGCCACGAAGCTTTCGAATACTTGGTCCTTTCCCATTCGGCTTGACACCCAGTTAACCGCGACATCGTTTCCCTCACCTCTCAAGTGACTTTCCAGATTTTTCGCCGACTCACCGTCACGAACCACCCCGGTATCACCGAAACGTCGAACGAGAGAGCCTCGACATCATTAGACACGTCGTTGAGTCTAATCGATTCTCCCAAATACGAGCGCCGTGACGTGAGAGAACGAATTCATCTCTGTGATTATCCGAGGGCAACTTTCTGTGCGCTGGGCCCTTTTACCCTCTACCAATTTTCGCGCTCCTCACCCTTTTTCATGACAGTTTAGCGCGTGACTGGCAACTATTCCCACCCCAAGCTGACAGCGCTCACTGTCCATTGCCATCCGTCGCGGCAAGCTGAACATTTTCTGAGCAGCACGTGGAGAGTGACAGCGCCTCGTGGAATCTCCAATTGGAATTCAAGCGACGCGTGACCAAACGATTCGACCTGAGCCTGTTTTGTCTAACTGCTCCCTCCTGCCGAACCCCGGCGGAGTTCATCAATCTTCGCGTCGTCACGTCGGGACGACAGCGAACCTCTTTCGGACAATGTTAATCGGGAGACCCGACCGAGTTTTTTGCCAGGGACGGCGATTAGTGTCCGAAACTTATTGCTGATATGACGCGCGCGGTTGAACATCGTAAGATTGAACCTCGGCGCAATTCAGAAGGAAGGTTATAGACTTCTAACTGGAGGTCATTTTCTAAACTTGAAGATCAGACGATATTATGCTTTATGTTTTTACGTAATATACAATTTAATTTTTTTTCTCTATTGTCTTACCTCACAAAATTGTTCGAAATTATATGATTATACATTGTAATATAGAACTTTGATTTACAGTATAAAGAATTGAATATTGTTAGTCGATATATTCATCGCAATACATATCAGAAAGCGAATGCTCGTTAATTTGACACAGACATCCCCGGGAACATAGAGCGAAATTCCTATACGTCGCCATGGGTAAAGATCAATAACGCTTCATTCGAAAACAACCGCCCCTCTCTTTAGCCCAATTGGAAACATCGCTTCCGGATGCCAGCGCGGCCTCACACACGCCTCGTTCGCGAGCCACGAGATTCTCCCACATCGCGTAAATCCGAAACTACGCCGTACTTACCGGCGGCAAAAGACAACAAAGTCCGCCCGCACTCGCGCGCACATAAATTCCTAACGTCCGCGCGGCTCGGCGCCATTATTCTCAATTAAGTCCGGACGACGTTTCCACGCAAATTGAGCCTGACAAAAGTGACTACTTGCCGCGAGCGGACGCTGGAAACGCGGCCGTGTGTCGCGGATCGTCGTAAATTTTCAGCGCCACTCTTTTCACGCGGACAAACCTCGCCCCGTTCGTCTACGGCCAAATGCCAGAAATTAGACAACCGGGCGAGCCGCGCGGGAGGGCTGAAGTATTTCTCGAGACATACGGGCGCCGGTATCGTATTGACCCTGTTTTAGTTCTCCTTCGTCGACAAGAGCCTTGTACTCGCCGACGATGATGCCTCCTAGATTCTGTTCGGCGCCCGTGAAAGTGGCTGGGAACTTTTTTTGGGCGCTGGGGTAACACTCGCGCGACGCGAGAGTGTCGAGAAGTGCGATGGGGAAACTTACCTGGGAGAAGTAGGGAGGAAGGACGCAGCGCTGATCGTCCAGTCGGGAACACTGCACTCTCTCCAGCAGCTCGAAGAGGTCCTGCGTCGTGCCCTGGAACAGATTTTGTCGGTTTGCGTAAGGAACTTCGTAGCGAGTTCGCGTCTAATCGGAGTTAATGGACGCGAAAACATTGTTGCATCATGCGGAATTAATGGCGGAGAAATAGTTTTGGGAATGACCTTGCACATCATTTTGCAGTTTGTGATGTGACTGACATACTGTGGAATGAAGTTCCTTTTAGGTTTGAAGAAAAGTGGAAGTCTGGTCGGGGGAGATTGAATTCCTAGATGCTGATTTTATGGGTGGGTGAAGATAATAATGTATACCTTACCGTTATTTTATCCGGAGTAGTCGCGTGAACATCGTGCCTCTCATCTTCCACGGTGGACCTCCGCGACTCGGACTCGCAGTAGACGGACTGCTCGAGTTGCTGTCTTCTGTAAACAGAGCGAGACCGTTATTTCAAAGTCTAATTGAAATATCCGAGTCCAAACAACTCGGCGTTTGAGCAGACGGTATTAATCTAAGACTGTTTACACGGAAAAGGGCGGATAATGACATTTTCGTTACGGACACTCCCGGCAACTCTGCGAAGTAAACGGAATTAAGATTCATCGAGATCCCATCAGACGTTTGTCGTTCCAATAACTTTCCGATGGCAAGTACATCAAACCATCGCCGCCGACTCTTACAGAGAGATCTCATTACATTAAACCTTCAAATCCGTCAAATCACCGACATTTTCTCATTACACCACGATACTCTCTCAGCTCAACAGTCGAGACTCGCAAACAGAATCAACGCCTCACAATGACCAGTTACAGCTTCATCATGACCGTAGCTTCGCTTAATAGCCCCCAGGCCGGCAATATGAATGACAGGACGAGTCTCTTCATTCTTCTGCATGCCCCATTAGAGAACGCGTTGGCATCGGCGGTTAAATTTAGAGGCCTCCCGATACAGCCCAATATAGTCGCCTTCCCAGTGACCCCGTGCCGATAGTGACCCAGGCGCAGGCTGGCGTTACGAGACGAAATGTGCAACAGGCAGCCTGCATGTAGCCGACCGTACGACTAGCAGATGTAGATGGCCGACGAACGAAACGGGACGAACCGAACGAGATTAACGCCGCTCGTCGTTCAAGACGTTTTTCGTGAAGATCGTCTAATTTGGCGCTCCCCTACGATGAGGTCCGGGGCTTGAAACAAGCGTGCATCTGCCAGCAGCTGGCCAGCCCTTGCCTCCCGAGGATGACGACACGCGTCTCAGCCGGCAGTAATCCCCTATCTCGTGTCATGGCCCGTGCCTCATTCCTCTTACGCTCGGCGTGCGTCCGTCTGACCAACGAGAAAAGGGCGAGGAAAGGGCGAGGAAAGGGCGAGGAAAGGGCGAGGAAAGGGCGAGGAAAGGGCGAGGAAAGAGGTTCGACGGCTCGGGACAGGCTGGACAAATGCGGTCAGTTTGACGCTCGGCAATTGAGATTTTAAGACGTTCGGCGAAACCGCATGAAAAATTCACGGGAATGTAGAATCTGGATACCAATGTTTTGACAGTGGGAGTACCGATGATACAAGTCAATATGTTTGAATTTACAAAAGAAGAGACTATTGATCGTTTACTTACTTCAATGGGTGATGAAAAGTGTTTCAGATGTTTCATGAGAGAAAAATCGGTATGTTGGTAGGGTCAGATCTGTCATATTGATTGGTCGGTCGGTAGTTCTAGTGTTAAGCTCATTGAAAAAGAACAAAAAAGGGACGAAGAGGGTGTAACAACCAATTATGGGAAATTTAAATCGATTTTTCACGCTGTGTAATAAGATTTCGGAATCCGGACGGTTGAGGATAAGATCCATTTACTTCTCATTCGAAGCATTTCACAGACTGATTACAATTATCATTATTGTATGAATACTGTTCTCGATAGCCTTCGGTAAGCTACGAACAGTCGGAACGGTGACGCGAAAACGGCCGGCAGTAGAAATTACATGTAACTACGGCCATTGTCTCTCCTAATTGCGCAGTTTAATCCGCAAATTAACTTATTATGCCGACGCAATCACTTCGACTACCCAGGGGCCGATAAATGAGAAACGATGCCGGATTCACGTGGCAGGCCGAGGCAGGCAGAATCGTTCGCAGCGGTGAAAGATTGTCATCGTCGAGGGCACACATTGTACGCTCGGGATTCGTGCAACTCATCCACTTTACCGGTTATTCATCCGTAATCGATCGAATCTCGTCGCGCGCCGATCTACGTGGCAGATAAATCAACGTTACTTTGTAGTTGTCCGGCGGGGTACTTGCCTTCCTCTCGACAAAGACAGCGCGGCGGGCCATTGGAGGGAGGGAGGGAGGGAGGGAGGTGGGAGGGAGGGGGGGCTCGACAAAAATTGGTCGTCAAATTGGCCCGCGACGTGGCCGGATAATAAGACGAGGACGACAGTAATTCGTGTAATGCGATCGCGAAATCGGAGGGACCTCGAGTTTTGTCGGACGCGCGTTTAATAAGTGCCCCCCCTCCTCCCTCTCCGTCCCATTATACTCTCCTTTTTGTCCGCTCCATCTACGGCCTCGATACGTCGACACGGGAATATCCGCGTTTTGCGCGCGACGTGAGTCGACAAGAGGTACGTACGCCGATGCTAATTCATCGGCCATTACCTCCTCGCGTAACTGCGCTACACTCGGCACAATTTACTTTACGATCCTCGTAAAGCAACATTGAGGCAATTTTCGTTAATAAACTGGCTTCATTAATTGAGCGGGAGTCCGGCCGCCGGCACGAGCGAGTTCGGCAGTCGGAATTTGTTAATTGGCGATTTTCCGCCGTTTCTGGAGGACTTCTTTTTTTTTTTTTACTTCCCTCTCGGTCGGCGCACGTGGGATGCCGAGCATTCCGCGGTTTATGTCGCTCGGGCTTATAAGTTTAAGGGGTCGTCAATTCGAGGACCGTGACGCGGTCGGGCGATTCGATGTGATTTTCAAACTGCGGCTCTGACGCCGTCGTGCGATTTAAGACACTCGGTATGTCGTTGGAAGTAATGCAGACTAAGGTCGAATATTCGCACATTCTGCAGCGTGATTATAATTTAATTCTCCACTGAAACACTAATATATGAAAGCTTCTTATGTAAGAGTCATATATAATTTCGAATTGAAATCGAATCACCTCCCATTAATTACATTTTCGGAATCATACGTGGCGGTCGATAAGAGCGCAGCTTGCCAGTTCATTGCTTCCTTTTCTAACGGTTTCCGAACGATGTCGTCATAGTTTAATGTCTTCAGCGAAACGATAGTCTCGATACCAATTAGCCAAACGAGGGTTGGAATTGGAGAGGCTGTCGGTTTGTCGGTACCGGTCGGTTTGCAGAAATCGTTCGAAAGCATCGGTTTTGTTCGTATCGCGTCTGGCGGAGGGTACCGGTCGCGTGTCACTTTCGCGAAGGAGAACGTTAAGCATCCGGGCGACCGCTAGATTCCTCGACTGCTAGCGAGAAAACGAGACGCGAACGACAACGGACGAATCGGGACTGGCGATATTACGAAAGGATCGCGAACGGATAGTACACTTGACTGCCTACAACGTACGCGTAATAGTTTCGACTTTCTACGTCTTTGCGATTGGGAGCCTATAGAAATCGCACGCTGGCCGACTTCCATGTCGTATCGAAAACCCAAGTCACCCTTTGTCTCTACAATCGACGAGTAATGACACTGACATTATTACGTAACCGCTATAAATCCAATGTCGCACATTGCCGATACAACTCTCTCGCGTCATGATTACGTGCTTTGTCTTCGCCCGAAATCGACGTATCACGTTATTATGTAAAACGATTGTTACATAAAACTCTCGAAGATCCTCGGATCGTGATCAACATTATGCTCCGCCTCCAGAAACGACGAATCCTACCATCTACTCCACGAGACATCTGAACCATCCCCGAAATCGTCCGAAGCCTCCCTATTTCACATACCATCCAACCTTCTCATATCAGTTATTGCGTTTCAGGCTGGAAGCCAGCATTTATTGTATATCCGTGTCAAGCCTCCCGAAAGACAGTATCAAAAGGCACTGGACAATGACTCCTCATGGCCAGCGTCTGTCAACGATCCCGTGAGAAGGACCGGGAACGTCGTCGAGAGGGTAAATCGTCGGGCCGGCTAAAACGGACTGGCAGTCTTTCTACGAGTGGCATTTATCGTCGTATCTGTCGATAATCGCGCATTCCGGCTGGCCGAGTGCCATAAAGGATCGCCGACGCGCCTCTTCGAGCCGTAGGGTGTCGCGCCATATAGGCGGATTTTACTGCTGCCCGCGATCCGAGCAGGGGACGACCGAGACACGCATGGAGAAAGAAAGGGGGATGAAAAAGGGGAGAGGCGAGAGGGACGGGCTCGTTTTATCGCGCGCGAAACGTCCGTCGTAAGCGTTCGAATTCGCGTAAAATAAGGCCGGCCGCGGGTGAAAAAATCGGTGGAGGCGAGCGGCGAGATGGCGAGGGAGACTTTTAGAGGGGGGTTGAGAGTGGATTATTAGACGCGAGAACACGGCCAAGGGGTTATTGATACTGTTTTATGGCTGACGTGTGTCGCAGGTGAGTGAATTTCATTCGTGGGGAGTTCAATTTTCATTTTATAGGAACTCATCAGGGCGTAGGTGAAGAATGACATTTTTTGATCTCATGTAATTGGTAATCGATACGATATACTGTTTATATCCGCGAAAACTGCGACGACACTGCTTCGAAGATTTTGATTGTGTGAACCTCTCCGAAGCGATACATTTTTCTTCCCGACCTTATGAATACGATCTATCCACGCCTTTATTCAGAGCGCCGAACTTACATCCATTTTTCATCCCATTCTTTCAACGTCTTCTTTCCATTAGTCGAGCCTTATTCGAACTGTCGACGAGCGTAATTTATGTTAGAGCGAAACGCGCGGACGCGGCCGCCGCCGCTTCCTTCGCAACAACGGCATGCCCATATTGCACGGGATTTCGCGTGTAAGGAGGAAACTCGAGGGCGATGCGTCTCAGTCAAACGGAGCCGGTAATAAACGGGTCGAAAGAATTTCTCGGGCGCCATGGAAATTACCTTAGCGCTACGGGTTTAATTAATGCCCGTCGGGACTCCTCGCCTCTCCCGTTCGGCCTTTTAATCTTGTCACCCGAACCGCGGACGGACTCGTTTCGGGATCGTTTGTTAAAAGATAATCGTACCGTACGCCCCTGACACGCGAAGCTGGCCGCGCGCGTAAATCGAACGAGAGCGAGCTCTCGCGCTCGCGAGAAAAGCGGAATTTATCGGCGCAGAACGCCGTGCCCGCCCACGCCGAATAGGAAGTATAAAATTTTGAGATATACGGCAGGCTAATGCAGCGCTAATCGATATACTTGGAACAAAGGGGGGCACTTACTCAGCGCCGTGTCATACGGAGAAGCTCTCAGCCTAATGCGGGAGAGAAATCGAATTCGTTCGTTCGGTGGAAACAATCTATATGTTCGATGCAAACACGAGCGCACCCTGTATAGCTACGGTGTTCCCGCAGGGGTCGCATACCATTGCACGACTGTTTACACACGTCGAGTCGGAACACGCCCCGTGGGACAGGTACCTTTTTCCGTGCCGGGCAATTCGTTAATTTCCAAATGGACAGGCCGATCTCGATCGCGAGCGGCATTTATCGCACCGCTCTGCACGACAATCGCGCATTTCGTTTCGCGGAAATGGCATTACGGGACTCTGCGTGACCAAAGGGAACGAATTAAAGAGATAATGAAGATGGTACGGAACGCTCGTCTCTCGAAAAAAACATCGGTATCGCCTCTGCGCCAGTTTCTTTCTACCGATCACCGAGAAGGATTCTTTTCAGCGGACTTTTTCTCCTCAGCACTTTACGAGAGCGGCCGCAATCTCTGGCCTATTCGACGTTTCTACCTGACGTTTCTCGGGGCCGAAAATTGAATTTCGACGCCGTCGATTCGTGCCATCCCGCGCGAAATAATTGAATTCTTTTATTCATTTCTCCGAACGAACAACACTTTCAGCGGAGGGAATGTTTCTTTATGCCACCGTGGAAAGTCCATTTACCTTGCGAGGCTTGCAAGATTGAAAAAGAATATTAACGCGACGTTCCGCGCAGTCTGCTTTTAATGCAGCCGTTGGCAGTGCAGCCCTTTCAATATTGCACGCGTTCGCCCGAAAGCCGGGAACGAGAAAGGAGGGGCGACCGCGAGCGACAAACGTAAAATCGAGGCCGACGCTGAAAATGTGCACGTTCGCTCGCGCACGCACACGCTATCACGTTGACGGGCGCGATTCCGCGCGAACGAGACGTCAATACTAATTGGCCGGATAAAGTCCCGGCACCTAGGAAACGCAATCCGTCGAGCGGCAATATCCGGTCTCTGCGCAGGAACGAGAGGGTTAATAATCGCGACACGCCGGGAAATACGAAACAATTCCGCGAGCGAAGAGCGTGCTACGTCACGGGAGGGACAGAGGGAGCGAGAGAACAGAGTCCGACGAGGGTTGGAGAGGGGGAGAGGGATTAGGGAGAAAGAGTAGAGAGACAGAGCGAGAGAGACAGAGTAACGTGTGGCGGTTCGAAAAATAAAGAAAGAATCGAGCGACGCTGATGGCGGTAGTTCGGCGTAACGAAACGACGTTCCCATAGGATCGTGTTTCTATGGGCGCCTGCACGTGCGGCGAGCGTTCATGGAATAATGGCCGCGTCCAATTAAACGAGTTAATTTAATAAGCGTCCGTGGCCGGCGAGACAACACCGACAGCGACGACCGCGACTACCACGTCTACCGCGACGACTACCACGATGACTACCACGATGACTACCACGACGACTACCACGACACAACTACTACGACGACGATCGTCAACGTGTCGAAACGAACGAAACGGACGGAGCGAATGAACGAGCGTGTCTCCGCGCACGTTCCGCCGAGTCGAGCGAGGAAGAGAGGAAATTAGCGAACGCGACGAACCTGTCGCCGCTGATAAAGTCCTTCACTTTACTGCATCCGCGGTCTAGACCCTCCCCGACAATCGGAACAGATGCCACGCATCGCTTCAGTCCACCTTCCCGCAGCTTCTTCTTTCCCCATCTTCCCTTTCCCGCGCTTCCCTCCCTCCCTCCCTGCCGCCGATCCGCCGGCCGATAAATTGACGTCGAGGCGGCGAAAAGTTTTATCGCGAGCGCATTATCGCGAGCCGTCCTCCTCTACTCCCGGCAAATGCGACGTGTTTATCGCGGTCGGTCCAAGTTTATGCGCCCGTAGACGTTTCGCCGCAAGACCGAGCGCGCGCGCGCTCCCCGGCGAGCTTCGAGTATGTCGAATTTATGCGCGGAAATAAACGATAAATATAATGAGTAAGTAGATCCGTGCGGCAATAAATATTGAGGCACGCTCCGGCGCGAGCGGGCGTGTAATTCTATGATGCGCGGAGAGTCGATTTATCGTGCTGTAATATCAATCGGCGTTGCGGGGTACGATCGAGTGGCGGGAGGAATTTATTGCGGTGGGAGGCGGTGGTGGCAGAGGTAGAGGTGGTGGTATAGTAGGCGACCGACGCTGTGCACGCTTATTTGTAACCGAGGACGCGCTTAACACGCGACTCGACAGGTAGGCCCCGCGCTGCGCATTGTGCGCCCAACATTGTCCTGGCGGCGTTAATTGTGTCGGGAGCGGGGTAGCCAGAGTTGATTGGGAGGGTCGATTGTTACAAATGTACGTCAATACGTCCCTAATGATTCGGGCGTAGTTACATGCGCGCGTCGACGGACGGTAGACGCCTCGGCCCGCGATAACGGCCTACTGTCCTGGGCACCGAAATAGATTATTCATTGAGCGCATTCAATGAATTCGATCGGCCGCAACGTTTCGGGACGGAAGCTCGACTCACCGGGAATAACGACACGATTGTCATGTAATGAGTCTTTCGTGACAAAAGCGGGTAAGGAACGTGTCTTCGGTCGCGCTACGATGATTTACGGGGAGAAAAAGTGGTCTTAATACCGTATACGATACAGATGTACGTTGGAATAATTTGGTCGATTCTTGTATTCAGATGAGCGGATGATTTATCGCGAGCGATATGTGCTAATGAGGGATTTGTCAACGTTTCGATTGCGGTTGTCGGATGAAAAAGTGTTGGCGTAAAAAAAAAAAGTGCGGAACGTGAAAATGACTTGTCGTTTACTTCGGATGCCGCAAATGGGCCATTAGCTCGCCAGAAAGATGAGATTGACACGAGAGGAGGCGGACCATGAAAATAGCCATAAACGGTCATCGTTCGACCACAATACTTTGAGGAAAGAAGGTAGCGCGGTACTGGGGTGCCATTTTTTGTATCCAACGATCATCGGCCCTTCCCGCAACGAACCACGGATGACGGAGAAAGATGAACCGTTCGGGATGGGTAACACGGATAAAGTCTATTAATAATATCGACGAGCAGCCCGTTGGTTCCCTCGGTACATCAATGACAGCTCTTTCAACTGCCATCCGCCCGTAGGCACAGATGCGTGTGCATTATGACATATAGATACACGCCATAATACAGAGACAGGCCTCACACAAAATTAAGACGTTTCATATTAATACGTATCGAAATGATCATATAATGCAAAGTTAATGATCGGCTGATCTCTGTTCCGTTTTCATTTTAATTCCAATATATAATGCGCAAAGTATCGGAAATCAAATAGCCTTCAGATACACATAAATTAATTACTCCCAAAGACAAAGATAATTCAAGTAGACTGCAGCTAGATCAGGTTATCGCTCGAAGTTAATCCTGTTTCTATTTCATCCGTTCTCAGTAGCACGCAATCAAGTACTGACCCGAACATGCCGGGGATGAAAAAATTAATTTGCATAAGCGTGACACCTCACAGAGGGAGAGCGTGATTTTCACCCTGACCACATATACCACGCCCACGTTTCACACTTTTAGCGAGGGGTGATGGGAGAGAAATGGAGAGCGATTATGTTAATGCTCGCGGCACCCCATTTGGCATTTCTGGTTTGAAAAATGTCCGACTCGTCGGAGAATCTCGGAGAGCCTAAGGGACAAGAGACTCGGACTACTAGGAATGACAGGCATCGGACCTTAACGTGTGTCTTTTTCGTATGCATACGACTCCGGCACGCGCTCTTGTCTCGTAACCGCGATATTTCAGGAAAGGGGGCTGACCTGATTTATTTTTCCTAGCTTCCCATCCGGCTTTCGCGCCGGATCTCGGACGCCGGAGAAATGGATGGCCATTTTCGGAGTCCGGACTAAATAAATATTTCAATACCGACACCGTTCGGCTCGAAGCGCAGAATACTGAGAAGCGAGCGGTTCAATTTATGTATTTCACATTTTTCACTTGAGGCCAGCGCAATATAAACGTATTCCGTTCGCTCACCGCCGATCGTCCAAATATATATCGCGCTTTGAAAAATAAATGAAAGCAGGCAGGTTAAAATTTCAGTTACCAAACAATGGTAATGAAAAAATAACACCGCGAGAGTGATTAAGTGGCAATGATCGGTGGAGTTTGAATGAGGGAAGTTAATTTCGAGGGTGCGCAGGACGTTGAGCGAATCCTGCAGGGATGCAAGGGCGAGGCCGTTGAAAAAACGAGTG
This sequence comes from Anoplius nigerrimus, assembly GCA_914767735.1. Taxonomy (NCBI): domain Eukaryota; kingdom Metazoa; phylum Arthropoda; class Insecta; order Hymenoptera; family Pompilidae; genus Anoplius; species Anoplius nigerrimus. Next base: position 14,127,841 of record OU612084.1, read on the forward strand.
AACAGACGCAGGACAGGAGAGTTCGCCTTCAAACCGCGACGTCCCCGAGGAGGGTTGTCCCTGATTTTTTCCTCCGCATCCCTCCCGGTCTCGCAACTTCCCGGACGACGCGGGGCAACGTCGGCGAACGACAGAGAAAGATTGACGGACAGATGCGCGTCCTCGCAATGTCACGCATGAATATGTTAATACGTATCGGCCCCGACGCGTAACGCTCTGACATCGGAGTCGGATGATGGATCGTGGACGTTCTCTCTCCTTTTCACGCCATTTTCTTCTCTCTCCGTGCGCCGACGCTGCCTTCCCTTCCTCGCGAACGCTCAAGGTCACAATGAATGCCTGCGTGATTTTTCTCTCTTCTCTCCTCTCTCTTCTCTCTCTCTCTTCGTCGCTCTGTCTATTTGCCCTTTTTTTGATCAGCCTCGTTATTAGGCTCATACAACTGCATATGTTGTACGGTAGACTTTTTGCAGGACGACACAGTGCCGGAGAAAATGAAATATTCGCCGAAAATTGGCTCGCCGCGCAACTCGTCACGTACCTCCCCCCTCATTGTCGTCTCGTTTCCCGCATTCTCAATGAACCACCCTCGTCTCCTTTCTCACCGCTACCCCCATTAAAGCAACTTCTTTCTCATATTAATTGTGCCGTCTTCCCCAGAAGTAATCACTCCTTTCCACCCTTTCATCCGCGTCTTCGCTTTTACAACTTATTTTTCTCTCGTTAGCGCCCCTCTGTCCTCCCCTCCCCCCGTCTCCTTTCCCAAAGACCCTCCCTTCCTTTCGCTGGCAGCCTTTCGAGTCTGTGCCCGCGGGCCAGGCATCGCTGAAGTTCTACATTGTTGTTCGCAATTGCCGGCTGTCGCCCGGCACAGGATCCGAGGTCCATCCCGATCCATCGATCCGACGAATCGAATACCCTGGTCCCTTCTTCGACGGCCAATGCCAGTCTCTCATCCGACCGGGGACCGCGTTAATAAACGCTCGCGCTTCCTTACGCGACGACTTTATTACGGGGGCCGGTCTTAATATCGATACCTATCGATATTAATATCCCAGTCCGCTCCTCCCGCGGTTATTCTTATAATTATTTCAATCGTTATCGATTCCGTCCTCCCTGCCCACCCTCTCTCTCTCTCTCTCTCTCTCTCTCTCTCTCCACCCCTTTCGCCCGGCTGCCTTTGCACGCTCTCTGTCCCTCGCCCTCTCGTCGGACAGAAGGATCGAGCTTAACTCCGCAGGGCTTATTTTCTCTCTCCCAGACTCGACTTCCTCCGTCGATCCCTTTCCCTTCCGTTCCCGCAAACTCGCCTCCTCCTTCTCGTCCTACGGGCCGCACTTATCCGACAAGGCGTAATCGTTCGGACGCCGTTCGGAGTTTCGGTTGGGGGGAGAGGCACCGGTGATTTTCGTCGAAATTGTATGCGCGCCGCGCTCCTTTTTTTTTTTTTTTTTTTTTTACTGGGCATCGAGAGCACCTGAACGGTACATTCGTGCTTTAAATTCCGATTATCGCGCGCGGCGGTAATTGGACGGCGGCCATGAATTTTAAAATCGAACTTTGCGACTTTGTGATACAGTGTCCACCCCCCCCCCCCCCCCCTGCCGGTCTCCCTCTCCTTCGTAAGTGGCGACACACCTTCGTTCCTCCGAGCATTTGTTTTGCCGCGATAAAGTATCGCGAGTTCCCCCCTCCTCCCACCCTCCCCGCCATCTCGATTATTACGCCCGATAACGGGTCCTGCGCAGGCAAATTTAAATTCAATTTCGCGACCTCGCCTCTTAACATATATATTACGACATTCCGCGGAGGATATCGGGGCGGCCAGCAACATTGTACCCGAATCGAAATCTTCATCTGCTCGTTTTGTTTAGCCTCGCATAAGGTGCCTTCGTCCTGTCCCACGAGCAGGAGAGTATCAAAGCCGTCCACTTTCGAGGCAGTGGACGAGGGTGGGATCGCAAGTGTCGTCTAGGTTCTCTTCATCCTCTCTCTGCTTCATCCGCACCAGCATTCATAGATTCATAGCTGGCCTCGGAGCGCAGGAATGCATTCGAATCGTCGCTGATGTATGTCCAACTGCGGAGCCGGCGTTGTCACATATCAATCTAGACTGCAGCTCGATCGATCGTAAGACAACGCCGTGAGCCTCCTGTTCGCTGCGTTACTACTGATCATGCCCCCCCCCCCCCCTCCCGCGCCCCGGGTCCCTTCATGTCTCTCACTTCTGTCCGGAACGTCAGAGGGAGATAGGTTGACAGACAGAGACAGAGAGAGAGAGAGAGAGAGAGAGAGAGAGAGAGAGAGAAAGAGAGAGAGAGAGACGAGGGTTACTGGGGATGGCTTCATTACAATGCATAGAAAATCGGAGATTCGATAAATCGATGCATCAAAGCGACCCGACAGCGAGGGCCATTGTGATTTATGAATGGCAAAGTGTGCCGATATTAACGACACTGTTTCTACAATGGCTCCTGTTTGCCACGGGGAGGACAAGGGGTCCCGCTCGAATGCGGAGGTGCATAATAAACAATCGGTCGGTAATGGACTTAGAGATGCCGGATGCGGCCGTGCGTATTGCAGCGGACCTCTGATTGGACGCGTTGCGTACTATTAAGACGTCGGTTTAAGCTCTCGCGACGCGAGTACGTTCGATGGTAAATAGGACGAGCGCAATGTACGGAGGCGCAGACGGATAGAGAAAGGAGAGAAATTGTGATGAAAATTGTGAACGGCGGAGACGGAGGAAGAGGGTCTTAAAAATGAACTGAGGCGGAAATAGCGGAGGGGGGAAGCTGAATGGGGAGCGGAGGAAGAGGGAAGAGAGAAAGGAGCGACGGGAGAAAAATATACACGTGTACACGGGCGAAGAGACAAAAGCAGATATGGACCGTATGCGAGGAGTTGACAAAAGGAGGGAGAGAAAGGGTGGATGAAAGATGCGCGACGATTAATTCTCGGACCCTCTCATTAAGCGAGGCGCGGGCCGATTGAAATCGCGCATCGGGAATCGCAGCCGATCGTTTGCACAATATTCGCCCGACACCCACGTGCCCATTCGGCGAGTGTGACTCGGAATCGCGGTGGGAAAAAAAGATCCGAAGAGAGCGTAGGCTCGACGAAACGCGTTGGCAGCGCGAACGTTGACAATCGACCGGATTAAAATAGAATAATCGCGAATGCAAATTTAACCGCGCACCGAACGTACCGCGCGCCGTACGCCCAAAGATACCATCGCTCGGATCGCGATGTACTGGCCCGAGAGTCACGATTAAAGGAATATATTAACGCTCGATTAAAGTGGCTCACCGAACTCGGGAGTCAAACGAAGCGACTTCGATCGCGTAAGCAAAGAAAGGCCTTTGCCTCCGGCGAGCAACGGAAGCCCGCGCTCGGAACAATGCCACCAAAGAGAATATCGAGCTTAATCCCTCGCAGCAGAGAGAGAACGGACGACAGAGAGCGAAGTCTCGAGCCATCCAGACCAGAAACTTTCCCGCAGCGCTCCGCGCCATCTGACAAATTCCATTTCGCCTACCGCCGCGCGCATCCGTCCGCGCGTAAATTTCCATAATTGCAACGTACGCGGGGTACCATTATTATGTACTCGCCGGAGGACCGCACTGGCGGCCGGGCCGGTCTCCTACTCGGAGTAGGGAAAACCACGGCTCACCTTCGCAGGCATCCCCCGACACCGACGTCTGGTTGTTAACACACGTCCGCCCGATCCCCGCGTGTCACACGCGCGCCCCGTAAACACGATAATGACCCCGGCGTCGCTCCGCATCGCGTGTCAAAGTATCAATTCGCTAATTCCGTATCATCCTACCGACTAACGCGCAGATTCCGGCCGGGTGTTTATCGCCGATGCGTACCGGCTCGCATAATCGGACGCGGCCCAGTATCGAGGCCTCATTTGCATAAGTACGTGTGCGGCACAGCAGCCGATTACACGTCGCGAGTCGCGAGGAGACTCGAAGAAGGCCAACATTGGACGACTTCGTCGTAGAAGCAATTATAAGAAAATTAACGCTCGCCCTCCCAAATGAGGCGCCATCGGTTCGTTCCTATACACATATGTATGTATGAGTGTGCAGACGTGAGTCGATGCGCGCCGTATGTTTGGACAGAGGGCAGTGCCGCATTGGAGGATAGACTGTCGGAAACGGGGTGAGAGGCGGTCTGGGGGTGAAGAGAGGGGGGATAGAAAGGGAGGGAGGGAAATAATAAACGACGGCCCTCGTAATTTCGGGGGTTCGACCGCCTCGAGGGGTTGACATCGACGTGATATATGCGACGACCCAGCGCGCGCAGCATATGTCGCCTCCGTATAATAATGTTGATGCGTACCTTTAATCTAACGCCGGGTAAAAATATGCAGAAGCCTGCCGGTCGCGAGAGACACTCGTCTCATTTTTTCTCCGTATGTCACGCTGCGTTCTTTCCCCATTCTTCTCCCTCTCTCTCTCTCTCTCCTCTCTCTCTTTCTCACTTTTCTACCCCGACACCCTCTTCAGTCCCGACTGTCCCTGTCCTCCTCCCTCTACCTACATTCCTCCCCCGGCCACTTCAGACTCTCTCTCTCTCTCCCTCTCTCATTCACTCACTCACTCACTCACTCTCTCTCTCTCTACTCTCGAGCGACGCACGTTTATTAACGCCTGCCCATATTTCTTCTCTCATTACCATTATTATGAGCATTTCGGCATTGTGCACCGGGCATAATGCCGAACCCCGCCAACGTCGCGTTGACATTTGCATCGCGACAAAGAGAGCATTCACGCCTCTCGATTGCACCCTCGAAGGCACCGACACTCGATAGCGCGTGTCTAAAAGAGCGAAGAGGAGCAAGAGGAGCGAGATAGAGGGTAACAGAGAGCGAGAGAGAGAGAGAAAGCCAGACAAAATGTGGCAGAGGGGGAGTCGGCCAAAAAGTTCGCGTAGCATGTTGACATAGACGGAGTGGGCGAAACGATCGGCGAATGAAAGACGGCGACGATCGGAGATAGAGAGGCAGAGTCAGGGCACTTCATGTCGATTATTACTCGATCACGGGACGACGTCGATGGCCCGCATTATCGATCGGCTCGAGTACTCGATATTATTTGTTCGAGCTGAATGGACCCCGCCGCCCCATTGTGTCAGGAGCGTTCGGAGAAATGTGGGAGGTTCCCCGGGTCCTTTCGACGAGTGATTGCGGGCTCGGAGTTACCGCACAGTTGATTAGCCCAACACAGACGCGAAGCCTGCCATTCGTCCTGCTCGCCGAGCTTATAATTTCGGACGGTAGTCCTGGCCCGATTGTTCGATCGTCCTGTCGCCCTGCCCCGCTTGATCGCCCTCTCTCGCTCGCACCCCGCTACCTTTCAGGACCTTTTAGGAGATTGCGCGCGAGTCTGAGCACATTGTACCGCGTCGATCGCTGAGGTTTCGTGGCTTCGAGAGGGTGTTTACTGGTCAGGATGCTTTTTTTTCCCCTTTCAACGAGTACACGTTCATAATTCGGACCGTCAGCTCGGCTGTACGGTCAACGTTTGTTGCGATTTCTGCTGATCTGCGTGCGAGGCCCGCCGTTTGTTTTTATCCAATTTGCCGGAAACGCGCGGCAGCAAAAGGACCGTAAAATGTTCATCGAATTGAACGAGCTGTAACGTTCCGGGGTCCGGCGCGGAAAGTGGACGAAATAAAACGGCGCGAGCTTCGGATAGGATGGGCGCGTGAATGCCGGGCGCGACGGCGAATAAAAGCACGGCGAGCGTTTCCGGTACAGTAACTCGGCCAATTCGGGCAATTCTACGGTATGCGATGTCGGAGGAAGACTTTTCGGCGGTAAGATTGTCGACGCTCGAGAGAGTCCAGCGGCGAGGATCGTAAACAGGAAATCGTATTTGCATGCTGCGCGATATTCGATGCGCGCGCACTCGAGGTCTCGTTGGAAGCGAAATTTCGAAGGTAATCGACTGAGAAGAGGCTTTGTCGAAGGATCGCGACGTTCGCCGACAGGACGAGAGCCTCGAGGTTACTTTTATTGCCTCGAAGTAATCGACCTGCGGTCGCCAGCACGTGAGTTGACGCGCGCGAGAGAGTGCGTAAATAAAGGCTAAGGTAAGCGCACACCGATAAGTGTACCGAGCATATTTGTTTAGTCGACTGTTTGTCGCGGTACACGAGTGCGCTTCAAACGATAAATACGTAATGAGCGTAAAATGGAATATATACGACGCGCATGCCGGTGACTATGAAAGCGGCTTAAGCGAACGTGAAGCAAAAATTATTACAGTCTTTCGCTTCATTAGAGCGAAGGATAGGCAAAACTGAACAATCGAGTCAATTTGCCCCAATTCTTTACTGTCCTACTCCTTAGCCGTATGGTATACAGCGCGCGTCTGTCGTAGATTAAATTCGTAAGTGCTAATAAGCGATCGGAACGAGGCAAATTGCAGGACACGCCCGCTGGTCGCACCTCGCCAGGTTCAAAGTTTCACTCGGCCGTCCTGCGCAGTCTATCTGTTACGGAACTTATACACACTGTCGCCGCAATGTCCGCGAAGGCCTCGAGAGTCGGGCCGAAAACGTCGTAAACAGCGCGGGGCGAGCCGACTTCCCAATGCAAACTGTCGGCCGACGTCGGAAAGCTGTCGGAACGACGGCGTTGAAGTCACGATCGTTACCGACGCAACAAAGTTCGAGGCGAGAATACTTTCGACGGCCAATCGACCGCGCGAAGGACTCGAATTACGCGACGTCCCGTAACGCCCTCGATGCCGATAAAGTTCCGCCATTAAACAATATTGCGCCGCCGCCGCCGCCGATCCGCTCCTTTTTCAGGACGCGAGCAAAAGCGACGCGAGTCGTCGCGGCGAACACGCTCCGACGCAATTTGCATGCGGCATACAAATTTCTGCCTTATTAAGCGGCTCTCCGAAAATAGAAGTCGACGCAACAAAGGGACGGCGCGCGATTGCCACACCGTTTCCACCTACCTACGCGGGCTCGCATTTCTGCGGGCGTGCAGACATTGCGCCCCGACGATGTTTAAATGCCGAGCTAATTGCAGGTGGAAGGCCTTTGAACGGAGTAACGATCGCTTTTACTTTGACGGACAAACGTATGTTTACCGATTGACAGTACACGACTCTTTACGCTCGCACAGTTCGGGTTAGAATGCGAAGTAATCCTCTTTGGAACAGTTTGAAGGAGTACGGTGAGAATGATGCGCATAATTCTAGTGCGATCGTTACGTGAAACTGCTACGCGCCCGGGAAGCAAATTGAAATCATATCCAGCTCATTCCGCGCGTAATCCACATTCAACGCGTTCGTAACGAATTTCGAGAATACATCCGGCGAGAGGCCGCGTTCCCGAAGAATGATACGGGGTCCGTACGGTAAGCGCAGGCCTGCACCTGGGGCAATTGCGAACAGGAAGCTGGCCGGGCTCGGGCGCGGAATACGAATCCCGTAGAACCAATTTCGAAAAGCGGATGTACGTTATGGCGCTGGAAGGTCGCGAGAGCGCGCATCGACTTTACAACGGTGTGGATTACACACGCGCACGATGATGTTACGCTATCCCGACGTTCGGCGAACCGCCTTGCCGGGGTCAGAGGGCGACGAATGGATACGTTCTTGGGGCTCAAATGTTGCCAAGCCTCGAGAGAAACGCGCGCCGCGAATAGGGATAGGTGTGTACACACATCGGGCGAATTAATTCTCGTGGAAATTGGACTGCAGGCTCTGGTAGCTGTTGCTCGCTGCCGGTACGCGCCGCTAAAGATATAATTTCCAGCCGACGCACCGAATAGATTCTACTGGAATAATTACTTTAAACCCGCAATTAGTACTTAACCGTAGGCCGTTCGGCGGAACGCGAAAAATTCTGGACGGAGTAATGATCGTTATTATGCCTGTAGCGCTGGACGCTGCATCGATGTCCGAACAAACGACGCGGAATGTAATAACACGGCAGAATAGGTATAGATGTTGTACAACTTTTCGCTAACAGTAACGGCATCGATTTCAGACAGATCGCGTTTAGCACGTGTCGTTAACAAGGTATACACTGAAAATAGTTGAATTCGCTGAAAATTACTAACGAGCTTATCTCATGAAGAGGATCGGAATATTGGGATCGAAACATAGGAATGTTAGCACATTAGCAGAGAAAACAAGTTTGTCTCCGACCGAAACAGGGCCGTATCATAACATCTTCATAAGTTAAATATCAGCTGTAACGTGTTCCTGTATTATCAAACATATCTCATGTTCACAACTGCCAACACGCACGATATAACACCGTAAACTGTTTTTTCAAACTTCAATAATATTTACTTCCAAAAGAGCTTTTGCCAAAGATGCATCGTTAACATGTAATGAAAACGTATTTCGAAATTCGTTAAGAACTAGAAAAGATTAGATCCGGCATTCGTAAACGACGATTAGCAGTGGCCAATAGAACCGCCCCTGGGGCAACCCCCGCAGAGCGGAAGGCCGAAAGCGTCACGCCATATGTCCGGCCATGAATCAATTCGCGCTGTCAAACGGGTCCGTCTCATTACCTAAGCCGGCACGCGCGCAAAATAAAATGCCGGCGCGAGAGAACGGTTGGCCGAGCAGACGGGGGCGAAATCTTATCGTCGTTCGGCCCGTCGCAGATGACGGCGGCGAAAAGCGACCAATAAGGACGATCGCGATAGCGCACGGTGTGGATTACGCTATCTGAGCTTTCCATCGCGATCGTCTGGGGGGCTGGCGTGTGAAACGTCGTTGGATGGAGAAGGACGGAAGGGCAGCCGCCCGTAACCACCACCGTAACGCTCACGGTGGACACTGTGTTCACTACACGGTCACCATGACCGTCACGTGCTACGAAAGCTCGATGCTCAAGCTGCCCTCCTCTCATTTCCGTGATCGACACGCGCTCGACAGCCAGACGCGTGCTTTCGTTCGCTCGAAAACAGGGCCAGACGTCGGCAATAAGTTGAATATTGTGACTGAAATGTCATTGGAGACCACCCTTAACCATCATCGTTTCCGATGAACAATTTTCAGCACATAAACATGATTGGCACGTACTACTCAAGCTCGTCTTTCATTTGTGTGGGACACAAAAGCTAAAGATTCAGACTCGTGCTTTCGTTCTGACGAAAATAAGAGCGCACAGTGAGTTGAAGGTCGAAGCGTGCGAAACATCTTTGGACATAAGACAGGAAGATGCCAACCGTTAACCACGGTTTATAGTGAACATCGTGTTCGCAGTTACAGTCACGTGCTGCGAGAGCGCGATACCCAGACTTGCCTTCCATTTGCGTCATTGGCACGCAATCGGAAGCCAGAGAGACAGACGCGTGCGTCCGGACGAAAACAAGGGCCGACGACAGCAACAAGTCGAAAGTCGCCCGACTAACCCGCTTCCAGAAGGCGTTCGCGGTCGAACGGTCGTTCAACGGGCGAGTCCATATGCCACGAACGGGGCCAATGATTCAGCCAGGAATTATTTTGGCCCGCGAACAGCTCAGTAACGCCTTTACGCATCGGCTGGGATGCTAATTCGATCTGACGCCGGTCGCGTGTCTGCTCGTTTGCCGAGCTTCTTTGCCGGGAATCGATTCCTTTCACGCGAGTTCACCGCACTTCTCTCGCTCGTTTTGTGCCGAATCATTGGCGAACAGCGATCGGGACGGATGGGTCCGCTTGATGAGGAGGAATTAATTGGAACAGGCTTCGAGGCTGAATTTTATGAAAATTAATTCACGCTCTTTCTCGTCGTTTTACTTTGAGACTTTCTAATTTGCTCTAATGGGATAAATCCTGTTCGAATATATTCTTAGCGATAGAACTGCGCTTTTCACTATATGTTACATAGGATATATGCAATTATACAGATAGATGCAATAAATGTGTGTGATGAATATAGTATAATATTTCATATGAGACAGTGATTTGCTCACGTAAGATGGTTTTCGAAACATGAACGAACCTGAACGTTAAATGCATTAATAAACGTTACATTAGAGACGCGATCCCAGACGCGGAATGTAATCGTTTCGCAAATTGCGCTAATAGATTTCATCGAAGCTTCGCGAAAGACACGCGCGTGTTCGTTCTTACCGTCGATGTTGGCGGAAGTGAAAGAAATCGCGAAACGAAGCAGCTGGCCACGATAGACCGTAACGGTGGATGAATATTCCACATTCTTTTTCGACTCCAGCACCGAAGATTAATTCCTCGCGCGTGCGCGGGCAAGCGCACGCATACGCACGCACGCATACGCACGCATGCAGACGCGGGAGTGCGCGCGCGCGCGCGCGCGATATTATCGGGTGATCCATCAGTAACGGACTACTGCTCTATCGCAACCCCTGGTTACATAAAGCCTGGCTATCATTATCCCGTACCGTGTGGTTATTTCGTTGCCGGCCATACCAACAATTTAGCCGGCAACTTCTAATCCCATTCATTTGGCACGACTCCGTGCCCATTACGTGCTTTCACGGTGTCAATTTTACGTTTCTTCGCGAAATCCGAAGGGCACGGCTCCCGCCGCCGACCGAGAATAAACTTCGCGCCGGAAATTGCTCGATGTCGGATGTTCTGAGTTCGCGATGCCAAGAGCGAGGCCCGCCTCTAATTATCAGCCGTGAAGGTATTCAGACAGTTCGACTGTCGAACGTTATCGTCCATGGGAAAGAATGTGATAGAGTTCGTCAGCTGAGTCGATGAAATCTGCATCGCATTCCCAATGCACAGTTTCTGGTTAAATCGCCAACGCAATTGCGACACTGCTTTAAAATTGTACAGCTCACTGGTCTGAAACTTTAATACTTAGACCATGGAACACAAATTGAGTTGTTCGATTACATCTATCAAATTGGCCAAAATTCTGTCTCCAGTTTACGCCGGTACAGTTCTAGGGACGATTAGTTGAATTCGTATCAGGTCCTACATCAACTACATTACACGTCGAAATCCAAATAAAGTCAACGACGACGCAGTCATCCGTCTCTATCTCAACTGACCGTCGCAAAATTCGATGATCGTTACAAGTCAGAAAAAAAGGTCCGTGCTCACCGCAGATGGAGTTGAATGGGCCAGGCGTTATCGAGCGTTAAGAATTTAGCATACGGAAAGGGAGCTGCGGTCCCGCGAGACGCAGATTCGTTACGGCACGTCATGCGAACGATAAAATCATCGTACTCGCAAGCGGCGCGCATCGCTCGGACAATTTTATCCCGCGCGCCATCTCCGACCGCAATAAAATCCGGCGAGCGCGAAAGAAGTCAGCATTAACGCACGCTGAATGGCAGAATGGCGCCGAATGGGCTTTATGATCTCGGGGGTTGGTACGTGCACGTTGGATCTGCCCGGCGCACGATGATGCGTGACTCACAAAGTACCCACTGTCCCGCACACCCCGACGATTATCCCTGCCGATGGACACCACCCCTTGCCCAACGAGGGTGAGCAATGTCCAGCCTCGCGCACGCCAGTTATGTAATACCGCTTCATTTGCCCACTCGCGCGCACTAACTGTACCGCCGTCGTTGCGGGGCAAGTCTGCGACGCATGACGCAACTGGTTTGGATTCATTTGCCGTAACGCGAGCGGGGAATCGAGTCGCAGGACTCGGGGAAACTTTTCTGCCGACTGGAAGCTCGAGGATAATTGCGGCGCAGGAGTGCGACGAACTTTTCGCCGAAAGCCGCTCGGTACTTTATAATAGTCTTTAATGTTAGGATGGCAAATTATCCCGACGGAGCGTTGGGAATGATCAAGGTGATCGATAGGTCGGACAATTTAATTAATAGATATAAATGTGTGTATATATATAAAGAAAATATATTCTGTTAGGGTAGTATTGCCTTTTGAATTTACCGCGCTCCTGGTGAAGGTAAAAGAATCCATGTGTAGAATATTATAGTGAAAAGTTAATAGGACTTAACTAGTAAAGACTGGGAAAAGAGATTGACGATTTAAATAAATATTTTATATGTCGTTTCTATGCTTGCAGATAAGAGATGGTATATAATATAAATAGAACCAATAATTAATTAAGTAAAAACACTTTGTTTACAAAGCAACGCTATGTAGGTTAAGTTAATTTGGCAAACCAATTCAATAAGAGGGGAAATATACTTATATATATTAAACGCAAGGTAACAATAGTTAACTAGATAACAACGATTCCTAAGGGGTTCGAAACTTGCTCCTCTAACGTAAAGACTAAGTTCGACTAAATATGTCTATTCTACGGACTCTCTAAGGACAGACTAAGTACCGTTGCGGTGCTCGCACCTCAATATATACCTAAGGGTTCCGTCTTATTTTCAGATACACAAAAGAGGTTCGGCAAGTTTTTCGGCAAAAACACGCTACATCGACTATATAATGCCTAGCGTTATGAAATCGTGAATTAAGGCGCTCTTACAAGTTCGTGCTCGGCGTGAGGTCGTAGGTCAGGTTCGCAGGAGAGAGGAAGGATTCGAGGCTGGGACGTGTAAAAAAGGAACGGTCGAGAGGTGAGTATTCGACCCACTTAGACCGTGTTTGTTGTGCGAGCGTCACTTAGCGAGCGACAGAATGCGAATGGTCCCGCGGCGCGGGAGAGGAGCAAACACGGAGGCAGAAAGGAAGAGAGAGCGACGAAGAGGGAGAGATTATATGCATAGCAGGGCACCCCTATTTGCCCCGTATGATATAATCCTTATATAATCAAAGACCCACCGAGCGCCCCTCGGCATATTTTACGCGCAAACGTCTCGTTGCGTGTCACTGAATGGGCCAGTCGACGACTGCCGCATTTGGGTAACAATCCGGCACTTATCGGACGCGGCGAAAAAACGTCGAAAAAAATCGGAGGGAGAGAGAGATGGAAGGAGAGGGAAGTGGAAGGAGAATGAGAGGAACCCCCGCGTGTCCGCGCCTCTCGCCACGGGGGTCTCCGCTCTTCGATGCAGCTCCTCTCACGAGGGGTGCACCCTGGGTCCACGCAAAACGTATGGAGGCCCGTATCTGCTCGCCGCCTGACCATCGCCAGCCGCGCGCGAGCGCGCCCCGAACGGCGAACGACGCCGTACGAAGCCCAGCGGCGCAAATAATCGCGGAAAATTCTCGAATATATTGTGCACGCTACCGCTTGTAATTAGCGTCCAACACGACGATAAGCGCTTATGTTACGCCCTGGGCATCTGCGTATGTGTGGGCACGCGCGCGCGCGCAAGCGGATGGGAGGTATCCTGACGCATGACGGAAACTGCCGGAAGATCGGAGTCGATAATGGATTTCGTAAGCTGAGGCATTATGACCCGTGCGTCTGATCGTAATGGCGGTCGTGTAATGCGGCATGTATATCGACACGCCGTGTTTCCGGTCAGGGGATAGACGACGTTTCGGACGGAAATTGGTCACAGTCGGTTCTCGCTCGTTTTCTACGCATCGACGTGTCTGCGCAACTTGCGTCTTCTGGACGAAACTTTTGACACTTCGGTGAAACCACGGAAGCGACTGATCGGGTTGCGGGAGGGGCACAATTAACGAGTGATGAGAACACTTTCCAACACGATAAACGCTTTGTCACGTGCCAACGGACTACGCTTTCGGCGGCGGGCGGGTTTAAAATTTTCATAATGCTAGACCAGAGGCGCGAGCGTAAACTTCCGTCGTAAAGGCGAACAACCGGCGTATTCAGTCGGTTTACTACGCACAGTAAAGCGACTTCCTAAAAAGGCGTGGAGGGGGAGGAGGATGAAGACGAGAAGGACGAGGCAGAGTAAGGAGAGGAGGAAGGATGGGAACGAGAAGAGAAACGGAGGTGGAAGGAGAGAAAGGCCGAGGCAGCATCGTCGAAGCCGGATATCGTACCGGCCTCGCCACAGGGGTCGACGATGATGATCTCGAGGGGTGCACCATCGGGATGACGCGTGACTCAGAAAGTGCCTACCAGCGGCCCTCCCCTTCGTCCCTCGGTCCGCGATTACCATTGTGGAACGTCGGCCGTACGAGGGTGCCGTGCGCGCACACAAACACACTCGCGCGCCGCACCCTGCCTACCTTTTTCTCTCTCCCACCCTCCGACTATCGCACCGTAACCTCTCCCTCTAACGTCACCACCCCTCCGCAGACGACCCTCTAGTGGTCCCATTATGCCGGCCGATTCCGCATGCGATGGAATTGCGGTTACGGCGTACGACTCCATTCAGAAAGATTACGTGCTCGATAACGTCTGTTTGGTACAAACATGACTCCCTGGCCCGTTATAATCGGATTGATTTAATAAAGCGCTTCTCTCTCTCCCTCGCTCTCTGTGTACGGCGAGCAACGTGCAAATATGAGCCTACCGCCTGACTGCATTGGCGAACGCCTCTTTCTGTAAGTGAGTTCTTCGAATGAATGTACTTATATATATATATGTATATGGAGGTATTGTCGGGCTGTTTTACACGTTCGGACACGCGGCTTCTTTCCATTCATTCGGTCAGATTACGATTCTCTCTCCGCTCGCCGCTAGTGTTTGGGTAGTTGGGGCAGGAGAGGGTGTCCGAAATGGGGAGGGTGGAAAGCGGATTTACTCGTCTCGAATCGCGCGGATCTGGAAAGCGTCAGACGGACGGGACCGCTTAATTCCGTCGAACATCGCAGATTTCGCATGGCCAGGTGCGCGGATTCGGTTTACCGCAGGAACGTCGGATTTCGGGTACGGCATCCTTTCTGATCCGCTTTCGTCCGATCGCGCCCCCCCATCGACGTCGAGAATGACATTTTCTGGGTCAGTCGAGCGTTCGGATGCTTTCGTGACGCAAAATCAGGCGAGACCGGCTAGAAATCGGTGCGTCGCGATTGAGCAAATTCCTAACGAAGCCTCGAACGAAGGTAAACGCAACCCGGTACACTTCTTTCCCTAACGATATTCATCGATCGTGTTACGCGATCGCAGTGACCTGTGAAAGAAAGTATGGCGGCGGAAAAAAATTGTAAGTACATCAGATTGTCGGCGATAGACCACAGCAACAAAAAGTAGCAAGAATAACCAAGCGAGGGTGAACATTCGGAATGCGAAGGAAAAAAAATAGGCATGCTAATGAAATTACATAAATTCTCACTTTTTCCACCGTGTATATTCCCGGCGCGTAACGTCTGCCCGACATGCATCCTCGCGAGTGGCAATTAATACGATTACGACGATCGCGGCCGATATATCTCGATCTTCGCGCAAAGTGCATACGGAAACAATGGGCAGCACCGTTAGCCTTTGTTTTAATAATCGGACCGGCACCCGATAACGCTGGCTAAGGCGAGAGAGTGTGCGCCTGCGCGGACAGCGCATTAGCCATTACTCCTGGACCTCTCGCGCGCGCCCGGACAATGCGCGTGGATCTACGATTCGCGCAGCCGGCAGCAGACTTCGATAAAAGGCGAGGTGAGCCTCTCGAGCGTCAGGAGCAAGGTTTCAATAAACGGACGGAGACCGCTAAAAACGAAGCCTCCAGCTTCGCTCGGCGAGGGTTAACGCGAGATATAACAGCATCTCGAGCGGGAGCGATAAGCAACGACGCGATGCACTTTGTAAAGCATGAATCTGTTATCTCCGCTGTCTCTCTTTCCCGCTCCCCTTTTTTCTCCCACCGTCCGAGAGGGAGAGGAGGGGAGAGAGGGAAAGAGAGAGAGAGAGAGAGAGAGAGAGAGAGAGAGAGAGAAAGAGTTCATTCCGCTAAACGTTCGGCGCATCGCTCGCGTGCTTGAATGTTTCATGTACCGCTAGTGGGCTGTGTCAATATCGCGAGAGTGGTCGGAGGCTGATAGGCGAGAGAGGGAGAGGAGGAGGGGGGAAGGGGAACGGAATGGATGGATGGAGAGAGAACCGAAAACGATGAACACGACCGGATGCATTCTTCACATCCCGAGCCGCGATCGCGCCTACTTGGCCGGTCTGACAGGTAGCGGGGCTCGGTACAGAGAGCTAAATATCCTCCGAGCCTTATTTTTCCCACCTCGGGCCCCGCAATAAACGGTCGCCAGTAGGCTTTCGTCGGTGGGAAAATTTGCGCAGTCGATTTTTACGGCGTTTCGGTTCCAGACGCTATGCGTCAGTCTTTCGAAATCTGCTCCGGTAGTCATATTGATGTGGACCGATAATATTCTTGTGGAAGCTATTTGGCGCGGTTTCTAAATTTCTAAGAATTGTTAAGAATTCCTGTATCGGCAAAATGGATTATAGAAGCGATCGTAATCGCGCGCGTTGCGTCACGGGGAAGATAGATAGGAAAAGTATCATTTTACTCGCGATATTCCGCACGCACATTGTTACGACGGCACGTAGTTTACGACGGACTCTCCCGCCTTTTTCTATCAGCTCAAATGATCTTTCCCGCTTTATGCGCAGTAACAGCAGGTAGAGCGTGGTCCTTTGAATTAATCAGAAATTCATCGCGGTTGCAATTTACTCGTATCGCTTTCCTCCGGCGGCAGGAGACGTGCAATTCAACGATGCCGGGTTCGTATTTCGAGTCTAAATTCCATTTCGTTAGGGCGCAAGTTCCGCTTTCGGTTCGCGTTCTTCAGCCGGCGAAGATCGTCATCTTCCGCGGCGCTCGTATTAATGACAATTTGCTGTAACGAGCCCGCCTCCTCCCTCGCTCACTCTCTCTCGCTCTCTCTTTGTCTCTCACGTCTTCCTCGAAGGGGCAAACTACAATTTCCGACGATTCAGTTTTCATTAATGGACAAGCGAGTGCTCTATCATCGAATGAAACGGCGAGTAACGGCCTCTTGCCGAGGGAAACCGGACGGGCGCCTTCAAGGATGATTAGCGACACGACAAGAGTCACGTTGTAATGTTAACGGCGTTTACCATCTAATAATAGTTTTCACTATCGCCGGCGCACGGTTACGACAGTCCTCGACCCCATACTCGGCCGACCCACTTCGCTTTGCAAAACGACAAGTGGCCGTCGCTAATCGCCGCGACGGAAAGTGCAAATCCCGACCTTTCGCATAACTCGACTTTCGCTGTCCGAGCGACAAAAATCGAGCTAAAAGCATTGTTGCGACGCGAGCCCGTCGTTACTCCTATTCAACTCACGTTACGCAAGTTACGCTTTTTCATCGATCACGGTCAGCCGTCGGGAAAACATGCGCTAAGTATTACGCACGATCCGTGCGTTGAAAACTCGTTCGATCGACACTCCGTCGTATCAAGTGCCAATTCTTGCTTCCGGTAAATCTCCGGGAGAGGAACTGATTCGCCGCTACGCCAACTGCAGCACGATACTCAACCGGATCTGCCGTACGTCACCTGCGACTGACGCGAAGCACTTTTTCCGCTCGCAGGGCAACAGCGTGAAAAAAACGCGTATAAATTGCACACTCGAGCGAAGTTCGCCCCGATCGACATTCCGCCGAGAGTCCGACCTCGAGCCACCGATGGTCCCCCCGGACAAAAATGATTCTCATTACTAGTAAATCTCGTCGAGAGGAACTGAATCTGCGGCAGATCTAATCGCGAAGGCAATATCCAACCGGATCTACCGTGCAGCCACCCTCTCTCTCTCTCTCTCTCTCTGTCTCGCCACCTCCGCCCCTCCCGCGTTCTGCCCTCCCGCTTCTGCCCTCTCGGCACTCTTTGCCCGAAACGCTCGTCCTCCCGTAAATCGCGAGTCGGCCACATTCGACCCGTCCTCCGCTCACGACGCAACAACTTACGCCGCGCGCCGCGGAATCCCGACAACGCAACGCGCTCCCCGCACCGGCCAATCGTAAAGATCGTCCCCCATAGCGTAAGCGAATCCGCCACTAAATCAATTTCCCTCCTCTATTATCGAATTTCTCCGGGCGTGAGCCATGCCCGCGGCTAAATCAACCATTTTATTGCTTCTCGGCCGAGTCTCGCCGATTCTCTCGCCTCTCTTTGTCTGCCCCTCTCTGTCTCTCTCTCTCTTTCTTATGCGCGACCGGCAAGGTTCGAGTTTCGGTTTCGCGGATGGTGGCTAGTTCGGGATCGTCGGCCTAGCAGAATGATTCTTGCCCGAGTTTACGAGCCCTTTTTTCGAACGACTTCTTCGACGCCGAGCGCGGAATGGCAGCGGGAGCGGAGTCCGAGTACGATACTGCCGATGCTGCCGATGCTGCCGATGCTGCCGATGCTGATGTTACTGTTACTGCTGGTGCGCTAGTACTTGCCGGCGCTGCCGGCTTCTCGGCCCGAGATAAGGTCGCCCATGGCCACTTAATTGCTCGTTTCCTGTCCAGAAGCGGAGCCTGCCCACTCCCCTTCCCACTTCGAGTCGCCGTTCGGTGCATCTTTGACCCGTCTTCATTCCGTTCATACCTCCCTCCCCTCTCTCTTTTTCTCTCTCTCTCTCCCTCTCCCTCTATCTGCCGTCGTTTCTCCGTTTCTTCGTTCATACTTGCCCCCAGCATCTTCCTTTCGCGTTCTTACTCCCTCGCACTGTTTTTCTGCCTCGACCCCCTCTCTTTCTCCTTGATTCTTGCTCTCTTTCTCTATCCCCTCCCCGCGTTGTCTTGCCTCCTCATTCTTCACTCTCATTCACTTTGCCCGCTCGGACTTTTTCCTTTCTTTCGCCCATTCCATCTTGTCTCTCCTGCTCAGCTGTCACTCTCGTTCTCTCTCCACTCTCACGCGGCGTACGCTTCTTTTCCCAAGATTCTCCCCCTCCCTCTCGCTCGCTCACTTTCTTGTTGTCTCTCAGACTCTCTCGCACTCTCTCACCCAAGCCGCCTCAGCGCTTCATCGCGGAATTAACGGACGCGGACAATTCGCAGCGGCTTACGCTTACGTTCGGCCGCTCCGAGGAACGCTCCTTTTTGATCCCTCTCCTCGTTTTTCAGCCGGCCGTTGCCGCGATCTGGGTCAGTCTTTCCATGCAAGATTTTTGCCAGCCCGGCGGGCAGCGCGTCCGGAGAGTCGAGTGTAATTTCGCTGCGCGTAATTTATCGAGCGCTAAATCGGTTTGAAAGAGATGACGGCTGCCGCGCACGCGATAATTGGTAATAATTCAATGTTACGTAACGATGCTTTGCATGCGGATCATTTTGAGATTCGCTCCAGGTACGGACCCTGCTGAGGTTCGCGCGCAAAGGTAACAGTGGCGTGGTCCGACGAGATAATTCTTCGCCGACGAACGAGTACTTTTAACGGCCGGAGTTTCTCGATGGTCGCCAAACTTCCCTGACAACCGCGGGGAAATTAATTTTCAACGCCTCCCATCGTTCATTTCAGCATTGTCGACCGTCAGCAAAGCAGCCCCATCGATTTCGCAACGGAACTGTACCGAAAAACCGTTCGGCGAGAACGAGGCTTCGGATTGCGCTGGCGCAGTGCGTTTAAAGAATTATCTGATTTTCTTTTTAAGAGAAGCGCTCTATTAAGAGCTCTAGAAGGATCCTTAGGCGGTCGAGAGGTGTTCTGCACGCAGATATCCAGTAGTTTCTTTGGCCGGCGCAATGCATTGATGATCAGAAGATTGAGGCTAGAAGACGAGCATCATCGATACGCTTGCCGGCCGACGAGACTGTTAACGTAAATCGCGTGAAATAGGAACTTTCGACGACTGCGTTTTTCGCCAATTTCGATTCAGTCGGGAACGGAGAAATTGGCCGGTCGAGCACGCGTATCAGGAACTGCGTCGAAGGCAATTACCCTCCTGCCGGGCGAGAGATGGCCGGAGCGTAATTTATAACACTCGTCGTTAGCGATCACGCTGCGACCAGCCTGCCGGAAAGTGTTCTAGAAAATGCGCCGGAAAATGCGATCGGAGAAGGTGATCCTCGGCGAAAGCAGCCCATCTCTGCGCCTGCAGCCGAAAGCTGCGCAGCGGGAGAAGAGTGTTTCACCCAAATTTTGATTTACCGAACCGGGAGTAGCGTGTGTCGTATAAAGCGAGAGTCGAAATTCAATTTCGAGACCAATTTTCTTGGAAAATCGAGACCCACGCGACCCGAAGAAGAAACTCAATGGAGCGCACTTTATTTTTTGAAAAATTCAGTGAAGACTAAAAGTTGACGCGGACCACGTAAAAAAATGATGAAATAAGAGTTTATTTTTATCTCAATCTTTTCAGACGTTGATCGAAAGTTATAACATCGCTGGCTACCTTCTTCGTTCTTGGAAATAAGTACTCAGAGGATGGTTGTCCGTTAACGAGTTCGCGGCAAATTGGAGAACGTAATCTCGAAGAAGTGTTCTCGACGACGAAGATCGGGGAATTTTTCCGAGTTCGCGTCGCACACATATATCCGCCATCGAGTTCCGTCGCACGGGACGACTCGACGCGGAGGATGAGTCGCCGAGTGAAAAGCCCCTTAAGAATGTCAGCTCCCGCGACGGGAAGTTGGTTTATCCGGCGAGATCGATGAGGTCGCGCGGGGATGATGAGGCGATCTTTCAAAATTCTCGCCCGACACGTCGCCGATACTGACGTGCGGATAAGTAGAAGAACCGATATAAAGAGAAGCCCGCCTCAACTCGAGACCTCGAGAGCTACAGGTCTTCCGAAGTGCGCATCACTCATCTGTAACACCTCGTATCCCACCGTCGTAAAAGCGAAGGTAATCCTTTACCTAATTGCACGAGAGTACGTGGGTCGGAACGAACAATTGATTGAACTTCCTCAAACATTTTACCGCGATCACTTTTATAATGATCAGGGACTGCATTGATCGAACGCCGACGTTCCCAGATTAAAATGGTATTCGGCGGTGCAGAAGGGTGCGCCGTTTAATTGAGTGAACGGTATTTAGCGCGGATCCGACTCAAACACCGCGATGCCCGTAAACGTTAGAAGCACGCGCGCAAAACAAGTCAGCCTCGATAATTCTCTAAACAGCCCGCGTTCGAAAAATCACGACACATGTCAGGCCGTCATCGGCGCAATATCGTTCTACGCATCTACACCAGTTTACCGAGCTATCTGCGCTGTTCATCTCTCTCGGCGACGACGCATCGGGCGTAATTCAAGCCTCTCCCGCCGTCGGGGATGAAAGACGGAGACGAAGACGTCGAGGCGTGGACTCGGATGCAGCGTCGACAGGAGCAAAAAGGAGCTACGTCACGAGAGAAGAGAGCGAGAGGAAAGAGATCGAGTGGGTGAGAGAGACTCGCGAGTATGACGGGACACGTTTCACATTCTGCGCTCGCCTCGTACGATGCACGAACGGCAGCACGCACGCACACGTTCGCGCGCGCGCGCGCCCGCACGCACACACGTGAGAGGGGCACATGCGTCGGTCGACCGCGTGTCACGATTTCCGGTCGACCTGACAAGTGATGACGCGTCGTCTCTTGAAAAATACGCTCTTTTTCCATCCCACCCCCTCTCTCTCTCTCTTTCTCTCTCTTACACGTTCTGCCCGCCAGCGAAACCCCGTGAATCTTTGACCCCGAGCTTCATTCCGTCCAATTCATCCGTTTGCTTGGCGAGACGCGTTCTAAATTCTCCCGGCGTCAGGTCATCCCTTCCGGCCTCTGCGTCGTTCTCGGAGACGGCCGTCGCGCTGGTCGCAGGGCTTTTGCTTTCCTTCTCACTTTTTCGACAGTGCCAATCTCGGGGAAAAAAGCGTCGGCCGGACTTTCGGGAGATTAACGCTGATCGGCTCTGGCTGGCGACGAATTGAGCGACGTTTTTATGATGAGCGCGCGTGGGATGCTGGCCGGATGCGCTGGATTTCGGCACGCCGGATGATGCGGACGCGATGTTTATGGTGCCGGCGATACGGACGGTTTGCAAGGTTTAACAGGCTGGGAGAGTGTTGGGAGTCGATCGGACGGATTATGATTTCGTTCGAGAGCGAATTGTTTTTGAGAGAGACGCTCGACACAAATATTCTTTTCCAGTCAACCACAATAGAGTGTAACATGAGATGAAGTTTGGTATAAGTAGTATGAAAGTAATTAATAAAACAAACGCTGCAATAATTAACAATCTTACTTATGTGATATTCGAACGGTAAATAACTGTCATTGATAATTGAAAATGTGTATCAAGCTGTTGCTTTAAAGCAGCCAGATAAGCGCCTGCTCGTGCGGAATGAAATGATCAAAGCCGTACGCGTGTAATCCTGACACATGCAGATAACTATCAATTTCTTTAATTCCGCTGTGAAAAGCTACGGCATTTAGGAGGGCATTCAGCCGAGGTTCGCAATGGCTAGCCGCACAAAGACGCCGAAAGCGTCTGGCTGCGGCAGACAGACAGGCCGGGTCCCTCGAGAAAAATCGAGCGTGAAATTCGAAGGGATGTCCCCACTAAATTTTAATAGATCGCGCGTAATCCACGACACGTGTCCCTGACTAAACCCCTCGGAAGTGACGCGTTTACGAGGAAAAACTCCAGTTCTCTCTCTCTCTCTCTTTCTCTCTCGCTCCGTCTGTCAGTCCGGCGCGTTACGCGATAAAAAGCGTGCGCGCGGAACGTGAGTGCACGAAAAGCGGCGACTTCAGCCAAAAACTTGCCAGACACGCCGCTTAGTCATATTTATACGCTCGCATTTATTTTCCGGCGTGCGCTGTGTCAGATAAACGCATGTAAAAATATGCAGCGACCGTCCCGTTTCTCCTGACAGGACTCTGGTATGACACCGTTGTTCCCTGTTAAAAGAAACGTTGAATAAGCGTAATCCCCGGCTCTATTCGAAATCGGTCAGTGCACGCCGCTGTGAGTCGGGCAATTTTTTGTCGTCACGCACCTTGAATTTGCTTTCCACCGCCGCGTGTCACGCAATGGTGCCGAGATCTATATAGTCGAGCGTTGCACTCTGATTAATGACATTTCCATTAGGTAGTTCGCTCGTCGAGTACATCTTCGAGACACTCGATTCGTTCACGGCCGGATAGCCATCGTGAGGAAAAAAACTGGTCGGTTTCCTATTTCGGCGAAAATTGCGCGTTCGCCCGTAAGCCACCCCTCCTCTGGCCACCCTCGGGAAGCATCGCATAGTAGCTTTAAGCCTCTGCTAATCCTCCCCTGTGATCCGGATTTTCGATTCGGGAGGGGGATCGCTTCCGACCGCCGTCTCTCTTTCATCCCTCCCTTTTCCCTCCTTTTTCCTTTCCGTCTGTACTCCGCGCTCTCGCTGGCTAAACGTTGATCTTTTCTCTACGGCGCAATTCCAGAATTACGCCGCCGTGAAGAGGGAACGTACGCGATGAAGTGAAGCGCGGCTTGTTGGTAATTTAGGAGAACGTTTCACGCCCGACTGTAATTGCGAACGGCCTTCAAGCGTGCACTGATTGTATTGTACTCGGCGTAATCTTACGCGTATCGTTTAACACGGACTGTATCGACGCCAAGTTACTGGTTTCACCTCTACCAACGCTTTGGTTCGCAATCTGTCCTCGTGAACTGACAAAATAAAACTTAAGCACTCGATTCTACTTCCAAATCAGTTAAATAATGCCAAGTTACTGGTTTCACCTCTACCAACGCTTCGATTCGCAACCCGTCCTCGAAAACTGCCAAAATGAACCCATAAGCACTCGACGCTACTTCCGAATCAGCCAAACTCCGCATTTGTCGCGTAAACAGAAGTGAAATGACGGAGAAGCGGATATGAACGAATATCAGCCACTTTTGTCCTCACTCCGATAGAAATCTGCGGACAAGCCGGGAGCAGAGCTTCGGGGTTAGCCGTACGAACCATTGAGTACGCGACAAAAGTGAAATGGTACAAAGAAAGGAGGCTCGCAAAAAGACGGCCGGAAAAGAATGCGAGGCACTCGAAGCGGTAAGAGGCTCTCGGTGCCGCGGTCAAATGGCATGGCGCGCGGCGGAAGAATTAATTCTCGGTGGACAATGGATTCGTAGACGGGAAACAAGGAGGACTGTACCCACGCTCGGTCAAGTCTCGGAGGAAGAGGATTCGTGCGCGAGTATAGGAACGCCTTTCTACGTTCCGTGCGTGCGACTCTCTTCGACGAAAGTTCGACGGAGTCCGACGGCGTTCGACAGAGATCAACGAAGATCGACACGATATTTCGCTCGGCCTCGTTAAAGGTTAAGAGGGACACGGCCGGATTTCGAATGGCACGTGGGCGAAACAGGCAGAGGATTAACGTTCGATCGTCGCTTCGTTTCGCGCGCCTCGTCCCTTCGCGAAACATTCATCCTCCGACGCGAAACAGCCAGACGGGAATCGATGGGAAACGATCGAGGATTCCTGGGAGGGATTATCGGCGTCAAAGCGAAGCTCAATTGAGGAATCAGGAAGAAGATTATCGCGCGGAGAAAAAGCATCGTTCGCAGCCATCCGGGGAAAACGTGTCGAGGCGGAACTTCGATGCCCTTCTCCGTCGCGTTCCACGGATCAAAGGGAAACCGATCCGGAACCGTTTAGAAAGTCAAATCCCCGTACTTCCCCCCCGCCCCGCGCCAGGCAGATAACAATCGTCCGTGCATTTTTCTCTTTCGCTCCCAATTAGACTGGACGAAGCCGAGAACTTAATTGGACCGTAAACGGTCGCCGAGCGGTTCGCGCATGTGCGGGAACGCGAAAAATAATATCGGAATATACCCCGTGACCCGGCGATAACCATCGCGCCCGGCCGTCGGAGTGAATGAATGAAATGAGCTGAAACGGGCTGAAACGGGCTGAAAGGAGCTGAAACAGGCTGAAGCGAGCTGAAGCGAGCTGAAACGGGCTGAAACGGGCTGAAACGTGTTCGGTAGCCGGCGAGATAACGTTAAACGTCATCCCGGTGCACGCCACACGACTCTCTCGGCGAAGCTTCCCAGGTACGTCAGAGAAATTTCCTCGGAGGCGTCACGGAAAGTCGTGCCTCGGCCGGGAGGCCATACGTCTTCATTAACGCGGGCCGTTTAAATGTTTATGATTTGCGCGAGACTCGCCGGACGGACGACCACCCGCGTAAACGTAAATTGCTTGGACGGGAAGCCGACGGGAAGCCGACGGGAAGCCGAGGAGAAGCCCGTCCGATCGACTCCTTCGACGATCGGCTCTCGGGGATTGAACTCCGAGACTGCGCCTCGATATTGGCCGGGCGTCGATTAACGCCGAACGACGGCGTCGATGGATAGACGCAATAACGTCTTCTTTAATGCGATCGCAATGAGAGCCGCGCATGTTTATGATCCGCGGCCGAGGCGGCAAACGGGTTTCGGGCACTCGTAAACGTCCGGCGAAATATCCTATACTCGGTTGGCAGAGTTAGAAAGTCGAGCGACGTAATGTCTCGCTAACGCGCTTGTTAAGGCCCTGGATATATGTATCGCGTCCCGTTCGGCATCGGGTCGTCTACGCTCTTTCGGTCGCGCCCGATAACGGGAGAGACCGATAAGCTCCCTATCTTCGGTAGCGTCGGCCTGGAATTAATTACTGGTAGAATGGTGCGCGTGTCTTGTACGCGAGCTGCACCGTACGATCCTGTAAATGAAGTACCGATGAAATTCGCTGGATGCACCTATCCACTTTGCCACCCGTTAAACGGTTAATCGTTCTAATAAAGATGCTATACGTAACGATCGTATCTAAGTGATAGGTCCGGTAGAAGTAGTAACGTGCGAATTTACGTGAGATTTTAGCTCGGTCGAGTTATACATTTATCGAATTAGCCCATTTACACCGTGGATATACGCTGTGTAGGCACGTACGTGAGCGGCACACGTGCGATTCGTAAACGGAACGGATGAACGAAAGGCGTCGCCTTAATAAATTTTAATTAACTCCCACACGCACGTGGGAGAGGCTTTAATGCCGGTCACAGCGCACGCCGGCGGAATTATGAGCGATACAATTATTTCGCCCTGACGTAATGACGTTTCAGTTCCCTGCCGATGTTTTCCGTGCCAAGTGCATTACTCACGAGCAGCGCGCGGAGAAGCCGGCGTTCGCACATCGACAAACAACAGCGCCGCACTTCCACGGATGGAGAAGGCACGTCCCCCCCCCCCCCCCCCCCCCGCCGCCCCCTTCTGGGAATCACATGCGCAGAATCGTCACTCGGCTATTACACAATGGACCATTCTGTTCCATTATTCCCTGTTTCCGCGAAAGCACCGCTCCGCCGATAACAAGTGACAGCGACATTGATGTGATGCAATGAAATTAAGAAGCGGACGTGTCGACTGACACGTGTCTGTGTCACGTAGTCAATGGTGAAAAAAGCGGGAGGAGCATTGTGGCGGGAAGGCAGACGTAAAGAACATTGACATGTCGCGATGAGATCAGTGCGTACGTGTCGGGTGAGGATAGTGGAGATAGTAGAGATTGAGAGAGAGAGCGAGAGAGAATGAGAGAGCGTAAGAGAGAGAGCGAGAGAAGAAGAATGTAGACGAGAGTGAATAAACTTGCTACAAAGACGAGTAACGCTGCGCAAGAGAATTTCGCGCGAGGTGAAGTTCTAGCGGAGTTTATCAGTGCGATTGTAAGGAGGACTGGCTTTAAAAACGGGGTCGCGGTTTTGTAATGAGGGACGACTGCGATACATTTAACACAGATACCCGACGCTAGCCCGTCCGAACGTCCGTCTTCAACCAAGGTTCTCCTTTAGGTTCCCATCCCGCCTTACTTTGCACTTCCTACGGACTAAGCAATTTCCGCGAAGAGCCCGGACAGAAAAGACGGTCGAATTAACGACTCTAGGTATCTTATCTTAATTCATTAAGAGCGACCGGGAGGAGTTTATGCGCATTTTCATTCGCTTCGGGGAAATGCCGTTCGCGCAGGAGCAAAGGTGGAAAGAGTGGCGTCGGGGAGCAAGAGTTGTTCTGCATAATGCGACTCTCCGTCGGATGAAGCTCGTTGGGCGAAATATCGCGAAGGTACGGGAAGGGGGAGAGGGAAGGTGGCGAGGTCGGCCAGGTCGGCCTAAACACGAGACGGAGGCGAATATAATTTTCGTTTCAGCCTCTCCCCGGCGAGTCGTCCGCTCAAGAATTAAAAGCTGTACGCTTTTAATCGCCGTAGAAGCCTCTTAATTGTTCTCGCCGACGCCGAGCAGCAAAAAATTCATTCACGCTCGCCGTGAGAGCTAGCAGTGTAAGCATTCGGGCACCAGTGTGCAGGAAATGCGAACTGGACCGAGCTGCTTGATTGACATAATTCACAGATGGTCCACAGAGAGACCTCTCTCTGGCCAGAAATCGAGGAACCCTCGGCCAAGATTCCTCCGCCGGAAGCAGAAATCGATTTAACGCATCAGACTTGACGAAACGCTTCCTCGAACGGGCCTCGACTGACGTAAGCTCCTTCCGGCGAGCGTCGGGCTCAATCTCGGGGGTCAAACTCGGAAATATGCCAACCGAGATCGCCATTCTACCATATACCGATCCACTGGACTCGTAAACAATTGAAACGTTCGGCCGACGTTGAGAAGATCGATCTGTTGCGGTCGCTATCTTCGGAATTTTGTTTCGTTTCTCGAGCTCGCCGTTCAATTCGGACGATTCGAGCGGACGTGCGAGTTGATAAACTCCCAAGACGATGACCGTACTATAAATCAGCCAGCTCTTCCCATTACCGCGCAAGGCCGTCTCCCGACGACAAATAAAAGAGATAACGCGACACAGAAGCGATTCAATTAAATATGCCCCTGTTCCTCGCGCCGAGTCAATTTGAATAACTCCTTCGCGAGCGAGCGCCACGGGCAAATTAATTTAAGTTTCTTTCTCTATCGCCTCATCTCCCTCTCTCTCTCCTCTGTCTCTTCATCCCTCTTTCTCTTTCAGGCGCGGGTCGTACTTCAATTTCAGCCTTCGCGAATGCACTTCCCACGCGACGAAGTCTCGGCAAATAGCGCGTGTCGCGAGCGTCGGCTAGCTTTTCTTGTCTAGCATGCCAGGAGAGAAAGAGAAAGAGAGAAAGAGAGAGAGAGAGAGAGAGAGAGAGAAACGGAGCCCGGAGGGTGAAAAATAAATCGTGCAAAGAGACGGAATATTTCGCCGCGTGCTCTTCTCATTACGTCTAATTACGACGCGCGGCGGATCCTTTGTAGAATTTCTTTTCCTGATTGTCATCCCCCATCTAAGTGGATCACCGGGCGGACAAAGGAGGATTAAATGGGATTTTCGTCGGATAGCGGTTGAAGTTCGACTCCTTCGGAAACGGCGCTGCGAAGCTTCGACTTTCACATTCTTCGACATTGGCCGAGGGTAATCGATCGCAGGCCCGCGTACAGTTCAACAGCTGTGACTCGTCGCACAACGACCCCCGTTATAATGAGTGAACGGGAGAAATTCGATCGGCAGATGAAATCGCTCCCGAGTTATCTGAAGTTCGCGCCACTTTTTTCGCCGTCCTGCTCGTTCGATCGAAAATCCGTCCGCCAGTTTTCCGGCCGATGTACAGAGCTCCGATTCATGCTCGCGGGGATGACGAAGGAGGAGAGGACGCTGAGACGGATGAAAGACGGAGGAGGAGACGTGGAGGAGGAGAGAGGAGAGTGGAGAGAGACGCGGAGAGAGAGAGAGGGAGAGCGGTTGGAAGGAGTGAAAAAAGGAGCGACATGCGTAGAGACGGAATCGTGGCAGCTGCGTGCTCCTGGCCTCCGTATGCACGCGCACGAGACGTGTGTGCGAGAGAGAGAGAGAGAGAGAGGGAGAGGGGCAGATACATGGGACGATACGTGGAGGGAGAGAGTCGGCGAGAAGAGCAACAGGGAGACCTAGGGTACAGAGAAAGAGAGGAGGCGAGAGATACCGCGAACATACGGTCACTTGTTCTCGGCGTACATGTTAATGTACAGGGTGCTTCACTCGGCGCTACCACCTGGGGGACTTAATTGTCGGAACTTTTTAAGACAATATTTACCTTGCGCAGGTAGAAAAGGGACGTTACGTGTAGAAAAATAGTTATTGTCGGCAGAGGCAACTGCCATTTGAGAATATTAGAGTTCTTTAGATTACGAGCTTACGTTATACGTGTTTACGGAAGAATAAATTTAATTTTTTCCAAGCTCGAAAGGGAAAGAATGAATTTCGCGCAAAGTGATTTAATGGCTTTTGACCTGGAATTGAGACGCGCACGCGATGTCACTGGCCATAAAATAACGGATTACACCCTGTGTGCACAGACCGACGGAAGAAAAGGGCCGTATGCGCACACGCCCTCGGCGGACATTACGTACTACGAGGCACGCATGTAAAATCGGTCGAAAATTGAGCCTCGTGTCCAATTGCGATCCTCGACGGGCCCAAGTGGCGAGGGGTGGTGAAGGGGTGGCCAGGGGTGGCGAAATTTATCGGCGACGGCGGCCGATTGTGTCAGCCTTAACCGAGTTTCAAACGAGCCTGCGACACGTATTATCGAGAGTCGTTGCGAAGGGGTGCCTCGCGTCGATGAGCGAGAGAGAAGGGGTGAACGGGCACGGTTGTTTGCCCTTATACCTGCGCGACGTCAACCCCTTCCAGATCCTCGCTCACTAAATCAGCATTAACGTCGTCGATTCCGCGCCCAGGAGGAGGGAAGAAGTCTTACTCTCTTCCGATCCTCGCAGCATCGATCCGTAGATCGACGCTTGCCTCAACTGGAATCCATGACATTTCCACCGATAAATTATTGGCCAAGGCCTTCGGATGCGGTAGGCTGGCATGGAAATCAACGTTAAATCCCCGACGTACGAACATATGGTAATAATCGTAAATATCATTCCGATTGAGCCCCGACTTCTTCGCTTTCGCGGTCCAATTTTTGCCCGCATCGATCTCAAACCGCAGCGTGACCTCAATCTCCGAAATGCGATAGGGTTGGATCGTCCGTCACCCTTCATCGTCGACAGATTCGATGCGACGCGCGATTTCGATTACATTGAAATGTCGCGCGCGATGGAGATTACCGTACGGTCACGTATCGCTGACGAGCCGGGCGTCCTCATAATTTTCCTTATGATTACGGCGAAAGCCATAGATCAACCCTTCCGCCGCTTATCCTCCCGAAGCGAGCCGGCACGCCGATGATTGTATCGTGACATAACGATTTTCGTGACGAGGCAATCGCCCGGAATCGTTCGGGCCACGTGCACACCGCACTTACGTGCAAACACGAGAGAGGACATGAAAGGAATCGGCCAGTCATCGGACTCAGTCGTTCGATCGAAATTCAACGTGAATGATTCCCTCGGAGCCTGATCGGCGGGGGGTTCTCTCTCCATCCTTCCCTCTCTCTGTCCTTCTCTCACCGTCTCACTTCGTCTCACTTCATCTCACTTCATCTCACTTCATCCCACTCTTTCATTCTTTCTGTCCCTCTGCCTCTTTAGCCCCGCTTACGTACCTCGTAACTGTTGCCACTGTGCAAACAGAGTTTACGAAACTGGCGGGGGGTTGCTGCGAGCGTGGCGCGTCTATTAATATTTATAGCAAACTTTGCCCAGGCGGCCCTCCTCTGCCGGCGGCGGAATTATCATAATTCTGTTTGCCATTACGATCTAGCAACGTTCGTGCGCCTTCCGCGAGCATAATGGCCCGCGATCGCGCGGCCGGTTCTCCGCTTCTGGACGGACGGTCGGTCAGGATTTTGCGAGCTGGACATATGCGCTCTCTCGATTATGCTCGATTATGCTCGAGTATCGCCTCTGCTTCGCGCGAAAAGCTGGACATATGCGCGCACTCGATTATGCTCACGTCTCATTTGCTACTCGCCCCGATAATCGGATCATCCGATTGAGAAGAAGCGGCGTGTTGTAGCGAATCGAAATCGAAGGTGTTGATGCAAAGTTTCGTTTTTAACCCGGCTAGTAACCCGGAACGAGCGAATCGACTTTGATTTAATAATTGAAATTGCGTAATCGTTAACGTGTCTCATATTTACACAATAAATAAATGCGAAGTATGGAAATCAAAATTACGAGTACAAGAGTGTACATAAGGTGCAATGAGGTAAATCTTTAAACGTATGTAAATGAAAAATATTTATTTGAATGCACGTTGCATTATAACAACTGTAAGGTAGAAATTTTCCTTCGGTTAGTATTCAATGATTTGGATAGTATTCAACATATGTAGTTCGTATTACTAATAATAATTCCGGTTTTCCCCCATAATATAAGGATATAAGATTCAATCATTTTTAAACACGTTGGGCGGTTTTGCCCCTGTTCCGTGGCAAGTCCGCCCTAGCAGCACTGTTTTTAATTTACTAAGAAAACAATAAGTTTCAGAAGATATTCTTAATCCAAACGAATGCAACTTATTAAATAAGCCATGCGCTAAATAAAAACACCAATACTATTACGTCTTAGTGAAATAGATAGAAAATACATCAGTTCAAAGTAAACTTTACAATGTCTGGGTCGGTTTTACCCCAATCCACCTTACGACAGATAACCGTATGGTGAGCACCACCCACCCTCTTCAGGCCCGACTCGAATTCTTCCCGATGCCTCGACCAGAATAGCAGCGAGCGCGCGTCGAGAGGCGGCAAAGATCGAATTTTTGCCCTCACCCAGATAGCATCTCGCCGAGGTGAAAAATGCGCGGAGGCAGGAGTGCGCTGGCCCGAGTAGCGCCGACTATATCCGGATAATCTGGCCGAGGTGCGTTGTTAATTATAGCGTGCGAGCGTTTTTCTATGCGTGCGAAAGCCGGTGGGCCCCGGCAGCGGTGGCTCGAACGGGGTTGCGAATGAAAAATAAACCGCTGCTAAAGCCGTCCGTTACTCTCGCGCGAGGGGGTTAAATATATTGCGCACGCTCGCCGCGTATCGCGAACGGCGCGGATTTTGCACGCACGAGCACGCCATCCACGGATAGGTCTTAGGAGGCCGCGGACGGTTCTTTCTACCATCTGCCTGCGATATGCGCCCGCTGTGTGTGCAGTACGGACTTCGAGACCTACTAAGAACATTCTCTAACGCTGACTTACTGTTCTCGGACTACGGCGCGAGTACAGTGCCATATGAAACTTGTACGTCGCCGTACACCGAAGCTGGGTACAGATGCACGTTTACGACTAGCCTAATATTGTTTTACAACTCCGCAATTCTTTCTCGAACTTTCTGCAGATCGAGGCACGAGACTGTTTCGCGAAGGCTGCGAGTGGATCGTGCGGTATAAATCTTTCATCCGCATGTTTCGCGATGGGCAAGGACAAGGAAGGTCGAGATGCCAGATTGAAGGAAAGCGGACTTTTGTCGAGTCTGGCGCGCAAGGTCGACGTTTGACCGCCGGAGCCGAAAGTTGCGCGGGAGGCGCCCCGAAATGAGTTTCTCGCCTTTTTTATCGGCTCCGCATGACGCGTCGCGTCTCGCACTCCAATTTTCATCGAGTGCGCCTTATCCGCCGGCAGGGCCGCCAGTGGTTCCCACTGAGGCCCAGAACGCGGCGCATAACAGCCACCCGTCGGTTACAGTTAACGGCCGGGTGGGGGCATTAAGGGAAAAAAGTCGATCAAACCCGTAATCACAATTTACGAACGAAATATTTATGGACTGTCATTTCGTAAATTACCGCGAGATTACGGCTCGTTACACGGCTTCATGCAAAGTCGACGATGCCCCGTACAAGCTCTCGGCCAAGGATATAACGGGCTTGGTCTAAACTCCATAACGACATGCGGCGTACGACGGGAAGAATGCCTACGATGTTCGACGGATACACGTAGTTACGGGTCGTTTCGGGATTGGCCGAGGCAGCCTACGAGAACGAAATCCACCGCGGAAAATTCTTCCACCCAGCGAAAGTCCGCGACCTACGCTCGATCCGTACTTTAACGGACGCACCAGGCGCAGGTACGTACACGCACCGATCCCAGGGTAGGGAAAAAGCTCGAAAATCGTTAGACGGCGAAAGGCCCCCCCCCCCCCCCCTCCGCGGACGTGGAGGCTGGTGGCACTCGTAATGGTGAAAAAAACTCGTTCCATTAAGCGACTTAAGCGGTCGCCACCCTTGCCCCATAACTCACCCATGTATCGTAATTAGGACAGTAGCTCGGTCAAGCTTAATAACAGTCGTAAGACGCGGCTTTATCGCGAGTTATTAGTGCCCACCGGGCGACGGTGGGTACCAGTTTTCTTCAGATAAATCGTGTCGCCGCTTTCGCGAAATAGTCCGCAGTCGGGGGCAGTTAAAATCAATCGCGGCGGCACGTTGCCACGGTAATTCCGCCTCCGACGAACGATGCGCCGAGAGGAAGAGGCGCACACGCACGACGCAAACACACTCGTCGCGCACCCGTAAAGCTCGATACGACGCACTGAAAGAACCCATACGCCATTTCCGATAATTACCGACGGCCATCGGGTTTGCTCTGTGGAGAATAATAACTCCCACCCATTAAGAGCGCAGCGGCATAGCGCGCGCGCGCGCGCGCGCGGCCTCGGCGAATGCTTTTTTCGCCGACAAAATGAGAATTGAGCCGGGCCCATTCAACGAGCTAGCGCGCACGAAAGCCTTTATGCCGAATGAGCGCCGAGAGTACGTATAACTCTGCCGTAGAGGCTACGAGGGGATGTCATATTTACCGTTTCTTGGAGAGGAGCGTGTAGGACTCCTTGGAGGCGGTGCAAAGTCTCATCCGCATCTTGCGACAGGCACGGTTACCGCCGCGTTTCTTGGCAACGCAGCCTTCCAAAACTGGCATCCGACGGGATCGGCTCGCAAACACTTTTATAACGATAACACGTTCATCCGAACCTTTTCTGTCCCGTTACACTTTCGACTCTCACTCTCGTTCATCTAGTCCGTACGTCGTTCGAGCCCCACTGCGCGCGTAAAGGCTGGACTGGGCCACTGGGAATGGCCGATCGTCGGCGGGAACCGGTGGAAGAAGCTCGCAACGAGAGCTCGACACACCTACGCTGCCTTGTACTCGCGCTGCTTCGTAGGAGCCCTGAACGGTCGAGAAGTGCGAAGCGCGGCGCGATTCACGTGTCCGGCATAATCGACGGGGCGATTAATCGCCGACCGGAGGAGAACACCCCGCGCCGCAGTTGCCGGGAGTGCAGCGATAATTATTCGTGCGCAGATTTTTCCGAACGGCGGTAATATAATTTACAAGCGCCTCGGCCCCTCCCTCGGTGCTATCCTTATCGAGGGGTCGTCATCCACCCACGATTCTCGACGATTCTACGCCGCTACTCCTCCTCCTCTCTTGTCTTCTCTCTCTCTCTCTCCTTCTCTCGCCGTCTGCTTCTCGCACTGGCCACTTTCCGATCCTCTTCGTTACTCCCGCAGCTGCCTCTTTAGTAGTACGTATCTGCCTCTTTTCCCTCTATGCTGCTCGTTTTCTTCGTCTATCCTTCTCTCTCTCTCTCTCTCCTCTCTCTTTCTCTCTTTCTCTTCACTGTTCTCTCTATCCTTCACTCTCTCCGTCCTGCGTTCCTTTATCTATGTATCGTCTGCTTTTCCTTCTCGCAGAGTGCCCTCCACCCTCCTCGTTTGTCTCCCTTTTTCCTTCCACGCCGCTCGGTCCTCCCTGATAACTATTATCGCGATAAACCCGATAGCCGACTTCTGCCGGAGGCGCCCACGGGATATTCACTCGGCGTGACACGTTTCTCCTCTCAGTCGCGCCCTACTCCGCCTACCGCCCAAACGATCGATTCCCGATCTTCGAAAAGTTCACCTTTGCACCTCCGAAACTATCCTCAACCCTTCGTCAACGTCCAACATGAAAAGAGTCACTTTCTTCGGCGGTCAACGCTGGGATCCCAACAGGTGAGAAAAAAGCTGCTCGTGAAAGAAGTCGCGAAATTTCCGAGACCGCTGTAGGTTGAAGAGGTCACGACTTCAGTCTCGAGTGTCCACTTACACCTTGGCCGGTCGAAGGTCTCCGGCGAGAGCTCGGCAGATTAGAAAAGGGAGATATACGCCGTCGTCGGGGCTTTTTCATCGACACTTACGAGGCGTTTTAGAGAGAGGCTCTTCGCTCGCTCGCTCGCTCGAGCTCTGCCGCGGTCGAGAAACTTATTCCTTACTCTCCGGGCGCATCGTACGGCGCATTGGCCGGGGCAATATCGCGTGAGAGAGGCGCAGGAGGAAGGCCCCCGACGCTTATTTTACCTCGCGAGGCCGAAGGTATCGACGACGTGGAATCGTACTCGCGGACTACCGCCTGCTGCAAGCCGCTTATGGAAGTCCTCTATTGTGCCGAACACGATGCGCGCACGGTGTCGATGTAATATTGTGCGTCTCGCAACGAGTTCCCTTCGTAGTTCCTCCTCCTCTGTCCTCCTCTGTCCTTCTTAGCCTCCTCCTCGCCTCCTCGAACCCCCGTCCTTATGGATTCCTGCGTCCAGCCTGGAACGTTCCAGCCGCTGTGGGAAATGCAGGCTGCGCCGCACGTCGAATCTGCGCGCGGAATTGCAATTTCGCGAGCCGGGCGGAAGTTTCGTGGCAGGAAGTGTGGGGCGAGCCTTTGAACTTGCCACCAATCTCGTTACGCGGATCACGGTGCCGCTTGCGAAACCTCGGGCGACGTCGATTTAGTGCCACGTCTCTCGGTCCGACGCACCTACCCTTCTTTCCCTACCTAGGCGGCAAAGCACCGTCGAGAATTCCGGCCTGCTCTTCAACCTTCGCGACTATCTTCTTATGGAAATCCTCGCGCGAAGCACGCTTACAGTCAGCGTCGACGTAATATTTTCGCTCGAGCTTATTTTCCACCGGGACAGCACTGGAATGTTGCTTGTTCGGCTGCTGAACTGTTCTTGGCAGACGGAATGAGCGAGATACGTTTTTGATACTCGTTGATACTCTTTGATACTCTTTGATAGTCTCGTTCGTGATGTACGCCGAACTTTTTGTCCGTACGCACGGAGAGGCACGTTCCTTGCCTGAATGGCAGAGGGATTGAGCAAGGTTCACCTTTACAATATTTGCGCAAGGACGTCTATTGCGTCTCGCGCGACACTCTGCCGGCGAAAGGGACAAATGGAAGAGCGACAAGTTCGCTGGAGCGATTCATCACGCGAGACCCCGCGACAAAAGGACGGACACGCACTCCGCGGCTAAAATCCTCGCGTGCCCCGCGATTAAGGACAGCTCGATCGGCTCGAACAAATGGCCGAGCGGTCTGCCGCTGGCCTCCTCTTCTTCTTCTTCTTCTATGCCCGACGATCGAGGGTAACGACTAATGGCACTTTCCTGTACACTGCCGAAGAGTGTCGACGCTCTCATTTGCGAGCAACCGTCGAGCTGACATCCGAATTGGGATCAGGCGTTCACGACACTTGGCAGAGTTCTCCTTTCGTCCTCCGTGCGCAGGCTAGATCATGAGCCACTTTGCGGACGCTGTTCGGCCAATCGGCCATGACAGGCAGTCGTCAGTTTCTCGCGAAGGTCGTCGCCTGAGACGAGCCCGAGTACTCTGGCGATCTTTCAACAGCGCCAGCCACTTAGGTCAGACCCGATGGATGCGAGGGATCAGTGACACCTCGCGATTCCTCGCCCGCTTTCAAGAACCTCTCCTCCCCGCCACTGTTTCCTCGTTAGAAGGTTGAGTAACGACTCCTATTCATAAGACACCGATACCGGGCTAATTCCTCTCATTCGCTCCGGCTAATGGCGTCCCTCCCAGGCCATTAGGCGGCGGGATAATTTCTTAATACCCTTATTTATTCGAATCCCACGGCCGGAATCGCCGGTCGGAGTCCAGATTCACGGCAAAGGGAAGGAACGGCCGTACGTCAACGGCAGACAAATTGTCCGCTTCTTTCCAGGCGGCAAGAAGTGTTCCGGCACGTTGTTCCCGAGCGAAACCGCAACGTAAACGTCTATTCCCGTAGACGGCGAAGCCGTTGGCGACGATTCGCGGGAACTCCGTGCACTACAGTTGAATTCGCCGCAAGAGGAGTCCGCAGACGTTCGACGCTTACGGGCGATCGCGGGAAATCGAGCGACTCGGATTCCCGTACTCCCTCCGAATGCGCACTGTTCGACGACGTTTTCCGTTCGGGGACAGACGCGTCCGACGCTCGGTCGCAAAGAAACGCGTCTTATTCTTGAATGGGACCGCCCTGTGCCTCGTCCTGCGCTTCGAGTGTGACGTGCGCGTGCGCGCGCGCGATGAGCTCGCCAACTGAATCCGCGAGAAACTGGCGAGTCCGATGAATCGTCTCTCCTCTTGTGAGCTGTCGCTTGATAGCGGAATCTCGTCCGCACACTGGCTCGCGTCCGCTTGACAAATCGCAGCGGCGAGGTTGTATTCGAGCGTGTTGCCGAGCGTGTGTCGAGCGTATTCGAGCGTGTATGCGCGAATAACGCGGACAATGGGGCCGGAGAGCAGCGGGCCACTTTACGATAGCGTCCTCGAGCGCGGAGGCCTCGGCAAAGGAACGAGCTCAGTGAGAGGCCGACGTCGTCGTCGTCGTCAACGAGAAGTCTCCTCGAGTCTCTTGCCGCGCGAAAGGAAAACGTGTGCCGGCAATTAAACGTCTCCCGGCCAGGTAAGGCGCATTTAAATGTCGGCGCCGAAGGAACAATTAGCGAGAACACTCTCTCTCTCGCGATTATCCTCCTTTGGCCTCAGCCTTGATACGGTCCTTACAGTCACTATAAACACACTTCACCTACCCTCCCTCCCTTACGTCATCAGTCACTGTTCGTCTCGGGCAGTACAGCCTCGCGAAAGAATCCGCACTCGGTCTAATCGGCCCGATCGGCGAGAATCAGCTTCTCACTTCCGTCCGATGTTCTTCTGGCGCGCGCAATCGGTCACTGCTGAAGAGTACAAGTGCTACGAGTCAGTCGCGCACACACGGCACCGTAACATTCCAGGCTCAAAGTTATCTCTCCCCCCCTTCGGTATCTCGCGCGCCTTCTCTCCTCCGCTAATGCTGCGAATCTTCGGGCTGAGCGTATGCGCGCGCGATCCTACGCACGACGTGCACGCACTTACACTTGAATGGGACCCGCAGAAGGAGTCGCACGTGCGCACGCACGGACCGGCGGAGCGA
The DNA here is from genome assembly GCA_914767735.1 of Anoplius nigerrimus. Lineage (NCBI taxonomy): Eukaryota > Metazoa > Arthropoda > Insecta > Hymenoptera > Pompilidae > Anoplius > Anoplius nigerrimus. The sequence goes on from OU612084.1 coordinate 14,165,697, forward strand.
GTATGAAGCTACGAGGCATGCGTCACACGCCCGTAAGGCCCCGATCGCATCGAGTGCTGCAACCGCGCCGGAGGGGGGTCGGCAGAACGACTCGGTCGAGGGGATGGGCGGCCAGGGGGGGAGAGGGGCTCCAAGTGTGGGCCCCAGGGGGGACTAGCCGTCCCTACGCTCCCTCTCCTTCTCATTTATAGAGCTCTCCCTCTGGCGCACGGCCTGTGCCGATATGTCTACTTCGTGCGGTAGGACTGTCCTTTTTAACTGTATCCTGCCTGATTTCGTGCGTGCGATTGTCTTTTTCAGGGTCATGGTGCTTTCGACGGAAGCGCCCGTCTCGCTTTGGGAGGCGTTAAATGTTTGACTTTTGGCGATTTTTTGAATCTTAGTACGATTTGTTTGATAGGTTCGATCACAGTGTTATAGGTTGCGGGGGCCACTCGCTCATTATACTCATCGTCCACCGTGGCAATTTCCTGATTTATATCCCATTGCCGCCTACTATCCTCTCCGCGCTCGTCGACCTTTGTTTCTTAAAATCCTTTGATCCGCGCTGTCAGATCGGGCGGCTTTTGTTCCCATCGGCCGTCTCTCTTCCCTGTCATCCCATCGCCTTCTGTTCCCCCGCCGCGATCATTCCGTCACAGTTTTGCCTCGTTTCCCGTCATTCCTTTCGATTCTCCATCCTTTCCAGGCTCAATCTCACCGCGGTTTGCACCCCGCGGGCTTCTGCGTGGCAAGGATTGCCCAGGCCAGTCGCAATTCGTGCCCGTTATCCGTCCGGGCATTATATCCACATCGAGCGTTCGCTCGGCAAAGCGAGCGGGGATTAATCCCGCAGGTTGGCGAGGACGGAACCATTCGCGGCCGAACGGGATCGAATTGAGACGGAGGACGACTCTGCCGATCGTCCCAGTTTCCCGCTATCGCGCCATCTCGGGCACATTTCGCAATCTCGCCCGACGGCGCGGAACGCCGAGGCAACATTGCCAATTTGCGCCGCGCGAAGCTTCGTCAAGCCCTTTGACGCCGTTTCTCCCCGGCGATCAATCACTACCCCCGCAGACACCTTTTGTCCTCCTTATTGTCTATGCCTCGCAACCTCGGCGCACTCTCACTCCTGCGCGACGATCGAGCGAGATCGAGCAGCTGCGCTGATCGCCGGTGCGGGAGGAATTGTGCAACTTGCCGGCGTGGGTTATTCGGAAGGATACTGAGAGTTGGTGCACATAAAATTAACGTACGATCCGTTAAGTAGTAAAGATCTCTTGGTACACATAAAAGTATGATGCAGACTGGTTACCGGGTTAACCCCTTAACGCACGGTTTCTTTGAAATAATAATGTGTTATAGCTTACAATCCTATGTAAATGATACGTATCGATAAAACGGTGTTTTTTCTTAGCTTTCGCATTGTTATTTTCAATTCTCGATTATATTCGAGTGTGCACAGTTTGGCCTGTTTAGCGCGCTCGAATAAACTCGAGCGTGCACGATAAGGGGTTAACCCCTATTTTTATATCGTGGAATTATATAATTGACATCCGTGGAAATGAAGTAGAATATGCGAAGGTTTTTGCTTCGTATACGGAATCGTGCGCACTTTCATCTTATTTCAACGTTCGTGATTCTCCGTTCTACTCGTTCCTTCTCTTTTTTCTCCCTCTTGCTCCCTCCGCGGTAGAATTCTACCCCACGTAAAACTGCAGCGCCATACGCGCCGCTATGCCATATACGTCTACTCTATAACTCTCGAAACGAGTAGGATTGGTTCTGCGGGCAGTGACGGCAAAAATTAATGCTCTCCCCATACACGTCTCCCACCCCCCCGGGAAACCCCTTTATCGTTGCACATCGACCAGTGCCCTCGCTCGTACCGTAATTTCTATTGTAATATCTCGTCCTGACCGTGGCTCGTTTGTCCGCAGGAACATTTCGAGCCGCGTTGCGTGATCACTGGTTCTATCTGCCCACGCCAGATTACTTTCTCGTAATCACGCTAATCACGAACCTTGTCAAACCATTTCGTTCACGAACTCCATTTCTCTCGTTCGCCTTACTTTTACGTTCTGACAGCACAAACTGCATCACGTCGGTCCGTCGTCCGAATTACAGCTGTCCCGAGTGAAAGTGCGTATAGGAAGATGACGACAGATTAACGTCTCTCGTTTCCTGCTTCTCGTTAAGTGGCACGTATCCGAGGCAACCGAGGAAAATCTGCCTTACGCAATCGCGATGTAACCGTAATATTACTGAATTTCATTTTGCAGGGAGGAAAATTGAGTTCTGGCCAACTCGCTTCCCTGCTCGTAGGCGAGCTTACGACGAAAGTCCGCGGTTAAAGATACACCGCCGTCGGCCTCATACGGATTACCGGTAAGAGTGGCACGCGTTACACAGTCAGTGCACGAGGAAGAATAAATTATTCTCACGAGGGCCGACCGTCGCCGCTCGCCGGAACGAAATCGTCGCCGGCGAAAGATGCGCTCTGGGAGTCGAGGAAAGAAAGGAGATCGTAGAAGAGAGGGGCGGACGAGCCTCGGCGTCGATCTTCCTCGCGAGCGGACAAGTTCAAATAAACTCTTCTAATGTACGCCGCGGTCGGAACATCGAGGAGAAGCGAAACGATCGAAGCGTCAGGCTGAAAGTTCCGATGAGGAGGCCTCTCTCGGTATTAAATGTCGTTCTAAAAAGGCGCACCAGATGTAATCACCGTGCGAGAGACTTTGTAACCCTTTGCTACTCCCCCCCCCCCCCCCACCTCACCCTCCTACTCCTCCCTCGTGTCTTCAGACTCCGCCTCCTATTTTGCTCGCGAGGTCGCGCGCGAGCGTGGAAACGGAGGGAAACGTTTCCGTTGATGCGACCATATTTCAGCTGGCAACGCGCGACGGACATTTTTAACATCGGGAAAGAGTCGGCAGTAACGATAAATTACCGGCGATTTCGTTAAAGACGCGCGAGAGTGCCTCGCGGAGGGAGTAAGGGTCCCTTTTCCACCGAATTGATCGCTTTACCAGCTGGGGCTGCTTTTCGGAAGCGTCCGATGCCGAACGAGTATACGAAAGCTTCGACGAAAATAGAGTCGGACCTAATGATGATTTGAGTGTCTGGAGGAGTAACTCTTTTACAGGCCACTTCGCGCGAGGGAAAGGACGAATAAAATGGTGCTTGTTTTTTCGAATGTCGAAGCATCGGGTGTAAAGACGAAAGTAGAGAGATAAAGGTAGGAGCGATATGGTGGGGGTTATAAAACGAATTTTATGTTCCGAGTGTTGATTTTTGTTTTAAGTTCGAAGCGGTGGCTTTTTTTCGAGAACTGGGGTAATCGATCTTGCGACACGGAGTTTGAGGACCGTCGGCTCTAATGCCGCATCAGCTCGAATCTGTAAATGGGAATGGGGCAGAAAGGTACGAGGTCGCTGATTCGCAGACTCTCGGGTGGAAAAGCGGCTTAAAGACGGATCGCGACGGATGTAATTACGAGCTAAAAGTGCTATTCCCAGAGGGACGAAGAGCGGCGAGGTAGCCGATGGAAGAAAGAGATGAAAGAAGAGGCCATTTCGATCGTCGAACCAACATTCGGGCCCCGCGGATACTAAAAACGTAATGAGCTTTTAATTATTCTATCCGCCAGTTTTATCGCTCGGCGCTCAGAGTTATTTACAACGCGAATTTCTGCCCGTCCGGGCTGACCGCCAATGAGAGGCCTCCACGGGCCGGTAATCAGATTCGCGGCATCTCTCGGTGACTTCTTGCTAAAAACTGCGGCCTCGCACTGGAAGACGCATCATGTCGATCTAGATACGACCGGTAAATACCGTTTCGGCAGTAAACATAATTTACTCGGAGAGAAGGTTGCAGCATTTTATTTCTGCGTCTCCCTCCGCCATCCGACTTCGGAACTGTTAACATTTCGACGAACTCCACCTTGCCCCCTTCACGGCATTACGATCGTACGCCATCCTTTTATGATCTTCGACGCGAGGTCTGCGTTCTCTCGACTATTCCGGCCTGTTATCCCGATTACGTTTTCATGCAATTTTCTCCCGCGCTCGCCTTATCCCTCGGATCCGCTCCGAGACAAAGTTCTGCATTCTCCTTAATGCCCTCCATCGCAACTGCGCATTTCCTAATTGTCCTGAATCCATTAGGATCACCCTATCCCTCGTTCGAGGCAGAATTCTCGAAAGGCAATTTCTATTTCTCTGTTTACCGTCTCGGCGCGTGTTTGCACACATCGCTTACCCCACGATCGGCCGGCGTCCTTGACACGAGCACTCCACGGCATTCCACGCGTCAGGCGTTGTTCCGTCAATCTGCCGAAACGGGGTCCGGCGGGTAGGCGAAGTTCGATTATCCGACGACCATAAACTTTCACGGAAGTGGAAAAAGCGGAGTGTCGCGCGAACCCCTTCCCGAACAAAAGTGTCGATTTTTCGAGGGGTGCGGCGCGATTTCGTGCTTTGTGGTCCGAGTCCAATTGAAGTACACGCTCGTTCACGGACACCGACACACGCGCGCGGCTCGCACTGTGCTCGCCTCCACGTACACGACATATGTCCGGGTGACTTTCAATCGGGGCAATTTTCCGGCGGAATTTCAGGAAAGTGCGCCAAACCGCTGGAAACGACGCTTGCCGAATGAGGGGCGAAAGGGATGGCGGGGGGAGGGGAGGGGCGGTCGCTGCCGGAAGGCTGAGGAGGGTGAGACGGCAGACGAGGCAAATTAAACACGAGTGCGCCCCTCGCCACCGGTAATCGGCAATGCGGCGATCCGTAAGCAATTTCAATTCTGATCCGCCGGACACTTTGGCCAGAAATCACAGTACGACAATGGCTTTAATTCGCCGACCGATTCGCGGCCGAGCTCGCACGTGCAATTATTCGGATGCATTCTAGCTTCTCCCTCCTCCCGTGCTCCCCTTCTTTCCCTCTAACTTCATGCCCAAGGTCGAGTTGCCGGGAGTACAGCATCGAAGCATCAAGACGCAATACAAGTACATAACACACCGATGAATTACGTACGACTAAAAATCTGTATATCCGGTAGATTGAATGTACGCGATCCAGCTGATATACGTCGAGATAAGGGATCAATTTCGAAGCGGGGACAGTTTGATTATCGATTTCGTCCAATTACGGGGCAATAATCGCAACTTTTACGACGCCCATTTCAAATCGAACGAATCCCATCGCGGATGTCGTAAAGCCGAAGGTTGGAGTAAGGGCTGCCAGTCGGCGGGGGGGGGGGGGGGGGGGGCAGAAGCGAGTCGTGTTTTAAATCAGCCCGAACATAAAATTAGCCGTCGCCAGGTAATCGAACGAGACACCTGCGCCCGTCGCGATCCTCGAGCGGAGTCGACGGGCCAACAGGAGTCTCATAAACCACGACACGCTCCAGTTCCGCGACGATTAAGTATCAAAGGGAGACAGGTCGCTCGCGTTACCCTTCTCCGTGGATTACCACCCCCACCTCCCTCGGCGCACGTTGGCCGCGCCGAACCGCCGCCGTGTCTTTCGGAACATCCTGTACGGCTCTGTCCGTGGTATGCGTGCGTGCGTGCGTGCCTCGTCAGCGAGCGCGGCTTGACGCGACAGAGCAGCAAAGCGGCAAGAGCGGTAGCGCAGCCTACATCGAGAATATTGCGAAAGTCATTCTCGCTTACAATGGAGAGCGGACGGCCGCGCTTGTTTTTTCCCTACCTCCGCGTGTTTATCCGGCTCTTTTCCTCCTTTTCCCTCGCTTTCCGCCGCTCGCGCCTACCGTATATCAATACGCTCCTCTTTGTCTAGTCAGTTGCTCTCTTCCTCTCTTTCTCTCTTTCCGGGCCCACATTTCATCGCTATCTATTTTTATACCGATGTATTTTTCTTCCCTTTTTTGTGAAGCTTCTCTCTTTGTTGCAAGCGTGCGCGCGAGCTTTATATCGAAAACCGCATCGGTGTATCGCGATAAATAAATAATTGAGCAACGCGACGGAACAGCGGTTTTTGTAAATTTTGGATCATTTTTTTGCCGGGCAAAACGAAGGGCGCCGAGCGAAATTCATCGGCGCGTTGTGTACTCTGGGTCGGGACATTCGGACTCTGGGAACGCGTCGATTTTGATAAGTAAATCATTGCGGCCGATCGGCACGCTCGGCCGAGTGCGCTAATTCGCGCTGGGCTACGCTTTTGCTGGACGGGGGAAAAAAATAATTGCGACGAAAAAGCGCTGACGCTCTTTCGCTGGCCGCGATGTAAAAACAAAAGCCGACGGGAAAATGCGCAAAACCGTTGAGGCGCGGCTCGCTGCGTTTATTTACCTCGGCGAATTAGCAAATTTGTAAATTCGCAAGGAAAAATTTCCGTTCGAAGCACGTTCCCTTTACTGGGACACATTTTCCGTGCTATTATTTTTCGACGCAAAGCCTCGCGGTATCGGGTTACTTTATTTTCATTTCTGTGCAGCGTCGCTTTCGTCTGCATGAAAATCGCTGCTTCAGCATGCATGCGACTAGACGCGCAGTCGGATGGCTAGTGAGGTAAACGCACCAGGAACGAAGAGAGAAGAAAGAAGAAAGAAAGAAAGAGAGAGAGAGAGAGAGAGAGAGAGAGAGAGAGAGGAAAATGCCTGGCGAGAGGTAAAGCCTCGAAAGCGGAAAAGGGAGGGAAGACGGAAATACAGATAGGCCCGAGAGACGGCGGGTGGGTGAGGATGCGAAAACGCTGGGCTACGATTCTAACGTCAGCCCCGGTGATTTACAGGTCGTTTCACGGCCGACGGCCGACCCCGAAGCGACAATGCGAGGAGCGAAACGATATCATATACCCGGTGGCCGCGCCGTCGAACGTGCCGTAGGACGCCGGCACGCGAGAGAGTAGCATATGTGCGCACGCTCGTAAACCACTCCCGGCCAACAATGCAGCCTCTTCGGTCTGATTGTTATTGTTCCAGGCGCGCGTCTGCCCGATCCGGCGCGAAAGTCGATCCTCGGCCGGGCGAAAAGGCACGAAGAGGCACGAGGCGGAGAGCTCCTAAGCCGGCAGGTCGGAGATTTCTAAAACTCCGCAATACGAAAAAACGTTTCTCCTCTCTCGCGCACGACGTCGAGCGATGCGCGAGACTCGCCGATCGATTAATCCTCGCGATTCCCGACATTTATCAGCCCGCGACTCGATGACTCAGCGCTCAGGATCAGCGTCACTGGGACCGTTGATTAATCGCGCGCGATTACCGGGCGTACAGAGAGGTCCGTCGCATGCGTCCGCCGTGCGTCCGGCAGACGCGACTCGGCGTGGCAATTACAATCGCAATTTTAACGCCGCGCCGACATCTGCGCGACGACGACTCCGCGGCCGTTCAGAATGCGAACGCGAATTGCGTACGAGCGTAAACGGCCGATCTAGCGGTACCTGAACGCCACCGTGCGCCGACGAAAGAAAGCACGGGACGCCGGCGATTACCGTGTTTACGCACGAGATTGACAGAGAAGCGCGGCAAAATCTCATTAACGCTTTTTGCCGCTGTCGCTCGGAATTATGAGAAGGTTGTATGCGTCGAGTGAGACTCGCCGAGGAAGAGGCTCGTTTGTCGCCGAGCGTACTTCTTCGTACGAGGACGGCTCGGAATTAACAATTACCGGGATCGGCGCGCAGATATCTATTATTCCGTTCAGTAGCCGCATCCTGCGCATTCATTTAGTCGAGCAGCGCGGGCGCGCGTGCACGCGAAGGTGTGCACGTGCGTGGTCTCCATCCGTGTCTGTCTGTCTCTGTCTCCCTCTCTCTTTCTCTCTTTCTATCTTTCGTTCACTCTACTCTCCGTCTGGCTCTCGGTCGATCTCTCCACCTCCTTCTCCCTCGCACGGCACTCGTAGCTCTCCTTTCAATCTTTCCCAGCTACCTACACTGGCTCGATCTATCGCGGCCTGCCCCAGCTATCTATCCTACCTACCTACCTACTCACCTACTCGCACATATCCATTCACCGAACCTGTACCGTTTCTGCGGTACTTCGCTTGCGCGCAATGCGAGCAAAGTATGCGAGAGTGCGTATGCTTTGCAGATGCGACGCGTCCGTTTGTTTTGCCCCCCACCCCCCTCCGACGCCCCCCTCTTCCACCCTCTCTCGTCCTGCGGAAGAACGGTCTGATTCTCGGGCGAGCACGCGTCTCTCTGCCAGAGGCATCGCATTACGGATTTGCAGATTCGCACATCCAAGCTTAGAACTACGCGCGTACCGCCGCGTATCATAACTGTGCATGGCGTGAAATTGATTCGTGTCCGCGGCACGTCTAAGAATGCGCTCCGCCGCGAATATGGAAATCGCGCATTACCTATACTCCTCACCCGCGAACTCTGTAACGTATACGGGGCCGTGTGCGTCGGCAATGTCAAGCGGCGGCGAATAAAGTGGAGTAAGTAATGAGACGTCGTCGGGGCAGGCCACTGTACAATTCAAACGAGCGGCGCGGTCCGATCTAAAAGGTGCACCGACCTCGTGCAGTATGTGGAGTAGGTAGAGGGGGAGGTTGGGAGGGCAGTACGGGTAGGAGGGAGGGCATTAGGGGCGGAATTCGAGTAAAATCGATCGGCCCGCCGATCAGGACAACTATATTTCCGAGAAAATGCCGCGGCAGTGGCGCGCGCGTTCGAGAAAAGTTCGCTGCCAGGCTCAGAGGCGCGGTTCCGTTCGATCGATCGCAAGCCTTTTTCTACGCCCCGATGCCCGTACACACTGGCGCGCCACACGCTCGATGGCACGAAATTCCACGGCGCCCGGCGAGAGACAATCGTTTACCACGGGAGTTTTCGTCGCGCGCAGAATGTGTCTCGGGGTGTTACGCGCGTAAAGTAAAATTTTGCGTTAAACGAAGCTGTACGGTCGCGATCTCTAAGTTGCGAGACACACGGCTTTGTTTCGCGAACAAAGCACGGGTCAAATCGCTGAAAGTAGAGAAAGAGGAGTAGATGGGTGAATAGATAAGTAGATAAATCGATAGAACGAGCAGATACATACATACATACATACTTATATTCGGACGTATATGGAGGGATATACAGATAAGTGGACAATTAGATAGATGGATTAACAGATACAGAGAGAAAGGGGGCGGGGTGATGTAGAGGGGGGAGGGGGGAAGCGTCGAACATGAAACCGGATGAAAGTTCCGAGGAGAGTAGAAAAGCTGAAGTAAATAGATCGTGCACGTCGTTAAGCTGTTCGCCGGTGTTAATTCCTCTAACAAACGTCGTGAACGGATGGGGTGGGGAGGAGGTGGGAGGTGAAAAAAAATGAGAAGCATCGTCTACGCGACGTCGGCAATAGCCACGATCGCTCATCGTGTCGTTGAAGAATTATTCTGCTCGCCTCTCGCCGCGAGAACCCATGCTTACGTAATGCGCCTTTCTTTTCTTTACCTTTTTGGACGACGGGAAAGCTGAAAAATGACGCCGACGACTTTTCCGTTTGACACATTAATTTACGCGAGCGCGAGGCAATTACGACCTCTTGTCTCTCTCCCCGGCCACGGTGAGCGGAAACAGTGAAAGAAGCGCGCGCGGCTCGATTTTCATGTCCGCATTTTAAGCTCGCGGAAAATGTGGAAAAGAGCGACGGAAACAAGCGAGCGTCCCCGGGGGAAAGAAATCGACTTCGAATTTTCCGCGCACAGCTCCGGGTGGGGGTGAACATTAACGGCAGTCGAGAGAGAGGGGGGTGGGCTAGAATGAGGACAAAACAATTTTAATATGGGCACAACTCCCCGGGGGGGCGGGCATGAAATATTTGCAGGTTACGCGGCGCATCCGCGGAATGCGTTCTCCGTTATGCGCGCGAATATCATAATGCAGGACACTTTACGCGCCGAGTCGTTCGCACAATGAGAGTTCAACGAAGCGAAATTGCGCCGAAAATCTTCGCACTCTCGAACGCGAGAACGGCTCCCTATCGCGAGGGAGCGTCCATGACGGGTGTACGCATTGAGCACGGTGCACGGAGAGCGAGACCATCGAACGTTCGGTCGATTAGAGGATTAGACGAGGCTAACAGTCCCCCCGGTGACCGTCGTGCAAAGTAAGATTTTAACGGCGAGCCGACAATAAAGGCAGATGTCGTAGGCGATAAGGTAAGCGCTCGCTATACTCGTTAAAATGATAATCCCACTCCTTATTACCCTACAATGTGCCGCTCGTTGAACTCGCACCCCCCCCCCTCCCCGCCCCCCTCTCCCTTCCCCGACCCCGCGAGGGGAGACAATGCGCTGCTTGGGAATTATAAGTTGAGAAAAGCAGGCGGTCGGTATGGGAGAAAAGAGTCGGCCGATTCGTTACGTAAGAGGAGCCGGTCGGGGAGAAAGATACGATGATATCATTGAATCGTGACCGTGTAGGTGACGGAGCATAAAGTGGGTGGGCGGTCGTGCGGCTCTCGGGCGGGATGTGGTCGCGGTATCGACCGTTCAGATGATAATGTTTGCGCCGAGTTTTCCGCAATCGTGTCGCGACAAATTGATCGCTTAATAAACACGGGCGAAGAATTGGCGGGCGCGGGAGATAAGGAAGGCTTGTGCGCGGTCATTACACGCTCGTGTCGCCTATAATTAATATGATTATAAAGTGACGAGGTTCGATCGAAAAGCTGTTTGAATAAAACACGCTTCGGTTCGTATGTAAAACATGACTGTGATCGTTCGATTGAGGTAATGCGGCGATTAAAGCGTGGAAATTGTTATTCGCCGGTTGTGGGAAATAAAATTGTAAGCAGATGCGATTCAATTCGAAAAATTCAGCTTCCGAGTCGGACTGTTTTCGAATTACATGCAAACGGTGATGTTTGTTTGTTCGATAACGCGCAGCGAGTAAAGCTGAGGAATTATTATCGTAAGCGACGGGCCCGGCGGTTTCAGAGGGAAATTTAATAACGATATTCGGGTAATGCAGGGAAGCCATTAAATGAAACGGCGGTGCCCGAGTGACGAAATTAAATGCGCAAGTGTCATAACCCTGCTCACGTGGGTAAATAAAATGACGGTGGTGGGTGTCGGCCGATATCGAAATGACGAACGCCGCGGTGTCAGTTTCCACTTCGCGGCCGCAATCCGTCGCATTAAACGCGACGGTTAAAAGCGTGCAAATTGATGTCGTCTTTCCCGCCGTTCGCGAGCGAGAACACACTCGTTTCGCCCAGAATCCTTTTTCCCTCAACCCTCTTTGCCGTAAGTCAAAACATCGTTTCCCAATCTTGCCAGCGGAGCCGCGTTACATGAGCTCATTAAAAAAGTTGCCGCCTTCTCGCGTCAATGAACATCGCGCGCAATCTCGCCAATGCCTCGAATTACGCGCGCTCAATATCGTAATTATCCGACGCTCGAGGCGTCGACGGGTTTTATTTAAAAAAAAAAAAAAAAAAAAATTCATGACACACATTCGAGACGGCACCGGAGACCGAGCGGAAATTGCATTACGTCGAGTGCGCGCGGGGGGGCGTTGTCGCGCGAAAATCTCGAATCGATTCTCGCGACGGCAATTACGCGATATAATAACGCCGCGTAAATAAAATTCAATTTGCCCGCCGGATGGAAATCCGGCCGGCGAAGGGAAAACAAACAGCCGCGATAAACCGTCCGGGACACAAACGTTCATCAACCCTCTCTTCACTCCCCTCCCACCGCCCCCCCGCTGTACCACCCCTGCGCCCCACCGGCCGACCCTCGGACGAGGGTGAGCCTCGGCTCCGGAGAAAAAGTAGAAAAAAGGAGCGGAACGCGAAAAGCAGGAAAACAAAGAGGAAGAGCGAGCCGCTCGGCAGAGCTTCCCCCTTTTAGCGACAGTCGTTTTGACAGCCCTTGACGAATTTTGACACGCGCTCGGCACCGCTCGAATTAGAAAAGCCGCCGGGAAGGAATTCAGCCGTGATATAAAGAGAGCTCGCGCGAGCCAGAGAGAGAGAAAGAGAGGGCGCGAGGGAGAACACAGACCATTCTAGCAGGAAAGGAGATGGGGAGAGGAACGGAAGGAGGAGGCAGAAAGGGAAAGCAGCGTCGGGAATGAAAGAGTGGCACAAAGACGAGGGTAGAGTCGGTGGAGGGGAGAGGGGGCGATAGTGAGAGTTAAAGGGAGCCGTGGAGAGTTGAATGACAGAAAGAGAGGCGCGGACCGTGGCGAATCGAACAATCGAAATAATAATGTAACGCGCACTCGATCGTTCGCCATGCTTCGCGCATGTGTGCGCCTCCGTCCGTGTGTGTCTGGACGGGATGTGTCTGAGGTTGGAGCGAGCGCAACACGGACGCGCGCGTGACACGCGCTCTCGCGCGCGCGCGCGCGCACACACACACGGGCCGCTGCAGCAAGCGCTTTTGTGCACTTCCGCGTGCCCCGGCGTACGTTACATCTGCAAGTGTGTTTGGATAGTTGACTGTCGCCGGCGACGCGACGGCAGTTTCATTCGAAGCCGGTATGGAATTTCCTACTTTTGCGCGGGAGAGTGTCAGGGGCCTGACAAAATATTGCGCTGCTGCCCGTCGAGGATAAATTTTGGCGGCTGTCGATACGTCGGAATGCTGCGAATTTTCGACGAGGCGCAAAGCACAGGAAAATGTCAAACGATGTAAACCCTGGTCTACCTCGCTCGTGTCACGAACGAAAGAAGTTAAAAATATTTTCGTGGATGAGAAATTAATAATCGACGAAGTGAGCCGGGAACGTTATTATTATCCCGTTGCGACACACGTTCGACACAAGTTCGACACTCGAGTGCGTGTCAAGTGAGAGTACGGGAAACATTTGAATAGCGGATGGTAAAGCGCTGGCCGTAGTCGAGGGACTCGTCCGATGTTTAATTTATCGTTACACGGGCGCGCGCTTCTGTGTTGGACGCGTGTGTCGTGCTCGAAAAAAAAAAAAGGAAAATAAAAATGATCGGTACGGGTGGCTCTGGAAATAGGGTCAGAAGAGGAGTAAGGGTGGCGCGGGGTAGGGGAGGGAAGTGGGCTAGGGTAAGGCCGAGGGGTGTCCCATAGAAACCTGCCGCGCGAGGAGGGTTCCTAATTCAGAGCTTTTATCTGGGCGAACGTGCGTGTTCGTTTGCGATACGACACGTACGCGAACATACTGCGGCAGATAGGCAGACAGCTAGCGTGCGCACGGCTAGCATGCAGAGACCGATGCGCGACAGGATGCGTCGCGTTATTAATGATCGAGGGTCGCACGCGCGCACGGCCCGCAGTTTCACGAAGAATTCCTTTAAATTATCACTCCCCCCCTTCGGGAGGCTGCGCGCTCATCTTCACTGCCATTTTACCCTTGTCATTTTTCTTCATTCAATCCAATTCATCCGTCGCATTACGCTGCGTCGACGATTAAAACTCTCCGCGTTTCAATCTTGCACGGCGCAGGCGTGCAACGGTCGACGGTTAACCTTTTCTCGTTAAAAAAATGTCAAGGATTAGCTACTCTCATTACCGGATCGACAGATGCAACTTGCGTCCGAGTGCGAAGGGACTCGGGGCTGGATGTAAATTCGAGATACGTCGACGGCGAAAAGTTTGCTTAGTCTTTCCTTTTTCCGTCTGCGGAGCTTTGAGAGTCCTCTCACCGGCAACGAAATTCCGACGCGCGGTTGCCTAAACGATTTATTTTTCAGCTCGTAGTCCCCAAAGCGCGCCGCTGCCGGAGCGGTCGAGAGAGCGGCATTCTGGAAAATTCTACGTATTCGGGTACTCTGTTGCAAAGTGGCCGGAATGATTCTTGAGCTGGGAGCTGAAATCGTCCGAGCGACGATTCGTCTCCCCGCGGCGGCGAGAGGTCGACGATTTCCGCTGAAGGACTTTTTGTGCTCCAGTTAGATGCGCGAGAGCGGAGTCGCGGAGAGACGGTGACGGGTCTCTCGCGACTCGTCGGGGGATAGGAACGAGATCGTCAGCCGCAAATGAGAGCGCGACCATGAAAACGATCATTTTAACGGTGAAACATAATAATAATCGGCCACTGAAAACACTGTACCCGAACGAGAGCGCGCATACCTTCGGAATCCAGAAGCGCGCCTCGCTCGTCAATTCAACCTGTACTGTCTCAAAAATTCACGGTACTTACTCCCATTTCCAGCAAGAAACCGATCGATCCTTAATCATTCTCATCTCGTAAATTATCTTGAGCGAAGGGGGTCAAAATTGCTTGCACGACTTGTAGTAATGAGTTCTTATTTACCGCATTCGAAATTTTTGATGATTTTCATGCAGTTACGTGTGCTAACTTACGTCACTGTGACAACTTGATAGTCCATACTTCTACCATTAAGCAAGGCGTAATAACAAAGAAACAATATTAGTGCAGACGCGCGGATCACGATTGCGGCACATTTACTCATCTATCACTCTGGTAACAGACTCAAACCAAGTAGGGACAATTCCTATCATCATTTGGCACAAACTCACCGTTCGACCCCGTCCAATCATTAACCGGCGACGGGCTCGAGCAACAGGGGTTAACTCGGATGTCGAGGCCGGGTACTCGAGACTCGAAAGACGAGAAAGACGAGTCTCGGCGAACGACAAACTCAACCACCGCCTTCTCATCCTTCCTTCCGTCCTTCCTTCCTTTCCCTTCTCACAGCGGAGGCTCGTTTCCGTCGCGCGATTTCCGGCAGATTAAATCGAAGGGCGACAACCGGGGGTTAGCTCAGGGGTCGGGATCAAGATTGAGGGACTATCGTCTTTGAAAATTTCGTTCCGCCACCGGTAGGCCGGCCACTGCGTTCCTGGATCGAGACTGCCCGGAACCGGAAACGATTTCCCGCGTTCGCCGACTCTCTTCACGGTGCCCGACTCTTTCAGACACGCTCCAGGCGTTCGAGCGTCGTCCGTGCCCGCCTTTTGCCCGGACATCGCCGACCTCGGGATCGACCGAACTCCTCTTCGATTCGCGCTCGAGAACTTCCCTTCCGCCTAAGAAGCCCGAAGAGCGACAGTGAGAGCATCGGCGAGGAAGACGGAAGGACGATAACGGTTGACACACTCGGAGCGGGATAATAATTACCTTCCGGTTACGCTCCGGCTTCGAGGGATAATGACGAGTTCGGGACGTACGGTAAAAAAAATTGTAAACTCCGCCGTCACGGCCGGTTTTGTTCTTGAAGCCGATGAGCCTGATGGAAACTGCGGGCGAAAATTACAAAGTCGCTATCACTGCCGCTTTACGGCGGACGATCCTCCATCACGATCCAATTGAAAGTAAAGGATGATACTATGTTGCGTAGGTAAGAATTATCCTCTATAAACGCTACCGAAAGCATTATGTACCGGCGTTAACGCTAGTCGTTTCGCAGGATACGGATAGATATTCCGCGGGACTGTTGGGGCAGTATAGTTTGTCCCAGTCGAGCACGTCGATCTGATGGCCAGCCGTAAAACAGGCGTCGATGCCGAGGAGCCTAACAATTATCCCCTTCGAGGGCCGCCGAAAGTACCGTGTCAAACGTCAAACTGTACGCCGTTTAGCCGACGGTCGACGTAGATCCGTGCGCGACGCAGGCAATTATCGTTCACGTGCACGGATCAGAGATTGCAGCGGGTGCAGGGGCGAATGAAATTGGCCGTCTCCTATCAGGCCAATCGTATCGGTCAATTAATCAGGCGCATTCAATCGATCGCCGAGAGCGTCCCTCGTCCTATCTCCCGCTCAGTCCGCCGGCAAATGCTCGGTTCGGATCGGAACATCTTGCCGAAATTATGACTGGATGACGAGATGACGGTCTGACGGTCGAAGGACTCATCGACGATCGGGAGTCGTAAAAAAAGTGGCCAGCGAGACATTATTTGGCGCGCTCGCACGAACGAGCGTATAAAACGAATGTTCGGGGTGGATATCCCTCTTCCTGTCGACGAATCGTAAGTCGACGCCCGCTCCTTCCGGAGTCCCTGAGTAACGACGTATAAAAGGGCCACTCCACTCTCGCTCGAGTCCGGCTGACTTTACGACGCGGAGTCGAGTTGGCGAGGGTACGGGATCGGCTTTTTTTGCGGTGACGAATTTTCGTCCCCTCGACCGCCCGCATCTTGACCCCGATGATCGGTCTTGAGGACACGGAAACCTTTCGGCTTTAACGGTAAGAGCTTTCGCGATGAATTGGAGACTTCGGCGATAAGTTTCCCGACGCTTACGCGTCCGAGCACACTGCGTTCGAGTTCGTACATTTTAAACGGTAGGGTGTGGGTTGACGGATGAGAGTCGGGCTACAGATTTGCGTGGAGTATCTCAGCAATGACCTTCGCGCAAATGTTAGAGGTGATATTGGGTCGGTTGCGCGGTCTAACTTTGTTTGTACAGTTCGCGTTTAATGTCAGAGTAAAGGAAGTAAGCGGCGAGCGCACAGAGAGACAGAGAGAGAGAGAGAACTGTTTTTAGAAATCCCGTACCTTCCTCGACCACATTCGCGCGCATCTCCCCCAACGTGTTCCCCGCTCAGTTTCCCTCTTAAAAATAGCCACAAAGGGCGCCGCACGCAGGTACCTTTTACGTCCGGCGCAAATTGAATTTCATTTACGTTGACACCTCGCGTCCCGGCGGCTATCGATTTCCGCGCTTCAGCGGCAGAACGCACTCAGGGCGTCGGAGTAAAGGAGGGCTGGGCTTTGTGCGGGCCGAGTGCCGATGCATGATCAAAAATCTGGAGCACCGGCGACTTCCGGCGGAGCGTGTCATTTTAAAACGTTCCGCGCGACGCAGCAGCCTGCGCTCGAAACACGTCGTCAAATCGAAAAATGTCAGGCCTGGAGCCGAACCCGGCGAACAAAGTGAGCGCAATGCGAGATTGATGCAGAACCGTATGGAAATGTAATGCGAAATCGACAGCTGCTGCCGCTGTACGCATTCGAACAGCGTGCTTCGAACAGCGCTCGAACTTCGCACGGACACGGGACGATCTAAATTTAATTTTGTCCCCTCCAGCGCGGCCCAATTTTTATTAATATCCAGCACCGCGTCGAGTTTAAGTAATACTGGGCGACGAGTCAATTCGCGCGCCGATATTAAATTTTCAATTATGACACTCTCTGCCGTGGCGCTCGTTCCTTTTGCTCGCTCGAGCGCGAGCGACGAAAGCGGCGCATTAATTGAATCGGTGGCTGATTAAAATGAGCAGTTTTTTTCGCGACAGAGAACCGTAATATCGCCTTAAAGCACGGGCGGCGATAGCCATCGTTTCCGATAACGCGAAATGTTCCGTTACGGGCACGATAATGTTTTAATGCGATCGGGACGATTCGCGAACGGTTTTTGCGCTCGTAGGCCGAACGGAAGCGAGTTATCGAACGGGCCGATCGACCGGCCGCGTATCTGCGATTAACGTTCGAGAAACGTATGCGGATTCCTGGCGGGCCCCGACCACTTTCTTACTTATGCGCACTTCGGGAAAGAAGATAACGCCGACGAGCCGTACATCATCGCGTATCACAGACATGACGCTAGTCGCATAGTTACCTTTCTTGCTCATCTTTCCCGCGCTGTCATTGTCAATACAAAATTACAACCGCCGATCGCGTTCTTAACGGCAGAGCTGCATTTATCCAACTATGCGAGTAGTCTGAAGAAGTCTTGCTCGTTATTACGGCAGAATGTCGAATGTACGGTTCGTTGATTTATTGCACTATCTAGACGTTATCCACTACAATATTAGATTCAATACTTTTTTTACTTCGATTTGCCATAAAATACGTCATTGTACTCGTACGAATTATACATAACATCCAATGACACAAACATTATTGTATCAACTTCAGATAAATATGTACAAATGCAATTTAATCCAGTCTACAGAATCATTAGTACCCAGAATATTAGTAACATTGCGTATGAAATTGTGTTGTTTACGCTATCTAAGTAGCAAATTACTCTATCACCCCAGCCCTTCGCGAAGCTCGCTTATTACGGCAGAACCAAAAAGTCTGCCAGCGTCTCGACTCTCGCGGCGCAAAAAGCGGCGAGGACGAGAAGGAAGGACGCAGCTCGCAAGCTAAATGTACCGAGTGCACTTCTCCGTACGCGGCAGTCGTACATCACGCCGGAATCCGCGAACGGCCGGCCGTTCTTTGATCCGCGGAACGTGTCAACGTCGTTCACGGACGCGATCATATCTCGCGGACGGAATCGAAAGAAAGCTCGCAAATAGTAACGTTCACGTCGCGCGTCGTAGTAACACCTGTTGCGCGGGTCGCCAACGTTAAATCAATCGAGCCAACGATGGTCTTCGCACCGGCGGACCAGTCGTAAAAGCTTCGGCCAAGATGCCAGAGACTTTTCCGCCGATTCGACGGAATTTCCAAGTTTCCGGGATGCTTCGAGTATGAGCAGTGGCTTCGATAAGGAGGGTCGCTATCGATGAATTACATCGGGACACGGTGTAGGAACGGATATGGGGTCCGAGTGACAAATATGTTGTCGCGAACGATTTCGTGCAGGACTTCCGAGAGGGTTGCGTTTTATGTACTTTTTATGAGGCTGAAATAAAAGGGGACGCTGGTCGGCAAGTGCGAGTGTACTTGACGCTTCCGCGTTCGTTGAGAATTAGTACTACTGTTGAAACAGTGAAAGCTGTTATACTTAACAAAACATGCGTTAGATACTATCATATCTCCTAATGTATAGAAAAATCTAATAATCCATAGAATAACGTCCGATATATGTAATTTTCAATTACGATCTAAGTACTCTGCCGAGTCACAGCAGTGAAGTATATTAAACTCGCAAATGTACTTAGGACGGGCTAATTCGACGACCGTCCATTTTCCAAGCGTGACAATCACGAGTTTAATACTGCACGATGATTCGATGTATTGACATCATTCACCTGCCGCCAGTTGGCTCGTGCGACTCATACACTGACCGAATCACGTATTGTTGAAACAGTATGAACCACTCCTCGCTCCGGCGTGTCAGGTCGCAGAAGGTGTACACGAAGGTGTATTACGACGTCGCGTATATCAAACCTCGTTCGAGACATCGATTGTACTTCCTTTGTGGCGCTCGTCCCTATCGTGCGACACGGCAATCACGCGGATCGTATGACATCGGGACGTGCTGACACTTCGCACCGCTCGTTTTCTGTCATTTCACCTGCACGAGAGGAGCGTGTAACGGCCTCGAAGCTGCTCGTACGGAGAGGCACCGGTTCAGCTTGAATTATGTCAGGCTCATTACGCCCCATGGCCTTCGTTGCGAAACGTTCCGATCATCTTATTTGAGGTTTCCTCGGCCAACGTTATTTTATTGCGCAAGGAATCGAGCTGAGATTTGTACAGTTTTATTGAAAATCCGCCCTGTCGCAATAGGCTCATTTCAGTAATTTCAGGCGCGAAAATGGAAAAAGACGACGTCGCCGAATTGGGCATCGCGATGGAAAGTAAAGTAATATAAGTGTTATTATGCGGTTGCGCTTCGGATTGGGTACCATTGTTGGCGCTACGGATTATTTGGCGTTGCGCAACGCGGATAAAGAAGCGAGGCAAACTTTTACACCGTTGGCCAATGTACATTTTGAACGAGTCGGTAGCATAAAACAATTTAGAAAGCACTGTCCGCCGTACATGCATCGAGATAACTTGCGTGGTTCAATAATTATGCGGCAGTAGTGCGCAGTTGGTATAATAAACAGGACATTATCCGTCGGGTTTCCTCAGTAAACACTGCTATTGTCCGTTTACGTCACAGCGGAGTACAAACTGTGGATGGAGTAACGTGATTCGTTAATTAATGAAGGCGGAAGATACGTGATTACGTAAAATCTAGTCGGCGCGCAACATAACACGACATGACCGAATTGCACCGGCTTTAGTACCTGATTTCCGAACAAGATGTAGTTAGGCATATTAATTACAATCAAAACGTATGTTCCCGTGCATCGTAATAAAGGAACGCGTAAATTCTCTTTAACAACACGATTATTGCTTTACGTATTGTCTAAGTCAAAGTAATAAAGATAATATTTGAATGTTTTACTTCATTATAGAAACAACGTGAGACAAAATTGTAAACTATTCCAAGTATCTCAAGAATTAATCTTGAACTGAACCTATCACCTATATAATCACGTCGTAATAATCCTATCATTATTACTCCATGCATTACTCCAATGTACGGTCCTACACAAAAATTGGTCCTTGATTTTTCAGTCGAAAAAGAATTTCACCTCGTTCTCTCAAGCAGCATGACACTACGCCTTCGCCGTACACACGCCCATATGAGTGACACGTAAATAACGCGAACACACGGCAAGCCGTGCCGCGCAACGTATGCGTCGTCCCTACTCTCCCAACACACACGCACGATCTCCTGCGAACTTGTACTTCATCAAAGGACGTATACGGCGGGCGTAAGTCAAGCGCAATTCGAGACATTGATTGTATTCGGCCGTGCGTTTTATCTGGGCGCGACAATCGCCAGTGCGTATAATAAAACGCCGTGCCGACACTTTATATCGCGTGCTATCGCGTAATGTTCGCCAGGCACACACACGCGTGCGCGCACGCAAATCCTATGCACCGCCTCACCTACTCCACATCTACCGGCGTACGCGTACCTACGTAAGTCGATAGATTCGGATTCGCGAGCGATCCGCAAAATTCCTCCGCGTGCTCGAAGGACGACTAGAATCCAGTTCGGAAAAGTCAACGTTCGTAAACAATCCTCGTCGGAAAATAAAATTCCTGACGCGAAGATAGAGCCTACAATGTAGAAAATAAAACAATTTACCCTAAAATTACTACGTAAGTCGATAGATTCGAATTCGCGAGCGATCCGAAAAATTCCTCCGCGTACTCGAAGGACGACTAGAATCCAGTTCGGAAAAGTCAACGTTTGTAAACAAGCCTCGTCAAAAAATAGAATCCCTGACGCAAAAATAGAGCCTAAAATATAGAAAATAACAAAATAGACCCCAAAATTACTACATAAGTTGATAAATTCGGATTCGGGAACGATCCCCAAAATTCCTCCGTGTCCTCGAAGGACGACTAGAATCCTGTTCGGAAAAGTCAACGTTCGTAAACAATCCTCGTCGAAAAATAGAATTCCTGACGCAAAAATAGAACCATTAGCCGAACTGCACGGCGAACAATCCCACCGGGCGCGTGCGTCGGTAAACAGATAAAGTACGCGAGGACTTTGATCAATGCATCTTGCCGAGGGCAGTTCGGAAATGTCAATTTCGCCGCTTCGCCGCGAGCCATTCGTTTCAATTTCAACGAAAACATCGTACTCGACCGATTTCCCTCGTCTCCGTCGAAAATGCAGAGCGGGTCGATCGCAGCGTTCGCACGAATCGCTGGCCGTCAATTGCCGTACAACGCTTCGTGCAATGCCTCGCGCAAATGCGTCGTACAGTGTGTGCCGAAGAGACACGGTAATCTTTATCGGCATGCACCTTCCGCGTCTGTGTTGGATTCCCTTCGACGGCGAGCGTGCATGTGGCATCGCGCGCTCTGACGCGAGCGTAAGTTCGTACGCAGATTGCGCGCCTAAACGCATGAACGTCCAGTGACCCGATATTCCGCGATCGTAGGCACGCGTGTGTGCGCGTTATTGCCTGCGAGAGACACGCGCGCACGGCGACGTTTCGCTCGGACGGTGTGTCGCTCGTGGCCGCAGCCTGCCCGCTGGAAACCGCACCGTTCAACATTGTTCCTGGCAGCCGTCTATTCCGAACTTGTCTCCTGGCGAGCGGCGCCGAGAGCGAGGCGTTTAACTAACTTAACGCTTTTCACCTTTCCTTTGTTCATCGCCATCGACATTGCGCAATCGATCGTCAAGATGCGGACATTTCTGTTTTCAGGTAGGCTGATAAAAGTTATACGGTGGATTCAGTTTGGAATTTTTTGGATAATGAACCATTTACTCTTTAACCGAAAGTGTGAACATTAAATGTGGTCAGTTTTCAGCATTTCGTGTGCATGAATCTAATAAATGGAAAAATTACTTCCTATATAATTTCAAATGTTTTCTTTCTCAATCGTTTATGTAAATGTTTGCAAGCAAGGGAAAGCAAAGCGATAGGACTTGTCTTAACTTTTGGCTACATTTTCGTAATGTGTGTCTATAATCACCAATCGTGTCTGGATGTAGTTTTGTAGTATAGTCGTAGTGAGGAAATCGTCAATAGCGATGATGAGTCGAGCAGGTTTGTGGTTTTTGATTTTTGAGTTAGATCGTAGTAAATCGTCGTTATCGATGCATTTGTATTTAGAGGCTGTCCAAGGGGCTGGGCTCGTTATATTATTTATAAGCCGTACGAACCGAATGTCCCATATTCGACGATCGTAGTTTACGGTACGTAGGCAAGGACGACTTCGCGGCAGGATCGAAAATGCGTATGCATAATGAAAAGCGGCCGTTCATAATCGCGCTGTCCATACAGGATCGCGGACCACCGTCGGCACGGGACACGCCGTACTCGCAAATTTTCCGCGTGCATTGACGCGCGCACGCGCGCATGTAAATAATACAGCGGCGAGCGCGCGCTCTCTCGAGCACGCGCGCGCGCACGCTTTCGAATATTCAATGGTCGCCGCGCGGAGCAGGCCATAGCGAAAAGCGAATTCTTGTGGGCACATGCGAGAGGCCCCGAGTGTAATATACCCGACATACGTACGAGGCATGCGCGTACACGGACGCGGGAAACACGTACGTGCGCGTACAGGGCGATTCTTATAAAGTTATCGTTTCGATTTCCTCCCACGCCGGCAGGCGATAAGAACCGGATGATATGGGAACGGAATATTTCGCATAATTTCTTATCTTTTATGGATACCTACGGCCACTTCTTTAACTCGGCATATATACGATTCGCCCGGTATCCTCCGTTCAGGACGTATTCCGCGCTTTGTTGTTCCACAGCGTACAGACTCTACGCAACTGTCCTACGCACGCTGTAATTGTAGCTAGGATGGGCGCCGAACGATTTCGCGGATCGGAGGGAAAATATTTCGGGGACAAGATTAAACTGTCGGGCGTATTTCGTTCGGCGGGACAATCGGCGAAACGGGGGCTTAAACAAAAGTCCGACATTCAATTTAAATCGTGCCAGCCTCGTCGCTCGTCAGGGCAAAAAGACGACGGGTGGGCAAAAACTTGGTAGCGTCCATCCATCACGCGGAGCTATTTACTCTCTATGACCGGTCGGTAGTGCGCCGCCCTCCTGCCTACCTTCCACCTTCCATCGTGCAAGAAAATGGTATCGGTCACTGTGCGAGGATCGACCTGTATACGGACGCGGGCGAATATGCGGGCACACATTTCTATGTGCATACGTATCCGAGCCGACGTTCTCGTTGCGGGTGTCAAGGGATTATTACTCGAACTCACGAGCACGTCGGGTCACTGTACACTTCGTCGGTATAGCATCGTTCACAAGAGGCGGCTCTCGATCCTGTCCGCCGATCCGTACACTGACCTACGCCGCTTCGGCCGAAAATAAATTGGCAATCTGTATGCTGACCTCCGCTCCTTCGGCTCGGGAGAAACTTGCGGAAAAGAGTGAGGCGACCTGGCCCGTTTAGTTCCGAAGCTCTCTGATTGGCAGAGCGCGAATGTTCCTCTACGTTTTATAAGCAAGAAACTCGTTGTATGGACTCGGGCGGACTGTATTTTAAATGGACGTAATCGACGCTAGGGACATTGTATGATTGCGTTTAAATGGAGATGAGAAGGTTTAACAAATTGAAGCAAGGTGATGAATACTGACGACGAGGACGGAATTTATAATACGTCACACTGTCATGTAGTCAATTAATTTTGTCATTCATCCGCTTTTACTTCGTATTAGGGTTAATGAGTCCGGTACAAATATACGCAGGTTCGGATAAAAATGCATAAGCTCTCACTTCACATGTCGACGCTGCGTACTGAATATATCAATTTCATAATCGGAACCATAAATGAAGTCGTTGAGCATAAATGACTCTTAATAACCGTCAATAGCCTACCACTCAATTCGCGCTTATCACTCTCCTTACGGAACCGATCACAGGAGGAACTTTTCCATCGAAGCCTACCGAGCGTTCGTCGAAAAACTAATTTTCCAAGCAGACAGCAGTGAAAGTGCTAATCGCCTCGGTGTGCCGGAAGTAAGGCCTATAGGTACGTCATAAAATTCGCATCTACCTCTCTGGCTTCTTAATCGCCACCCTGTCGAACACTTCCTCGCAAGTACCGTTCGCCGATTCCAGGATTTTCTACCTTTTGGTTCGCGACGCAGCTTTCACCTTTATCCCTCCACGCAGGACCACACAAAACGATTCCGGAGATTGTGCAATCAAAAGTCGGTAGGTTGTGTGTCTCTTTGCCGACTAACGTTTCATTCGGAAAACAAAAGAAGAGCGGAAAAAAGGAAAATACGCGAGACAGGACGGTAACACGCGCCTAAGCGATCGCGGATTATCTAATCGCGGATTTTCTCCGTGCTTACTTTCATCGGCAACTGGTTCTACAGCTTTGAGCGTACGACGGAGACAGCATCGGGCAGCCTCGATCGTCGGCATCCACGTCAACTGGCTGGCAATTATCTTGACACGGTTTTAAGTGCGCAACGTTTCTCTTTTTAATTATCGCCCGGACGATCGTCTAAGTCGTGACTGGGAAGTTCGCAGGGGCTTGCAAGGTTTAGCTCGTGCTCGCCGAACGCTGAGAGGGGGATAACAAAAAAAATGGTCGAGGCCGGCGGTCGAGGAGCGTGAAAAGTTAGAATAATGAAGGCTCACGATGTTCTCGTTTTGCGATACACGTGCTGGCGTTTTCAAGATGTTTTCTCGGAATTACGTTTCGTTTTAAGCGGAAGGCAGGATAATTGCAGACCCGAAGTACGCGGAACGGCGCTCAGGCGCTGCGAGACGTTTCGCGGGAATTTGTGTGATGCGTTTTTCGATGGTTTTCATACTGTCTCGCCAGCCTGTGTTCGGTCGGATTTTGCTCGGGACGCGCGAACACGTCCATAGCTGCGGCGCAAAGAAGCGTGTCGATTATTAGCACTACCCGGGGCGAGTCCGAACGAACAGATCATAGATTGCACGTGTGCCGCGAATGAAATTGATCGACGCATTCGAACCAATCGAATCGATCAGCCCGAGAACGCGGCACGCCACTTAAGCCCGGCAGGCAGTCATATCGAGCCCCGGGTCGGCGGAAAAATTTATTCACGAGTTTGCCAGCCAATTTGCGCGCGCCTCGCATTTGTCGCGCGCCTGATTTACGCCCTTTCGCGTAATGTCTTTTTCAATGTACCTACGACCTATTGCCACCGACACCGACGCGATAAATTAATCCGCTCCGTCTGCGAAGCTAACGGAACACCGTAGGTACTTTCTATCGTGTATGGATCCGCTTATGCGGACCGGACGAAACAGAGCGTCGCAGTCGGTCAGCGATATGTACAAAAAAATTGAAGCGCAGGAGGATGTAAAAATTAAATCCGAGAATAAAGTAACGGCGGTCGTCGGCACGGTTCCATCGATAGAAACTCTGCTGAGACGAAAGAAATTGTTATCAATTTATTGTACCGACCGTTTAAGAGATGGAGGCAAGAATATTAAACACTTGTTTGTTGGCAACGTGAATGCAACGGTGACCTCCTGCATCAAAGGATACACGTTGCTGTCAGAGCCACACACGTTCCTCTCTATCTTTCTCTCTCTCTCTCTCTCTCTCCCTCTTCTAATAGATACCAGGTCAGACTTCGTTTTATCTGCCGATCGCAATTTTCACCGAACGACGCACGCTACACTCCGCCGTTAAACGCAAACACGAGTTCGCGCGCGCGCAAGAGCAGGGCAAGAATGCCGTTAGCCGTAAAATATTACATTTTGTCAACTCGTTATAAATTATCGGCCCGTTTCCCGATGTGGCGCCCGATGAAATATTATCCAATTAACGATTGATCATTACCGATACCGCTCGAAAGCATCGGACCCGGCGTCGGGAAAATTCTCTTTTTCTCTCTTTTTCCCTTCTTTCCTTCTTTCCTTCTTCTTTCCCCCGGCAGCACCGGCAGCCGTGCGGCATTTTACGCTCAAGGTGAAACGTTACGTTCGGCGCTGCATTTAATCGCGGCGCTAGCCGTACGTTTACGGCCGAGATACGGAACGTGGAACATTGTGTTCGCAGATAACGTCGGGACAATTACTTGACGTGAAAAATGGCGGATCGTTTACTCCCCGAGTAACGAGGCGAATACCGGCGCGATATAGGCGTAAGACCGCAATCTCATCCCGCCGAGAGAAGTCCTTGTGAATTTCAACCTGAGACTATCAGCCTCCCTCCGCCTCTCTCCCTCTCTCTTTCGCTCTCGTATGGAAATACGAAATGATGACACTCGAAGGCTCATTCGGCCGACCGCTTTTTCGTCCGAAGAATTACGGACGGCACCGCGCGCGTAACGCGAGCGAAACTTCTCCCATTCGACGCCGGACCATAATGCTCTTAATTACATATTCATTCAGGCCGCTCTGCGGCAGGGCAAGGTAGACCCCGTTGAATCGTCTTATTTTAGCTCATTAAGTACCGCGATTCTCCGCGGGTCAAGCGTTAAGCCAACGGCGCGTAGCTGGCGTCGAAGGAACGACAATGGAATTTCGCTTGGCCGGAGCTAAGGTCACGAACGAAAATTTCACCTTCCCCTTAAACGGCGTCACACGAGAATACGCTTTTCCCCGAGCTCGAAAGAGCTCTCGGAGCGACGGTTGCTTCAATTGAAGGGACGAGTGCAATGAGCTTAAAGACCGCTGTAGACCGTTCGTACGTACGTACTAACGTACGTACTCGCGCACGTATGTGTGCACTCGCGTACGTATGTGTACGCGTCGTCGGAGTCGCTACTATGTACGTCTGAAGCGAGATACATCCTCGTATCCCTCGCGATCAGCCAGACTCGTTCCCCTCTTTGCATCCGAAAAGCACAACGGCCGGATGTCCTACGCCCCTTTTCTCCTTTCAGCGCCGTCCTTTCATCGGATAAAGGATTACGCGTGTAATGCGCGGCAGGTCTAACAGGTAGAGGAGGCCCACCTCCGTCCGTCGTTTTCATCGCGACAGGGATCTAGGACGCGCGTTAGACGATCCAGACGCGGGATATGCCCTACACGTCGGTAGGAGGCGTGCATGCCATTTTGTATGCTTCGTACGAACGGTTGGACTCTTTTCAGGAGGATGTAAGACGAGAGGACTTTCGGGGAGCGTAAGGAAGATAGAGAGGGAGCGAAGATAGAGAGGGTACGTGAAGTGGGCGTGCATGAAATATATATGCCCTTGCGCGCTCGTATTTGCGCGTGCATGTGGAGTAGAGCGTGTTCGTGTGTACGCCTTCTTTTCTTCTTTTTTTTTGCGCCGGAGCATGGATGCGAGCACATGTGGGAACACGTGTAAAGTTTGGACAATCAGCGTACGAAATCATGCATATGCATGCGTGAGTGTATGGGAACGTATCGAAGCTCGGAGGTCTCGTTTTGCGGGGCGGGATTGCGAAGTTTTAATATTTCTAGCTGGGGGCCGAACGTCCTCTACCTGCCATCGATGTGTGACGGTTAAACGGATTTTGGATCAAGCGTCAGTTGTCATTTGGAGTCGGCAAGGTGAACACGTGGTTCAGTAATGCTTTCGGCTGTAGAGAGCAAGACAGAATCGACAGAAGACAGAATGATTCAAAGCTAAAGTAAGTACAATCCTCACTGTATTTATACATCTATATAAAAAAGTTTAACTGATGAATTAAATGTGAAGTAGGTATATAAAATTATGTATAGCATAATAGCTTTTATAGAGTTCGTAATTTGTAATTTACAGTAGCTTTACAGAACTGAATGCTGTTACCCTGTCGTTTCCAACGGATAATCGATAGGTTCATCGCACTGACAGAAAACCTATTCACCGATTACCATACAGCAAACAAGTGTTCGACCGGGCAATTACGAGCATTCTCCGCGATGATCGTCAGCGGGAGGCAGGTAAGTTGGGCCGATCGGGGACCTTCTCCTCCGATTTTCCGACCGGACGAGTTTGAAAAGCGTTGTGTGCGGTAGGGAATTTGCATGGTCCCGGACGCGCGCTTTGCATAAGACATTTGCATACCGTCGCCCGAAAGCGGCGTCCGCACGGAAGCGATAATAAGCGGCTTATGCGGCCGAAGGAAAATGGTCGCGGCCAATATTTCACCGGCCACCCCCGTAGCCACCCCCTTCTTTCATTCCGCTCTCAAGCGAACCTTTCGTCTCGGAAACTTTGCCCTTCCACGGAACCCAACGATTCTCGCCGCGCTCATTGTCACATCCTAGAATGCCTGGCCGCATATTCGATGCTGGCTACATATGCATGCGAGTGACGCTGCCTGCGAGCGAAGGATCTCCATCCTTTCAGGCGGTATTGACTTATTTGCCTACCATTATCGCGCATCGAGAGGTGAAAATGCTCAGTCGCGCGTTCACGTATCCGCCCGACGTGTATACAGATGCGTCAACAACTGGGAACAGGGGCTCCGATCTGAATTCAAAGCGTCGGACACGGAAACTTTGGCCAAGTGCGACGGGCGAGGCGGAGAAAAGAAATTCTCTTCCTCCCCGCGATACCTTTATTCCGCTTCAGCCACCCATCGGCGGCCGTTCGAATAACGAAAAAGTTCTGACAAAGAACGGAACTCCGTCGCAACTCTCGCCCCCCCTTCCCGATGCAATCCGCAATCCGCATTCCGCGCGGACGGACAGCCCGGACCCGAATATCCCGGGGAAAGGAAAACGAGATGTATCGCGATGAATCTCGCGGGCGTAAAATTTCCGATACGTAAAAGTTTCCCATGCCATTTCCTAGCCACCGCCGCACACCGAGTCCGCGCACGAAGTCGCGCCCCGAGTCAAATCCGTCTGAGTCCGACCGAATCCAACTGAATTCGACCGAATCCGACCGAATTAAAACAGTGCAGCTCGTCGAAGCGAATTTCATCACTGTTCCTCGCCCATGTACCGACGACTGAATTTACATCCGTTCGCGATATCGTCGCTGAGCAGCAGAGTGCGCCGTACCTTTTCGAATGGCAAACTTCCGCAAACTGTTTTCCACCCCCCTCGGCCCCTTCACCCCCTCTGTGTTGCATCCGATACAGTTCCATGCCGGATGATATACCGGACGACAGAAGCTGGCGTACTCTCTCGGGCAGAGTCGAGTGCACCGCCCAGCCTGCGCTAAATCAGTTAGTTTACAACGGTCTAGTAACAGTATCAAGTACACGCCTGTGGCCACATCTTACGGAAGACGTTGTGGGAGGGGGGGCGAAGTTTCCGAACTCACCGATGCTCTTGTCTCACAACACAGCCAGCATCGACCAACAACGGGACGAGGGTAGAGAAGGTCCGAGACGGAGTCCACGTACACCGGCCTGTTTTGAAACGTTCTGTACACCTACGTGCGCGTACACGTAGGCAGTGCCTAACGTACTTATACGAACCGGACAGCCTTGCCTGCGAAGTATCGTTTCCACGAATACCAGCGTCTCCATATACCCACGGGGGGGGAAGGAGAGTGAAGGAGAAAATGAACGTGCGAGTATGAGAGATGAAGAGAGAGAGAGAGAGAGAGAGAGAGATGGAGGGTGGGCGGGGGGGAGAGGTAAGAGAAGGAGGTGAAAGAGAGGCGTTTACCCTTCGTGTACGGATATTTAGGCGCAAATTCGCAGGCGCGCGCGGGACGTGCCCGTCGACTTCCTCGAAATTTTTAAAAGCTCATTAGCTCCTCCCGTTACGTAGCTCTCCTTATTTTCGGGGAAAAAAATGTAATTTCGGACGGGCGCGATCGGCGGGGTTAGGTCTTGTTTGACTTTTCGAGCGGGCCCCCTTCGGTCCGAGATCGTGTTAAGTGTGACTGACAGAAGTGTGAGGCTTTTTTTTTTTTTTTTTGGTTGTCTCACTCGATGCATCCGAAACTTCGACGTTTCGGCGCTGGCTTCGAGGAATAAACCCAATTTCGTAACAGAGCGACGCGGAGTCGTGCTCGATCTTTTGCAGCAGGTTTCGTTTTGGCTCAGATTGGAGCTCGGTCGAGATAACCGACCTAAAAAAAAAAGAGATGCCGCTGTCGTTTTATTATTCTCGCTTCCCCGCGCTACGCTGGCCTCTACCAGTTTGGTCCTTCATTCCGCATGTTCATGTTCATGTTCGCGCGCGCGCGAAAACGCCTTGTATCGAGCTATTTTACTTTCACCGGCTTCGCAACATATTAATCCGAAAGTTTCGCTGACGGATCCCTGACAAGACTTTCTTCACCTCTTCGACGCACGGTTTCTCCGTTTGGCGAGTTCGAAATTATGCAACGGGCCGCTTGTAATCGCTAATTGGCGGTATCACTTGGCCGGTCAGAATTTGGCGCGAGTATTCGGTCAAGGAAGCGTTAGACACGGATCGGCGTTACTTTCGTTTCTCGATCTGGTCGATTGACATGCCATTAAGCACCGGCTATACAAGGATCGCTGGGCCAGCGTCTACCGGACTTCATTCGTAGCTGGGGCCATGGCGCCAATTAATAATCGTCAGCCGATCACTTTTTCACGCTAATAGTTTCGGGGCCCCGCTATCGACTCTGCCCACGTACTTCGGGGCTCGAGACTCTTTATTGAAATACAGCCACTGCCACGGTTATCCCGTACGCTCGGCACACTTAACGATCGGCGGCTAAATGCGTTTTTCATTGCCCGGAGCTTGTCTTTTTATCGAACTACTCCCGATAGACCGCCGAGTCGCAGTGGCGTTCGCTGGGAAACGCTCGAAAAGGCAGGATTAGCTCTGCCACTCGCCGCTTGCGACAGGAAAAAAAATTATTCGAGTCAGATGTGCGCAAAGTGTTCTACATATGCTCATACGAGATCGTCGAGGGTTTAGCCTCTCTTAAGAGACCAACGTAAACTCCGTACGCCTCCTTAACGACGAATTTCACGCAACTTCGGGCAGTCTGCAACTACTCAAAAAATTGTACACGCTATACAAAGTGCGCCAGGGTTATATCGACGTCATGTAAGATTCAATATCCGTAGGTTGAGCGTATCGGAGATTGGCGCGATCAAAGTTTCGATCTCGGGAGGGGTAATAATTCGCTGCTCGCAATTTCGCGACGTTGGAGTAGCCTGAATATCCTCGAACGTACGAGGTCTTAGCATGCGAACGATCAGATTTGATACGGTCGAGAGTGGGAGAGGGGGGAGAGGGAGGGGGAGGAGGGAGGGAGGCCACGTTCACTTTGCCACACGGTAGCCCAACATTTCTCCGACGACGACGACGACGACGACGACTTTATTTAATTTATCGAGAGTGACTTATCAAAGGAAGAGGGCCTCCTTTCGCGCAGCCATTTATCGCATGACTCATGCGACATTTTCGTCCCTCCCCGCGCCTCCTTTCCACTCCGCGAAACCGGCGGCATTCCATAAACGTAACTGCGTACCCCCGGCGGAGAGACCAAGTCCTATCTATACCTATGCATATGCAAACGCATAAGTCGCACGCGATACGGCCCGCGTAATATTTAATGCATAGACGCCTTTAAAGTGCGCACGACGAAACAGTGGTAATCCTTGCGCAGATATTAGATTTAGCGCGAAGTAACCTGTGAATCATAGCCGGCCTGCTACAGTCGTTATGTATCAATGACTATGAAAGTGGTTGGAATACAAAAAAAAAAAAAGAATTTTAAATGGGTAGTTCGCTTCGACGTTGGCCGCAGAGACAGAGCGAAAGGTTAAAGTAATGTTTTGTAATTTCAACTAAGACCGCTTTCACCGGGGCATATATCACTCGGAGGTAAGTAAAAATATTTACGTATGACATCATTTTCGTGAGCGTGATATATGGCACGCCTACCGTGCCCGTAAAGGACGTGCGCGAGGAACTAATTCATTTCCCATGAATACAATTACGCCAACACACCTGCCAGGAGTTCCCATCACTCGCGTTATAAATTGTATTGACAGAGTGATGTATGCACACTGGCCGCCCTGCTCTTAAGATGTAGACTGCCGTGCTGGCCGCACGTAAGTGACCGTAAGAACGTTTCGAAAAAGTGAGATGAAATACGTATGTCTTCCGTGACAAGATTACACAGTAATTATTAATTATGTACTTGAGTAATCGTCTCCAAATACGGCGCATTATCCTTTCTCTTTAACGAATCGAACAAGTCCGCAGGTCAAAGGAGCATTTCAATTCTTCGCCTACATCCGAGCCAAGGTTCCTATCTCACTTTTGCTCTGTTATATTTTTAATTGTTCACGAAACACGAGTCTTTACACTAATAATAAAAATTCAATAATTATTTAAAAAGCCTGCAGTACGCAATGCCAGGCCAGTTGGAGTGACTGTTCGCTCGACCTTGCACTTTTTATATCAATATATCGCACGGACACCTATGACGTTAAGGACTCTTCCTCTTCCCGTCCCGACGACGCCGAGGGGCGTCGTCCTTTTCAGAAAAAGCTCGCAATCGCTTTCTCGCGATGTCACCGGCTTCAATTCCGTCTCCTCCTTTCATCCCGCCTGCGATACGTATCCTGGCCCGCTAACCGATCTCTGACGCAATTTCCGGCGGCAGGAATAAGCGACCGATGGACATCCGGCATGACACACTGAAGAGTCTCGCTTCGCGTGCAGGTCTGATTTGGACGATGCGAACGGACGCTATAAATGTAGGTACCGATCGGCGAGCGCAATAACACTCTTTCGAATTGCGCATTGTCCGCACGGCGCTTATAACGCGCGGAATGTCGCGCTCGCGAAGGAACAGGTTGTAATTAATGCGATGACATCACTACGTGCTACGGTGCGGTTACGCGCTGAAAGTTAACGTGAACCTTTAAATAGAGATGTTCGCTGGCTGGAAGCGGCTCGTAAAAGAGACTATCGAGAGCTCGATCGTACCTTGCGCCAGGATTTCTAATAAGCCGATCGTTTCGAAATAAAGACAACGCGTCTATAAGTATAACGCGCAACACTGCGGTCGACGCAGGCTGCGTGCATAAAAATTGAACTGAAATTGGCTCGGGCGCGGAAACGTTAATGAACGGCCACAATGGCCGACGTGGCGGTAACGAGCTCTCTTAAGCTTTTAAGCGCGCCGCTCGCCGGAAAAGTTTCACCGAGTGAAACCGCTGGCCGTCTGCCGACCGGCCGAGAATCGACGACGACCTCCTTCGATCGAGAGCAATGCCGACGATGCCTTCAACGATCATCGAACCGTTCGTCACGTCCCGATACGTTACGTATACAGAAGTGTGACATCGACGTGCGAGTTTGGTAACTCTCATGTAACGTGCAACAGTTGACTGGGGAGATCAAGCGGGTTGTCAATACCCGGTCAAATACGAATAATACATAAAATTATAGTAATATACGTTACGACCGTGTTAAATTTGAAGAGGATGGAAACATAGGAAGGTTAATCATTTAGCAGTGAAAACAAAGTCTGTCCTTTCGACAGGAACAGGATCGTACAAATACTACATCGTTGATATATAAAATTTGTACTAATACTAATAGAGAGTAAGTCGGAATATGAGTAATAAAAATAAATCAGTTGGTGGTAAATTGTCTGGACGTGTGGGTTACTCGCAAGTCGACTGAGAATATGGATGTACATTTCAGCTAAAATGGCACGTACCTATACGTAATCTATATTTGTGACAAGTGTCCCTACGACGCGACGTATACGTCCTGCGGGATTGATCGTGTTAAAGGTGACCGAGTTCAGCCGTCAATATTGCAATTGCCAATGTTAAATTATGCCGGCGTTGATGTGTGCAGCATCCGATATAGCGTTTTGACGCGCAGATTGCAATCCGCACGTATCGCCGTGATTAAACGTGATTAATGGCGAAGTTGAGGTAATACCAAGCTTCCGAGCATTCGGGAGGAACGTGCATTGATTGGGAGCGGACTTACTGTTACGTCGCTGACAGAAATTACAAGTTATTGCGTTTACATAGTTTCGTATGGAAATGAGCGGTATAATAATCCTGCGACCACTCTGTAATTACGGCCATTCCCTTTGAGGAAATAAAGCGAACCGCGGAACGGTCTCGCCACTGCGAAAGTTTATTTTCAAGCAAAAATCCTTTACGACGGCTGCAAATAGCGACAAAACAAGGAACTGGATCGAATCCGCATCTTAACTTAACAGCCAACGACGTAATGAGGGAAAAGGAAAGTAAAGGGAAAGTCGACTTCTGTCTTTCACGGAGTCGCTCCGTGGAATGTCAAAGGCAGCCTGATAAAGGTCGACCCTCTCGGCGCCGTCCAGCTCTGTTTTGAATTTTATCTAGCGTCTCTAAGCCGTCATTATGCCGCTGAAGTGGGTAAGAATATCGGTCTTGTTCCCAACGGCGTTCATTAGTATGCCGAGCGACGATGTTCCTGGTGGCCCAGAGACCGCGAACAGACTCGTTTCGATCGACCGACGAATCATAATTTCACTTCCAATACGGACGCACCGCACCGTCATTCCTACGGAACCTCGCGCAGGAAACAATGATGCACCCGAGCGAATTTAAATCGACCGCAGATACTAACGCCCGACATCCTCTTCCGGTCCCTTCAATTCCAGCA
This sequence comes from Anoplius nigerrimus, assembly GCA_914767735.1. NCBI lineage: Eukaryota > Metazoa > Arthropoda > Insecta > Hymenoptera > Pompilidae > Anoplius > Anoplius nigerrimus. The sequence goes on from OU612084.1 coordinate 14,200,282, forward strand.
AAAACGTCTTGCGCATCAGATGCAGCTAAGGCACACTAAAATTAAAATCTTTTCTGCAGCCGCGCATTTTCAATTTGCAGCGTAAATATATTCGCGAGACGACAGTCGAGTGGCAGATGGTAAGGAGGATAAAGCTTCGCGTAAGACGGGAAGCTCAGCTTTTAAATCGTGCCAAAAGTCGAACCTATGTTTCCGGCGATAATTTACGACCAGCGCCATATAAAGTTTCGACCGAAGATTTATACCCACCGACTTGGCTCCTGGCGCATCGCACGAAACTATAATTTCCCATTACGCCCACACGCTCCTCGCCGACTATAAAGCATCGATCGACTTTTATTCGCGCCGTTATCTAACTCCGAACGAATTACACGTTTGTCACCGCTAATTATCCCGTCGCACTGTCGTCGACACGCTTCGCCTCCCTCGGCCAATAACGCTCGCGCCTCTTGTTAGCATAAAATAATAAGCCCGAGAGCGGAGGGCATTACGTATTCCGAATGCCATTAAAACGAAGAACCTACTCGCGCCGCAATTCGCAATGACGCGTACAAGCGCGCATAATGGACTTATGCGCGCGCGCGCGCGCGCACACTGTTGGAAAAACAGGAGGGAAGCGGAGAGGGAAGAGGAGACGGAAGGAGACTTCCAGCGAGTAATCAGGCAAAAACCGAAGAGCGACGGACTCGATGCAGTATCACTCACCCAGTGTCCCCGATGTAATCCAACATCCGTATCTTCAGCATCTCGTATGCATTCGCGTCCGCATGTAAGAAAATCAAAGCCGTCGACGACGGATTCCACGAGGGAATCGGGAAAAGCTGCTGCGGATCCTTGTTTCTTTCCCTTTTATTCGCCCTCCTACCCCTCCGCCCTTCGAAAAGTTCGGTGGTGGAACAGGAAAGTCAATCGCTAGACGCTGCGAGGCTCGTAACGTCCAGCGTGCGGTGACAGTCTAAACACGTGCGAGGAATCGAACGGTACCGCGTTCTCGATACCTCCAGCAGACTCCAGCGATCGGAAACGTGAGTCAGACGCAATTTCAATCGATCCCCGAACACTCGCTTTCGCGTGCGCCAGCCCGGAATTTCGGATTTCGGAATGCGGGGCGATCCGCAGCCAGGATTTGATCCGTCGAGTCGAATGGACAGACTGTCCGAATATCACCGAGGATTTCGATCTCGACCTTTCGACGTCGACCTGTCGAGGGCGTTTGATCCCCGATAAAGTGTCCTCGATTTTGCGCGGGCCCTGGAAACTTGCCCGTTTGATCCCGAGGTTGGCCAACTTCCGAAGTTATACGCTCCGAAGTTTCAATTCGAACGAGTTCGGTCTGTCAACGTTCGGACAGAGCACGTAGAGTACGTGAGCTTCGCGGCGTCGACCTTTTTGGGGGCGGCCGAGGATAAGAATTACCGGTTCTCGAAACGTTCGGGTAGCGTTTATAAAATATAGATGAGCATCGTGTTTTTTCAGCACGCCATCAGAGTCGGGCGATTTAGTTATTTCGTATCTGCGAAGTTGGTATCTTTTTCGGAGGATCGCAGCCTGGTAGTCTTCTCTAGTCCCTTCGAGAACGCTGCACGGACTGTTTCGCGCGATCGAAGTATCAGGGATCTTCGAACTTTCGATTAAACTTTAATTCAGCGAGCCGTATCAGTGCCAAGTTTCCATCGGCGTATATTAAGTGTTTTGTTCGGTCGTCGCTTCTCAATAACCTTTTCATTTCCTCGCGGCGAGCTCGATTCGAAATTCGATTCGTCCCAGTGAAAGGTCCTTCAATTCGACGCTGTTGGAATCTCCTGGCTCACTTTTCGTCGCACTCCGCAGAACTGGAAATTTCACGATACGCCCCGGACGGATCAACGTACGTTTTAATAAATTACGATATCTGCCATCTTCGTAACAAGCGGCCTCGAATCGGCGTACACAGTCTCCGTTTTCACTGCATCCACTTAACGTATCCTCTCGTTCGCTTCACTTTCTGCGCCGACAATCCCGCGGACAGTCCACATTACGGTACAGTCTTCGTTTCCTAATGCATTCCATTTTCGAAAGCGGATTCGCGCTACTTGACTGTACTCGCGATAACGTGCGCGTTCGAAGGTTCGGCGGAAAGTATCGACTGCACACACTGCCGATTGAATTTGCGAGCGTATTTAATGCGTCCTGGCCACGCTTCGACGACTCTAATTTTCCGTCGAGTCGAAGGAAATCACACGCTCGGGAAGAATTTTCGGCACGGACCGAATTCGTTCGAGCTCACTCGCGCACTGACATTTTTATCTTTTCACGTTTCCGTCCACCTCCGAGTCGGTCCCACTGTTTGGCAACTGTTTCCTCGGATAGATACAAAGTAAATATTCCGCGCTGGGCCCCCAGGAACTCCGTCGAGAATGGCGCACCTTTCAAAAGTTAACCGTCCTTTCCTTTTTAACTTCACCTTTTGTTCTTTCACTTACGACTTTTCGACCGAAAAACTGCCACGACTTAGTCCAGGGAGAATTCCTCGCGCTGGCGAATATTTCTCGGATAATCTTCCGCTACCGCCACTTCGTTTGAGCTAACGTCGGAGATAAAGAAAATAGATATAAGCCAAGTTGGAATGGAAGAATGACAATTGTCTCGAATCTCATAACGCCGCTTTCCTCGCAGTTTAAGCATTCCAAACAAGCGAACCGACGTTTAAGATAAAGAAGAACGATCTCGACGTCTAATTCCATTTCTCCGAGCAGAGCACTCGAAACTTTCGAGACCGACTATCGACTGCCCAAAATGTACGCACAATGTATAGCAGTGAGAAAAAAAGGTTACAGTGAACCGAAGCGAAATAGTACTATCCGTCCCGAACTTTTACTTTCTACCGTAAAACTTTCCTATTCCCCGCGAGCGCGGAATCTTATTTTCAGCTCGAGTGAGATCGAAAGTTAAATTATAATTCAGGAACAGGATCCTTTGACTCGTCCCGATTATGTCGCGCACTTGCCGCTGTCGGGCGTCTGACGTCTTCCATTATGCGGTGCGCGAAGGCAGTCGAAAATAATGATTCCTCCTCGAGTCCCATCACGCTAACGCGTGTAAAGTCGCTCGAGCGAAATCCTGAACGTGCGCAGCCGAGAGCGACGTTTCAATTAGATTGGCCGACGCGAGGCGTCTTTCCCTGAATTCGAATTTTTGATTTTTCCGCCGCGTCGGAATCACTATGCCTGCCGACGAGACAGGCCGCTGCTACTTTTCACTGTTTCGTCCCGTCCCGAGTAATTTATTGCTCCCAGACTTTCGAGAGAAGGTTCCGCGGATCGCGGAGGCGAACGTGGTCGGAATTCGAATGAGCAGTTCGTGCACGTACGTTGCGTGACCGAAGCAAGTGTATCGTCGATGCGTTCGATTATGTTCGATCTTGTTCTCAAACCTCCTCTTCTTCCGAAGATAAATGGCAGATGATAAGAGTTTTGAATAGGGAACATTGACGGGTGGAAATAGGTGAGATTATAATCGTAGACTCGTACGGCGGAGAGAATTGAGATATCGAATCATTCAATTTCTGGGGTTTGTTCTATAAGCGTTCGAGTTCCGATTGGGTCAGCTTATTTTGAGTGAACATCAGTTGGACGGATACCGTGCAAAGATGAACCTTTTCGCGCATTTTCGGCGGCACGGCGAAAAGAGAACTTTCTTTGATCGCTCTGATTCAGTCCGAAGAACAAGGATCACGACTGAAACGCGGAACATAACAACAACTCTCGTTCCTGCGAAATTGGGTCATTCTCCGTGGAAACGCGAACGTGATAATAGAACGAACGACTTGACCCGATCGAACGCGACCGAATTTACGTGAAAAAACGTCCTGACCTCGACCAATAGTCCCCAGAATAATCATCCCTATCCGAGGCAGTTCGATATTTGAGCTCATACTCCACAATCTCGTCATCCGCAAACAAGGGTAAGATTCAGAAATTAAATCCTGCCTACTCGAAAAACTATCCTTCACTCGCGCCGCGCAAAACTTTCTTCCGACGACAGCGGGAACGGGACGAGCTGTAAATTCTCGCACGGCAGCAGAAGCCGCTTAATTTCCAAGACGTTCACGATCGACGATCCCTACCAGTTTATGCACCGTTCAAATTTAATATCACCTGTTAGCCCGCCGCGGTCGCATAAATCGCGCGACGAAACTTTTTCGATTTGCCGCCGGATGATTTATGAACGCGCCCGATGCCGGTTTTCTAACGAAAGGGGCGACCCCCGCCTCTATCGCACGTATGCACAGTACCTGTATCGCACTGGGAATCGATAAACGTGCACGACATACGACTGTGTGTCGGCCCCGTGTCGACGCTTTGAATGGGAATCGTGTGCTTCGCGGCTTACGACGCTCTCCTATTCCAGTTGCATTCGACGTGCGACTGTTCGGCCGCGCGATCAATCGCAAGCCTTACGTTGATTATTTATAATTTACTGGAACTTGGCAGGGCGTGTATCGGGAAATGTAACTTTGCCCTACCGCCTCTTATCGTTCCTCGATGCGACGGTTATCGGGCTTCATTGACATTTACGCGTGATGTTTGTTCAGATGTACTTTATTGCCGTGTATCGGACGGGCGAGATAATGAAACGTATTTGTTGTACCTATAATATCAAGGGACGAAGGTGTGCAGTGAGAGGGAGGTGACAGGGTTCAGAATTTAATGATTGATGCAGCCATCTATATTTATCAACGTCTGTTTAGAAGTTTGTTGCCGCGCGGCCGTTTTTTGGTCTCGAACCTTTTCAATTACTGACAGACAGACTACACAGCTTCCCACTCACGAAATTGCTTCCGGCGCTGAACATCAGCGTGGCGATATAATGGAACTTTGCGCGAAAAAGTATAATACTCTCTCTCTCTCTCTCTCTCTCTCTCTCTCTCTCTCTCTCTCTCTCTCTCTCTCCCTCACTCTCTCTCTCGCTAGGAGGTGAGCAAGTGATCGCGTCTAAGGTGCGTATAGTCGCGAGCTTTCAAGTTTAATCGCTCTACTTTCGGTTCGAAATTACTTTTGACACTTGCGGACCCCGAGACGTGATACGACTCTGCCGTAAAGCCGATGAAACTTGAGCAAGCGGCAGGTCCGACGGTGTGCAGATAAAAAAGGCCGTAACGTACTCTCCCTATCAGCTTCGCGAAGTAGTTCCCGATAATGCGCACACCGCACCTATGGATACGCCGGTCGAAGTTTCACGGAAACGATCTTGCGAATAGAATGCTACTTAGCAACTTTCGAATTGCGTAACGCCGTGACGACAGAATTGACAGTTCAACATTTGCCTTTATATGTAGCGCCATTTCCTCCTCGGGCGCGAGAGACAGATGCGGGCAGTTACAGCGTGCCATTAAATTACACCGATAGCTCGCCGGCGCGTAAGAGGCAACCGGAACGAAAACTAACGTCGTAATCAGCGGCAGGTAGAGAAGCGAGACGTATCAATAATAATCGCGCCGCGTCACGGGCTCGAATGCAAGTCGCACGTAGGAGAGAACGCATGCGACGCTACCGTTCGCACGTCGCTTTCGCAAACATCGATCCCTGCGTATCGCAGTCTTTATTGGGAAACAGCATCCGCCCACCAACGGCCGCCCAGAACCGCGCAGAATGACGATGCCGACATTTTACAACCCACCCACTCTACCCATCGCTAAGCTCAGCAAACTTTAGCGGGACATCGCAACTTGGCAAATTATCAGTTCCATCAGATTCCAGTATCAGGCTTTAACCTTCGCGCGTCCTCTATAAATGAACCTTCCCTGTTACACCGGTATCAGTAGCTTTGGCGAAGTAATCGAATAACCCAAAACTGTCCCACACGCGTTTCCCAAAACCACTCCCAATTCCCACGACCATCACCGGAAACACCCTGGACTCCAACGAGCCAATAGAGCCGCCCGGACGAACCTCTCGACGGTGTCGGTAAATATGAAAAATGTCGGACGAGCGTCCGTGAGGAGCTTCTGGGCAACGCGCACCCATTTCGTCGGGCCCCTTGTTAGTCCGTTCGCGGAAGCGAGTTTCTCGCGATCGTCCCGTTCCCCCGAGAGCCAATCGCGGCTGCCCCCTTCGTCCTTCCTGCCGATCCCGCAAATCCTCCCGTCTCCCCCGAGAATCAATCGGCCGCTTCCCCTCTCGATCTCGTTACTCGTATCTAGGGTGCGCGAGGAGGCCGACGTCTGCCTTCGACTTTCTGCCTCGACTTTCTGCCTTCGACTTTCTGCCTTCGACTTTCAGCCTCGCCGTCCTCATCCTGCGATCGCGGCAGGTTCCTCGTGCCCGAAGTCGTCTTCGTGTTCGTCTTCGTCGTCCTTCCTCCCGACTCGCCGCTCATTACGCGTTTCGTCGAATCACGTCTCGCGATTATACACACGTCGCCGCGATACGTCGCGGTACCGTTATCGTTTTGCGATCGATTAAACTCCCCTCGACGCGGACCGCTTCTCCGTCGAGGCCGACTTCGAGAGCGGCCGATCGTGCGGACGTACGAGGAAGTTTTGTTCTGACCTCTCTTTCAGACCGTCGCCACGCTGCTATGGGTAGACTGTGGTTTAAGATCGTAGTCTACAGAATAATTTGTGCAGTAAGTAGGCCTTGTATGTTTGCCAAAAAGAGTAGACGAATTTTGTATTTGAGTGAGGAGGGTTCAGGTAGGAGGGGGAGGTTAGTTTTGTGGTGTGTTAGGATAATAGGGATTTTGAAAATGTATGGTAATGTAAGTTTTTGAATGGAGGCGTGGAAGGACGCGGACCTGGGTTAGCAACGTTTGCTTGGCTAGTGTCCGTTTTCCGCGTTCCTTTTTTACGAGCCAGGGTTGTTAGGTCGCTGGCCCGGATTTATGGAATGGAACGTGGTTTCGGGCAAGTTGGCACGATGTGGCGAAAGTTTGAACGACTGCCGCCGCGAACTACGTTGCGGTAGTTAGCGCAATTATTCGAATCGAGCCAGACAAAATAATCTTCAAACGCGAAAAATTGTGTGTCAAGTGTGAGAACAAGATATTCGTCCGAAATCAATGAAACGGCAGTAAATGACGATGCACGTCACGGAACAATGCCGCGGCACACTGGAGGACACGCCAGATTTACAATTCGAAAAACAACTCGCCGCAAAAACATTCGCGTCACGCATCCGCCTTATCTATCAACTTTCCGCGAGTCAGGCTCATCGTAGCGTTCAGGGCGTGGGTGAGAGAATGGCGAGCGAGGTAAGTAGAAGTCGGAGCAGAAACACGGAACTGCCCCGGATGCCCTCCCGATTCCCTGACAAACAAACAAGTCCCTCCGCGGATGTGTTACACGACGTCCGCGTCTCCATTTCCGCGATGTTTTTCGACATTCATTTTCATGGCCTCGATCCTTCACTCCCCCGCAAAAAGCGAGACGTCCGGAATCGTTCGAGCGTGCGAGAAGTTCGAGGACAGCCTTCGCGCGGTATTCTCAAATTCTCTCTGTTCCGCGGACTTGCGCGAGCTTGCGGGCAGGCCTCGGCGAAGGACAACGGATTGTTGGCATGACCCGAGATCTCGATTCTCGACTAGCTGGATGAAACGTCGAGCCGTGCGTATCGACGTGCGACGAACGCTGACCGCAATTCCGACACGTTCGGCGTCGCGTTATTTTCCGATCGGGAACGCGGGCCACTTTGCACCTTGTCGCGAGAGTCCGCAACTTGAGCACCGCTCCGTTACCGTTAATGGCTCGATAATTATTACGTTCGAGGCTGCGCGACCGGCGAGTGGGCGACAAGCAATTCTTCCGCCCCTTTTTTCGCCTTCGAACCGCCGCGCACCCGTGGCTCGTCTACACCGATTCGCTGTATATCAGGCTTAACGAGAGCCAGGTGATACTGGGTAAGCCGCTAATTAGTTGCCCGGGTCAACTGCGCCCCGCCGTTCAGATAACATTGTCTCGCGCACTCGCTAAATCAACCAGCGATCCGATACGGCGGCGCGCGGGACATTTGAATTCCGAAACATTTCTGCCCGGGAACGAAGCCGTGGCTCAAATGGATTTCAATGGTCGACGTGTCATGCATTGACCGGTGCGCACTTTTTGCGCGTCCCTGCGGCTGGATATTTGTCCCGAAACGGGATTCAGGTCGAACGCGGGGAAGTACGGCGAGGTTTTCACGGAAGAAAATGTTCGATTCGACACGATAAATAGTGTCGGTTCTAGAGGTTAAAAATTTCTTTATCTTCAAAAACACGATAACTCGAGTAAGAGATCTGTAATGAAAACCTACAAGATTGGAGCAATTGTCATTCCGACCATTCCTCCTTATGCACTCCGTCAACCACTCGTCACCCCACAAACTTATCAATTTGCTCCTCCCCGCACACACGTCACACACCGAAACCGAAACGAAAAATGAGGAATACCTCACGCGGCGATCATCACTCGCGTGACGGCCCTTCGCCTCTTTCGCCGGGCGCGTTAGTCAGGCGTACAACCTTGCGATACAGAGATCCAAACACGCGCGCCGATTATTCGAACCGGAGAATCGCCCGAACTCGCGTACGTCGCGCGACGTGACAACGGATCGAAGTGCCGGAGGACTGTTTTTAGTGCTTGCTCAATGCATCGCCAGTGGCAGTCACTCCCTCCTCTCAATCTCCAGCATCGCCCTACTCGCGTCGCAGCTCTCTCTCCTTCTCTTTCCCTCTTTTCCTCTGCCTACCTCTCACTCTCCTTCTCACTCCCTCACTCTTCTTCCCTCTCCCTTTCTCACTCTCTAGCTCACTCTCTCTCTCTTTCAGCACGCACGCACTCGCCTGAATCATCCGTCTCTCTCCGACCGTGTTCCCTCCCGTTCTCCGACTTTTTCCCTCTCAGCGACACCTCCGTCCTCTCTTTCGCTCTCTCTTCCACCTCCATCGATTCCGCTTCCCACACCACCGCCGCCTCCTTCCTACTCCTCCATCTCATCGTCCTCCTCCTCCTCCCCCTCCTCCGCCCGCTGCGTAGAGGAGACTCGTGAGACGAGTGTGGAGAGGGATACACATCGTGCGTACGCGATATGCAACGACGCCCGCACGATTCACCGACTCGAAGTGCAGGGGTTGTCCCAGGTATGAGCCCCTCGGTTTTCGAGAGGACGGGGAAGAAACAACAGCCAGGAGAGGGACAATTTTCGAATCGATCGCTGGCTGGCTGACACGTGGATTAAGCGCTGATCAGGGAAAATAATTTTCTACTCAGATGTGATATAAAGGATGGAACTCAGAAACCATTGGAAAGTTTGTGATAAGCGACCCGGGGAGTGATACGAAGTTACGCGTGTAATGTTTGATGGGAAATTATAGTCAATGTATAAGCGAAGCTAATTCGACGATTAGCTGAAAAATTACGTTACTTTTTCGATAGCGTAATAAGCGAGACGAACGTCGAGTCTCTGAAAATTGGTGTATGCGACGTTCGTACGCGGCGAAATTGTCGCGGAGCGACAGCAAAAAAGAAAGAAAGGAAAGGAAAAGGGAAAACCGCGCACAAGCCCAGGCTACGTACGGAACGGCAGGTTGAATTTTTCATTTCCGTCCTCCCTCGCGCCGACGGGAGAAAGGGGCGGAAAAATGGAAATCTCCCGCACACCGTCAGTCCTTTCTGTCCCTTCTGTCCTTCCCGTACTATCCGTCCTTCCTTTTTCGGCCGCTGCCGTTGCGCATCGCGGAGACAGACTCGCGGCAAGCCTCCCCTTTTTGCCCGGCAAAGTGACGCAAATTGTGCAACTTTAAATTGTGCCGCCCGGCCGAAAGTTGGGCAACTGCGCGCGTCGCACATTGTGGAAGCTGCGAGCGAGATTCTCGCACGCAACGCTCGACGTGGCTCGCGCCGTCGAATGAATTTTGCATCCGGCTAGGACGCCGCTAGTCGGACGTCGCTGGGGAGCGTCGATTCCCGCGGGGATGGAATTTTAAATCTTGCCGGGCGACGCAATTTTCTTTCCCCGCGTTTGCCCGGAGTCCGAGCGAGCGCGAGCGTAACAGGTGCGGCTCAAAGTTGGCAGATTAGCGAATTAGGGGACTCTCCATTGCGCCGAGATTAACTTTCTTGCGGAAGATACCTTGACGTAGCTCCGGCGCTTGTCGCTTCTAATTTGGGAGTGGAACGATCCTGCGAGCGTGGGCGTAAAGAATTAATGTAGCCGAGAGCTTACGGGGATGAAAATTATAGGTGGGTGCTGGGATTGGAACGATGTTCTAAGCCGGCGTGTTAGGAATTAAATGTTCGGGGAAACGTGATTGCGAGAACGCGTGGAACCCTTATACAGTATTTTATCTGCAGCACTGTTTGTATTTGATAACAGTAGTTATTGTTACGTATTCTGTACGTCGGAATTTAATCTCTAAGACAAGTTCAATAGGTGGTCTTGAAATCTTATCAGAATCCTTTATCCCTCTGTTCGGTCTTACCTATATTCTATCTAATCCTTCCGTTCTCTAAACATCATTTCTATAAACATTTTCCCGTCCTTTCAATCCTTGCATCCTGTAGACCTGCCTTCATATCAGTTTTGAATCATCCAGCTAGGAGTACACAATATCGTGTAACCACTGATGTTTCGAAAATCTAACACAGCTTCACACTTATCAAGATTATCCACAGCACGTGAATGCATAGTATAATAACAGTGTTACCAACAAAAAATTATATATCAAAATTATAGGCAGTATTCAAGTTCAGTGTAACCGATCTTTCGTTTAAGGATAGACATGCATCTATAATGAACGTGACGTTCCTCGCGGACAAAGCACGTCAAGTATTCTCATCGAAGAAAGTCAGGCGCTCATCGTTCGTCATTAGCATTTTTCAATTACGCTCATGGCAAACTTTCAGCAGTCGAGCAGAGTTCCCGGCTGAATCTCGCTTACACATCCAGCGCGTTACAAATTAACTTATCCGGCACGTAGCCATCGATATATCTGCGAAAATTTCTTCTATGAGCGGCGGCCTCGCGGTTTCGAAAACGCGGCCAGTTAATCAACGTACTCTCACGGTAGCGGCGCGCCAACAACAAGAAGAAGAAAGTTGCGCAACGCTGGCTTCCTTATTTTCGCGCGACGACGAACGCAACGAGATTGACAAGTGATGTAAACCGTGCAACTTTACTGCGGCAGCGGTCCATGTACAGGATTGACGTTGGGCAATTTGCCGTGCACTCCCGTCCGGAGAATTCCCTCCTCTTTCGTTCCGTCTAACCTCTCTCTCGCTCTCCCCGATCCTCGCAGGCTGACCATTTCTCTCTCGCTCTCCCAGAAGCCCGCGTTCCAGCGTTCGACGACCGAAGTGCATCGTGAAATTTTTGTCGACGAATTTCGACGAGGTGCCCGGAAAGCTTTTCGAGATCGAAGCGCGAAAGGGCCGAAGGATTCAGGATCCTTTTTTCGAATTTTGTCCGCCTGAACTTCGCCAAGAGCGCAATGAACGCGATGTTCGACGATCGCGTACGTTGCAGCTCGTCAACTGGATGGAGGGAAAAGTTTTTCGTGACAGCAGTGGATTTTCCCTTTCTCGGACTGCTGTAAGATGGATGGCTGATGGAAACTGGAAGTTTCACGATCGTTATCCGCCCGAGGAGAGACGAAAGTTGGAGAGTGTCGCCGGTTGCGCTTGGCAAACCGCGTGCTCTTCGGCAATTAACCTCGCGGGGGAAAAATTTGTCGCGTTCCCGTCAGCGGCGAGTGAATAATTGCGCGCGAACGTTCTGCATACTGTCCATTTTTACGTCCTCGATCGAACCAGACTCCATTCGCCAATCCGTTTTCCTCATTCTCGACGCGAGGCGCGCCACGAGAGTTTCGTTTAGCGGGAAAGCGGAAAGAACGCAGGTTTTCAAACGAGGGGAAACAATGAGCACTTCCTGCAACTCGCATTCAACGAGCTTAACCGTTAATTAATTGCCAAACGGCTATCGACGATGCTTCCAGTTCGCAGTCACGAATTCCGACGTTTTGACTCGCTCATCGCGTTACAACTACGGCGCCGTGCGTAGAAAATTCACACAGTCTTTGTTTCCGCACGTAATTACGAGGTAACAAGCACTGGCGTAACTTCTTTAAGTTCGCCATTCATCCAACACGCTCGTTGGAAAAGCATCTCGAACGCGTGGAATTCCGCGAGAGAACACAGAATTCAAATAAGTTTGAAATCGACCATCATTAATTCCCTCTTAACCTTACACTGACCGAATAGCCCTAAAAGGCTTAATTTTCCATTTCACTGCCGGTTACTATAACTCTAATTTTACATTCAAATAAGTCCTTACAGAGAAGGTCTGCAAGAACAGGGACATATTTTGAAATTCGAGCACCGTCGAACGCATACCCTCAAGGAGATTTTCGGCGTTCGTTCGACACAACGCCATCGGCTATACTCGTACCATCCCTCCTCCCCATTCTCTCCCAACCTACCGTCTCTGTATCCTCTCACCGTATTCCCGACATTCCCTCCGATCGTGTATTCCGGCGGCACTCGTCCGCCGAGAGTCCCGCGGGACGAAAAGCGAATATCGGCAGCGATTCGTGCGGCGTTAATCAAACGTATTTTGCGGGCAAAATACTGCCCGGAATTCGTAGTGCAAACAAGCGTCGGCCAACAGGAGCCGTTGCGCCTCGCTAGTTAATGCAAAGCCATATTCCCCGCATGGGGATCGAACGTTCTCAATCTCTCTCCATCTGTGTAAATCCTCTTTCAAATCCGATCGCTGGAACGCGCCGGAGTTTTATGCTACTCTCGTCGCTGCCATCGACGAACAATCGTCGTTTCTACGTTCGTAATCTTTCTTTCTCGCGAATTCTCTCTCCGTAATCCGTCCAGCGTATCTACCTCTATCATTATTATTCTAACGTTCCCTGCCTTGATCTCTGTGATTTTTATAATTTTCTACGGATGTAATATCCGCTTATGCGACAATGCGTGTACGTATTATTACTATATTAGTAGATTGTGTATATCGCGTTCACTTTTAGCTTACTTCCCGATGACCAGAGCCCTATTACTCCCCGCCGTCGAGTCTCGCACAGTCCCTCTCAATTTCCACTCTTCCCCGAGCGCGTCCAGGCCGAGCTGAGGTATCCCGTGCATGCGTGTACACGCGTCCGAACACGGCCGCGCGGCGAGTCCTACGATATCGCATATTCATGGTGCGGACGGGAGGCCAGGAGCCACATGACAAACAGGCGACTCCGCACTAACCACGCCAATGTCCATCGAATGCACGCGCTCCGGATCATGGGAGTGGCTATTTCGTGCGGTCTGACCAATTTCGCGACCGGTGTTTCGGAGCCGGGGATCGCGCGGCAAGACATTAAAATTCAATAATTCCGCTCGGGCTTTGCGCACGGAAACTTCTCTGCCGGATCCAGCCGGATCCAGCCGGATCCTGCACAAAACGCTCGGCGGCGTTCTAAAATATTTCGACCGATCCGCCTGCGCGTACGGAAACTCATACGTACCGAACGCGGAGTTATACTGCGGATGTGCGATGTTGGAATAGCGACCGGCTCCGAATTGTGCGTGAAAGTATTTCAATTAGCCGAACTCGCGCTTCCTCGATACTCGGCTTTCATCGATTTTCGCGCACCGGATGCCGAGTGCGGAAAGTTAAAGTTACCCCCGGGTAAGGAAAGTTAAATATCGCGCTGCCCGGGGGACGAGAGTGCACGCTCGTTACGGGCGGAATACGATCGTGTCAGGCTCGATGAAATAATAAATACGCGCTTCATGGCCGATCGGGCCTTCGTCACGACGGCGCGAGCGATGGACGTGAATAATTAGTGGGATTGAATAATGACACGCACGGTTGAATATCGAGAATGGCAACGGTGCCAGTAGCGAGATCAATGGTAACGCGTGGGCTGTTGGCGGATATTTGAAGAGACGCGAGTTAATCACTCTTGACTTCAAACGGCTCACGTTCGATCCCGCTTGACATGCCCGGGAGTGTTTCAGAATCGAGTTGTAGAAAAAGTACCGACTCGACATCGCCAATGCACTCTGATGTTGGAACGGGCGCGGATTTCTGTCGGATGAGACGCCGGCGGAGATTCGATCTAACGGCTCTGATCCTGGCAGCGGTTCGATTTTGTAACGTTTACAGGCTTCCACGTCCATTTCGTCAGTAATTGGATTGGCCGTTCAGCATTTTTTCCTATTTTTTCCTCCGGCTCCCCCTCCCCTCCCGCTTATTCGTCAGCCACATTCCGAAGATCGGTCCCACGCGTCCCAATTTACGTCCTCGTGCAAACAGGCGTCGGTCACGTACCGAGGCTTAATACGGGCACTGTTAAAATACGAGTGCTTAATAATCGAAATACGCGTCCAGCTCGCATCTGGACGAACACGGACGCTGAGTGGTCGCTTCGCGATAAACGCAAAGTCCGCACGACAAATGGCCAATTCGCCGTTAATCACGGCAATTATCTATCATGCCCCGTGCGCATATCCTAACGCCCGGGTAATTAACGTGAATATTGGCGATCGACCCAATTATGCGGCGAATGCACGGCTCGCTGTTGCGAAGTTATTGGAATTTACTAATTCAAGAACGCCGAACGTTGCTGCCAATCTGGGCGACGCATCAACGCGCGGTTCCCCGGAATATCAAACAGCGATGGGGTCCGCGCGCCAGATGAGGAAGACGAGGAGTGGCTATTAATCAAGGTACGGTCAGGTATGCGCGGACACATCTCGCTTTTTCGACCTTTTGAACGGTGCATTTTTCAAATCGGCGACTCGCCTTAAGCGCGACTCAATCGTTCCGCAGTCGGTAAAATGAATTGGCCCGACATTCGGTTTTCACCTTCCCCCTCTCCTCGTTTCTCCCAAAGAGGAATTGCTGAGCATTCGGCTTAATCATGCTAATTAGTACGGTTCCTACGCAGGGAACCTGTTCGGGGTTCGATAAAGGAGCGGGGAGTTCGGTAGGTAAGTTCGGACGTAAAGCGTGTAAGCATTCGTTTAAGAACGTTTCTTAATTTTACGCCCGGACACGCATCATTCGGAGTCCTTCGGATAGCTTTCGAGTAAACGCTGCAGTACATTCGAACGAGTACGTAAAGGGGGTTGTAATTATCATGCATTATTTTTTACGAGCCGAATTTACTGAGCGATTTCGCGTGGGGAGAGACTGAGAGATAGAAGGAGAGAGGTGCAGGAAGAGAAGATTTCGTTTACATTTCGCGCAGTCGAAAAGTCTGTGCAGTCGGTCGATCGTAAAGATGATTGCGTTACATCTGCTAAGCGCGCGTCTCACTTACGTTCAATAACATCACCTCGCACGACGTCGTTTTACGAGCGGTTAGCAGACGGAAAATATATTTCGAGTGCGCGTGCGGGGCGCTTAATAATGGCCGAGCATTTCGTTATTTTCGGCCGTTCGCTAATTTACAGAACGGTTCGGGCCCGATACGCTCGCTCGAATGACACTCGGACACACGTTCGCACGGCTGAGTTTAGTCGGCGGAGTAAAAAAGTGGAATTCATTCGCCGCGGGAGAGAGTCTTTCTGCGAGCTATAAATGTCCTTGCGAGAGGATTTTTCAATAAACGCTCCATTGGCGAAACTGACTTGCACGGGCACAGTTCTTGCCTCCAGCAGCGACGCGGATCGCAGGCGCACACGTTAACAACGCGAATAATTGTTCAAATATAAAGAGCAGAAGAATCAACTTCGTTGCAGAAGCGAAAAATGTTTTCGATGGGATCGCAGTGGAAAAATGGGTAGCCTGAAATAGGACCTGTTCGAACAGTGAGGCGAAGCCGTACTCCAGCAATCTAGTTACACGAATAAATATCGTGTCAAAAAACAAGCAAAAAAAACAAAAAATGAAGACTCGTTTCGTTTGAGCGCTTTTTGGCATTAACACGATACCCGAATCGAGTGACTCAAGTGAGTGGTCCGAACAGTGTCTCCGATCTCTGGCCTAACAATCTAGTTACCGGTCGAAAGGGAATAACAGTGGAACTAATTCCGTTTGAGAGGCGAAAAATGTTGTTCGCGCTAACGTTCGCTCCGGAGGCCGGAGGGAAAACGGCGCGACTCGAAATACGAGCGACGCGTCCCTCTGTCGATAGCTGTCACCATTCAAAGCGAAGATTGTACGTGTGCCGTGCAACACGACACGTTCGACGATGAGACGCGCGCAGCCACCGCGTTGGAAGTGCGGAGGCCGAAAACTATAATCATAAAGCCATAAACTGGGCACACGGTACTGGCCAGTTCAAAACACACCGTGCGAGCTGGCACGCTCGAACACGTATCGTCGACCGTTTTCTCTCTCTCTCTCTCTCTCTCTCTCTCTCTCTACGAAAAGGGTAAAGGGTAAGGATTCGAAAATCGACGAACACGACTGATCGTGAGCGCTGTCAGAAATCGACGAACGGACAGGTTCAACGACATGTCAATTCACCGTGGTCAGAGTCCGAAGTGTCTCCCCTTGCGCAACCCCGACAGTGCTCACATTGAGATCGGATTGGATTATCGTATTTGTTTGCAATGAACTTACGTCCTCGGACAATTTCACGTATGCAGGCACGGGTTTATTACGATCGTTCGTGCACCGTTCCGTATCGTTCCTTCTGGCCGAGATAAGGGGGTTTACATTGATAATGCGAGAATTCCGATGGCCGTAAAAACGGGTTTCCCGCTGACAGGCGAGCGTCAGTTGACGGCCGAGGAGAAAAAATCATCCCGATAGATAAATCGCCGCTGAACTCGCTTAACTGGCCACTCAAATTATGCAGCTCGCGCACGTGTGCACGTACGTGCGTACGCCAGCCGGCCTCTCTCTGTATTCGAACATTCCGTCCCAACTGGGCTTTCAGGTTAGGAAAACACACCCGCGACGACTATCTCGCCGTTATTTTCTATGACGGCGTCCGGAAGAGTCAGACATGACGCAAACACGTGTAAATCATCTGCGCCGGCGACGATAAGAAATTCCATTCCGAGGAACGATGTCCACCATGCGCGCGTCCGCGATCGGTGAGGCCAAACATCGTCGAAGGAGCCTGAATTGCATTAGCGTAAAAGTTTCCTTCTCGTTCCGGGGGGGCTCGCGAAATCGCCTGCTTATTCCAAAGACCGTCCTAAGACCGTCCCGAGACCGTCCCGAGACCGTCCCGAGACCGTCATCAGACCGTCATGAGACCGTCCTGACGAGCGTCGAGAATCGAGAGTCGATCTTATCAGGAGGGGAAAGACAAACATTTCGCTCATGGCCGAGCAAGCGATCGGCCATCGGACTCGCGCTGGAAGTGACCGTGGGATCGATTCGCGGTACTGTCTACGTAGCCGCGAAATCCATTATGCAAATCGTGAGATCGATTCGTCCACCCGGGTCCAGTCAGCTGTGAAACCAGCGTCGGGCCCGGGGTGGGTAATGTCGTCGATTTGCCCGGCAAAGGAGAGACAGGAACGGGACCGTAAGAGTCCTCCCGACTCTCGGCGAGCCTTTTGCTCCGCTTCTAGTTTCATTACCGGAAGACGAGTATCGATCTCTCACGTTTGGCCGGCGCTCTCATTGCGCGAGGCGATTGATTCTGTCTGTCGGCCGAACGTCGGAGTAAAGTATCCTCAATACGACCAGTTTAAGCAATCATCCGCGGCCGAGCAACGGGGCATATTATTGTTCCACCTTCGCTAACCCCGTCCGTTCGGTTAAAATCCTACTCCGCCTTCCGTTCCTCATGCCGGCAAACGACGACGGATCAGGAAACGGGGAGCGAGAGGAAAATAAATGAGAGGATAGACAAAAGAAGGTCAGAGACGAAAACAGGAAGAGTCCGGGGGGACAGAGATGGATACGGGAATAATAATAATAATAGTTGACTCGGAAAGACGCGGAGCCAAAGGGGAAGGCGAGAGGAGCAAAAAGAGGCGAGCCAAAGAAAGCTGAGGAAAAAGAGAATGCCAGGAGGGCTATGAGTGGAACAGAACGAGAGAGCGAGAGAGAGAGAGAGAGAGAGAGAGAGAGAGAGAGAGAGAGGGAGAGAGAGATGGAGTGAGGGAGAGGCAGGAGGACAAGCGGGACAGGACAGGAGGGGGGGAGGCTAGAGAGATATTCTCTCATGCTATTATCCCACTCGAAATGATTGGTTTTGCCGGCATAATGGCGTGACCCGGGCAATAGCTTGGAAAAACACGCGCGCCAGCCCCGGGAACGCGAGAAGAAGACTCATTCGCGTTCAACACCCCCCCAAGACGAGCCGTTCTACGCTCGAACGGCAACACAACAATGCCGCGAAAGGGGAGGAGACCTCTCTCCGGCACGGAGAAGTTAATCGCCCAGACGTGTCTGCGTGCCGCGTACGACATAGGAAATCGCTTACTCCGGCCAAGCGAATTTGCATCTAATTGCGATCGACTGCGAGCGTTATCGAGACACGGCCATTGTTGGTTAGCAAATTCAGCGCTGGAAGTAAGCGCGGGACGCGAGAGGAAGGCGCGGTTGCTTTTCCTTCCCACTCCCTTCCGCTTCCTTCTCGCAGGGTCGAGAAGCTGGAATTTTGCGGCACGGACATTTCGATCCTCGCAGCACGTACTGTGGCTAATGAAAGACCGCGATAATGAGGGTCATTGTCTGGCGGAGGACGGTGGAGCGAGCTGTTAGTCAGAAACTAACAAAATGTGCCGTGTTCGACGGATACGTAGTACGATCGCGAAGCGAGTCGATACTGCATCTGCTTCTCCGTTCGGATCGCTTCTTTTTTTTTAGGAATATCAGGAATGGCCTGCTAACGGCCTGGCAATGGCTTCCAGGAAGCAATATCAGCAAAGTCGCCAGGGAGTGACACCCCTCGCTTTCCTTCGGAGTACTGAAAACGTAACTGTCCGTCAGGCCCGTTCCTGGAAGCGCTTCGAATCCGCAACCTCGATAAAAACGATTCCTCAGCCCCGATAACATTGATACCGAGAGTCCACCCTATCCGACACCTTCGATCCGCGCACGATATCGCCGCATAGAGAAATCGAAAATTCCAGAAGTACGACTTCCATACCACCCCCCTCGCGCCGCCCTGTTTACCATAGCGTTATCCCGGCCGCCTTCCGACGGAATAAAATAAACTCGCGACCCTCGTGACTCGCCGTCGAAGACGGAGAAGGTCGACGCGCGATACGAATATTTGTTTGCCGTAGATTCCCCGGAGGAAGCAGCGGCTGATAACATAGAGGCTCGCTTCAACTTCCACGCCGGTCCCTTTTTCCGTCGCACGTAAACGAGATAAAGAATGGGCGCGCGCGCGCGCGCGCCAGAGTGCCTCGGACAAAAGATTCGCTTTTGCGCAGGTGACGGACGCTGAAAAGGCACACGACAGCGCACACACGGAAGCTGGGCCAAGCCGGATGGGGAAAGCTGCGTGGCCAGACAGTGCACTCGGACTCCCCGACACCCCCCCTTTTTCCAACCGCGCCGATAACCTCCCATGTTAATTTCATGCAAATATCCGGCCGACAAATTGCATTTCCATTGTAAATGTTGTCGTCCGGGCGACGCTCGGGTTTTCGCGCTTCCGCGGCTCTTTATTGTTCGACGACAATGCGCGGCCTCTGTCCATGCGGGGGAGGTGGTGGCTACGAATTTTGCGGGAGTTTATTACGTCTGCCGGGCCAGAAGCTGGTTCGCCGACCGGAAAAAGACCTTTCGCCGCATTTATTTTGCGCCGCGAGCGCGTAATGGCAGGTAACGGTCTTTTCGTCCAGTTTCGGACGAGCGTTCTGCCGGGGCGAATGTCTGGCGGTGATTTTAAGCGGGGTTTACATGACCTTGACGTCTGTTGACACGTCACTTCGGCCGTTGAGATAAGATGCGTGACTTTCTTCGAGACTTTCGGAATGCGGGGCCCGTGCGGGCGTGGGAAATGGAATTTTATCGACTGCCGAAGGCGCTGTTTTGCGAGAATATGAAAATCGATAACAAACCGCTTATCGCGGAAGTAGGTCAGCCGGCAAAGTGCAACAAAGCGACCTGAGAACCTGAATCCGCCCTGAATCTCTCTCTCTCTCTCTCTCTCTCTCTCTTTCGCTTTGTTTCTCTCTCTAACTCACTTCCTCCGAGCATCGCAGACCTGCGACAAATCAATAACTTCTGCAAAGCGGAAAAAGGCGAAGGGGAGACAATCGCAACGGGAAATTTGGTGATTGCCAGGGTGGAAATAGAAGAAAAAGCTCGGCTCTCCAATTAGCGGAGTGAGGAACGAAGGAACGTCGGGCTCGGCGAATGTAAAAAGTCGGATTTGCGCGGGGCATTAATGCAAATTGGATCGATAAATCTCTAACCTAAGACTGCAAAAAACGGCCCCTCGCCGCGAAGGCAGGAAAGGCACCCGTTGTTTTACCCCGGCAAAAGAGGCCTTTTGCAGAAACCGGTAATTCTGTCCGGAGGAGGGAAGGAAAAAAAAAAGGGGGAACGCCGAGGCGGTAACTAACATAAGTACCTTTTGTCCCGATGCTTTTAGAGGAATTAGTGCCGGCGGATAAGTCCACAAAGTGGCCTTAGAATGTCACTTCGAATTCCGTCCGGCTCGGGCACTGAAATGCGCGGGCATCGAAACTATACGGTTCCACGTCTTCTGAGCCTTCTCGTCGTTAGTCATCCCCAGGCATCTCGACCGATTCTAATCACTTTAGAATAACAACGGACTTATTCGTCTCCGCCTCGCCTCCGTCATCCGGCGGAAAATAATCAGCGTCTCAAGTGCAACTGAACGCCGGCCGCGCGACTTAATCAATCATCCGGGGAGGACGAACGATGGAAGTTTCCCTAGGTCACCCGTTTCTTGTCCGTGCACCTGGGGGTCTTCCGCGTCGCTGAAGAGCCTTCGGGAGGATCTCGGGAAGCCATAAACCACGATATCACTCTCCTCCCGACTGCACACCGGCCGAGCGAATCTGCGCGCAACGCAGCTCTCGGCCCCGTCGGCCGCCATCTTGCACAACGAGAATCGCAGTTTTTTTCCCCCGCCATGCACGCGGAGCCCTCGTGCGCGACGGGGGATGGCATCCCTGAATGCCGGGAGGACTATCTTGATCTAGGAAGGCACGGGAAGGATCGCGCACCTATGTACGTCTGGCAAGGCCCCTATGTCGCTCATGAGGGTACTTCTTTCGTATCGCCTTATGGCGGATTTCGAAGCTAGACGATCGTATCGCAGGCCAATTATGTTCGTCCCCCTCCTCCCCCAACCACCAGTCTCTCTTGCCTATCGATCACGGATTCGAGGATAACGGAGTTTCGTCGGCGAGCGGAGCTGACTGATTCTTTGAAATATCGATCGTAAGCGAGAAGATGAGGGTGGACACGTGAGGGAACGAGTTAACGTCGCCCGACAGTAGGTCCTCAATTTGTGCCCGGGCACGGACAAGTTTCGGTCGATTGCTCTTGGACGAGGGCGAGGGCAATTAATTAGGAAAAATTGTTACTTATTGCCGGAGACGCGGTGTCGACGAAGCTCGCGCGGGCTGATGTTTAATGCATCGACTACCCTGCCGGACAATATGATCATCTCAACGAGTCATTAAGCAAAATTGGAACCCTAAATGAACCTAGATTAAATTCAAAGAATGACGTCGCTGCCTCACAGTCTTATCAACCGAGGCTGACGATCAAAGTTCCGTCAACGTAATATACTGAACCGCCACTCTCCGCCGACTTTCGAACTTTAACCGTGTCTCGCTCGATCTTTCCCCGCGCAGGTGAAGGTAGCCATCGGACGACCCTTTCGACGACTATCGCGACGAAAAAATTAATTAATTAAAACTTTTCACCTATCCGGAAGGCAAACTTTCCGAGCCGATCGATACGACAATTTTCGCAAGCGAGTCTCGAATTAACCCCCTCCCGTTCCCTCCCTCCGCCCCTCTCTCGAAAAGTTCGGTCTAGACGTTCGAGCTCCGCTAATTAAAGCCCGCTTCACCTTTTCCCTGGACCCTTTACACCGTGTTTCGCGAAAGGATGATAATCCCTCGAGTGGCCAACGGGAGTTTCCTGGGGTCTCGGCAACGAGTGCGGCCCTCGTCCCTTTTAGGGTTGCGCCGAGAATGGATCCTTTCGAACGATTCAATTAAGGGAATACCCCGTGTCGCTCGACGCCAGGGGGTGGGGACAGGAGGGAAGGGGGTGAACGGAACGATGGAAGGGGTCGAGGAACAGGATCCTCGCGATGCGTTTCGAGGAGAATAGTCAATTATTGACGCTCGTACGCGGACTAAGCACGCTCAATGTCCCGCCGTCCCGATCTTCGTCCCTCTCACCCCCCTCGTTTCATCCCTCTCGCACCCCTCTCAACTCTCTGCCGCCTACGCCGTCTGGCCGAATCTCGTGGCCAATTTCGTGGCCATTGTAATGGTCGAATTTAGCAGAACGTCGGAACGATCGTTAATTTTGACCTGCCAGACGTACGATCTCTGCGACGGATGGAGGAGGTCGATAAATTTCCTTTTCGGGACGCACCCGTTTTTCCGTACGGCACGGCAAAAAGGTGAACCGTTCGCGAGGCGGCGCGGCCGAGTTGCGTCACGAAACTTACTCTGCGGCAGGACTGTCCGGGGGAACGTTCGATAGTAGGCTTTTTTCTCGGCTCGGCCGAAGGAGCTCTGCGGTGAATACGGTTCGGCGGGACTTTAAATTCAGAGGACGTTACCGGCAGGCGGGACGGGATGAAAAACTTTCCGGCACGTAAGGATCGCGGGGAAGAACTTCTGATAGTACTTCTGCGTTCGGTCAGCTGGCCTTTTCGATCGCCGGTCTCGCTATTTTTCAGCCCCGAATACGTGTCCAACTACCGTCTTATCGGACTCCGCTTAACACATCGGCACACTGTGACTCGATCAGAAAGCTTCCCGGCGAAAGCTCTGAAACTTCTGGTAGGACCAAGGTCGCTCGCGTAAAGAGGCGAAAAGGGGAAGGAATCAAATCCCAAAAAGAGCCGTTTAATGGCGCCTAATGCGCAGTGCGCGTCGGACGAGGTAATTTCAGTGGGGTCAAGCAATTTGCGATGATCATTCCGCCCAACTGAAAATGGGACCGCAGAGAGATGCCTAGCCCCGGCCCCTCGAGTCGGAGTCAGCCTGAAAGCCGTTGATATTCCGCGTCTAAAGTCGCGCAGGAGCCCAGCGCCGGAAGGGAAACTCGCCGAGAAGCACGAAATGTGCCATGGGCTGCCAGCGTCCCGACGTCCGGAATGAAATTCCCGCGAGTCCGCCGGCCCGATATGCACTTACCGATCCAGGAAGCGAGAGAGACCGCAGAGACAGAAGAAGGACGCGGAGTGGGCAAAGGACGGGCATGAGAGAGAGAGAGAGAGAGAGAGAGAGAGCGAGAGAGAGAGAGAGGGAAGAGAGAGGGAGAGAGGATGCAGAGATTGCGAGCGCTGGACAGCGCGAGATTCCCGAACGATTCCCCCGAGCGCGTAATTTCTGAAAAAGTAGAATCCGCTCAACGGGATCGCGAGGAGTCTTCTACTTTGAGAGCAGCTTGAGAGGATCGTCACCGGCGGCTTGTCCGCACTCGAAAGTACAAGAGTCGGATGGAAAAATGGCGTACACTTAGGTCTGCTGGCCGTTGATGCTGGGATTTCTCAAAGAACCGAGTGAAAAAAGATTGGGATGAGGAAGGATGACGCTGAGGGGATGTACGAGTGGTGACGCTGGAGTGTCTTTCGGAAAAAAGTGGAGTTGAGGTGTAGGAAATGTAAAGCTGATAAAGCTCTCCGGTGGTAAAACACGATTGGCGAGGTTGCCAGGAAAAACCAGACACGGAGCTAAAATGGACTGAAGCTGACAAAGACGAAGGTAGAATATTAGCCGAACGTGACCTCTTTTGACATTTATCCAAAGCCAACGAACAACGTTAATACGCAAAGTACGAAGATCCATCAGAGAGCCGCAGATCCAAGAACAAACACAGCTCGCGAGAGACAGCAAATTATCTACCTACATCCTCCTTCTCTAATCTCAACAAACAACCGACTAACCACCCATGTAACCCGGCGCGAAATGAGCAAAGGGCCGTCGCGTAAAAAGTAGCGGGATAGTCCGACTAGTTCGTAAGAAGCGAAAAAGTAGCAGGCGGATTAGCGAGGGAAAACGCGAGCAACGAGGCTAGGTTGCAGCCTGGCGAAAAAGTCGCGACAGGGTTGGTACGTGGCTCATGGAAGGCGAGGCAGTCAGTCGAGCGAGAAAATGTAACACGATCCTCAGCCTCCGCGGGCTAGATAAGGCCCTACGTACGCACGCACGTAGGTACGTATCGCCCGTACGGGCCCAGGGTCCGTATTACGCGGACGCACGCATTACCCCGCCTATTTGCGCGCGGCAGACGTATTTGATAGAATTTCTGCGTATCCGCCGTATCTGCCGGCCCGGAGTATTTACCCGAGAACCGCAAATGCAATTTTGGCCCCGCAACGTTGGAGGAAATAAAGCGATCGGCTACGTGGCCTGGGCCAGGGCACCCGGCGAAGCATCGCGCGCCCATGATTAGCAGCATCCAGTGCGCGCGTCGTACGTGCGCAGGAGGATCAAAGGTGTCGCGGGACACACGTGCAACCGGCTGCACCTGGCGCTGTTCTCTATTAGTATTCTACTCGCGGAAGTATCAGCGTCGTCGGAGGGGGGAAAGGGCAGGACCACAGGGCTTGGAAAAAAGTTATACATAAAGGCCGCTCGTAATCGTGACAGATACCAGTCCGCGGTTACGGTTACGGTAAATTGCCCCGGGATCGGATCCTAAGTCAGTCGCAAAGTAGGTGGAGAATTAAGTCGACCTGCCCTTATGGGGGGGGGGACGTTGTTTCATGGGTGGCTCGTCTTCATTCGCGAGTCCGAGCACTCTCGTTAGGAGAATCGAGCCGTGCGAGATCGGCCCCTGTCGCGGATTAATTTTCATGTCCCGCCGTCTGACGCGTCGCATCCCAATCGCCGGGTAGATCCGACGACCGTGTCCCACCGGCGGATAAGGCTCGACGGAAAAGTACCGTTCAATTAAAAACAGCCGGGCATCGTTCGTCGGTATAAAACGGTAGCTCACGACCGCTCTAACCGGCCAATTACGAGCCGTCGCGTATACGCGTATATCCCTAATTAGATCGAGGATCCCCATTATTACTCTCGGCATCCGCAGAACTGTTCGTCATCGGGCAGCTTCACCGAAATAACTTCAATCAGGCCTGCGCGATAGGCCACTCACTGTTCATTCTCAGCCACTTAAATGTCCGTGGACCGGAGCGGCGCGAATTAACTTTTATGCCTGCCCATTACGAGGCGTCGTCGGCTTTCCATTAGTCCGCGATTGAAACGGGACCACTGTCGGTATTCGTCATCTCTCCCGACGGCGAGAGGTGGCGAAGCGCACAAAGAGTGCGCAAAGACTACGCAAAGAGTGCGCAAAGACTACGCAAAGACTGCGCAAAGACTGCGCAAACTGCGCGCTCGAAGAAGGAGCCGAGCAATAAGCGACTCCGACGCGCGTAGACGGCAAATTGTTAGTATTAACTGGAATACGAGGCGAGATAGGAGGAAGTCAAGTTGATGCCCTTATCGGGAGACGAAGGGGCGTACAGTTAACCGAGCTCCCGCGTATAATTGATGTCTCCCGACGTAGACAAACGGGATCGTTAGCGCAGCGGAATGCCTGGAGAGCGCACGAACAACGGCGCGGAGAACGTTAATATTGATGCGACATTTTAATTAGCCGCCGAACATCGGGATATTACGGGGACGTCTCCATTGTTCCTCGTTTGGCACGTCGCATGTTCGCCGTGCGCGGAAGACACACGTTAGACGAGCGAAGGTACATCGTCGCTGACCTCATTTCCAACCTACAACTATACGCGCAGATCATTTTTGTATTCCATTTTTTTACTCTACTCTTTTACTGTGTATCCGGTAAGTGCTATGGAGAGGGGTAAGTTTCGTATAATACCCGAAGAACATTGGACCCGATTTTCTGTTGCTTCCGATCGGCGCGAGGATGATCGCGATTATCGGCATCGCAAATTAAATCAGGGAGAGGAGAAGAATCGAGCGGCTGCACTCTTATCGGTGGAGTGACGTCAATATCGGCCCGCTCGTTCCGGGACAATGGGGAGCGGGTTAGAAAAATCGCCCGCTGACGTAATTAAACCTACAATGGGAAACTCTGCGCTGCCCCAGCGACGACGGCCCGGACCGGCTTAATTAAAAACGTCCCGCGAAACGCATCGGGACGCCTCTCGAGAGGACGATCAAAGTCCAATTCCTCCAACCCCTCGTCAACCGGCCCCCGACTCTCATCGCTCCAACCTCCACATTTTCCTAGCACGACCTCAGCTCCCGCGTGGCAGAAGCGAGTCGCGGCTAGCTCAGGAAAAAGAGCGGAAAACGGAGAAAAAAAAAAAGAACCAAAGTTCCGGCTGCCGCTTCCTGCGCAACGCTCAAGGTCATCTCCGTTCCTCCATCGGCTCGCCCTACTTATCGGCGGATTGCATAATCTCCTGCGTTGCCTCCTGGCAGCACTAATTTATTACTCAACGATCATCTCCGCTCGGCCGATCGACGATCGCGCGGGTGGAATGAGGATGTCCTCTCTTCCCTCTTTCGTGCCAGGGACCCTCTCACAATGAACCGGCGTCCCCCCAGCGTGCGTGGAGGGCAAAAAAAAAAAGAAGAGGTACAGCGCGCATCATCGACGTCGGCAGGCACTCGAGAGTGCCTATCGGAGTGCAGCACGAGGCCATGCGAGGTCCGTGCATGCGACGGTATATCGCCTGCATTATGCGCCGGCGTGGGGAACAAATTGAGAGAAGAATGCGCGAAAACACTCGAGCGTGTTGCCGTCAATGAGCCGTGCAATGATCGCGCGATGCACGGCCGGCCGACTCTCTGTCGAGAGAGAAGGAAATGCCGGTGACGGCAGTTAGAGTCAATTTCGATGGCCGACCCGCTCGTCGGTAGGATAGACGCAATTTTATCGTGAGCCGCTCGACAAATATTCCGTCGGAGAAACTGTTCCTCCTTTCCGGGCGCGTCGATTTGCGCGGAGAATTATCGGGAAAATCGATAATGCGCTTCGCGGAGTTTTCTGGGGTGACTTACGCGGAGGAATGGATTTATTGCGGAAGTTGGCTTGTTGATTTCCTGCGGGAGGTCGAGTAGGTGTAACTGTGAATTATAGGTACAGGTAATCGATGACGGTAAATAGGTTCGGATTTAAATGAAGATTGAGGTTTCGATTCGATAGCGTGTCTTTCGCAGGAACAATGAACGGCTGTACAATGATAAATTCGATGCTCGAATTCGGAAAACTGAGCCTGGCGTTCACTCGTAAATCTTGCTAACGATCGATAACCTGTAATATAGGTAATGACCGGAGCGATACGGGCGAAAAGTGTGGTGTTTGACGAGGAAAATTGAGAGCTTAGTCAATGTTGACGGAACGCCGCAGGGACAGGGAGAGTTTTATGGGTATTAATCGACAGTCGAGTCGAGTTTTACAAGCCGGTGTACCGCCCCCGAAACGGCTAATTGTCTCTTTCGATGGGAATTGGCCGAGATTAAGCCGCCAGACGTGTTGCGCAGATTCGTGACAGTCCCTCGCGTCAAAGTTGCAAAACGTTCCTGTCACGCCGTCGACCCCACGCGTATCAGGAACACGTCAAAAACAATCAGAGTACGTTGCCGGCCACGGCCTCGTAGCTAAAGAACAACGCTGGAAAAGTTTCATTTTTCCGTGGAACCCGACGTAACCCATTGTCGTTACACAGACTGAAATGTTGCCCGTGACACGAGCAAAAAAGCATAATACTGTACAAAGCAAACTGACCGAATAAAGGAACAGAATCTTTTACCGGAAAAATGTGAGAAATATGGCTGTCGGTTAAAGTAACCGTGAACTATTTCGAACACGAAACTTATCTAATCAGCTAACACATCGTGCGTATACTGCAAAATGTTCGCATCGTCGATAAATGAGACTGCAAAACGCCGAGTCCCTCAACTACTTCCTCTGTCCCTCTCGTTCCCCGCCTTAATGCCCCACTTTACGAGCAATCCTATTGCCATCCAACAGGTTAGGCCGAATAACCGTAGAGGTGTAAACACTTGTTGAGCATCGCGAGCGCTCCACAGAAGCGGAAAAGTTCTTTGCCCGACGTCGTTCGCGCACGCCGAGGCACGCGTTTCGTTTCCTGCTTAACGAAAAAACGTTCAGAATTCCGGCGCGCGCGCGATAAGGGATTACAATGGCCTTCTATGCTCCCGTAGACACAATTGGTGCGCTGTGCGCGAAGAACGAACACACGGAGGGTGGGATCGGGTAAGCTAATCTCATCCGATTAAGGCATCTAAACGATATACAAGGGACGCAACGATAAAGACGCGAGCCGCGCGACGTACGAGTAATTTAGCTTGCAGAGGGGGAAAGAATTTTCGTCGGGAAACTTTTAATGGAATGCAAATGCGAGTGCCGTCCGTATAAACTTGCGCTAAACCATCCCTGCGCGGGCCGGAACTTAAGTGAATTATTACCGAGCGTTGTGCAAGCCACGGCGGAAAAAAAAAGAAGGGAAAGAGTGGGCAGGAGTGGGGAAGAGATGGAAGCGTTTGAGACGCTCTGGGTTGCAATTACCGCGACCGCTAACTGGGCAAAAATGACCCGCCATGCCGACGGACCTATTTGCCTACGGTTTTCGTGGCATCGAAACGATCGGCGGGCACGAGTTGCGAAGCATCACATGCTCCCGGATCGGCCGACGTTGGAGCTCGGAAGCCGACGATTCAGGGTTCTAACCACCGACTATTACCGGGTGTTATAAAAATCGGTACCGCACAGAAACCCTATACTGAATCGGACCGACGGTAAGCTCGGACTCCTTCCTGCACATCCTGCTTTCTCCGCTTAATCGATCACCCCGCTCCTGCGAGCCGTGCCGTGGGGCCGCTCGAAATAATTCGGTAGATATGATCGATCGTACATGAGCCCGCTAATTGCCGTATTTCGCTGGCCGACAAAGGCAACGTTAAATCTACAGGGAGTGGCGCACGGGAGGCCAATTTAGTCGCTGCCAATTATTAAATAACCCTCGCGTACGCATGCGATTCGAGTCTCGCGAAACGGCAGTCGAATCAGTTTTCTCGTTTTCTTCTCTTCGCCCTTCTCTCCCTACCTACGCCCCTCCTCCCTTCCTCTGTTCTCGATGCGCGAAGGATTTCGCGTTAAGTAAGGGGGGCGGGCCAATTTAAAAAGGCAATTTACGCACTTCACGCGAACTGACAGAGTCGACGTTCTCGTTCGGCAGACGGCTCTCGTAAGAGAGTGGAGGATGGAAGATGGAAGATTGAGAGGAGGAGCGTCCGAGGGGGCAATTTGGCAATGTACTCTGCCGACGATCGCGAGACTAGAACTTGCCACCTCGCTGAAAGCCTTCTTTCTAGTCCCGACGACGCGGATCAGCTTCTCAAACACGTTTATCTCCATCTCGCGTACGGAACGGCGCACATTTATGTAATACGCTGCCGCTCCTGACCTATATCACCTAAGGCAACTTAATGGACTCGCATACAGTCGACGTTTCACAACGCCGCTCGCTAAACTCGGTGGCAAATAAGGTATCCGAAAACAACTGAGCACTGTAGTTCGGAAAGCTGCTCTATCCGCCTTGAGCGAACGCTAATCCCTAAACGCGAACGTACCGCATATCGAACGCAGGCCGAATGTTCGTTTAGCCCATTACTGCTATTCTCGTTCAGCGGCCATACGTAACTGGCTCCAATCTTAGTTTTCTTCCAACGAAGAGTAACGTGTCATTGCCGTATAATGGAATAGTGGCGACTGCTGGCCGCTACGAGAGCGGACAGGTTACATGTGTCATTACATGAAGTTCATTAGGCAGAGTCATGCTTAAACGGTTGATACGTGATAATTGAAATACGCGGTGTGTATGTGCGCATCCCATCAGCGAACCGGTGTTCCCTTCGGCTTAATTATATCCCACGGGATGCGCAGCGTTGAAAACGAAACGCCTCGGTCCCCTGTATGGCTTAACCAGGAGATTAACAAGTTCGCGATCCGCCTTAACGTTGCCTTAACGCGGACGGCGAGCATTAAGGCATCCTTTATCCGGAAGTTAACCCATCCATTCAGCTTCCGACGGGGCTTCGTGCGTTAAAGCGGAACTGTTCGCTTGCCCATAATAGAATATGCGCGGAAAATTGATTCAGGCGGAAGAATATCTTCTAATCTAAGAGTGTCTTTCAACGTCAGGGCAGATGGACACGCCTTAATCTGAGAACATTTTCCAGCGGCGAACGAGCTCCGCGTATTTAAATTGTGAATTTCAGTTTCCGACAAGGCCTCTGTCTAATAATCAGGATCAAAGAAAACGTTGCAGATAAACATTGTCGTGACCTGAATATTTTATCTTTCAATTCACCGAGTGAGATTCGGGAAGCGGAATATATTTTTATCTAAGCCGCTTAGCATTTTCCTTTCGTTCTCTTTTGAACGCACTTTCTCTGTGTACCGAAAAATTAAGCCACGCTAATACTCAGTTCGTGGCACTTTGTTAGATGTGGTGCACGAGTGCGGCTCGTTCTGTTAGGCAAATGCATGTTCGGAGACGGTAGATATGCGCACAAGCGATTAGTAAACATGGAATTATTGGGAAGCGGGTTGAACGGAGAGCAAAGCTTGAGGCAAAATGGAGGTAGAGTTGGGGATAAAAATTTGGAGTGGCTTTGTTCATCGAACGGTAGGTAGGTAATGTTTGAGGTTAGGCCAACGTCAGAATGTGGAACAGCGAAGTAAGCAATAGCACGCAATACTGTTAGAACAGACCGCTAAGAAGAGGACGGCCAACAAAAGTTGACAAAATTGAAACATCCGTAAAAATTGTAGAAAAGTTCTTGGCAGAAAAAAACATAACGTGAATATACAGAAGATGATCAAGAGTACAATGGAATCAGCAAAGCATCAGGTGGTTATAAATTAGGGAAAAAGCAAGGAGAAAAAATAATGAAAGATATTTGACCTTCTCATTTAGAGAATCTGCGTAAAATAAATAAAAGATAAATAATACTATTCGTTTTCACGGAGAATGTTCATCGATACTTTGAGTTTGCACTGTAAAGTAGGCATTGCACATTTATAGCTGACCCTTTGAGCAACGGTTACTATCACCTCTTATTGTTACACACTTCCATTGTCTTAACTAGGTACAGCAAAGTCATGATATATCGTGAGATTCATAACTCTCGATACTCAACCACGTAACGTTCGCTGTGCCTAATGCACAGTACGTATTTCAGAAGTCTTACACCCAGCGACCTATGTGTGTCAAACGTTCCTGCCCGTTGTGACCTAAGCTCGTGGCAAGAAAACGAAAAATTGGCGAGTTCCGTTTTATACCGTTGAAAGGTCGTGCTTCATTGCACGATGTTATCGTTCACTTCGCAAGTGGGTAATGTCCCAATACGCGGGAGATGGTATGTACCTGACTCTGGATCGACTCGCCGGAAGCAATAATCTAAATGAATTTTCGGAAAATGTGTCGACCGTTATCCGCCCGGACAAAATGAAACTTGCGACACGGTCTCTCGTACGTATCTCGACAAATGACTATATTACGAAGAGAAATATCCAGATTGACCTTATTCTGTAACAGAGCCACTGATTACGGTAACGGCTTTATTAAAAATAATCTCATGGGCATTGGTACGACCCATATGCATTAATACCCTTTACAACTTTTGCGTTTAATTCCACAGTGACGTATGTGCTTTAATTGAACTAACACTCTATACCTGAATATTAACAATGACTGTACACGTTGTATTTCCATAACAATATGTTTGTTAACATCGGACATACAATTAATTGGCCTACATCCGTAGAACGACGCAAATATCTCATAACAGACTCAACGGTATACAGAATGCACGTTGGCTCTGTACACAGTGTGCAGTTGCGTTATTGAGCCTTCATAACCTGTACTACGTTCCGATCAAATCTATCAGCGAGCGAACGGCAAAGTAAACAGGATGAACAAAAGAAAGACTCCCCCATTACACTCCCCATGCGATATATATCTGGTGAATGACGCACACTAATAATCCTCTTTATGACACGTATCTCCGTTCGATAGCGAACATACTAGCAGACAGAAACCGATTTAATAGGATAACTCGGATTTTCAACGAAGCGTGCATGTCCATGTCCGTGGCGTCAAAGAAAAATGATATTGCCCGACTAACGAGCGATTTGCGAGTAATTTCGTCTTTCTCTTCAATTTTACGTCGAAAGTTGCCGAACGAAGTTGAAATTCTTTGAAGCGCGCGTATTTTGTTCAATCGCGCGCGGAATTGGAAGCTTGACCGAAATGCAAGCCGCATTTTTGTGTAACCTAAAACATGGTCGAAATGAAGCTGAGACTCACCGTCATTACCCGACTGCATACGTCATTAAACAGGCAGATTTTACGGCCGGGAGAAACACCGCGTTGGTCCCCTTCTTTCCCGATGTACTTCGTCGACAGTCACTTTTTATTACCGCTTATTACACTCATTAATTTAAGCCGAACGACGCGAGCACATTGCAAACGAACGAACAGTTTCAAACGACACCACTCGACTACAGTGTCGCGCCTAACTTCAGGCCCTACAACAATTGACAATCAAGTGACGTAATTAAAAACTATTCGAAATTTTCCTTTACCGAAACTAACTTTATTGCTATCAAAAAATTCGATTCGCTCCCACATATAATTTAGGTACTTAAATTATCGATCCTTCCGAACAGTTTGCATCGTCCTAACATGACAACTGACTCGCGTTATGAGACAGTTTGACGATCGTATTGCAGCAGGCGCATCGATAACCGTTGCACTAGTCATGCGAATAACCCAATTCCGGCGTTCGTCTTACAAACGTCGCCCGCCGTGACGTTTACATACGTCCTTGGTGCTCTCGCATCAGAAAGGGATTCGCGAGCGACTCGAGGCAGCGAAACGCACTGACCCGGGCAAAACCTTCCGGATCTCCCCTTTCACCCCCGAGCCATCCCCCGCCGTGCCATCTGAATATTACATGCACGAGATTTAAATTGGGTCTACCTGTGGATCGTGACGCGGCTCTCGAGCGAGGTCGTCGTCTGCTGGTGATCCCGAGAGTTGAGCGCGGTGGGGACCTTGAGGAGGTCGCAGGAGGACAGGTATTGCCCATAATTGTAATAGTTCCATGCGTACCCGATACGCTCGTCCTCCATCATAGATTGCAGCAACCTCCCAGCACCGTTGCTCGCCGCATTGTTATTCTCCCCTGCACTGCCAGCACCACCTCTGCCACCACCCTCGGACAGGTGCCGAATCAGGGGTCGCCGCATCTCATAAGAGCGCTCGTAACTTCGACGACGGGCCGACCGATCTCGGCCTCGGACCGAAGGACGACCGAAGGACGACCGATGGACGACCGATGGACGACCGATGGACGACCGATGGACAACCGGCGCGATCCGGCAAATTCTCCGAAAAATTGACCCGAGCGCTTGAGAACCTTCTCGCACGAAAGGATGTCGGGGCTCTCGGCTCGATAAGGCGAATATCGATCGATTCGGTGAACGGCTCGATCGCGCGCGAACGGGAGGAACGACGTAATCACGGCACGAGTTCTCGCGAGACTGTGTGGGTACTTCTTCCGCGACTGTTTACGACAGCCCCTCCCCCACCGCCGACACCGACGGACTGAACCTGACCACCCTCGTTCCACACCGCCTTGTCGAGAGCTCTGACCTGGCGCGAGATGTCGAGCGCCGAAGTCGCGGGTAAGGAAGATCGTCTCTCGGCCGAAGGGTCGGCCGTATCGGTAGGGATCTGACGTACCGACGACGCTGGGAGCGACGAATTTCGTCAGAGATGGCGCCGCTAGCCATTGGGCGGAATTGTTCTGCCTGATTGGCGTCCGTTACAAAAGCCGGAAATCGGGTGAGTATTGTTCTGATGAATCTCATTATGTAAATTGCACCGTTCGCCAGATTCGATTGATCACGTAACGGTGGTCCATTTACGACGTTACATCGGTGTGGCACTGTTTCAGGGTCTGCGGAGGTGGCTGCGAGATTGGAGATTACGGACGGTCCGAGGGGGTTTCGTGCCGCTTGCCTTATGTAAGTAGCCTTATCGTGCTTGTAGATAATCACCTTTACGGTTATTTAAGTTTGCGTACGAAGGTTGGCTACGTCGCGAAACTAGTTCAAGTCGAATGATTGTTACGGGATTCGCCGGTTTTATTAGGGATTTTCACGAGACTGCGTGCCTATGTTATTGATTGCAAACCAGTAGGGAAACTGTTTCACCCTTTTAGAAGCCGAGCAAAAAGGAAGCGTCTTTAAACGTCGCTTGACACTCCGTAACTTCTAACGGTCTATTGACTGAATCATTACGCGCATTCGACTGGAAAAAGGAAGAACTGTCAAAGAATACCGCCGGCTCCTTCATCGACTGAGTGACATCTGTTGCTCGCCCGAGTGGACTGCTTTGCGAGGAATCGTAAAATTTTACGACCCCGTTCCGGTTTTAGCCACAACAGTTCGTAATTATTACCGCATACTACCTTGTTAGTCGAACGCGAAGGCAATAACTGACCGATAAACGTTATTGGCAAAAGTCGACGACGGAGAGAAGAAACGCTTTTCTCGACTCTTAATCCTATTGCGTCTAATATAGAAACTCTTTAACGTCAGTGGCGTCTCGGAAAAAGGGGGAAGGAAAAAACTGTGTACCAAGGAGCAACTTGTTCGAACAATCCTAGTATACGTACTTGCCGTGGCAGGTTGTTTGAACAGCCTGCCTTTATCCGATATTTTCCCGACGGACGTTAATTAATAAAGGGACACACGTGCTTCCAATGGTCGAACAATGCCGACATGCGATGACAGTCACGGGTGCCGTTCCGTGACTTCTTAAAATAGACTCGACCATCGACGCCTTTCGACGACATGATGGATCAAGCGGACATGGAGCTATTTCCTGGCGGCAATTACGCGCTGATGCGCTTATCGATTGGCCGCGAAGGGCGGGTTAGGCGCCCAGTTAGAAACGAGAAAATGACAACAATGCCGCAAGCGACGAAATCCATTATGAGTTACCCATCCCCGTTATAACGGGCGGACAGGAGTGCGTACCGCGGACTCATTCTCTTCTTCGCGAAAGAAGCGGCGAGCAATTTCATTGAGATCGATCGAA
Source organism: Anoplius nigerrimus (assembly GCA_914767735.1). NCBI lineage: Eukaryota > Metazoa > Arthropoda > Insecta > Hymenoptera > Pompilidae > Anoplius > Anoplius nigerrimus. Next base: position 14,235,514 of record OU612084.1, read on the forward strand.
AAGCTGACGAGAGCACGAGGAAACGAGGCTACCGTTTCATGCTTTAGCCGCAAATGTGCTACGATATAGACGTCTAAAACGTCCGGTGAGACAAATTCCGCCGAGTGTAACCGGCTCGCGGTAACTGTTAGACGAATGCTTTCAGGCACTTGACGGCCCTTATTCCGAACGCCGCAAATTGGAGGATGAGTGAAACACGATCGCATGGCTCCGGTGGCGAAGTTAATGAACCTGCGGTGGATGACGAACCGAAGACGTCGCGACGCGTTCTACGATAACTAGATCACGGCATCAGCTAACGAGAGAAGAAGCCACATGACGCGAACATTGTTACGTATTATCGTAATTCCGTTGTCTTCGATAATTGACTGCGCACAAGCCTTTACGGACCATATATTAGAATTACAATACTGAAATTCTTGGCACTAAGTCATATAGAATAGGACATAAGGAAAGGTGGTGTGTTCCCAAAAATTGTCGTTCCGTCCCGGATCCACTGGCGGACTCATCAGTAGGGCTATGCCAGTAGATCCTGCCCTAGACGAACGCGTTTTGCCCGGGACGAAACGACAATTTTTGGGAACACACCACCTTTCCTTATGTCCTATTCTATATGACTTAGTGCCAAGAATTTCAGTATTGTAATTAATCCAGGGTCATTAATTCCCCTTATACTCATATATTAGAATCTTCATTTTTTCACGCGCGTAATCTGGAGTAAAATGTTCCTATAGTCGTGGACGAGTGGTCAACGACCATCAACGACTGGCCATGAGGAAGTGATCTGATTCGCTGCTCATCGCACGGCTGCATCTGTCGAAAGGAGGACAATGCCACAGGATAGGTCTCTCTCAAATACCGTGTCGTAAAGTCAGGAGCTCCGAGACCTAGGCGAACGTCGCAAAACGAAGAGCGGTTGTGTTCTCCCTGAAAGGCCGAACGGAAATTATCGCGGAGCGATCGCGAACTTACCGGAGGAAAAAGTCATCAGGAAGCGAAGAGACAAGGGGCCGCATTGTACGTATTTGAAGTCCCGCGGAGAAAGAGAGCGACAGGGCTGGCGGTAGAGTCCGCTCACGTTTCATTACGTTACGTAAAGGGACGTCATAATCCTTGAGAGAGCGACGCTGCTGAGATCATTGACGTATATAAATCTTAGCGTTGCGCGTACGTCTTCGTCTTCGTACTGAGTCACGCATGGAAAAAGAAACTGTTAACCCTACGCTGCACTCGTCGGTAACATAACACGCCGTACACTGCGCGATCTTTGAATAACGCCCCGGAGCATTGTGCAAGACGACCCATTTCCATAATTGGACTCCCGGCACGAAAGGATTTTTGCATTCTTTTTTCGTGCCCTCGCCATTTAGCGGCGATCAGCGGCTTTTTCCCAATGCCTTTTTCAAACGCAGCTCCGGCTCCATTGATTTTGCCATTAGGCTAATAAGACGTTGTGACGTTGGCGCGTAACGGGTCATTCGAATCGCGCTGCGTACGTTCCGTTGTTAGCCGATCGCCGTTGACTCGGTTAGAATCGCTTTTTAAACACAGCCTGCGCGCGCTGACGTCAACGCGTAAAAGTAATCGCATGTAAGAATTTCAGTACCGCCGCCGATGCGGCGTTCGTGGCGATTTCCGTGCATCGCCGCCGATTCCTGGAAAGGCGGAAAACTTGGCATACTTTCGGTGCCGGACGCGCGGATCCCTCCGTTCAAGGTCCGCGTCCGGAAAAATCCAGCTCGCCGATTGATTCGCCGACGGACGGGCGTCCAATTAAATAACGATCTCGTCGCCTCCTCGCTTTTCCAGCCGACGGGGCGATCAACGCGCCTCTGTGCAACTATTCTTAACTCTCTGGGAGTGACTCACTTTCGCTCGCTATGGTTTCCTCCTCCCGGTGTCCCTCAAATGGTTCTTAGTTCTTACCTAATTACCACCTTCGCTCCGTAACTTTATATGGCGTTCACCCGTTGCGACGGAGCGTCGTTGTCGCCGTTCTAATTCGGTGGCTAGAGTTTCACGCGAGTGGTAGGAAGGATTCACGTGCTGCATCGTCTCGCGTTGAGAAAGAGGTTCGACGATCCGTGCAAATGTTTCCCCTTTCCCGAGCCGCGTTACAGAACAGTGTCAGGTATCGGAGAGCTACTAGGTTGTTGTAGCACGTGCGTTTTGTACCGATAACAGCCTGCGTGGGAGCGGATAATACTCGTGCTAAATGTATCAATTACAGGGAAAACAGGTGCTAGTCCATCTGTGCACTGTCAATGACAGATGTACGCTGACGCTTGATCGGCCGGGTGTCAGGATCGTGTGCGGATGGGTGTTGCGCAAAAATAGTGCGTCGCGCAGTAAATCAAATAGTTTATTTGTCGATTTACGTAGTCATAAAATATATCGATGTTGACGGTCAACGAGGTAACATCAATAGAGCTTGGCGCGTACGTAATAATAATAAATATGAGATGGAGCCGGACGTAAACTCGAGATCCGCCGTACGATCAGAGCGTTACGATCCGGCCGGGATAAAGGAGAAGAGAAGCGAAGAATGTGAAACGCAAGCGGGTGGGGTACGTCGAGGGACAATAACTGCGCATTTCCCATCACAGACGGGCGACGATAATCCATTACAATCGACTCCTCCGTTAACGGTACAGTCACGCGTGTAACATACAAAAATAGAATTTCACTATCGCAATACCGTCGCTCCGTTAGATTGAAGTAATTCGACATTGGGAAAGGCAGGTGAAACGGCGGAGGGCTTGGCGCAAGGAGGTAGGCGTCGAAATTGGATTTACAAGCCGGTCGAGGTAGGGGCGGGGGGAGGGCGGGGGGGGGGGGGGGAATGTTTCGAACGTAGCACCACAATCCACTTATCACTAAACGCGCGCATCAACCTAGTAACCGTACTGCTGTGACGTACAGCGGTGCGTGCACGTAGACAGCCTTGCGTGACACGCACGCGCTCGCATCCCAAAAACCAAACCCCCGGTGGGTGGGAAGAAGGTGAGAAAAAATAGAACTGAGAAGGAAAGTTTGCCGAAAAATTATGCGAATACGCCGTCCGGTAAGGATCGAAACGAAGAGTAACGGCGACGGACGCCGCACGGAAGAATTTTGACAGACCCCGCGACGAATTACCTCCGATTTCGAGGCTCACGCGCTGATTAATGAACGTTTCACAATCGACCAACCCAATCAACTTGGAACTCGCGACTGCGCTCTATGTATACGTACTTTAACGTATTGCCCGTACATACGCGTGTATATACCGCCGCTAGTCTTACCCGCATATATACACGCGCCTCCAGATATATTGTACGTAATATGCATATGTATATCGTCTCTACGTAGTAGGCGTTAACGTAACCAGTACGACGCCGCGGCTTTTAACACGTAATTGCGTAACGCACTATGCTCGAGCTACGGTCGGCCGTCCCACTAAGTCACGACTTGGCCCTAACGTTCGTCCGTTTTTTCAAGGTGGGATCGTTCTGGGATCGGAATGCGGAGAGGGACGAAAAGCACGAAGGGTCAATGCAACGATATGATCCCGAAGGCGGAAACGTAAGAGACGGAAAGTATTGGCGAAGAGACGGCGGGAGCCGATTCGCGTCTCCGGCTCGGGAGCGAGCCACCCGTCCCGCCGAACCTATCTGGGATTGAACGGTCTCGGAAGGCGGAATAAATCGTGAACTCAGATCTTTGGCGAACAACAATTAAATCTTGTACTTATATACAAACGAAGTGTACACATCATTAGCTTGACCCTCGATCCTTCGTAGGTGGGTGCGGGTGGGATATTGTAGGGCCACGCGGGCGCGCCTGTATGCGCGCAACATGGCGCGCAAGATGGCGCGCAGAGTGGCGCGCCGCAGCGATTCGGCCGCAGCGACTGTCGCGCGAATTGCACGCGTGCAGGCGCGGCACGGCTGCTATGGCGCGCTCCGCGTGCACACCCCTCGGACGAAGTCGTTTAATATAGAATCTATGATCCGTCTTGGGTTGTTACGGACGCACGAACTCTCTCTCTCTCCCTCTCTCTCTCTCGCTCTCTCTCTCTCTCTCTGACGCTCCGCGAAGACGACGCGACGCTCCCCAGGCTCTTGCCGGCCTAGCAGCCGACCTGGTGCAGCATCGAGGCCAGCCTGAAGACGCGCATCCAGGCGAACATGCCCGTCGACGGCGACCGGCAGAGAGCGTTCCTCATCGACGACGCGGACGACGAGTTCTTACGGTCCGTCGACGTCGAGTGCCGTCGCGGTGCCCTGTTCGGCGTTGCCTCCAGCGATGCCACGTCGCTCTCCGACTTCCTCTCCTTCTGCTGTTGCTGTTGCGGCGAGTACTTCATGTCTGCGGAGAGCACGGATCAAGGGGTGACCATTTATTGCACTCTATCTGGGAATGGGCGAACTTTGGATGCGTTTGAAGGGCTTTGAACATTGACAGGATGGAACAATTTTGTTGTTAGGTATGAATGTGTCGAGTTACGGGAGTGCACTGTTTCTTGGGGCGAGTATGCGGTAAGAGGTTCGTTGGAAGGATTTATAGTTTTGGGTCAAAGGAGGAACGTGTCGAGTTACGTAACGAGAGGGTGAACTACTTTTCGGCGAGGTTGACTCGTAGTTCCCTGTCTGAATGATAGATGCGGAAGGGGTGAACTGCATTGAGTACGGATTGGCAGCGACCAGATCGAATCTACATGTCGATTGTGCACCGAAGTACACGCGATGTCGAGAAGGATAAAGCGAATGCGTACTCGAGGGCTCGCGATTCAAGTCCCCGATATAGGGCAGCGAAAATGTGCCAGATAGGCGGAGAGCGAACAATCGCCGGGTGTCCGCGGGTCGATTTTGACCGAAGACTTCCACCGGCGCTAAGGTCAAGGATGAAGGCTCGCAAATGTCTAGGCCGAGATGGCGGATGCGCGCTCGTGAAAGTCTCGAGATCACGGACGACGTTTAGCGAAAGGTATGCGCGCAGGGCTCGGGCCATAAATATTAGGATGTCGCTGTAGCTTTCTCTCGGGAAGCCGTAATCGATCGCGCACGCCGCATTTTCTTTGCCACCCGCGCCGTCCCAGCGACAGCCCGCGCTGCGAGCGATATATCGCGTGCTTTTTCGATTATTGTACGACCGATCGAAAGTTCGCTCACTCGGCGCAGCCTGTCGCGACTGGCGCGGTTGCGCCAAGTTTCCCCATTTTCGTGCAGCTGTCGACGGAACGCTCTGCCCATTACGCCGTGTAATCGTTAATGTAGGAGTATCGCGATAGCGGAATCTGAAAAGGCCCATTTACGAGCGAAGTGTGTCGCATGCGAGGGAAGCAGTTCTCCAAAAGGATGCATATCAGGCCCGATATTATCCAGAAATGTTTTTCACGCTCTCCGGATACTGTCATTACGTTAAGCTGCGAGGGCAACGTGCACGCTTCACGGAACATGGACGTCGTAACTCCGAGGTACAGGATGAATTAGTTTTCGACAGGGCCAGCAGCTGTCGAGCGAGATTATCCGGTAACGAAGCGCGGTTATCGAGCATGTAATTACGATGTTACCTTGCGAAGCGCGATAAGCGATAAAGTATACGGCGACGCGCCGCGACGCTCCGATTTCCCAATCGAACGGCCGACGTCAGGCGCGCGCTCTGTCAGGGAAGTTTTGTAAATCATTTTGCGCATCGTCGCGTCATCGGGATTACACGGTCAAGCGCGATGGCGAAATCAGAGATTCGCGGAAAGTTTCACTCCGTTCCGCATTGGGGCCGTACGTAATATTTACCGATCGAACTCGCTTTCAGAGCGTGCATAAAGTGTCGCAATCGGTCTCATTGTTTACCCGCCCACCAATGTCAATTCTCGGCGAGGAACGTGAGGCGACACGCCGGCCCCGTGTGCCCGTGTTTGCAAAATACGCGCGTCGCACGCGAGCTCTCCCACACGCGATCCTTAACCAGGTAGAAAGAGTCGCTTCATTCTTTCTCTCCGCCTCTCCTCGTCCCTCCCTCTTTCCCCGCATCTCTCTTCCAGACTGAATAATTAATGTGCCCCAACCCCGGCGTTCTGCGGCATAGCGCAATAATGGGACTTTCTCGTATGTCACTGTACTACTTTTTTCTCACGCGGCCCGCGTCACGTACGTTTTCCACCTCCTTCGCTCCCGGCTTCGAAGCTGAGCGGAGGCGAGCGAGTCTCGACGAGCCGAACCGAGCTCGACCCTCCGCTCGAACATCGTCATCCAGCGCGTGCCCTAAAAAGCGATTAATACACCCTTGACGAAATGACTGTCATCGACGCGAGCGCGCGCGCGCGCGCTCCGACGCCCGCCAGGGCCGATATTAAGGCCTCACGGAACAAAATCGTTAATCTCGACCGGCGCGGCGAGATTTGCGGAACGACGAGCGGAGACACTTTTTACGTAAATGTCAGGTCAGCCTTGACTATGTTTATCCACGCTAACCGCCCACTCGGTCATGGCCGTCGGTCCATTATGCGCGCATTGCGAGCGGTCCGCGGACCGGGGAAGAAGCTGCGGCTCTCGTAGGAGCGGATCGACGAAATCGGACTGATATCGGACAGCGTGGGAGGTCCCATTGACGTTCCGTGCCGGAGGCAGGAGAGGTGCGGGACGTTCGAGCGAGGCGGAAAAACTGTCGTCCGCACGCTCGGACGCCTCGAACTTTAAACCGTTCCTGCTAATCGACGCCGAGTCATTGCGAGGCTTCGCTCGCGGACGATGTCGTTTTCATTCGGAATTGTTGCGCGACCGAATGAAGCCGAGCCTTGACGCTCGATCTCGGACGATGCCTTGATAACGGGCCAACTCCGCGGCGATCGCTTATCGTCGCTGCGGCCGAGAGACGTCAGAGATGCGGCCGAATTTCTCGTTTCCGGGATTTTGCGGCTCCCGACCCCCGCGCGTCCCGCTCTAACGTAGTGGGCGTTTCAAACGTGCCCACTGCGCTGGCCAGGAGGCGCACGCGCCTCTTTCGGTCAGCTGATTCCCTAGACCTACTTTTTGCCCGATGATGCAGGCTAGGAGCGATTGTGTGCGCTCAGACGTACACATGAATTTCGTTCGCTACCGTGCGATAGCGCGCGCACGCCCGTCTTTTCGTTCTAGCGTGTCTTCCATATGTATGTGTGTCTGTGTGTGTGCGGAGATGTATGTCGACGTAGGTGTACGCGCATGTACACGCGTTGGGAAACTCGGTGCCCTAAATCTTGTTCTCCGCCCGAGGCCGTCCTTACTCCTCCAGAAGCCAGAATATGAAATGCACTCGTTCCCACGAATTTCGACCTGTCCTCGGCTTTGATCGAATGTCAGAGACGACCACGACTTACCGACAGTCAACGCGTCGAAGGCTTCGAAAAGCGATGGGGGTCACTAACGTTCGCCGTAGTAGCGGCGTATAAATATTTGACCGCTGACCAGTCGGGAATGTAAATGTTTGCCGCACCGCCTTCTGTACTTCGCAGCTAACTGGCAACGCTAAGAGGGAGGCCGAAGTGTGTATACGGCGGCGGTATCGCGCTCCTGCACCGCCGTGAATGGGACGCGATGGAAATTGAGGATTATGTCATTACGGCGGACCCGGGCTGGGAATTATGATTGCGCGAAATGTGGCGCGTAAGATGCGACGTGAAAATTGTCCCTGTCGCGGCGCGGGCTTTCCTACCGTGCCATTACGGATCGTAGGCGAACAATAGGCGTGCGAGCGTACAAAAACTAATGGCGCACCTGCCGTTCACGTTTCCGCGGCCGACGCTGGGGCCAGACAAAAAAAGCGTGGATCCCAGCTTCCTTTACTCGAGGAACGTTCGACGAGGGTCACGAATGACAGTCGAGGAAAACGAACCGAACGCTTCCGCCGCGCATGTCGCATGATTTCCTATATACATCCTCGCGCGCCTAACATGACCTCATAGTCAACTGTATCAATCCTATAGTTCAACAAAAAAAGAAAGAAACAAGGAAATGTACTCTTACTACCCGCTCGAAAGAGTCCCGCTCGCGACTTCCTCGCGCGCCTATCACAACCTCATAATCACCTGTATCAATCCCGTAGTTCGAGAAAAAAGAAAGAAACGCGAAAATGTACTCTTACTACCCGCTCGAAAGAGTTACGCTCGCGACTTCCTCGCGCGCCTATCACGACCTCATAATCACCTGTATCAATCCCGTAGTTCGAGAAAAAAGAAAGAAACGCGAAAATGTACTCTTACTACCCGCTCGAAAGAGTTACGCTCGCGACTTCCTCGCGCGCCTATCACGACCTCATAGTCAACTGTATCAATCCCATAGTTCAAGAAAAAGGAAAGAAACAAGAAAATGTACTCTTACTACCCGCTCGGAAGAGCTCCGCTCGCGACTTCCTCGCGCGCCTATCACGACCTCATAGTCAACTGTATCAATCCTATAGTTCAACAAACAAAGAAAGAAACAAGGAAATGTACTCTTACTACCTACTCGCAAGAGTTCCGCTCGCGACTTCTCGCAGAAGGCGCGTGCCCGATCGAACGCGTCCCGTTACCTATAACAATCCCACACTTCCACCGTCCTTATCGAGCCCCGCGGCCAGTGATAACATCGCCCCGAGCAGAACAACACAATGCGTCCCAGTTCGGCGCCTGAGCGCGCTCCCCGAACGTAGCATCGCTCTCGATCGCTGTTTACCAATCGCGGAAGAGTCCAACCAATCTCAAAACTCTCGACGCGACCTCGCGCTATCGACGTCGAATCTCGTCGCTGACATTTTTCGCCGATTGCCCCGAGGTCAACCGCGCGTGCCAAATCATTCGATCCCAACCCCACCAACCCACCACCCACCTCCCCCTTTGCCCTAGTCCCCGAAGACTCTCGAATTACACGCTCGGCCCTGCGACACGCGACGCGCCAAATTTCGCGAGGAGAGGCGAATGGATCCGGGCGCCGATGAGTGAAGACAATGAAGACCGTGACGTACCTGTCTCGTGTGTCGCTCGGTCAATTCCTACGTCCTCGCGAGGAGGCGAACGTGAAACGGCTCCCGGTTGCTGCTCAAACCGTTCTACACTGATTCGAGGCGCTTCGTGTAATGTTCCGCGGAGCACGGCGACGAGGTGCATTCGCGCGACAGGCGGCGGGGGTAGGAGTCGTTGGGGAGAGGGCGCGATCGGGAGGGAGAGAGAGATATGGAGAGGGAGAGAGAGGGACGACAGTGAAGAGGAGCGGGAGAGAGAGAAGGAGTGAGACGGTCTCCGTCGAACGACGGAGGGTCGCAGGAGGTGGTGGGTGAAGATCGAGGCAGGCGGGGGTAGGAGTCTGAGAGAGGGCGCGATCTGGGAGTGAGAGAGAAGCGGGTTACAGCTGAGAGAGGCGAGAGAGAGAGTCGAGGACTGTCAGCGAAAGTGGAGAGGGAGAGCCGGCGCTCTCCGTCCGACCAACGTCGTAGGGTCGCAGGAGGTGGTGGGCGAACATCGGCGCGATCGTTTCGACGCTGACGCATGGTGGGGATGGACGTCTCTCTGCTCGTCCTCGTCGTGCTCGTATCCCGCAGCGCCGGCGCTGCATCGACCCATCGCTCGCTTCTCCAGCAGCGATTCGGCGACACCAGCGGATGCCAGCCGACACGCGCACGCCTTGCAGCTCGCACGGCACGTGACGGTGCCTTCGTCAGTGTCGGGATGCTACAGGACGCTACGATATGACGATGGGGGTCCTCCATGATCTCCGGCCGAGGGTAGAGGGTAGAGCAAACGTTTGCTCGAAGGAAGCGGACGGAGTCGTTTAGAATGTTGCTGTGGATAGCTTGCGGTGGCACGGTGGCGGCGAGACAGGTTTGTTTATGGGGTGGCTTTGTCCCGGGCGCTTGTCGCCGTTCCGGGATGAAGTTATTAGATGGTATCTTTGACTAGGGGGGGAGCTCGTGGGGCTTGTTGTCGTTTTTCGGCGCCGCTGGAACGAGATTTATAGGACGCAGGTTTCGGTAGGAGTATCGGCGATTGCGATGACGCGCGGATGAGAGGGATGGAGGTCGAGTGCCGGGGTAATATGTAAGGGCTTCGCGCCAGGAGAGTGATGAATTAGTGATAAGACACCGTTCCGGTGTGATAAATGCACGTCGCCTTCCGGTCACTCGATGGCTTCGGACAATTTCGGAATTCCGCCGCGAATGTCGGCGTAGGAACTGGGACGTTGACGGATTTATGCTGACGTTGCGTGAATTTTTATGCTTCTATTTTCCTCTTTGGTCATTCCGGTCACACGAGACCGGCGGGCATCGGCTGAAAAAAGCCGCGACTCGGTCAACCTAGAGCGTACGTGCTCTCAGCTGTGTTTTACGAAATTTTTGTATTCCCTTTTGCTCCTTCGACTTCGGTCGACAGCTTGAATTTCGCTTTGATTATTATGCGAGCGCGGACCAAACCGTATAAATCTGCAAACGGCTGAATTTCCATACCGAATGTATACGTTACTTTTGCAAACTTTTGCTGTTTGCTCTTCGGCAACTGAGTCGGCGAAGTTCGTTGCAGCAGTTATTTCAATCATGCTTCCTGAAGCGAAGCTCGGAATGTCAATAAACGTTAATGTCAGGCAAAGGACATCGCTACTGACTATTGACGTCGAGGATCGATTAACGGTTCTGAGATCAAAGTTTTACGAACTACCGCTTGTTTCAAACTCGTTTCACTTCTCCCTTTACCTGACAACACAGCGTCACTCCTATTCTCCGCATGCTCAGGTTATCAATGAATAAAGCTCTCGCTGCCCACGCGACACGTAGACCTTGCTCACCGTCGGATAACACTTGACTAATTTACACGGTTTTCTAAAATTGTCAACTTCCGCCCAGGGCCACGCACTTCGGTACGATGTCCCTCACGATTAAATTCCGTTCTGATTCTGATCGGAAATGAAAAAGGTTCCAGGCTCGCCTACGACGCAAGTTCGACTTTTGTGTCCAAACACGTATTAGGTGATCTATATCTACAGTCTTTCTGTCAGCCGTTCCACGTGACGTAACCGTATAAGGTCAAACGGAAAAATAGCACTCGTACATTAAGCAAACGTTGTTCCATGGAAAAAAGTTTAAATGTCAATGATACCCCGTAGACGCAACCTTCCTTCTTATTATTTTCGCCTAAAGTCAGTTTCGTTTTTACTAAGTACAACTCGACGGCCTACAGCATACCTACGCCAACGTAACTTTCCGCAACAGCGGAGAGAGGGACGCAAATAAAATTTGCCATCAATTTCCACTCCTTTCTGCACAGTTCGCGTGTAGTTCGGCTGGGCAGTCGAACAAAGTTGCGCTGGCTGCCGTCAACAGTAAAAATTAAAACGTCCCGAGGAGTCCCAGTATTCCTGCACCTCCGCCCCCCCCCCCCCCCGGTCTTCCCTCTGGCGAAAGTTTTTCTCTCGAACGACCCGCGAAACTGAGATAACGCAATAATAACGCGCGAAACTTTGCACCTCCCCCCAGGCATTCGCGACCAAAGGCACAAATAATGCCCCCCCGCCCCCGCCCCAGCACCTCTTTTTCGCACCCTTTTTTACGACACACTTTCGAGCGACCCGTCGAAACTTGGTCCCAGCTCGTACATACGTTTCTCGCTCCCTATATAGGTCAGACGAACAAGTCCGGCGCACGTGGCAGCTCTTTATCACGCTGCCATTCCGCAAAGGATTCCGCGTCCGCGCGCGCGCACGCAGCCACGCACGCACGCACGCAAAAGGTGACAGAACCTGCGGAGGTCCTGCACAATGGCGGTTAAAAATAACCGGAATGTCCTTTTACGAGCCGGAGGGGTGACGAAATGAGAGAGCCAGGGGTATGTTCGGTCCCTCCGTCACGGCGACCGACGTGCGCACCTGACCTTGGTTATTTTTACCGAGGCACCGTACATGGTCGCACATTTAGACGCCGCCGTTGGCCAGCGATAAATCTCGTGCACCGGCCAGAGCCACTCTGCACGTCCCGAGATGGGGGGGGGGGGTCCCCTGTGTGTGTGTCTGTGTGGGTTCAACGGCAAACAGCGAGGCCTGCGCGTGCATTATATCAACGCCATTATCTTCGCCATCAGCTGCGCTAACGCAGCCTCTAATTCCGACGTCTTAAAGGTTCATTCACTGCCGCCAGCGTCTGGGATCGACGTGTGCGTACGAGGCGCTCGATGCCGCGCGATACGAGCGTCTCTCTACATGCGTGTTATATACTGGCAATATTGCCGTAACGCGAGAGATTACGCAATCAGGTTAAACAAAACAGGGACTGCTAAGCGGTGACGGACGTACGCTCGGCACGCTGCTAGTCGACTGTGTCAACAACTCGAGCTGACGTCTTGCCGACGGATCTTGCCGACCATCCTGTCGACGATTACTTACGGCTTAACCGATCCTCAATCCGAGTCGGTGTGACGCGCGTGGGCTGTCGAGGCAAAAGGCTGTTATCGCTTACCTGTCGCCGACGTACCAGGTCGAGGCCTGCGGGCTCTTCGGCGTCGACGGACTCTTCGGCGAATCGGTCGTCGCGCTGTTCACTTCCGACTTCGGCGACGGTGACACGGAGATGCCGCTCTCCGGCGAGCGGGGGGATTGATTTCCCTTGCTCGACGAAGGCGGATGCCAGGAATACCTTGACTTAACCGACGGACTGCCGCTGCGGCGGGGACTCGAGCCGCCGGAATTCGAGCGGCTCGAAGGACTTTTTGGGCTCTTAAGTGCCCCGGAGCTGAAGACCCGAACGAGTCGCAGTCTCAGCGAGGTTTTCTCCTTGGCTTTCATCGCAAAAATATCGTCGTCGCTGCACGCCTCTTGCATGCTTTGCGCCGCTGCCTCACCCTGCATCGTTCTCACTTGCGCTAATGCACGAACACTGCTCGGGGGAAACTCGCGAATGACACCATTGACGGCAATGGCTGATAAGCAATACTGCGGATGTCGGAGTCGGTCGTCTAGCCGGTCGAATTTTGAATCGATAAACGGTTACACTTGTTATGTTCCGTGACCGAAGGGTACGCGAACTCGGATAAATGTAAGCTTCCGCTGTAACGATATTTTCGCGACTGGTTCCAGCGACGTTACTACGCACTCGAAGCGAACCAAGTGTTAAGATTTTTTGTCCTGGATACGGTAAAACCCTCGCTGAGGACCGACATCCTGCGTCTCTAACCGCATCCTTCCTTGTTCGCCGTTATCACGCACGAAACTTCGGTCACGAAAAAGTCTGGAGATATATAGAATGCATTGCTGAACGATAGCGGAGGATTCTGTACATGCGTAAAAAAATGTACAGCCGCAAGCCTTTGAACGGAATCGCCAAGTTATATCATACTTAAAGTATTACCTTACCAATTTACATCCGCACGAAGTTCGCAGAAATCTGATTAAATAAGATTAAATAAACACGTATGTATGTTACAAATTCATCGACGAATCTGTATTTTTGACATTGCTAGATTACAAGTGAACAGTCGTTGAGCGATCCAATCGGAACGATGATAATAAATAATTACGATGCCGGCGTCGCGCCGAATGGCTCAGCCACGGATAGGGACGCAGCAAGGTATGCATCTTCGGTGATGAAGAGACGGGGCCGGTACTAGCCCGGCCCCCGACGTCAATGTACAGTCACATAACACGGTATATCTACCTATTATCGTCAACAATAACATTTTTTTTTTCACTATTCCGACTTCGCATACGCGTGAGTACCAGAAAGGGGAGAGAGTTAGAGGATGATCTCGGATGGCGGAAGGGCAGATGTCTGCGAGGTCTGATGATGATGATAATAGCACTAAGGTCCTCTATGACACCCACCGTCCGCACGGACATCCATGTTTCATCACCATACGACGAGTGCCTACTTCGATGCCTGTTCGATGTAAGCGATAAGATCTGCTCGCTCTTGCGGCTTTTTCAATCCGGCGAAAATCATCTTCGTGCCGGGAATGTACTTCTTCGGGTTCTCCAGGTAAACGAAGAGTGTTTCTTTGTTCCAGGTGATGCCTGAAGAGAAAAGTCTTATGTCAAAAAATTGCCTCTGAGATCGTCGGCGCTAAATTGTACACGAGTTCTAAACGTGTGGTTTCACGGATTTCCGTTGCTGCTTTGAAGGAAATGTCACCTTTTGCTTTGTTTGCATCCGTGTAAGTGTAACCAGGAGCTTGACCCGTTTTCCTGCCCCAGATACCGTGCAAGTTCGGGCCTATCTTATGTTTACCGCCGGCTTCGATTGTGTGGCACTGTGCGCATCTTTGGACGAAGACCTAAAAATTCGGAAATATGGTAATTTCAATCTCGAGAAATCTCAGCCAAGCATTAATTATTCTGTGGCGGTCAAATTAGTCTGTTCAACGAACTAACTCAATTTTGCGTAAACATTACGTTACATTTAATCAATCGAAGAATATTTAAAAAATATGGTGGATACAAATTTCATTTTTCAGTTAAATTTCAATCAATGTTCATCTGATAGTAATATATATAATATTTATTGTTTGATAGCGCCAAAAGAAAGTACAATTTGATAAACGGTTAAAATATTAATTTAAAATTATTTTGCAGAATTCTGTAAATAAATAATCTAACGGTATAGAAGATAGCATATTGCGTTGCCACGTGAGTTGCTGCCAAGATTAATCAGATGACCTGCACGTGTCTTGCAGCATTTGCGGACAGATGGCGCGCAGTTCGTTGACAAAGTGTATTCTTGCCTAACACGCGAAATGCTTTTACATAATTGCCATTTGTCTCACCTTCTTGCCCTTCTCAGCATCACCAGCTGGAATACTCATTTTGACCTAGTCTGTAAAAAAAAAGATTTCTATAATTATACGTATTAAGTGAAAAAGAATGTAATTTTAACGCTACAGAGATAACAATTTAATACAATTTGACATGACACGTCAATAATACAACAGTCTCAAATTAAATATTATATACGAAATAGTAATAGGTGTAAAAACTCGCTAATTACGTTTCATTGAGAATTAAGCAGAAAATTGAGTAGTTACAAAAAGGAATGCGACTCAACGCTCCTTGTACTAGCGAAGTGATTAGACCGTCCCTAACGGTAACGTGTGGCAGATCTAATCAATCTAACGAGCAGTTAAAGTGCCATAACAGCGCGTATGTGATTGGAACGCGAGAAAAAACGAACGTACGAATTCCGCTCGGGCAGCGGAAAATTTCGGTGCTGCGCATGCGCTATGCGCCTCGTACCTTGCACTCGCATTTCGCGGTATCGACACCAAGCGCGCACATGGATGCACGCGGACATCTTTTTTTTTACCCCATTCGCATGGAACATGCCGGAAGATTCGGTCACGCGCGATTCGCCAATTATCGCATTCTCGAATCGATGGCATTGAGCAAGTAGACATAGGGGTCTGACGACATTCAATTATCGAACGCGTTATCGTAAGTGAGACTTTTTTCGATAAGGCAGGCACGCATAATAGATCGGTAGCATAAAAGAGGCTATGATGCAAAAGCCACGCGCGTGCGACTAATAGTTTTCCTTGCAACATCGATTGCCCTTGAACGATTCGATAAATATTCATTGGAATCGGTACATATCTAGTCGGCGGCCCTTGAGACTTGCCATTCGATTACGGTCGCTGAGAATGAGCAAGTCGAAGGGCCGTGAACTTGTACTGACGTAACCTTCGTGAAAATGTCTGTCATTAACAGGCGTACGTCAGGCAATTGATCACGAAATTCGCGATAGTGACGCTCGCGTCAGCGACGGCTGCCTTTGTTTTGCGTAAGATGAATGTGACAAGAATGGAATGCGGGGGTGGGGGGAGATAGGTAAGAGTGCGCCCTATTGCCCTGTTAACCGAACGTTCAAATGTGTGACGTTGACGCGAATGTCACGTCACGAGTTCGTGCGTTTCGTAACGCACGCTTACGTTTTTGAGAAAAAAAAACAGTAATCTCTCTCGCCATCCAGGGCGCGTTCTTTGAGACAAGAAATAGACTCTCGCACACGCGCGCGCGAACGCAAATGTCACCCCCAGCGTACGTTGGCTTCGCGAAATTCGGTCAAGCGATGAATGAAAGCTGGACGCGGCCTAATTAAGCTCCCGAAAAGAATGCATCGTTCCAAACAAATTTTCGATTTTTCGTATATTATTAGGCATTGTTGTAACAAAAGCGAATCACTAGGGCACTGGCTCAGGGCCATTCGGATTACGTAACCCTTATGGATCATTTGACGGACAAATAACTGTGCGAATGAAGCTATCTAATGGTATCGGACCAGGAAGTAATTTGCCGTCTACCTTTCTGCGTGGAGTACTTCCCATGTAACCACGATTCTGACGACACGTGCTGTAACTTGATGTCTGATCAGTGAATCGTACGTTATATCGAAATGAATAAGATTTTCATGCATTTGACGAGCATTTGGCGTAAAATGTAGGAGGAGCAGAGCGGGAAGCGAACGACGGAGGCACGTGGATCGATAGTGGAAGAGTCTCGAATTTTTGACAAATCTCTCTACTCACTTGTGGGACTGGCTTGGTACGTTCACGTTACAAGAGTGCTCGCGGAGCGTAGATTCCCTACCGTCGGTCCGGGAATAGATGCTTCGATCGATGTGTAACTACTGGCTGGCTCGAAGCTTGATTTCGGTGTATTTCAATGGCTGACGCAACAGTCCATTCGGGGACGCTCTTATGAAATTCCTTGCCAGATGGCGTCTGCCCTTAGTTTTAGACCTGTGTGCACGTGTCATTGGACGATAAGATTACCGGGATATTTGAACAAAACTGATTGTTTATGCACCTGCCATGTTTGTACGCTGACGGGATAACGTTTGCGTAGGACTGAGCATCTGATCCTTTTACGAAGCGTGATTCAATTGCGGTTAAGGTTTGTTGTGCAATCTTTACATTAGTAATTTCATAGACAGCATTCGTAGTTTGAAAGCTTTTGCTGGGGTTGGTTACGATCATTTCAAATCTGATTTGTACATACTTTAGCCAATCACGATGTCAAACTATATTTAGTTGCAGTATATAAATGGTAAGAATTTTATTTATGTTGTAGGTTTCAAAAATGTATTTTTAGGGTACGTAAATTTAATTGTGCCGAGTATAAAGTTCGATACGATTTAAATGATTCGATATGTTTCCAGACCCGTTGGGCCCACTAGCGGCCGACGCTGCCACGATGCAGAACACTTCTCAATATGAAACATTTCGTGGGGGAAACAGTAGTGTCAGGAAACATGCGTTTGTAACGTTAGTAAGAATCTAGAATTCGTGGGAAGCGTTGTCAATAAAAGTTTTCCCGTATGTTTTCAATAACAAATCGTCATGGTAAATGTTATGAAAGGAATTCTCGTTGAATGGTGTGTATACGATGCCAGGCCCAAATATATTGTTTTCAGTATAAATGTACAAAAATATCCTTATTACATATACATTTAATTCATGAGAGAAGGGTATCAATCAACATAGTCTAAATCCTCGGGAATGTTGAATTGTTTGTTCAAAGTTTCAGTAGCAATATCAAATTTGTTTTTGCACCAGCTTTGAATGGCGAAAATATTGTCTGTCCATACATTAGCAGCTGTCTTGTATACCTAGTAAAAAGTGTTGTTATTACTAAAAATTAAGTTTATGCTAGAACATTGTACTACCTCTGCTTTTTCTTTCATTTTTGCAATAGCTACAGGGTCATAATCACTAAACTGAGATATTTGATTTAACAAGTCTTTTTCTTTTGCTTTTAACTGTTCTATTTCTTGCAATATACATCTTCTTTCTTCAGAATCCTCTCTTCCTGCCTAAACAAAATATATTACTTTTTCTTTGCATCACACTTGTAAGTTATTTAATTTATTGTTTAAAACTTCTGATTACTTAATTAACATGTTATGTGCTGTCGTATTGTAAAGAAATAAACTTATATTATTCTAAATCCTGAATTTTCATTAATTCTCATGTGAAAAATTACCTCTGCTTTAGAACATTCTTCCTTCAATTTTTTAAGTTTAAATTCTGCTTCAACAATATTTTTGGAGCCTTCTGATATCCTATATTCTAATGAAGTTATGTTCGCTCTATACAATTAGAAAACAAGCAATGTAAAGTACAAAAGAAAGAAAAGAACCAAAGATAATAGAACAGCCTCATACTATATTATTGGCTTACCCCGGAAAAGCCCAAAAGTAAATGCTGGTACCAATTTTGTCAGTACAAACCAAACCATCATCCACTAGAGATTGAAGGACATCTTTGACTGATTGTGCAACTATTCCTTTTTCCTGTGGTGCTATCTTTTCCAACTCTTTCAGGGTAAAGAATTCTTTTTTCTCATAAAATAGTTGCAATAATCTTGTTCTTTTCTCTTCTGCTGACACTCCCTTTCGTTTAGACATTTTGTCTGTGCATAAATAAAAAGCAATATGGTGCACATTAAAAAATTAAACTTGTGTTTTGATAGCGATGCAGCTATGAAGCAATTCCTTCTACACTTGGATGATACGTTTGCCTTGGGAAGAAAATTCATAATTCAAGATTTGGATGAAACGCACTTGTTTATCTCTGCTGATATTTTGGAAATTCTACAAGCAAAAGTCGATGACCTAATGGACCATATTTCGTTCCCTCTCGCAGACAAAGGAATATAGGTTATTACATGTTGCTACACTTGTTTATATTGTAAGTAGTTTTGTACAAAATAGCAAAAATGGCTGCGAGAGAATCAGGTAGAATAAAGGATGCGTATCAGAAGAGAGTGCTTGATGATGCTGCTCGTAAACGAAGGCAAAAAAAGGCTTTGGAAGCCTTGGAGCAAGATAATTTTCACGATGATCCGCATGCAGACTTGGGTAAGTCAAGAAATGATCAAAGTATCTTATTTTATATATATTTTAGTTCATGAAGAGTAATAATTGTGTTTTAGTGATGAGTAAAAAGGTTCCAAAGTTCCAAGAAACGTTAGATAGCAGAGGTGGCAGGAGGAAGAAGACAAAGTCTGCAGAATATTATAAACAGCGTTTTCGAAAGACATTTGGACAATTAGTGGAAGAGGATTTGAATGCAAACCCATCTCCTCCCAATTATGCATCTGCACAGGCTCCACCATCAAGATTTCCAGAAAGACATTTTTGTGCTGTATGTGGTTTCCCAAGTAATTACACTTGTATACCGTGTGGTGCAAGGTACTGCAGTGTCAAGTGTTTAGGTACACATCTTGATACAAGATGTTTGAAATGGACAGCATAATTTTATATTAAGGTTTTCTTATGTTACAACAATACACCAATACATTAATTTCTTGGCTATTGCTCTCAGAATTTTAGTTATACATTATTCTTTGCACGTAAAATTATACATTATATTTTGTCACCAAAGCTGGACATCTGGCATGAAAAATTCTCTACCATACTGTATTATAATGTATTATGGAAAACAAATATAATCTAGTTTTATACCACTGACACAGATAACTTTATGCCATTTCACCTGCACTTATCTTCCAAAGACACTCTCATTAACACATAGATAATTGTGTCACAATGTCAAGTACACATCAAATTCATTTACTAAGTCAAATTCATTTATGTGTCAGCGGATAACCGCGTCACACCGGTAGTATAAATTGATTCAAAAATCGCACGCATACCTGTTATCGAGATCACACGCAAATACGCGGGTTCATAAATTTAAAGATACACCGCAATCTCAGTCGGTTTTCGTCGATGAAACTTATATCGTAACGTTTCGCACGCGCACTGTTTAAAGTTTGACACGGAGTTCCGCAATGCTACACGCTCGTGACACCTAGTGACAGAAGGCACGTTTGTAACGCCGTGACGTGCAGGTTAGGATGTTCATAGCTCTGAAGAATTGCAACAATGCTGTACAGCGGCACGCGGCATTTTAAACGAAAATCCACGAACAACGTAAGTGTACGGCTGCTAATGTAGCGATATGTTACTATACAATGACGTACAGAATAGTGCGGCAATTGGGCGGTATGGAACGGGTTAAAAACCACACGTGAAATAAAAATATAAATATCTGACAGATATAAACAGACGGAAAATACGGTGGATTGCGTCAGTTGGGCTTTGTCAAAAAAAGTTATCTGCTTTTTGCACGTGTTTTACGTAGCCCAATATTTTCCTTTTCGGCAAAAACATTCTCAGATCGTCGGAAGAATAATTCATAACAAAGATATATGATAAACTCAAGTGACTAACGATTAACGACTATTTAAGAGATCAGGTTATAAAAATGTTCATGTCACCATTGCATAACAACCCTAAACAAATATAAAATCATTGACAATGTATAAACACCTGATTCTAGTTTGCTCAAGTTCGATAAAATATAACTACGCAAAGTGCCGGAATTTTCTATATCAGTATCACTGCCGTTTTAATCGGCAAGTTTAAAAAAAAAAACATTAAGCCTTACGCGAACTTCGCGATTATCCCGGCAAGGTCTCATTAGCGCAATTATGTACAGACGAATTAAAGTGTCGAGAAAATGATCCCGGAAGATTATCGATTATCTGATACGACTTCTTATTGTCACAGCAGCCAACCGTTCGATGTTTAACCGAGAATTACCGGGATCCGAGTATGCGGTTGGCAATGAGACCGAAGTCGACCTCTGTTGGCGGGCAGGCCAATCAGTCTCACATGCTCGTTTGAAATATCGGTTTGCATTTACTTGTGCCGCAACTTTTCGGCTCGCGCCTCGTTAAAAGAAAAAGTGCTCTGCCCGAGTGCTCGACACTACGAAATTACGCGCGAGTTGAACCGGTTGTGCAGTGTTCGCCGTTGTTGCATAGAAAGAAGACGCGCGCACGTGATCGAACGATTAGCCAGCAAGCAATAATTCGCCTCTCAACGCCTCTTTTCCTCGCTGTAGATCACGAGATATTCGGCATTCGCGATGTCGTGCAATTTGACGCATTATCGCGACTCCTAAATCGGGTGATAATTGTGCTCGTCCCGTCGCACGTGAAAGAATCGTGAGAGCGTCGGGCCAACGTCGTCCCTCCCATATACGTGAGCGTTACGCGGATAAGTAATACGAGGAAAGAATTTCGCGGGCAATTACGGATCGTGTTCGGCGAACGAGGCAAAGATCGCGTGCACCACGGAAGTGAGCCGAAATGAGGTAAGTCATTGTCAACCTTTCCGCGGCTCGAATGCAGTCAGCGTAGGAGAGTCACGACGTTGGCAGCGCGATAAGATCGTCTCTCAGGCGCGTGTAACTCTTTAATTGCAGAAGTAATTACGAGGAGCGGCACGGCGATCCAGCTATGACGACCTTAGACGCTCAATCTGATAACCGTTGTCCCGATAAACGTTCGAACGCGGAATCGGACGGCGTACCGTCCGAAACTGTGTTTCCAGTTGGAATGTCACCCTTGAGCTGTCAGGTGGCAGGACATGCGTTTGACGAGAAAAAAAATACAGTTGGTAAGCGAGAAAATATATGATCGTTCCCGGACGAGCGTTTGCTTGGCGGGCGTTTTTATGGCCCGGCCGAAGAGTGAAATCCCATTGAACGTAATTGTCGTGTCTCGAGCTCACGAGTAGACGCTCTACGACGATGCCTCGCACCTGTTCGAAAGATAATGTGTGTCATCGCATAATAGCGATTAACGTCCCTCTGACGTAGGTGCCATTATTGTGACATTCGGCGGACTACGGGCACGCCAACTAGAGTACGATTCGTTTCTTTTTCGCACACACCTGAACGCCCGGTCCTTGTTTGCCTTTATACGCTTACTTTTAACGGCCGGAGTTCCAAGTAGCGTGATCGCGCTGTTTAGACTTTTTGTCGAAAAGTCCCAGTACATTCGAACGGTATGGACAACTGACGATGTTACTGACCGTCTGTCGAAGTAGCGCGCTCAACTTTCTTGACAAGCGTAACAGATTACAAATTAAAAATGTTTTCTGTTCCTCGGAACATGCAATTTAAATGAATGTAACAGTTGAAATGGTATTTTTCGACCAAAAATATGACAAGTGTCAAACTGTTAAGCTAGTCAGATCGGACAAGATTTTATAGATAAAGTGATAGGTTGTAATCGTTTTGGGAAAAAGTTAATGCACGATCGCATGACAGCTGCTGCGAGCAAACTCGATAAAAGTATAGGTTCGCCCGTTCTTGTCAGCGTTTTTCTCGTCTCTCAATAATAATCGATTATCTTTACTCACAGTTACGGTAGGTCAGCTCGAGCCAGTTTGGCCATGATAGCGACGTATGCGACAGATCGAGGAGAAATACAATTGCGCTATTGAGTTTCGATAACGGTCGTGCCGGGCGTATAAAAGGATCACCTTGTTTGGACGAATTCGATAGAAGTAAAAGCGGGACTGTGTTTCAGGCGTTCTGCGCGGATTGGGAGGGCAAGTGCTCAAACCGGCGGAAAAGGCAATCCTGGGCGAGAGGGAGGTCGAATTTTACGAAAACTTAGAGACTACCCAGGAGCCGGCGTTACTGCAACTGAAGAATTTCGTACCGAAGTACCATGGCACGCAGGAACTTCACATTTACGGCGGACGTAAGTCCTTGCTTGCACTCTAACGCATCCTTCCTCCCTCTTCATAAGCGTCCGACGCTGTAAAATAGTTTACGCGGCTCTGCATAATGACGTTTTCACGAGCGTAGCTGAGGATGTCAATAAAATTGACTGCCGCCGTTCCGCCGGCAATAATTGAAAGGTCCCAAAAACATTCGACTTTACGGCTGCGGAGACTTGAAACATATACAGTAGCCTCGTCAGCATACGACCATTTGTTTAATCTACTTTTTCCCATTTCATTCTTCCTTTTAGTCTCAGGCCGCGCCGTGTCATCTATCGTTTCGCTATCAATCTCAGTCTACAGTCTCATTCTAATACTTTGTTCAACAATGTTCTTTAGTGCCGGAATAACAGTTCCGCGATGCAGTCTAGTTAAACGCCAACGAAATTTATGGCCAGGTTTATCTTCCAGCAATCGCCGTAACGGCGGGCCTCATTTTCACGACTCTGGTTTTAGGCGTGAAGTTTCTCGTACTGAAGGATATCACCGAGGGCATGACGGAGCCCTGCGTGATGGATATTAAAATCGGCCGACGAACGTGGGACCCGTCGGCGACGCCGCAGAAGCGAGCCAGGGAGGAACAGAAGTATGCGGAGTCGAAGAGAATCTATGGCTTTTGCATAACTGGATTCCAAGTTTACAGCCTCGCCGAGGCTGGCCAGCTGAAGAAGTACGGCAAGGACTACGTTAAGAAGTTGGACGCGAAGGGTGTCGTCGACGGTATGTCCTGCATGTGCTTCATTCCGCATGCGTTTCAATCCGCACGGCTTTACGATGCATGCGAATCAATTAGACGTACGAGAAGTATACTTTCGTTGCGTCACAGCGTCGCATAGAGCTCGACATTTTTGCATCTACGATCATTTGCGAAGCAGCTTCCCGCAGAGCTTGGCGCTGGCTTGATTGAGGAAAGAGTTTGAAAAGTGGTTGACGCTACTCTTAAGGGGGGAACCTGATGGATACCCCGCATTTCTCGTTGTTTTTCAAACATTTTTTTCTCAGGAATCAGTAACACAATCTTTAAAATTCTTTTTGCAGTAACTTGCTTCAAGGTTATATTATGCAAATAAATTTTTATTTTCCCAAATATTTTGTAAAATACAATAATAAATGACTTTCTTTACGCCGCCGCGCAGCGGAGGTCCCTTGTTTGCATACAGTCTGGTGTCAACATTTTTTACGAAAACCAAAAATTTGAAACAGTTCATTAATTTAGGATAAATATTGTCGTCGATGAACCTCTAAAATCTGAAAAAAGTGGAAATTTGCAAAAGTTATGACATATTGAACACAAAACTCTGAATTTTACGTAAGAATCTCACTCTATTTTGACGTAAGAAATTGTTTAATTGCAGTTTTTTTGTTAATTTTAGTGGTTCATCGAATTTGGGGGACTTGTCTGTAACTAAAAAGTTTTGAATCAAGTCGATCCATCAAATAGTTTTTTCTTAATCGTGTATGCAAACTTAAAAAATGTGGTTCTGAGATAAACGCGTTTAAAGTTGTTGTTGCAGAAAAGTAACAGTTAATGGCAACTTACACTTAATCTGCTAATCCTGGTCCATAAAGTAGACCTTCTTCTACTTCAAAATATTCCTTTTTTTTAGATTCGGCCAATTGTTTATGTACACGAGTCTCTTTAGTGCGATATAGTGCTCGGCGGTCTTACCGTACAACGCGTTTCGCGATGTAACAATCAGCGTAGATTTTACATTGCTGTCCGATAATGAGTTTTAGTTCCGCCATTACTTGTAATATGAAGGTGTAACATTCGTTAAAGACGCCGGCAGCAATAAACGTTGCAATTTTTACAATTTTTGTAAAAAGTGGTTGAAATAAATCGCTTTAGAACTTCCGAAGCGCAATACAGTTATCATACATCGAAAAGGATTCTTTTGTATCAAATCTACATGTTTATCTATTGCAATGGGACTATCTTAAGCCGGATAACCCGTCTAAGGTGCTGAGAAACGGACCGTACGCATTGATGGCCCGGCTGCGCGGCCGTATATAGCAGTACACGCAACTATTCAATGGCCTGTATCTTTCAAAATACTTTGAATTTTGTCTTATGCTTTTAGGAACATATTCTCAAAGAATCATACTATCGATTTAAGCAAAAAAAAAAAAGTCGAAAATTTTTATCCGATCCATCAGGTTCCCCCCTTAATACGTAGGAACGTTGCTCGCGTTCATTCGCTTCAGCCTTAAATCGTCGGACGGACCATCGTAATTCTAAGAACGAACTCGCGCTCGTCGGAATCGCTCACCGTCGTTTCCGCTTAAACTAATTAAGCGCGTAATGAAGTCCATCGCGAACGGCGTGCAATTTATTCTCATCGCATTACCTTACGCTTTAGGAGATAGCCGAGAGTCTTTATGGGCGGGATCTACATTTATTTCATCGCGAATTATTTTGTTTTCATCGTAATTACTTTATTCGCCGGAAGATTTAGGCTTTCTTCGCGAACTTTAGCTACGAAATTGGCTTTCGGAATGGAAAAACGACACTTTATCGTACGCCTCTCGCCGGTCCGTACACGCGTTCATGCACGCGAAATATTCCCACCGCCATTAATTCGAGCGAGTTAAAACATCGTTGCAAAACTTACTTCCTACGCTTGACACGAACCAACTTCCTCGAGAGCTTAAAATCGTTGCACGCAAACGCTTCGTTTCGAGCGTCATGCAAAACCGCGTTTACTTCTATTCATTGGCCACGGCATTCAATAAGAAATCTATTTCGGCGTCTATTGGATGGAAGCTTTCGGCCGGAGTGTTCCGGCAGGATAATCGAAACGAATTGGCTGAATCCGATATGCGTCCATTGAACGCCGAATCTGAACGATTTCATGAAGAATTTGAACCCCTCACCTGAGAGCGTCGCATTAAAAGTTGCTTTAACCTATCCGTGCGCCACGCCATTTATACGTTATGCAAATGCTAATTTGAACAAAGTCGAATGTTTTGCATTAACGGGGTCATAGTCTTCTAAGAATTTGTTACCGCAGTGCGTGATCGCCAGATTCACGCACCCCTCTAAACGCTTCTATCCCCGCCCCCGTATATAACCTGGCTTCGCACATTCATCAAAATTATTGTTTCACGACCGTGTCGTTTCCTTTCCCACACTCGCGGCGGAAACACGTTAACTCCGGCTGCTTTCCTTGAAAGTCTTCTGAAAGCTTTCTCGACCTACGTAAACGATCGCACCGCCTCACGCTTTTACCGCTTCATGGCACGAAGAGCACATTAATCCGAACCAAACATTTCAGTGTTCGTTCTTAAACGAAAGAGAGAGAGAGAAAAAAAAAGGAAAAACAATGTTTCTGTGCTCATCCAGCCCTGGACATATTCCTAAACGTAACCGCGGACAGAGTAGCCTGCCGCCAACTGATCGTCCGACTTCTGTCCGTTCTTTGGAAGATCCTCGCCTTCTTCCGAACCCAGCGCAAGCTTCGCTTCTACTCCAGCTCACTTTTGGTCGCCTACGACGCGCGTC
This sequence comes from Anoplius nigerrimus, assembly GCA_914767735.1. Lineage (NCBI taxonomy): Eukaryota > Metazoa > Arthropoda > Insecta > Hymenoptera > Pompilidae > Anoplius > Anoplius nigerrimus. Next base: position 14,261,564 of record OU612084.1, read on the forward strand.
GACTTCGTCACTGCCTTCGTCAGGAGTCACAGGACCAGGCCAGCCACTTGGCTCGCAAAACAGGTTCCTTCTCGGCGTCCGGTAGCCTGACATCCTTGTCCAGCTCGTCGGTCTACGCCAGCGGCAACAATCCGCCACTGTCGTCCGTTCTCGAAAACTGGCGAATTCGCGCCATCGAGAAGACACACGCCTTGAAGAGGAGCATCAGCCTGACGTCGACGTACGACTCGCTCGAGAAGGAGAAGACGCTGAATCGCAGCGGATCCGGCGGCCTTGACACGCGGGTCGACCGACTCTGTCGCACCCACTCGTTCGCCAACAACTTCGACGACGACATTGTCCGCATGAAGGAGGACTACGACGCGCTGCTGAACGAGCTGAGCGCCTCGTCGGAGGAACGGCAGAACTGGGTCAGGGTGAACATGATCGATTTCACGCACGTCTTCCCGGCGGACGATCAGTGCGCGCTGGATTTGAATTATTTGGAAGGGATCGAGAGTCTGATTAAGCTCGTCGAGAGTTATCTGGACCGCAAGGACGTCGGCGCGTGAGAGAGGACGGCGAGTGGGCCCGAATTATTGATGTGCCCAAGGTGCCTTGAGAGTGTAATGAGTACATGAGATATTCGACGGATTTGATTGGTAGGACAGCCGCGGCGAAGGACGCGGCGGCATCGAACCTCTCGAGCGGATGTCGTGCAGCCCATTCTGCGAATCCGTCTAGACGACTGATCGAGTTCTGCGCTCATCAAAATGTAGTTTCGAGAATCTCGTGGTAAGGTATCCGGATGTAGAGTTCGACGATCATCGAAATTGTTCGATATTTTTTAAGCTCCTGTTTAGGGAGAGATTGGATAATTGTTGATCAGGAAGGTGACGTGTTGATATATATTTAGTGGACATTTTTAAGGAAGACGAGAAAGATCCGTTGAGTTGAAGTGACGATGATGTAAGGCTCAAGATTGCGCGCATAATACTTGATATTATACTCTAACAATCGTAAGATCCACTATGATATACATACTGCGTAACATGTAACAGCCTCATAATATTTCGGCCACGATGTACAGTACTTTGCACGACCCATGTTACGGGTTCTTGACAAGGAATTAATAAACGACCAATATCCAAGTTTTTTACACCACCTGTAATGCGATACTCACCGAAACACAAGCGATGCTCTCATCGATCCTCGGCCGGACGTTTACGATTGTTCGCGCGTATTTTCCCGCGACCGTCGAACATTTTATCGCTATTCCCCGCCTGTGGGCCCGACGCGTGCTTGATATTCACGCGACGACGCGTGCGCACGCCTCCTTACGCAACCGGCGAAGCTCTTGACCTTGTTTTCCACATTTGCGCAACGTCGAACAATAAACATATTCGCTCTACGCCCGCGGCGCCTCGAGCGGATAACCGAATCCGTCCGCGAACATCATTCACAGCCGATCCTCGAATCAGGATTCCTTCGTCGCGCAAAGCTCTCCCGTCATAAATTATCGCGCTAATCAGCCGGCAGCGGGACACGGAGATTGATTAAAGACCGGAGGCACTCATGTTCGTCGCGGCCATTAATCACGCGCCCTTTGCGAGACGAGGACAGCCGACGTACCGACTGGCCGGCAAAAAGAGGATTATTGCCTTTTATTTCCAGCGACCGGACTTTTTCGTCGAAAGCGTTCGGAAGCGTTCGAAAGCGTTCGAAAGCGTTCGAAAGCATTGGAAAAGCGTTCCTTCGGGAGAGCAGGACGTCGAAGCGTTCTGCAGCGTTACGCGAGCACAGACCTCGTCCGTCGAATCGTCGACTCGTATCGATGCCTCGGCCGGGTCTGATTTATCGGGAGATAAAGCGATCGGGCGGAATTGCGGCCGTTTCGGATTTTGCACTTACCTAGTTCGGCCGACGGGGTCTCGTCGTGGGGGCAGATCGTAAAGCGCCTGTCGTAATGATAGACAAGTCGCTCCCGCGGGACCGTATCGGGGGAATGGCGGCTATGAAGGGAAATATAATTTTTCTCTTAATAACAGAGCCCGGCGCGAACCGGTTCTCGGATCGAAAATAATCCACTCTGCCGGAGTACAAAGGGCTGGCCAACGGCCCGGGCGGAATGAGCGTCGCGAAACGGCCGGTGCGCTCTTCGCGGGGCAGACCCGATTGACGCAATCCTGTAATTAGAATAATTGGACGGGGGGTTGGAGGGTGGGGGTATCCAGTGAGAGGGGGCGCGCTTCGTTATCGCATAATATTTTATTCGCCATTCACTCGTAAACAGTTTTTACATTGTCGAATATCGGGGCCCGCTCAACGAGCCGCCCCGGCGCGACGTATCAACTGACAATAATTAATAATTTGCTTAATCTCTCGTAACATTTATAATATTTATATATGTATATCGATTGCTTACGATCATCGCCTGCATTCACGTGGCACATTGTTCACTGCGGCCCTCTCTTTCTCGCTCGATTGTGCGCCTTTTTATGCACGCGTCAGGATACACAATCTCCCCCCTCTCCCTCCCTCTCTCTCTCTCTAACTCTCAGTCACACTCTCACTCTCACTTCCGCGCTCTCCCACTCTCTCGCTCGCGTGTCAATTTTCAATCTTGGATTACATAAATTCGAATATCGGCCCTGTTATAGGGACGTCGGTGCGCAATAGGGCGAATTGAAGTGTGTAAGTTTCTGTAATGCGAATGGAAAATATTGTCGAACCATCGAGCGTGGTCGCTCGCTTCGCTGCGAATGCGCAAATAGTGCACCGTGCATTCTTCGTTCACATTCAAACGGTGGATCCATCGACGGCGGCTAATTATTATCCTTCATTCGATTCATTAACCCCCCCGCCCCCTCCCTTTCCCGATAATAATTAATCACCGTCCGCGTTACATGCGGCTTTAGCTACGGAGTTGTTGATACAGACGCTGATACGGACATCGATATTTCGTCCGGCTGTCGCGCCCGCGGTACGCGTGAGTTGATTAACGTACGTACGATGGATTCTGTACAGCGGGACAAATCTGGGCGAGGAGAAAGGATGGGAACGTCGAGCTCCCGATGGCGCGACCGAGGATTCCGATGTAATAAGATTAAAATCGTTGTCGCTCGATCGTCCGGGGAAAAAGCGGAGTGCGTGACAATTGAACGAATTATTCGATGCTCGCGTTCGAGCGCCGTCACGTGACCCAAGAATATTTTTCCCATTGTTTCTCCTCCCTTTCCCTTCCTTGTCACGGTCAGCCGACAATTGCCCCGATGAAAAACGAAAAATCGAATCAGTCGGCCGCGCGGAAGTGCGGGGCCGATTAATTCGATGACTAATTACTATCTACAGAGAGAGTGAGAGGGAGAGAGAGGGAGAGAGAGAGAGAGAGAGAGAGAGAGAGAGAGAGAGAGAGCCGTTCGAGGATATCGATGCCTAACGTAATTACCGGGAGTACGATTAATTGAGATAGGTTCCGCTAATCAACCCACAAACATAATTACCGGAGCAGAGATTGAATTACGTGCTCCAGATTCCAGAAGATTACAATGCCTGATGCGCCGATCGCGACACGGGTCACAATTTGGAACGGATCGCACGTTTGCGCTTCTGCGACAGGGGCGAGCGGATGCTTGGGCCGGTGGTGATTTTTGGGGGGATGGAAAAATTAATATTGTCATTCACTTAAACGAGAACAAAAAGAGTCGTAGTAATAGCATGATTAATAATAACTGATTAATGATAATAATAACATATACTAATAGCGGTAGTAATAATAATAATTCTAATAATTCTAATAATAATAATAATAATAATAATAATAATAATAATAATAATAATAACATAAGTAGCGCTATATCACATAATAAACGCAGGCACAACAATAAATATCGTAAAAATATCAAATACGCTGAGCTAAATTTAACGTTCGTCTAGTAAAATGTCTAGTCGATAGCTGGTATTGTTCTTGTATGTATATTATGTATATTCGCAGTAGGTATAAGCGTGTCGCTATGCTAAACTTTATTACACACTCTCCTCGCGTCGTTCCCTGTTGCGAACGTCGCCCATCCCGGCTCGCAATTTTCCAACTTCCCGTTCGCGCGGAGAACGAGGCGAATAGACGGGGGAAAAAAAAAAGGGTTTTTCCTCCGCAACAACGAATCCCGGAATACGGAGCAGTTCCTCTGCCTCGAGGAGGGGGGAAGGGGACTCGAACGGTCGATGAAAAGCATGTAAAAGGACGTCGATTTTCGCCGATGCACGTGGCCGCGAAACATCGACAGCGATATCGGGTGGCTCGCACGTCATTGGCAAAAATCAATGTGGAAAATGTCCCGATCCGCTCGTCGACTGTTCGTTGAACTGCTCGCTGAACGGTTCGGTGAACAGATCTGCCTTCCTCCTTCTTGCCCGAGATGTCGATCGGTCGATCGAGCAATTACGCGACTCATCGCGCCGAACGAGAGTAAATCCCGACACGCGTCTCTCCCCGCTGCGGGGGGGGGGGGGGGGGGAGCGATAATGAAATATAAATATCAACAATTTAACGCGCGAATATAATAATCGTCCCGTCGAATATAATAATCTCCTCGGCAATGCGCGCGCGCGCGCGCGCGCCGCTCGTTTCGCGCTGATGCTGATTTAACTAATTGATCGGGGAAGCGACGCGCGACGTATGGCAGGGGAGGGGAGAGGAAGGGGGGGGGGGGGTACTCTTTTTACGATCCGGCTCGATCGTTTGTGAACGAGGAGCGCCGGTTTTTCGCGCGAGCGAATGCACTTTATGTATTTACACGCTTTTCGCGTAATGCCGTTCCCTCGAATGTAACGTCGAATCGCACGCACGGCTCGAGCTCTGGCAACATTTCCTCGCATTCGATAAATTGCGGCATTACTCTCTTTATTTCAGCCCGCCTACCTCCTGTCCTCCGCTCATCGACGGTGCGCGAACAATTGCGCTTGCCGTCGATGGAGTCTCGTTCGACGACAATGATTGGCGGCATTGCGCGAAGAAAGTGGGGGGAAAAGTGTGCCTCTTTCACGCCACGATTATTTTTTTATCGCATTTTATCGATTCGTCGCAATGTTAATTAATCTACCGTGTCAATTTTTCCCTCAACTTTCGGTTAACCCTCGCTAGCTCTTTACGTTTTCGCTCGACGACACTGAATGGAGGCATTAGGCGAAGAAAATGGGGAAAAAGCGTGCCTCTTTCACGCCTTGACTCTTTTTATCGCATTTCATCGATTCGTTGCAACGCTAATTAATTTACCGTTTCAATTTTTCCCTCAACTTTCGGTTCACTCTCGCTATAGTTCCTTATATTTCCTACTTCGCGCGCGTGATCGGAAACGTCATCGTGCCTAATTCGACGGTCGTAATCGTAGTTTCGCCACCGTCGATCGCGTGGAAGGATAAAATTTTGTCTACGTCCCCCTCTCACTTAAACAATCACAGACGTTGGATGCCGAACGTAACGAAGGTCTCGGCTCTCAAAAAGCTCCCCTCGATCGTACAATTAGCAATTACTCTACGCGCGACTTAAATCTAAGAATCGTCTCGAGACTTTCCGCTCCCGTCGAGGATCGTCGAGAATTTTCGTACTGCGCGACTCGCTTTTTCACTTTTACGCTTTCACCCCCCTCCCACCCACCCCTCACCGATTCTTTACATTTCAATTATTTCTTTCATCGATCGAGAGTGAGGTACGACGAACTCAGGCATCGAAGGAAGGACTTTCAGTTCGAAACAATTCCAGGCACGCAAATTTACGAGGCAGCTCGCGGAAACTCCGGAAGAAACGTTCACCGCTTCTTTCGTCGGCGATCCGAGCGGCGAGACGAAAATTTCGAGTGGCAAAAAAGGAAAGGGCCGACTTCCTCCGCGGGACGGCTTTCAGCAGGAAACCGACGCAGGAACGGAACTTAATTGCGAACATTAGCCGAGACAATGAAACAATCGGCGCGCAGCTTTCAGACAATCGGCGAGAATCGCGAGCAAAAAGAATTCATCTCCGCCGAATGAAGAATTCGCGGACTGGCCCCGCTCGAATCGAAACGCTCGAATCGACGAGAGCGAAACGGAAGAGAGTGACGAGGAGGGAAATGCGAAGGGATGAATTTGAAAGAAAAAATTGCGTGAGACGGGAGGGGGGCGAATGATCAGTAGCCGAAGGCTGCCGCTGCCGATGCCGCCGATTGAAATCGGCAATGTTCATCGGGAGAGGTCCGAGGTGCTCTGCGAAACGCACTCCTCCTTTTTTTTTTTTGCCCACTCATCGTCGGAAAGCAATGGACCGTTTCGAGGACGCGAGGCCGGCGCCCAATCGGAACGGTCGATCTCTTTCCGCTCTCGTAATTATGTCGATCGCCGAACCTTGGACCGGCGTACGTCATTACGCGATGATCAGCGTCTACCAGGCGGCTGGATCTCTAATTAACTCGCGTCTCGGCAGTGGGTCAAATGCGACGGTGGCCGTTCGTTTGCAAACTCGCTCGATCGTATCGCGACGGACGATCTTCCTTCTCGCACTTTTCGTCGCACTTTCCGTCGCACTTTCCGTCGCATTTTGCGCACGTGGCACTTAGCTGCCCCGCAGAACGTGTTCAGCATGCTCGTTAGGATTTGAAGAGATTTTCATTTGGGCCATTTACTCCTCTCGTTTCTCTTACTCCGCGCTGCGTTTTGTGCTCGGAGAGCTTTAAGAGGAACCGGAATGGGATTGAATGCGTCGGTTCTGCGTTGATCGTATCGGCATCGCAGATTCTGAGTCTTGTCGTTAATAGGATTTTCATGCCCGCGTCACTTCTGAGTATCGAGTTCGCGAGAGTCATGTGCAAATGTACGGTGCGATACGCGAAATACCGTGTTAACGTCGAACGTGTAATATGCATAGCTCTCGGTGGGTAGAGTCTAAACTGTGCAGATTCCTCGGTGCACATTGCGTGTTTCGCAATTTCACCGTGTACCGTAATGTAAATTTTTCAATAGCTCCCGCGAACACAGTACCTTCGACGGATTTTTTGCCGATAATTTGCGGCGTTCAACGTACAATTATTTTGACCCGAATTGACGATCGTTCCGTCGGTCATTTCTAATCCGACGAGCGGACAGCGTCGATGTCTGCGGCAGATATTGGCTTGCATGAGCTATCACGCGCACGTGAGGGGGCGAGCTTTTACGCGTTAGAGGTCTCTAATAAGTCTTTTGTGGACCAATTAGGTCAGACGATAAAGGCGATCCGTGTGTGCATCGACCTTTCCCGAGTGGGCAACGTATTCTGAATCGATTCGCGCGACTTTTAAAGCCGACCACGTCGAATCTTTTTGCCCCGGCGGCGAAAAATATTGCGCGACGCAATAACGTCCAGCGAAATCCCGGCCACGCGACGCCGTATTACCGCGGCGGCGGCGGCGGCGGCGGCGGCGGGCACGATCGCTTGTTACGTTAACGTATTGCTTTATGTAAATTAACGTTTTAAACGAAATTGAAATATTCATATTCGAAATGCGCACCGAGCGCGCGATATCGCGTAATTATTTCCCGGTCGAAGCTCGCGCCGTCCTGTAAAATAATCAAAGTTGGCACGCGACCGGAAAGGTTAACGTAAGCTTTGGAAAAAAAAAGAGAACGAGGAGGATTCCGATATCACCCGAGAGAAATTTCGCGAAATTAGCTCTCCCGCCCTCTCCTCCCCTCCCGGGATCGTAGGTACAATTTATCGGGAATCACATGCGCATCGCAGCTCGAGGACAATTTTTACAAATTCGCTACTATCTGCGCTCGCAACGTCGTGGTTCGAGAATTCTTGGGAACGCAAAACTCTGTAAGGGACTGCTCGTAGAAAAAGTATATGTATATATAAGACGTGTGTGTGTCTGTGTGCGTGTCTGTCGTTTACGTACGATCGAAGTTTTCTGTATACATACGTACATATGCGCGCAAAGATTTGTTCGAGCTACATGAAATCGTAAGCGTTCGTACGAAGCGAGTTTCGAGTTCCTGTTGCGACTGTAATTGGCACGGGAAACAAAAGACACCAGCGAACGAAGAAACGTGACGTCATCCCCGTATAATAATCCTCCTCGGCACATCGAACGGATTGCCGGATTCCTTGCACAAACGAATGAAACTTAGTCGGCTAAGCACGCTCTCGGTCACATCACACATTCTCAACGGCACACACCGACAGCGCTAATGCGGGAAATTAGTGCTCCACCCTTACCACTGCGTTTACAATTACACTTGAATAAGATTCGGTTAAATCGTCGATAATTATTTACTTCAATTGCTGTACTCGCTACGCGTTCGTTTAGGGTTCAATATATATATACTTTAATCGTATAATGTATAAATACAGCCACGCACTCGCTATATACAGTCTAGGTAATCTTCTTTTTTTTCTTCTTCTTTATCTCTTATCACGTCTCCCGCCGCCTTATCACTTTCATTCTCGAGTGAAATTTTTTTACTTTCTTCTTGTGTGCCTGCGCCCCCGAAGAAGCGTCGTACATTTCTGTCCACCCCCGACGTCTTCAACCCTCTCTACCCTTCGTCTCTCAGCCTCTCTCGCTCCGTTCACCGTCGTTAACCCCTTCTCGCTCGCCGGGGGTCGCAAAATTCGCTGCCAGTGAAGTGTCCAGACTGTTTTCGGACTCGCTAAAAATGTATGGAGTGCGTCTCCTCCCTACTTCTCTCTCTCCCTCGTTCGCCCCTCGCCTCCCGCACCCTCTCTCGCCCTCGCACGTCCGCCATCGCGGCGAAGGGTAATTACGAAAAGATGAAACCTCCTCCCCCACCCTCTCTCGAGCGTCCCGCTCGGATATTCAGTCTTATATCGTATGTACACACGGCACTCAAAGGCGGCAAGCGGAGATGCCGTTACACTGTAATTTTAGATCGGCCCTACCGAGCGCCGTGCCCGATGATTTATTTTGGCGCAAAAAAGTCCTGCTCCCCAAAGACGAACGCCGCGAACGGCTCGGGACAGAAATTCCTTCGAGCCGATGGTATAAAAGATCGCCGTCGAGTCGAGCGCTGCCGCGCGAAAGACGAAAGTTCGGAATTTTAAGCGGACCGCGGACGCTGGCATTTACGTATACGTGAGAGAAGGTAGGCGGTGTGCGTGTCTGTGCTGCCGTCCGCCGAGCGGGGCACGCACGCGGCGGAGCGGAGGAATTTATAAAATTTGAGCCGCGCGTGCGCCCGCGCACGCCGTCGCAGAGCGGCCGGTCAAATTCGGGGAAAAGCTTTATCGTCCGGCTTCTATCCGGCTTCTATCCGGCGTCTATCCGGCGTCTATCCGACGTCTATCCGACTGACAGAGGCGCGTACCTCATCGGCTCTCGAGCGTAATCGTTCGCCGATAGAGAATCGCATCCAGCGTTATTTATCGCCGCTCGACGATCGGGCGTCTCGGCCGGCGCTAGTGCGCATGCGCGCCGCGAGTTGCCCTGCGAATCGTTCGCGACACGTGACAGTTGCGTTCGGAGTGATTCCTTATCGCGCTTGGCAAGCAGGCACCGAGCAACGCTAATTTCGCTGGTATAAGTAGTCGCATCTTCTTTCTCCCTTTGCGTGCCGTCATCTCTCCTTCCCCTCTCTTCCCTCTCTCTTCCTTCTCTCCTCTCCTATCGCTTCTGGCTCGGTGCTTCGCGTTACATCGTGATAAATGTAACGCGAGAGATATTGCATTAGCGCGTTAATTCGCGCAGCTTGCCAGCGCGCTGGCTTTACGAGGCTGTTAATAAAATGGCCGCGCCACGCATAACCGAGGATTTAGTTTTGCGCGGTGTCTGTAAGAGACTGCTCGGTCACGGGATAGTAGAAATCTAAAGAGAAGACTTTTATTTAGCTCTTTTCCATCGACTTCGGCCCGACTTCAGATCACCGAGGGCACTGACGAATTTCAAATTCAACTCTGAACGCGCGGGCCAAGCTAAATAAAGGCTCAAAGAAAGAAAACCAGAGATCGTCAGACAGAGAAAGAGAGGGAAAGAGAGAGAGAGAGAGAGAGAGAGAGAGAGACAGAGATTGAACACGGTAATAATCGACAGACTCCGGATCCAAGTTTATTGAACCAGCCTGCCTGTATCGAGCCCGCGCTTATTGAATCCAAGTTTGTTGAACCCCGTAACTAAACTCCGACGATCGAGGCCTCGAGTTCCAGGAACTCAGCCAATGGCGGACGAGCCCGGTCATGACAGTCGGACTATTTAAGGGCGAATTTGCCCGCTGCTAGCCAGGCCGAGCTGGAAACGGCGCCGAACTTGCGAGTTGCCGAGGCTCGTCCTCCCTGGCTGCGACCCTCTTCACGCACTCCGGGCTCAGCTCGCAAAGGTCAGACCTACGCGGGGCTGGGAAGTCACCTCGAGACCCGAAGGTCCCCAGCTTAATCGACCGACGCGCATTCCGTCCCTACGGCTCGAGCCCTCCCTCTCCTCCAGGCACACGCTGGTTCCACATTGATCAGGGCGCGTTTGTCAACCAATTTGCTTCGAATACGATTATCGAGACGGCGGGGGGAGAAGAGGCTTCGGCTTCTCTACTTTCGCGCATCGAAGCCGAGGACAGCCAGTGTCTCCGGGGCCGATTTGCGTGTCCGGCTCCCTTCCGTCTGCGATCGATAGCGAGCGAGCGCGCGCGGAGGGTTCAGGACAGTCTGGACCTTCCGCAAAAAAGTTTAATTGGCAATCTCTTATCTCTAGGAGCCGACGCGAGCCGCTTAAGACTCGTGTAATTCGAACGCGCTTAGGGGATACGGGTAGACATATATGTTTACAAAACGCTAGGCCCTCCCTTCCTCCGCGCTCCCGTTAACAGAGGGCTGCGATGGACGAGATCGCGACGGCCGACGGTTATAAGGCGTATATTTATGGCAGAGGAGATTAGAAAAAGTAGGAGTGCTGCGAGAGCGGCCCGCGCGAGAGCGCTCGTCATATTTATAGGCCTCGCGTTCCGGCGCTTTCCCGCCGACAGAGAGAGAGACAGAGATATATATTCAAAAGGCACTAACCAGAATGATCCGAAATAATGAAAGATTCGCGAGGGACGAACGTACTTCGAATTTTTCACCGCCCCGCTCTTTAGATCCTACGCTTTACGCGTCTCGAATGCCTTGAAAGTTGACCCGCTGTAAATCTCGGGCGGATTCTTAATTTCGAAGCACGTTTCGCGTGGCGCTCGTAAGGTTCTAGCGGTCGATCGCAAGCAGTAATTCGCTAATCGTTCAGAATGCACGAGCGAGTCGTATCTTCGACGATTCTCCGACGATTCTCCGACGATTCTGCGACGATTCACCGACGGTCGAGAGTTCCGAGACGAATCGAGCGACTTTTCCACTGGGCCGACGAGCATCAAAGTTTGAGAAGCACTTACCAGCCGGTGGAGTGACCCCCCCGGTGTCGCTAACGTTAGGTCCGTACTTCGGCTTTTATCGCGGGAACGGTACGAGGGTGAAGGGTAGGCTGGGGGAGGAGCGAGAGTTACGCGGATTTCGAGCGTGAGGCGGAAAGAGAAGTCGATCGGTGCCCGACCAGTCGGGAAATCGTTATCCCGACTCGCGTCGAGCGCGTAAAAACCGGAAAGTGCGTCTTCCCCGAACGATTCTCTCCCCCTATTGCTCCACTCGCCTTCCTTCGATCCCCCGACGGAGCTAATTGCGCGCATAATTACGGAAAGGCGCGCAAACCGAAAGTATCGTTCAGCCCCGCAAACGAGCGATCTCGCGAATGAGGAATATAAAACGATTATCGCCGCCGGTTAATGGACAATCGTTCGCTTCTGCAGGTGCGCGACATTAAGATGCGACGACGAACCAATAACTTTGTGTCCTTAACGATGCGCCGTGAACCGGTCGCTGGAAAATGGCGGCGAGGGAGGGTGGAGAGAGAAAAAGAGAGAGAGAGATGGGGGTGCGTTATCGTAAATAAATTGCGGAACGTCGCCGTAAATAAATTTCCGGGACATTTTTGCGATTCGGTACGGAGGACAGGCCGGAGAGTCGATTACGCCCTTTAAGGCGAACGTTACGACGCTCCACGTAAACTAGATTCAACGGTCAAACTTCAAGGAGACGCGGGACGATATTACCGGCTCTCAAAGGGTAGTTTCGGGACGCAATTCGCCGCCCTCGGGCAAGTTCGACGACGTCGACCTCGTCGTCGGCGCATCCGCCGTCTCGCAGGGCCGAGTCCTGTCGATCTGGGAGAAAGGAATTTTTTATTTCTTCCAACCCTCTCTCTCTCTCTCCTATCGACATGTCGATAAGAACGGTAACGGCGCCGATCGAAGAGGAATCGGGAGAATTGACCGAGGGGTAGAAGACCACCCCATGGAAACTGGGGGGGATAGAAATAATACCGAGTATAATGGTAAGCGTACACCTAGCGCGTCATCGTTTCGTAGAATCGTGCGAAACGTGTCCTCCTCCGAGACGGTCGGAAGAAGTGGCGAATTGGCGAGAAAGTCGGTGAGCAGTGACGATGCGGCCGCCGCAATTGGCGCGCTTTTAATTGGCTGTTTTGGCAGTTACATTCGACGCAATGGCATTACACCGACGGCGAACACGATCGTATTTCGCATCCGCCGACCGTTACCCCGATCCTTTCGGTCCCCGTCTCGTTATGATAATCGACGTCCCGTCGACCGATCACGTGACACGCCACCGCGCCAGGACGTAAAAGGCCGAGCGAGGGAAATGGTACGAGGCACGCTCTCTCGTTGCACGGGATTCCTCCTCTCACCCCTCCCTCCCTCCCTCCGTCCCACCCTCTCCCACCGCCCCGTTTGTCGGGCGATAGCGGCTGGCTTGTAATTGTTGGCCCACGAGCGAGGACTGCGAGCGATCCGGGGAACTGTCAGCAGACTGCGGTTTCTCACGGACGGGTCTTATTATAAATTTTCGTGAGAATTCGACATTGCCGGACGACGCGCTCGCCTTCCTGCCGCTCGCGCGAAATTAGTCACGAGCGACAGGTACGAGCAATTATATATATATACATATACATATACGCCTAGGTGTCCTACATATACTGTGCGTTCGCGGTTCGGTATGTATACAAATCAGACTGTTTAAGCATAGGTACCAATATAGATACGTTATACGAGTAACTGTTAGCACGTCTGTATGTGTGTCTGTGTATGTGCCTGGGTGTCTATCCGTTCGTCACTGTCGGTCTGTCCGTCCGCTGTTCGTCCGTCCGTGTACTTGTCCCGTAGGCGTGTATTTACATCTGACAATAGACGCGACCGTTGCCCATGCCTTCTCGCGGCTGTATATAAATCTACGGAAAATCGCGGGGCGAGACGGCGTATGCAGATTTTACTCGCTCCGCATTACATCCATGTAGGCATATCTACGCTCTTTTTCTACGCACGCCGAGCCATTCGGAAAGAACTACGCGCCATCCGGCCGCTGTACGTATAAAGTTCTACGAGCTACGCCTCTCAGACACGGCTGCGTACACACTTTACAGACGTAAGCGCGTACGTAACGTCTACCACCTCCCTCCCCCCCTCCTCCCCCTCCTTCTCCTCCCTCTTTCTACATATGCACATAGGCGGACGCGTACGCGTAGAAACGCATCGTTCCTCGTCTCTCTGCCGAGGCCGGGGATTCTTGCAACCCCCTGCGACGATCCGGTGCACTTTTTTTTTTTTTAATGTCGGGGGGAAACGACGAGTAACGACCGGCACGACGACGGTGTTAAAGTCCTGGCAGACCTCCAGAGCCGGCGGCCGCTTCTTCCTCGTCCTCCGCGTAGATGCCAGCGTCGTCCTTTCTACCACCCCCGTTCCAAATATTCTCGAAACGTCCCGGCCGTTTTTCAATTTCATCCCCCCGGCCCACCCTCGAACCGGTCCCTACCGAGCCGCGCACAGCCACTTCTCTCTATTTCGCGCGTATGCCTTATTCATACGACGAGCCGCCGCTCGACTGAAATTCGCGCCACTCGACAGACTTCTCATTACCCTATCTCATTCGCGGCCGCCGACAGGATTCTGCGAGGATGTCCTCGGATATACGTTGGTGCGATCCTGTGCGATTTTCGACTCGTCGACGCTTTTCGTGGATCATAGGTATGGCCTGGCGTGGATTCGCGGGTTATCGACACGTCCGTGCGAGCGGAGTTGGCGACTTCCGGTTCTTCGGTTCACTGTGAGGCGGTGGCTCTGTTCAAGGTCATTTCGTTGCATTCAGGACTCTATACGCCGCATTGACTCCCGGCAGGATGTTCGCCGCAAGTTTTCCTCCCGCCTTTCCCATTTGCGCTAATGGCGTTCTTGCGTTTTCCGGCACTGACGTTAGTCGTTGTTGAAGAACCCCCTCCCACGTCCGAGCCATTAGACTTCTTCCATTTACCGGGTCATCGGTCGGCACCGTTCCTTGTGCCGATGGACGAGGAAACGAACGACAGCGGCGCGAAGTTCGGTTCTTATCTCTGATAATTGACAGCGCCCTCGACCGTTGTTGATGCCGGATAACTCGTTCTCGTTCGTTGGAACGCCCGGCAACATCGTCCTTTCCGTTAACATACACGCTCGGTTCGCCGTCCTCCTCGCTCAACGTACGACTTTCCTCCCTTATCGACAGATAACCACCGATGCCATCCACTTCCGGCCGTATACGTGACAATCAACGATCTAGCCGGTTCCCGTTCGTGCCAATCTCCGATTTCTCTCCGTCACGACTCTCAACGAAGCTGTCGCTCTTCCATCTGGCTTAGCTCGAACTTCTCGAACGACGTTTCTCCTTCTACCTCCTCTACCGGTTCTTTCTCCGAGCTGGCAAGGTTCGCACCTCCGATTCTCTCACGGCATCCTCGAATGGCACTCGCTTCCGGCCAAGGACCGTTCGCCGATCCGCTCGTCCTCCAACGACCTTGGGATCGCGCGTCAGGCGGAAGTGCGCGGAAATTCGCGCGAGCCACGTCTACTCCCATTCCCCCATTCCCCTCCCCACTCTCCCAGCCAGTCACGTTCCATTTTCCCGTCCGACTGTCGTTTCACTTTCCGTATAAGCGGCGCACTCCCGTCTGCCTCGCGTCTGCGATTCTTTCCCGCCGCGGAAATTTCCTCCGGCGGCTGTTCGTTTTACGCGCTCTCTTGCTCTCACTTCCGGCCCGCAGCGCTTTCCTGCGAGTCTCAGGCTCGTCCTCCGACAGGATGGGGGAGGGTTGGGCGGAGAACAGAAACCGATTTTATCCTTTCCGCGACAATACGCGCATCTCGCCATTCTCCACCTCCGACGCTCACCCTTTTCTTCCTCCCTTCTCTCCCTTCTCTGTCTCTTCCTCCGCATCTTCTATCCCGAACAGGATATCCTGCCGCTTCGGCCCGCTCCCGACGATCTTGTACATTTTTATCGACCATTTACCGATCCTCCCCCACCTACCGTAACGCCGTTCCGCCGCAGAGCTCGTCCCTTCTTCGTCGTATTTCGTAACTCTCGCCCCCCCCCCCCCCCCCGCCCCTCTTTCCTTCCAGCCGCAGACGATTTTCTCCGCGCAGAAACTTCGCAGACGGAATTTCGCCTCTCGATTCGATTGTCTACGCGTCTCCGGCGAATATTTCGCCGAGGCTACGTGCCTCCGCCAGTTCGCGTCCTTCTCCTTATCCGATGTCGTTCCGTCCCTTTTCCTGTTTGTCGACGTGCCCTTCCGGGCAGGTGTCGTTCAAATTCTCGCCTACGCTTCCGCTTTTTCCGGACTTTCGATTTTGAGCCTCGGAACCTTCTTCGAGTCACGCTGCGAAGTTACCGTCCTTTGAGGAGTCCTGCCAAACGGGAGCGACGAGAAGTCCTTCCTCGCGAGGAGTAAACAGCGGACTTACACGGTAGCGTGACCTTCGCGAAAGAGTTGCGAGAGGGAGTCAGTTATTCTCGCCGAGTCGAGACTGAAAATTTTACAGCTCCTTTCGTCATGCTCCTCCCGACTCCCTGTTTGTCCTAACGAGCGACATGCTTCGCGACCTCGTCCTTTTTCCTCTCCTTCCTTTGCCCGACTCGCCGGCCTTTGCCTCTCCCGATGAGTAGGATAACTCTCAACGAACTGCCCCGCTTCAACGAGCATCCTCCTTTGCTTCTTCAGCCCCTAAAAGCCAGCGAAAACCGTACTCGCACCGGACTCTGTACACACAGCTGCCCCGCTCGGTTCGCTTCCAAACGCGTTCCCTTCAACTTTTTTTCCCGCGAACGAAGCTGCCTTCCGCATCCCTCCGCGCGCACAGCACACTCTCTCACTCACACATACGACGCGGGTACGCTTCGGAAAATTCTTCGACGCCGCGCGCCTCCGACCATCCGCCTCGAGCTCACCGGCAAATCGAGAAGCATTATACCTATAGAAAAGCGTAATCGATCATTTCGTTGGGAGACTGCGAAACGTCCTCCGCTATCTTATATCTTGCCAGCCGTCTTGCGTCGGCCGACGTTTCAATCGCACAAAACACACGCCGTTCCTCTTCTTTTCCGTCCCTCCTCTTCCGCTAACTACTACTCCCCGCATCTCGATCGTCGATAAATCCTTCGAAATCCGCGCCCAAGACGTCTCCTCATTCCTCTCCACCGACCGTCGGCGGCAAAAAATAGAGCGGAGAGAGAGAAATAGAGAGATAGAGAGAGAGAGAGAAAGAGAGATTCAAAAACTGGATTCGCACGAAATCGCACCGTAGTCGAGCAGTTTCCTCAATATCTTCGAACTTCCGGCGAACGAGGCGACGCCTCTCTTCCCTTATGGCTCCCTCCTCCGCCAGAGACTTCCACCCCCCGAGGCCCTTCGATTTCCGGTGCGCGCACACACCCCCGAAGCCACGGACTCGCGTGCTCTCTCCTTATCCTCCTCTCCCTCTCTCTTCCTCTGAGCTTCCCTCCCTCCTCCTCCCAGTCGTTCCATTCGCGCCTGGCCGTAAAAATCACCGTAAAAAGGAAAACCGGATTCGCGAGTAGGGGCGTGCAACGGGCCAAATTTCTCTCCCCCTCCTCACCTCCCGCCGTCCAATTTCCAGCGTAGGAAAAGGCGCCGCACGCTTATGGCACACACTCTTTACTGCCACGACTATGCGATCCCCCGTCGCGAGCAGACAGATTTTCTTTTCTTTTTTGCATCGGTTTTTTTCCTCCCATTCGAGACTCGCGCGAATTCTGCCGATCATTTCAATTCATTCGAACTCGGAACGTCTCGCGACCGCTCGCCGAGATTTTTGTGCCGGCGGATCCTCGCGGCCTCCTAGCGGATGCCCCCTTTTTCGTTTCGCATGGAGGGCCGAGGTCGTTTCCATCAAAGGCGACCTCGCGCTATTCGGCGTCCGGGATCGTCCTTTATTGCGTCCGTCGCGTCCAATCCCTCCTTACGTTCGTCCGCGTGTCCCTGGATTCGTCGCACCGCTTCCCCTTCCATCCGTCGTCTTAGAATTCACCGGGTCGGGAATTAAGCGACGAACGACAGCCACACGACGCTCAGGACGACGACGTAGGAGCCGAGGATGGCCGACGATGACGAGTGCTGCGTGCCGGAGCCCTTCTCGCGATGCGTCTTGATCGATGGATCTGCGGGAGCGGGGAAGAGTCGTTAATCAGTGAATTTCATGATGAGTAACGTGCATTCGTCGCTTTGAAAGTTTTCGGACATTCAGATTTTAGTGTAATTCAGATTTTTCGTGTAAGATACGAGAGTAGAATTGTGTCAATGAAAATCAAGATTTGGAATCACAGTATTATTAGATTTTAGACTGATATTACTTTCTTTTATGGACTCATACTAGACTTGGATTTTAGCTTTCTGTTGTAAGGTAGGGAGAAGAATAGAATCGTGTTCATCAACACTAAGAATTTCAATCATACTATTATCAAATTTTAGGGCTCATATTACTTCTTTTTATGAACTTATACTAGATTCAGATTTTAACTTTCTCTTGTAAGGTAGGGATACGAGTAAAATCTTGTTGATGAAAATTAAGATGTCGAATGACAGAAATCTTTACCTACAACATGTACGATGGTATATATTAAATTACTTTGACGCCACGGATTACTCGGAAAAGGAAGAGCTGTCGAATTTAGCTAAAAATCTTCTCCCATCATTCAGAAGGAACTTTACTTAATTGACTTTGGAATCCGAACTTGAGAATATTAATAAAACTCCACATTATAATCCAGACGTTTAGCTGCTGATTTACGCTTCTCGTAAATCAGCCGACTTCGGCGCGACCCGGGTAAGTACTCCCGGGAAACATTTTTCGAAATGCGTCCCGAAGGTTCGGCAAGCGCGCCGTTCGAAGTCGGGGGAGCGAAGTTAAGTTGCCACTCGGCCGGGCAAACTACGGCAATTATCGTGGCAGCATGTGCTTTCCTGCAGGACGGGAAAGTTCGTAGGCGCGCTTCGTCGGCAGGACGTTTACCTGGCGTGGTGGGTCCCATTCCCGATCCGGATGCCTCCTCGTCGTCGTGATCGTCGGCGGCGTCCTCGTCGTCGTTGTCGACGCCCTCGCCCTTCTTCCTCCACATCGGCCTGTCGCCGCTTCCGGAGCCGTCCAGGGCCTCGTCGCCCAGCAAAGTGCCGCTGTCGGGTGCCGATGCCAATTGAGATTGCACCACCTGCGCAACAGAAGAGCAGAGGCCCTCGAGATAAAGCCGGAGAATTACGGCGTTACCGCGCTGAATGCATTAAGACGCGCGACAGTGGGTCCCGATAAGATCAACATCAATTTCTACCATTATTCTCTGTTCCGCACCACACCCTCCCATCATCCCGCCTACCGCTGCTTTTTCCTCCCTATTCTTCCGTCCACTTATTAACGAACTTATCTACATGCTACGCAGTACTGATCGCATCCTGCTCTCCACGCTTCTATGTTAGTCCGTCTTTCGATCATCTTTATATCGTTCATTTGCTCTCTGTTACACGCTGGATGATTATTAATGAATTTGATCGAAAATGTCCTGTACCTACCGAGCTCGGTGCGATTCGAAAAAGTGGGCCGTCCGGCCGAGCTTTATTCGATAATTTCACGCGTTGTTAGGCGAACAGCGGCATATTGTCCACCCTGTTTGATCCGGCTCGCTCGTCTGGCAACGGCGAGATAAAGCCCCCGGTTATTCAGTCGGGCGGAGGTTTCTGTTACGGGCTGGGCGCGTCAATTTGTTGCCTGTTTGCGGTCCGAATCGCGCACTCGGCATCGTGTCGAACGATACCGCGCGCAGGCCGCGATCTCCATTTCGACGCGAATGTCTCGCGTCGTTGGGCTCCGCGTTAACGACGGCGGTCGCGTTATTAAACCTTCGCCCGCCCTGGAATGTAACGCGTTAGGCCCGGCTGACCCGCGCGCATGCGCCCGCTTCTACGCCCGCGCGCTCCCCAAACTGTAATTTCCGCAGATCGGCAGAACCGTATACCTTCACTCTCGCGAAACCCTCCAGTCGGTGGATATTTCAATTTTGAACGGATTCCGTTAATACCGCGAAAGCCGTTAAGTGCAGCGGGTACATTTCGTAACGATAATGACCGTTGATTCGATGACTCGAGTAAACTCCTTCGAAAATATCGTGCCGTAATCTGTTCACGATTTCACCGACGATTTCCCTCGGACTTGAACGTCGTCGAGTGTACAGGTTGAATGATCGCTTTAGGTTGATCCGATGGATCTTGATTCGATGAAGTAGCTCGGTGTCGCGCGAGATTGTTCGCACTTTCAAAGAATGCCGGCGGCGAGTAAGAGCTGACTTTTCTGGCGTCCGTTGGAACGTAAACCTTGAATTCCGGGAGGTTCGTGACGGTTTCGGTTCCGTTAATAAGAGCCGTGGCACGATCGGGGCCGTTGGACGAGTTTTACGACGATTTTACGCTCGCACGCACCGAAATGCATTCGAGTCGGCAGCGAGTTTCGGTCAAACCGCTAATGGGCAAACTCGATACGTCCAATCGCGGCTCGACGAGCGAGACGGAGGCTTCGACCTTTCTCTGCGATCGATCAGCCGGACAAACTCGACGTTCTCGATTCCACAGGTTGCGCCGGACACGAAATTTCTGCGCTGCCCTGACGCGAAATCGCTGACAGTGCCGATCGTACGCAACAATTATAGGCTTTTAGCTGACGCCCTCTGACTAAAAGCATTATTGTTGCGCGGCAGTGCACTTGATGGCCGGCCACAGGGTCCCATTGGACACGATCGGCAATTCGACGGTATACAGTGAAAGTCGGGGACGCCAAGTCCGGTATAATCATGAGAACGTTTCCACTTTATTGGATCTTTCGAGAGAAACGACGTATGAGGCAATGGGCCGTTAGCGTTTACGATGCGTGCGATGGCGAAACGGAAATTCATCAAATTCGGCACATTTGCAAGATTTCAAGCTTCTTAGGCTATTGAATAGACCTTAGGTAGCGGGTCGCAAAATTAAATTACTCAGATCGTACTTTTCCACGAGATTCTACGCTCTCGTGAAAAATCCATTCTTGACCCGAGCGACGAAGGTCGATTTGCTCGCGATTCCGATCGCATGCGGCTCCGGTAGGCGGAGAAATTTCGCGCCCTGATTCCTCGACGTGCAAATTAAACGCGCGCAAGCCCGCCCAGCGATTATCTAACGCACGACGAAGGAAAGATAGCGAACGCACACTGACAGACGTAAAGCGTGCGCGAGGATACTCCGGTGCGGCCTTACGGACTTCCAAGGGAATTAACGCTGGGCCGCTTCGTTCTCTACCTACATAGCCTGACACCTGTCCGTTGCACCTGCACACCTCCTAGCCCTCCTACCTCCTACCTTCCGCCTCGTTCCGTACTCCTTCAGACAGTCGCCGACAATCGCGGCGAAGGTGCACGACTGGCCGCGTCGACGTATGCTTCCCTTTCTATTTCCCCGCTCTATGATTCAGTCGCCTTAGTTACACACCTTTATCGCGTCATTCATTCTACCTCTGTCTACCTCGGCCACGTTCCTTTTATCTGCTTCGTCTGTCCCGACCTCTTTACCCGCTTCGATTAACATGTTCCTTTCGTCCGCTTGGAAAGGTGAACAATCGTTGCGAAGAACAAAGTAAATCTTCCTTCTAATCGACTTCTTCAAAGCCTCAATACTACTTTGCGGCAATATGGATTCATAAATTGTATCAGTCTTTTATTTCTAAATTTTCGAATCGGTAGAGAGGGAAGGTATAAAGATAGTCGCTCTTAACTCCGCATCGATCAATTTGTATTTTTCCACAATTTCTCACGGCTTATCTCTCGCGCTCCTTTAGTTTGACATCCCCGGCGTAGATTCTGGTTTCCACCTTGCGATCTGTCTCTCTATTTCTCAACACGGCGGCACCCACGTGCGTATTCACGCGTGCGTCGCACCTTTTGTCCGCGCTGCCGTGCGTGCCCCCGCGTGCGCGCACCAGACGTGGCGGCTATGAATAATTTTAGATTAGAGCGTAATTTATGGATCTGCCCGTTCGCTTCTGAGTTATGAATTGGCGAATAAGTAGGGATACCCGTTCTGCGCCGCGGCGCGATTTATCGCTCGACTCCTGCCCCCGCGACTTCACCCAACATCCTCGAAAGAACGCCGAGGAACTCGCCATCGAACTCGCGGCACTTTCGGGAACACGGCTTTCTTTTTTTTTTTTTTCATTACGGCCTTAAGTCAGTCGGCGGCGAACGATCTTCTCGCGACTCGATGCTCGAACGAGGCCCGGCGGAATTATGCAAATTTACGTCCCGTCACGTAGCGAATGACTAATACGAGATTTGCGCACGCCGCTCGCAAGGTTTATACGACAGGCTTATGTAGGACGAACTGCCTTAAGTTGCCGCGTACGTTATCGAATCTGCGCAGGATCTTCTGATCCGCCTAAATCTGCGCCTACCTCCCGCAGCTCGTCCTCCTTCCGCTTCCGGATTTTTACTGATTTTTAAGTCGGCCGTACGGCCGATAAAGATGCCACGGAAGAACATTGGGTCATCGGTGCAAAAGTTACCATCAGCCATCTTTGCCCGGATAAGTCAAGGATTTAGCGTCATGCGTCCTCCGGTTGGACGTTGAACGCGCGCTCGGCATTTTTCGCCAAGTTTCCATTTTTTCCTTTACCTCAGTTCTCCTTACCCCGTACGTAGGTATGAATGACGAAACTCGAACGACGCCCAGCGATAAATCGTCCCGAGGAAGGCGTCGTCTCACTCGGAAAACGCCTCAATGCCACTCCGGGGAGTTCGGGTACTTCGCGAAACTCGCGCGCCATTTAACTCCGTCCACAATGGGAAGCGGAATTTTCGAAATGAAACTTCGACTCCGGCGCCGGTAACTCGGCGAAGCACTTCAGGAACCCTTTATGCTCGAGATTCGTTACACGTCGACGTCGATTCAGCCGCTGCGCGCAAGAATGCAACACTTGCAGGAGCTTGCCGTCGGATTCTGTAATCGGCCCGGCGAATATCCGCCAGCGATCGGAGATCGATATGGAAGCCAAATGAGGGGGAAACGTAAAGATAAACGAAACCTTTTCGCTCGACGCTTTGCCCAACAATCACGTAGAAATCCAGGCTTTCGTTGAATGCAGACCCGTGTTACAGGGCCGATGTACTCGAGATAGTCTCGAAATTGATTCATTCGGACTGTACCGAAAATAGAGGAAAGCAAATGCACACTGGCAAGTACCGAATCGAGTCCAATGTTAGGAATTAGATTGAGTAATGTGATAAAGATGATCTTGGGTCAAATGATATCCTGTTACAGGACCGATGTATTAGTGATAGTCTCAAAATTAATTAATTTGGACTGTACTGAAAATGGACACTGGCAAATACGGAATCGAGTCCAATGATAGGAATTAGATTGAGTAATGTGATAAAGATAATCTTGCGTCAAGAGATATCCTGTTACAGGACCGATGTATTAGTGATAGTCTCAATATTGATTAATTTTGACTGTACCGAAAATAGACCGAAGTAAATGTACGATGACAAATACAGAATGAAGTCCAATGTTAGAAATGAAACTGATTAATGTGATAAAGATGACCGTGATTCAAAAGATTCCCTGGCAATCATCGCATGATCGTTCCATCATCCTTACCGCATCGGCAACGTGCGTTTAATTGAATTGATCGCAGGCAAACTAAAGTGGTGAACTGACGGGCGCGAAAAGCGTGGAGTCATTATTCGAGCGCGAAGGAATCGCTCTCCGCGCAGGTGATATTAAAGATATACTCGCCGACGGGGAACGGAGGCGTGCGTGAAACGCCCGACGATTAGCGTAGCCTCAAATTACGCGCTGTCCGCTCATTAGTATTTTCCCATCCAGCCTCGGACCCCTAGAAAAGCTCGTCTCGCTCGTCAAGGACGTTCGCCGATCCGCTCGCCGATCCGCTCGCCGATCCGCTCGCCGACGCGGAGGACGCGGAGGACGCGGGTTGCGAGACATTGAGTCGCGAGGCGAAATCACTTCTAACTCGACGATTTGAGTGTGCGACACGAAAACAGGATGCGACCGGCAACGATCTAATCTGAAACGAGGCCTGGCCATGGCTGCCGCTGATCGACGAATGACGAAGGCTCGCGGGACTCACCTGATTAATGTGCCTCAATTGGTCAATGAGCACGCTGGTATTCGTATTGCCGAAGGAAGCCGTCATCGACGACATCGTCGTAATGGCGAACTCAGGGTTGTACCTCTGTGCCGTCAAGCTGGAGTCCACCACAGTCTTCGCGTACCTGAAAGCAGATGAAGCGTTCGCTGTCATTATGTCATTCCGTATCGTACGTTCTCACCGTGCAACTCACACTCTCTCTCTTTCTCCCTCTCTCTCTCTCTCATTTTTACGGGAGACACTTCGTTATTCCGATGCTCGTTATTTAGGGACAGCCGCGGGATCGGTAGTTCGTTACAAGCTCCGGGGCCGTTCGTTACTCGGCGGGCGAATCGACGAGGCGCGCGATTGACTGCGATTTCATTGTAAACCTCGTTTGCAAATGAAAAGCATTGTCCGCCTGGGCAAAACAAATACGCGTAACCGCGCGTGTAATGCGAAACATCGCCGGTAACGGACCCGGGCATGAATAATAAACGATGCGCAGGGCAGGAGGAGGAGGAGGAGGGGAAGAGGAAGAGGAGCGGGCGGGGAGGGCTGCCCCCGACGAAAACGTTGTTTACGCGGCTAACTTTTTCCACCCCGCCACCCCTCCGCGCCTTCACCCCTTCCGACACCGCGGAGTCCGAACGCCGAAACGCTGTCTCTTAAAGTTATTTTTATCCGCGGCGTTAAAGCTAAGTGCGAACGTTCGCCCGACGAGCGCGAAAATTATTTATAAACCTATCCGCCGCTTTTAACCCCCCACCCCTTTCCTTCCCTCTACTCTCTCTCCCTCCCTCCCTCCCTTCAACCTCGGGCCCGCATGGCGTACAAAAGCGACGGCGGGACGCTTTTTTTCTCGGACGTGGGCGTTCCGCGAACGTAATTACAGAGTGGCCGCGTGCAAATTACGTCCTTTATCCGTCGCTAGGCGCGATGGAGATTTCACGGGACGTCCTACGGATGAAACATTTTTTCACGGCTTAACGACTCTGGCACGCGTCCGTCGCCTGTTCGCGGGGGGGGGGGGGGGGGGGGGGGGGGACGTGAATTTTTCACGCGTGGGCGCGACGCCCGTTAGAAAATGCGACGCGACGGAGAGTTCCTCTCGTCGATGCCTGCCTCTCGCCCTGGCCAGCATCGACCGCCTCATGCCCGTTAATGGCGACGATTATTTATTTATCCGCGCGCATAAACCGTCACTTCGGTCGGAGAGGGATGGCGAGGCCGGGAGATGAGGGGAGACGGAACAGAAGCAGCACGGTCGACTATCGGAGCGAGCGTTGATAAATCGTCCGGCGAATCCGCGACTGTTAGCGATGCTTTTCGCGGAACTGCGATGCGCGTCTGTGGTAGGCAGTTCTCTCGTTCGATTCGCTTTCCGATCGCTTTTCCGCAGCGGCGACGGGACAAAGGCTGGCTTGTGTTTCGGCGCGGAAGGCTGACGCGCGAGCCCGGGGATGATCGAGGAGGGCCGGGTGACAAAGTGGCGGGAATTATGTATGCGCCGCGCGGAAGACGGCCGTGGAAAGGATGGCAAGTCGATGAGAGCGGATGACAGGGAGGTACGCGGCGTTAGAGCGTGGTGCTTTCGGTAATTACAGGCTCGCGGAGAGTGTCGGAGCCGATGAGAGTCGTTAATGGAATCGGGGAACGATACGCTTGGAAAATTTAACGGTACTCCGACGGACAGTGTTAGACACGGAGAAGGTAAACTGGTGTATTAGCTGGTGTATTAACCGGTGTATTAAGTCTCCAACTTTCGAGCGGCGAAATTGCTACGCGGAGAATTGAGTCGAACGAAACTGAATTCGTAGGTTGGGACCTTGTTACGCGAGGCTATAATTAAACCGATCAAAGTCCCCATCGTTCATCGGCACCTTCGATAGCGGCGTCCCACCTGGCCGGAAAGTGATTGCGAAAAATTAATCATCCTGCCTGCGCGGCTGGCCGCCGAGGGCGGCGCTCGATGGAAAAAGTCGGTGACGAAGCTCGGCGAGCTGGCAATAATACACAGGCCGGAGGCTCTTGCGAGGCTCTGCGATGCGGGCATTGGCAAGATTCATCGTCCGTCGACGGTAATCTTCCGCAAGTTCAGGCCGCGACCGCGCCGGCGAGCAAAAAGTCCGCCGAGCCCCGCCGGCTCTTCTCGGAATCAGCTTTCCGCGTTCGTTTTGGCGCGATTATTCGCATCGCGGCGGCGCGTGTCGATCGTGCGAGAACGCTCTTCAGGGTCCTTTCATTCGACGCACCGCGGGACGTCGGTTTCACGAAGGTCTCGTTAAGCTAATGCGTCGCGGCGCGCCGAGAGAGCGCAACATTTTCAGTCTGATGCCGGGTGTCGCTTGCCGGAGAGAAATAATTGCCCTCCCTTTGTTCCCCCTCTCGCGGCTGCGAGCCTCGTGCGTGCGTGCGTGCGCGCCTGAGCGAGGATTTGCTCGTCGACCGCGGAAAAACGCGCGCTTCATTAGGCCGTCGGCGTTAATCGAACGTTGGACGATCGTAACGACGTGCGCCGGACGTTTACAGGCAAATTTATTGGCTGTGGTCGTGGCAGGTTTACGCGGTTTTAAATGTAGCACAAACTAAGAAATGCTAACAAGGACAGTCTGGATGAATTCTGAAATTAAAACTGAGTTCGACATTTTTAAATCGTACATCGCGCCGCTGTTATGATTTAAATGTAAAAACCGAACGTCCTCAGATTCAACCATCATTTTAATCCAGGCAACGATTCGAAAAAGAGAGCTTTTCGTCGAATTTCGAAAATTGCGATACCTCCGGACATACGGACGAAAGCGGATAAAAAGTGGTGAGACCGTGTTGTGGGGAGCATCGGAATCGAGCCCAATGATCCGCGTACATAATTAACAATCGCAATATAATCCGCGTACCCGTGTTCCGCTCTCTGAAATGTTTCTACTGTCAGTAATACATATTTAACGCGACGGCCAGTGCGTTAAATTGCCTCCGTAGTCGAACAAAGTATCCTCCGACACACGCACTGCACATGCGGCCGCAATTTCAGACGGTACGCAGGTGTCTAGTAGTAATGCTTTTTTGCATCGACGAAGCGTAAGAATGGAACGAACGAGCAGAAAATGCCCGACCATAATAACGCCGTTATCCTGCCTGCCTCGTCCCGCTTCGTCGCGTGGCCCTCCCCTCCCACCCCCTCTCCCACTTTCCCATTTTCTCACACGTTGTGTGCATAGAGTGCAGTTAATTGGTTACCGCACAGGATGCTGCGCATTATGCGCCGGCAATGTTCGGTTCATTTGCATGCGCGCGCGCGCGCGCGCGCTCTCGCGAAGAGAAGTGCGAGGAAGTTGCAACTTCTTCCTCCCGGCCCTTCCACCCTCGCTCGGCCCCCTTTTATCCTTTAATAAGGCAGCCTATAAATTTCGCGGCACGACCTAACGGTAGGCCACGGTCGATGCCCGTGCGTGCAAGCCGCCCGCCGACTCGGGCACGCATGCAGATTCCTCGATAACGTATCGAGACTCGACATTATCGTCACGTCGACTATCGCCAATATGCCGCTTCGCAACTGGTCGGATAATGCGACTTGGTCTAGACAGCCAACGTGCTAACCTTCTTTACTTTTTTCTTCGGGGAGCACGTTGCTGTTATGATTGGATCGTTTATTTTGAAAGAGGTGTAAGTCCATTTTTAAACGAGTGAGATATCACATGATTTATTGTAATAACCAACGTATGTAAAGAGTTTACACTGAATGAATCACAAATTATCGGATATCTCATTTAAAAGAGAAATGGACTTATACCACTTTCAGAATAAACGATCTAATATATTGAATTATACCCAACTTAAAAACAATTTATTATTAAATCGAAAACATAATAATAAGATCGAATTAGTTCATTCTTAATTCCCTGGAGAAATAAGTACAGGATGCATAGGCTAGACGCCGGCAATAGGGACCGACCTTCCGAAGGTGTCATAAGTTTCGCCCGACCGTCGGTCAATAATCGGCGCTCACATTGTCGCAATGGTGAAAATTCGTTATCGGGCTAGGCGGGATAGGGGAGGTCGCAGACGAGCGGGGACCTTAAGCAGAAATGAAGGCTCGTAAACGATGCGCCGCGAGAGTCCCATCGTAACCGAGGTTGACACACGCCGGATCCCATCAGCTTCCGCTATATTCGACCCGGCCGACAGCGATGAGTGAGGCGAGTATGAAAAATTGACGTGCACGTAAACGGAGCGCCGCCGGCAGGAAAAAACCACTGATCCTCGACTCCTCGCTCATTCGGCCGCTCATTCCGTCGCTTATTCCGCCGCTTATTCCGTCGCTTATTCCGTCGCTTATTTCGACGCTTATTTCGACGCTTATTCCGACGCTTATTTCGACACTTATTTCGACGCTTATTCCGGCGCCGATCGGGCCGCGCCAAATGGACAGATCGCGAGAGTCGATTGACGCGATACGTCGCTATACTTCCGTCGCGCACATTTTTAATCGACGCCGACGCCCGATATTGCCACGCTCGCCCCGACGAGAATCCTCCGATATTGAGCCGGTCGTCTGGGCGGAAAGAGAGGGCCGTTTTGACTGACGGTAAGGGATCCGACTGTTCGTCGGAGGGCGGACGGGATGAAAGGAGAGGCGGGAGGAGAGGCTTCGCGAGGATGAAAGACGTTTTATCGACGCCCAGACGTCTATTCCGACAGAGCGACGTCAAAATTCGCGCGAGCCCGCCGTGACTCAGCCGATCGCTCAGTAATTTTTCCGAGCCACTGTTCGTTGGACTCACTTTGTCAGTTACGCTTCAGAAGCGTACGTATTTGTTTTGAGTTTCAGGAAGGATGACGGGTTCAAAGGTTTCGCTGTCATAGAAATGTTTTATTAGAACTGCACGTGTGTCTCAGTGTGGAATGTGGGATTTTTTAATCTCTCTGTTTTTAATGGGTAACTGATAGCCAATAGAGATTGGGTGTCATATGCAGCGTAATTGATGTCGTTAGTTCACGGTAATTTAAGCTGAGCAAAGACGGTCTTTGATATTTGAATATGGCGAAGGAAAATTGTCATCGTATCATTTAACATCGGACGCACGTGCACGCGCGTACGCCCACTTTATTTTTCCACGGATCGATCCATGATTCATACGCATTCAGCAATGACATCTAGGACAGTTGACATCATCGATTCGCGTTAATTTAGTGCATCTAAGAAGCCGATGCGTATCGCCTTCTTTCAGTTATACCCACGCAACGTATCATCGTGGCATGAAACTTTTTCGACCGACGACGAATTCCACCTGTCAGCGACATAGTCGACGATCCATTATCGATCCACAATGGGTTCTATGAACGTTACACTCGCTCGGAATAGAATCGTTCGAAGTATCCTCCTCTGCCTACCATTTAAATTGCCCCGTAAAGCAGCTGACAATACGCGCCGCGAGACAAACAGGCTACAAGCTCGGAACACATGTTGGGAATCGGTATCGCGTCGACCGGCGAGTTCGTCATTTCAGCCATCCGCGTATCCCGCTTTAACATGGAATCGTATCACGACGTCATTAAGTGCCACTTAACGTCGCCCACCCGTCTTCCTCCTCCTCCTCCTCCTCCTCCTCTTCCTTCTCCTTCGCGCGTCTCGGCATGCAAATGCTTTCGAAATCGCGTACGAACGCGCGCAGGAACTTATTGCGAGTCATTCATCAGCCGGCGACGAACACGAAGACGCGACAATGCGTCGGTGTGAGGACGGGTCATTTATTGTCGATTAATCGCGAGTATTCCTTCCTGGCTCCTCTGCTCGAGTATCGCTGCTCTCAGCTTCACTCGCCCTCCTTCTCTCTCTCTCTCTCTCTCCCTCTCTCTCTCTCTCTCTTTCTCTTCTCAACACTGTTCTCTCAGCCAAGATATCGGCAGAGCGAGAAGGACAGACATACGCGCGACTGCGGGAAGCAAGCTGGGCGAGCATGCTTCTGCTCCAGTATTGCACTCCTTGCTTCTTGGCGCTCCTCAATGCTGCCCATTCACGACACGACCTTCTATTCCCCATTTCTTTCTATCTCCGACCGCCTTCCTGTCTCCCTCGCGCTTCTCTCGCCGCATCGTTCATTCACAGTTCTCTCTTCGTCGTCTCTTTTTTCTTCCTCAGCCTCTGCTTTTTCCGCCTCCCACCTCTCACTTTCCCCACTTTTCCCGCTTCTGCGCCTCTCCCGCTCTCTTTCGGCATTCCTCCGCTTTGTCTCTTTGTCCGTCCCGTCACACACCCTCTCGCGCTCCTCTCCCATTGACTCCTTCCCGTCTCACTCCCGCGCCAGGCTTCCCACCTTTTCGCTCGCTCGCTCTTCTTAATCCTGAGTAGTCACGCTTCTATTTCTGCCGGCGTCGTTCCCTTTGTACCCCTCTCTCTTCCTATTACGCTATCA
Organism: Anoplius nigerrimus; assembly: GCA_914767735.1. NCBI lineage: Eukaryota > Metazoa > Arthropoda > Insecta > Hymenoptera > Pompilidae > Anoplius > Anoplius nigerrimus. The sequence goes on from OU612084.1 coordinate 14,291,506, forward strand.
GGGCTCTGCCCTCCTCCCGCCGTCACTTTCCCTCTCTCTCCCCACTCTCTTCTCACTCTCTTCTCACCCTGAGCCTCCGGAGCCACGGCCCGTCTCTTCATTCTTCTCATCCCGCAGCAATTTGCTGATTATCTCCCACGTTTTTCCTCGCCCCGCCATACTTCATCCTCGCTCCTTCTTTCTCTATTTTCCGCCACGTCCTAGGCCGCAGACTCTCCCTTCATTTGCGAGAACCGCGACGTCTCGAAACCTCTTCCGTCCCGCTTTTCTCTCTCACGGTTCTCTTCTGCACCGTCTGTCCTCTTTCTCTGCCGCTCTCTCTCTCTCTCATTCTCTCTCTCTCTCTCTCTCTCTCTCTCTCTCTCTCTTCTCATCGGCCGCGTTCGTCATACTTCGATATTCCAGGCCTTTTGTTGCGCCTCTCCTCGTCGGGGCCCGCGTATGTTGCGTATTGATTATCTTTTCTTACGACTCCCGAGGTCGAGAATTCTTGCCTCCTCGACGTCCGTCGCAGAGATTCAACGAGCACCCCCCTTCCACTCCCCCTCTTGCCCGACTCCGGGTCTCGGCAGTTTGATTAGCTCGCTGCATTTATTTCTTGCCGGCGTTCGTTAGTTTTGCCTTCGGCGAGCACTTGCGCTCCTTGCTCTTTTTTCGGCCTTCGAAGTTACGCTCCGTCGGCGTCTATTTTTTCAAGCACTTTGCCGTGCAGCTACCGGCGCTAAATATTTTCAATTTCGAGCGGCTACGAACTCCGCAGCCCTGACGGACATCGGGACGAGTCATTCCGAGCTTCGCACCCCTCTCTCTCTCTCTCTCTCTCTCTCTCTCTCTCTCTCCCTTTGTACCTTTCCGACTTCCGTACTTTACGCACTTCGTCGTTAAACACCGAGCGCGAGATGCGATCGAAACTGTCGGTCGCGACCGGCGGAGGGGAAAAAGAGCAGCCAGGTGGGTGGATGGGGTGGAAAGGGCATTGTCGGACAAACAGGGCGCATCCGATACATAGGGAGGCGGCGTAGGCGATTTTCCAATATTAATAGAGAGCGGGGACGGGTGTAGCTGGCGGATCAAACCGTCGGAACGGGCGCAACTTTCGTGGCGCGGGGCCGAATGCATGTTTGGCAAATCCGTGGCGCAAGGCAGATAACTCGTGGAGTCCGTTACGTCGGGCGCACACGTACGCGAAATATTCAAATACGGCCACCTACACGTGGCCAGGCCGACACGTACGCGTCCAGGCAGCCGGGCAGGGAGTTGAAGTACGAGACGCGCGGTGGAGGAAGCGTACGAGTGCTCGTGGAATAGACGAACGCACACTGGCGGGGGAGGGAGGGAGGGAGGGAGGGGGGGGGGTCGTATACAGGCGCGGGAGGTGCATACATATGCAAACGAACGAGCGTGGGTACGTAGGTCTCGACCGGTAGTTCAAGGGACACCGCCGATCGATTTCCGAGTTGAGATGGGACGCGCACCGAGTCAGATTAATATTTCAGTGCCGAGTAGAGTCCGGCGGTTTCGGCAACGGTTTACCCCCCCCCCCCCCCCCCCACGTCCAATTCGAAAACGTGGATTTGGATTTCCATCTTCCTGTATAATTTAAGGCACGCCACGACCCTCGGACGGGAAGAAACGGATCCGGGGGAGACGGGCCTTTTCTTCGTTTATACGCTCGCATTCGTACGGAGGGGAAGGGGACGAAGGGAAAGGTGATTGCACAGGCAAATTATTCAATTTTCTAATATATTAGAATCGTGCTATTTGGAGAGCACGTTGGCGGAATCTTGTAAGATCGTCGCCGGCGTCCTCGATAATCGTCAAGGTGTACGAAAAATTGTATTAGTGGGAAATGATTATCGGAAAATCTGTTCAAAATCCGCGCCACGGAAGGAGAGAATGTGCAGCAACGGTAGGTACATATTTCAAAAGGTTCTATCTGGGTGTCGCGAGCGCGCCGCGCGGGACATTCATTTATCATATCTATATTGAAAGTGGTATTTTTTGTACCAGCGACAGTATTAGTATATCTGGCGGCGGGAAAAATATTGTACTCAAGATAGCGACGATAGGACACCTGAAATGTACTCCCGGGTCCCGGCGTACTTCGCGGGCGCGGATCGTAAAAGCCTACGGTTCAATTTCCGCACGTGTAAATTACATCGGCGGGCAGGTACGTACACCGTGGGCAGTTGTAAGTTCGAAAAATGTGTAGGAGAGAGCGCACTTTAAATACGCAGGTCTATATCGGCGGGCAGCATCGATCAGCCATATAATTTCGTCCCTCTCTCTCTCTCTCTCTCTCTCTCTCTCTCCCTATCTCTGTCTATCCGCATACGTGGGACAGCTGATATTTTGGGCGGATATTTTTTCCCTTGTTTTTTTCTGCCCGTCCACTCTTATCGCGCGCGCAGGATCTGGCATGGAAACGGCGAACTCATCACATTTGCATATAGGAGCGTGCGCGCGCGCGCGCGCGGGCTCGTCGTTAATGTTGATGGGCAACGTAAATTTTTGACCTATCAAAGGACGATGGGCGTGGGCGGGGTATCCGCTCGAAACGAAGGTAGTTCAATGAAAATGCGAGGCTGTTTTTTCCCCAATCAATGAGATGAAAGGCAGCGGCGTCGGCACTGTTTCGTAAACATTTTTACGGAAGGCACATGTCGGTCTATCGGGATCGGAAATATTTACTCAACTCGCGCAGTTTTTCCTCATTCGAATAATGTAAGGTAGGCAGAGCTCTCGTCGCTTCAAACGCAGGAACGATGTCCGCGAATTTAATATGTGGTCCCCCCCCCGCCCGTCTGAGTCTTTGAGTCAACAACGATGTTAGTTCGTCCCCCTTTTTTGTCCGCCAGCCGAAGAGTACATCGCTCGTCCTTTTGACGGGAAAGGACGTGAAAAGACAGGGGTCGCAAGACACTCGTTTCGGAAGAATAAGCCGAAAGGGACGCATTTTCACAGATTCCGAGCCGACGGCGGAATTCTTCCGGGCACCGAATCATAAGCGGCTAAAGGAGCGTAATAATCCAATTAGCGAATGCAAATAACGTTCGCCAACCGCATTAGCCGCACTATTGTTCTCGCTTGGTAGGGAAACCAGCCTTTCCCAAACATTTCGCGCGAACGTCGTACGTTCCGCATAAATTACGGCCTCCCGATCCTCACTAATGACAGAAACGTCGGCTTACGATGCCTCGCGCGCCGGCATCTCTCTGTGGCCGAGTGATTTGTAGGTCCAAAAACTGTACTTTAAAATTCCGTTGTCGGCGTCGAGGCTCCCCGCCGCGGGGGGGCCTTTATAATTTTCGAAGGCCCTTTGCGAAGGAGCAGCCTGGGAAAGCGGCCAGGTGAGGCCGCCGACTCCGAAGGACCCGGAGCGATTGGTCCATCGATTTTCACAAAGACGCCTGATCAAGATAAACGAGCATCCGGCGAGAGATAATAATCCCGGGGAAAATCCTCGGAGCCCGGGCACCGAGCGAAACTTGTCGAATTAACGATTTCATAGTTTCCACCTCACGGCGAGATCCGCAGTCGGGGACATTAATGCGCGTGAGGATAAACGATTCGAGAATCCTGTCGAGGATCATCCTCGCCGCTCCACCGCCGGAAAAGCCTTCGGAGCGCGAGAGTTGGCGTGCGAGCGTCGTCCAGGAGCCCGAAGACGCCGGCGGTCGTAATTAGCGGCTCGGCCGCAGTCGCGGACGTTCCTGAAAAGAAATTCGCGGCCGTCGGACGCGCACCGGCTTTTCAGAGACTTCGCCTAGGGATTTACAAACGAGCTGCGCTCTCAAAGCAAGAAGTCCTAGCCTCGCGCGTGCCCCGTCAAAGGTTCGCTAATTAACGACGTTTCGGCCAGGATACGCACGCGAGCGCGCGCGCGCCCGCTCTAGCTGCTAGAGCTAAGCACGAACACGCACACAGAGACAAAGGCATTCAGGAGGAGGCCGCGCGTTCGCGCACGCATGATACACAATAACTTCCGCCTTGTCCAGGCTCGCTTCTATGCGGCTCGCTCTCTTTCGCCGGGCGCCCTTTTGTTTTCCACCGAAACGGCATTAGAACGTTAAGTGCCGGGGGCATTAGAATAATTGGAGATAAGTTTGCGCGCCACGCGGCACCGTCGGCCCGGAACAATCGGGCCATTATGATTCGAGGGCCGTTCGCCGAAACAAAGGCGATCGGGCGCACGCTTAATGACACGGGAAATGGCTACAATGCTTCTTCTTCGAGGATGCCGTCTGCTAGACGCGCCGCGATCCGCTCCAGGTAGCGATGGGAGCGATCCAATTACGATCGGCGCGCTTTGAGGTCGGCGCAAATTGTCACTGGCTAATAGCGAGCGTCGTTGCATGTACGATGATTCATGAATGAGATCGTTCGAGGTACGGTAAGTACTTCGGAGGACTGACAGTTCTTAGACGATTGCGTATAGCAATGATTTAAGCAGGTGAATAAATTGTACGTATGTTGCAAATTCTGAGTACAGATCTTGAAGAACCGTAGGATTGCTTGTTTAGTTTTTTTGCAATTTTAAAGTTGGCTTTACGTCTCCACTGGCTAACTTTAATGATCCCTCGAGAATGATCCAAATACACGGGTCAGAGCGTTGGGAGTTATAAGAAGAGTTTGGAAACAAAGTTGTCCTCTCGACCGAGACACGGCTACAAGATTAAGAACTCATTTGCGAACGGAACAGTCGTTAAAAATATACTTATTTACTATGGTAGGAGTTGTAAAAATAGTATGCGAGTGCCGATCGTGAGCGCGTGTTCAACAAAACGGAAGGGAGTGTCTCTTACAGTTTAAGAGTAACAGCGTAAGAGTAAGAGTTTAAAGAATCATTGATAATCCGAAGATAATTTCTTCACGCTCCCATTAGTTCCTGTGCAAGAGCTTAAGTTCTGCAATGCCAATCATATAATCGAGGATAAATCCAAAGGATTTGAAATCCTTATCCGATTGTAGCTTTTATCTCAGCATCGCCGTAATACGTTTCATACGACCTAGCGAATAGATTCGGCTAATAGATCTTTCGCGAAAATGCGTGCAGTTGCGAATGCATAATCTCCGTCAGTGGCCGCAGCCGATGAATGACGATAATGCGCCGGCGTGCATAGGGGGGGAAAGAAAGGGGTTTAGGCTGCGGACCCATATGGAACTGCGGTGAGTGGATCAGCGGCGCACTCCTGCGCCGTTCGAAAACACCTGGCCGCAATCTAGCATCGGCCGTGCAATTATGCCGATCCGCCGCACAGGGTGACGCGATCATCTCATCCTCCTAGACCGCGGTCTTCCTGGCAGGCTGCGGTTTTTACCGATTATCTAATTTCAAGCGTCGAGCGCTCTCGCCGCCGTCCGTTCATTCAGGTTTCGCAAGAAGCGCGCAACTTCCCTTTCCTTTGCTTTCGACCCAAGCTCCATTGAGGTTCGTCGACGCACGAATCATTTCATTTGTCAGCTGGCTTCTTAATCCTTCGAATCATCGTCGCGCAATATTGTCATCCCGTCGCACCGGGTCTCCAATCGACCGAGAGGCATTTTCCGACGACAGTCCATTACGTCGCTACGGCTGTGCATTAGCGGAAAATGAGACGGCAGACAGCGATGGGAGCGGATGTGTTCGAGGCTCGAGGAAAGTGCGGAGTCGCGGCGAGTGAAAGGGTGGCGAAGGAAAGTGAGGGTGGAAAAGGAAAGAGTGATAAGTACTTCAGAATCTTTCGCGGCAAAGTCCGCGTCGGGAGGAGCTTTCGTCGGTGGGAATGCCCTTTCGCGACGGTAACGGATCGGGCCTGGCAGACAGGATATCGGTAAATCAGCGGTCGCGTTAAGAGATTATTTTTATACGATCGACCGACACCTGGTAATTTTGATATCTCGAGCATCGGCCCCGACTCGGCGCGCGCACACTCGCGTACGCCTCGTAATATTACATTCTCGCTTCTCTCTGTCTTTCCCTCTCTCTCTCTCTCTCTCTCTCTCTCTCTCTCTCTATCTCCCTCTCTCTCTCTTTCTCTCTGTTTCTTTCTCCTTTTCCGCCGCAATGCCGGCAATCAATTTCCGACGTTGCGCGGACGCGGAATGCATCATTAATTTTTGTCGAACATTCTTTTTCTTCGCCCGCCCCGGTCAGCTTCCCCGTCAACATTGTTGCGGCCTTAATAAACCGATGATTTATTGCTATTAATTACATTCGTTACGACATCGACCGCACCTATCCGTCACGTGGCCCGTTCCTCGGAATCTAATCGTTGCATGTGTGCCCGGCCAGTATCCATGAATATTTTCTTCGCTCCCGATCCGTCCTCTGCCCTGAACGAACCTGATTCAGCCTCGGACATCGTTCGCGCTAATTAGCGACGGGGGCAAGAAGTGAGATTCATCAACGTTCATCATTGTCGTCTCGCGAGGAATAAAATCCTCGTTGGGGTGGGAAAAAAGTAGGGGGGGGGGGGGTGGAGAGTCTCGTTTAACGCGACAGACGATAAAGGCACTTTCCGCCAAAGTTGCGGCGGTTAATCGACCGACAGAAGCGCAAGGCTTTCAAGCTTCGCTCGCCGCGACCGGTGTAATTAACGACACTCCCGTAATTAACTGTCCATCTTCGATCCCGATGACCCACGGCTGCGAATTTTCGCGCGGTCGAAAGGGGTAGACGAGCGGTAGTCGACTCCGATGGCACTTTACGTCTGTATTATTGACCGCTTGTCGTCACTTTGAAGCGGAATGTTTTTTTGGGGGGAAAAACGAGATGGGTCATTATCAACTTCATTCACTTGTAATCAACGGATTATAGAGGGAATCAAAGAATGGAGGTGTAGCTATATTATTTCTCACGCTGTCCGCATTAACAATTCAGTGTACTCGTGCACGGAACGTGCCTGGGCGGAGTAGGTAATATTCGGAATTTCGGCGAAAATTGACATAGCTCGCCTCCTCGCCGCCATTTATATGCAGCCAGCGCAACAAAGGCTCCACGAATGCAAACTAACGGAAAACAAGACTCATTCAGCTGAGGGGCAGGAACAATCGCGCCTACGATGACTGACACCATCCAGGCCGGATATTGTATAAAGGCGAAGCGACGGAATGAAGGGTCGGAAAGGGCGGTAGGTAGAGGCAAGAAGGAAAAGGAGAAGGTAACGACGACGACGACGACGACGACGACGGCGGCGGCGGATGGTGAGACAGAGGGAATGAGAGGGGGAGGGGAGCACTTTGAAGAGGAACGTTGTGGACGGCAGCTTGCGCCCTCGGGATTATTAATCAAGCGGGCCGGCGGCGTCTCTTTAAGGCCCCTTCACACCGAAAGGCGGCCGAACGGTGATTACTCTTTCCGCCTCACGAAACCTTTTTCTCGATCCCTGGCCCCGACCGCGGGCACGATCGTCAGGTGACTTCGCAGGAAATTGCCTCGGTGCCGATCGATAAAAAGGCATTTAAAGTCCCGCGAGATACTTCCAAATATTATCGCTCGTCATCGCCAGTCTCACGGGCCGGGACGATAATGATCGTCGTCTCGGTTCCTTTTCAATTAACACGGCTTTTTGGTCGAGGGCAAGAACCGTAGTTCGGGGAGGATGTCGAAACTGAGCATTTACGATCCGAAGGTATACGTTTCGTGTTAATTTACCGGCTACGCTCGCTGGATGAGAGTTTACATAATATTTCGCAGTTAATTGAAAATGTCATTCCTGTCTTCGAAGTATGATCGCGCCATACACTTAGTAATCACGGTTTAATGTCGCGGCTCGCAATTTACGACTAATTATCGTCCGCAATTGTCGAAATTTATCAAGCGTTACCGTTTAAGCACGATCTCTCTTGCGCGTCGGTGTGCGAAAGTTACGCTCAGCCCGCACAGTGGAAAGCTTCGGAAAGCGATATCGGTTAGGATCGCGTGCGAACGTAACGGCGAATCGCCACTTACTACATCGGAAGCCGACGGTCAATTGAACGCGGCAACCTGCCGCGATATTCGGAAAATTGCAGTTAACCGCCGACGGCCGCCGTCCGGCTAGACGATAATGGCACGCAACTAATTCCCTTAACCGATTACCGCGCTTTAACGCTCCTATCCTCTCCGTCAAACTTGGCCTCTCACGTGCGAACGTTCGATGTCACGTTCCGTCCGTGAGAACGATTCCAACGGACGTACCATCGTGACCCGTACCTCGCGCAAACTTTTGCGCCCGTACTTCATCCGACTCCTGCAATACGCACTCCGATAATCGACCGAGCGGCTTCGTGACAGACATCCTCCGCAATAGGCGGCAATTAATTAAGGATCGGGCCCCGGAGGATGGAATCCAGAAGCCTCGCGGAACGGCACCGGCAGTCGTAAAGAGTCGGGACACCGGTTAATACGGCAGTCTCGTAGAGTCGAGCGTGACGGAAGGAGGAAGCGAACGCGTATAAGCGGTGCGCGCGCGCGCGGTGCTCGTGATAAATTTTATTCCCCCGGCCGAGCACTTTTCGCGCTCTGCCTTCTCGATCGGCACTCGTTTCTCAGCAGTCAAATCGCCCACTGTAATTTTCCCCTCGCACGGAGCGTGGCGTGGGTAAACCAGTCGCCGAGGCGTCGATGTAAATCACAGGGATCTCGCGGATTTCTTTTTTTCCACCTGCTGCCCTCCCCCTGCCTTTTTCGTTCTTTTTCCCTCTTTTTCCCTCGGCTCTTTCCACCGACGATTTTTGCGCTCCTTAGCTAGTCGCGTGGCAGCGACAATTTTCGCGTTTCGCAGGAAGCGGACTGGCGATGCGAGGGGTGTGATTATCGAAAACTGGCTGTCCCGCGCGCTGGAACGAAGGAGCGAGCCGACGCGAGATGCACGGATAAGGGTGACATCGACGAATCAACGAAAGTACGCGTTAGCGTGCAATTATGTATGTTTATCGAGCCGGTTGCGGTAGCAGAAGTTTGAAATAATTAAGTGGCACCGCTCGTACCCTCTCGTTCCTTCTGCTCGCCGCTATTTTTCGTCCGACGCATCGCCAGTTATGCATCGTCCGATGCCAGATACGCAACCGGGTTGAAAATTAATTTCTACCAGCCTTTCCTGTCCGCTAAGCGGCTACAAAGTGCGAGTACAGCGAAATATTACTTCCTTCCGGTTCGAAACATCGACTTCTACCCGCGCTGTAATCTAATAAGCTGAGACGCATTAATCTTGTTTTTTCCTCAGGGCTCAGTCGATTGCAACTAATTTTGCATTTCCAGCCAATGGGACGCTGACGAGCGGCAAGTGAGCGGAGAATAAATATCAGTCGCTAAATTCGTAATGAGGGAAGGTAATGGGCAAGGAGGTATGCTTAAGCGTATCAAAATGGTAGCAGCGCAATTTGTAGCCCGTTCTGGTTGAATCTGCGATGAATTCGCAAGCCGCGCTACCGAGTTCATTATTGCGTTTCCTTTCCAACGCGCCCGAGGATTGCCTACGTCTCTCGGCCCGACAGACATACATACATTCATACAGACATCCGTACATTACGAATTCCGGAGCTACCACTCGACATACCGTATCAACAACAGATCGCAAAACATGAACGGCGAAACTTGCTAACTGGCAAAATCTTCTCTATCTCGCGCAGCCATCCTTCGCGCATCGTCACACAATCTGCGATCTAGCCGGGTATCGTATACAGTCAGGTAGAAGGCAAAAAAAGGTTTGCTTAATTTGCAGGTACGAAGCGAAAAATTCGAAAAGCAACGGCCATATTATGCGAGTCGGGCTGCCGGGAAGCTCGAAATCGGAAACCAGACCGTCGGGTCATTCTCTCTCTCTCTCTCTCTCTCTCTCTCTCTCTCTCTCTCTCTCTCTCTCTCTCTCTCTCTCTCTCTCTCTTCCTCTTACTTCCTCTCAGTCATGTCTGCGTCCCACGCTATAACGTATAAATTCCGCAGAGGGTCACCCTGTACATGAGCTGTTCGCGAAAGCGTTCGCGTGCCACGAAGCTCCAGGAGCTCGACGTCGGCGGGCCAGTATCTCACGGTGGAAATCTAAATGAGATTCGATCCATCCAGGAAGCCTCGAGCTTCCACGATTCAATCCTCGTAGCCAATCGAGGGAAAAGTGAAACCGCCTTTCTCGCTCCCCGACGGTAATTCGATTCGATCTTCCGCCGTCCGATCCTCATCTTCGATCCACTCTCCATCCCTCCTTATCCCTCTGCCCGGAATCGCACTTAACATCCGTCTCTCTCCGTCCCGCTCGCCCCCCCCCCCCCACCCGACTCACGTTTCCACCCTATCGGCCGGATCTCCATTCTTCCTTTCCTCCCTTTCAGCGCTATTTAATAATTCCGTTTCGCTAACCGTCTTTATTGCGGGCTAAATTTCGAATTGACGTCGAACGATCGCCGAAGCTTATTAGCGGCAGGTTAAAATCCTTCCGATCCTCCCGTTCGCCAGGAGGCGAGTAAATCTATTTATCGCAGCTAATTCTCGGTTCGAAAGTTCGCCCGGCGAACCATACCGAGATCGGTATACTTAATTATATTTTCCTTCGCTTTCCGCTCATGGACGGGAGTAGATAAATGTTTAAGCGGCGTGCGAGATGAATGAACATCGTCATCGGTCATGCGATCCTTTTGTACGGTTTCATTCGTTAGATTTGGCCCGGGGAATTAGTATCGTTCGCCTTCTTCGACGATTTCTCATCTCCCCTTTCTTCCATCTGCCTCTCTCGTCAGTTCCTCCCCTTCCGCCTTCCTCCCTTTATCAGGCAGCAGCCCTAGGAGCGTCCAGGCCGTCGCTGGAAGGATAATTTTCCGGCCAGGGCTCGACCCTCGAGATTTACGATACGAATTCGAAGGTGGGCTCCTGCCATTCGTCCTTGCGCACCGAATCGAACCCTGCGTTTCGCCGGACGCACTGGGACGGACCGGGACTTCGAAGGGGAAAATGTTGGGAAAGTTTCGCGAGAAGGGTGGCGCAGAAGGTTCGGCCTGTGGGCTCGATGTTTCGTCGATACTGGAACGCGTCTCGAAGGATTTTACGCGAGCCGCAGCTCGCAGTCGCCGAACACGACTTCTTTACCGTTTTCGCCGAATACCGATTCGAGTGCGGGCCGTTACATCGGCTAACTTATTAATAAGTCGCGGTTGGCTCTCTTAACCAGCGACAGCGTTACATGAGTGATGCGATAATGGAAGCGTTGCGAGTGTCGTTCAAGTTTGATAACAGCTCGCGGCTCAGTGTCATAAATTCGCGAAACGAAGGGCCGAAGGTACGCGAACGGTGCGCGGATGAAATGGAACGGGAGGGTGGCGCGAGTTAAGGTGTTAAGTCGTGCGCGGACGAGAAATTTTGCCTGTCGAAGAGCCCCGGATGGCGCGATCGTATATTTGCCCGACGAAAATAAGAGGAAGCCGTTTCGACGCGGTTCCCCGCTGATCCCACATTTCCATCATGCCGAGCGAAACATTCTCGCGCGGAGCCGGCGTCGTCGTGGTTACCTTCCAACACTGTCAAGTCGAACGATACACTTGTCCTTCCGCCCTCTCGCCCCTTTCTTCCTCCCTCTTTCGTTCGCCTTCTCTCTCTCTCTCTCTCTCTCTCTCTCACTCACTCTCTCGCTCTCGCTCTGCGCCCGCGGCGAGAAAAATTCACTTCGTCGATTAAATAGGTTTGACTCGAATAATAACGTTACCCGCGTTCCCCAGTTTTCATTTCGGTCGCGAACTCGTTTCGACGATCCCTCTTTTCCTTTCTTTCTCCTCCCGGCGAATGACGAAATATAATTTTCTCGATCGTGCCCGTACATAGGAGCGCGCACACATATACGCACGTACACGCGAGCGGCTGGGTACGTAACTCGGTCGCCGTTTGAGTGCCGGCGAACATTCAGACTCGGGGAGGAGTATGTTTAACGTGCCAATTTTGCGCGAAAGGCAAAAGAGAAGGGGAGGGAGGGGGAAACGAGGCTGGGAAAAAGGAGCGAAAGACGGAGGGAGGGAGAGAGCGTGAGTCGTGTGGCGCGTGTATGCTCGCGGCCCAGTTTCATTTTTCAAATTGATTCCCAATAATTCGAGGAGAGCACTCGGAATTTCGCGCGATTTCCGTCCCTCGCTGGAGGGCTGGAGAATATTTTCGTTTGTCGCCCGTACCGGTGACGTCACCGTCAACCTCTTGGCGATCAAAAATATCGGCCTGCCTTCCAGTCTCGCGGCCGAGAAAAGTGGCGCGGTTCTTTGCCGGGAGCCATCATCCTGCACGCCAGATTCTTTCCTCGCTTCGGCAGGACTCATGATTTTTGCTGTTTACTCAAAAATTCGAGAGCACGCCGTGCAAACATGGCTGAATATTTATGGGACGTTTAGCCGACTCTCAGGATTTTCCCCTGTCTCGCGTATGGGATCCCTTCTTACCTAAGTATGAGTAATCGACGCATCATCTTTTCATTCATTCAGTATTTTTGCTCGTGCGCACGTGTTAAGCTGATTCCTCGGACCGATCGGCAAGAGACTCGTTACGGTAAATGTGAATAATCCGGTGATTATGTATTATTGGTTAATTTGATAAATATTCAAGAAATCTTGACATTTACCAAATTTAGTGGTGATTATACAAAATTGCCGTAATATTTTCTTACCACATTTGTTTATTTGTTTAAATAGATGGGTGATAGGATAGGAAGATTTCAATAAAGAATTTCTAATTCAGAATTATCAATTACCGAAGGAAGTTATGGGCATTTTCCATCAAACTGTAATTAGAATTCTTCTTGAGCACTGGGAGTATTCTATCGAGTAACTTCAATAATGACCGGGAATTATACACAATTACCGAACTAATCGCATTTACCAAATTGAATGATGATTACTTATCAGATTAGCCGGTAATTATACATATTCACCGCATTAATCTCATTTACCGTAACATCGTCATTGGAAGAATCGGTTCGGTCCCCGAGAAATGATCATTCCTCCCAATTCGTTAGGACAGCGAAGGGTAGACAAATGGCTTAAATCCGGGGACACACGCGCGTATAACCGTTCTGTACGATTGCCTGTCAGGCTGCTCCCTTTCTCTCTCTCTCTCTCCCTCTCTCTCTTCCTCTCTCTTTCCCCAGTCGAGATTAATATCCTCCGCGAGATAATATATTTCGATTTCTCCGGGCCGCGTTGGCGAGGGTTGGCGCGAGGGCGGGCGAGAATTTCTGCAAAGAGTAGGCGGCCTCCCCGTTAGATTTATGGTACGAATCGGTGGCGCTCGGCTTCTTTTTCGCCGCGGAAAGAAACGCGCGCTCGCGCGAGCGCGTCAGAGAATGGGGCCGAAGAGTGGAACACGAAAAGGGGCCGATGCTTCGGCATGGGGACTCGCTCCTGAAGAACCGGAGGGAAAGAACGTCACGTCCTTGTCATTAGTACGTTCCCTGCCACGCGAGGGAACACCCCTGTACTTCATATATATTGTATCTTTTCTGCGTACAATAAAAATACTCAATTCCTGACGATTAAAGAATCTTCTTACACGTTGAGGTAAAAAACGAAAAGCATGAGAAATATGTCAGTGAAAATATCGCGTACGGCGCTTGGGCCTTAGAAAGATCGTTTGTATTAACTGCGCTGAGGCATGGGAAATTAATCCTTGCGCATGAGTGGCGACAACGTTCGATTAGGCTCTGTGGCAAAAATATCAGTGGCCGCGACTAATTGCGAAAGACTCGAGGCACGTTCGTCGAAGTCATTCATCCGTGCATCGCGCTCGGATGGCATTCCCGGGCGTAATCATTATCAGGGGATAATTGACATTCGCAGCCTCTGCGCCGCAAGAATTTACTCATTCGCGGGGTCAAGTAGACAGTGACCCGTTCGTCGTTCGTCGCTCGCGACCGCCGCGCCGATTGCTCGGGGTCGGCGACGATCGATTCTCGTGAAATATTATGGCGCCGCCGACAATTATTATACCTAATCGATCTGCCACGCAGGCGCGGTCGTTAGCGCGAAATATTTTTCCCGCAATCGCTCCCGGCGGCGCTTCTCGCGCGCTGGCTCGTCGTAAAATTGGCCGCACTTCATCGGTAAATCGGTGCGAACGAAATTTGCCGACGAAACGACCTCGGTAACTCGACTCGCGAGCGAGCCGGAGAAATCGGGGAGGCGGGGCGGGATGAAAAGCGTCGAGAAAAGTACGTTTGCGTCGACACCTCTCGCCAACCACTGGTAATTAACTCCTTTTCACTGATATTCGCCATCGAAGGCGAGCCAGAGGCCGATATTAATATAACGCGTCGGTCGAAGCGTCAGAATATCCGTAACCGTAAGCTCTCGCTCAATAATCGCGCCCCGTTACATTATAGTACATTATAATAACGTCCGCGATTCAGTGTTAACCAGCTTCCCAGCACCGACGCGCGCCACATCGCGCGGCGTGATTTTGACAATGTACCCGAGAGCCATAACGGAATTATATTCCACCGCGGGGAGAAATTTCAATTTGGCCCGCCGATAAACAAAAATCCCTCGCCAGCCCCCCTCCCCCGAAACGACGGCCAGAAATTTGGCCGCTGCGGAACGCGCCGTTCCGCCGCCATCATTTTTGAATGAGCGCTCGATGTCTCGCATCTATCAGCAACAGCATCCGGGGCGGGCAAGCGTTATTGATTTACGACTGCACACCGCGTGCACAGAATGCGTTTGAAGTGTAAATGCAGAAGCAAGCGGGGCGGCGCGCGCGTTCCGGTCAGACCGCGGCAGCGGGCTAAAGGGTTAATAACGTTGATCACGATCGAGCAGCCATTGTTAGCGGTGCGGTGCCGCACGTACGGCGGTCCTGCCGAAGGAGGGGAGGAGAGTCCGTGAACGAGACGGACAAAAGTACGTGGAAACAGTGCATTCGCTGCGAACAAAATCCACTCTCGATACCCAGCCGGTCCGTACCCCCCTCACCCCCCTTTTCCCACCACCCTCCTCCGTCCTTTCATAATTCCTCACTCGGCGCGAGAGTACAATTTTCTGCGACTCGCTTCCTTCCCCGCTCATTTTTTTGCCCCCGTACAGAATGACCAACTTCTGCTAGTCCCTCTGTCTTCCTCTTCCGCAACTTTTAATTCATACGCGAGTACGGATTTCTGGCTCCTCCACGGTCCGTCTGTAATTTTTCGCCCACGTTAAAGTACGAATATCCAGCTACTTTCTCCCCCGACCATCCCCCCCCCCCCCCCTCTCTGTTCCACCTCCGCAGCGCTACGAATTTCATATCGTCGCCTTCCGCAATTCTTTCCCGTAATTCTTCGCCCGTATCCAAGCACGAATTTCCAGCTCCCTTTGTTCCTGTTTCGCCGTTCCAGACTAGCCGTTTTCCCACTCCCCCTCCCTCCCCCCCCCACCTCCATTTTTCCGCGCTTCTTCTCGCGCACAATCAGCCGGCATCGATGGCGACACGCGCCACGAAGCAAAACGAAGGAAGGACGCCGGCGTCGCGACGGCTGCCAGACGGAGAAGGGAGGTCGCACCAGAAATTAGCGAGACTCTAACGACTGCCCTCATCCTTCTCCTTCGCTGCTTTTACTCGCCCTCCTACCCTGCCACGGCACTCCGACGGGTCCCACCCCTCTCGCGCCGAGGATCAAGAGATCGAGCGCGAAGGAAAAAGAGAGCGGGAGAGGTAAAAAAATCGCACGATAACGGCAGGCACGTCGTAAAACGGTCATGGACGTGGCGGTTCGACTCGATCTGCGGGGGTGTAGAGGGATTCGGTGAGGGAGGGAGGGAGACAAATGGTAGATGAATAGACGGGATAGGGGAGGGAGAGAAAGAGAGAGAGGGAGAGGAAGGTTGACCGCGGGAAGCAGATGAAGAGAGATGAGGAAGAAGAGAGGGAGACGGAGATGACGCAAGGGAGGAACAGAGAGGGGGGGATGAAGAGAGACAATGTGTGAGAGAGAGAGAGAGAGAGAGAGAGAGAGAGGATGGGCAACGAGAAGGAGTACCGCAGCCAGGACGGCGGAGATGGAAATAGGAAGGAGGGTGCGCGGATGAGCGGAGTCGGAGGGAAGGGAGGGAGACAGGGAGGGGAGGGCGACGGGGTGGAGTGGAACGTGGAGAGAATCAACGTAGCCTGTGGGACGCCGAGCCGCCAAAGAGTCTGGCAACGAGAGCAAATGGGCGCCACGGCGTCGCCCACTCTGCCCGTGTGATATGCATGCGTGTACACCGAACAAATTTGATGCTGCACTCCTCACACCGCCGCTCTGCCCGCAGATTCAAACAATTTTTTAACTGTACCGCCTGTCGCCCCGCTGCGAACCAACTGAATTGTCTCTCTGTTACTCGGACGGTTAATTACGAACTATTAGACCGTTACACTCTGTACGCGTACCAAAAACTTATGTGTATTCTTACATACGTGCGTTATACGTTATGAACTGTAGACAGACGTCAACGACAAGATCGTAAATCCTTCGCTCCTAATACATGAAATTGTCGCATTACATACGTAGTTCGGTAACGTAGGTCGGAAGAGTCGAGAAAATCGGGATAAAAACACGGGTCTCGGGCGAGGCTCGGTCGCGATATCGTATTACATGCGTGCGCGGCTCTGCAATTTTCGCCTGGCGCCGACAATGAAAGACCGACGAGAGGCGACGCGACATAATGTGGCAGGGTAGGGCTGACAGCGTCAAAATTGAACATCGTACGCGGGCTCCCGCGGAAAAAGGAGACGCGCGCGCACGCTCGTGCCAGACAGATGTGCCGGGAGGAGTGCGAGTGAAGTGCGAGAGGAGGGGGAGGGGTGGGAGGGCTGAGGGATGCAATGGGAGTGCGAGGCGGCGGGGATCACAGTAATACGGGCCGATGTGTGCTCGCGAACGCGGCCAAACGCCTCAGCCACGAGGTCACGATGTCGCAAGATTCCTCTTCTATTTCTCGCGAGTTCGACCTCCTTCCTTACCCGCCTCTCATTTCCTACCCTCCTCTCTCCGTCTCAGCCAGTCTCTCCCTCCCTTCCTCCGTCTCTTTCTCTCTCTCTCTCTCTCTCTCTCTCTCTCTCTCTCTATCTAGATATTTGTCTCTCTTTCCTTTTTCCACCACCTTGCTTCTTCTCGCTCATTTTCTCTCGGTCCTTGTAATTCCATCTCCCTCTTATTTTCTCGCGACTCAGTCTCTCCCGTCTTCTACGGTCCTCCTCTCATCTCTGACCATTCTTTCTCGTTCCTACTCATTCCTACTCATTCCTACTCGTTCCTACTTATTCCTGCTCATCTCTTCTCGCTCCGACTCATTACGTCTTATTCCGTCTAGTTTGCTCTCCTTCTGGCACGCGACCACGTTTCGCCAAACATTATTCGCTCCCGATCTCTCCCATGACCCATAGAAACTGTTTTTCCGGTAATATACGACCGTGGCTGGCAGTACACGTACTGCCCTGGTCTGTTTTTCGCAAATTTCGCCCTTTACTCTCCCCCTCTCTCTCTCTCTCTCTCTCTCTCCTTCTCTTTCTTCTGTTCCGCTTTGACGGATACGCGCTCCTGTTTCTCTATGACGAGTTTACGTACAAAACTTCGTGCCCTCCAATCTGCATCTCTCTCGCTCTCTATATTTTTGCCGCACGCTGGTCCATGGAACTTGTTTCTGCACAAATATTCACCGTTCCGTTTCCCCCTCTGTCGCCATTCCCATCCGTGATACATTTTTCCCAGCGCAGTACTTTGTCCATTTTTTCCTTTATTTCGTAAAGTGCTTTTGTCTCACCCGCGCGTATGACAGCCTCTCGCGTTCGTACTCGATTCGTCTGGATCTTCACGACCTCCGGCTACGCTCCCCCGAATGCCACGCTGCACTCTCATCTGCTCATTCCTCATTCTCTTTCGGGCCATAAGTACACCCTTTTCGGTCGAAGTTCCGTCAGTATTTCGGTCAGTCACGCCTATCCTCGTCCGTTGTGCCTTTTTGATGAATTACGAATGCGAGCGATCCGGCCCGATCTCTCCGATGACCCGTAAAACTGTTTTCCCATAAACATTTGGCAGGCAGCCCCGACCGGTCGACGGTTCTAGTTCCCGAAAGTTTGCCCTCTTTCGACTCCCAGCCCCCCCCCCCCCTCTTCCTCATTTCAGACGTTGACCCGTCCTTGTCCGAGCGTTCCGATTGTCTCGATCCCCTCTATGACCCATAAAGCTGTTTTCCTATAAGCATTCCGCGGCTGGCCCGGCTTTATATGGCGCATCCACATCTCGAAAGTTTGCCCCGCTTCCATCTTTTCGTCTACCATCCGCCTCACTTTATGTCTCATTCTCCGTTTCATCCTCTCGCAGCTCGGATCGTCTTTCACTGACGAGCTCGCGCTACTCTCTCATCTCGATCTTCCCCCCCCCCCCCCACACGCGACCCACATATGTAACTGTTTTTCCATAAAGCATTCCGTATTTCGTTTCCGCCCATACGCCAGGCAATGCCTTTGAACCGCGCGGGCTTCATTCGAGCGAGAGTCGCCGCCGTTCCGCCGTATCTCGCTCCATTTTTCTCGCACTCTCGCCCGAGCATTCCTGTCCGACAATGGGCGAAAATTCGAGCTCTAAGTGGGACAGGGAATTACGAAGAAGAATCGAGACTGGCAGCGTCGATTGCGGACGCAGAAGCTGGCGAGAGTCGATGACACGCATATACCGTGCGAAATAACTTCCTCGCCGGAGATAATTCGTATTTATCGTTCTCATTTTTCTTCCCGCTAATCTACCCTCCGTGCGCTTCCTGAGAACAAAGCGAGCGAGCTGCGGATGTTGTTGGCCGAGTGAACTTTTAATACCTTCAATAATATCGACACCTGTCCCGCACGTTTGCGAGCGAGCTGCATATCGAAGCCTGATATTGCTCGATCGCTGCCCATTTCATTCGCGTCGGTTAGTCGACGAGTTCGAGGACTTGAAATTTCGGAGATCAAGACGGAAAGTTCGCATTTTCGTCTGGCCGGTGAACTTTCACGGTACCCGGCGGCTTTTACACTCGCCCGGCATTGTGCACCTCGCAACTTGCTTCATTAACGTCGATTATCAAACAATATTCGCGAAGCCTTTAGCTTCGAGGGCTTGCCGAGCAAAGTTCCTTCCGTCCGCTTCTCCCTGATCCCGGGAAACTTATTTATTCGCCAACGTGTTCCTTTCGGATCGTGGCGCGGTTACGCGACTACTTTACTACTTCCCGCAGGGCGGTCAGGCTTCAGTTCTCGGCTAGCAACGACCTAGACGCTCCTGACTGTAATCCGCGCTTCCGTACCGATTAATCGGCTCTCCGATTCGATCCTGATTTGGCCGCTCCTTGCGACCTCATCATTCATCGTTCGCGATTAAGCTACCAATACCGTCTATATCCGCGACGCTCCACTTTTTTCACTCCCGATCGTCCTCTTAATTACGAGGCCCCGACACCTCGCGAGGCGGCATACTAATTGAAAATTATTTTTCAGGCTCCACCTTCCCGGCCCCCGTCCCGCCAATTTGCGACGCGCCCCAATTCGCGAACTTAACATCTTCGCCGTCGCGTGCTAATTGAGGATTATCCTCGCGGGTGCCGTTCTTGTTACGCTCGACGATTCTCGTATGTAGCGGCGAGTCAGAGTCGATCTTCGAAGGGAAAGAGTCGGAACACACTCGCTCGCCGGCTTATCGCATCGGCAATCTCTCCGGCCGGTCGCGAATTTTCGAGCCGACAGCTCCGCCGCCGGTCGTTAAATAAAAATCGTTTTACAGGCGCATAAACTCGCATAACTTCGGCCGCGGCCAGACATCGCGCCGAGTCGGGTCCCGAAAGTTTCACTCGAGGAAAGCAGTAAATGACTCTCTCTCTCTCTCTCTCTCTCTCCCGCGAAAAGCGACGAGCGTTTATCGTCGCCTGTTTATGCACGATCGCCCATTCGCTTTTCCTTCGCTTTCACGGCGAATTTTCATTTTGAACCGCGGCCTTCGTTTATTAACCCATTCTGTGTTCGACTGTACCCGCCATGAAGAGGAAGAATTCGATTCCTCAACTTTCAGTCAAATATGCCTAAGGAGCGAAAAATGTTTTTATAGTTGAAGACTAA
Organism: Anoplius nigerrimus; assembly: GCA_914767735.1. Taxonomy (NCBI): domain Eukaryota; kingdom Metazoa; phylum Arthropoda; class Insecta; order Hymenoptera; family Pompilidae; genus Anoplius; species Anoplius nigerrimus. The sequence goes on from OU612084.1 coordinate 14,311,532, forward strand.
CGAACGTAAAAATGCAATAAGAAAATATTTAATAATAAAATGATTTTGTATTAATCTTCAACTTTTATCTGTGAGTTTCCTTACTTTTTCTAGAGACATTAAAAAAATATTATTTACTCCTACTCCGTTTTCAGTCTACTCCATTATCCTTCACTTTGAACATACTTGTTTCTAATTCAATTTCACGTACTGATAGCTTTACGGGTGTCGCAAATCCGCTCTCCCGACATTTTCATATGCATCCCGCACGGAAGTCAGGACTGCGACGGGCTTGACCCAGAGACACGGACGACACGCGATTTTATCCTCGCGGACGTAGGCGGCGACGGCGTCGGCGTCGGCGTCGCAGGAAGCTCCTGGCTCCCGGTCGAGCTGGCGGAAAGTAACGAGGAAGCGTGACCCGTTCGCGCGTCCTGCTTTCGACCGGACCCACATAAGCGGCCTGCCAAAACTGTGCGACTACCCCTCGCGACACACAGACGCCCCCGATTCGGCCAAAAATTCCTCCAGCCCCTCTTCAAGACGCCGTTCCACGGTACGTTGCGCGGCCGACGTTATTCCACTAGATTATCCGCCTCCTTACGCTTGCTTTTTGCTACCGCGTGCCTAACATAGATCATTAGCGAAGAGGACGTTTTAATGGACTGGAAGTTATGTAGGGTTGTTTTAATAAGGGTTGAAACGATGAGATATATATACTTGAACATTTGACAATGTACGTTGTGGGAACATGTTTTTTATTGGGGAATTTTATTTTATTGGTGATTATCAAAGTAGTCTAAGATTAAGAAGTGGTGAGGTCTGAATGTATTTTCAATTGCAATCTATATTATTGGCTGTTATAAAGCACGCGTAGGAAACCATTTTTTCATTACTTCTACTTAGATGACTTTCGTAACCAGCAAGTTTCTCGCGTGCTTCGGACTAGAATCCGACAGGAGTCGACAGTTGCCCTTTGAAATTTAAGAAAATCAGAACGATAGGTACATGGAATTTAATGTCCCGCGCCGGTCAATGATCCGCGAACGAATATTAATCTCACGTTCAGCGCCATACGTAAGCGCGCAGGATCGTAAAGCTACGCGAACTCGTTTCCTGAATCCTGAGCTCGGGGCTTTATATTGAATCCGTTTGCAAGTTCCGCAGTCACTTTATCCCCACCACGGTCTCCGGAACTCCGGGTTGCGCCCGTTTGACCGTAAGCTTCCGCTGGCGCGTGGGCAAAACTTTTGGAAAAAATCAGATTTGTAAATGTGCCACAATGCGCCGGCGGGGACCCGTTTAAGATGGGGGGGACTTTATATAATGTCGGCCGTTAAATACGGCAGCGTCGCCTCGTGGAGTTCCACGGAACTCCGTTCGCAGCGAAGTCCCGCGAAGCCTCCCGCAACTTCCGCAGTTACTTTGTCTCCTGTCTGGCGAGCGGAGTCGGCCACTTCTTCTTGTTGCGCCCGCGTCTTAATTCTCGGCTTTAATGCGGCGACCGGCTTTGAAGACCGCGCTGACCCGAGCCAGACCCAGCCGGCCGCAATGAAAGAGCGTGACCTCCGGGCTGGCCTGCTTAAAACTGCCCTCAATAAGGCCGCTCCCCCGCCGATGGATCCGCTCGCGAAAAAAAGGGACGCTTTTTAGCCGGCCGTCCGAGCTTGGGAATTGAATGAAACGCGTACGCTCCGTGATTGACCGTGACGAGACGCATCGTGAGATCGATGATTAAGGTAATTTTATTAGCGCTAAGAGGTTCCGCAGAGCAAGGGTTCGCTCGAAGATCGACGATGAATGAAAGAGCCCAGACGAGGGAAACACCGAGTGAGGAAAATTGCTTTTCCTACGGATACTGTTTTCGAGAAGAATCACGAGAGGGCAAATATGAGAGGCAATGAAGTATCGTCGGAGAATCTACTCGCGCAGGTGCCACTTAAACCTGAATCGATTGGTTCATCTCGACCGGGATTCGGGTATCTTTAATACTTGAGTCCCAATTTTTTTTTTGTGTGCATCGAGCAATGACGCAGAAGTTGAGCGTCGTCCGCGGCCGAGTTGGGTTCCTCGTCGGACGTTTCTTTCTCGTATTTCCGTCCGTCAAACGAATTTACAGCCCGCGCCTCCGTCGCCGGCTCATGTTCCACATGTCGGCGGCACCGATTATCTGCCTCTCTCCAGTGCGATAAGTGGGACCGATAGCGAACCTCGACTCCTCGCCAGCCCACTTTCTTACCCTTATCGACGCTAATTGTTATTATTTTCCTCCCTACCGCACATGTCTCGCTCGGACGCTCTCCGATATCCTCCTTGGCCGAGCTGCGGACGATTTATTTTTAAACTCTCCGACGACGGTCAGCTGAAAGCCGCGAGATAAGTCCTAAGAGCGCGCGCGAGAGGAGGGGGATGGGGGAGGGGGAGGGGTGAAAACTTTAAGTCAGGAAGACCGGAGCGAAAGAGGAGCGGAGAGTCAAGATAGCGAGGTATCAGCGTTTACGCGCGATCCTCTTCGCGAAGCCTCATGAAACGCTTCTTACGTCCTCGTTCGTCTTCGAGCTAAAAAAACATGTCTCCACCCTCTTCCAGCCAGGTCTCAACGAGCGAAGCAGACCGACTGCGCGGGTAACGATACGCAAACGATTTTCTCGAATTTGCCCGAAGCTCGCGCGCGACTCTGCGATTGGCAAGCGTGCTCGCTCGTGTGCGAGCGTGAATGCGGACGAGCTTCAAAATATTTCCCTTCGCGAGTCGCGCCGGCCGCGTTCGGTTATTTACGGTGCCGAGGCGGAACGCCAGTTAAATTGGCTTCATTGTGTGCGAACCCCCCTTTTCCCGTTCCACTCCCGTTCTCGCTTTAAATCCGTGCCTTTCGGTCACGCCAGCTCGCCTCGTCATGAAGCTCATGTCAGTCGACGTAAGATTCGGCCCGCTCACCCGCCGATTCATTCGCGGCCGTCGCGCATTCATAATTAGCCTTTTTTTCCCCCCCTCTACAGTCCACGGACACCGGATTGGCATTCGCTGTGGTGACACGAGATGCGTTCTGCGTGATTTCTGAAATCGCGGCCTTGCTGAGGAAACGGATGCAACTCGCGACTTTCGCGGAGGCATTCTAGCTGCTGGTACTTTGGAGACATTCCGAGTTTAAATTAAATGAAGCGATTGGAAGTGTGAAAGTAGCTTTACGCTAGCAGCTGATAGTTTTAATTAAGAAATAAGCCAGACCTAAGAAGGCACTGCTGAATTTTACGTGGAGCTGTGTAACTGTACGATAGGGTTCGATGCGAGTTGCGCGTAAACGATACAGAACTGAAATGTGTAGAAAATTCTAATTTACTTTAATAATTAATTATACAACTGAGTGTGATATATCGATTCAAACGGTGAGCGAGTGAGTCACTATAGTAGCGCATCGTCCCTGAAAGGTTAACGGTTATCGTTATTAACGATTTACCTATCCCGAGCACTGCAAACACCCTTTTCATTCCACACTCGGTGAAAAATTTGTCTCTGTCATCCCCAAAGAATCTAACCTACGCAGCGCGCGGGACCGTCGGCTTTTGTTTCTCTGAACGTTGGATTCCGCGCGCGCGCTCACGTAGCCGCTTTGCATACGTCGTCCGCCGATAGACTTGTACCGAATTTGCACGCTTTTGATATTTAAATTTATCTCACGCGCCTGCAGCGCCCGTAGGTGTCGCCGGCATAACGAGCCACGGCAACTTTCCGCGCCGCATTGAAACTCTTTTTGCGTCGGCGTACAACTTTTCATTCATCCGGCCTCGAGCCCGGCCTTTGTCGCGGCCGATAGGCAGCCCGATCGATGTCCGCGACACGGCGTATTTGTCCTGTTATACGTATCGACAAGTGTCCTGACAGAGGGTAGGTGCAAAGTGTACGTAAGGGGCGTGCTCAATGCAAATTTCGAGATACTTTTCGTCAGCCACCCTCTAACGACGAGTTTCGCGCCGCAACTTGAACTCGTGGCACAGATTTGAATTTAATGCCTCAAAGACATTCGAGCATGCTAATTTCGAGAATGAATCTCTTTGGTAAAAGCTCGCGATCGAAGTTAAGGTACAGTGGGGTAAATCCGTACACGGGACAAATCCGCACTAGGCTCTTATTTATTCAAATATACGTTACATTGTACCAACTGTAAAGTAGAAATTCCTTTGGTTAGTATTCAATGGTTTGGATAGTGCTCAACATAGGAGCCGCCATGTATTCTGTGATTCCCCCGTTTAACTCGTTTGACAAAGTTCGCATTACTAATAATAATTCCGGTTTTGCCCCATAATATAAGGACATAAGATTCAATCATTTTTAAACAGCTTGGGCGGTTTTGCCCCAGTTCCGTTGCAAGTCCGCCCTAGCAGCACTGTTTTTAATATATTAAGAAAATCATAAGTTTCAGAAGATATTTTTAATCCAAATTAATGCAACTTAAATAATAAACCATGCGCTAAATAAAAACACTAAGATTATTAGGTTTTAGTGGAATAGATAGAACAAACATCAGTTTAAAGTAAACTTTACAATCCCTGGGTCGATTTTACCCCACACCACCTTATTAACTTCGCGCCTTAGATTTTAGCGTAGACTCATCGGGAGGGAACCTGAAATCTGTAACGCAAATCGTCGACAGCCCTTCGAGCACGACCTAGCCGGAATGCAGAAATCCTCGCTCGGCATGCACCAGGATCGGGACAGGAGCGCGATTTAATCGGTCACGGATATCTGCCCGAATACGGTCAACGTTTTTATTCCTGCCGCGTGCGGCGCGTAATTGTCAGGACTGTTGCAACCAATCGCGACATCTTCGCCCGAAGAACTTCGCGTACGTATATCAGCGACCGCTTCGACACGCCTGCGAACCTATACTTACGCCCGTACGTACGCATCCCTGCGCCAACGCCCTAATACGTGACAATAAGCATCCGACTTGACGGCTCGCTTCATTTCTATACGGTCCATGCCCTCGCAATCGCGCATCGCATCTCGAAATCGTACACTATCGTTGACCGACGAGGATGAAGGGGTCAGGGGGGGAAAGAGGGAGTTGGAGGAGGGAGGACAGGCGACAAAGAGTCGAGGCAAAAGTGAGCGTTAAAAGGATGTGGACAGGAGCGGAGGAGGAGGAGATAAGCGTCGTCCGCACATCCATGCACTCGCGCACACGCACACACACGCACACGTAGAGGCGTACATCGGCTACGTGCTCGGAAAGCGTTCCTCGACGATGACTCGATCATCAGCGAATATGCTTCTCGTCCGTTGCAAATTGCGATCGCGCATAAACGAGCAGCCTCACCCCCCCCCCCCCCCCTCCACCATCCGCGCGCAGTTGGATTCGTCGAATGCGAACGGACTCTCGGTCGGGTCCGATCGTCGCGCGTTGACCGAATAATTAATTTCATTCCGCCGGACAGGCGTCCCGCCATCTTCCCCCCGTCGCGCTTTCTGTCGATCGACGAATTTCATCGCCAGACCGATCTCGATATTCAATGGATTCAATTTTTCTTTGTTTCCTTCCCCGAGGTCGAACTTTCCCCCCTCTTTTTCCGTGGGACATTTCTGTATCGGGGTAGACTTCCTTCCGACGGGATGCAAATGGAGATTGGATCATTTCCTTTTTGTTTCGCTTGGGCTGGGAAGCTTTTATCGAACGATCGGCGGCGGGATCGAAAAGGTTAACCGGCTGACATTTCGTAATCCGTGCCGATGCTGCGCTCGTTCGGAGTGGGAGAATTTTTAGCGTGACTCCGCGCGGGCTCGACAGTATCGCTCGACAGTCCTGACCGACGCCGAAAATGTTATCGTGATCGTCGCGACGCTCTCGTCGCTGCAATCTTAGCTTCGTCGCACGCGCAACCTGACCGCACGATCGAGGAACTGCTTCGAAGAACATCCGACCGAGCCTCAGGACGTAAAGTTTCGAATTCGACGGGAACCGGTTAATTCGAGTTCGCGAACCCACCCGGTAGAATCTGGCTCCGAATTCGGTAAAACTGGTTAACTCGACTTAACAGCGTGCCGAGCCGGGGCGGGCCGGAGCGGGCCGGAGCGTAAAGTTTCGCGTCCGAGCGAAACTGGTTAACCGGACTCGTCAAATTAGGAGCGGACGGGATTGGCACCGGCCGGCGAAGAATCTAACCGGGACGCGTAAAACTTCTAATTGGGCCCCGTCCGAGGGAAGAATTTCGTCTGTCAGCGCGCCTTTTATCCGGCAGACGATGCTGAAGACGACGCTGGCCGACGACGAAATCGTATCCTTGAGATATCCCGTGCGAGAAAACGACTTTCACCGGTCTCAAAAATTTCGCCGCTTCGCCCGACGAGCCTCGAATGTCGAATGTCGAATGTCGAATGTCCGGAGTGTCGATGAGACAGGGGCGACATCTTCGTGGCCATGTCGTACTCGCATCTACGACTGTCAATCGGGCGAGCGCGCGGGAGAACCTCTGTCGCCGCGTCCTTAATGCAAATCCGCGGATACATATGCGATTAGCGTGTACGCACATTAGAATCTATACCGAATGGACGGACCGTGCCATCCCGATTGCCAGGCTTTTTGCATCGGAGGTTTGCGTATGCATATTGCGCCGACGATGCGCAAGCGGGAACGTGGACTGCGTCGTTATTTGTTCCACTTTTCACGATTTCCGCCGAGCGATCTGTGTACGAGGCCATGTTTTTCGTTTCGACTCTCATCGACGAGCGTTAACAAACGTTCGAGCCTTAAATCTCGATTCCTCGAAATAAAGTGCGACCCTTAACGAAAGCTGTTCATCCTGCGAGTTTTCCGATATTTATCCGCTTCTTATCGATAAGCTCGAATGCTCCGACGTACGATAAAATCTGTTGTTATTTTCACGAGTTACGATACGAGCCTCTTCTTGCCACTTTGGCATCCCGAGCATGTCGGGACGTTAATGCGCCTTACTTTATACACAAAAGCCCGTATAATTCGTCCCGTCGTCGTCGAGGCGAACGAAAGCCTAACGACCGAAATTACATTAATCACTCGTCATCGCCGTGAATGCCTTAACGCATCGCAATCACGAGGCCAGACACAGCATCGTCCCGCTAAACAGCGACCATTGCTAACAAGCGGCACTCGAGAGAGAGAGAAAGAGAGAGAGAGAGAGAGCTAGAAGCCGCGCGCGACGCTTATAGACGGTTTAACGTGTGTCGTTGTGCCTCTTATCTTAGCGTTGTTAACAGGCGCATCGTCATTAGGTGCATTGCGACTGGGCATAAAAGCTTCACCCTTCGCCCTACACGTTTCCCTCAACTCCCCGATTGTCAGAAAGTGCGAATCTTTCTCGCATCCAGCCAATTAACCTGTCGATCCTCTCATCTGGCGTCATCAACAATTTTCTTGCGATCCGGCCGCATTTTCCGACAGAATCCGCGAGTCGATGACGCAACGTTCAAATCTCGCATCTCGCCAATTAACAGGTCGATCCCTCACCCTCGCCTCTCGTCATCAGCAATTCTCGCGTGTCTAAAGATATCCTCGAACGGACGACGTAAGACTCAAAACTTTTTCGTATCGGGTCAATTAACTGGTTCATCCCCAACACTGCTTTCGACCGTTCTCGACAGAGTGTTGCATTGTGCGACAATGTACAATGTCTTCGAGTCGTCTAGCGCGATTAGTTAGCGTCGATTTAGCGAACCGCCATAAGGTCGGCAAGCCATATTAACTACTCCGGTGATGTCTTACGAGGGAGCGCGTTATAGAGCGAGCTCTGCGTTTCGCTCGCTGCTATTATATTACGAGCGGCGCACTTTTCTCGCCGGCGAAATTATCGCCGTCATTTTTGCGGCTCTCGCTGCCCAAGCCAGACAAGATGGTATTACGTTCGGCGGCAGTATATGTGTGTATTTCGCTTTTACGGGCGAAGGCTTAACTCTTGACTCTATTGCGCGAGGCTCGCACGGGAGATAGATTCAAATTGATAATTTTCTAATAAGGCACGATATCGCCCCGTTAAATCTTCCGGCACGTTACGATTTTAATAAGCCCTGTTCCTCGACTCTGGTATATTGCCGATATCCTGTGATAAATACGCGCGCCGTCCGTAATGCCTCACCCGCGGCACTTCGCATTATCATAATCGTACGGCTTATGAGTGATCAGTCCTCGGGAAGCGAACGTTGACTTCGGCAAAGAGAAAAGAGCGAGGCGTGAGAGTTCGCAAATATAGTGTTGCAGAACTGTACGGGCGGACATGACCGGGGCCCAGAACAGATGAGCGACGTGTGGCCAACGCGATTTCTAAACCCGTTCGCGTATGTGCCAACCGTTTCTTTGAGGCTATACGTGCCGATTGCGTCTCTTCCTAAAACTAGCAATAAACGCGCGGTGGCCGTTGTCGATCAAAAATTATAAATTTTTACATAATGCATAGAGCTACATATATTGACATCGACAAAGCCTCCGCTCTTTAACTGACAACTTCTAGTTCCATTACAGCGGTAAAAAGTGTTAAGTAACAATCTGCCAAATTGCGCAACATGTAAAGAATATTGCAACAAAGCCGCTCGTCCATCCTAGTCCCCGGCAGAAATCTGGTGGAAAAACTGGCCCGAAGCGGCATCGATACTTACTCGCCAACCCGTTCGCCGTTCCAGCAGCTTTTGTCGGGGTAATCCTCGCAGATCGTGTCGGCGAGGGTTCCGTAGAAGGTGCGGGACCTGACGACGCTTGCCAAGAAGTTGCCCAGCTGCACGTGCAACTGCGTCGGATGCGTTCTGTGCGCCGAAGTTGGCGAGGACGTGGCCTCGTGCGTCTCGCGTCGGGCCACCGCCGCCGCTGATGACGATGACGACGATGACCTCGCCTCGGCAGCTGCGTTATCCGACGTCGGCGTCGTCTCGGTCGACGACTGCAGCTCCGAACGGCCGCACACCTTCCTCACCTGCGACAGACGGCGCGCGTTCCAATTATTATGCATTCATTTCGCACGACTCGCAACTGCACTCTGCCCCGCTCGCGATCGGAACACTTGCGCTCGAGTGGCCTGACATGTCAATTCGATGACCCAGGGACACGTTCATTCTGTCCTTTTGCACCGATATGAGAATGTGAGTCATGTGCGATAGTGTAATATAACTGTATGTATACCATCGTTCTATAATAAGGCTGACGCGCTGTATCGATAGTGGCCGAAGTCTCGAAGCAATATAATATCTAGTAGAGCGAAATAAGTTTCGTGTTATTTTGAAACCCTATGCTTAGAGCACGCTATAGATTCTTCTCTGTACGGATACCTTACAAGCTCGAGCGACGTAAAAATGAAGTGACTCACGTTATGCTCGCACAGCGGACAGAAATGCGCAGAGCGTGTTTATCCTGACTTTAACTATAGAAAGTCGAAGTATTAATTGCTTTTGCAGCCCGGCAATCATCGTTATAATTACATGCGAAATTGGCATATGTCGGGACTCCTGATTGCGGCTCAATATAGGCGCCCGCCATTGCCTAGAGCACGCTTCCCGTGACACGCTGCGCACACAGGCGCCGGTTATCAATAACGGTGTCAGCGAGAGAGACGTCGAACTGTCACTGTCAACCGTCGCCTCTAGCCGTCGAACGTCGGATCGGAATAACAGTCCCAAACGATTCGGCCGCCTCGCGTCGCGCGATACGTCTAAATTAAATTCCCTTCGCGACCCGCCGGCCCTTGCCGAGAAAACCGAAAGCTTCATCTATTCGCGTCATTCGACAAAGAGCAACATACTCTATACAACCACGTGGTCACGTACACGGACGTACCGGAGTCAGCCCGAGCGACTCGAGTTACGTACCGAATCCGGTCGCGATTACGTACAAGCTCGATAAACAATTTTTACTCAAATATTCCTCACCACCACCGACATGCTGAGAACTAACATTCTGACAAGCGCGGATGATCGCCACGCCGTAACAGCATGAGCGATTATCCGCTAATTTACGAAAGGGACCGGGCCTCGGCTCATTTACATTTTTCGGACGCCTCCGCGCGTCCTCGCACACTCACTCCAACATACACGCTCGCGCGCGCGCGGCAGGCATATTTACGGCCGCGACATGTTGTCGGGAGAGGAGTCGGACGCGTTTATGCGCCACGATCGTCATTAAGGTTATCGTTGACATCTCTTCGGGCGCGATTCCGCGGCTCCTCGCCCGTAATTACTTTTTAACGCCGGCTATAAAAGGAGCTAAACCGCATCGGTGCCTCTCCTGCGCAGCGAGAGCGGCATAATCGTAAAACCGGCCTGCGGAGGAGCCTCGCTTAATTAAGACAGCACGCGTGGGCGTGCAAACGTCCCGAGTCATCTCACTTCATTTCCTCTCCACCCGCCACTCGCGTCTTCTCTTGCGCTCTCAAACTTTGATTTTCTCTCATTTCCGTACCTTGCTTTACCCCCTCCACCCCCCCCCCCCCCTCCTTTCCTCACTCCCCTTCAATTTCTCTGTCTCGACAAATAGGTGGACAGATAAATAAATAAACAGCTACCTACGTTCCGGCGTCCGCCTTCATATTCCTACAGGTTATATAATACAATTTCCCTTTCTTTGCCCCCCACTCTCTCCTTACGTTTCCGATAGATCGAGTCGATAGATGAATAAATGAGCGAACAGACGTATCTCCGTCTCCGCATCCGGCCCCACGCCATTTCCGCTTATATCATTCCCGCCTCTCCGCCTCCTGTCCCGCCTCTGTCGTGACTTAACCTCGTATTCGCTCACCTTCGAGCGAAAAAAGAAGGCGACAGCATTGGCGTATGCGAGCGGGATGGGGTGGAGGCGGGGGGGAAGAAGGCTACGAGCCGGCAAAAGAGACGGATTACCCTTGACCCGCTACATAAACGGCAATAACGGTCAGTTCCCGTTTCTGACTGCGGCCGCGCGCGGCAAACGAGGTGGATTAGAAGATTAGGACAAAACGCTCGGTAATGCGTGGACGCGGGCAATGAGCAGAGAGGTCTGTTCTTAAGGAGATAGTAATGTATGATAATGCCCGCGGCGGACGAGCGCGGCCGTATTCGATGATGGACTTTGCATTCTAATCGCCGGAAATTTCGTATGAATTCCCGGCCTGCCCCCTGCGGACGCCTCGTCGAATTTCATCGGACGAAAGTTACGTGCCGCCGAGCTTATGGCGTCGGTCAATGTTTGCCCAGCGTCGTCGCGTTCTCGCTCGGCTCCCCATTTCCGTAACCGACAAAAATTTTTGCCCAACTTATATTCGCCCGCTATCGCTGATACACGAGGGTGTAAAATGAGCGGTAAAGACGACGTATGAACATTTTTCCGGCCGGCTGGAAAAATTGGAGACGGACAGCGTCAGTTGGAAGTAGGGTATCGAGACGGCGCGAAGTGGAACGGTACATAAATGTGAAGCTTACGACATCGGGAGGTCGCGGGGTCCGCGCACGTTTAACGTCCGAATTATCCGATTAAACTTCGCGCAAGCTTAATAGATTATAGCGACGGTAAAAGTCCACCCTCCGCCCTCCTGCCCGCCCGCCCGCTAAGTCGTCCGACAGTCAACAGGATGATAATTTCTTCAAACAAGCGACCCGTAGCGCCGTAGCCTCGGCTTGCCTAATTAACATACTCACAATTATAAACACGTCATTACGTCGACGATAATGGCGCGAAGCGCGCTAACACCCTCGATCGTCGGACTATGTGTAACTATGCGCAAGCCCGTGGCCTGAGCGCGCATTTACTTGCAAATGAGCGAGTCGCCGTTAACGTTTATCGCGATAAACGCCCCGGGCCAATTATTGCAATTAACAATTACGTCTGGCGTACCTACGAGATTTGAGCGGGGTCATCGTCTCACACCGAAGACCGGCGAGTGGAAGAAGTTTTTTTGTCAGTTCCGGGCAGAGCGAAGTAACGAACGCGCCTTGATTAGGTCAATTTAGGACTGCGTTTACCGTGCCGGGGATAAAGTTTGCGCTCGCGTCGACGGCAGATTGCTAGCAGGCCTTCTTGCGGATTTCGGAGGAGTGAGGAATGAGGGGGAGGGAGGGGGGGGGGGGTGGCAGGACGCGCAAGGGTGGTCGTGGCTGGAACAATCGATACGGGCATTGATTCACGATACCGCGAAATCGGTGACGAGGGTTGCCGGCCGGTGTCGATGACAGTGATAACGCGATATCGATAACAAGGCGCGCACCGGGGGGTGAACGAACGTCAGCCGACTAACACGTATAAGGCTGCGCGCTTATACCGGATGCGGAATTGAACTAAACTCTCGTCCGGCCCACCGATTCGACGCCGGTGTACTGTTTCAGCCGGATTTACCTACCCCCCCCCCCCCCCCCCCATGTTCGTGGATGGACAAAAACGGTGGGTATGATTATTATCTTCGGTCATTCTTAGCTTCTCGTCGGACAGAGTTACGATTACGTTTATAAGCGGAAAATGTAATATGCCACGAATTAACGTTAATGAAGTTTCTACGAAAAGTTCGCAATTAATGTTCCATGCGCAAATTAAACCGAGCAACGTAAGCAGGTTGTACGTCGCGTGTTACAAAAGTATCCAAACTGTTTCAGGTCACCGTGTTCAGTATTTGACAAAAATGTTGGAATGAATATTATGTCCCATCGCTCCTGGCTCCTCGTTGGACACAATAATAAATTACGTTTCTAAGCGAACGCAATAATGATACATCACGAGCTAACGTCAATGAAGTTCCTATAAAACGTTTCCAAATTAAAACATTCCACGCACAAATTAAATGAAGCAACCTCCGCAACCTACATATCGCGTGTTCCGAAAGTATTGAATCGCAGTTCGTATTAATGATCAGTTTTCGCCCCCCTTTTCCATGAAACGAAGCCGAAGTTCAGCAATATCCAAGACGTCAATTCCCGGTAGAAATCTGAATTCGATCGAGAGGTAAGGTCGGATCGAGCTGTCGCCGTGGCGCGTGCTGGGGACGAGATCTTACGTAGGCACGCTCGTAACACGATCCCAGTTTACCGAAAGTGCCCTCTCCGGTCGTTCGTCATTAGCCCCGGTTCGCTCCGGCAACTACGGCAATCCAGCCGACCGCCACCTTGTCTGCCGACCTTCTCTTCCGCAGGTGAGTCATTGCGAAACGGAAATCGAAGGCGCGAACCCGATTCGCCTGTCGGGAGTGGCCCCCGTGATAGCACGAAGGGACGTGCCGGGCATAGATCTGTTACGTGCGATGAGAGGGCAGCGAGGGCGTACGGTTTCCCTCTCGCCATCATTTCTTGCACCTGCGAACTTCTGCCGGGACCCCCCCTGGCGAATTTATACGCCCGGGTGTCATATTCGCAACATTGATCTTCGCCGAAGACGTGATTACAAAGGTAAGCCTACACGCGCCTGATAGGCATGAACACGGCCGAGGTAGCTACAACTTTCTTCCATTACCTCAAACACCCCTTTCTCATAATCACCGTATGTAATATTATATAGGAGATACATTTTTTTGCCACAGTGTCATATTCGTCAATGATATGAGTGATCAGTGTGGTTCTTTGCGAAAATTTATTTGTTACTTTACAAAGACGTTTCGAGCGAACTAGGGACGAGTGGTAGATACTGACTGTTACGATGTTGGTATTGAAGGCGGTTAATGCTTGTAACGCGAACCGTGAACGTTCGTTCGAGCGGCGTCGGAACGGTGATACTCTAATTTCGTCCGGAGCCGATACCGACTCGGTAACGTTCGCGAATTACCGGCGTCCGCCGTGAAACTCTAACTTTAATCAAGCCCCGCCGATGCTCGTCGGCGTATCGGACGTTGCCGAAGTGCCATTCATCCGCATCCCATTCAGGCGGCGTAGCTCGTAATTCGCCCGAATGATATGACGATCCGTAATCTTCGCAATTTCGTCGGCGCTAGCGGGGAGAGTTCGAAAACGGCGGAAGGCCGCTCGAGACTCGCCCGGTCGCGCGACGAATCGGTCGGGATTAAAGGGAGGCCCGTCGAACGAGTCCTGATAAAATTAATCCGCCCGGTATACATCCGCGCACGTCGCCGAGCACTTTGAAAGGCGACGCGAGCGCAGAAGGGAGGCGGCTGCGTCGAACAGGGCGGCAATTAAATTTTCATCACCGGAATACGACCTCTTCCACCGTCACCACCTCCCACCCCTCTCTGTCCCCCTCTCATCTCTACCCTCCGTCACCTTCTCTCTCCTCGTTACCTCGCTACCTGACAATTATCACGGCGAGAGGAGCGTCAAATGCAGGTCTTGAAAAAACGAGCGCGACGGAAAAATGCCGGCCGAAAGTGGACGCAAGCGGTGAGAGCCGGCGAGGGGAAGAAAGGGATCGAAAGAGTCTGAAAGAGGGAGATTGTTGAGAAGAGCGCGGGAGTGTATACGATAAATCGCGAACGGCCGTTGAGCCGAGGAATCCCCGAAAAACTCCGGCCACCCTCGCATACGAGTAATGGCCGTCCCCGGAGCTCGCGGAAAAAGGATGAAAATCGCGCGATTCGGGAAAATATTCGCCCCGCGAAAGAATGATCACCGCCGCCGGTTGTCGGACGTGAGACATACATCCGAAACTTTCCCCCGACTATCGCCTCTGCCCTCCTCACCCCCCCCCCCCCTCTTCCATCCCCCTCACCCATCAGCCTGCACCGCTTCCTCCTGCCGCCCATCGACTCGTCCCACTCTTGGTCGCCCGTGTAATCTACGATATCGTCCGGCTCGCGGAGAGAATTTTTCGCCGACGAGAGCCATTGGGAGAGATTCATTCGCCCCCGGTAACTTCCTCCGGGAAATAATCGCGGAAAATGTATATCGCTGTTCAACCGCCGTAACGCGATCTTTTCGCGGGACACTGGATGGACGGAAAGAGAGAGGGAGACAGGCAGATTTATCATTCTGTCTCGCCTTCTGTTGCATATCCCTCTCAGCCTTCCTCTCTGCCTACAGATGGTGAGAGATAGAGGTAGCGAGAGTGAGAGTGAGAGAGAGAGAGAGAGAGAGAGAGAGAGAAAGGGAAAGTGAAAGAGAAACCGTGCGCGAGAAGGATGGGTCGAGCAAGTGGGGGAGAAAATAAAGAAGCAGACAAACGGGCGGACAAAAAGCATAGAGAGGGAGGGTAGAAGTAACAGAGTGAGAGAGAAAGAGGAGAGAGAAGAGAGAAGAGTCGCCACTCGTGACTCTGTTGAACGCACCTGTGAGCGGAGAATCCTTAATGCGGATGAAAGACGAGACCGGCGCTGAAAACTTGGTACGTAAGCTATCGTTCGGAACGACTCCGGTCTACGTCGACCCCGACACGATCCTCTGCCGAGTATCGACTTGCCGGGAATCGAGCTGTCGCGGAAAGAAGGCACGACGCCCCGGGTCCCGACAACGAAGGAAGATGGAGAGGAGCGGGAAGCGGCTGGATAATTAAAACGCGACGGGGTTGGCGGGAAAAAGTTCTAATTATAATAAACATCGGCCGCTCGATAAATTCCGTGGGTCTCTGCGTCCGAGTCTCTGTCATTAATGCAAATGAAAGCGTGGTGCAACATTATCTTTTACATTATTCTCAGTTTTCCATTCTCCCCCCCCCCCCCCACTCTCTCTCTCTCCCTCGCTCTCAATTCAGGAGCGGTATACATTAATGCCTTAATTTCCATGACGGATCCCCGCCGGACGACTCTTCCTACACACTATCTAAATTATTCCTATTTTTAACCGACATACTCCCATTCATGCCCATTACACGTGCACGCTCCCGCTCGCGAAAACATTGAAAACCTTCCAATTAAAACATACCCTCCGAATGCGAACGGTTACCGAGCGGCCCAGACGCAAATCAACTGAAAGCAAACACTTCTCCGCCGTCCAAATAATTTATCCCAGAATCTACGAGACATCGTCGGAAGGCATAGCTCGCCCGTCCAGGCCCGCCTAGGCGAGCGATCGACGTCACTATGGAAAATTTCGAACGGCCGGGTCGGCCAGACAGCCGGGTCCCTTTAAAAGAAATTTCCACGGCGGTCGCAAAGGTCTTTGCTCAAATAGCGGGATGAATAACGCATCCTGCTCTTTCTGCGAAGACAATACGATCCTGAGGGCCCTCCACTCGACGCACGCAGCGCCGAGGAGGCCGCCGTGTTAGCCATGCGTCTCCAGACGGTCGCAGTCGTCGCGAGGAATATAAAGTATCGGCTGGAAGTTTGCCTCCTGCAACGCGAGGCAGCTGTCAGGCCGACGGGGCCGACGGGGCCGACGGGGCCGACAGGCCGCAGGAAGAGAGCGAACGAACGGCCGGACAAGGTGTATGCAAATGCGTTTATTCAGCCCGATACTGCGCCCGGTATCAATTGGACTCGGCACCGAACTGGCTCGATATTTGACAAATGTCGCGTACAAAGGCGTAAAGGAGAGTGCCTCTTTTATCGCCGCGCTGCGTGTCTGAGGTGCGACCTGACGGTCGTTTTATCAACAGGACGCCTTCTCTGTATAGGAGTCTATCAAGAACGCACACAGAAGGATGTCGGTACTATTGTAACCGGATCATTTCAAAAGACCACTTTTAATTGAATCGTTTGAAACTGGTTACGGAGTCTGAGATGCAACTTTTTGGTGAGGGTAAGTTTGTTGCCATCCATTCGATTTACTTTCATTATTGATTTAATCTGGCATTCGCGCCTTCATTATTGACGGTCCTCACTGCGGAAGAGAAACAGTTCGCGCCTCTTCTTGTTGGAGCGACGCGACCGAGTTTGTACCGAACCGAATGGAACCTATCCTTTAATTAGGCTCATTATGAGAAACACATTTTGTCGGGAGCAAAAAGTAGCCCGTCCCAGCGGATTAAGAGCCGCGACGGCAATATTCATCCTTCCGTCCTACTTATTAATTATAAGTGCCCCGGCGGATGGGAAAAACGAGCCTGGGCGGGAATGAACGGGATAAGCAGCTGAAGTCGAGCTGATGAAGACGAACAAGTTCCGCGGACAGACGCGTACACGAGCGCGAACGAGAGCGGTCGCTCAAAGTGTCCCCCAACTCGAATTCCTTACCGCGACTGGATTAAAGCTGGAATTTGAAGGATTCGCGAGCGCGACGCGTCGGAGGTTTATTAAGGTCGCACCGAGTGCGGAGACGTTTTTTTCGAAACTCACTTGGCAGGCCGTATAATGCACTCGACGTGCCTCGCCGGCGATGCGTCATTACACGTACGACTTCCCATGTAAATGGCGTTAATCCAGGGGACGAAAGTGTGCGCGCTCATTCATTTTCTTCCGCTTCTCCTTCCTCTTTAGCGCGTCAAGCAATTAGATGACTAACGGAGTCACGGCTACGATTCCGACCCTCTTTGATCCGGCAGCATGTAGCAGCGGTAGGTATTGAAAAGTTATAGGTGGATATACGGTGGGAGTGTCAGGTTCGTGTTCTTCGCCGGTTCTAGACGCTTCCTGGTCGCTCGATAGACAGTAGGGTGGTTGGCGGAAGTAAAAGACGGGTAGCAATAAAGTTTTCGAGTCATAAGTACGTTCTGATCAAATATTGAAGATGTTTGGGTACCGTACTTCCAGAATACCCGGCGCGGTATACCCGAGCGTCGGGTTGAAATGCAGGGGAGAAAGGAAACCTTAAACGAAAAAAGATCGCCGGCGATAGAAGATATTTCGAACGGACGATAGAGGAAGTGTTTCGCAACAAAAATGGACGGCATCCAAGTGGAAGGCAGCGCAGAAATGCAAACGACTCTGCATCGTCAGGCTACTCGACTTTCAATTCCGGCGCGACCCGTCTCAAAGTCGCCACGGGCAATACATAGTGGCAGGACAATGCCCGTTCATGCGTTCCGAGGACTACAATGTGCCTATCTTATGGCGTCTGCTCGCTGGCCTATCGTAAGGTGGACGATTTATCGTTCGGGATTGTTTATGCACGGCTCGCGCGTACGGTGTCGCGCAATCAATGACGGAGTGTCGATGACGAACGTGAAATCCTAGGCGCGAGACAATCGAAGGAATCCCGAAGCGTGTATCTGCTACAAAGATCGGCTCGAGTGTCGCGAGAATATCTCAACCAGCCGGAGACAAAAGCGCGAAAATTTTCTCCTCGCCGACAATACGTAACCCAACGTACAAAATAGATTACGATAATTGCTGCACGATTACACGCTTACGTGACTGCCATTAACCTCCCGCGATATCTTCCTGCAGCGAGTACACTCGCGACGCTCCACACAGGCGCGCGTTACGCGCGTCCAGTGACGTATCGATATCGGCTGGCGAAAAACAGCCGAAAGATAGGGCTCCGAATCGGTCAAGAAAAACAGCGTTGCGTAGGAGAGTCGAGAGTTTTTAGTGCCCTCGCGCGTCGGGTCGCCACTCGCCAATCGGTTACGTCATGTAAATCCTCAAGTGGCACCCTAGGCCTCCGTTCGCTCGCCTTATGAAAGCACTCGAGGCAGCAGTGCCTTCAGTCAGCTCTCGGGCGGACTGCAAACTTTGCCAACTTTTCAATTTCTGCGCCGGAATACAAAGTGGCGAGACGCGCTCCGTGCGGTGCGTAACACTTCGACGATGTCGATATACGATCGCAGGTCTGTGTTATACCTGCCTATGTGGATGTACGTCTAGCACTCGTTCGACGCAGATGCAACGATCGAGTTGTCAGACGCGGCCGATAATGGGACGGCTGATGAACGCGCCAGATTCTGACGGACCTTAATGAGCGTGATTTTTCAGAAGCGGCCCCCGAGCACGCGCGCGCTAATCATCCCGCGTCAGTCATGACCGCTTTCAGCGCTGATTACAACGTAATCGCAACGGCTGCCGAACGTTCCCGACGAACGATTCGCCCCGCGGTGCACTTTAACCCGAACGCCGACAGAGGGAATCCCTGGCTCGGATTACTCAGTGGACGACGGGAATCGGGCAGTAAGCGACGGAAAGTCTGCGATAAGAGTTCCAAGTCGGGCCAGCGGCGAAAATCGAGGCTGCTGTTTACCGCCCGGACGATGTAATAAAACGTGGGCGAGCGCCGGCGGGCGGATAATGGGTCGGACGCGAGAACTGATGGCTCGTCGGAAAGGCATAAATCTGTAATGTGCGGATGCTGGGCCGCGAATTGGGTCGCCGCGAAATGTCATTTACACAAGGGAGAAGCCCGTATTCTTTCGGACGAGGCCGAGGTACTTTTCTCATTTTCTGAATTGCTCTCCTAATTGGAACGAAATTGCTGAACGGGAGCGGAGGACGACGCATGGGGAATCTGGACGAAAAATTGCTCTCGTCCTAACCATTTGCCTACTGGCCTTTCATAGTGCGGCTCGTACTCGGTCGCATGAAAAATTGACGAATTTCACGTTCCGGCTAAATTTTATTCCGACCTCCCCCCTCTCTCTCCGTTTCTATCTTTCTCTTTCGTGCTCATCCGTAGCACCGGGGCACCCGTTGGAAAATTGCTGCGTAGAATTACTGCGCAACAAGTTACCGCAAAACTCGACCTCGTAAGAATTGACACAATGGTCCGGCGGATCGTAACGATGCAAAATTACTGCCGCCGCTTCGGAGTTGCGAGACTCGGAGTCGAGCAGCGGAGCAATTCGCGGCGTAGGAACAATATTCCGGCGTGAATCGTAACGACTAATATCTCGCGGCTGGCGCGATAAGGTTGCCTGACAGTCTTGAACGGCAGATCGCTCCGAAGGATATCCAGACAAAGTGGCGTGGAGCCATTGTCGTCGCGGCTCGCATTCCAGGCCGGCCAATAACGTTACATCGATAACCGTGCCACGATGATCGACGAGCCAGTCGAGCACGTAGGAGACTTTCCGCGAAAATCTGACGTCAGGAACGAGCTCGCGATCCTCACACTCTTCGCTCTCTTCGCTCTCTTCGCGCGTCTTCGTGTCTCGTCGCGTCTCGCGCGACCTCGAAACTTTTCCCCACATTCTCACCGACAAAGGAGGATGACTCTGCCTCGGCACGCTTACGCGATAGCCAGGCCAATAGACATTTTTCCACCGAAATTACACCCCCGGACTTCGGAGCAGTGCATTCGAGGAAGGTAACGCAGATGTTGACCGGACTTAGCCGCCGTTACGAAGATATATCGTTCTTCCGGTTATTGCGGCCTTCGGGGTAATGTACTTGACGATAAAGTTGGCCTCTTAAGCGCTGGCGGAGCGACGAAGGTACACCCTGGATTTCGTCGGACTCGGGGACAGGCTGTTCGGGGTTGCGCTTTTTGAAATGTTCTTTCCCGAGACGGAGTCTCGCAGTGAACACTGGCACCGTAACTGGGGCGAACTGATGTAAGTGCCGGCGGGAGTTTGTTGCTTTTTGAACTGACGATCTTTTCCGCGGCGGCGGCGGCGGCGGCTGGTAATGGTTATGACAAACGGATGAAGTTGCCGGATGGAGTGCAGTATGGTTCCGAAGCGAGAGAACGTGGTGCACGCCACACGCCGAGGGGCTGTTGTTATATTATTCAGGTGCAGCGAGATAACACGTTCGTCGCGGTTATACTTTCGTCGAAGACAGAGAGTCCGGGTGCCCGATCAGTGTCGCTGGCAGCGAACAGCGACCGGATCGCGGCATTTGTTTAATTAAGTTTCCACCGCCCACGGTGCAGTCCGCCGCTGTGCGGTTTCGACTTTTAATTAATGTAAAGCAGAGTTTTCAGAAGCGAAACCGTACGCATCAAATTTACTGTAATTACATTAATACGGCCGGGTGGCGCTCGGTACCGCGGCGTCGGGCTTTGAAAATTTCATAAAGTAAACTCAGTATCGCTCGCAACTTCATTCGCCTAATGACGCCTAATATAAAAAGAGTCATCCGTCCTGAAGAAAGAGCATAAATAACAAAAATAGAAAAAAACATATAGGTATACAAAATGCTACAAATCCCTATCTTGGGTAGAGAACAGGCTTACACGGACGAAAAATCGAAGTACGAAGCTTGCATCGAACGTTCGACCTTATGACAGGCGATCACTTAGGAATCACCGCGTCGGAAGAGAAACGTTCGTCCGTGCGAGGTCAAAGGGCAACTTCATTTCGCGTGATTCCCCAACGTCGCCGTCGTCGTCGGAAAAATTCCAGACGGATCCCGACGACAGAGAGACGGGAGAGAATGCGGGCAAGAATAGGAGGTGGAGATCGACGGAGTCGTATTTTCGACGTTACGGCCTCTTCCAGGCTAGATTGGTCGGATCGTTCATCGACGTCATGGACGTCATCCCCGGCGGGTAGCGTCGACCTAGGAGACGTCGATCGTCGGGACGATCATCGCACGACATTCTAGACGCATCCAGAGGTTGCGTCACCAACACGGTAGCGACGGCGACCCTTTTCACGTGACAAAATTGATTCGCTGCTTAGCAGCAGCAACGGCGAGAGTGCGTTGACCCCTCCTCCCCGCCGGCAGAGTCGATTCTCTCCGCCGGAGGTGGGGTCGCATATGACCCGCAGGACTGACTGGAAAGATAAGTGCGTGCCGTCGATGCGCGCCGTGACATGACGGCCTGGAGTGTGCAGTCGCTTAATGCCGCTGGAAAGTTCATTACGGGCCGACAGTTCGCCGACGCTTGAGGTAATTAGTCGGCGTCGCGAGGCGTGACGCTGATGCGCGATTGTGCCAGTGTCCGTTCGTACGCGAAACTTCGAAAGGTGCGACACGCCAGATCGGCGAAGACCATAAATCTGGCGGCGGTACTTTAACGAGATTCGTCGGTGATTCGTCGGTGATTCGTCGGCAATCTGTCGGACCAATTCTCTCGTCATTCGGCGCGGAACGTGGAAAAAGTACGCACGATTCCGCGTTACTGCAAGAGTAGGCATTTAACAGTCACGACGACGATCCAGGATAGGCCTTCGAAGTCGGGAAATCGATTCCGCTGCTACGAATTTCTCCATTATAACAACGTTCACTTTCAGACACGCCTCTCCATTTACCGATCGCCTCCCACTCCGCCCGATCCTTCCCGTAATTCGTTCGCAGGAACTCTGATCCCAGCGTTATTGCATACAGTGACGCCGTTTACGCAACAAAGGCCGCTTAAGCGCCGCTCGGCAAAAGAGGCAATCGTCATGTTCTCTCCGCTCCAGGAAATTGACTTTAAGTAAACCCCGCTGGTGGGCAAACCTCTTCTTTCCTCCAGACAGGCCGAGAGTCCTTCGGCGCGAGAGAAGCCCGAGTCGCAGGACGCGAACGTTCGCGCGTGAGTTGCGAACGCCGACGACTGGATTAGAGGAGTAATTTGAAGGATTTGCGCGTGGCGCGGCATGTCAGTCGTTTATTAGGGTCAGAGAGCGAGCGTATTAGGCGCGGTGCCTGGCTCGGAGTCGGTGCATAATTCGCTCGTCATAGCGAATGTACGGAGTGCTATGGCTGGGGAGAAAAACGTGGCCGCGAAGAATGAGAGAGTCGGTGAGAAGTGGAAGGACGAAGAGGTAGCAGGATGAAGACGGAACAGGAAGAAGAAGGACGAAGAGGAAGGTTGAAGAGGTAGCAGGACGAAAACGAAACAGGACGAGGAAGGACGAAGACGAAGCAAGACCTCGACGAGAGACCCGAGCGTCACCTTAGGGCTTAGACGCCGAGGCAGACGACAAAGTCGGGACGAAGAATACAAAGTAGCGGAGGAGTCGGCGAACGTGGAATGTATCGTTCTTCTGGCCTCGACTCCTGGAAGGCTGCCGATGCAATGTTGCAACGGCGCTTGCCCCCTCCCTGCTGCACCTACCCCTCTCCCGCCGTCGCCCCTTTTCGACGGCTGGACCGGCAGACCGGCCGACCTGGATTCCGATGCGCCTTTTAATATTGACGCGAAGCGCCGAATCGATCGGAGGCTCGCTTCGTTATCGGACGGCAGCGAGTGGATGATTAAACGTCGGCGATTTTTCGCTTATGCGCCGACAGACAGAGGATCGAGGCCGGGGGAGGGGGCGGCGGGAGGGAGTGGAGTATGAAAGAGTAAGGGATCCCGGTGCACCTCTCAGTGTCGTTGTATAGAATTTTAAGTCGTTTAGAGAGGCCCGACGAGTGCCGGGAGCCGTGCCAGACGGGATGAATAAAATATTATTTCATGCATAATATAATTCGACGGAAGGAGCGTTATCGGGGATTGAAATGGGAATGGCGAGGGCCGATTGAGAGAGATGAATGAGACGAATGAGACGAATGAGGCGGGGAGGAGGGGATGGTAGGCCTGCTAAGGAAATTGGGTGGCACTCCAGGGCGAGAACGGTCGGTCGGTTTATATTTTGCCGACGATCGCGGATTATTCGCGTTGACGGGCGTGTTTGCACGGTCCTATCCATGATTCACGCGGAATTAATGGGACTGAGTTCAATATTGCGCGATGCCAATAAACGATGATTGTCGACGATAGGGAGGTGGTATGAGCCGATGTTGCGATTCCGGCGACTGTTTACGATCGAAATATTGCAGAGGTGCGCCGGACGTTCCGGCCAAATTTGAACTCCCGCACTGACGTTCCTTGTAATGTTCGGATTTATGTAAAGAGGGATTTCGCGGATTTCTCGGTGCTCGTTATTATTCGTACGGACTCGGCGAACACATTCTACGCGGCGACAATGATGCATAAATGTTAGCCGGCCGAGCCGAGTCGACGTCGGATAAAATTCACGATCCAATCTTGGCGAAACGCGCATTTCGCGCGAGACGCGGGGGCCCGAAATAAAATCTCTCTCGCCAGATTTCCGCGCCGCTGCGGATACTCGGCCATAACTCAATATCGATAACGAGATTGAGCGAGACCGATCATCGCTAGGCGTCGTCGTGATTAACGAGGGCGCGAAAAAGATTTCGACCCGTCTCGCCATTATTCGCGCTCGAATCCTTACAATTCTCGCATATTCACGGCGTACAATTACGTTTCGTAATCTTCGGACATTGTATTCCTTCGACCGAGGGAGAAATGAGGAATGGAAGGCAATTTCGACCGAGAATGCGTTTATCATTTTGCAAGGCTCGATCAGTTAGAAGGATCTTTATATACAATCGATATCGGTCATTAGCCGCGTTTATCGCGTACGCGACACTTTCTATCCTAGCGATCAATTTTTTCCAATACGCCGGCTAGATTATTTGTTTCCCCCTCCGCCCACTCCGCGGGATAATTAATCACTCGCGACTGATCGATGTTCAGCGCTCGTGCCCAGTCGCATGTAATTAATTCCTTGTTACGCGCCCTGTCATATGCTGCAGATGGAAACGCGGCCGAGCGGATATTTATAGCTAAACCTTCCGCGAAACGATTACAGGTCTCCGCAATTCGATCGTAATACCTCTCTATCGGACAAAATTGATACGGTTCATAACTTTTCCCGATTAAATCGTCGCGCCGCGATCCGCGCACGTACGAAACTTTCGCACCGCACTTATCTGCCATCCGGATCTCGCGTCCTTCCGATACCTTCATTGATTCCGAAACTTTCTTCAAGCGCCACTCATACAAGTCATACAACCGATACAAGTCCTTCTTTATCAACGTTATCCGATGAATCTTTTACCCCTCGATCCACAGAGTGGAGTCCGTAAACGGTTGCTCAGCTCGAAAAATTGGCGAGCAGGCCAAAAGCCGAGTACAGAATCGAGAGTGAGCCGAGGTGGAAGTCAACTCTGGGTCGCTCGCTCGCAGGCGCGCGCGCGCGCGCGCGTAGGCGGCAATTCAGTAATCGCGGCGTAATCGCATCAATGGGAGCCCACTTCAAAGCACCCTCGCGGACGGATTCCGCGCGTCAGTCGGATTAAAGGCGAAATTCCGGGCAGCGGCGTGCCGGGCGTTTATTAAGGTCGTGGAGAGCACGAGATGCCTCTGGAACGCGTCGCGCCATCGTCCTCCGGATGCATATAACGCGTCTGTGTCTACACGTGTCCGTGTGGCCATGCATATAGGTACCTTAGAGCCTGCCGGCGCATACTTTCCCCGTGCAGACGTTTCCGCTCGTCCGTGTACCTCGCCCTTAGCGTACACACACGCTTCGAACGCACACTGCCCACAGGCAGTGTACACACACTCTTCGAACCCACACCGACCACAGGCACTGAACATACACGCTCAAAACTCACACTGCCGCGAGCCAGTGTACCTTTTGCATGCGTACCTTCGGAAGCGAATCGAGGAGTGTGCAAGTGCAGCTAGCGCGTGTTTGACGGTACACATACGGAAGTTCGCGTGTTTATGTACATTCGCGAACACGCCGCTGCGCTGTAGTTTATACGTATCCTTAGCCGTGTACGGTCTTACGTCTACGTTGTTCGGCAGTGTATCTTTCCAGTGTGGGAGCGTCGGTTTGCGCTGGTTTGCGTCGGTTGGAGCTGGTTGGAGCTAGTTGGCGTTTACCGCTCACGCGCACGCACTCGCAGACGGAAGGTAGTTTACACGCACGCGTGTTCCCGCGCGCGCAGGAGAGCCGGAGAGGGACGACTTTATCTCGACAGGACTCTCGTCTGGCGCACCTTGTGCGCGAGACGGACCTGAAAGTCACGGCAATGAAGAAAACGGAGTACGCGGACACGGCCGTTTGTCACTATCCACCTTTCCATCTTGCGCACGCGGCGTCTACTCCCTTTGCATCTGCTTTGCAGCCTCGGCGACAATGACGACGACGGTGAGAGAGAAAGAGAGGGGGGGGGGGGGGAGAGGAGATTCAGAGGCCGACGCGTTGGTGTTATTATATTTCGCCGCGTGCACTCGAGCCGCACAATGCGTCGGAATGCGCACCCCGTGAAATTTGTATGTTTGCACTGTTACTGGATTCCAGCGTGGCGCGCGCCGAAGGAATTTATGCTTTGGGAAGGAATGAAATCTGAACTGGAAATGCCATTTTTGCCCGTTAGCGGACTCGCATGATTTAGGGTCGAGCGTGTGCTGCTTCGACGGGCATGACTGATATCAGGGCATTTGGACGCTTGTTAACGTTATATATTATATATTATCTCTTATATTAGTTCAAATTATTCGGACAGTCACATGAATTTTAAATCGAACCATACTAGCTGTAAATATCCTTTCTCTTCTCAGTACATTTAAAAATATCTTTCTTAATACAATCCTAGTTAGGTAGTCAGTCATTAATTTCAATGAAAACTAAGATATAATTACACCTTTCTTTCGAGGTAATCTAACCTTTTACGATACTTTGCGCAATGACCTTTTATATTCCTCGACAAAGCAAGTGAGCGGAACAGATGTTTTATTGCCAGGCGAGCGCCGATAATTCTTCACTCATCCTCGCAGAATGTGCCGTTCCTTCGTCTTGTCCCTCTCCTTTTATAGGCAATACGCGTCGAGTGACAAAGCTGCAGAATTAACCTCCGCCGTTCGTCAACACGATGAAGTCGAGGAAACGTGTATTTAAACTGGGCGAACTCGTGTTACCGAGCCAATGACTCTTAGGACTGATTTCTCGGTTTTCTCAAAGGCTAGAGACTATCTGCGGTGCGCGCGCGCGCGGATCGAAGATGTTTGCACTTACTCGGATGAACGGCAAACCCGATGGGTAGCGCGCGGAGCGGTGAACGAGAGGAAGGTTAATCAAACTTAGAACGGTTGTCGGGGTAATTAACTGCGTGCTAATTGCTCCTGCACCGTTTCGAAATTGAAGCGCACACGCCCAGAATTCTTCGCCTAAGTGCCGTTGCGTACGGCAAATTATCGTAATCACCGGAGTGTCAATCACCGTTAATCCGTTTCGTACGCTTAAGCCGGCAGACAAATATTTTTCTTACGCGAGGGCCCGATCGTCGCATCGTAATCGTTAACGACCCCAATTACGATACTATGTAATTTTCAGTCAGCTTCCCGTCGTAGATCCCCGTGTCCCGCGAGCCGCGAACAGGATTCGTCCGGCGGTCATGCCGAAGTGTCAGACTCTCTGGCATCTGTGTGCGTCGCCAGTTTTGGCTCTCGGTCATTCGTCTTGCGCTAACTCGCCCGCCGTGCTAAATAAACAGCGCGCAGCACGTCGGAGGGGCCAGAAGTGAGAACCGGTAATAGGATTGACAATAGCTCCGCAAGCCACAAATCTCTGCTTCGGTACAGCGCGGCTGCTGAGAGGACACAATGTGACCAGTTTTGGTAATCTTCGCGGACAAGTGCAGATTCATTGTTACGGAACGCTCGCCGAACGGAAACAATTGAAGTTCATCGATCACCCTAAGAACCGAAGCTGTAAATACAAATGACCGGAAATGTCGGCCACTGTCCTGCGCCCGTTCGACCGAGTGCCAGGGATTAGGGACGTGCGTCAAATCCTGATTTACACCTCAAACGATGTCCAAACACGGCTTTACCTCCCAAATGTACTCCAAACTTTCTTTAGCTTCGCGCTCGCACCGTAACACGCTTATACGCTGTACAGGGCTTACCCAAAATTAATCTTCCACTTTGCTCGCATCAATCCAGCGCTTATCGGGTTCCGCGTGTTTCCAGACGGTTCTTCGGGCGGCGTAACGCGACGTGTCGCGTCGCGCGGGACGCAAAATGAGATCTCCGAGGCCGATTGAGGAATTAAACAGCGTGCCGCACGCATACACCGCGTCGGAAAGCTCGCCTCGGCGTCGAGCAATACCGGCTTTTGTCCGACAGCGTGCGAACGTATTTCCTCTGCGCGCACCGGCCATTCGGCTCACGTCGCCGAATTAATTGATCTGTTTTATTTAATTGCCGCGCAGCCCGCCAGTCGAAGCCCCATTTGTCAGCGTGACATTGTTCGTGCCCCGTTTGATTCGCGCAGGTACAGCGAGCGGGGCCGCAAACTCTCTCGTCCCACCGTAGGCCGCCGAGAGTGGCCTTTGAATAGAGCACGCCGGGCACAAAAGCATCGCCTAAGCAGGAACTGAAGATTATCCCCACCTACCCTCGCTCTTCGCCCTTCTTCATCTTCCACCTCCTCATCCTCCACGCTCCTCGTCTACCCTTCTCCTCCTCCTCCTCCTCCTACTCCTACACCTCCTCCCTCACCCTTCGACCACGCTCCGACGTTCCTGAATGCGAAATTCATTTCCACGCCGCGCTCGGATTTCATTTCCGATTCGGAATTTCATTTTCATCCGGAGGATGCACCCCTTCCGCGCGGGGGCGGATCTTTAGGCCGAGCATTTGAGGAGGACGTCTTTTGACGGGCGTAGGGAGTCCTCCTAGCTCTCGCCGTTATGAGCGCTGAATCGCGAGCGTAGGAGAATGGCGCGCGTCTGCGGCCCGCAGGAGGCGAAGAATGCGCGGGACCGAGTGTCGGTAATGTTGGGAATGTAGCGGAGATGTAAAGAATGTTTGTCGGGCGCCGGATGAATGCGTGCGCCGGGAAGTGTTATCATTGCCGCGCGGCCCGTGATACGGATCTCGGCTGTAATTGGGGCATTAAGGCGGCTGATTGTGAGTCTCGGGCGAGACTTGACATTGACGCGCGGAAGCCTGCGGGGTGCGCGTTACTTTAAACAGGAACGTTTACACTGGAAAAAGTCTAACTTTCAAGACCATCCTGAAGGTCGATATTTATTTCGTTCCGCGAGTAAGTTGTTATATCCGATGTATCTAATGTAATTCTTCAAATCTGATTGATCTTGCATCCACTTAGGAAGACCCAAAAATAAACGGAATCGTCCTCTACTCCAAAAATAACCGCATTGTTCTAAAGTGCTTTCGACAACGGAATAAACGATTGCACAAGTGCACTAATGGAAAGTACTTTCAAGGTGATTAAAGTTGTATTATAAAAGAATAAAGTCCATGATCTTTATCAGGCAATTCCGGTTACTTTTGGGTTCCCCATCATACGTTCAGTGTTCGATCCTACTCAGGCGAGCTCATTTAATCGCGTCGAAGTACGGAAGGTGTAATAAGTTGAGCGTAGATTAACGGACGGCGGGCGAAACTCGATACAGGAGCGCATCCTTCAAGACGTCGCCGCCATAACGAATCGCCTCCGTCCGTTGCGTCAGCGGCTTTTCAGAAATTCCCGCAAAGTCATCCGGCGGATAGGGGCGTACCGCCTGCGAGAGCCCGGCGTGTTCCAGGTCCGTGTCTCGGGTCCGTGTCCCAGGTCCGTGTCACTGCAGTCGGGACAAGGTGAGAACGAAGAAGAGTTCTTTCGCGGACCGACAGCAGCCAGGTCCCTTCCGACCTCCCACTTTCCACCCTCCTTCTCTTACCTACGATCCCCTCCCTCGCCCTCTTACCTACTGGCCCCCACCTCTCCGTCTACCGTCGACGACCGAGTCGACTTCATGCGCCAGCTGGATATAAAGGAAGGAAAGGAGCGGCACGGCGACAGGCCGATTACTCATGAGTTCAAAGTTCAGCCAATTTAGCCACGCTGACGTCAGAGACGACCGCCGTTCCGTGCGGAACATCGACAGTGTCGACGGTGTCAACGGTACTTGCGAATGATCCTACTCGTACCCGGTCATCTGCTTTTTCAATGGTCTTCCGCGTCGAATTCGATCGCGCGCGCGCACTAGGCTAAATGCGTGTAGGTGTGAGTGGGTGTGCGCGGATTCGTTGGACACGATAACGCGTTACAAACGATACACGGCGATGGGACCCGATGCGGGGACAGACGCGATCGCAGATTAAGAGATGGATGCGTGCAATAGATGCATCGATACCCGGTACGTGCTCGACGCGTTACAAATTCGGCGTCATCGAGGAATGCATTTGTTACGCTGGACGTAAGTCGCGGAATCTGGCTGGCTGGCGAAGGTAGATTTATGTCATGCCGGCGGTACGCGGAATTGAGATGTCGTTAGATCGGTGTTACTCAACCAAGTATCAGGGAAATAGCAGTCGAAATATGTACTACGCAATTTTTCGCATGCGGAGTGTAATACTTTTATGGGTCTGCTTTTAATGAAATGATGATTTAGATAAAAAAAAATAGCCAGAAATACATGTGAATCGCAATTCTCGACAAAGTTAATCTTTTTCGATATCAATCGTATGTATATCAACGTTGCACATCCCATTTCGATGCATCTCTGTCACTGTACCTCCGGAGAGTAGAGTTCAAAGAAAGATTCGATACCGCCACAGATCTTCGCCGTATATTCTGTCAGGCCTAGGCGTATCTCCGGTGCGCCGGGACGTACATTATAATATCTACACGCTGTAAAATCTAGAATTTCTAAACTTCGCCTATATATATACCGGGGTGCGGAGAGCGAACAAAGTCACCATAAGTGCCGTATATATCACGGAGTCCACCCCTGGCGGAGTCTGCATTTGTCATGTTCGCGTAACGGCGGGCAAAGTAAGTTTCGGGGCGAGCGGAGTGGCCGCAAACAAGAAAACGGCCTGAATGCACAGGACGAACTTCGCGCCCGCTAAATCCGGGGACACTATACGCGTCCCGTGTCGAACGTAAAATGGAAAATAGTCGTATCCGGCGATGGCTGCCAGCCGGGAACGAGAAAGGGGTGGCGCGGGCGGGAGCGTTCGTCGTTTGCGAGAATCGATGTACGGATAAGTCGACGATCAATTTTCCGAAAGGGGTGCGCGCCTCTCTCTCTCTCTCTCCCTTTTTCGAGCCGGACGAAACGGGCTGGCTCGAGAGGGCGAGAGGGATGGGCGGTCGGAAGAAATATGACGAGCATTTTGTCGGCCGAGTCGTGCTTCCGGGATGGCCAATTTCGACCGCACGCGAGCTGCTCTGACTTCCTGCGGATTTTCGACACTTCGCCCAGGATTTTTGTCACTTTCGCAGAAGATTGCCAACGCTGGCCGCGTGTCCTTGACAAATTTCTATAAATCAGCGGTACTTCCGAACCGTTTTACTACTACACCTCCCTAAAAAAAATTCTACGCACCTCCCTAATTTGTAATTGTGATTTAGTTTATTTATTTGTAGATACTGCGATATAAACATTAATGGTTTATTAAAAATTTATGTGCCTTTCAGGTTGAAAACCCCTGCTATAAACGACACTGTGCGCATAGTTCTCAAGAAAAGAATCGAACAATTGCGATGTTGCAAAACGACAGTAATAATTTCCGAAAAGTCCTTCTCAAGTTGATAAATTTCAATTAAATGTTTTTCAATTTGCAGAAAATATTTGAGTTACAAAAGATTATCCCCTTTCCAACGTACCCGGTCGGACGTTACATGCATATCGTTTATCACCGGGCGAGAAGCTATTCAAAGAACGATATACCCCCGGATATTTAAAATTCGTTTGTACCCCGGGCAGAAGATACCCCGCCACCCCGGGCCGGTATTAATAACTTGTTCAAGTTCATTTCTTCAACTTTCCCGGCGCCCATGCCTTTATTCATGAGCGGCACAACTCTCGGACGAACATACTTTAATCGCGAAACTTGTAACGCGCGGGAGTATCTTTTAAATCGCGGTAAATTTTCCTGCCCGCCCGCCGTGTCCGCAATTTCATCCCCTCATCTCCCCCCCCCCCTCTCTCTCTCTCTCACCTTCCACCCGGAGTCAGCCGACGAACGAGCCGCGTAATATCGGGCAAAAATAGCGAACACTAATTTGCGCCGGAACGATCATTGAGCCCAGGGCGAACTTTGTTAAGCCGCCGTCGTCGTCCGGGCGAGTTGCGAATGTTCGGCGAAATTCCGAGCTCGGCTGCCGGGCGCGAAACGTTCACGGGCGAAAAATTGTATTGCGTGAGGGGTCTTAATTCGTCGTGAGGCTAAATTGCAATTAGCGCGACCGAGTCCCCGCCGACGGATTGGTGACGACTGCCAAGGGTTCATTGCCGAATTAGGCTAATTTCCCGGACCCGACTGCCCGGGTGCCGGGTGAGAGTGGGCAGATGAAAGACCGGCGAAAAGAGGGTGACCGTTGACAGGAATGGGGAGTGAGCGGAGGCGGGGAAGGGGGGAGGGGCAGAGAGCTCGTGAAGCGGGAAAGAAACGGACGGAGTCGCGAATTGCCTGCGATCGTTTGCAAGAATTTCGCATGCCGCTTTCCAATGGACTCGGTTCTCTCCTTTTCTTTCTCTCTCTCTCTCTCTCTCTCTCTCTCGTTCGCGAGAAATGATGTTCGGAGGGCGTGGGAGAGAAAAGGGGCACGAAAAGAATGTTGGTAGGGGGAATGGGCGACCGCGAGCGAAGGGTCGACTCGGAATCGTTAAAGAGCGAGAGTATGAGAGACAGAGTGAGAGAGAGAGAGAGAGAGAGAGAGAGAGAGAGGAGAGAAGTGTAAGAGAGAAAGGGACGGCGGAATAAACGCATAAAACAAGAACAAGTCGGACGATTGCGAAGTAGGAGTAGAATCGTTCCGTGGGCCACGAGGGGAGGAAGCGAAGACGAGATGAAGACAGAGATAAGTGAACGGAGATAGCGAGAAGGTAGGGATCAAGTCGCGAGAGCTAAAAGGAAACGGAGCGCCAAAAAGGAAGATAAGGCTAAGCGACAGCGCGAACAAGAGGAAGACAAGGGTACGAAGTAGACAGAGCGAACAAGAGGAAGGCAAGAGCAAGAAGTAACAGCTCTCCGCCGAGGGAGCAAGGTTCACAGGAGAAAGATAAAGAGAAGAGGCAGACTGAGTAGGAGGAGTGGGAGGGACGTGAGGAGAAGGAGAGTTGAAAGAACTAAAAGGAGAACGGGCGAGCGAACGAACATGAGTACCTAACGCTCTGGAGAGAGAGAGGGGGCAAAAGCGAAGCATCGAGC
Source organism: Anoplius nigerrimus (assembly GCA_914767735.1). NCBI lineage: Eukaryota > Metazoa > Arthropoda > Insecta > Hymenoptera > Pompilidae > Anoplius > Anoplius nigerrimus. The sequence continues at coordinate 14,344,139 of OU612084.1, forward strand.
GAGAACGACAAACAGTGAGAGAGAGAGAGAGAGAGAGAGAGAGAGAAGGTGAAACGACAGAGAGAAAGGCAGAGGAGAAGGTAGAGACCAGAAACGGAGCGAAGTGACCAAAAGCGAGAAGGAACGAGGGAGGAGGGCAGGTCTCAGACGAGGGGGGAGAAGAACAAAGAGAAAGAATGCGGCGGAGGAACGCGGTGAATAGAACCGACGGAGAGGAAGAAGCCGGAGGAAGGAGAGACGGCATAACCGAAGGACCGAAAGGAAGACAGTCGAATGTCGGAGAGACAGGGGAACGGTTCTGGTGCGAGCGAGAAGAATGCACGGAGTTGGACGAGGAGGGAGTAGCGGCTGGAGGGGTGGAGGGGAGGAGGGGAAAAAGAGGGAAGAGGAGGCGGTAGAGGAGGCGAAGGTGGACGGGAAGAGTGCAGGGGACGCACACCACCACCCCATGGCGCGCCCATTGCATTCCACGCATCCTTCGCCGCTGCAGGCCGCTTTGACTCGCCGACCGTGCTCGAGGATCGAACTCGAATGCTATCGATTGTAGGTATTTTGCGGGACCGGACGGCGGGTCCGCTCCGACTCCCGCCTCGTGTTCCCGGCTCGCTCGGCTATCGCGTCCTACCTGCCGCCGATTTCGGCCAGAATCTGGCGGCTTGCAGGCAAGCTTGCGGGGAAGCTTGCGAGGACAGCTTGCAAGGGAAGCTTGCAAGGGCAGCTTGCAAGGACGGCTCGCAGAGTAGCTTGCAGCCACTATGCAAGGCCGACCTGAGCAACCGATCTCAGCTGACTCGGCAACGGACCCGAATCCGTCGGAGGCTTCATTCGATACGATTTATTCGACTTTTACGTTTTCGGGATGCTCGAGAGGTTCGGATGTCGGGGTCCGCGGCTGGACGCACGTCGCCGAGTTCGTTTTGGACCGTCGCCGAGGATCGAGAGAGTCGACGTCGCACTTTCTCGGGTTTCGAAAGTCGCCAGGTGTCGCAATACGGCGGCGGGGTATTTATCATTTTTGCGTGACGCGTTTCGGGGGAGCGGGGGGGGGGGGGGCTTCTCCTCTCGTTGCGGAGGCATCGCGCAGAAACCGTGTCGAAAGGCATTCTCGTCACGCGAGTATCGCGATAATGCGCGCGATATGCATGCAGCCCGTGGCTACATGACGCTCGCCAGTTTTTCGATATTAAAAGTAAGGACCGGTCGAAAAATATGGCGCGAAGTCCCGAATTAATTGAACTTATTACTCAAAGTCATCCTGCTCTTATTATCAGTGCTACATCGCTGTCGTGCACGCTTATTAGAGTGACTTCAGTAATTTCCACTGTTCAACGTAGCGTTATGTAACAAAAATTGTAAGCATTTTCCCAGAATCAACACCTGTAATAAAAACAAGATCAAACAAATGGTATTATCTCTCGGATGTTCGTCCAAGACTGACCGAACTATCTCGTATCATTTGCCATAACTGGCCCGTGTCGCCATAAGTTTCCCTCACAAATTGATTACATAAGTACTCGAGACGTGCAGCTCGCCGCGTTGGACTCGGACATACCGAAGCGGTCGACTCCAGCGAAGTCCGTCTCATTTTCCCGGAGTCCGTCGACTTCGACGGAAACTGTCTCGCGCACTACCTCCGAGGCTCCTCGTAACAATCAGCAGGACACGAAGCTGCGCTTGTCGGTCAAGTGGCCGAGCATCGCCGATGGCATACACTCCTCGATCTCCGCCGATCTCGAGCGAGGTTTGCTCGAGCTGCGGCCAGATTTCTGCGCTCTCCCTGCTCTCCCTCTCTCCCTCTAGCTCTCCCACGTCCTCTTCCCGCGGCTCGCCCGGTTCCCGAGCAGTGCTCAGAAGTCCCTCAAAGTCGATTGAAAATTCACTCTCGAAGGTATCTCGAGTGGCGGCGCAGCACAGTCGGCCGGCTCGAAATCGATTCTCTCTGTTCCATCGAGTGTTAACTCCCTTCCCGTGCCGCGCAGGGCTTCCCCGCGACCAACAGGTCCGCCCCTATTCCTCTCTCTCTCTCGAGAAATGTCCTAAGGTCTATATAAACGGCTCTCGACCCCGTCTCTCCGACTCGGACTCTTTCGCCCGCCGCCAGAGGGGAGTCAGCGCGCGGCAGAACAATCGGATTAAGGTAATCGCCGCTGGCGAAGAATTCCGGGATATCGTCATTAGCCTCGCGAGAGCGTCGATCGGCTTTTGCGAGTCGCGGATAAGCTCCGTCTCTCCCTCACTCTCCCTCACTCTCCCGTGGCATCGAGCATCATCGGGAGGGGAAGTCGGTGGGAAATCGAGAAACGATCTTGCGCATAGGCGCACTCGCCGGAACGACGTCGGTATTTCACGCTTTACCTGTTTTGGAGATAACCGAGCCTGAGGGGGGGTTCTTAAGTACCGAGAGATAAATTCCCTGTAATTAATTCGCGGAAAGTGTCTCGCACGTGCGGCTAAGTATGATTTATACAACGCGGCGCAGGCATGGACGGAGGAAAAAGAGGAGAAGGAGAGAGAGAGAGAGAGAGAGAGAGAGAGAGAGAGAGAACGAAATCGTCGCGACCCGCGGCCGGTTATTGGTTGGAAAAATCGTCGTCGATGCGTCTGCATTGCACATGGCAACAGCAATCTCTCGCTCGCCGTTCCTCCCCACCGTCCGACTCGGCCCACCCCATTCAGCTATTCCATATTCCCTCTCGGTCTCTCCTCTCCTCGTCTGGCCGGCGATCCTCTCATCGGTCGGAGAGGGAGCGAACGAACGGGAGAGAAAGAGGAAGAGAGAATCGAGCGAGAGACGGAGGGAAAGAGAAGGCGAGTCAGACGAAAAGACGAGGAGAGAGAGAAGGAAAGAGAGAGAGGAGAGAGGGGGGCGGAATGCGGGAGAAACGAACGTGGAGAAAAGACACAGGGAATGCGAGAGAAAGGGACGGGCAGAGAGTACGTGTACAAGGTTCCTTCAGGTATAACAGGTTCGCTCGGACTACCTTTTAAGAAACTCTTACTCTCTCTCTCTCTCTCCCTTCCCCGTCGACGGACTCCCTCTTCACGGTCTCCCTCTCCTCCTCTCCTCTGCTTCGCGTGCCAACGGCCAACGTCGGGGCCCCGGACTCTCATCGAGACTTAATATGTGTCTTTCGGGAATTCCGGGCGCGATTCGTGATCCTAGTTTTCCCCCGGCCGCGAGCGAGCCTCGTCACTCCAGAAGTCGTTAGATCAAGGTGTCCCTCTCCTCCCTCCCCCTGGCACCCCTTCCACCTTTCAGCCTCCGCCAACCCTCGACCATTATGGAATTATTCTCCTCCCGTGCGCCCGGCGACGGCGACGTCTGTTAAACTTACGTTTAAGTAAGCGACGCTCCCCCCCCCCCCCCCTCCTCTCTCTCTCTCTCACTCTCTCCCTCGTTCCTGTCGTCCCCCAACACTCTTCAGGCCGCTTCTGCCACCTCACGGCTGCCAAGTTTTCCGAATGTCTATCCTCGACGGGATGCGCGTCGAGCGCACTTTCGACGTCTTTTCCGCTCGCGGAGCCCGTCCTCGGCATTTATCGTCTCGCGCGCCCGTTTTATCGCTTATGGTACTTCGTTCGGCCTCGACGATGAGAGCCCTCCTCCGGCGAGACTGTATTCTCATTCGGGAGGCGAGTGTGGGAGAGGGAGGGCGAGAGCGAGATATATGCAACGCGTATACTCCGCCGGCAAACTGCGTACCTAAATGGCCACCGTAAGCGTAGACGCGTAAAGTTTCGGGACGCGGGAATCTTTTGATACGGACTCAGACTAACTTCCACGGTTGATTGTCTTCGGAAAGAGTCGGGTGTCGTTACGGTGCCGTAATTAAATGTGCGCAATCTCGGCTCGACTCGTAACGCAGCCGACAGTTGAACCTGAACACACGCATTGTCATGACATTGAGTCGGATGAGCTCGGCGCGTAAAAGTCTAATACGGACGAAAAAGGGGGGCTATAGGTGAATTGCGAGGCCGCGGATCGAGATTACGATTATAACACCTGGCAAAGGTCGGCCGCACGAGATTGCCCAATGTCGGAGCGTTTGCAGGCGCGTAACATATTCGTACAACTAAATCGGCGGCGCTCACGCGATACCCCATTAGAGTCGCCTTGGCGATATACAGTTTCCGTATCGGCGAACGAGAGTAATGAAGTTGCCGGGTTCATAGTCGGGCCCGACATAAACTATCCCGGCTCGGTGCATAACTCGCGCACATTATCGAGGTTACGCGGCGCGGATAGTCGGGCGTGTATCGTAAACCTCGAACGTCAAGTGGATACGGACGTTCGTAATCAGACGGACAGAATGCGGAGAGTTGGGCGTCGATCGTCGTTGCCGAGGCGTAATCGGTTCCACGAGCAGGTCCGATATTCTTGCCGATACCCGCGGCCGATGCCGTCTCGGGCGCCGTCGCCGGATTTATCGTTATATCAAAGGGAGTCAGCGGGCACGGAGGGGGAGTGCATTTCTAGGATCAATGATGCGAACGTGAGCCCGGACCGATCGCACTCCGCTCGTTCCTTATCTGGCGTCTCTGGCCGCCTGTGCATGTAAGCGGAGGCCCGGCATGATTTATTTTATCGGGGTAATAGCGATTTTCGTAGCAGACTGCGCGAGTCATCGTTTCGCGGTAGCAATGCTCGTGGGAGTGAGAAGGAGGTAGAGAGAGAGAGAGAGGGAGAGGGAGATGGAAAAAGAAGAGAGAGAGAGAGAGAGAGAGAGACAAAGGGAGTGAATCGGACCAATAGCGAGTAGCGTGGACGGTAAGCCAAGAAAATTCCGCATTCGCTGAAATCGAAGTGCCGCATTAAGGACCTTGAGATGGTAGTGGGGGGTCTTGGGTAATCGAAGAGCGTGGAGGCTTCGATTCCCCTGATGGACGAGGCCGCGTGCGAGGCTTTTCGGCGAAGAATGAATCACGCCGCGTCGTCACGCGCTCACGAGGATACCGTTCGATCTCACCCTGAGCCCTCTAATGAGGCCGACCGATTTAGGGTTAACCCTTTTCCACGCCGTCAGTGCGATCAGTTCTCGCGCGCACGGAACTCGCTCCTCATATTAAACGCTAACAACCCATTCAGCACAGTTCTCTCATCCAGCAATTTAACAATTTATGGAAAGTTAGTCGTCCCCGGCAAACGAAGAACTTCCTTCTCACACCTGTCAGGATTTCCTTGGCGCTGGAGCTACTTGATTCGGATGCAGCTCGCGGAATTGATTAAGGCGGCCCGGATTAAGAGTCGTGTAAAATTTTGCCGCGGCGAGGAACGGGGGTGGGGGGGGGGGGGGGGGGGGTGGCGGCAATTGAATAAAGCCGCGGCACAAAATGAAATGCAACAATTTGTCATGCCCGACGGGCCACTCCTGCTTAACAATACGGCGCGTCAAGACACGCGCTTTAATGTACGGCGTTCATTAATTTGCATCTGCGCTTATTCGCTCGTCACTGTATATATTAACGCCGCTCGGATTCTTCGCGCCTGCAACATTGCGCGAATGGTAAACTGTTACCCCCCCCCTATCTTATATTTTTCCAGGAGTGCAATTCCGTCGGTGAAATATCGTCGCCAGTTCGCGCCACTCCGTAACCGGTGACTGGTCAGTAAAAAAAAAAAAGAATAACAAAAAACATAGAGAACGGGGGAGATGAGAAGTGGGGGAGGAGTTTAGTGCGAAAAGTGGCAGGCGGCAGCGAAAAAAGGTGCAACCGTGCGGGCAAACTTGGCCATTCTTGAGTTTGAGAGCGAAATGCACTCTGATGCAGCGGCCGTTCAGAGACGCCGGAGTACCCCTTGTCATTCACAGCCCGCCCTGCCATCGAGATAAATAAATGTCATGAACTTATTAAAAGGCGCCCCGACGCTGGCGGAAAAGATCGGGGATAGGAGAGTTATCGTTATTGTTTCGACGAACGCCCGGACTTTCGTCGGGATCCTAATCTGTGCCCGTTCACTGAATCAATGCATACAATTAAACTGCGGAACGCGTACTTTCCGAGAACCGCCCCGACGATAAAATATTAACCCTATCTACGAGCGCATTAGTCTCCGAACGTTCGTTGACTGGGTGGTCCACGCCAATGCGCATGGCGCCGATCTCGGCCAGAGATCGTGACGTGATCGCATTCTCCTGATTTCTGGCCGCCCCAACAAAGAACGGTTACGACGTGCGAGAAGTCAGGGAAAAAAAAGGAACAAGCGAGCCGGACAGATCCGCGAATCGAAAGTTACGCTCGCGCGCGTAACAGTTTCACCGAACCACCGTCGAAGATCAAGAGAATTGTGCTGACGAACACCTACGCCAATTCAACGCACGCCTCACGGAATCAATAATGCATGCAGCCTATTAATATGAAAGAGTACATCGTCGAATCGTAGAACATCGTCACGCTTATCTAGTGTCGCGTCGCGCGATGCGCAATTAAAATTGCTTCAAAGTTGCAGTCGCAGAACAGTGTCCGGCTGGGAGATGCATCACATGCATAATACGCATCGTCGGCCTTATCATTCCGGCTAATCTGTTACGTACCGGGTGCCACGGTTATTACATATCCGTTCGACGATCGCGGTGTAAGATTGAGTTTTGATCTTCGCTCGTGTCGGTACGATTTTCAAAGCGTTTGCGATCCAGAGTGAAAGAGTCACGAGAACTGTCCTTGCTCGTCGAACTGAAGAGCACGTGCCCAATTTCTGTCGGTGCCGAACGAAGCGCGGGTCTGCCGGGACACAATGGTCGTGTCCATGATAAATGGTGTCAAGCCGATTACAAATGAGTCCTTATCACGTATTCAACGATCTCGTTTCCTCTAGTCCTGCGATGGCAGCCGCCTCTAAATCAGCCCCGACGATCCGCGCAATCACCGTAATGATGTCTGCGTTATGAAATTGATACTTGAACAAACTGCGAGCGGCGTAACTCGATGTGCCCAATACGTCCGCGGCACAATGTGCGTTAATATATACGTACATTGTTGCACGGCGCACGTAATGCGGGCCTCGTAACAGTCGCCTATACGTATTCCGCGCCATATAAAGTGCGTTACACGAGAGGCACGCGGTATCTCCGATAACGTGTAATTCTCATAACATCCGAGCCATGTACGGAGAGCGATGACCGAACAAAGAAGTTGAGAGCCGAGAGCGTACAAGTGGAAACATTTCGGCGTTTCTCACTTTTGCAATCGCAGCCGCCTCCGGAAATGATCGTTCGGTATCTGATACGAGATCGAAAGTAACAATAATGATCTGGTGAAGAGAAATAAAGAGAAAAAGTATGCATTACATAAGTTTTTGTGTCGAGCAACGATATATTGAGCATGAAATGACGTGTGCCTGCATGCCGCGTAATCTGCCGAGAAGATTATTATACATATATTCAATTAATTTAATTCTTTGTATATTAGGTAAATATCATTATAGAGAAAACTATCATTTCCCTCTGGTACCTTTCCACTCCTACAACATTCTAGCTTGACATTCTCTTATCCTGCGCAACGTTTAGATCGACACCAAACGGTCAACGAACACAAATCTCAGCAATTATAAAAATCATCTAAGCCAAAAAAAGATAAAAAGTGTCTACCTCACCCAATAAACACCCCCTACAAACACAATCAAACAAGGCCGACCCAATCTTCTCCCGCCCAGTATCATAATTATCACTACAACATAACACCTACAAGCCGTAACGAGAGGAAATTACACTCGATCATTTTCTCAGGTCGAAAATTAAAATGTCCCTAGCACCCGGCACCAGGACGAGTGGTCGCGGGGAGCACGAGGAATGAGAATAAGCTTTCTGCTACGATCGCGGGAGCACTCGGGAGCGACAGTTCGCGCGAGTCGAGTTCGAGCGAGTTCGAGCGAGTTCGAGCGAGTCCGTCGCGCGCGCGGCAATTATTCGAAGTAGGCGCCGAAAATACCGATGGAGGAATGGGTCATTGATTCCCCTCGAGCGGCATCGTGCCAATGCCTCTCCTTTCTCGTCAATTCCCTTCCCCTCCCCCTCCCTGCCAACCCCCGAGTCACGCAGCGAAGCTTCCCGCCGAGCAGCTTCCTCCCGTTCGTTCGCTCGTTCGCTCGCGCGTTCTCTTCGTCTTCCCGACGTGCACGCGTCGTCGTTCTTCGTGGGTCGCGGATGCCGGATGATTATATCGACCGCGTAGGAGAGGCTGGAGCGAAGCCAGGAAAGCAGCGGCTAAGTCCGCTATATATCCACTTTGGCGAAGGAAGAGGAGAGCGAGGGGACAGAGAGAGAGAGAGAAAGAGAGAGAGGGAGAGAGAGAGAGAGAGAGAGAGAATCCGAGGGGAAGGAAGTGGGGAGGGGCAGAGACAGAAATGCATAGAAATAGAGAGCGGCGGATGAAAGAGGACGGACCGCGAGGGGGGTTGGGGAGGCAGAGGAGACGGAAGAGAGGTGAAGCGACGTTGAAGAGATGTGCGTGGAGATAAAGAGGACTGCAGGAGAGGAAAGAGAGAGGGGAATATGAGGAAAACGATGCGTGGGTAGAGTACGGGGATGGAAATTGAGGGTGATAAGGGGGAAATGGAAAAATCTATTAACAGAAGCGGTAAAGAGATGGAAGGAGGAGAGGATGGGCTAGAAACTGGCAGACTCTCCTGCGGGATGGGGAGAGAAGGTAAGGAGATGAGAGGTCGAGGGCCGCTTCCGGTGAATCCGAGAAATGTACACGGCCGACAAGGGACGTCGATTTTCGATTCGGAATGCGACGGCGTCGGTCGGCTCGTCGACGAGATGTCTCCGAAGTTACGCGCGACGAAAATCGCGGCAGCCGCGAATAATGGACGATAATGGGCCGCGGGATTAGCGTTGTACATTAAGCGCGTCGGGGGACGGGCGTAAATAACGGAATGAAATTCGCGGACGAACAGCTGCCCGCCGGCAAACTCGATGATAATCGAAGCGCGGCCGGCCAGGTTTCGCGCGAGTTAGAGCGCGCGCGAGCGTTGGCGCAAAACGGGAACGAGTCGCCCGGAATAATTTTACTAATGACGAGTCGAATTAGCGGTAGAGGACGAAGCTTGACTAAACGCCAATTACGCGAGTCCAAATTGACGGCGATGCGAAGTCAATTTGCCCGATTACAGACTCTTTCGCTTCGGGTTTATTTTCGTTCCGGCGGAGCTAGAACGAAAAGGAGAGAGAGTGAGAGATGGAGAGCGGGAGAGAGAGAGAGAAGAGAGCGAAGGCGAGGTCTGTATCGCCGTCCTTAGTCGCTGCTCGGACTGCGCGGAATTAAGTCTCGCCGAGAAGGAAATTGTAATTAACAAGGCGTGAAATAACGTATCGATTCAGCGGGTAATGACGCGACGAGGGGGACTTTCCTCCCGAAGCGCTGAGAGGCCAGCAGACTTTCTGTACTGCGGGACGTTCGCAGCCAATTCGGACGGAGAGTGACGTGACTGAAAACTGCTTTTCATCGGCCATTATCGAGTCGGATGAAGCGATCATTCCGCTTCACGCCCGATGATTAATGCCCCGCCTGGCACTCGACGCAATAATGACTCGCTCGGCAAGTTCTTTTCTCGCCGCGCCGCTTCCTTCGTAGCGGATATCAGGCTTGCGGATGCGAAAATCGGTAGCGGGGAAATTAGGAATTTCACTCGCGTCCGCGGGTATCTCGAGGAAACGAACTGGCCTCCTGGCGATCCGACTCTCTCTCTCTCCGGCGCGCTCTGCATAACTTCGCCGAGGCGCCCATTCTTTATTCATCGCCGCCTCCACCCCGAATTACTTATTAAACGTCCGCGGCTAACGCTGATTGGACTAAATATCCCACCGACTCTCGGAGGGCCCGGGTTTCCACGATACCGATGACTCTCCGCTCGGCGGCAGGTAGCCACGCCCTGCGCACCGAATCGCTCCGCCGTCAAGTGAGCAAAAGTTAACAAGCTCGACCGATGACACCGCGACCCACCCAACCGCATGATTCAACAACCTGCTCTCATCTCCTGTCATCCCGATCGACATCTCCTTATCAAAAGCTTTTGAACAAAAATACATCAAACTCGAACTTTTACCGCACCTATTAACTCCCCGAAAAGGTAAAAATTCCAACATTTCCGACAAGTGCTGTCAGCTAAACAGGACGTTTGCGGGATTTCGAGATCGTTTCGTTCGAAGAGCGTCCTCGAGCTGGCAATAATCATGGAAAAAGTGTATTTCAGATAGACGAGTCCTATCGCGTCCGTTCGAACGGTTCGCCTCGCAGGGATCCTCTCCCACTCGCGCTGTTTGCCAGCGGCAAATAGCGCGACTGGAGGGTACCGCCAGCGGTTCGCCCCGACCTCGGGGTCCTCGTCCTCCTCCAGAGGCGCGTCGGCGAGCAAAGTTGAAGGAGGGTCGCGCGAGAGCAGGAAGCCAGCGCGAGTTCCGATGCAACTAATCGTCAGTGGCAGGAGCCGCTCGCCTACTCGCCGAACGTTTGCCACGACTTTGGCCACGACTTTGGCCACGACTTTCGCCACGACTTTGGCCACGTACTCGAGACGCAGGGGCATACATCAACCGATACACGACATCGACGCGCCGGATCGACCGGGTGAAATATTTGGACAGCCCTGGCTACGGTTGGCCAGAGTCGAACGTCGGATCTGGCTCGCGGCAGTTTCGATCGGTCTCAAAGCAGAGACGCTAGACGAGTCGACGTTACGGAATTAAAGTGTGAAACGTACGATGCGATCGCCCGATAAAACTGCCTATATACGGCGCCGCTCATTTCGATATTTTCGTATTAGGTTTTAATCCGTAACGCGCTCCGTCGACTCTCGTATTTAAGGCCGTGAGTAGCGTGGCGCAAGGTCGCTGGAGCTTTTTCTATTTACACTGTCCTCCCCTTCCTTCTCTCCTTTATTCTGTTGAAGCGGAATGCGGAGTTTCGTTACGGCACGGTTGTGTAACGCGAAAGAGGCGAGATGTCGAAGTTATTGAAATTTCTTTCGACTGCCGGCCGGAGCGAGATAGTCGGTGCCGTACAATGGGAAGCTTAAGAACGTGCATCTGGATAATTTTCACTTCCATACAATTGGGGCGGGAAGGTGCATTACGGGGAATGTGAGCCCGATGAAATTCGGGTGAAAAGGCGGCATTCAATACCGATCCGCCACTTAGGCAATCGAGAACTTGTCACTTGCGCCTGACCTCTTTTCCCTGGCACGGAAAAATTGTGCCGCGGTGAATATTTCAGATCGACGCGCCGGGTCGAACCGTCTCGCCCCCCCCCCCCCCCCCCTACTGCGCCCTGATGTACGGCGAACTGCGGGAAGAGGTATTTCTATGGAGGAAGCTCGGAAGGTGGCACGAAATGCGGTGCACATAAATTAAATAGGACGCTGTACGTTCCTCAGCCGGGCCGCACTGACTTCGAGACGTCACATCATTTATTCTAAGCCCGCACAATAACTCGGGCACATCGAAACTTTTTGAAATCCGCTGCTTTATCAAGGACTCTCGATACGTTCCTCATCCGCGTCCTCAGCTAATTGTCATAAAACTAAGAATATAAATATCGAGATGCTCCTCGTCCGTTCCGCTCTGCAAACGTTCGAAACAAACCTATAAACCTTCGAATAACGTAGAAGTACCCGTCCAGCCAGGGTAATACATACATCTTTAAATCGGCTACGCTCTCGGACAAAGATACGGCCGGCGAGAATCAGCCGTACGATCGTCGTCACATTGTTCGACGTTGTTCGGCATAGTTCCAGCGGCAGGAGGGTGGAGGGGGGATGGAGGGTGGAACGTGCATCGAGACCATTAACAGAGAGAGTCTAATATCGTCTAGCGCCGTCTAGTCCACTCCGTCTCCGTTTAGCGGCCGTCTATCCAACTCTCTGTCTCTCTCACTCTTCCAGCTCATCCTTCGGCGCTCGCAACAAAGCGTTCGTTAATTAAGATATCGTTATATCGCAGCCGTCTATCGTGGCGAGCGTCGGATCCGTTGGTACGTATCGGAGAGTCGGGGCTCCTAGAGGAATCGACGATTATCTCGACATCTAACAGTCGACTGAATTACGTTCGCGTAAGCGGGCGACAGACGAGAGACTCCCGACGTTCGACAGACGTATTGCGCTTCGCGTTTAATTAACCGATCCGAAGCCGATCCGATGTAACTGCGCGCATGCAAATCGCGCAATAACCTCACGACTATCGGGTTTCAATTAATTAATGGATGGTAATGTGCGAATTGTACTATGTCGCTGTGCCATTTGCGCGATTTGCGTCGGGCCACTTTGCCGCGGGAACGAATTAATCCGCCTTTTGCCGAAGCTACGCTCCTACGGCCGTGTTTGTATACACCTATAATGCATTAGAATCGTATGACCGGCCCGGTGTCCGCTGTGGGGCTGGTTCGAGATGACCACCGGGTAGTGGGGCGGGTTCGAGATGACCACCGGGTAGTGGGGCGCGGTACGCGTCAAATGCGGGGTCATATCAAATTTTACCCGAACGATCGTCAATAAACCGTATTATTTCTCAAAGCAAATGAAAAAGTTATAACGCGTTAAACCGAAATATTTACACGTAATTATGAATTCGAATAATTCTTCAGCAATTTCTCGATTCCTGTTATCATTCGGGTAAAACGTTCGACCGATACGTGTGCAAAGAATTTGCTTGGAAAATGATTTGACCTAGATACGTTGGAGGGCCACGTGAATTCGGACTCGTAACCCGATGTACGACACGTATAGATTCTCTGGTCCGTAATTCCTAGTACAGCCCTCCATCTTAGCCCTGCCCCGTCTTTTTGTCCCGCGTACCCCTTGGAAGCTGATACCGGGAACGTCCCCGGGCATCGCGGTTGGGGATCGCAGGAGGGCGTAGGGAATATCTGAGGAAGGGCCATCGATAAAATTATCCCCCGGAATTCGGCCTCCCGACTCGTCCTCGGCCTGTTTTTCCATTCGCCCGACGCCATTCCGGCCGCAGAAGCTCGCTCGCCCTTTCGTAATCGCACGGTCGAACGACACTTCTCGCAGGAGGGGTCGACCCACACTCCGGACAGCGGAGGCGCAGACATTCGTACAAATGGAAGGGCAGGATTCACGACAATGCCCCGGGAATACACTCCGGCAAGCGTCGTATACGTCTTTTGAGCGAATGCCGCATACCGGGCGGCGACGAAACTTGGCTAACTGCTTAACTCGATTTGATTAAACTCTCTGACGTAAGCCGGAGAATCTCGCTGATCGGCAAATTCCGATCGCAATGGACGGAAGTACCGAACTATGGAAAGTATTAAGTCTGATATAAGGCTCCGTTGGTTTGAGCGATTAAGTACTATAAATGTGTTGAAAGTGACATTCGATGGATTTCTCTGATTTGTAAATCTGGGTCGCAATCTAGGACGGAAGTACAAGTCATATTTTTCGATGGATTTATCTAATTTGCAAATCTGGATCGCAGTGTTGGACTAAAATACCGAGCTGTGGAACAAATTAGGTCCGATATAAATCTTCGATTGTTTGTGCGATTGTACTATAATTGTGTTAAAACATATTTTTGGTTGTATTTCTCTGACTAACGAGTTTCGATTGCGATGCACAACGAAAATACCGAACGACAGTAAATATTCAGACGGATATGAAGATTCATTTATTTGTGTGATTAAGTACTGCCAGTACATCAAAAGTGACATTTTTTCGACGAACCTCTGATTGGCGAGCCTTGATCGGAATGCTGGACAGAAGTCCCGAACTATGAAAACTGTTCAAACGGATATAAAGTTCCGTTTGTTTCTACGATTAAGTACTACGACTATGACAAAAATAGACTACATTTTTCATTTCAGCTTTGCCGAATGGAGCGCCGCGTCCTCGCTGATTAAAGAAGCTCACTCCGACCGTTGGAGGGCGTCTGGCGCCGGAAAGATCGTTAATCACCGATACGAGTAGCAGTGCATCGTCGCCGAAGAAAAGTTACGCCGCTCGCAGGACGATTACCGACGTTAGCACTCTACGTAATTCCGGGACACTTCTCGCCACCCCAAGTCGAAGGAACGGAACGGAACAGAAGCGGAACGGAAGCAGAAGAGGTCAGGACACAGCGCGAGCCTTCGCAAACGACCTCCGGTACTTCTTGGCCGGCCGAAGGAAGAATTTAGAGCGGCGATAATGTAATTGCCCGCGAGATATCATAACTATGTCAATATTGGCTGAGCGCGGCGCGAGGATTGAGTTACAATGTGCCTCGGACGGCGAGAGGCATTCGTAATAATTTCCACCGCGCACTTCGCTCCGACTTCGTTCAACTTCGCTCGCCGGATATATTCAACGCCTGCCCCGATAAGGCGGGCGTGAATTTTTTTCCCTCCTCTTTCGCCATTGAACGCACTCTCCTGCCGCCGGAGTGAACGTAACGAGAATGGAATAAGCGCCGGCCATTGTCGAGTGGTTCGGAGGGCAGGCAGGATAAACTCTGGAAAAATACACGTGCACCCCCTCCCCACCTCTCCGCAAGGCGAAATATTAGATCCTTTTCATTTTCCGCCAGATCCGACCTGACGTCCGACTAGGTAACCTTTTTTTTTTTTGCATTCAACAGCCGCTGGGAACAGAGATTCTCGCCGAGGCGAGCTGCGAGCTTCCTCAAAGTTCACTGCGTGACATTTCGACTGGCGTCTCGCTGGGAACGTTTCGTAGAACACGATGTCACAGAGAGGTGAAAGATCGAACCGTCCCCAATCGATAGATGCAATCGTCCTACGCGATTGTTGAGAAAATCTGTGATTCGGCGAGAATCTGATCGCGCGATCGCGGCGATAACTGTCGATCCCGAATTCGTTGGTTGTCTATCCTCGTCGCACTGCGGCCAGCTGAAATCCAGATTAAAGCATCGGCGCAGTCAATATCAAATATTATCAATGACCGATGCTCCTCCTCGCGGAATGATTATGACGTGACCGAGTGTATAATTCGAGCAGCGTTAATTGCCCAATAATCATAATTAATTCGTCGCTCGATGTAATCGAATGGTAATTATTTACATGCGTATGCGACCCCCTTCTCGGTTTGAACAAACATGTAGGTCGCGCCCGTTGCGCACGCCAAATTGTGTCTGTCGAAAAGCTTTCCGCGCGAGCGACTCGAAGGGCGCTGTATGACCCTTTCTCGGCGAGAATCGTTTCTGCGCCATGGCTCGAATGCCGGAATTACAGCGGTTGTTACGGTGGCTGAGCGCAGGCGTCGGTTTCGTTAACGAACCGAGTCCGAAATCCGGGCGCGTTAATTTTCGCACGGCAACCGTTCTAAGTTCGCGGAGAGCGAAAGGCAGAAGGGAAGGGTGAAAGGTTGAAAATTGAGAAGAAATCGGCGAAAAGTGTGTCGCGCGACGTTGGAGGGAACGGTGAAAAATTTGGCTCGCGACGCGAACGGGACGACGAATCTTGATGTTTCCGAGGAATCCAATTTTATCGACCGCCTCGTTCGCCAGCGCGCCGAGTCGAAATTTTTATTCGGAAACGCCGTCGTCGGTCGCGGATTGGACGAGAGCTGCGTCGGTGGAAAGACGTTCTTCGCGGAAAGGATCGACCTCTTGGGCACGTTTCGCGGACAAACGTCCGGGAAAAGTTGTAAATAAGGTCGAGTTACAAATCTTTCGCTCCGCGCTCAAGCGTTCGCGGAAGTCTTCGCTGTTAAGGAACATCGAAGCTCAGGCTGCTGGAATGAAACACAGTTACGTACGCGCCAGTAAAAACTGCTCCGACTTCAAAAATCAGCGAACCAAAATCGGCTAACAGCTTCAACCTCCCGTAACAGCTACCCTAAAAACATCGCTTTAACCTATGATATAAAAACCCATGACCCGATTATGAAAGTCGTTTAAATGTCAACACCTGACACGAGCGTATAAAGCGATCAGTAGACATTAGCCAAACTTGTTAGAATACGCAAAATGAGCACGACAGACAGAACCCGTGTCTACCGACGCATGAACAGCGAAGCGTCCGGAAATGTGAAATGGAACCTTTAACCGACGACAGGCGAATGAGACTCGTATACAAAATCCGTAAACCTTCTGCTCGACTCGCGATACAGGCGTCGACAGCTTCGCGAATCGGTCGAAGTCTGCGGAAAGGCGAATTCAGACCGCGTGAAATGATACGTGAAAATCGGACGAAGGAGGCGGAGATAAACGCGCCCGTAGGAAAACAATCCCCTTCACTTCCCCTCCTCCTGCCAGCCATCTCCAGCTTTCCCGAGCATTTTTCGCAAACCGTTATCTCCGCGCCGGCGTAAATACTGTTTTCCCTTCCCCGACGCCTCCCTCGCTCTCTCGACTTCTTCGGCCGATCGACGCGGAGCTCAGCGAGAAAGCTCTTTCTCATCGGCTTCCCGCCAGATTTCCATACGTCACATTTTCGGCCCCGGGAAAAAGACGCCTGACCCCGGAATGACATATATCTCGTCCGGGCAAAGAAAATGCGCCATTGTGCCCCCGCGTATAAATAAAACCGATACCGCCTCGAATCCCTCGGTGTCCGACGGAATCAATACTTTGCATCTTTCGCGGGACGGGATACGCGCGTATCGAGCGCTTGTAAACCCGCGCCTACGTATATTTATACGTGTTCGTATATATATATTTTTTTTTTCTCCCCCGTACCCTCACCGCCGGGCGCGAACGTGCGGACGATATATCTATGCGCATATATATTGCGGGCAAGGATGGGGCTCATTTATGCGAAGAAGGCCGACGATGTCATCTGGCAAAAAGCCTTGACTGCCGATATTCCCGTTTCCGTTCACGTATACGACCGGGTACCAACACTGTTCGGGCTGCCGAATTGAATTCGCCTACGAATCGGACGACGTTGACGCTCGGCGTGCATGCCTAGCGTTCCGTGCGCGGAGTGGTCAATTTCGACGGACGGTAATGCCGATTATCTCGTTAATTGATCGGAGCCACGGACGGAATACAGAGAGCGTGGGTATCGACTCGCCGGGAGACAGGCACCGAGTCGGAAATCAGGTACTTGAAGGGTGGAGAAAGGGGTGAAGAACGGAGCGGGAAACTTTATAGACGTATCACTGCGAGCTGTTCAACTTTACACTCCATATTTTCAAGTGCATCAAATAAAGAATGCCTCTCGAAGCTGTCCGAAGGTCTACCTCGAGAGTCGATAGGTTTTGGCCGGCATTACTTAGCGCTATCGAGGGTTACGTAGGTATGTATTACATCTACGATTAATCGCCTGTCTTCCAGTCTACGAATGATGAACGAAACCTGTCGCTTCACGTCCACCATTCGCCGAAACTCACCACTAAAACCCGAAAGCCTTTCTTTCCCTCACTTTAACGCCCTGGGCCAATCCAGCTCCCGACATGTTTCAACCATCTCCCAGTTAACATAAACGTACCCGCAGACCGAATTTCGAGTCAATCGACAGACAGATGTTCCGCTCCACCTGCGTCCAATGAAATTCCACCGCGTAACGGACCCTTTGACCGAGAGAAGGAATGGTAAACGAGCAGAGAGAGAGAGAGAGAGAGAGAAAGAGAGCGACAGAGAGGGGTATTACGAGGCGTATAAAAGAACGAAAATGAAATAGAACAGGACGACAGCGGAATGTTAATTGCGATCGATCATCGACACGCGCCTCCCGACTGTCAAAGTGCCGATAAGGGAGGAGGGGGCAGGTCGGAAGGTGGACATGAATTAAATCGATCACGAGCCGGAGCGCGTTATAAATCGACGACGTCCACGACGACATCTCCGCTTTCCGCGCACGTAGCAGCTGCTACGATGGCGTACCAGTTCACCGAGAGAATGCCGCGAGATCATTCTCGGGCACGCGCTTTGCGGTTTCTCTCGCGGTATCCCAGAGTCGAACTTGACTTAGAATCCGCCGCTGACCTCCTAATAATGGAGTTCGCGTTATGGGACGCTTACCGTAACTCGTAGAGGAACTCGACACATGGTTACGTGCGCGCGCGCGCGCGCACTCGCTCTCTCTTTCTCTGGGCTTATTGTCATTAGTTCCATTATTAGCTTGTTAGTTGCGCAATGCGCGTCGCCGGGAATTTGCGCGATGCGCCGGAAAGACGACGTCGTTAAACTGGATACGTAACGAGCGTGTCAGGCCTTAATTAAAACGGTGTCCGTTGGGCCGAACCTAATGCTCATGGGGAGTATCGGAATATGATGTGAAGATAAGTTTGAGGATTAAGAATAATGTGGATTTAATGGTATCAAGGTGTCGAGGTACTTGAAATCTGATATACTGTAAAGTCTGTCTTGTCGATCTACTGACGCGAAGAAGTAGAACGTCATTATAATGAACAAATAGCAATACGATCGCTAATTAACGTATTGCAATCCACGAATAAGTCTTAGGTATTAAATCAAGTATACAATATTGAAACTTCATATTGTATAGTACTAAAACGTCGAAATACCGTTAAACAACCGAAACGGGCAAGTACAGCCATACACGGGCCGAGCACAGAGTTTTCCTCATTATTTCAAGTGGTCCCACATCCGCGTCCCGTTCGTGCAGAGTAAATCCCGGGCAGTGCGAGTCAAAGAAAAGTGAATTCACAATCGCTAATGGACATTCGCCGTAAAGCCGAGCTAGCAGCGGCCATCGGCTCGGGCACAGAAGCTGCGAAGCGAAGTTGGTCGAACGGTCGGAATTCAATTCGTCGATGAGCGTCCTTGGAAATGCAGCAGCCCGGTCCTCGGCCGGAGGAGAAGCTCATCGTAAATGGCCCCGCAAGCGAAGGTGGAAGCACTAACGGGTCGACGGACGCCGAGCGAGAAGGAAGAATGGAAGCGAAAACGTCACGCGGATAATGGCGCGGAATTTTAATTGCTGATAATCGATCGCCGATATGCGTCTCGACTGTCAGCGTCGAAGTATCGATCGCAGATAGGCGACGCGCCGAGCGCGAAGTGGACATGCATCGGGCCCGATTATAAAGCCGTTCTTTTGTCGCCGATCGAAGGCGGGAGAGTGCCCGAGACGGAGAGTCGACCTACACCGAGAGTCCGACCTACACCGAGGGCGTCGGAGGTATTTCTCGCGTCAGTGCGCACGGTTTCCCCGCCGGTTCTTAAAAGGAACGTTGAACTATAACGCCTTTAAGAGAGGCGATAATGGAAAACAGAGATTATCTTGTCACCGCGTGACGTCCATTGTGCCCCGGTCGCGGCCTCGAGAGGCGATTTGGCGATAAGTGTCCGGCGGGTTACCGGAAAGTTATCCGTTCGAGAAGCGTCAGGTAATTGGGGTATCTCGAAATTGGCCGAACGTTCAACGGGATCGAGGGAGCGACACGTCATGAGCTATGCCTCGCGAATAGATCCGGGTGAGTCTTGACGAATGGCCCCGGGGATCTTGATTCCCTCGCCTCGGGGGTAGCTGCGGAGGAATATTTTCCCAAGGAATATTTTGCCGCCGCACAATGGGCCGACAAAAGTGTTATTCACGGCGGTAACATTTTGAAGAGGGCCCGGGCCAAAATGCGGAGGGACAATTCCCGCGGCTCCGCGGGGTTACATTCCAAATTGCAACAAGCGCGCATTTCCAAAGAATTCCAGCCAGAAGCCGAAGTGGGCCGGAATTGTGCAGGGAGGACGACGACTGAAAGGGCCGTTGTAACGGCCGTTTGCCGGTATAGGGTGGGCTAGAAACGAAGGCGGCTCGCGGACAGCGACTCAGCCGGAGGACGGAGAGAGAAGGACGAGGAGCGAGAGGGAGGGAATGGGAAGGTAGAGAACGAGATGCACGAGGCGGGACGGCACGGAATAATAATGAAGAATTTTAATTGCCGGCGTCGAATCGAGATAAGCGATAAATGCGCCGCGCACGGCGACGGCCGAACTTGAACCAAATCGACCCTCTCTCTCTCTCTCTCTCTCTCTCTCTCTCTCTCTCTCTCTCTTTCTGTCTCTCTCACTCCCTCCCTTCCGAGCGTTCCCGCCTTTTGATCGCGATCGAGACCCGCGAGGAATTTCAAACTCGCCCGCTCCGGGCTATTCCTCCTTGCCACGCCGCCGGCAGCCCACTCCCGATTTTTGTCCGACGGATCTGGGTCAGTCCGACAGTTTGATCGACCTCTCGTCATGCGATCGTTACTTCCTGTTACGTGTCACGGAACGGGCAAAGATTAATTCCTGACGGATGAAGACCCAAAGGTGGGTGGAAGGTCGACGTGAAAATTTCGATCCGACACGCCGTTAGCGGATGAAGCTTGGACCCGGTCGGGGTGCGGAGTGTCCGCACTGTGCACGCGTGAAAGGGAGACAGTGAAAGAGAGAACGAGAGAGAGGGGCAGATATCGGTTTCCTTGCAGAACTGGATTCATACGCTGCGATAAAATTCAATTGTTCGCCGAAGCCGGTCCACCGGTTGTTCGATTCTCTCTCGACCCGATCTCTCGACCGTACTTCCTATACCGACAAACACCGTTCGCACTCGCGCGCGCGTACATCCATTCCCAACAGGGACACACACACACACACCCGCACGGATACAGGTCCGCACGCTCGGGTAGATTCGAGTGTGTCAACGAGCCTCGTGGCTCAATTTAGGCGATCGAATATCTCGCCGACGTCCGTGCCGCAACATTTTTTAGGGAACAACGAAGGTGCGGCCGCGCAAACTCCGGCATTGTTCCGGTCGAAGCCGGCGACGAGTCACAAAGAGCTACGGCGGAGAGGCGCAAAAGGTGGGCGCCGAACGGGACGCGGCAGGACGGATGGTAATGAGAAGATTATGATCCTCCCCCGTCCTCGTTTCTGATACTCGAGAGCGAGCGGATAGACAATGGGCTCGCTTTTTTTTTTCTCCGTTCGTTCAATTACCGCGAGCGCTCGAGAGGGCCGCACACTGTGGAAGTCACTCGGCGCGATTGAGAGTACGGGAAATGGGGCCTACAGCGCTCGCTCCTAATAACAATGCTTTTGTACTTTGTACGGATGCGCGCGCCGCTGATCGATCGTCAAATAACCGGACGTCGTAACGGAGAATAATTCCGTTCCCGATGCGCTAAGCAAAGCGTCCCGCTCGAAGGAGGTTAAGATGTTTTCATCGGGACTTTCGTATAATCGACTGCCGATACCTTTTCACGGGTCGGACAATGGGCCCGTGCTTGTCTTCTCTCCGTTTTTTTCACCCCCTTTTCTGAGACGCCATTATAAAAATTGAAACGCCTGCGAAAACTGTCTTCAGCTGAATATTTGTTTCTCGCAGATCATAAATGTAGATTGTCAATGCGTGTGACGTTGTTAGCCCTGTCTTTTGTCCGAATTGAAGATTTGCCACCGGCGTGGGTGAAAAGTATTACCCTACAGGGCGCGTGTATTAAGAGATTACGGGAATGCAATTGGGTAAAGAGAATTACGCGAATTGTCCGGGAATTCTCGATCACATCCAATTTCGTTTCGTGAAAATCCACCGAGTCCCCCCCCCCCCCCCCCCCGTCGCTCGGGTCGGGACACTTGCTCTTCGCGGAATTGGGAGGGTATAGAAAATGCGAGAGAGGAGCGGAGCCGGGTACTGATTAAATTTTCGCGGGTATCGGGAAAACGACGTATTTAAGTCTAGCGGGACGCGCAACAGAACGTTCCCAGAGTTCCCGAGAATAGAAAGCGTCGCGGCGCCCGCGCATGATCCAATCTCGCGGCGAATTTCCGAGCGCGCATTGCACACTTTGGCGCGTTATATATCGCGTAATCGAAAAATGTTCGTCTGCATCGATCCTCGGCCGCTAGCCGAGGCGAGCCGCGACAAGAAAAAATCTCGTTTCCCCCGTCGCACCTGATTTTATCTGCCCCGACAATGTCGATACTCTGATAACGAGGTCCGAGACAAAGCTCGCCGGCTTGTAGAGGCGTCCAATAAACATCGTTAAAGGTCGGCCGATAGGAATCGCCGGAGAAAGAAGCGGACGATTAAGGCATTAAATATGCAAGGTTCGCCCGTTATCTCGATTGAGCGAGTGACGATTAAGGACGACGGTTTAGGCGAACGAGTTCGCGAAAAAGGAGCTCGTCGGAATGGCGAGCTGGCACGCAGCGGATCGCGATTCTTCAAAGTCAGCGACTAGCTCGCGGCCGTGGGGGACGAAAAGCTCACTTCGCTCGGTATACGGGGATCGCGTGCCTCGGTACACAAAGGCGGCGGGGCGAATATATCAGGGCCAATCCGTGGAATCCCTGGAATTATCAATGGCGCGAGACACTTTCAGCGCCCTGGGCAACACGTCATAATTCCGGCGACGGTGCGCGAGTAAATCTTCGAGCCGAGGTTCGAGAGAGGCTCGAATCTGCACGGAGGAACAGTTTGAGAAAGGTTGTGGGAAAGGTTCGAGAAAGGTTCGAGAAAGAATCCCGAATGACGTCAGAGCGGTGGGACAGACGGACGTGGCCGCGTGACTGATTGAATTTTCGCGCGAATTAACGAGAGACGACCGTCTTCGGGCATGCGGGAGTTGAGTAACGACGAGAGGCATCGGGGAGTCGAACAGGTAGACTTCTCGTCTCTCGTCGGCGGAGGGAACACGGACGCACACACCTGGGACGGGAGGATGTAGGGTGAATAATAATGAGAGACAGCGGGGCCCGCGAACACCTTCATGTCGAGCGCCGTTTGGTAAAAGGGCCGTTAAGGTGCTACCTTAACGATCACCCCCGGTGCATCCCCTGGATAAGC
Organism: Anoplius nigerrimus; assembly: GCA_914767735.1. Taxonomy (NCBI): domain Eukaryota; kingdom Metazoa; phylum Arthropoda; class Insecta; order Hymenoptera; family Pompilidae; genus Anoplius; species Anoplius nigerrimus. The sequence continues at coordinate 14,366,822 of OU612084.1, forward strand.
GGAATCGGAGGCAGGGGGTAGGGAGGTGCGTGAGTCAGGAATTAGGAGGATGAGAAGTCTGGAAAGAGAAAGAGAGAGAGGGAGAGAAAGAGAGAGAAAGAGGAGGAAGCAAGAGAGAAGTCGAAGAGTAAGAAAGAGGGAGGGAGAGGGCAAAGGCCACGTGGAATGCAGACACGTAATGCACGCAGAATGCGTCAGGGCCGTCGAGCAGCCGGGAATTATTAGTGGATTCGAAGGGACCCTGCGCGAAGACCCCCTGGGCGACGGGAGCAGGTAAGATCCGCACAGGTACGAACAGGTAAGAGTAGCGATGGGACGCAAACGCAAGCGCCGCCTCTCGCGGTCGTTCCTTCCTTTTCAAGGGCGAGACGGTAGGTCTCTGAATCCGAGATCGATGCTCGGAGATACGGATTAAGCTATTGTAAGATGCTTCTTAAACGCTTCGGAGTATTTTCTGTTATTTTTTTATTTATTTTTTTTTACCTTCTTCAGATGTCTGGGAGTACTTAATGGCAGTGGGACTGGTGAGCGATGATATTTTTTTTTCTTTACGTTTGAGTAGGTGAGAGTTTCGCGCTTGGTTTAGTGCGGTTTGTGGCTCGGCGAGCGAAAAGTTGTAATTCGATCAGTCCCATCGCTAGGTAAGGGACCTCCGCGTTCCCTCGCTGTACTCGTGGCCCGAGAAAAAAGCAGTTCGCGATCCTGCGGCATCTTCCAGCATCCTGCAGCACACACGCACGCCCCTGCTTCTCTCTCTCTCTCTCTCTCTCTCTTTTTCTCTTTTGCCGTTTCTGCCCTGTGCGGGTATGCTGGACAGAACATTGTCCGGCAGTACCTTTGTGTCCGGAACTGATTTGATTTTTCTTCAAATATCTTGTTAAGAGTAAGTGTCGAATAGATGCGTACCTATTCCATACATGCGAATTCGTACGTTTTCACGTAACATACTGCTAATATTAAAACTTATAAAACTGTATATAATTGAATTCTTTGCAATATTTGATCCATGATAGACATGCGTTTGAAATTATATGATATTGCGCTCTGGTGAAAGAAGCAGTTTATGAGAAAAAGTAAGCGGAGGGGTAGATATTTCTTATAATGCAATTGTAGCGAGGGTGGTTCGTCGGCAATGCAAGGAATTTGAGGCAGCGAGAGCCAAGATGCCCCCCGTCTGGCCGATATTACTAAGAAATCGTCCCGAGTTTTTCAGAAATATCGGTGACTAGCAGCAGTCTCGATTGCTGTGTCAACGCAGGCGGGATTAATAGTTAGTTGAGTGAAAATAACGTTTTTACGAGGGGTGCGCGTGCGATATTTAACAAGAGATTTAACAGGAAAGAATTTATACGATAGTCTCCTGGAACGATGCCAGGAGGCCGACTCTTCCCCACGATATTCTATCATCGATTACTTCTTCCAACCAGAAGAATTGTCTCGTGTACAAACGGACATAAGCCGATTTCGGATGATCCCCAATTCTCAGCAATTCCGGGTAAACCAATGACAATTACTACACACAATCAGATACAATGTCAGCTTAACTCTCGCCTAAACCGACCATATTACTCCAATTACATTAATTTACACTCCTACTCGCTACTTTAAATCTCTACCAAACAACCCATACCTACCGAAACACAAAGCCAATTTATGACTACAATTTTACTAACTCCCCGATAACGTTTCCGAAACCGAGGAAAAACAAAGTAGCATCTCCTGCATCATTCTACTCCTCCGCCCAGAGAGCAGCGCAAACGGAAGTATGAGCATCTCCGATTCTCCCCGCGTACCTCCGCCAATATACCCAGCACCTACACCGGTCCCAGTGCGGCACTATCAGCCGCACAATTCGCCGATAAGGAACGTCTCCGGCAATTAAAGGCACACGTTAGCAGCATCTCAGAACGACCCTCTCTCTCTCTCTCTCTCTCTCTCTCTCTCTCTCTCTCTCTCTCTCTCTCTCTCTCTCTCTCTCTCTCTCTCTCTCTCTCTTTCTCTCTCGCCGAGTAAGTTCGGCCGCGCGCGCCGTGAAGACACTTCCGGAAGTGCATGCACTCGCACAAATCGGACCTGCATTGCTCCTGCGAGACCGTCGAAGGAGCCGGTGCTCTCCTGGCGCGCGGGAAGGATCGATCCTGTCGTCGTTCGCACGACCCGCTCGCGTGAGAAACTTTTAATTGCGTTCCACGCGCTGGCGCCTGTTTCTCGATGCCGAGAGAGGACGAAGGCGGAGGACGAGAGCTGGATGCGAAGGAACGTGGTCGAGTTGGGAAGGTGGGGCCAGGAGAGGGGGATCGGAACGTCGGATGCGGAGGTGGGGAGAGTGGGAAGAGACTGGGGATACTTAGGAGGACGGAGTCTGAAGCGCGCGAAACGAGATTGTCGCTAGGCAGAACGAGCCGAGACGATGTCCGGCTTAAATGGCGCTAGACGGTGAGGACGATCCAGTTCGGTGATCCTGTTCCCGAGCTACACGGCTCCCGAGTACGTTCCCTTGAAAGGATTGTTTCGAGGATCGACGGCTGTCCGGATACCGATTCAACGCGTAACGCCTCTTCGCGCGGAACGAAGCTCGGCAAAGAAATCGAGGGCTCGGAAAAAGCAAAAGTATTTAAATCCGTCCTCTTACTCCGAACAACAAAAATTGCGGGAGGAGTCTTCCGAGTGCAGTTTCAGAGGGGCAAAAATGTATGTAGGACGCGTTAAGAGACACTGTGAGAGAATGAGAGTACCCTTTTTCTTCGAGCGCAAACTAGTTTTCGACTCGCGCGCTACGTTGACTTCGCGCCGAAGATGTTTTGTGTAATTGAAGTGAGCGCGGGTAGAATATGAAAAGCGCTGACGGGTAGGTGTAGCCTCGGACGCGGAGGGTAACGTCGTCAGTCGTGTAACAGTGTCTGTAGTACGTCGCGTCGGAGTGGCAGACGCTATCAAGTTTCGCGAGACGTCTTGATTACCCGCAACAACGGCTCCGCCGGTCGGACGCGGAGCAATTATCTCATTCGCAGAAATTAGGCCTACTTTCTAGAAATCTCGAGCGGCGCATCTCCGCGTCGGCGATGAGTCTCGCTGTCCTACGGTGGCAATTTGCAGTCAGCTCGCCTCGAAGCGACACACGCGCCGAAGAAAATGCTGCTCCCGGTGCGAGATAATCAAGCGACTGGCGCAAGCCACTCATTTCAGTCCGCGCGCACAAGGTGATCAAGGGCTTGTGCCGAGCGATCGTGAAAAATCAGATATAATTGGAATTCATTTTTAACTCCGCAATATCTGTCCGCGACAGATATAAAAAGAGAGCAAATATATATATAAATAATGTATGGGAATTTTCCAATCTTTCGGAGCCGTACAATTGCCTCGTACAGCGATAATACTCTGGTGGCAGTAAAATACTGATTTTAGATATTTTTCGAATATTAGATTTAAATATTGTACATATGTACAGGACATGTAAAGTGAATGTTCAGAAAATATCGAGTAAATCTCAGCTAAACGAATGGATCATATAAAATAGAAATAAAAAAAAATGTAAAGTAGATATTTTAAATCTGTACATTTACTATCTAAAAAATATTGAATAGTATTTCGATTTAGAAAGAAAGAAAAACAAAGCTATTTTATATCTTGAAAATATATTTCTTTGTAAATCTAAACTAAATATTTGATATAATATTGAAATATTAAAAACAGTTTCAATCTCCTTCTAATTTTAGATCCATATATATTCAACATTTTGAGCTACTAGGGTACTTAAGCCTTCGCCCGTCGCTTTCGCCACAATTTCCCACGCCGAACATCGATTATTCCCAACAATAATTACCCTAACCTCCTTTTACCATGACTTCACCTCCGTCGCTTCCACCGCGACGGCATCCAGATTCCGAATCGACAGCGCTCGCTCGCTGGCGTGCGCGCGCGCGCGCGCATAAATATCAGACGAAGACTCCGGTCCCCGGCAAAACAGTTTCCGGCGATGGAAGTTGTGCGCCGCCGATGAAAACTGGCTCGCGAGAGAACGCTCGATTACGCTCCGCGCCGTAGAACACGTACGGCGAACGAGGCGCCCAATTTCATCAGCCCCGGTGAAAAGCTCCTAATATCGTGAAAAGCTTTCGCCGCGGCGGGCCGAATGGCGGAATGGATGTGGCCTATAGAAAACGGAGATGAGAGAGGCAGTGGGTGGACAGGAGAGCATGTTGCCGGCGCCGCTGCCGGGTACCGAGCCACGAACCGTGAACCTCCTACGCGAGGCAAATAGGATCGGGTGCTCGGAGGCGTTGGTATATCGGGTATAATGCCAGACGGAGGACCGTACGAGTACAGATTCACGGCTGAATATGGGGGCTGATGAGTTTCCATGCCCGAAACGTTAATCTGTCGCTAATTACGATCGGCCGGCCGCGACCGGAGGCGGAAATGGCGGTTAGCGTTCGATTGTTGCGACTGATAATTTACGATCGTATTAATCGGCGTTGCGGGGCCGAGGAAAAATAAACGATCGCCGAGAGCGGCCGATGGTAATGTGCTTACGATCGCGGCGCAGGGCTCTGGGCTGCGGTTTTCGTGTAATCTGTAATATTTCCGCGTTTCGCGGGGCGAAGTGCCCTGCCGCGGACACGTAAAGCGTGTCATTATGCAGATTTTATACGTGCCAAGGTATACAATTTTAAATGTATGAGCCGATATACTTTGCAAGGGGCCGAACTGTCCACTCTTGTTCGCTCGTTGAATTCGTATTTAATAAAACTATAAGTACGGACTTGGACGCGGTTCAACCAGAAATTGTCAAGCCATCGGCGCACGTCGATTCCCGGTGGAACAATTCCATGAATTAAGGGTTGACTCCGTAGCAGGAATTTTTGCGTCTGGTCATGCGCGATGAAAGGATTGCCCCCGTGCCGAGCAACCTTCGTTCCCGATGAATTCCATTCCTCGATTTATATCTCCTCGACCGTGCTGCCCCGCCGATGTAATGATCGTCCGATTCCGTGTTACGGTAGCGCGGCGGATCAAGATGGAACGGACAGACGTTAGGGATTTCGCGATATTACAGTGCTCGCGGTTTACAACGGTTCGGCAAGATTTTCCAAACGATCGGACATGGCGTGTTCTAACTGTATCCGTCTGCGTTAACCTGCACGCCGGTATTCGCATGGCATCCGGGCATAAAGCGTATCTCGAGCCCGGCCCGTCGGCGAGTTAACCTTCGTTTTTAACCTTTTCGCAACCGTTCGTTTACGTGCCATTATATGTTAATGTTACATACGCTCGGTAGCCGTTCGCCGTGCCACATTGTTAGATGTCAGAGTCGTTTTATATACACCAGCTTCCACGTACGAGCGCCTCCACCCCCTCGCCCGGTTAATCCACTAATTTCCATCCATTACCCGACAGGTACACTCTTAAAATCCTTAAAACCCATTTATCAAAATCCTTACAAAGCGCTATTACGTCATTTCATTTTTACCTCCGTCAGATCTACACTTGCCAATCTCCCAGAAACAAATCCCCTGCTTCAACGTCCTTTTTTTTTTTTTTTACTTCCTTGTAGATTCATTATCCGGACTATTAGAACGTTCGTGGGTCCGTTGACAGGGTATAAATCGCAAAAGGCATGACAACGCTCGCGCTCGCGCGCCCTGTCAAGCGATCTGCACTCGACGCGCGAGTCCCACGTAAGCGTAACGAGCCGCCTACATACGTGAATCAAATAGGGATCGCCAGACAGGCAAGCCGGTACTGTTACAGGTTCAGGGCTATATGCCGGCTGCGGAGGCTGTGATGAGTTTCTGAGCGCAGGCCGCGCACGCACGCAGGCTCGTGCTGCTCGATGAAAATGCTAATCCGTAGTTAGTTTCGCTTCGCGGAGCGTGTAAACTGTCGAGTCGCGTTGTTGCCCGCGACAACGGGAGAACGACGCCGACACGAATGACGTGATGCGATCGTTTCGCGCCGCAAGAACTCGGTCTTCGATTGTTACACGGCGAAACAATGTTCGGCTCGGATGCTGTCGGACACGTTACGCTCAGCTGGTCCCCGCTCGGAAAACACTGCTAAGCGACGTTTCTTGTACGATTACCGTCTATGACTGCTCTCGCGGCACGCAACCCACCATCATATCGTGGACGTTGAAGCATCGAAAGAGGTTCCGGAATTATTCCCAATGTTTCCACTTTTCTTTCGAACACCGTTATGGATATTCGCACGTTTGAATAAAGTTGCATTTTTATGTACCGTAGCGCTGTAGCTGTAGTAGCGTGCACGTCCTTGTATAGACATCACGTAAGAATACGCCGCAGATTGAACGTCGAACAGTTTCCACGCGAAGCCAGCGAGACACACGATTTCTTCATCGTCCGGCCTCTGGCGCGGCTGGAAACTATTAAGGCAAATCCAATTTCGGGCCGCGGAGCGACCGTTAGCGCCAGAAACGCGCTGGACACGGTGCCTACATTCTTTATTTGGCACGTGACGCGCCGATGATGAATATCTGCCATTACCCCAATGCCTCTCGTCCGTCATCCGGGCAAGGCCGCACCCACGCGCGCTATTTCGCGCCATTCGCGAATACGTACGCGCTGCACACCACGATGCACGCCACTCTCAGGCGATCTCAGCTACCTAGTTCGACTTCCATCGCGCCGTGGAGAGCCGTAATGACGAGCGAGTCGACAGCGACGCGCCACCTGACTGCGATTCAGTTCGCGACAATTAAGCCAGACGACGCCGGGCCTTCGCTTGCGCGCGCGTCGTGACGTCTGACCTTCCGGCTCGCGAGTTGGCCGTTTATCGCGACGGGCCCGCGGTATCGGCTCGTTATTTATCGTCCGAGCAGCCATCGACGTCGGATAATGCGCGATGGAAGCGGACGTCGGGGTCGGGCGCGGCGTTTAAGTTTAGAACCGCGGCGAAAACCAGATTTATCCGGCGGCCGAACGGACCGACGGAGGAGGATGAGTCTCTCGTCGCGGACGCGCTCGCCATTCGACGCACGCACACCGATCATCCGACCGGCCTCCGCGCATACCCCATGCGAGACTACCGCGGGCATCCGGCGCAAGGACAACCATAAATTTCGGCCGTCCAATCAATTTCGATGCGTCCGGCCGGGCCGGACGAGCAAAATCGAATTTGCGAATATTTAACGATCCGCCGGCCCTTACGACGTATGAATATATATCGGGCACAATGGACGTGAGAGAGCGAGCTCGCGTCGGGAATTTTATGCGGCGAGACCTCGGGACGCCGGAGGCTGAGAACGAGCTCGGGGAGCGTCGAGAGAGAGAGAGAGTCGAGAGAGCATTGAGAGAGCATCGAGAGAACATTGAGAGAGCATTGAGAGAGCATCGAGAGAACATCGAGAGCATCGTGAGCATCGAGAGGATCGTGATCCCACCCTCGGCGGGGTGTCGGACGCTAATATCAATGACAATGAGAACAAATTGTGCCCGCGCGGGAGTTCGGGCCAGGTATAGAGGACGGGGCGGACTCTGCGGCTGGACAAAGAAGTCAGAAGAATCGCAAGAATCTACGGCGGCGCTCGAGAAATCGCGCGGAATGGCCTGGTCGGGGTAAACGATCTTGTCGCGTGCGTGTGTGAGTATGTGTGCGCGCAGGGACGGACGTGTGTATCGCTCGAGAGATGGCCGAGTGAGGTTCCCTCACGCACTGTCACTTTCGTCCTACCGCCATGGGTGGTGTCTGCCCGGACGACTACCAACACGGCGGAGAATCTGGTAGCTTGAATGGCGTCTGCCTGGCTGCGGACAAGTGTTCGACCCGTCCTGGACACGCTCGTACGCGTTATGGGCTTATCGGCAATTAAGAGCCGCCAAAGGTTTTCGATAGAGACGCTATCGGGTATTGGAAATGCTAAACGAACTGTCACTATCGTGGGACATCGATGAAGCTCGGTACTCGGATTGGATGAGTCTCGTATCTGTGCGCTGAGCCGCGAGAGCCGTATCGACGAATGGCACCTTTTACTGATAACAGCTTACACCTAATTGCGATCAAATACGGCGGGATCCGAACAATAGAAGTTTGCCTGCACGGCTCATCGTTGAATTCAATTGTCGATCGTTGCGGTCGCTCTCATACGAGTCGCTGACTATTCTCATAGGTGAGAAGTAAACTTGAATCAATTGTTCTTTTATGCGACGACAAGGTCGAAATAATACTTAGCTTCCGGCGAAGTTCGTAATCGTCGGAATGTACGATTTCGATCGTTTCCAGAAAATGGCAATGTCGGAGATCGTCGGAGATCGTCGGAAGAATTCAGGTATACCTGCGCGGACGCGAAAAGAATTCCTTCTGGTCTGGGACTCACCTTCTCCTCGAGCGCAGGCCCGTTCTCCATCGCGTGCATAATGGCGTCCGAAATGCGGGTGTCCAATTGTCTGACGGCCCTCTCCGCATTCAGGCCCAGGTGGTCGTAACGACCGTCGACGGCAACTACGAGCCTCTCGACCGTTTCCACGTATCCGGACCACGCTAAGTCCAGTTCGGACGCTGGCGCTGTCAGACATCCCCTATAACAAGATCATATTCACTGGGTTATTCCTCCTCTATCGTCCCTAACCTCGCACCTGCCCGTACCTTATTATCCGCCTTTCAATTTTTGTCCCTTAACGGCTAAGTCACAATTTTGCTCATTTCTCGTTTCTCGCTCGTATCGCGCTAATGAATGTATATGCAGGTACAAGTACGGTCTTTGATCGATTCAGTGATAAGGCAGACATTATTAACGCGGAAATACGGTTCTTATTACCGTGCTCGTCGATGTCGGCTTCAACGTAAATGGAACACGTTACACCGGCAGCTTAGTTGCATTAAATTTCCGTACCAGCGACGGTCGTTATATTTTCGGTAGTTTCCTAGCTGTAATTTCCATTCTCCCATCGCGCTTCCTTATTTCACTTTCCGCTCCGCCTTTGAAAGCGGCGAACATGCCCGCGGTACTTCCTCTCCGCGCGCGATATTTTGATGAACACTCTGTGTGCATGCGTTGGAGTGAAATGCGCTGCGTAATGAGTATCATACCGTCATGTTAAATGCAGAGTTTTCGCCGACTGGCCCCGGGGTCGGAGAGGGGGGTTCGGTCAAAGGACGGGGCGGAAGGACACGTTCTCTGAAATTTTAATGCACTCTCGACATGTCGAAAACGTGCGGCGCGAATTAAATTCATCCCACTTGCCGAGGAAAAAGTTCGTCTTCCGGCGCTGTACAAATTCCGTGACGAAGGTTGCGAAGTGCATTATGTTATATCGATTCTGAACGCGTGATACGATAGTGCCCGTAGGCCGTGAGTGAAGGCGAAAGAAAGAAATAGCGAGTGAGCGGGAGAGAAGAGAGAAAAAGGAGAAGAACAGGAGGGATGAAACGAGTCGCGCGGACGAAATTTATAGCGACACCGAATGTAGACTTTAATTATCAAGAATGGCGCGGGCCACGCCTTCAGTTTCGGATTAAATGTTGCATCTGGATACGTAGAGCGCTCCGCCGGCGCCGTACATCGACAAGTTAAATTTCTCCAGGCAACATAAACATGGAACTTTATGCGCGCCCCCGCCTACACCGAGCTCGCTCGACTAATAACACGCTCGCCTCTCAATTTTTCCCACGTTTCGCGCGCGCGCCTCGCCGCCCTGCGTCCCGCGAAAACTTTTTCCGAACGACGAACCGCCATACGGGCCACTCAAATTTTTCATTCGAACCGATCCGCGGATTAACGCGTTATCCGCGGTCAGTCGTACCGCGGAATATTCAATTTGATCACGTCGCGGCACCGATTCCTGACTGGAGAAAGACCTGCCCCGAAGGTCGCAAATTGGGGTGCCGTGAGGCGAAAATTGGAAACGAGGAATCATTATCGGGATACGGGGAATCATTTTTTCCCCCTCGGATCGCCCGCTACCGAACGCATTCCCATGAGCTGCGATTAAGGCGTGCGCGAACCGCCCGTCGATTAACTGCTAAACGCAACGCAAAGAACCTGCTGGCTCATTTTTTTCCCACGCCGAGCCCATGAACGGCTCCGCGAACCATAGTCATTCGGCAAGCGCGGTGACTCGCACTTTCATTTCGTTCAATTTTACCGTTGACTCAAGAAACCTTCGCGGAAAGGTGCTGATCGATGCGATGGATACTTTGAACTCGCGGCGAGCGCGTTCGTTGGCAGCGTCGCGCGTGTGAGACAGATTCGACCAGATGCGTCTGGCCAATTGGACAGGAGTCGCAATAAAGCTCAAATGTACAGTACACATATCGCCAAGTTGATCAAAATCAACCAGCATGAGAGTTCGTAAGGAACATTTTAACGTAGTAGGTATACGCATACACGGTCAATGTTCCGCTTGATGCAATTCTTCTCCTTTTTTCTTTCTCAAGTCAGGTACGTCTGGCAAGACCCACTCATTTCGTGCTAACTCTCGGATATTGCCCCAATTCGGTCTTATCCGAGATTCGAGGAATAAAGTTAACGGTGACGTGACGAAAAGTTCCGCGAACTTACGATTAACCGCTAAACGCAATGCACCACTGGCGCGAGGACCGTGCCAGACTTTTTTCCCACGAAGTATGGATATATAGGTACATATACGTATTCGAGCGCCGAGTCGATCGGCCGCGCTGACTCTCAGACAGAGACTGTATTCGAATTCATCCCAGACTGCCGCCTTCGACGAAGGCGTCGGAGGAAGGAAAGTTAAAGGTGCCGTCGAGTTCGAAAACTCGGCGGTCCACCCACTTGTCTTCGAGATTTTTCCGAAAAACTCGGCAACTTTCCCTTTGACGGCTAGCCGCGTAGGAAACTCGCGCGAACCTTAGACACCGTTCCAGAAGCAGGAAGAGAACAGCAGAGAGCCGAGAGGAGCCGAACGTCTTGCGGAAAGGTTAAACGTAACGTGGGAATGCCGAGTGCCGCGAAACATCGTTCCGGAGATAGACGATTTGCATTGAGAACTGTGTTCCACCGCGGATTCCCTCCTGTCCCGACGCAATAAGCGCCGCTTGCATGCCGTACGTACGACGTACATACGACGTAGGTACATAGGACGTACGTACAAAGTCTGCCGTACAAGTTCAACCCTGGCGCACGCCGATGAGAATAATTCGAGTGTTAGGCAGACGCGTCCGCGGCTCACAATGAAATTACGACAATGCGCGCCGAAACTCAAAGCGCATTCTGGCTTCGTCGCCCGCGCGTGCACGCTCACAGTCGGGATATATTTAACGCTCGCTGAACGATCCCGAAGATTCGCGTCCGACGTTACGCCACTGTCGGCTTGCCACTCGTCTTGCCGTCTTGCCGCCTTTCCGAATTTGCATTTGCCCGCAGTGCGCCTATGAATGCGCTCGCGAGAACGGAACCGCGACTGACGCCGGGCGTACGGAACTATGCGGAGTACGTACGACCGGCTGCGGGCGAATCTACGAACGTTCCGCGTAGCCGACGAACCTGCGTTATGCATATATATGACCGACCGCGTAATCCGTGGCCGTAGAGGCGACCGCGGCAAATACACGTTAACATTGACAGGCCAGAAACGATTCAATCTATTTTCCAACTTCCCGAAAGCCATACCGCCAATGTCCAATATTTGCTGCGAGATCGTCGGCGTCGGTAGGAGGAGGAGGAGGAGGAGGAGGAGGAGGAGGAGGAGGAGGAGGAGGCGGAGGCGGCGGTGCACGAGGAGTGGGAGATGGAGGGGAGGAGTGGTGGAAAAAAAATATTCGCCCGGCAAATATTTTCGGAGGACGCGAAATGGACATTCCCGTGATTTGAAACGTTCGACTGGCGGAGCCTCCCCACCGCGACGGCGGCGTGGACGGTTGGCGTTTTTTTAAAATCGCTTCGGTAACTGAAAAAGCAGGGGTGGCCAGGGGATGCGAGAAGGGGGGAGAATGGGAAAGTCACGCGGCCGGAATGGTCGCCGGCTACTTTTTAATCCGACCGACGTATTTTCCGATCACCCCTATCCTTCCCGTTAGAAGAACAACTAGGACAATTAGAAACTGATAACAGGAAACGTAAATCCGATCGATAGAAATTTTTATGTGAAGTCAGGTCTGAACCAGGGATAAAATTGAACCCAACGAAGACGCGAACTTCATTTCTTTAGCTGCCAATTGTATCTATACATATACCTTGTGTCTAGAGACGTACGGACGCGGTGTGCATTCTCCTCAAGATTCTCGCGACCGTGCAATGCACCCTTGAGGCCAATGCCGGGCAAAGTCGAGGAAGATCGATAGCGCCCATGAAACTTTACGCTCATGATCGTGACCATAATGTTTTACTGTTTTGCAAAGGGATCCGGCTCGATCTCGTGTAAAGGCACTTCGGTTCGCGTCCGGGACCGATCATGATGCGGCATAAATTTAATGCCCTTGTTCGCGTCAGCGCGCGCAAGAACCGGAGGGGGTGGGGGGGGGGGGGCTCGGATGATGGGAAAACGCGAGTTTAAAAGAGCGCGGGAAAGGAAGTGCCACTTTCAATTTTTCGAACCATCGGACGCGGACCGAATCGCGTTGTCTGTCGCGGACGAAGTGCGCTTCGCGCTAAAATTAGAGACAGAGCACGGCGATAAAATCGCGTACCTACGACGCGTCTAATATGGCTCGGGACAGTGGGCGACTCATTCACAAATTCGCCGAACCGACGGAAATGACTTGCCCGTTCGTAGGAATTCTAAACTTCCACTGCCACCCACTGGCCCGACAGCCGAACCTATCCATATTCTCTCGACGCCCACGCCCCGTCGCGGAACGACAGGCGCGAAACACTTGAGAAACGAAAAATCGAGAATTTAAAGGGTAAATATGACTGACTTACCTCATGACGTTGGTGCAAAATCCGCTGCAGGGCATGACGGAGGTGGCGATGCCCTTGCATCTGGGGCAATAGGTCATCCTAAGCAAGGCCGCGTGGCAGGCTTCCTGCTGCGGGCTGGTGTCGGAGAAGAGAACGACGTCCGTCTTGTCCAGGACGGTCTTGCCCAGCGTCAGTGCCTGGACGAGAACTCTCGTGGCCTCGAAACTCTTGCTGACCGAGCGCGAGATCTGCTTCGGTATGTCGCCGAACGGCTGTATCTCGTCCATCGTCTCGTAGAGGCAGGCCTTGAACTTCTCCGTGAAGTCCTGCTGGCGCGGATTGACCGCGTGATGGTAGGCGATGGGGAAGAGCTTGGTGAAGAAGGCGATGAATCGCTCCTGCAGCATCTCGCGGGTCAGGGGCTGCTGAAGGGTGTCCGGCGTGTTGCTGGGCGACACGTAGTCGACCATCGCCTGGTAGAGGGATGCGATCGAGGGCCTGCTCAGCACCGCCATCGTACGGTAGACTTGGTCGAAGAGGGTCAAGGTCTTGTTCTCCGACTGTCTCGCCAGGACGGTAACAGTTTCTGCGGAACAGAGACGCGGCTCGTTTTAATCGAGGTGAAAGTGCCCGCCGCGAGGAGGGACGAAGAGGAGGAGGAGGAGGAGGTGAGCACGATCGATTCGAGCACGGACCATGATGGCCCTGCTGTGTGCGTCGACCTTTTCTCTTCCTCTCTCTCCCTCTATCCAACCCCTTCTCTCTCACTCTCTCGCCGGTTCGCTTCTTTTTGCGCGACTAAAGGGACCTGCGAGGGACTCGAAATTCGAGCGCCGCCGGCTCGGCCGCATGAATTATGCAATGCGAAATTCGCGCGGAATTGCTTTGGAAGCTGGATAGCCTTTACGAGGTGAGGTGTAACTGTCGGTAATGAGAGTCCTGGGGACGTCCTGGGCAAACGGGGAGGGACGCGATTGTTATGAACAGAAATAGGAGCCAGACTATCTTTCGCGTGGATCGAGCTGCGCGGACTTTGTAAATGTCGAGCTCGCGCGTCGTCAATTTCGCAGGATACGAGTCCTGGCAGACGGGGGGTCTATGTAAAATAGCCTTTGCCGGTCGGATCGCGTCTACTGGCTGAATTAATCAACTGCCGGTAATGATAATAATTCCGCTGATAGGATAGAGCGATCGAGTAACGAGCGCAGGTTGTTACGAGGCAGTAATAGAAGGCAGACGCCGGGGACGTGTGCGTCGTTCAAAGTGTAATATAGATTCTAGAATCGCAATGTCCGTCCCGTATGCCGGGACGGGAACCGGGAGGAAGACCGTTGAAAAGGAGACCACTAAGCGTAGACGGTCATTCATAGTCCGACGTCCGACACCGTCCAAGCTGGCCATTGTATGTACTACTAGGAACTGGGATCAGTCTTAACTACTAACGATGCCACTGTCCTCTTCAATGGCGATAGTGACGCCAGTCTTAAAAGGATCGGAAGCAAATTTGCATAGCTATTCATCTACGGGCTATGACCGGTACCCCTATTCAGCTGGCGGACAAATTATTGCTAACAAACGTCGAGCGGAGCGCGCGCTAAAGTCAATTTAGTTTGCAAAACTGCCCGACGCGGAAGTGCACTCGGCAACCTAACCTTCGGGTGAGCAGGTAAAAAGTGAGCCGAGATAGCTCCGCGAAAATTTGTTTGCCATTTAGCGGCGGCCAGCTGCGAAAATAGTCGTGTCCCGAAATGAACTAAAAGAACCCGCGTAACCGACGGCGGGAAAACAAATCTGGCTCGGTGCGCGCCGGCGAAGAATAATCGCGACTTGCCGGTTTCATGTAAGCCGCCCAGAGAATCGTCTCGCAACCTTCGCACGATGACTAAGAACAAATTGCCCGCGAAACAGAGACGGCCCGACGCTTGTTTCTCCCCCTCTTCCACCGGCCGCCAGTTCCCCTCCTCCTAGTCGAGCAATCGATTTCGCCAGCTTTAAATACCTTGCCGGGTCGGGAGGCGGAACAGACGAGAGGACAAAAATCGAACGAGACGCCTCGGCGAAGAAATACGAGGATTCGGGCTGGCGGGTTATGAAAAGACGATGACGAGGACGATGACGGGGACGATGACGGGGATGAAGAGAAAGTTACGAGGAGCGACGAGAGTAAGATTGCGAGGCATTGCCGATATTCGCCATCCGGCCTGACCCGCAACAGTCGTTTCGAGCAGCTCGCTTCTACAGTCTCCGTTGGCTTCCACCGGCTTCGTCGGCCGTTTCCAGCCTCTCCTCTCTCTCTCTCTCTCTCTCTCTCTCTCTCTCTCTCTCTCTCTCTTTCTCTCTCTCTCTCCCTCGTCGACGTACAACTTGAGCGTTTCTCTTTCTACCGAGCCGACCCGGCGCAAAGGGAACGGAGTACGAAACCGAGAGCGCGAGAGGAAGAGGAGAGAGGACCCCAGCATTCCTCCCGTCGGTCATTTTATTTTAGCGCCACCGTGTGGGAGAGAGTCCTCCTTCTCGCTCCCTCGCCATCCTCGTTTCTCACTCCATCACTCTTCATCGCCCTCTGCTTCTCTTTCTCTCTCACTCTCTCTCACTCTCGTTCACTCCTTCACTCCCATGCCGTTTCGGTCGAGTATAGCAGACTTCGTCCCCCTTTCTCGCGCTGCTCAGAGTCCTTGCTATACTAGTCTCCGCATCTTCCTTCATTCCACCTCGCCACGAATTCCTTCCACGAGTCCCACTCGCGTGCGCCATCCCATTTTCGAATTCCTGCCCCTCTCATCTCCCAGTCCTTACACATTTTTTTCCCCATTCTCGGCTCTATCGCCTACTTTAAAAAACGTTTCCGAACAATTACCCTTCCTTTTCCTCCAGATGGGGTCCCTTTTCATTCGACCTTCCCCTCGCGTCTTCTCGCTCGATTTTTTTCCAAAACCGTCGCGTGCCCTCTTTCGAATTCCTTCTTCCACTCGTCTCCTACTCGCTTCTACGCTTTCTCCGGACCATTCTGTCATCTGGCTCAGAGTGTCTTCGAATACGATCTCATTTTTTTTCAGCCGAGTCCTTTTGTTAGCTCGCTGCTGCGCCGTCGTTTATTTCCCTTTCATTGTCGCTCATCGTGCGGTTCGTGCGAAGCCGATGGACAACGACGTTGGCCCTGGATCGCGATGCCGACGGCGGTGGTCACTGATGGAGAACGGAGGGGTGCCCTGGCAGTACGTGGGAACCGTGCCACGCAACGGAGATGCACCAGGGATCGCATGCCGACGAACGAATCATCGACGGAGCGTCCAGCTTCAATAGCCTCAATCTACACCGCCACCCGCACCTGCCCCCCCCCCCCCCTCCACTGACCCCTCTCTGAGCACCCTCGTGACCCCCACCAGTCCCCTTCGCGCCCATTGTGTCCCATTCCTCTCCCTCAAATTCTGACTCGCGAAAGATCGACGCCCGACCGCTGAATATTCAATACAAAAGTCAATGGGTCAGATTTCGGCGAACGGAGGAGAATCTACTATTTCCGGTCCCCCATTTGCATTCCCGATGAAATGCTTCTGGTGGAGTGACAGGTTAGATGAATGCTAGTAGAATGTTTCGGATCGGTGATTCGTGAGTGATGGAGATTTGTATCGTAAGAATGATTTTAGATTGGACCTAGCGGGACGCTTTCCGCAGCCGCTCTGCGATTATTTACACGTCGACCTTGTTACTGTGACTAGCACTCTATTCATTTTCACGATTTCGAAGTATCTTTCTATAAATTAGCGTAAGTACATAATGACATTGTTTGTCATTTCAACTGATCGAATGCCAGCTATCGTTTACAATCGCAGAATCTCACGTTAGTTTATGCGAAAATGAATACATGAGTTCTCAGAGCAGCGGTTCAAAGTGCACTGGCCGCACGCGGCGAATCTTTGGGCCCTCTCAGTCTCTGTCTCTGTCCGATTCCTTCTCCCTCCTGCCAAGTGGCCTTTCGTTCGGCGGTCCCAAGCGAGGCGACCGCGAGAAAACTCGTTGCGCGGCGAATTTCAGGCGAGCGTGTAATTACGCGGCGAGCAGCCGGTGCGCAAGATTTGCATATACACGTCAAACTCGTTCGATCGAACGTGTCGGGCGTGCTGGCCGACGACGAGAGAGCGCTCCCGTGATTACTAGATTGCCCCTACTGCAAAATGACTGTATACACTCGGCTCCCGCGATTTGCGCGGACGATACGGTGCCGATTCCTGTTTTTCATCCTCTCCGTCCTTCGCGCGCGGAAGGGCGCAAAAAGTAACCTTTCCAAGATTTACGTTTGTACCGATTAAAGGCGAATACGTGGTCATCAATACAATGTCAAAAAACATATTCAGTTAAACATGATTTCCCACTATTTATTATTACCCATATACTTTCTGTCGGGATCTAATTTCTTACCCGGTAGCCTTTTGACAGTAATTTTGCAGAATCCTTTCATCTATGTTCAGTTAACTCGCAGAAGAATGAAAATATATAACATTTCGAAGATTTACTATATTCATACTGTTCGAAGGCGAATACATGCTCAGTAATATAATATAATGGTCACTTTTTACTATTTCCCATAATACGCTTTCTGTCGAAATCCAATTTCTTCCCCAGTAGCTTATTGGCAGTCATTTTGCAGTATCCTCGCATCCATGCTCACCTGACGCACGGAACAAAGCGACCGTGCCCGAAAAAGCGCGCATAAAACATTTTTTCCGCCGCGCCCGGCAAATATCGCGGATGGAAACGCAGTGGCCTGCGTGGCGGGAGTCGCGCATAAAAAGCTGGCGTGTAAATCGATGTTCCGGTCTAACTCGTCCGACGATCGTTCGTCCGAACGTCCGGGGCGTTTGCCATCGCGTCGCCGCTAATTCGGAAACGCTACTCGCCTCCGAACATCGATTTTTACTAACTCGAAGCTGCGTCCTCTGCCGACGAGGCGACCGCTGTCGCGCATCAGGTCGCTTAATTGGACGTCGTGTCAGACGGCGCGGAGGTGTTTTAATTATGAGCGAGCGGAGCGGAAATAGCGGCCAATGCCGGCCTGCGCTTCTGGCGGCGCGATTTTTAACACGCCCCGTGCACGCCCGTTACGGAATATACCATCGGCCCCGGCCCGCGCTATTATTAATAATCGCTGCGTTTCGGCTATTCGCGTGTCAGGCCGCTGACACGGCCAGCTAGCGTTGCGCTCGAAAAATTAGGAAGCGGTTCGAGGCATACGCGCCACGTCGGATTCAATACGGCCGCATTTCGAATTACGCTTTAAGCCGGAATGACGTATAAATTGCTTTTACTGTGTTTCGACGAAATGATATGACAGGTTTGAGTTGCAAGGATTTTTCTTTGCTTAATCACGTCTGTTACGGGGGGCAATTGTGGGCTGAGGGTGCGTGAAGAGAATTGGTGTGTGGAGAGAGAGAGAGAGAGTGACGATCGTTGAAACTGTGGAGGGGGTAGAGGATGAAAACGCGCCGAACGTCAGGTGAAGTCGCGAACGTCGAATTTGGCACTTGGCGCGGAGGGCGTCCTCGTTCGCTGACGCGAAGTGAGGCACTTGTATTTAATTATGGATACGTAAAAAGCGGAGAAGCACTTCGGCCGAGGAGAGAAAGAGGGGGAGAAAGAGAGCGAGCGAGGTGGGTGAGATTCTCGAATGTGTTTCAAGTGGCGCCGACAAGAGGTTTGAGCACGTTCGTTGGACTAAGAGGCAACAATAATTGCGGCAGATGTAATCCGCTCGGCTCTATCCCTCTTACCCTCTCTCTCTCCCTCTCTCTCTCTCTTACTCTCTCGCATACGTACACCGACTCTCACTTCGTCTCTTTCCGCCGCGCACCGAATCCGTCGATCATTCTTTCCAGCCGCGTTAACAGCCGAGCCGATCAAACGCCAACGCGATGTTGACACCGTTCATTATTCATCCTGACGGTATCGCATGCGATCGTGCCCGCTCTAATCTGATACGATACCGTGCCATTACAATGGTATCCGGTCATGGTACAGTCGATTGTTTAGCACGTCGCACGGCCCAAGACCGTCGACGGATGGAACGATCCCTGATGCTTCATCGATCGACTTCCCCGTAGCGGCCATTGAGCGTGCAGGATTGTTTGCCGGCAAACGATAAACGACGAACAATAACCCTCCTGCGCGGCCAATTGTCCTCCACGCAAGACGTTTCTCATCCGCGGAAAGTTTAACTAGCTTCGAACTTATCGCTCCCCTCCCTCCCCGCAAGCGTTCGCGCGGCCCGTCGATGCTCTAATCGCTCGTAAATGTCGTAATGCCCGCCCAAATCCGTCTCCGGACGCGTTAATTATTTCGACGGGGTTGAACGAACCGCTGATAGGCACTCGAAAATTACATAATGAACGTTCCTCGGCGCGCTCCGCTGAATATTATTAGATACAGGTGCAAGCCGTTCCGAATAGGCTCCTCGTTAAAGTGGACGTCGGTTTATTTTCGAGATTAAATACGCCACGCGACTCCGTTCCGCTCAAGTGAGTCGCCGCGGCGACTCGGGAGACAGCGAAAAGTGTGCGTCGCTGTCAACGTTTTTACGCCCGTCGACGCGTTTCGTTTTATATCATTAGCCCGGGCGGATCAAAGCGAGCCCATGCCGCCGAATCCGTCAACTCGGCCGCACGGAATTTCGGAGCCGAAATTGGCTGTATCAGCGATCTTCCTCCCAGCAGTCTCGTAACTCTGCGCCGCGGAGAGAGGCGTGAAAATCGCATCGCGGAATTTCACGGGACGCACCGAGGGCGATTAATCAATCGCGGGAAATATCAATGGATGCTGCGCGCACGGCCGTCCGTCGAGGGAACATAAACAGAGTGCGCCAACACGCGCGTACGTAGTCGGACGGCAGAGGAGGAAGTGCGTTTTCCGCGGGCATCGAAAATAGAAGCGGCCAGCTTGAAATCTAGACACCAGGTTGCCGAGGCAACGACACGTGCGAACCGACTTTCGTCCCCTCTCTCGGAGTCTGCATCTCTATGATTCTCTCTCTCTCTTCCGCCCTCTCTCTCCCACTCTTTTTCTCATTCTCCCTCCCCCGCCCCCCCGGTGACGTGACCCTCGCTCGATCTCGCACTCCAACCTTCCATCTCTGCCTCTCCTCTCGCACTCTACCCAACCACTTCTTCTCTCTCTCTCTGTCTCTCCCTCTCTTTCTCTCTCTCTCTCTCTCTCTCTCTGTCTCTCTCTCCCTCCCTGTTACTCTACTCGTCTCTCTTCCCATTGCGCGCCTCTTTCCCGTCCCTCGCGAAGAGGCAGTATACCGCCGCCGTGAATATAGTCGACGACGGCTATACACTCGACCGTAAAGTAGTGCGCCGCGCGAATTTCGCAGAGGAACGCGAGTTATAACGAGGACTAGGTGTATCCCGATTCTCTCTCATCTTCCCCCCCCCCCCTCATACCGCCGTCTACGGCGCCGCCACTACCACCACAACCGCCGCTGCCAGCAACACCTCCGCTTACCGAGCCAGCCATTAGCACTGTCACTACTATCACCACCACCAGCACCATCCACCATCCACCGCCACTACCACCAGCACCGGCAAAGCCGTCGGCATCGGCGGCACTACCGGGTTCGCAGTTCAGATTAGGCAGCGAGAGACGCGCCGGATGGATCCGCTTTGGGTTGACCATTTCGATTCCCGCCCGCTGAATGAATCGGCCGGAGGCTATAATTAATGTTAATTATCACCCTTCTCCCCCTCCGGCCCGACGAAATCGTATTTGCGCCGCGCGCTAAATCCGCGACGACCGTGACGCCTCCCTCTCGCGAATGCCAACCCGTTTTTTCGAACCTCTCTCTCTCTCTCTCTCTCTCTCTCCCCACCTTCGCTCGTCCTGCGAACTTTTATATCGGGACAGGGTATTTCATTTTTGTCGCTTTTTTCGGCAGACGAGAGCGCCACCCGCTTCGCCCGATTTGTAAAGATTAGCGCTCCGATCCGTACGAGGCTTTATCGCCGTGGCCTCGGCGGGTCGATGATGCAAATCCGGAAACCGCGTCCTGCATCGCTTACGCCCCCCCCCCCCCCCCCCCAGCCGCCCCCAGTCCTTCCCTTTCTCCGCAGATTCACGATCGGAGTACGTGATATTTTCGCGGGAAGAATTAGACGGCGGATCGTTCGCGTAAACGGGCCGATTTTGGTGGGGGAGTGGACGAGGGGGTGGGAGGACAGCTTTCGACCCCGATCCGTATTTTCGTACACTCGTCGGAGCATGCTAGTGCGGCGAGGCGCGAAACTTTCAGCCGAGTTTCGACTGTTGCTCCTCGTGCCCGACGAATAGGCCGCGCTCGCGGCTTGTTGCCGGCATCGGCGCTCGCTAGGCGCCCCGTAAATTATTCAAATCTCACGTACTGACCTTGTTTTCTTTAACTCCGGCCCGCAACTTCCGCGAACCGCATAATGGACTGCCGTTTTCCTTTATCGCTCTCGAAATGTTTTGGACCGACGTTGCGGCCTTGTTGCGCGCGCACTGCTTTAATTAGAAACTGTCGAAACGCTAGGTTCCCAATTATCCCCGCGGGGTCGCACGAAATTCCCCCGGACTTTCCTGCGCGGGGTAATTGTTTTCGCCATTTTGTGATAATCGACCGCGCTGTGGGTTAAGCACGCGTCGGGCGAGCGAACGGGAGCGACTAAGTCGTCGTCTTTACGAGCGTCGCGGCAGGATGTCGTTCCGTAAAAAGGCGGCCGACATTATCGGAAGAAGTGCATCGAGCCTCTTCAGGTCGTCCGATACGTCATAAAATGTTGAAAACAAGCCACCCTTCCATCGTCGTTCCCGGCTTCGGGTTCGTCGTCGTGGCCGATTCCACGCTTAATTCACCGCGTTCGCTTAGCGGAGCGTAACGAATGGGAGGACGAGGAAGAAGACATAATAAGAGAGCGTCCGACGACGAGGAAGATATCCGTGAGATCGAGCGAGAGAGAGTGGGAAAGAGAGGGAAGGACGGGGAAGGAAAAAGGTGCTAAAACGCCATCGCCGGCGCCCGCGAGAAAGGGGAAATAAAAGAAAGATGGCTCGGTAAGCTACCGACGACACGGGTTATCTCGCTTATCTCCGACTTAACCAGCCGTTTAGCTTCGTTTTCACACGTACGGAGGCGTACGCGCGCGCACACACCGACGAAAGAATCACGGATCCGGACCGTCAGCGTACTCTGTCCGCCTCCGAATGTGTACGTAATTCTTCCGCGATCGCCCAATTCCACGGCCGAACCTTCTTCTTTCACTCTCCTCTACCCTCTTTCACCCCTTCCCACCCTCGTTCACCCTCAGTCGTTCACGCAACGAGCAACATCGTCGACTCGTGCCAGGAACCGAGGATTCTCGCCGGTACTCATGGCAGGCTGAAATTGAAACGACCCGTAACATCGAGTTTAAGTCCCTCGGCGAGCCAGTAATTACGCGTCGGAATTCGAGCGTACTCTTTTGTAAATACGGTCGATCCGTTCGCTTTAAATACCGGCTAACCCTCCCTCCCTCGAACGGGATCGTTCCATCCGACCGCGACGGAAGACACGGAAGGGTCGCAAAAAGTTCCGATCGGCCAGATTAGCGCAGGGCCGCGTCACGGGATTGTTTCGAGAGTACTCGGCGGTTTGTTCGTGTAATAAAATGAGTTGCGCACCGGAGGCGACCGAGTGTTACACAATACGCCCGGACGCGGATTCAATTTATTCGCCGGCCTCGCTCGAAAACTCGGTATTTTTGCGTGGCGCGCGCAGATTGAGCCATTGAATTTGAATTTTGCTGCCCGGCAGGCGAAATGCAATTCCGCGCGGGGGGGGGGGGGGGGGCGCACACGATGACCCGACGAAATGATCTGAATTGCGGTAAGTACGGTCATGAATGTACATCGAGCGCTGAATGGCAAATACGATTGCGATTTAGAACGTCGATTCGCTGACGATCGGGCAAACACGATCGCGGCCGGCTGACGAAAGTTGTTAATGAAACACCCTGTACGTACGACCCGCAACGGGTCAGACGCCAAACAGCGATGTCGATCAACATTTGGAAATACAGTGACAGGATATTGAAAAAAAAAAGAACACACCCTAGGAGCACAAAATATTTGCTACACGTGTGTCCAATAGTTATTCTAGGTTTAGAAAGAAATATTTTTTTCCAAATTTTTATCAAGTGTTTATTTTCAATTCAATTATTCTTACTTGTTTTAAGTTTAAACACCATCAAATATTATTTGAATATAAAAAAACATGTTTTGCAAATATCTATTTTAAATTTTTTAAGTGTCTATTTTATATTCTCCGAATATTTAGCTGATATTTAATTCATATTTTCCGAACATTCACTTTACATTTCCAGTACATATGGACAATAATTAGAACTCTGTTTTTCATATAAAAAGGTGCAAAGACAATCGAATCTGAGATCATTCGACCAGCATTAATCATCGCCCCGCATCATCTACCTAGGAAGCAGAGAAGTTCGGAGAGAAACACCTCGGAAGTAAACTCGGAATCTTACGAGAGAAGTAACGAGACCAGACTCTTCGAGCGCACTCGGCCAAATACGGCCGGGTTTAAGTAGAAACTGTTTTTTCGAGCCGTTTCGAGGCCACCGCTGAATTACGCAGGAAGGGGGGCATTAAAAAAAGAAGCAGAAGAAGAAGAAGCAGAAGAAATAGGGGAGGGAGGGGGTAGGGGGGGGGGGCGAAAGAGGCTCGAGAGCTTTACGGCTTAGATCGTAAATGTGCGGAGGGCTTCCCCAACGAGTACGCATGTTACGCCTAACGCGAGATGCGTATCTCTGAAATTGGAATTCGTACCTACAGCCACCCTCCACGGTTTTTAACCTTTGTTAACGGCGAACAAGAGCTTTTTACATCGCTGGGGCGTGGGAGGCCACCGGCTTTCTTAATAACAGTCCGCGGCGCGTTAACAGCCGCTGACCCGCGTCAGGACCGACTGTTTATTGCGCGAAAGAGGGTAAGTTGCTCAAAAGGGAACGTAAGCGCCTACCCGAACGCGCGCTCCCGTAAAAATGGCGCCGAGGCGCGCCCTTTGTTGCTCGGCGAAAATAATTAAATACATAAATCCGCCGCGTCAATAATAAATTTCAATTCAATTAACGCGCCACCCTTTCGGCCGCCCGTATGCATAATCGGGGTTGGGATGGGGATGAGGAGGGGGAGGGGGCGGGCCCGTTTTCAATATTCATTTTCCCGTCAAATGAATACTCCATTACCAATTCGGCATAGCGTTTAATTGATTCGTTTCGACTCGGCGCGGGAATTGAATCACAAAAGAATAATTTATATTAAGTGAGAAAGATATCGGGGGCGCGGTGCGCGAGCGGTTGGAGGAAGCGGTCGGTGAGGAATAACTGCGTTTCCGCTGTCTGAGAGAGTGGCCGATTAAAGGGTTAAAGGATCGAAGCGTGTCTTCGCGAAAGTTAACGGAGCGGCGGCCGATAGTCGGCGAGCGTTATTAATCCAATTTTGCCCGAGGTAAAAATATCGACCGCGGCCGTACGGGCACACCGCCCCCCCCCTCTCTCTCTCTCTCTTTTCTCTCTCACCATCTCCCTCTCACTCTCACTCAGAGTCCACGGTCGCGTTCGGAACGCCGGCACGATCGGGAGATTCAATCTCGGATCGCTTTTTGTTGCCGCGTCCGTCGAGTCAGCGATAAACGGCGCCGGTGTATTTTCGAAGCCAGGAAGCGAACGTCGTCTCAAAAGTTTCCCGACCGATTTCATTCACCCTACCCTCTCCCACCGTTTTTCTCCCCGATAAATGTCCCTCGGCCGATTCCGCATGCGATCGGTCCCGCTCCCGGCCTCTCCTTCCGAAGTGCATTAATTACGCTAATAATCTCGATTATCGGCCGATTAGCGGCGTCAATATTGATTTACCATTACCGTTCGGCGAGCGTGCATTCGGCGATTCGAACGTTCGCCTCAGACGGAGATTCCGTGCGCGAGCAGCTGCGCGCGCCGATCTATTAAGTTTCCGCGTCCGAGCGCCGGACGGCGCGCCGCTAAACGATGAAATATTTTCATCCGCCTCTTTATCGCGCCCGGCTGCCGATGCTCAATTACACGTAATCCGCCGATGTAAATGAGGACGACTGCGGACGGTGCCGGGGCGTGTCGTTCACCCGAGTGCGAGACGAATAAGGCTCGTGTGAAAAATGAAAGTTGGAAAATTAGGAAAACTTCCGATCACTCAGCTTGCCCAGGAATCGCGATCGGACTATTTTCAAGACACTCCTTTAACTTCCTTATCTCAAATATCTCCCTTTCGGACACTGACGCAGTCCGTCTGTCCCACCGTGTCACTTTAATTACTCTAATATTCCGAACGCCAGCGGCTTCTGCTTGCCGGGCAAAAAAGTTCGCGCACGCGTAACTGTTCCCACTGACATTCCCGTCCGACTCGCGACACGCGGAGCGTGATAAACGCATTATGGACATGCGCGGGAAATCAACAGGCATTTTTTCTCGAAAACTACATCGCCCCCCAGACGATTTAAGCGTAACGGCTCCCAGGAGGGCGATTGAGACGCGCGCATAACTGTCAAGCACGCTCGTTTCAACTATCCTCTCCTCTCATCTGAACCGACTGGCCGTTACTCATGCGAGCAGGTCGATAATGCTCGTCGAACGGAGCGAATTCGCGAAGCCGTCAAAAAGCGCCCTCGCCTGCTCGCTCCGAGTATTACCACCGAACGCCACCCTCCGACTAACACCTTCGAATACGACCGAGCGCGACGATAATTACCGTATAAAATGACTTTCCTCAAAGTAGGCATCGTCTCGCGTTCCTCTGGCTGATCTTAAACTCGTCTTTCTCAAGATACTCATCGCGCGCGTAGACCGAGAAAAGATTTCAATAGATACTTCTTACCACCCCCTCCCCTCTTTCTCTACGACGCGTTCTCTCCTTCCTCCTTCTTCCCTCCTACGTCGCGTCTCTCGGAGGACAACGGAGCAGTGAGGATCATTAAAGATAAGAGCGGACTATTGTGAGGCTTACAAACGTGACTCGCATGAGATATATAGGATAGAAACGGCCAGACAAAAGGAGGAGCCACCAGAAGCTGCGAGACCCGATTCTTTCTACCATCGGCTCTTCCTCCCTCCCTTCCTCCACCCACTCACCCTCCACCTCCTCCACCATCGTCATCCACTAGATCCTACTCCCTTCGCGTCCGCGTCACGTCGCTCGACGCCCTCGTCGCAATTAACGGCTTACCGACGTTAATTGTCGCGCGGCAGTTTAATACCGCGAGTTACGATCGCGGCACTTCGCACCTCGAACATCCCCACGGGCGAAAACCGCGATTACGGTAATGGAACCGGGGAGCGAGCGAGTGCGAGGGAGCATCGCGATACTCGGCAAAGATGCGAGGATGTGGAGCGATAATGGCGGCCTGGCTGCAGATTGCGAGCGGGGCGGGCGACGTTCGAAAAGGGCGAGTCGACGATCATTTTCGAGACTGCCGAGTTATGGGAGGCTGTTACAAGTTGAGTCCTCCCGGAAGCGACGGGGAATAGTGCTCGAGCGGGAACGAGCGCGTCTCGAGTGCCTTTGTGGGAGTCGGCGCGGCGCTCGAGATGGCGAAAGTCGCGATCGAGAGGGCCGAGAAATTAATTTCGGGACACTCGGTAGGTCGATGATACCGTTAGGCGTTATTAAAGTTCTCGTTCGAGGTGTATCTGATGTTGGGGAGGTAGAGAGGGGGAGGGGGTGTACTTGCGAAAGGTTTGGGGTCGGTGTGAAATTTTGGGATCAATTGCGGTTGTCGTGTATAGTTTCGGAGGTCGTTCGTTAAGGGTCGAGTCAAGTTGAAATTAAACTTTGAGTTGCGTCTGTCGATGTGGAGAAACTGTTCGAGAGAAATGGTATTGTTGCTTCTGGCGGATTTTCGGTTGAAATTGGAATCGTTTGCGTTACACACGAGGGAAAGTGTTGTTTAGAATATTAAAGGATAAGAAATTGGGTTTTGGGCAAATAGAAAAAGGGTTCTTGGTGATCGAAGTCCTGAGAAAATGCCTGAAAACTTTTTAGTCGCTGCGACTATTTATTTTGATCTGTAATATTTATTTTGGAAGAAACAGACCATTTTGCTGTTTCCCACCTCCACGGTCGAAATACAAAGTTGAAAATTGACGCAAATGCTTCTTTTTATATAAGCTATCGAATGGCTCATTCAGAATTTAAATAGGCACTTTTAACCATCTTGTTCGACTATGCCCTTTGACGTTCTAAGGTATCGCATCGAATTCTCGTCAGCTTTGCTCTTTGTCGTCGAATTCTTTGAAAACGGTGAGTAGAATCGAAAGAGATTCACCGATTGAAGATTTTCATCGGGAATCGGGTAATCACGACTCTCTGATAGTGATGTCCAAAGCCCTCTAGCGATCAGTGTCAGTCGCACTCGATCATCCCATTTCCATAAAGGAAGCAAAAGATGCTCGCGACGGAAAAATGAAGAAATTCGATTCGCCGCTTCTCGGCTTACAGATTGGACAGAAATTCGGGTCGCGAACGATACTTTAATTGGCTCGAGCTTTAAAAAAGGCAAAGAATCGCGCCACTCGCGCAAACCCGCCGCGAATATCTACCTATCGATTCCGACATCGATACCCCGCCATCGACACTGATTGTCCGCGCCAATAAATAAACGCTTCGAATTTCATTTCGAAACTTCGTTATCTATTCGTCGCAAGAGTTCGATCCTACATATGGATATCCACTCACGCCGCTTCGTTAATAATAACTATCCCCCGCTCTCTATAACACAAATCATTAACGCTCACCGAACGCATCCATAATGCATCATAAACATATCGCTGACGTGCCACTTGCAAAGGCCGACCTGTTACCCCACCCCAAGCCACATTACATCATCCCTCCTACATTTACATCCACCCCTTAAGACCAGCGGACTACTCAGGCCCCGGAAACACGTTCCAGAAATTTCGTCGCAAACCTTTCGGAACTCGCGACGCTCTCGGCGAGGCCGCGTTACAGGACATGTTTACAGCGACCGTGTGTGTACGGCAGGAGACAAGATTCGCGTCGGAAGTCGAGGCCGGGGCGTGCCATGGGGTTAACGAGGGGAGACAAGAATTTCGGCGCTCGTCTTAACGCCCGCCCGCCGACCTCGTCGTCCTCGTAGAATCCTCCCGTTAATTCCGAGCCGAGTTTGTCCGCCGCAGGTGACTCGATTCGCACCTGCTGCAACCCGACAGGTAAGGGCCGCAGGAACCACTTACGTTCCGACGCGTAATAGATAAAGTGCGATCGTGACGCGCCGCCCAAGCGAGCGGCGGAACTTCGTGGATTGTCAGAGCGCAGGTGACGCTGCACGTACGGCTGAGAGCCGGGAAGAAGGCGGTCGAGAGGAATGCGGCTCTGATTGGCCGACATTTTGAGGGCCGCTTATCCTCGGCGGTGGTCGCCGGACTTTGCGTCGTAGATCGAAGGATAGGACGACAGGGTGGTTCGGGCTCGGAACCGCATGGAAAGAAGGAAAGATGGTAAGCGGGAAAGTTGGAAAGAGAAAAACTGCGAGGACGCACAGGCAACAGGAGCTATTTTACTCCGTTCGACCCAATCTCCGACGCATTTCACTCGCCCAGCGACGTCTGTCGATAATGCGTGACAACCGAAAATTCCGATCAGACCGTCGTCCCTTTGAACTCCTTTCTTTCTACCCCTCAAATGTCCATTCCCAATCGAGCACCGCTCCGGTATCCATTTATCCGGCCAATCGCGAAACTCACTTTTCCCGCATAAAAACGGTTAGGTTCGCCGAGCTCGTTTTCGAAGCGTGAACGGCGCTGAATACGGCAAAAAATCGGCGAATTTCGAACCGCGTCGCTGAATGAGAGGGGGGGTGGAGGGGGGCCTCGATTAAATTTGTGCCGTCGATGAACGCTGCGCCAATGGTCAGGTTTAAGCGCGTTTCGCCGCGAGAGCCGACGTTCCGGCGAGCGGGAGAATTGAAAATGTCTGCGGAGAAATTGAAGGCTCGTTACAGAGCGCGGCTGGAAATGAAAACTTCTGCTCGTGCCCTTGAGCGTGGGCGTGCACCGCGGTCGGACGCGTGGAACGTGGGTGATCGTGTGGATACGTGCAATTATTGCTTGAATGCGGAGCGCGGGCCCGTAATGGCGGCTAATTCAAATACGATCCTTTGTCTTGCGCGATGTCGCGCGATCGTGGGCCGTAATACGAAATTAATTCATGCCGCGCGAACGCATCGCCGATGAATTGACAATCGGACGGGAACGGAGACTCGTCCGTCGAAGCGCGTTAAGAGTCGCGACACGGCCGGTGACGGACACGTCATCGACTCCTTCGCCGCGGGTCAGACGAAGGACGCTGTCGCTTCTTAATCAATCGCTGCCATAACCCCACCCGTCCCGCTCGCCTCGATCGACGCATCGAGAGCGCAAAATTGTCAGCGCTCGCCACTCTTTCCAGCGACGAACCTTTTTCTCTCTCCTCCGCCGACCGACGCACCCCGTAAACGGCGAAATAAAAAGAAAATTAATTTCCGCCGTACCCGCGGCAGCCAAGCTATTTACCGTACGTATGAACGTGGAAAAAAAGTTAACACGCGCTGTTAATATAAATATAAAAAAGTTCCGCTTTTATGCCCCCTCGCAGTGGCGAGGCTATTTGCCGTGTACACGCGATGAAAAATATGTAGAAAAAGGGGAATGGGAATAAAATGCATAGTATTTATCGCGGTCGCTGTCGCCGTGCTAATTACCATATATACTCGGTTAATGATTTTACCGCCTTTTTTTGTTCGCGAATCGTAAAGAATGCGCACTTGCCCTGCAAGCGGCGAGTCGAATGGCGAAGCGGATGGGTAGAAATTACAGGATGGTAATTACGGGTAAGGGGAGAAGTTTTTAAGCTGATTCGAACTCTCGCCGCGCATGGCCGATGCGATCATCGATTGCCGTGGCGGATGACGATGGAATTCGATCGATATGCAAAACGCGACTCCGTAACGCGCCGTTGTACACATCTCGATGATAACAACGAAGCGATACGCGCTCTATCGTGTTAGCGGCCAGAGTACGCGAACGGTTAACATTTCAATTTGCATTTATGCTTCTGAGATTTCGCGGGAGAGCGGAAGATAGGGAGAGCGAGTAAGAGAGAGTGAGAGAGAGAGAGAGAGAGAGAGTGAGAGAAGGAGAGCAAAGGATCGAAAGCCGCATGTTAAAGGCGAGAAACGATAAACCCTTTGCGTGCAGCACGATTTAACTGCCCCTAAACGTGCGTCCACTGTGCTTTTCCAGTTTCGATGAAACACCGTTTCATTGAATTACGAGAATTATCGCCAATATGAATTATGCAGGAGGTTGTTAGGAATAGTTGCGCCTCCGGCTGTTTATCTTTATTAAGCCGCTGTCCGAGCGTGCGAGCAGTTAACTAACGGTCAATTAACAGACCCCCGCCGATCGCCGTGCATGGTCGATGACGTTCGTTCTCGAAAGTTGAGCACGTTTCGGCGGTAAAGCGTTTGACTTTCGTCGAAATCGGAAGCGGTAACGATACACGTCTTCTTCCCTCGCCTCCTCCGAGGCTAACGGGTGGCAAAGGGAGTTGTAAGCGGAGAATTGCCCTCTATAAGAAGAGAAGGAGAGAATGCCAGAGGAGTCGCGGAGGGCGTAGAGAGCTCTCGGATAAATTATCGCCAGCAGACGTAACGCAATATTTTCTCGCCATCTTTTTCCGCTGAGGCGGTATTCGCGGGAGATAGTAAGGTGAAAATTTATAAGCTCCCGGCCGCGTGTAACAGTAGATGCGAGTAATCAACACGTACGGGACGAGCGCGTATAAAGTGGCCGACAGCGGCCCGGCTGCCCGGCAAACTAAATGCGCGTATTTAATTAACCGACTACTCTTACCGATATTCTCTCCCCGCCTGACGGGTCACCGAACTGCGACGCTGATGCAGATGTAGGACGAAGATCGTCTCCTTCCCAGTCGTCCCGACATCGGCAGACACCTCTTACGTCATCGCCGCGAGACATTCGACATCGGAATTCGTACTTTTTCCCCGCGAAGATCGGGCCCGAAGTTTTCGCTCGCGGCCAAATTTACGAGACATTATTTCAGAAGCTAACTTTCCCGATAATATATTTCCTGTGCGAGAGGTTGGGCCGAGCAACGTTATTTACGTTTGACAGCGGTGACATCCGATCGAGAATTACGATGCGTCTCTCCTACTTCGGCCGACTGTCCGCGACTCTTAGAGTCTCGTATGTATCCCTCGACGCATCTAACGGTCGACAATAACAAATCTCCTTCCCCCCTCCGTAACCCCGACTGCCGGGAACTTGACCTCGCGAGCCGTGGAAACGCGGAGGAGTCCGAACAATTAGTCTGGCAAGCGCTTATCTCGACCTCGGCCCGACGAGCGCACCGGAGCGACGATAAATTATCCGTCGAAAATCGGCATAACGAGCGGACGAGCAGCCACGGAACGAGCCGAATCTCGGCGAAGAATCGAGAGGGGCCGCGCGAGGAAGGCCAAAAATCGCCTTCAAGGCCCCAAGTTTACGCTCGTGGCCCGGCGAGCGGCAGTTCTCGGTCGAGTTTCCGCAGAACTTTCCGCTCCTTGTACGAATAAATTTAACCGCGAGGCGCGTCGTTGAGTGGGCAGAACGATCTCGAGATACGCTCACGTAGGAGTCCCGCTCCAGATTCACTCTCTAGCTTCTTTCTTCCCTCTCCCACCCACCACCTCGATCCCAGCCATCTCAGCCATCCCAGCACGCTTCTGGCCGGTTAGCCATAATTAGACTCTCGTCACGGCGCGTCAGTCGCAATCAGCGTCTGAAGATGTTCGCGCCAGGATCGGCTCTCTTACCGGGCGTCAGGTGTGGAAGTAGATAAGAAAAAAAGTAGCTAACCCATTCGGCGGAGATTTCTTTCGCCGCTCAAACGCGGCTGTCAGAGTATATCGACTCGTATAGCGGCGAACGCCGCCGGATCTGACGTCGAACTTAATAAGGATCGACGGCCGTTGGCTGTATAGAGCCTGTATCGAAACAATTTTGTCAGATGTCGGACGGGAAGCGGGAATCGACAGCTCTTCGTTTCCCATCCGCGAGCGTGTGCCACGCGTCACTCGCGGATGAGACACGAGCGTGAGCGTGTCGGATCGACCGGTCGCTCAGGTTAGCGCATCGTGCGCGTGCGTGTGCGTGCGCGATTCCCCCGAAAGCCACATTTATTTTCCGCGGAAAACCAACACCTGCCTTGACGCGCCACGCTCGCCGTACTTTTTGCACGCAACCTTGATGTCGGCCGGCTCATGTTCGGTAAGACGTATCAGTTGTACGGTCACGAATTAATATAGACTCGACGTTTTTCCGAGGGCTTTTTGATTTAGCGGACGTTGGCCGGGGGAATTTATAGGTTCGGCGTAAAATGTTTTGAGCGTGAATCACTGCGTCGTTATACGCCCCGTTACTATACCGGTGCAATGTAATACGTTATTTCGCGGCGGCGAGTCAATATGTCACCGTACGTAAATATAGCTTTCCGTTCTCTAAATTTCCCTGAAATCAGTGTCAAACTTCGAGTCAAAGAATCGATTTACCGCAGTTTCGAGTCTGACTCATCGTCCGCCGAGCAGCGAGAAATATTGAACAACTTCTCTATCTATAAAAATTCACCTATAAATCAAATACGATCTTCGCATCGGAAAAAACGAGACAATCACGTGTATCATAGTTCAAGAACTAATCATCTTCCATGAGCGTATAAATATTCAACCAAAAATTGTTCAAAATCCTCTTCTCATCCAATCACGCGAATAACACTTTAACCGATACCAAAATCAAAAACTCAATCTCAGTCAGCCTCTAAGAATCTATAATGGGCAATAAAAAATTTCACGCAGCCCTCGTACTGAAATTGTCCGTTCCCACTCTCATCGTTTTCACTTGGCGACGGCAAGAAACGAAGAGAACGCGGCATGTCAAAGTCGAAGGAGTGGATCATTTCTGTTCGTACAGACTCGCGCCAGCCGCTAAAATATTGTACATCCGCTCTACGGACAACCGTCGACGATCCGATCTCGAGATAGAAGCCGCGATATTCCTCCCGGCGAGAAAGATACCTCTCGTCGAGCGTAGGCGTTTCGTTCCGGATTCCTCCCCTCCCACCCTCCCACCCCCCTCATCCCCCTCCGTCCCGATCGCGCTCGCCTCCTCCTTCTTCTTCCTGCTACGCCTCGACTTCACTTGATTTTCAACGTCCTCCGCCTCCTCCGCCATTGTTCGGGGCCCCGAGGTGCGTGCCTTTCTGAAATCGTCACTCCGACGACCCTGAGACGTCCCAAGGGTAGATGACATATTCGCACGCCCTACCCGAGCGAGATACGACAGAAGAAAAAAAATAAAATGAAAGAGTCGCGTGACGCCAACGGACGATCGCCGTTCTCTCGCATTCGAACTTCTTCGGCGAAGAAAAGGACGGTCGTTCGGCCGACATGTTTGATTGCCAGGGAACCGTGAGCGATGCCGTTTTATTTCTAACCTCAACAGTCTCGTTCGCCGATGTTTACGCGTAATACGGTGCACTCTCTATGATCTCAAAGTCACTCGATTACGACGGTAAGCGGTAACGACAGCTTGCGCGATTCTTTGACGGAAGACGCGGAGTTTGACTGCCGGGGAATTACCGTCGGATAATTATGCGGGGAAAAATGTGAAACGCGATAAAATTAATTAGAACTTTCGAATGGCCGTTCGGGGCGGTAGAGATTAGCGAGGGTGCCGGCAAGTACGTGATATGCATGCGCTTCTTTTCCCACGAGGGGGAACGAGCGGGGGTGGAGGGGAGCGGAGGGGGAAGGGGAGGTGGGTGCACGGTTAAAGAGCCTTAAATACCCGAGAAAAAATCTGCCGCCCCGAATACCTTCGCGTTCGCATAAATATTCCCGGCTCGCGTTCCCAAGGAATACCGGAGTGACGCGGCCAATGGGAAAATACATTAAATTATCCTGCCGCGTCAGCGTTTTCCCGGCTCGCAAATTCTCGCCACGACGGACGGGGGCTCAGAAAATTCCGCAATCGGCGCCCGAGATGAAAAGCGAAGCGGAAACAGCTAAAGCAACACGATATCGCCCATCCGAGTCCTGCGCGGGCAGCCTCGAGAGAATCCTCGACAATCTTCGAGTATCATGACGCTGCCAAGTGCCAGATTATTCTCGGTGAAATAACGAAGAGTCGGACCCGACCGACGATTTTTCCCCCTCGAAATTCGCCGATCTCTTTTTCGTCTCTTTGCCTACGCCCACCGGCGGCACTTAACAAATTTACGCGGTTTTTCCTGAATTTGCACAATCTTTCTCCCGTCCCCACTCTCACCCGCCCTCCTCCGCTCGTTCCGAGTTTCACCCCCCCCCCCCCCCCCACCCTAACGTTTACCAGAACTCGCGGCAGTTTTTTCCACGGCCTGGCGCCGGCTAACCCGGACGTTCTCCGTAAAAAATATGAGGGATAAATTTCTCCGGCGTTGCGTTGCGCGCCGTTTAACTGCGAAAGTGGACGCAGCTCTCAAGATCCCTGGCAAGCTCCATTTCCCTACCCCGTTGTTCGCCCCCGATCTGCGAATATTCACGAGCCAGACCCGCCAGACCCGCCGTCCGTCCGCCGATCCTTTTCGTCCTCCCGCCGTGTAGATTTAATCACCGACCTGGCGCGCTCAACTTCCTCCGACTCTGCGGAGCTTAGCTCGTTGAAAATACTGCTATTTATTTGCCACCGAAAACGGGGCCACCTAGATCGAGAGCGACGAGCTCGCGCTTCAAGATCGGCTCGCGCAAACCTCTTAAAGATCTCGAACCCAATTACACCGAGTATTTCCGATTTCTGGCTCAGACTTAACGATTTCGCTCAGCGCCAGACGGCAGTCCTTGCGCGAGCGGGAAAGCTCATCCCCGAGAAGTTCAGCCTCGAGAAGCCCGGTTACTTTGCCAGCCACTCGACCGGAAGTTAAGTCACTCAGGCCGATTTCGCAGATGGACTCCCACCGATTCGATTTTCCATCCAGTCTGGCCTCCCGCCCGACATCGATACGCGTTATGAACGGCCCCGAAAGCCGACGGGTCGTCGTAGGCGGCGGTGAAATTCGCGACATTATTTCTTGCTTTTACGACGCAACGCCGGGAATCGCGTAGAGGACGAATCGGGAAGGATCACTTTGTGCTCCCCTTCCTCGTCGTGCACGATGAGTCGCGTACGGGAAGCTTAGATTCAACGGACGACGTTATAAGGTTACGACTTGTTGGGTAGACGTCGTTTTCGAGTTACGAGGAGTCACGATTTATCGCCGCGCCAGCGGCAAGAGCGCATTTCCATTTTTCCACTCTCTCCTGGAGTGCTCGTCTGTGCGCATGATAGAGAGGGAGTAAGAGAAAGAGACGGATGGAGAGAGAGAGAGACAGAGACAGAAGTTAAAACTACCCTTGCCGAATAGCCGTTATAACGCCGAGTTCGCACTTGAATTTCGCTCCACGCCGAACGAATCGGAACGAACCATCCTTTGTCCCGGGAATTAGAGCGTCGAGCCAATTTTTACGTCGCTACCGGAAACTTACATACGGCCCCCGTCGGTCTCATGCTAATTGTCCGACTAAAAAGTGCAATTCCTCGAGACGTTTTTCCCGAGACCCCTTACGTCCCGTTCAATTATTCACGTTTCCATCTCTCGCCACTCCGACTCCCAGCCACTGTCGCCCAGACTTCGCCCGCTGAAAACTGCTTCGAATTCCATCCAGGTGAACTTCTCCCCCCCCCCCCCCCTCGCTCTCCTGCCGTTCGCTGCGTTGCGCTCGCGTTCGAAAATCCTTCGGCGAACAGACGCGCGGAAAGTCGTGAGAATTGCGTAATGGCCGAAGTCGAGAGGATCCCGTTCGGGCCGCTGTCACGGGTTTAAAATAAATTACTGCGCCCCGCTGCAGGGGCGATGACCCGCGCCAAGCGAGAGCAACACGTGCAAAAATCCCTTTTTTCTCCCGCCCCCCTCTCGCCTAATTGCCACACGCGACGCACTCCTCGAGACGCTACGGCCGGCGATACGATCCTTTTGCCGAAGCGTTCGAACATCGCGAGGATCCATTCCAATTCCTACGCACTCAACGAGTTTTGTTTGGCGCAACGCGAACAATACGAGCCACACAGCCAAATCTAGCGGGAAGCTGCACGCCGAATTAACATTCAAACAGCAACATTCCCGGCTTCGGCCGTTCTGACGAAATCCGCTTATCAAGCTAAACTTATACGGATCGTTTGGCGTTAATTGACTAACGACGTTGAAGCGCTCCATCCAATCAACATATAATTTCCCTATCGCGTCGGCTCTGTCATTAATATCATTATTATTCTAATTATGTACAGATCTATGTAGGCGCATAGTCGACGGAAGCGAACCGATGTCATTTACAACGCTGACGTACGCGCGCGTCGGGAAGTGTACGCGTAATGATAAACAGGCCGCCGCGGACGAACCGCAATTAACCGAACTTTCCATCTCCTCGATTTAAGCCCTTTCGAAAATATCCCCGAGCCCCCCCGGGGCGGGCTGGAAATGAAGCTTAATAAGACGGGCGAAGCGATTGCTCCGGGGAGCGGGGCGCAATCGGCGCAAATATTCCACGGAATACGCAAAACACGACGCGCCTGCCCGCGGAGGGTACGGCCGAGTACTTGTCCGACATTGTTCGAGTTCTTTAACGAAAACATTAACGGGGTGTAATCGGATCTCGGGATCGTTTTCTGTCAGGCCGAATGCACGGCCATTGTTGCCCCGGCTTGTCCGTGTAAAGCGTGCCTCTCTCGCCGTTCGTCTCATTCCCGCCGCCCGTTCAAGCCCATGAATGCGCGCACGGCCAACAATAATAGCAACGCCCTCCCGCTGGGTGGGACAGAGAGTGCACTTAGAATCGCAGCGGTCGTACTTGTCGATGTTTTAACAACCCCACGTGCGAAAACGGAAAGCCGAGAGAGGCACTTTTAGCCCCCGCCGATTTCGTTCGCGCAAAACCTGCGCGGTTTAACCGTCTCGTCGGGTTTAACCCCCCTCCGCGGGGACGGAGTGTCATGGGGGGCAGGGAGGGGTGAGTCAGGAGTTTAAATCGCGCATAACAGCGTCGGAATGCCGCAAAATTCGACGGGCGTCGCTCTGCATCGACGAATCCGCGTTCGGGAGAGAAATCGAGAACGATCGTTCCTGTAATTCGAATTGTTCGTAGGATCGTAAAGTCGTGTCTGAATTTTGCGTCTGTCGTACGGTGACGTCGCGGCACACGCGAAGGACGGAGGGATGAATGCGGGCGAAGCTGCAGGGGTCAATTTTGGCCCGGCTCCGTGCGTGGCTATCCGAACGTCCAAATATAACCTACCTACCTAACAATGCTTCCTCGTGTTCTTGTTTCGTAACGCTAACTGCATCGGGCAACGAAAAACATCCGGATATTCCGCCCGAGCGTGCCATATGCTTTATTAGTGCCGGCGGAGTAATAATTCGGACCCCTTTTACGCTTTGCACGACGGCGCATAGATGTGTGCACGCGCACGTGCGCCGGGATTAAACGTAAAATGTAACTGTTACTTCAGAGACAGCGTGCGCGCCATTAACATTTTCCGAATATCGCGCTGGCTCGGCGATTCGTTCTTGAAAATATTTAAGATAGCGCGATGGCGATCAAAAATTCGAACGGCCGGCGTTAACATTTTCGAAATACCTATCCCTACGCCCGACAGCCGCGTACCGGAAAATATATTAAACATTTCGCGCAGGCCTGCTAACGTTCGACGTTACAGGCATGCGCTTGCAAAAATTTCGCTTCGGACGAGCCGCAGGTGGAACTTAAAAGTTAAAGTAGCGCGCGACGGCCAAACGGCCCTGGCACGCACGTAGCGCCGAGACAGAGAAATAAGAAATTGGCTCGCCGGCGTTAAAAACGTTACGGTTCATTCGGAGTCGAGGTCCGTGCGAGAGTTTATCCGTGGAACAATCGCGTCGCCCGGAGGAACTCGACGCGATTTCTCGAACTCCATCAGCGACGGTGGCTCGTTCTCTTCTCGGTCACGTCCCCTCCTCAAACGACCCTCCGCGTGTTCCGCACAAGCACCGAGGCCCTTTTTGCTACACACACATACTCCCTCTCCCTTTCTCTCTCTCTCTCCCTCCCTCCGCCCGCTCGCCTTTTCGCGTCACCCTCCAAATTACACGTCTCGGCATATTTTTAAGCAAACACGCGAGTAAGCAACACCACGTACTCCACCCCGCAGGCCATCTCTTTCCCTCTCTCTCTCTCTCTCTTTCCCTCTCCCTCTCCACCTTGGCCATCTCTCCCCGTCTCCTTACATTCGAGCGCTCGTTGCCCGAAAAGAAAATTGCCCGGGCGATTATCCCCACCCGGCGCGACTCTGTCCCACGATTACCATAAAGCCGATCGGGACGAAGGTGTCAAGTAACATAATTCGGGATATCTGCATAGGGCGCGAGAGGCTCGCCCCGTTATTCTTAGCTGCGTCGGCATATCTGCATCCGCCATTCACGGTCGCAGCCAGTCGACTCCTCCCTCCGTCCGCTCGCTCGCTCTCTTTGCACCGATAATTACACCGACCGGCACCTTCGTGCCACAGCCACTCTCTCTCTCTCCTTTTCCCTCTCTGTGTGTCTCTCTCTCTCTCTCTCTCTCTCTCTCTCTCTCTTTCTACCTCTTCTCCCCACCCGCTTCTTATCCGCCGGCTCGAATTCGTGGCCCGCAGGTTTCGTGCGCGCTTACACGCGCGCACTTTCGAGAGGATCGAACGCCGTACACTTGCACGCAGCCTTATACGGCCGCGAGAAAGCGAGCTGCATCCCCCTCGCGTCTCCTTCGACCTCAACCACCTCCTCCTCCTCCTCCTCCTCCTGCCGGCGGTCTCGTTCCAGCAATTCTTCCCCCACCGTCGCGTATCGCGCGACCACCCCTCTCGCGAGAGATCCGGACCGTGGAACCCGGTCCTGGACATCAAACAGGATCAGAGACGCCGTAATGGAACGTACTCGCCGAACTGGTGTGTATACGTAACTGCACCTCCACCGACGCCAGGTGCAATCGACAGGTCGAACCTACTGCGCGACACGGCAGCTGCATCGATCTTTACCGTCCAATCGGCTCGCGACATCGACTACTAATATTACCTCCGTTACGTCTATATATTCTATGTTCCGCGCACGTACCTGTGCCCGTACACGTCCGCGTGCAATTCTATATAAAACACGGCTCATTGATCCAATTAGGCGAGGGCGGAGTAATTAACGCGCACGTGTGCGGCGGAGGTAAACGTGTGTCGACGTCTCCCAACGTTAGGTATAAATATTTAATACCGCGCCACTTAATAATATCGGTAGTATTAACGACGGATTACGTGGGAGTATACGGTAATGTAGTTTGGTTCAGTTCCTCTTCCGAACTGGCAGTCTGCGCGGGACGTAATTGCTTCGCCGCCATTGAATCCCATCAAAGAGCTTTTTTCACCGTGAGACTTTTTCCTTCAATGAAAGATTCCCCCTCTCCACCCCCGCGGCATTACTCCCCGACGCTGAGCTTTATCGTTTGACGAGACGCAGAGTACTGACATAGCCTCGGTGATACCTATTAATCGATCGCTCTCGCTCCAAGGGTTGAGAATACTTTTCCCTCCTCTCCCACTTCCTAAGGGCCCTCCCCTCCTTCTCTGGCCGACAGCCGACGGCCTGTAATTAGTTGAGAAGTCAGAGCTTTCTCTTTTTATAGTCCGAGCTCTCGCTTCCCTCTTATCGGCAGTCGTTGCCCTTTTCCATGTTTATTCGCGACGTACGACCCCTCCTTATGTCATTGAGGCGAGAGAGGTCGGCCATTCTTTTAATAAACGTCTTCCTCCCGGCAACTCGCGTCCGCCGGTTTGCCATATGTAAGTGTGCGTCGACGAAACGTTCGGATGGCGCGAAGGTCGAGAAAGACGCTTTGAAAACGCATCCTTCCCGTACGTTACCCTCGCGCGTATGACGACACTCGGTGCCGTTTCCCTGACATAAATGTCTGCCGATGCATCGACAGATGTGGAACGTGAACGTCATCGAGTCACATGCATTAATCCGTCGGCGAACGGCTCGGCGGCAGAGGCTTTTGTCTTACGTTTTCCTATTTGGGTTAACTACGCTCACCGCGAGACGTCACTCGCACTCATCGACGCACATTTACCTATCCGGGAGTTTGTACGTTACCTATTCTAATAGTGCGGATCGAGAACCGGACAATGCATACGCCGTTCAGTTGACAATTCCTTGGCGGACGTAATTTTTGACTGGCCGTCGTCAAAGTTTCGAACTCGATTAAATTATTCACTCGAAGCAAGCGGACTGGGAATGAATCGAAAGGAATATCACCCCAAGATCGTTTTGCATGGTGAGAGTCTCCACACCGTCCTCTCGCGACTCGCAAGGCGTGAGAGCTACGTCGGGCGGGGAAGGAATTTGCACGCGCGTCCCGGTATCGATTGACAACCGCAGGTGGAAAGAATTGCGCACTTCCGAGAGAGCCGTCCCGTTCGCGGCGGATTGAAACAAAGAGCTTTACGACACGGAAAACGAATCCGACATCGAGCGGGATCGAGTCGGACGGGGCAGGTAACGGAAGGTGATGCGAGATAATGAGAGGCCAGGCCGCTGTAAAAAGAATGATCGTGTCGTCCCCGAAGGCAGGCGCCCCCCCCCCCCCTTTCCTCGATTCCCACGACTGTCGCTCGCCGACTACGGTAGGTGTACGAAATCCTTGCCGGAATTAGAGCCGACGATTCCCATCTTCCTTTTTTTCATAGCCACCGATCCCCAACGACGACCCGAGACGACACGCCCGCCTCCCTGTCTCACTCCAGCGCCGTTTTCGGCCTTCGCCATCCTTGACTTCTTCTTTCCCCCCCATTAACCTCCCCATCCCCGCGAACTCCATTCGAGTCGCGACAACTCGCCCTTCCTCGCTTTTCAGCCGAGAATCGGAGTCAGTTTCTCTTATTTCGACATTCCTGCACGCATCTCGAGCTCCTTTCCTCGCATTTTCCCCGCTCCCCCCCCCCCCCCCACCCACCCCTCTGTCACCCCACTCCTCTCCTCTTCTCTGAGAGTCGTCAGAGTCGTCGGAGTCGTCTTGCTCGCTTCCCGCGTCAACTGGTTTGCCGCGACGGTTCTACAGTTCGTTTCAAGGTGCGCCTCGCACGGTTGCGTGCGCACCGCGATCCGATCGGTATGCGTGGGCCATTATGCGTTTTCCTTTTCGAATCCGCCATTATTCCATTAGACCGCCGGATATCGCTGACACGCGTTACTTAAGGAACGCCCGTCACGGATTAAGGCTCGCCCCGCAAAAAGGGCGACTCGGACAATGACTAATAACGTCTTTTCAAACTCGACCCCGCCATTTTTGCCCCCCGGACTTAATTATTTCGCCCGTTTTCTCCTCGGTTTCCCGTCGCGCGCGCCTTCAATTTCTCAGAGGGTAAACGCTCCTCGGGATCCGTCTGCGTCCTGAGACCTTCCACCTTACCCTCCCTCCATCCCCTCACCCCCCCCCCCTTCTCTTTCTCTACGTCCAACCACGTCTGCTCCCGAGGCTAAAATATTTCTCAGGGGCCACGAAACATTTATGTCCCTTCATTATCCTTGTCCGTGACTCGTCTTCGGGTTTCCCCGCATCCTTTGCATTTGAATGGCGGACCCAACTCCTTTCATCAGCCTCGGAGTCTCCCGGCCGAAAAATGCCGAGGTCACTCCTGCCTTTTTCCCAGCCGGACCTCCTCGCGAGCATCGTCGTTCCGCGCGCGTCCCGAATCTTATCCCCTACCCTCGGCGAGAAACGAAATTTTTTCCCCTCCAACCCCCCCCCCCCCCCCGGCCTCTTCGCGCACCCCTCGATCTAGCCCTCTTCAGGCACGTAGCGTCCTTGCACCGCAGTGGCGAGAGCACGCGCGCGCGCGCACTCTCTTTTCAGAGAGCACACGCCCAGCTGCCCTTTGAAGTTTTGGGGAAAACATTTTTTTTCTCCTCCCTTTGCCCCGCGCGCTTGGCCCCTTCTGTCTTTACCGGTTCTCGCTCTATTTGCGATACCGTCCAACTTCCTCCTTTTTCCGCTGCGCGCCCGAAAGCGAACCGCCGAGAAGGATGGAGGTAAACAGGAGGAGGGAAGGGTGGGAGGGCTCGAAGAGTGAAACATAGATGGTAAAAGCGAGAAAGAGAGAGGTGGGGGAGAGGGTGGGATTGAGGTAGGGACGGGCTCGAAATTCCGCAGAATTTCACGTCAAACTCCACGATTTTTCCGCCACCGAGTGAAACGAACCAAGCGAAAGGGCGGCCGAGTGGCGCGAGGGGGGGCAAGGAGGTAAACTAGTGGGCGCAAGCGGGGACGGACAGAAAGAGTAAAACTTCGAAAGCTGGAACGGCGAGCTTTGCGCTGCCGACGGTGTGGG
This sequence comes from Anoplius nigerrimus, assembly GCA_914767735.1. Classification (NCBI taxonomy): domain Eukaryota; kingdom Metazoa; phylum Arthropoda; class Insecta; order Hymenoptera; family Pompilidae; genus Anoplius; species Anoplius nigerrimus. The sequence goes on from OU612084.1 coordinate 14,409,185, forward strand.
TGAGCCAGAAAAACGGGCCACCGGCTGGAAATGGGGTGGAGGGGTCGAGGGGGTGAAACGGGTAAATGAGAGAGACGGACTCTGCCCGTTGCGAGCCCGGAGTCGATGTCGGCCGAAAGGGGAGGGGGAACGGGAATGGGACAAATTTTAAGGTCCGTGAGTAGTCTCTTCGCTCTTCCGATTAAATTGACGCCGGAGCGCTAGACGATAGACGTTCATCGAGATTCGTCGAGATTCATCGACGTTCATCGCCTAACGAGCCTCGCCAACAGCGTTCTCTTCCTCTTTGCCGACAGTCGGCGAGAGAGACGGTAAAAGGCCAAGGAAACCAGAATCCCGGGCAAAGCCGGTAGAAAAACATGCGCGTCTTGACTGCGAAAGCGGCGAATCTAGCGGAAGCGCGCGTCAAAGCGACCGCGCGAGAGGGATGAAAATTGAGAAAGCGGCCCGGAAGAAGGAAGCGGCCGCCGAGGGGCGGAAAGGCGGGGTCCGGGCAAGAGGAGCCAGAAACGGGGAGAGAACCGGCGTCGTCGGACGTCGGGGTCGTGGCACGCGAGCGAGACAAAGGGACGGCGTTCCAATTGGCACGTAAAAATAGCGGGAGGACATCGACTGGCTGTTTTGCCAGTTTAAGGAGCCGCCACTGCGTCGATCCCGTTCCCGTTGCCGCGAGAGGGGAGCAAGGTCGTCGCTTCGCCTCGTTTCCCACCCTCCTCCCGGACCTCCCCTTCCTTCTCCGCCCACGCCCTCCTCCTTGACCCGACGCCGAAACGGCGGAGGGAAAGAAAATATTGTCGTTCGAACTGTCGGGACGTAAGACGGTCGTGTGCGGGGGGCAGTTTGCGCGGGCGGGCAGCGACAAAAATATTCTGGCCGACGAGAGAGTTCCTTTAAGGATCTAACTTCGGCATTTGCCCGGCGGGGCCAGGAAACGAGCCGATCTGAGCCAAAGGTACGAGCGCGTGGCGTGGAATGGGAGAGAAATCGAGAACGAGAGGGGCGGGTAGAGAGAGAGAAGAGGGGCAGGGTCCAGGAAGAGGAAAAGGGAGAGTAAAAAGTTGGGAAAGCTGCAGCGCGAGCTTTACGTGGTCCGAAAGATGAGAAGACGTCCGATGGGAAGCCCGCGGTTGGTTCGTTCGATTCGAGCGAGAGGAAAAAATGGTGAAAAGAGAGGAAATCGTCTGCCTCCCATCTCTCACTCGCCGTTCACCTGCCTCCCTTCCTCTAACCTGCGAACTGAATACGGCTGGGAAATGATATCGCAGCCCGATTCCTATTCGTCCGCGCGTTCGTCTTCCCGTCAACTTAGTTCGAACTTCAAAGCCGTTTGCGGCTTTTCTGATTTTCGTGAATCGCTCTAATGCGGCGATTCGTTCGAGCGCTGAATGAGGGTGGGGAGGGGGGAGAAGGGTTGGGGGGGACGGTGTCGGGGATGGAGATAAACCTGGACGATAGTCGGCCGAATGAATAAACGGATGGAAAAAGTTTCGCGGCAGCAACGGCGGACAGGTGTTTGCCGCCCACGCGAAGAAAAGCGTTAGATGTCGATGAGGAGGGAGAGGGAGAGAGACGGAAACTATGCGAGGCGAGAGTAATTTGATAGCGCTCGCTCGACTATGACGTATTTCCGTTCGACCGCAATTTACGATCGAGGCGCCAATCGTTCGCCGCATCTCAGATTACTGGCAGGATATAAATCATACTCGTTACCAGTCGAGCTCATCCTTTCTCTCTCTCTCTCTCTCTCTATCTCTCTCCTTACGTCCCACTCCACTCTCCTTTTTCGTTAAGAACCCCGATTCGACTTTCAATAATTGCTCGCCCGACGAGGCTCGCCACGTAATTCTCCGATAAGGAGCGTGCGTACGTAGGTGTTTATAGGCATCGATAAATGGCCCGGTCGCGGGTCTCTCGAATTACATAAACAGTCCGATAATTGCAATGTCGTACCATTTGAGTTATCGCCGCGTCGGCCTAAGCTATCGGCCGTCGGCTCGCGTCTGACAAAAATAGATACCGGGGAGCGTCGCAGAAGGAAGGAAGATCCGTGACACGCGGATTCATAACAGACACTCACCCCTTAAAGCGTCGGCCGTCGTGGCCAAAAGACCCTGGAGACTCCGGCTGTGATGGTGGATCAAATTATGAAACTCCGCCCTCGTCTGATGTCTCAGCCGCTCCTCGGTCTCTCGACTGCAGCACATCCCGCCGCACGTCGCTGTAAAACAGAAAGAAGGGAACGTAAACCGCTGATCAAGACATACCTACGACAGAATTCACAGATTCGTGGGAAAAATAACGGGTCGCGATATTCGTTCGGAAGGAAGCGACTCGCTGCTCACGCAAATAGACGACGAACTTCCTCTGTCGGGCAGATCGTCATTCCTCCCCCCGAGATATAAGCGACATTAGCCCTGCAAAAAGCCCTCCCTGCCGCAAAAGACCACCCTCGCCACCTTCTATTTTCGAGCCTGTCCCTGGATAATGCACGATATCGATTTACCGCGCACGTAACGCAGGTACCGTTCCGGCTGGAACGCGGGTGCGCGATCTGCACTACCTGTTCTTCCCACACCTCGAGCGACTCTTTCGAAATTAAACTAATGCCCGCATTCAGAGCCGCCGAGTGCACGCCTACGTCGATCGTGCATAATGCACACGCTCGACCCGCGCGCGCGCGCGCGCCCGCTCCGTCCGCACATGATTCACACATAACCCTCGCCCATAATGCACGCATAACGCCCATAATGCGCCCATAATAGGCGCACGATATCGATTCACGGTCACCGTAAGCGCCACCCTGACCGACGGCCAGGATAAAGCTCAATCTTCCCCTCCCTTCCCTCTCGCCGGTCGCACTTTTCGGGCCGAAATTGATGCCTGCGAGTGCGGCCGATTAAAAAGTCATCCCATCGGCAGCCGAGTCGGGATAAACTTTGCCGGCCATTTAATTGTATCGCGCTCGGCGCCCGTATATATTCCCGCGTCCGGCATCGAAGAAATTAGCCGCACGCGACGTCCTATCGACGGCAGGGGACGTCCATTAATCAGCCTTACGAAACAATTCGCGTGTCCGTCGCGCCACAGGATACGAGACGCGGCTCGAACGTTCGCTTTAGCGACGTTCGTGCCTGCGACGAGTACGATTCGCATTCGGCTTGTCCGGCTTTCGTCGTCCCGGTCGTTCCATTAATACGAGAGGAAACGTCAGTCGGCTCGAAACGGAATAATTAAGTCATCGAGACTTTGTGCCGAGACTTCGGTGGCCCTTCTCGCGTGCGATCCAAGAGGTGAGAATGCAAAGTGCGCGGTTCAGGGTTTAGAAAGTATTTCCCGGACGACGATTACATGCGCGCGGAAGAATCTGTTACATGAGAGAGAGACAGAAAAGGAGAAAAAAAATTGTTGTTCAGTTTCTTTCTCATAAATGCTAAGAGACAGGAGAGACGCGGTACGGTATACATGTATACGCTCGCGTCTGCTCGGTGAATGGCTAATTTGTGGGTCTAGATGCGAGCGAAGTGATCCCATTTGTGTCGAGGATGATATATATGTTTTCGCAGCGTATGGGCCGACGGTAATTAAGTATAAATTGGTACAAGTCCCGCATACCGTCGACGGTATCGTAAGAATCGATTTAAGGCTCGCCACTTTTTACGCCGCATTTTCTCAATTACAACTTCGAATTTTTGCCCGACCGACTACTCCCTTAGACGAGTTTACGGAGAAACGAAACCTGTTTATCCTGTACATCCTGTCTGGCCGCGATTCGGAGCCGCGGCGTCGCAGTTTGCGTTTCGCTAAAATTGACTAAAAATAAGTTTGCGGTAGTCGAAAAGGAAGCCGACGCGGAGGACGCGCGAGGCACGGAACTATTCATTGAGCAAACGTCTTCGGGCATCCTCGGCTTCGACGAGCCGACGAACGCCGGACGAGAATAATCAACCTTTTGGGCGGCCGAGGGCCGTTGAAAACTAGAGAGAATCGATTTGTGCTCACCTTCGCACGTTCGCTCGTCAGTCTCTGAATGGAGCATCGATGGCCTGCGGTCGGCGGGGCGAGGGAGGGGGCGAGAGGGGGAGGGAGAGATCGGCACGTCGGCGAATTTCGCCCGTTACACTCTGTTGCCGTGTAAAGAAACAACATCTGCCGGGAGTGACTAGAGCGTTGTTCGGGACTCGCGTCGGCGAACAAGAGAAGTTGTTCACGACATTTGGCGAACGCTGCCCGCCTTCCGGTGGATTCTTCGCTCGTTAATGGGGACACTGACAGAATGGCGCTCGCGATCGACACCTTTTTACGGTCCGAGCTCTCGGCAAACTCATTGTTTGGCTCGCGACTCAATTCTATCGGCGCGAACCGCAAATTTCTTCTCCTGCGTTATTCAGAGGCTGAGCGGAGCGCTGTCACGAATATTTATGGACCGAGCCGTAGAGTCAGAAGGTACGGGCGATAAATATATAAAATATGCGACGATAAAAATGCAGATGCGCGATTCGGGACGATAAACAGAATTTCGTTTAATTAACGCGCGACGCACGATGGATTCGGGGCTGTAAATTTGATTCATCCGCGATGGTATTGATTTGGAATTGTCTGCCGAACGGTGAAGAGCGAGAAAAATGAGGCGCGAGGATAAACTACTTTTAACCTCCGGCCAGCGCCGATGCTGAGGAATAACGAAAAGGAATCCGCGCACTGATCGTACGGTAGTAGACAATCGTTCGTGAAAAAGGCATGAGCCAATTGGGGGAGGCAGGCTCGGAAATCGGGAGCGCCGATTCAAAAACAAGCGCGCATGCAGTGTCTGAATGCGCCGCTCGGAGAAGGCTCCTGCGTACTGACAATAAATTTGACGAATGCTTCTCGCCGATCGGTTAAAAGAAGAGAAGCGCGGGGGCTCGTCGATTCTCGTTCGGAGGCCTTTTGAAAAAGCGGTCTCCTTCATCGGGCCACTCGCTCGTTCGAGGCATAAATCATGCTCTTCGCGCGCGTTTCGACACGTACTCCCTTCCTACGTCCCTCGAAAGGGATGGATTTCAGGCTCGATCGTGCAGAAAAAGCCGAGCGGCTTGTTCCTCATGCGCATTTTCCCACTCATTCACCCACGCGGACGACTTTTGTCTTCCGAACCCCCGGCGGATCGCTTCGCTCGACTTTTTTTTTCCCCTCACGCTACGCTGCGTCCGATGCTCGAATCTAAACGTTCACCGACTTTGCTTTACAGTCTCCCCAACCGCCGTGAGAACTAATGCAAAAATCATTGGTCCCGTACCGTCAACATGGGAGTCTCGTTTGCGATTTCTATTTCTATGGACAAGAAGACAATTTTCCTATGTCGACCATAAGGGTGCTTATTTCAGCGTTTAACAATACTGACCCCCAAACGATCACGCAGATTCGAAGGTTCGTACCCTGATTTCTCGCAATGAAAAACGAGCGCAAAGCCGACTCTTACATCTGGAGCAGCCTCGAATTTCGTCCGAAAATACCTGATCGCCGTGTCTTCCATTAGCCTCGGACGTTCCGTATACAGATCCGGAATAAGCCGCCGGCGCGGCCGGGGATGAATTTTTCAACGACCATCGACCTGAAATCCGCCGGCCCGCGGTTCAAACGCGAAAGATTATTTCCTCCCCACCCATTTCGCGCTTCTCGCGTCGTTACCCCCTCCACCCCCATCCGAGCCCGGATTTCCCGCTCGATCGCACGGAAGGATCCGTGGCCCCGGAGTTATTCATCGGCCAACGTTTCGTCCCGATTTCGCACAATACCGCGATTCGAGCGCTCATCGAAACCCATCCCCATCCCATCCCATCGGACACCCCCCTCCACGTTCCCTCGACCGACACTCCCGCCGCTCTCCGAGCGAGCGGCAGCCGGCAATGTTAACAATGATTCAATCGAATTAATTAACGAAACCGGCAACGGAGCCGAGTGCGGTGCGAGCGTGTAACGGATTTTATGATGCCCGTTTAATTTCCGCGCCTACACTCGCCGGCGCTAGACGCGGATTCAATGTATCGCTCGCTGCCCGATTTATTATTCCGCTGATGAATTCTGCATTTAACATCGGCCACCGCTCGCTTGATATATCGCCACGCGGAAGGCATAAAATATGCCTCCCCTGCTCTCTCTCTCTCTCTCTCGTTTCATCCAGCCCGACGTTCTCCGCATCCTCTTCGTCCTGCCACCCCCTCCTTCTCCACCCCCAACCCCCCTTTTTCGTTTATCTCTCCGGCAGCGAGGCCCTCTTCTCCGCTCGTCGCTTCTGCCCAACGCACGATGGATCGCTGGCTCGATCGCGCGGGAAGATCCTCGAGCCTCATGTTATTTTTCACGCCCACCCACGCGCGACTTGCGCGTGTGTGCACGCTGCGGAAGGTCGCCCCTTTTCCCGGCCCTGATATACTCCGAGCGCGGTCGTCGACTCATTTTTCCTGCCTCGGTACGGCTCGATCACACCTTCCTCTTCCTCGCTCGCAACTTTTTTTCTCCTTCATTCTACTCTTCCCTTGTCGCAGGCCCGCTTTTGGCGGCCTGATAGCGAGATCGATGTCGCGGACGAAATTTTGGCCAGCCTGATTTGCCCGCTTTTTCGATAAAAAGAGCGCGCGGACGCTGATCTCATTCGAGCTTTAATCAATTTGGCCGCGGCGGACGGTAGCGTGGGAAAAATGTGAAAAATAATCTGCCCGCGATTGTTCAGTAGACTCATCTCGGAATTGAAGGGCAATTCCGGGGTAAAAAATGGAAGGGTCGAGTTAATTAAAAAAGAATCGCGCTCGAGTCCGTAATTACGATCGCAACGGAGAAGGAGAATTGAAAAGTGCCTTAATTAAAAATTATTACCGTATTAGCTGACCGGGAGGTAAGAAAATATCCGATTATTGTTCCGACGAGCGGATTCGATCGATGCGTAACGCGAGCCAGCTCCGTATTGCCAGCTTAGGGGGAAGGAAAGTTTTTCCAACTTTTCCACCGCGTAGATGTTCGCGACGCAGGCATCCGGCGAAATATGTCAGCAATATCCTTCCTATCCCTCCGATCCTTCGTATCCTTCGCATCCTCGCAAACCTACGTCTTCCTACTTCGAAGTATTCGACTCGATCGCGCGTAAAAAATCCGCGTCAGTCTCCGATGCGGATTTCACGACGACTCGGCCGAGCACAAAACCGTGCGCGCAACGTTTTCCTTCGCTCGTTCCACAAATTGTTCAATTCTGTCGCAATATCCGCTCGCGAGAGCGCCGAAAGGAAAGCCGAGCGCCGACGGCCAATTCGCACGTACTAACTTTACATCCGATTAATCCCCCGATAGATATTCCTCGCGGAAAGAATGCGAACGATCCGGTCTTACCTGCCGGATCTGCCGATAAATCGGGGAATAACGAGGCCGACGAAACGGAAAGCTTCAGACGGATAAGTAAACCTCGTGCAGAGAAGATTCTGGGCAAAAAATGTGAAACAGCGACGGGAATCGTAAGCTGTGCGTCAAACTTTATGGAACGTGTGGGAAGGGTATTAATACCTTTTTCGGCGATTGATCTTAATTTGAACTTTTTGATAGTTATGCAGCTGCTCCGTATGAGTTTAGTAGTGAAAAAATTATTAAAATATCTTAAATATCTTGAAAATTGTGACATTTTATGCTGTCATTTTTTAAGCGAATGTTCTAATTTTTGCCGGCGGCAACTGATAAACAATTAGTCGCGACGTCCCGCATGTAATGTGTTAATATGCGTTATATGAAGTGGCATAGGGACCAGTCGGTTATAATTTCGATTTTGGCCAAAGTGGCTGGGAATGAGTGAATCTCGACAGACGTCACTGTCAAAGGAATCGATACCCTGCACGTTACAGCGATCGCCGATCCGCATTGCGTTTAACGCTGGCCAAACCGGTGACCGTTTGTCGCGAAATCAGGCAATAAGGCAATAAAGCTGGAGCGCACGCGGTGTGTTCCGCTGGCGAGCGAGCTCGTATATAAAATATTGCCAAACGGAATCCCTTAACGCGCGGACAGAAAGAGCGAGACGGATGGCGGTCCAATTTATTTCTCCCAACTCTATTTCGCTCCCGTTAATTCTCGGAATGCCGGGAATTTCAAATCCCAGACGCCGTCACTTCTCTTTTAATTAATCTCCGCGGCGGCCGGTGATTACGAAAGGGGGTCAAATAATAAAAATACCCTGTCCATTATTTATTCCATTACACCGAGTAACGAAGGCTCGAATTTGTCTAAAAAATTTCCTTTCATTACGAATTAGACCGCCTCTTTCATCGCCGAGGTATCTCATTTATATGAGTCGTCGAATTTCGAGCCGAGAGTTGCCGATTACGAGTTCGCGTCCGTGACGGCGTATAAAATATTGGCAAATAAAGTAACTTAATACGCGGGAAGTAACTCGGAAGCAGGTCGACGGGAGATCCAATTCCCCAGACGAGCGGTGCCCTACTATCCGATTCTGCTTGATCCCGCTTCTTGTTCGGCACATGGCCGATTCGCCGACGAACGAGCGAAGGTCGCCTGTTCAGCAGCGAACGACGTTGTTTAAGGAGGCGAGCGTGCTGGCGTTCGCTTAAGAATTCGGAACGGGCCACATCCTCGCTCTCATCGACTCGCGCCATTTCCTCCGATCGTTTGAACTCTCCGTTTCCCTCCCATCAGCGTCGCTCCCGAGACATCCCGGTCAAAGGACGAAGGAATTCGGCGGGAGAATGTCTTATCTTTTATTCCTACGTGCACTTTTCACTTAATGCGCAGCAGAGATTTTGACATTCTTTCGGAGCCATTCGCTTTGTTTCTCGGTTGTCATTTCATTCCTGATATGCTTGAACATTTTTGTCCGCGGGCATTTTGCAGAAATTTCAAGGATTTAAATTTCAATGCAAGTTTTTACTCGTTCCGTCATAATATGACGTTCGAATGTATATCGGTGCGGAAAGTAATCAGGCGGAACGGTACCTACGTGTATTACAACGAAAAATGTGCATTTCACTTTGTAATTCAATTGCACCCTAATTTAGAACTCGAATGCATGAAAAGTAGATTCTTCGATGAAACACAAAATATCTGCATGTTTTATGACCAAATAATGGGTAATCAACTTTGTCCTTTGATTGTACCTAATTTATTTCAATACTCGTAAATGAAAGGCGAATCATCGACAAATATTACCGTAGTAAAATGCACGGTAAATTTCGAAGTACTAAAAAGGACGAGCAGCCACGTCCAAATGGCCAGACAGGTCCGGTTGACAAAACGGATATCGTGGTCGGTGACACATCTTGTGCCGCTAAGCAGCGTAATCAATTTCTAAGTACCAACAATATCAAACAGCCACGCTAAACCAATCACACGGCATTTTTCGGTTAACAGGCCGGACATGGCGGTCACTGACATGTCTGACCGTCTCAGATCGGGTCTTAAGAACTTCAACGGCGCGTGAAAGAATCCGTGGCCTCAGATTGCGACCGCCCGAAGGCTCAATCCTCCATCTCACTCTCCGTCAAACTCTCCGTCTCACTCTTCGTCTACCTTTCCGTCTGACTCTCCTCGACCTTCGAAGCAATAAAAGGATCGTTCCGCGCGAAAATCGCGCCCGTTCGATCTCGTTCCCGATCGCGGTTCGTCACGCGAAATTCCCCCGAACTAGCACGTCAAAGCCGAGACAAGCTTCGGAGAGTTAGAGCAGTCCCTTCGACAAGCCGAGCGAGAGAAACGATCGAATTCCTTCTCCCATCTCGCTCGCGCGCGCAAGATTTCATTTCCCGTGGAAAATTGTCGACTGTCTACCCTTCGAAGAGTCGAAGTTTCGCGCGCAAATGCTCGACTCGGCCGAGATCCGAGACATTTCTCTGATTTCTCCAGCCTTAGTCGTCCGTTTCTGCGATCCTTCCCAGCACGCCAAAGATCACGACGGGATTAAGAACGAGTAAAGTGCTACTAATCGCCGATGCGACGCCGTCCTGCATTATTAATGAACGTCGAGAGCGGACAATGTGCGCGCGATGTACGGACAAGCCGGCTCGATATCTATTGTGCAATCATAATTGTGTGTTTAGCGTAACGATCATTGGGCGGCGCAACGTGATTCATGTCGACGTTATCGGCGGCGATCTGCTAATAAGAAGCGTGCATTCGTACGGGCCTGCGCACTTTCCACGGACCCGCTATCCGACGCCGGCAAACGGCTACCTAACGAGTGAGAAAAAGTGCGAGAAAAACGGGAAGAAGGAAAACACGAAGGGAAGAGGGATAAATTGTGCCGCCGCGGAACAAGGTCGGCGCGTTAACGCGAGTGCATGCTAATTAGATATCGCACGCTCCGATTCTGGGTCGGGATCGTTACGATAATGGACGCCATCCTTCGATCGGACGGACTCCGTCGTCGAAGACGTTCGTACGCGTCGCGAAACTTTCGACTCGGCGTTTTTAGCGCATCGAAAGTGAGACCGGGAGGGGGGAGATGTTCAAGGACAAACGGTATAATACGCCGCCGAGGCAAAGAACTCATTCAGCGCCGGCCGGCAAAAATACCGAGCGCGCTGCAAATTTACTAAAGCCGCTAACTACGCTGCCGATCGAGAGCCGTCTTCGTGAAAAACGCGAGAGGCCCGAACGTCGAAGACCAGAACGACGGGATGGAGAACGAGACCGGAGATCGGATCGAACTTCGACTCAACTTTTCTTTCTCCAATCTCGCGCGCAAGAAACTTCGAGAGCGATCGAGTGCGATCAAGAACGATCGAGAGAACGATCGAGAGAACGATCGAGAAGCGAGCGCGGAGGCGATCGATTGAAAGTCAACGTCGACCGAGGCAATTAGTCGAGGAGTCCGTTTTTTCCCTACCCTCCCCCCTTTCAATCCACCCTCTTACAATCCCAATTACCGTGACACGAAAACGTGATGGCCCGGGTCGTGCGTCCTGGCAATGTGGCCCATAGGATTCTCGTCCCATATAGGACGACCATGGGGCAACCCCGTTCACCCACGTAATTACCGTACGACGATTGCCACGATAAAATGCGATAAAGACTCGGATCTATGTCGCGTCCCCGGGGTCACGGACGGACTTGCGAAAGGAGGCTAACGGGATCCTTAAGAGGTCCTGGCGCGATTCGATGGCTCCTCTTCGTCGGCGTCCTATTTGTCCTACCGCCTTGGCCAGCGGGACTCTTACGCGTTCGTGTGCGTGCGAATACGAGGAACGGCAGCTCGGTGTGGAGAGGGACGAGGGGTAAAGAGGGTGGACAGAACGAGAGAATCGGTGCCAAGATCTTGACGGTGACACAGTGAGAGTCGAAGCCAGTGGGTGCCGCCACCCTGACGAATCCATTACGCACGGCCGCGACCGGCTTAAATGTTGGCGCGAGCCATCGAACAATTTCCGCCAGCCGCCGCTTTTGTCCGCGGAACGATGCTACTTCTCATCTCTGCCCTCCCGTCCGTCCCAATTTCCTCATTCGACATAGCTAACGCGACCCAACGCCAACACTTCCGCCAAAGTGCAGTTCCAGTTTTTTCTCCGATGAAAATTGTCCTGTAACTGGTTCAGTTCGATCGGAACCAGGATCGCTGAGGATTGTTTTCGATCTGGCTCGACTGCGGGCCGTGAGATGGGAATGCAGCTGTCGTTCACACCCAGCTTAATCCTGCGTAGGCGTCGGAGCCCGAAAAAATTCGAGCCCTGCCCACGGGCAAAGTCCTCTCACAGAAGGAAGATGCGCTCTCCGAGCGTCACGTGCAAAGAAATTAGGCTGCGCCTCGGCCAATAACGAGAGCGACGTGCCCACAGCGGACTCGACTAATTCAATTCCGACCGGCCGAACGAACGATCCCCTAAACGGTTTTTAAGCGGACAAAGGCCCGAAAAAAAAGCGCGGCGCGCGAACGTGCGACGAATGAGAGAGAAAGGAATGAGACCGACCGGCGTCCGTCGTAAAGACATTTATCGTTGCCGTCCGTAAAAGCTTATCGCGACGAGTCGGCCTAGACGGCGGCGGTCGTAAAGGAAAAACTCGCGGACCGTGGCGGGGAAAGTGTTGGACTTTCGTCGTCGCGACGTTCCGTGCCGTGTCTCTGAACTCTATGTATTTTAATCCTCGTAATATATAACCACTTAGGCGAGCCGCGGCGGCCTGCACGTTTTTCCGAGAAACAACCGCCGCGCGTATCCGTATCATTATCTAATTCAGCTTGTTCCAACATCGCTACGAGTCTCAAGACGGACAGTGATACTCTCAGACCGTCGACTGCCTCGTAGCAGTCGCGCAAGGCGAACATTTTTATCTTACGGAATCCTTATTACATCGTTACGACATACTCCTGTAATTAGTATCAATTCCACAGCGTTCTCGAGACCGCAGCACAGTTCTCCTAACCCGATTACCCATTTCTGCCCTTTGAACGCCGTCCCGAATCCTCCCAAATTCAATTCTTCGCTCTGTCCAAAGCCGCCGCCAACTTCCCAGCACCGCCAAATATTAATCTCCTCGCAAAACGGCCGGCAAAGTGTTTCTCTCCCGTAAGACGGCGGTGGTCCGCCACTGCCTCCGGCATTCATGAATAGTCAACAGCCCGCATTGACCTCGAAAAAAAGCCTATTACGGCAGACGTAAGCAACGCCGTCGCTGAGAGAGAACGCAGTGTCGTCCGCAATCGCGGGAATGCGCGCAAAACGACTCTTCCGCCTCCGGAAGTCGCGCATAAACGGGAGAGGTGGAGAGGGAGAGAGACAGAGAGACAGAGAGACAGAGAGCGAGTCGACAGTGACGCAGGTTCCATGGCGGGTCTGAAAAAAAGGATCTCTATCCGGCGGCAGCGTCGGCGTTTTGTCCTTAAACGGCGAACGGAAATGTATTTGCTGGAAATTGGACGGGATCCGTACAATGAACCGACTCACGTCGCTCGGCCGAGGGGGTTAAATGGAACGTTGGTGTCACGTGTGTATACATAAATTGGGCGGGTGACGTCATAATATTCGTCGCGATCCACGCACGTCCTAGCCGCGTCCAATTCAATTTCATTTAGTATCACTTAAACGTCCTCCCCGCCGACGTCTGCGTCGTCTACGTCGCCGTCGACGTCGTCCCCGCCGTCGTCGCCGTCGTCGGCAAGCAAAGCGAATTGCCGAAAGAGACGAGAGTGCGCGCGTGAGCGCGGGGGAGGGGGGGGGGGGGGAGAGACGCGGGAATTAAAAGACGCAATTGCGCGCACTTAGAATGCGCTCGTTAATGCCGTTTCCTCATCGTCTTTAATGTCGCTTCCTCCCGCGGCAATCGTCATGGGATTAATTCGACCCTTCCGATCCGTTCGGACGCGTCTGCGATTGTGCGTCGGGCGAACAATAGTGATTCGCATTGTGCTAACGACGCCCGGCGTCGAACTTATACGCCCGTGGCGCTGATCAAAATTGTCCGACGGTAGGCGACGCGCAGAAGGCGTAACGAGTACCTATATCTGAATATAACGGAAAATACGAGTACATGGGAACTACAATAAAGATGTAGCGCATAGGTAACATTGAAATCTTCGGATTAATATGATAGTCAACAAGCTATTTGGTGTATCGGGAATATGGATGAACAACGGAATAATTCCAAATATGGATGAATATGAATATGTTTGAAAGATATTTGTTGCGGTATAATCAGATTTCGTCGTATATGAATTAATGTTTCGAAGCAGTGGGACGTAGAGGAAGAGCGGATAGATAATTGTAATCGCAATACGATTATTTCAGTCTCTCGACATATGGAAGTGGATGGGCGGTAATAGCGACGCGAAAAAAGGTATAAGATTACATCGAATTTTTCGTACGGCAATCCGCGAGAGACGAAATCACCGGCGACCGACGCGAGTCAGGCTCAAAATGAAATTTTCCGGCTCTCCGGCGCAGCCATTTCTTTCATTTCGCGGCCGACTGAAAATCCCAGAGCGGACGGCCGGAAAAGTAGTGGACCTCGCTGTTTGCGAGGCGAGTCCGCGTCATATTTCAATCCCTTTGAGGGGCGACACGAGAGCGGGGCAATTAAATTGTCCTCTTAATCATTCGCCGTCCGTGATTCACGGGGTCGAACAACGAACGAGAAGGTGCGAGATGGTGCGGGAAAGTACGAAAAGGTGCGAAAAGGTGTTAAAAAGTCTAAAAAGGTGTAAAAAGGTACGAGTAGGCGAGGGTAAGTCATCGATGCCGAGATAAAATTTGGTAAACAGCCTTTCGATTCGCGTAAAAAGACCCGGCCAATGCCACGTCCTGCGAATGGTAGAATTGACGCATAGGCGATGACTCACGGGAAAGAGTCTTGTTGCTCGAAAAGAGAGAAGAGCGAGGCGGCGAACGTTTTCTCCTTAACCGGCTGATCGCTATCTAGGAGATTGCCTCGAGGTGCGACACCTTCGACCTGACGGAAAGCGAACCCATTGGCAGCGGAAGGTACGACTGGTGCGAGAAGAAAGAGGGAGCGCGGACTGGAATCGTTGACGATTTAGACGCCGCAACACTCGCTTATACCTTTCACGAACGCGTCTCTTCGGACAGGAATTTATAGACACCCGATACGCTACTTATCAACGGGATCTAAGTGAAAGAACGGCGGCTGCTATATAAAAATAAATTATAAAAATAAGTTCTAGCGCGTACCGCTAGGGGGCTTTTCCATCAATCTTAATTTTTGTATTTATCGCGCTAGGAAGGCCGCATGTCTCTCATTAGGAGTTACCATAACCCGAGCCAAACATCGTTCGTCTGGGTTAGGATCTACTGCCATAGCCCCACTGATGAGTCCGCCAGTAGATCCAGGACGAAACGAATCTTATATAATTCTTGTCGTACAACAGAGTGACCGAAAGCGGCGTGAAGGTGTATTTTACATAAAAATAAATATAACAATTTTAACCATATTTTTAAATCAATTTACCTTGAGCCGTTACAGGCACGTCATAGGTAGCAATTTTTGTAAAATTCGCCGATGCGTCTTGCGAACTTAAAAGCGCACAGGTAATTATCGATACTTAGACATGACACCGATAAGCCTCGAGTGGGATCATCCTTCCAGGATCGCGTCGACGCGTGGCAATTTTCAAATCGCACCCGGTCCCAGCGCGATCGCAATAAACGAGGCATTCAATGAGCGGGCGGCATAATATCGACGTGTCGCGCCGCACTCCCATGGGTAAAATTTGAACGTGGCGACCGATAAAAACGTTCCCGCCATCGCGGATGCCCGGACAGAGAGCGTGGACGAGATAAACGGACCGCTTTCAATGCCGCGAACGGCCAGAGACGCTCGCTAGATTTCATTAGACGATATCGAACATTTCATTACACTACCTACTAGAACGTGCGAAAGTGGGCCGCCGGAAGGACAGTTTTTGTCCTTTTCTTGAATTAGCAAAAAGAAGCTGGCCGCGGTCGGTCGATGGAAACGTTAAAAGCCGCGAGACAAGAAGGAAACGTAACGCCATCGTCCTTTTTGCCGGGCGGCGAGTAAATTTAACAAGCGCCACATGACGGACCCCGGCGCCGTTTAACACACGGCCGAGTGTGTACATATTCGGCGGCTCTTTTTTTTACCCGCGCTCGCGCTCTGCCGTTATTAATTTCACATTCAGATGGCCGAAACGTGCGCGCCGGAGCCGGGCTTAAGGGGAATAAAATTGCGAAACAAAGCTCGCGAAGGAGCGGATGACGCATCGGCCACCGCCGGCTCCGCCGATCGTTGTTATTAATTGCACGATGACTGCACCTGCTACCGAGTTTATCATCCGCGCACGTAATACGTTCCGAATCATCGGGAAAGCTCTGACTACACCCCTTTTCGCGATTGGGGCAAAATTTGCGGTCCTATCCCCTGTTGCCTGCACCCTGGAGTCCGCACTCGACTCGGATGACAAAGCGGAACGAGTGAAGGATCAGTCCGAGCTTTAAATGCAAATGAAGTTCTTCGTCTCGCCACGAGCCGAGGCAAATCCACCTGTCCTTACGCCAATGGTACGTCTCGAGCTGAGCGGGATGAGGACGCATGAGATACAGTATTTAGGGTTCCGAGCACAATGCCCTTACGCGGTGCTCGTACGTCAGCGGAGGAGCATAACAGAGAAGCTCGGGAAACGGAGTGTGCTCCCGCGTCCTGCGACCTTCGTCCTCCGACCATCGTCCTCCGACGCTGCCAGACAGGCAGGATCGTCGGCAGGCGACGGAGGACGACTACGGGTCCGTGAACAGTTTACACATTTATACTGGGTGTCCGTACCTAATGGCCGGCACGGGCAAGAATAGACCCGACAATTATTCCTATCGGACACACGTGAAACGAACAGTATCGAGTATTCATCCTAGTATGTGATATGTAGTGAACAGAAGGTATGAAAAACTAATGTTACAGATGTGATTACTGCCGTGCTCCTATAGCTGTCTATGCAATATCTATACGAATCTAACGATCGTCGACCGCCGACAAAAATTTGCCATTACTCAACCGAGATGTTAATAACCAGTTTATTGATGCGCTCTCTCTCTGGACCGTCGAGGCTGGAAGATTACCGCGGCGGAATACATTTGTCATAGCCTGGCACGGAAATAAAAATGAGCGAGGCCAGGATCATAAATCAAATACCCCCTTACCCTAACCCCCTCCCCCTTCTCGGTCCATGGTGAATAACAAGAAAGTCGCGTCATTACTTTATTAGAGCCAGACATTTTAATTTCGTTCTCCGTTGACTTCTAATAAATGCGCCCCTTTAACGAACTTCCGGCGCGGAGCTCGAAAGAAGTCGGGCCGATGCGAAGTCGAAGTCCTGAATCGTCAATACGAACAGGCATAGACATGTTTGCGATGCCAACAGCCTTCGCGAACGTCTGTTTGTCGTTGATCGCCAGCGAGTGAACGTTTTCTTCGAGCAATAAAATCAAACTTCCGTTTCTGACCGAGGAGAAGAAACGTCAGCTGCGCACGGGATGGGGAGGGGACCCGAGTGTTTAATGAAGGGATACGGAGGAGTACGGAGGACACGATAACGTCCCGGAGTTGATAACGTTCGCCGAGAAACACGTAACCAATTACCGGCAGCGACGCTTCTTGCGCAGGTGTCCGCGACAAGGATAGCCAACTTAACGCTCACCCTGTACACGGTCGTCTGTTGCACGCTCAAGGACGAACAGACCGTCCATGGACGCGGATCGGAAAAGAGCGCAGGATTCGTTGGAGAAAAATGGGAATTCGGCGAGGTAGGTATACTCATTGTCTCACTGAATCTGGGATCCTGAAAACTGCTCGAATAGAAGATATCGAGAGATTAGAAGAATGGAGGAATGCACGACGTGTGGCAACAGCGCATGGTGGAAAAGCCGATACTGGAAATTACACGTCATACCCTGGTCGCATTGTTGCTGCCAAGGAGTAAGCAGGATGAAAATCTGACCGACTTGAGTTTCGATCCTACCGAATAGTTTTTAAATCATTCCGCGAGTCCATCTGTCGAACGTCTATTGCGTATAAATCGAAATATATGCCCAAGGGTTAATTAGACAAATTGAATGCATCGGGAGACCTAAAAAGGGAAAAAAGTCCAATGTGTTATAAGTTAAACCTTTTGGCCCGGGGCCAAGGAAAATAGGTAAACGAGCTACTTTGCGGCGGCGGCGGCGGCGGCGGGTCTGAAGTGACTAATTCCGAATAACATCCTTCCCGGCCGAGAGTAAATTCGTTCGCCAGCTCGGTTGACCGTGCCACCGTGTAGAATTCCCGGCATCCTCGTACCTGGCCCGACGACTTCTATCCCTGAATCATTCTCCGCGTCCGTAGGCGCCACGAATAGCGATGGAAAACAACGAAAAGGTAGGAAGAGGCGTAAGGCATAAAAGGGGCGCCGCCAAACTCGAATCGACTCGAACGACTCTCGCCAGCCGGCAGGACTTCGACCCAAAAGCTCTTTACGACTACGTGTCTGACTGCGCCGAGGGAGAAACGATCCGCGAGCTCGAAAACGGCCTCGTTCTCACGGCGGTCTGTGCATCCATTTCTTTCCTTCCCTCCGTCATTCCATCCTGAATTCTGATCTTCGCTAAACCCTGGATGACACTCTTTAACCCATTACCCGCCACAATAAAAAAAATAAATAAATAAATAAAATTAGCTGTATATTTAGAAGTCGCAGTTATTAAAAAAAAAACAATTTGAAAATGTGTCCCAAAAATGGAACATTGGCGGATAATGGGTTAAACCTATAATCTTATCGAAACACGCATGCCGACGGTTATGAAAATTATGAGTCGATCAGAGTTGAATTAATGACGTAATCATTGTCACCGTTTCTACGAATCGTGACTAAAGTCGGACGAATTTCTGATTTGGATCACTTTCATAATTACAGTGACACGCTCGCTTCCTGCATTATTCACGTTCATCCGATATAATCGCGCTGACAAATTCATTGTCAAATTACGATTACGACAGCGTACCGCGGTATGTAATTCGAATCGATTAGCGCAAGATCGGCCGGATATTCAGTACCTAGGTACGTTTCGGTTCCACCTGTCGCGCTAATGACGAGCTAATACGTTTGCGGTTATGTTATAAAGTAAATTGCATTTGTCTGTTTATTCGCCGCGCTCGTTCGAGCGCGCTATCGATGGAACGCCGCCGAGCCAAATCAATTCTACCCATCCAACGCAGATTTCGTCGTTCGCATATACTCACCGCAACGCTTATTACGGAAATAAGAGAAAGGTGGAGAAAAAATGGGAAAGATTCGAAAGAATGCGAACTTAAGCGGTTCTCTGACAGCGGAGGCTCTCCGTCCAGCGGCGAAGAAATTACGAACGACAAGGTTCGCGCGACCTTCGTCACTCCGCGAGGTGGACAGCCTGGGAAGGGGACCGAAAATAATTGCACGAAGGAAGCCTTCAGGGTCGCGATTCAAACGGACGACCGGAGAGAAGTCGCGTGCGCTGATGCACGATGCGTCGAGAGGTCGTTCCGACATTTTGTCCGTTTGTCGGACATCGACGACTGTGACCGTCGAGTGTGTCGTTTAGTCCCTCTCTTTACATATTCGCAGCTTGAGCGGACATTAAGGTAAACAGCGCAGTTCGTTCCAGCGAGCTCGTTCTAACCACGTCCGACGACAGGAGAAAAAAGCGCGCGCCGTTTGAAACGCTAGGAAAACGTGCTCGAAAAAAGATGTTTGACCGGCTGAAGCTACCAGCGACTCGCGGACTTTAACGGTTCCATCGAAACACGTACGTGTCAATGCACAGGGTACGTTAAAACCTTTCAAATTTATGGTAATAAAATAAATGAATTACAGTTAACAATCGGCACAGATTCAATTTCTCGGTTATATAAATGTGTAGTCAATATAGCGTAAATAAAAACAGGATAAGTTTTAGCAGCAATTTAGCAACGTCCATGAAGAAGTAACTGCATGGAAATATAAGGGAATAAAAAAAAAGGTGTAGTCAATATAAATGAGATAAAAACAGGGTAAGTATCGGTAGCAATTTAGCAACATCTATGAAGAAGTAACTGTTTGAAAGTGTGAAGGAATAAAAAAGAAGGTGCGAAGGAAGTGTCCCGGTGAAACGAATCGTCAGCGAACCGGAATTCGATTCGTCACGCTCGACCGCTCGGTCGCGACAAAATGTTCGCACCTCTCGGCAACCT
Source organism: Anoplius nigerrimus (assembly GCA_914767735.1). Taxonomy (NCBI): domain Eukaryota; kingdom Metazoa; phylum Arthropoda; class Insecta; order Hymenoptera; family Pompilidae; genus Anoplius; species Anoplius nigerrimus. Next base: position 14,428,856 of record OU612084.1, read on the forward strand.
CGCCCACGCATTCAGCGAAGTTAGGAGTCAAAGGCGGGCAACCCTCGCGTCCGCGGCAAAGAAATTCCTCGACGCGATCGTAAAGGGCAATTGCCCGGCAAAAGGGCCGCGAATTCCGTGTCCCGCTGTAAACAAACCGTCGCGATAAGATTACGCCGTACGGTCGCGAGGCGACGCGCGAAAAGTCGCGGAATGCGATTACATGCCGAGAATTTACATGCCGCGATTTACATCTGCCGGCTGTTGGCACGCCACTGTCCGCGACCGGCTGCGAACGAGAGCGGAAAGGAACTGTCGAACGATCCGGATATCGAGCAGCGAAGAATCTTCCGCAACTCGCATTTATCACGCATTTATCCCGCATTTATCTCGCATTTATCCCACATTCATCCCGGCAGGCCATAGCTAATCCGCATTAATTTCGTGTCGTCGCACTCGGCTGCCGGCGGAAGAGCATCGATTCGTCTGACAGACGCTTATTGCGCGCTTTATCGGGCGCGAATGTTAAATGACAACGTGCCTCGCGGGATCGCGAGTTCGCCAGAAACTGGGAGGTAGCGTTCACTAGGCACGGGTGATCGATTCGACGTCGGATCGATGATCGCGTCGATCTTCCGATGCCGCGAGATCGACGCTATCTCGTCACGACGCCGACGCAATCTAGCTCGAGGATCTGGGCACCGATTAATTGAACGGAATGAAGGACGGATGTCGATGGCGATCGGCGAGGATCGGCGAGGATCGACGGATATTCGAGGGATTTCAACGGATTTTGACGGCAGCTCTTACAGACTAATCCGTATGACTTTCAGTAGGTCAAAAATGGTAAATGGTAGTATCAACGTTTCCAACGGATTCGACTATGAGCCAGATAGTCTTAATTTTGCATTTGGACACAGCGAGTATCGGTATTGACGATGTTTCGCTTTACACGATAACGAAGTACCGAATTACTTGATACCGTCGTTTGTGCCAATAAACAGACGACAATCGGAACGAACGATCGGCATATAATTGCAGTAAAATCAGATTCGACTGTTTAGCATATCGAGCTTGGCTTATCAGGAATTGAATTATCGGGACATCTTTATAAGCTGCCCACACTCTGTCATCCCATATTTATACCGTTGAAAACATAAACAAAATACGCAGTACCTCTAATTTTTCTTTTTTAACCCTTTGCGGTCGGCGACTTTTTCGTCCGGCCGAGATGGCAGGTCGACGCGATATATTTTGCGAATGAGGCGGAAAGAATATCAATAGGTAAGGAACCTCTTCAAGTACCAATACTGCGTCCCTATCGCTTGGAGATAACAAAATTTAACATAAACACCAATTGTCGCCGCTCCGGCGACATCCGACCTGCGCTGCGAATCTACGTGCAAGTCTCGTACGTACAATCTCGTTGCAAGAAAGGTCATACTATCGTTCCTGGCCAAGAACTATCGGAGCCGAACGAACGCGGCTCGTTCAATCCGTACCGCCGCACGATTGATTCGACACAAATATACGTATTTCTGCATGCAAATAGCTATCTGGCGAGCAAATATACGCGCCCCGACCAGCGAGCGGGCGCATCTTCCGTCGGCGATCGCGTCAATAATGATTTTCTCTCCCGCCGTGGCCGCGCGATCTGCGGCTCCCGGCACGAGGGGGAAGTGCACGAAGCCGGAAGCTGCATCAGCATCACCCTTCGTCCTCGATTTGACGAGTGACCAGTTGTGCAAAGTAGGTTAGAACGCGGATCGCTCGGAATCGCCACACTCGACAGACGTGCCATCCTAGAATTCTGCCGAGATCTACGCTGAACACAACGATTCTCTCTCTCTCTCTCTCTCTCACTCTCTTGCTCTCTAGATACACCATTATCTCTATCTCTCTCTATTTCCATCTTCCTCTTTCTGTCTTTCTCTCTCTAGAAAAATGTACGAGCATCATCCGGCAAAGAGCCGCGGTCACTTAAAATTTTCCGCCTCCGCGAATCGGCTAACTCGGCCGCGAATTCCAGGCAAGGAGAGATTTAATCCGATAATCTTTTTTCTATTTTCCTGCACACTTGCCTCTTTCGGGAAGTGACAACACTCGGAACTCGGTTGTACGGGATCGTTAAAACAGACGCGGGCATAATTCGACGCGGTTAATTGTGGTCGATTATATTGTATTGGTACGGACGGGCATGTGTTTGAACGACGGCGTTCGTGGAAGTAAGCCGATACGGCGTGACGTGTGTCGATTGTGTAGAGATGCATTGTGGGACTGCGGCATTGTCTGATCGAAGTCGATTTAGAAACGAATTAATGTTTCGGAATAATTGGAGAACCCGCCGCTAACAATTGCGTTTGTAATACGGCACAATAATTTTTTTTCCGGCGAGAAGTTGGTATTGACGCAAGCTTTGCTACGATTCTTCTCCGCAACAACCGAGTTTATTCGAGGATAATAAAAAGCTATCGTCGGTAGTGAGCTGTAGTTCCGAATATCGTGGATATACATTGTTTCTCGGAACGATTCGCAGCAACGAGATCGCGAAGGGAAGAACGGAATCGATTACCCACCAAACTTCGCCATGAAAATGAATGGCCTCGGGCACGATGCGTGAGGAAAGAACTACGGACGAAAATCGAAGGTAGGACAGACGCAAGAAAGATCACGACGCCCCGATAGGAACTAGATTTGTTTCTCTCACGGCAATTGACGGTGGTTTTTGCAAGAAGCACTCAAGTGCCATTTGATGCGACGGCATTAAGTGCCGTTTAATGTAATGACACTTAAGGGCTACCAAATAAAACCTTGCAATTATAATCAAGCGCTACTAATCGAGACCTTCCTTCGTCGCTTTCCTTGACAGTGAGCTTTCCTTCTCTCCCTCGCTCCGATTCGATCTCGACCTCTCCGTCCTATCTAACGAACCTGCTCATTCATTCGGCGGCGGACAAATCGGAGAAAAAAAAGCTCGTTGCCCGAGCCCACTCGGGCCAAACAAATCGCCCGACCGGAGTTCGCGTTTGATTCTCGCCGACGAGAAAAGTGCCTCTCACGCGTGTAGCGCTCGCCTTAAGGCTGGCACCCTTGACACGTGACGAAAAAGAAGTGCTCCAAAGCCCGGTATAGATTCTTATTATAGTCCCGAACTGGCGGAATTCTATTCTAGACGGTCGCCGTTCGCTAACTTTGTTACTAACCTACTAAAGTTTCTCGGACATGTCTGTGGATCGAGGTTGAAGTTCGCGAAGCTACGTCTTCCAAATTGACAGCTGACCCTGTGCGAGCGAGGACGAACGCTCGGATGCTTCAGCGAAAGACCGCGGATAGTCCAGCCGCAATAACAACAATCAGCAGAACGCACGACCGAATAAAAAGCAAAGAACGCGTAACAGGAACCTTCTACGAAAATGCCGCGATAAACACCGAGGGCGCTTAAAGTTCAAAAATCCGCGCGCTCCGAAGCAGCGCTCCGTCCCGAGCAATATACATGTCTACCAGTTTTCAATATTTCGCGCCATCAAAGTAAACAGATGAACTCAAGAAAGAATATCCTGATTAGCGATAAAAAATCAATCCAGCGCACACGTATAAATGAAATGATCTACTCACTCTTAGTAACGTCCTCCGGCGTGCTGTCTTTCGTCCGGCCGATCGTAACATTCTTGCTCTCGAAGAATGGCTTGACGAGGTCGCAATCGGCGATCGTCCCGGTCTCGTTCCTCGAATTGTTCGCTGCGCGGGGCGATCTCGAGAGTGCAACGTCGACGCAACAGCAGTAGCACAGCAAAATCGCGAGCACCGATACCGGTAGCTCGTGTCGTCGGCGATGTCCCGCCACTGTTACTCCCATTTTGGCAAAATGGCCTCGAAGGCGCACAGACGTTCGAATGTTCCGAGCGGGTGGCACCGAACGCCCGCTAACACCGACGAAGGTCAAGAGACAGGGGGTGAAGACTCGAAGGGAGAGTCTGGGACGGGAACCGATTAAGGGGGAAAAAAAGGGGTGCCGAACAGAGGACGCACGCGCGCGTACGAAAAGCCCGCGCGTCGATGGAAAGGGGGCACTCGACTGGCGAGGATGGGCGGCAAGTAAAAAAAAGGGAAACGAAAAGAAACGGGGCGAGAGACGAGAAGAGAGAGACTCAGTTCCTCCTCCTCCGTCGCTGGCGGTTTGCCTCGATCGTTCCGAGAGTCATCAACCGGGTCGAGGCTCGGCCTCCTCCGTCGTCGTTTGTCTCCGTTTTTCTCCGGCCGTCTTTGCCCCGCGGACGTGGAGAGCGCGCGCCGGGAACTACGTCGAGGATGGCAACTGGAGCCGGACGCTGTCAAACGACGCGTCGACGACGAAAACGGCGACTGCTCTGCGAACTCTCGCCGCGACGTCCGAACATTTGGTATGACAGCTAGGGTGGATGTACTATCCCGCGTATGTCTGAGTGTGCGTGTGTCTCGGGACTCGATGCGCACGCGACGTATCAACACCCGCCTCTCTCTCTCTCTCTCTCGTTCACTCCGTTTTTCTTAGTCCTCTTTCAGCTGAACGCGAGAAGGATGATCCTACCGCCGCGACGGCCGCTGCTCGATGAATCGTGTGCAGAATGCCGGACGGGGAATCACGACGTTCCCCTCTTCGAACGACCGCGCGTACTGCTAGCACACTCTGGCCGATCGTTTCGCCTCTCGCTCCGTGCCGTAGCGCACATCCACCGGCCGGGCGCACTTCTTCTTTCTCGGCTTACACCACAATGCAACCACACACATGCACGCACGTTCGACCGCACGCGGCATGCATGCACGCACGAGTACAATACACGACGACGCGTCCCCCACGAATGACTCGATGCGACTGAGCTGCCGTGCTAGCCTGTCGGGGTGCCGTGGCTCGTCTCTTCTAGCGTGGGACCGCCGATTGGACCGAGCGGTACACTCGCACTATGCCGCGCCGCCTTCAATTCGCTCGCGGCAGACGCCGCTCGGTTCCGGGTGGTTCCGGGTAACTCCCACTCGCCGGTGGCGCGCTGGGATTGGTTAAGTAGGATTTCGACCGAGCGACCGAGCACGACGGAGTTGCCTGAGGTTGGCGGGACTCGACGGTAGGTGGCGGTAGCGGTTGATGGACGGTGGGCTTTTGTTTTAATGTATCGGGTATGGGCAGGTATGGGTCGGAAGGATAAAATGATTGTTTTCAGAGAATTTTGGAAATGTGGATGAGATAGGAATGGGTTTAACGCTTGGATCAAGATTTGACTCTGTTTTATGAGTTTTAGTGATCATGATGAATTTTATGCCGATGTTTATCGACCGTGTAAAGGTTAAATTAGAGGAGAATTTGGTCAGCACATGAAATACAGATTTAATTCGTTTTTGTAATGCTATTCATTGTTGGGAGAATAACTTTGTATAACCCTATTTCGATTATTGATTGAAACGTTCGTATTAATAGGTTGTTTGAAGAAACTTCGAATTCACAATTACGATATTAATGATCAACTCCATTTATGTTTTTCTGTTTATCAATGCCTACAGTTGAATTGTTTGCGTTGCGCAGAAGCAATCCAACCATATCCTGCACTTAAGCAGTGGGAAACGCAAAATTTGCGTCTTTTGTGAAGGATGTGTTGCACAAACCCGATATTTGTCGCCAAATTCATGCTAATATGATACGTGTGCCAAAGCAGGTATACTGAAGATATGAACACTCACCAAAAATGATGTTGAACTCCGAAAGGCATGTTGTTGATTGCGTCCAGCCGATTTGCCAAACAGCCAAACAGCGAAGATGCCTAAAAATTAAAGACAAATATATCATTTAAATTATTGTATTTGGTTACAAGATTTATTTGATTGTCTTACTGGTTACTTACGTTAGAAGATTTTTGCAAATATAGGATCGAAGCACTAATTATTTATTGATAAAATGTCTTAAACACAGAGCACACAGTACCCGTCGTCACACTGTTACGAACTCAATTAAACTGTGTAAAACCATAAGAATGCTCATTAGCAGCCAATGAGAATAGGCATACACATATTTCAAATTCAAATTATTCAACTTACTAAAATGCTAATTTTATCTACGATTTTGAAAAATTTACAAACTGCTTTTTAGCACAGTTTATATTAAATTATTCATTCTTATTTAACCAATACGACTTTTGCTACTTTAATCGGTATTTAACTAACTGAAGTGTAAATATGTTGTCTTTAATCGGAGCTTTGTTAACCCAACAAAAGACTCCGTAGTCAAATGTCTAGCAGCCAATCGCAGCAAAGTATTAGAGCGCTTTATTCAAAACAGAGATTTCGCTTTTGTGCCAAAATGATCGTAAACTATTACGATTTTCGAGAACAAATGTACTTAAAAAATGTTAAATTTCAAACGTAGAAATTAAAATTTAGTAGTTTAAGGGAAATTAATAATAATTAATAAGTTACGAAATAATTACAACACATTTCAAAAAGTAGAAAAATTATTTTTTATTTAGAGTATAATAAACATTCGGGTATGGGTGCATTACAATTACAAGAAGGTAATTTTTCTTCTGGTTTGATTAACTTGCCAAACATTAAGTGCTTCGTACTCTTCTATGCATTCGTTCACTTGATTTGGTTTAAATCCTTTACTTGTGCATCTCTCCAAGATATCCGCCACTTTCACAGTTTTATCATCACCAGCCAATTCTCTTATTATATGGAATATTCTGTTGATCGGATTTTGTGGCGCAGTGCCGTGTTTGGCATCAGAGAAATTGATGGAATGTTTCGACATTTCAACCAAACGATGGGCTTCTGCTACATCATCCTTCTCAACGACATTGGACAATCGAAGGCGTGCAAGTGCTGTTGCCAATCGAAGTACAGCCAGCAAATTACGAGCGGAAGTAAACGTTTTATCGTGACTGTTACGTGATTCTTCACGCATTTCAACGTATGAATCTGTAAAAAGAATTTTTTGAAGTATGGTTTCAATAGATCATGACATATGTACAGAAATTACGTAATTGGCTCTGTTACTCACTGACGATGAATTCAGTTAGTTCTTCCGGTACGGTAGGTTCCTTTGTCTTACACAAAGCAATATATTTTCTGATCAAGTTCATGTCTAATGGATCCGACTTCATTGGTGGCTGAGCGCAGTGCTGATGGACATAAGTGATATGCTGCGCCAGTCTGCGTAAAATGAAACATGTTACATTTTTGTTAGCCTTATGGAGTGCCTATACAACGAGAGACTGTTAGAACAATTTCCAACAGTTACGCTTACTTAAGATCATTATCGCGGTCAGCACGATCCTGGATGAGCCACAATAAATCAAAACGCGATAGTAAAGCGGCAGGTAATTGAACGTTTTGTTCTATCGATCGTTTAGGATTATAACGACCATATGCCGGATTTGCAGCTGCGAGTATTGAAACTCTCGCATTCAAACGAGTCATAATTCCTGCTTTCGCTATCGAAATGGTTTGTTGTTCCATAACTTCGTGAATCGCTGTTCTGTCAGAGTCATCCATTTTATCGAACTCGTCAATGCAACAAACTCCTTGATCAGCCAACACAAGGGCGCCGCCTTCTAACATCATTTGACCAGTAAGAGGATCTTTCATGACTGCGGCGGTCAAACCTACGCCGGAAGATCCTCTGCCAGTTGTGTACTGAGATCTCGGTGCTAATCGAGTTATGAAAGATAATAGCTGAGATTTGGCAACACCAGGATCACCCATTAAACAAACATTAATGTTTCCTATAGAATAAAACATAAAAATCATCGTGAATAATGGATTAACGTTAATCTAGTGGAGAACAGAAACGTTTGATGACTATATTTACCTCTAATTTTAATATCTCCCTTCTTTTTATCGGTGCCGCCAACAAGGAGCAGCAATAGTGCTTTTTTCACGTCTTCTAGTCCATAAATTTCCGGAGCTATAGACTGCGCCAATTTACTGTAAAAATCGTCTTCTTGTAATAAAGCCAATTCTTCGTCAGTTAGTTCGGCATTCTGGTCATCAGCGGTTTGCATATTCGTAAGACATATAACCCGCTATAGAGTAAACAGAGCACAAGCTATAATGAAAGTGTTCAAACGTAGTATTTAACGGACTGAAGCATATTCCTGTGCCTACATGTGCATCCAAAAATGTTTCACTCAAAAGCGCTGAGCCGGGTCTAAGATTAAAACCGGTTTTTGCTAAAAGGGGCAAAAATATGCCGGTAACAATGACATGATCTCCAGGCAAACAATTACGCGTCGTTTCACCTCTACAAAAGATTGTCAACGACCTTGGAATATGACCTACAGGAACTTGATCACTCTGAAAAAAAAGTTTGTTTATAGACACGTTATTAACACTTAAATCTGTATAAACCTATAACAACGTCCGTACATGTTCTTGCAGCTTAATTTCTTGGAACTTGACAAATTTTGATCCCTTTGTTTGCATGTACAACCTACCACCGGATTTGTTTACACGGCAATCATCACTGGGGCAAGTGCGCAATGGCATGAATGACATAGATTGTACCTGTAAAAAAAATTGAATTAGATATTATGACTTCTCGTTATTTGTAAGATACACATTCAGATAAAAGTTTTTACCGGTTGATAAGTTTCAGCGCCACATTGATCACATGTGTAAGTGGCAACAACAATCATTGGTTTTACTTCTGTGCATCTAATTACAATTCCTCTAACTGTCACTAACTTTCCAATTTTATCTGCTTTAACGTCTCTTACAGAATACGCTTTTGCATTGTCAAAATCTTTAAAATACACCTCACTAAAAAAATGTTGAATTATTGTAGACATTCTGTAATGATACACTTAGTACATAAAAAATAAATTATGCACAGTAACCCACAAACGTCGCATAAGTTCAGGTGCATATTTGTTTCTGGGATCTCTCTGGTCCCCGGGATGCCTGTTACGAGACTCCATGAGTAATCTGTGTTCAATATAAATGTCTAATGCATCTTTTGGTGGTACAGTTTTCTCTTTAAAATCAGGTAGTAGCTCCTGGACCAACTGTTACAAATAATATTTGAATGTTAAAATAAATATAATGTCATTGTTGCAAAGAATGTAATTCGTTCAATAAGAACCTCCAAAACTAAATTTGTGTATCTTCTAGTATTATTTGCAACTGCTGCAGCAAGATCATCATCAAAGTCATGTAAATCATCTAGTTCAATCACAAAAGCAACTTGTTCACGGTGAGCAATTTTTGTAAGTTGATCCCTGTATTTAAATATTTTGTCACCAGATTTATCATCCATCTTCAAAAATTCTGTGAAGAATGTCTTCAGTTGCTCTAAAAAATAACAACATTCTAGTAAACACTGTTCCAAATAGGACGAATACTATATTAGCGGTTAGAAAATTATGTTAATCCCATAATAAAATAAATAAACCGTTGGACGTACCCCTATCCTTCACATAATCCCTGGAGAGTTTAGGAGCCATGATTTATATATTTGCTAAAGTAAAATGTATCGAACTGAGAACAACTTGATTTACACTCAAGATTCAATGTACGAACACTACACCAGCCGTTTGTTGTCCTCAATAGGTAACCGTTCCCGCTCAAATCCTGCAGTCGGAAGTTGGTAGATAGCTTCCGGTCACGTGACAAAGTTGACAGGTTAGGCTGATAGTTTTTGTAAGGCGAGGTTAGGTAACCGCACGTGTATCTCTGTTACCTGAATCAAGTGCTTCACAAATTGTATAATGGGGAAAGCTAAGAAAATTAAAGTGTCGATGGGTGCTGGAAATCAACCAAAAGTTGGGCTGGCGGAACAGATCGAAGGAGATAAAATTGTGACGGCTAAAAACAGACAAAAAATAAGGCTCCGGACTGACGAAGATGAAGAGGTTAGAAATTTATTTGTTTTCGCTGTGTTTTAAATCAATTAACAGACGCAGATCGTTTCAGTATGAGTTTATTCCTCCTTCTTCGTTCGTTCTTCGTCGAAATTTCGTAGATTTATGTTGGGTACTTTCATGTAATTGTTTCTTTTTATGTTCTTGTATTGATGTCATTGTACTTGCGATTGCGCTGTGTTTTACAGTTTCCGCACACCTTATCTGTCTATTTGTATACCTTAATATGCCTATGACAATTATTCTGCAGTATTTATCTGAATAGTAGCGGATTGTACAAATTGATTGTTAAGCTGTCCTATATATTGGAGTAATAAATGACATTTGATAGTTTATCATGACACCTGTCATTACATAGCAATACAATTACATTTACTGTGACAAATATATATATTCTAGACGCTGTATAAGATTAAGTTAATCTATGTTGGATATAAGAGTAAAACCAATAATCATTCCATGAAACAAACCTTGCAAAAAACAAAATACATTATGTCAGAAAACATATATTAACAATGAGAAAAGTATGGTTGTCATTAGGTATATAATAATCATTTTAGTATGTGGCTCCCACCTTGACAAAAAGGATTCTATCTCAAGCCAGAAGGCAGCAGATGGAAATGGAAGAGGAAAACGAATTGGGAGAAGGTTCCAAGACACAAAAAAAACCTTTGACAAAACTTGGAGTACAATTTAGTGATGATGAGGATGAAGATAGTGAGGTCGAACAAGACGCAAAACAATACTATGAAAATATAGAAATTGATGAGGAAGATGAACTGGCTTTACTAAGATTCATGTCAAAGGATGCTGCACCAATGAAAACGTTGGCCGACATAATATTAGAAAAAATGACGGAAAAGAAAACGGAAATAGAGACACAATTTTCAGATGCCGGGTCGATGCAAATGCATGATCTAGATCCGAGAGTCAAGGCCATGTACGAGGGCGTTCGAGATGTACTGGCGAAGTATCGAAGTGGGAAACTACCAAAGGCCTTCAAGATCATTCCCAGTTTGAGGAATTGGGAGCAAATATTGTACATAACCGATCCCCCGCGATGGTCCGCCGCGGCGATGTATCAAGCGACGAGAATCTTCGCGTCAAATTTAAAAGACAAAATGGCACAGAGATTTTACAATCTCGTACTGTTGCCTCGAATCAGAGACGATTTAGCAGAATACAAGAGACTAAACTTTCATCTATATCAAGCGCTAAGGAAGGCGCTGTTTAAGCCGGCTGGTTTTATGAAAGGAATCCTTCTTCCTCTCTTGGAATCGGGAACGTGCACGCTGAGGGAGGCCGTTATCATTGGCTCGGTAATAGCGAAGAACTCGATACCGATCCTGCATTCGTCAGCGGCGATGCTTAAGATTGCCGAGATGGAATATACCGGCGCGAACAGTATCTTTTTACGGATATTCTTGGATAAAAAATATGCGCTCCCGTATAGAGTTGTAGACGGTGTCGTGTTTCATTTTCTCAGGTATGCTCAGTGTTAGAGCCCGTGAAGCATTTCACAATCACGATTTTATAATGTGAGCATGTCCTTTTCAGATTCGAGAGAGATCCCAGAGAGTTGCCTGTGCTATGGCATCAGTCACTTCTAACTTTTGTACAGCGATATAAATGTGATATTAGCTCGGAACAGAAAGAAGCTTTGTTGGGTTTATTAAGGAAACAATCGCATCATTCGATTACTCCCGAGATACGAAGAGAGTTGCAGCATGCAAAGTGTAGAGATGTTGAAGTTTCGGAACCTCAACCAGAACCAATGGCAACTTAAATTGAGATTTTATACCAATCGAATATAGATTTAATGAATGTATATTACGAGATCTATTTTCTTTTTTTGTTGCGTTGAAGGGTATTTATAAAGCAAACGAAACGCAGCACTTTTTATGCGAACACATTGTATATTAAGTTTTGTACTGTATGAATTCTGTTTATTTGTTTTTCACGTTTATTTTTTCCATTTTTGGTACCATTACGAACCGTTTGAGCAACTATAGAATCGTATAAACAAGTTCAACTTGCATTGTAAAAAACATGAAATATTATTTTATCAGTTCGTTCGTTCATAACTTGTCAATCATAGTTATAACGATAACAGTATAACAATCCACAGTACATAACTGCATTCAATGCAACGTGTTTGACTTAAACAGTTATGCTCTGCCAACATGCAGTCTTTTACACAATAAAGGCAATAAAAAGAATTATATTTCATTATTAAGTGCATATCCTGCAATTAAGTACAACGATGTAGCATTAGATTGTAATTCATATATTAATAATAGAAATGTTCATGCGTTAAAAAACAAGTAAATTATAATTGTATACGTGTAATATATGTACAAAGATTTTGATATAAACTAAAACGAGAGAAAACGTATGCTGTGACTGTACAGATAATGGGTATGATACGAAAGTAGCACGGGCTTGACGTTTAATTTTTTTTTAATGCATGTTAAGCGAATACTATTCCGGAATAAAATGAAATCTTACTTCAACGTATTCGTTTGTCCTTAATGAAACACATTAACCATTCAGGAAGCACCGCTTTTCTTTCAAGAAAATATCATAAAAATTGTAGCCCACAAGTAATATGTCTAATGTCACAGATAAATATATACCAACAGCAATCATTTTTCGCAACTGTCAGTCCCTTTTAGACACGTAAATTCGATTAACACAGTCTTTACAACCTGTCCAGTGTTTAAAAGGAAATTCGTAAACTGACATATGTATGAATAGAAGTACCATCTTTCGTTCAGGTTTTGCTCACCGAATAGAAGTGAAATTCTTCGATAGTTATGTATGTGTTTGCGTCTTTGTGTGTCTTTTAAGTGTCGCTGCTTGTGCCTAAGATTAATATTGATAGGAACACGGAGGCTCATTCGAAAGTTTTAGTATAAATGCCCAAAACTTGGAGATCCGCATCTTCTCACTACACAACTCACTTCTTTTTGAAAAAGCTGGTAATACTCTTAGATCCAGCAGCAGCTTTTTGTCTGCTTAATTCCTTTTTACTTAATGTCGCAGGCTTTTGCACCTGAAATCAAGAAGCGAGGTAACAAAACGTATATATGTTAACTTCCCCAGTCTGGTATAAATCCAAATATACCTTTTCAGACTTTGTCAGATTTAGAGCTTTGTTTTGTGATGCAGAAATGGAATCATCCTCAATTAATTCCTTTTTAGGCTTCTTCTCATCTGTACTATCTCTGGGACTACTTAATTTTCGCTTTTTTGTGTCAGTCTCATCTGGTATATTCAAGTGCTGTGCCAATTTTTTAGACAAGTCTTCAGCAAGATACTCTGACACTATTCCATGTGCATACTTAGAGTATTCTGCAAACAGCCATGAATTAGTAAAATAAAATAAATATATCTTCTAATAAAATGAGTAATAAAATATGGGAAACTCACCAAGATCTGTGCCAGTCTCATATTTGGTACTTCTAACATAAGTGGCACTTACAGCACCTGTTGATACATGTACACCCTTTTGTTTCAACACTTCTGCCACTCTCTCTACTTTCTTTTGCAACCAACTTAACGTTTTCTCTTCATTATATTTATAGGCCTGCAGTGATTCATCACCCTTACGATCTGCGACCAGTGAAAGTTTCAGATTCTGACACTGAGCCAATCTTGCAGTTTCTGGATATTCCTCATCCCACAAACACTGATCCAGTGGCTGTGCACTTTGTGACTGAAATCAAAGTATTGCAACATGACTTAGTAAGTTTGAACACTAAAATTGACAGTCCTGAAGTAATGTAAAAAAGAAATTATGACATACCTTTCTTAAATACGGTAATACTAAAAAGATTGGGTCAATAGGAGTTGACAAATGCATTTTGCCATCTGACTTAACATTATCATCTATGAACCACGATCTCTTGTTTTCATCAAACGTCATAACTTCTTGCACTGTAAGGTTTCCAGGACTAAATAGAAACAGAGCTGTAAGATTGGACGCTGGATGCCTCAGTTTCACCACATCTGGCAAATTACCATTTGAGTTCTCAAGTCCATCTCCTGAGGAAAGGTGTATTATTACTAAAGACCGCCAGGTTTACATAAATATCGGTAACAGCGAAAACACACAAAAGATGAATGCACATTATGCGAAAACAGGAAGGCCACAACCAAAATAAATACACTGAATGGCGTATATGTAAATACGCGAGTGCATCGTCTCGTAGGTATCTACCTTTCATAAGGAAAACCCACGAATTCGTGTCTGAGTTCGTTTTCACGCACTTCTTCGGCGACGCCTTGACGCGCGGCATATTACCCGCCGATCACACCCTGGTCAGTATGGTTTTAGGTTAAACTGTTATCGTTCCTCAGCCCGCGAGACGCACGCCCCAGATATTCATAAATGTATTTGCAAACGCGGAAAACGTTCAAAGGTCAGCCATTTTTGACTATCAGCGTCTCACGTTAATCTTCGCCAGCCGGAGACCTTTAGTATTTTCAGTTGTAAACTCGTTGTGGCGTGGGAGCACGTTGGGCGCATCGTGCCGGCAGGATTCTTGTAAGCGACATTTGTAACCGCGCGAAACACACAACACACGCAATCAACGATTAAGGATCGCGATACGCTAACGAGACATACTTAAAATCGGCTGCCGACGATCTCTGGCGAGTGGTGCACCAACTAACAGCCGTTTTGAACGTTGAATTAAGTGTCGATAAAAAGAGCGCGAAGATATACCTGGGGACGAGCGGAACTTTGCACTTACCACAGACGAGATAGGGATAGACATCTCACCTTATGGGACTTCGTGTCCACGCTGAAAAATACCGACAGCGCAAAAATATCGCGCAATTCGGAGCGCACTCTATGCTTTATGACGGTCAATCGTAGAACTAAGCCGAGCGCCACAACATTTCTTTGTGTGCGTTGTATGTATGTACGGCTTGTTACGTGGCTGCGTGAATCTATTTTTAACGTAGCGAATGTAATATGTTTCGTGGTTTCGTTGACTGGAGATTTTCGATGGCCCAGCCCAGCGCCTTCAGGAGATTTGACAACGCGCGCACCGAAGCGAACACAAGTGGATAGGGTGGTCAAAACTGCACCCAAGACAAATAAAATAGTAAAATAACCATTCGATAGATTATGGAAAAATACTCATTTTTGGCATGCTTCGACCATATACACCGACTAGGACGGTAGTGGGAGGAATTGAAAAAAAAAACAGTAATTTCTCCTTGTTTTTTCGAAAATGAAGAGGTGAAAAAATTTAGAAAAAATCAAGCGTGTGTCCAGATACGAAGTACATATCCTTGATTTTTTTCAGCTTTTAAAACTCAAACTCCGGTAATTGAAATATAAAAACAAGAAAAAAATTGGAAAATTTGCAATTTTGTATTAATGGACTTTTGGATGCATAACGAAAAGAAAACCCTGTATGACTGTAGTGATATGCCGTAGCCCTGTTTTTTTCCGATTTTTAAAAGGGGCGGGTGTTTGTAAAGAAAAAGTAAAAACCTGTTAATTAGATTTTCGATATGAGTCTGATTTGAGCTACACGATATCTGTCCACGAATGGCCCCTTCCACAAAAGGGGGTCGCCGTCAGCTGCCGTCAGCCGAGCAGAGCGCGGTTGCTTGTTTCGCAGCGGCATATTTTGATGCTGACAATTGACAGTAAGAGTCTGTCGGTGAGATACTAACCCTAGTAAAGTAATGAAAAATTGTTAATTGCAATTTTTCGTTAAAAAGAAGTTTACTGGTATATTGGAGACATTTTTCCTATTAAAATGAGACTAAACACTATATGATTCGACACACGATTCACACGCAGTAGTTAATGTCTGAACGCCAAGTGCCATAAGAAGCCCGTCCTGCGTAACATTGTATTCGATTAATAAATATAGTCTGATTTATGTCGTGTTTGATCTCATTTTAATCAGAAAATTATAAATAGTACGTTGGAAACGTTTTCATGTTTTCATGTATCAAAAATGAATGTCAGAAATGTTTAAACATAAGGATTTGATACACTGATCTATAATTCGCTGACGTTGCCGTGACTCACGTCATATCGCTTTCTTTTGTCCGTCGTCGGCATCTCTTTTCAGCAAACTACAAAGTAAGTTCCGAGTTACGAAAACATAGTCTCCGATTCTGAAAATGTCCGGTTTCGAGTCCCAGAGAGAAGCTCGTGGAGGGACAGAAACAAGGGAAGATCAGAACAGAAAACGCGAGCGCAATCTTCGATCTGCGATTCCCGAAACGCGGGGAGGCAGGTGGGAACAGCATGACGCCAATTGTTGAATGCCGTATTTTCCGTACAAGATGTTCAATTGTGGTTCCGCTTCTTTTTTCGCAAAATATATTTCTCTTCTTTGCAACAACGGGTGTTGCTTCAGATGACGACAACAAAACGTTGCCATCGCTGCCGATTGCTTGCTGCCGAGTGCCGCCAAAGTAAATACAGTGAATTCTGTCATTTTGCCCTAGGTCGGGTACATCAGGTCGGATTCGAAGTCAGGTGGGTGTAGAATCCAAAACACGCACTCACAGTGCGTAATTCACTTTGTATTTTGCCGATAGAAAGTGCCGACGACGAACAAAAGAAAGCGATAACACCTGAACCACGGCGACCTTAGCGTACTAAAGACCAGTGTATCAAACGCTTATGTTTAAACGTTTTCTGTATTATTTTTTTCTCCACAAAAACGTTTCCAATATATTGTTAATAATTTCCTGATCAAAATGAGATCAAACACGACATAAATCGGATTACATTTACTGGTATTGATTAAGGCATTTAATACAATTATTGCATAAAATAATTACAAAACTAAAACGTTCAATAAAGCTCACAAAATATTTGTATATTTATCTGAATGATGTCCAGAGGTAACCTTTATTAATCTAATTTATAATAGTAATGTTACACAGGGCTGTCACATAACGACACCCGGCCAAGATCACTCTTCACAGCATTCGGCCGGTGGGCCATCCGAAGAGTGTTGTCTGGATATACATATTATCTGGTAATCGAATTCAGCCTTGCCGCGCGAGACATTGCTTGTTTAACAGTTGAATGTTGGGCAATAGTCGCACTTAGCGAACTTCTTTTATAGGAAACATATTCATATTGAATGGACAATGTAAGCCAGAATGTAAAAAGTAACGATTTTGCAAAAGATAAAGTGTAACGGGCGTTGTTGGACAGGGTAAACATTTAAAAATTGCGCTGTTTTAAATATTATCAAATGAGGCGATTTACGGTCAGTATCTAAGATATAGATTGGACCCAATTGGCGTCTTTGACCCCGAACGCGTTATAAAATAACATACAGTACAGGAATTGGAAACTGTAGGTTTTCCACTGACGGGCTCGATAGGAACATATATAAACTGTATTATACAATTACAGAATGTGCCGATTGATTTTGGTGGAAATATTAATGAAAATTTGAATGTCATTGAAAAAATAAAGAAATATTGGATTGTCAGAGTTATCAATGAAAGTAAGGATTGGCCAGAAGGTTGCCAGAATGTTGTTGGAAGAAGATTATTTCTTACCAATAAACAACAACAATTAATAAGAGGAAATATGGAAAACAATTGTGGTTTTTTATTATGACACGAACTACAACTACGTATGTTTGAGTTTTGTAAAAATTATAGTAGCAATAGACTCTACATATTTTTCGTGCATAACATTCATATGGGTTTTTCATATTTTACATCCTCGGTTTGTATAGAACTTGTAACATTTTCAATTTTGACAAATGTCAAATTTTCACTTTCAACAATCAAAAAATGTTTGTACTGGGCGAAAAATATTTTTGATGCGTCCCTGATCGGTTTTTTAGTTCATATTCCCACATAGAGTGTCGTTGCCTCACAATTTTGCATTCAACCGGTAACGTTGGACGTGACACCAAAATGGTATGGGGGCTCTAGAGCCCCCCGAGCGTGTGACAAAATTTTGCCCAGCATGCAATGTCTATCCCTATCTCGTCTGTGCACTTACATCGTCAGGTTTGAACATGTAAGAGCGGGTAAAAACGAGCAGCGTGTCAAGTTCTCATCAACGTCGACGTTTGCATCGAACAGAATAATGGCCCGGGCTAAATGGCAATGACAGATATTTATTGTAATTATATGAGGGGAAGTTATTATTAATTATTATCGGAACGTAATTATTAATTATATTTTGTTATGGAAAAATTGGTATGAAAAAGTTAGTAGTATCATTGTAGTATTGTGAAAAATATTCATAACAAAAGTTGAGCTTTACTCAGGATGTGGATATTACAAAATTCAAATATATAACTTGGGGTCAAATTTTTATCACAAAAACACGAATGGAATATAGAGAGAGGATATTATGAAGTAATCCAAGTTATTGACTACACTGAACTTGCTCTCGTGAGATTGGTGAAAGAGAATGCAATGTCAAAACAGTCATAGGTTGAGCTTATTAATCCAGGAAGAAACAAATGTTTTAACATCACGCAACATTATTTATTGATTTGACTATAAAAAAGACAGCTGCACTTATTTGAGCCACATACTTAGTAAAAAAAAGTATGAATATAATATTGTCTCGTACAAGTCAGTCATAAGTAGAATTATAAACGTATTCCAGAGTAAAATTAAGAAACTGGTCAAAATCCTGCTTTACTTAATCAATTTATATTACTAGTCTGATAAGAAATAATTAGTGTTATAGGAATGTTCGACTTTATTAAAGAAAAAAATTAATAAAAGTTTTACAGCTATGCTTGTAATTGTTCTTTACGAAGTAAATCAACTAACCCCTACCTAAGTTTATGCTTATTATTTTTTCGTAACAATAAGAAAATAAAAAGTGTATTAATCCGCCATTCTTATCCTGCTATGGCGTCATATTCGTTCGAGAGTTGCAAGCACCGACGAGATATACTTAAAGACCGCTAGCCCTGGGTAAAATTTCGGGCACGCAAGGGGGCTCAAAGGGGCCCAAATGCTCTGTCGGCACGGAAGAATTCCGAGGTTCTAACTTTGTAGGTAACACCAAGCACCGACGAGGAATTCCTAAGAACCACTGTCGTGACGGGCGTGGTGGGGAAAAGATGTACATTGAGATGTATGTATACGTGCTCTCAGTCAGCGAGTCGTCTACTACGTACCGAACGGAGACAAGAAATAAGCTACGGCTCCGACTCCTCTCCGACACGATTGCATACAAGTGTTTCCTTTGGTATAAGCCAGCGGTATTAAAATGCTTTTTGTCCCTAACCTAACCGATAATCTGATAAAGTATCTTATTCGAAGGGTGATGATGGGGCTCAAAAGCGATCCCAAAACAATTATAAACCAAAAACGTCATTCGAAAGCTTATTAAAAAATTCCCATTTTCATCATGTGTTAACGTTGAATCTGCAAGGGCGATGGGCAGTGAAGTGTAAATTGAAAACTTCCCTTTTTGCTCATTTTTAAAAAAGGGGTGTCAGTGAAAAAGTCAAGATCATCCTTTCTAGTCGTTTACTGGCGTGTTAAACTAATTTGTAGAACGAACTTTTATACTTTATCGAATCCCATCACTCCCAATTTTTGTATCGTGATAATTTTAAGTGCTAGCAGCACCGACGAGGTTGAAAATGTTACAAAAAGTACTTGTTAATTAAAGAAGTAAATGCCTTCCAATACACTTGCTCTCTTACATTGATTATTGTATTCCATTTCATACAAATGATCGGAACATGAGAAACGAAACGACCCTGTCTGTACGCAAAACTTGTTTATTTCTATCTTTGCAATTCTAAAGTTTTTCCGTTGCTCGTACATACATCCGGTGATTTGACACGAATGTCGTCTCTGCGCCACGTTGCCGGCCACGCTGGGCCACGCGCCCGTCTCTTTGTAATTTGCCGACACCGCCAAACGTAGGGACAGTTGATATAGAAAGAGGGAGTGAAGGTGAAGCCATTGTTGAATGATTGAATTCCACATGACGATGAGGCAACACTAGTGCAGCGAAGAAATTTTTACAACTTTGAATTTTTATGAATAAAAATGTCAGTACCGTATTGCTAATATTTTGCCAAGTAAAATGAGACCAAACACGAAACCAATCGGGTTATATTTTGTTACTAATTAAAACTCCTATTTACATATAAAATTGCTTGCCACTTTATTTGCGTATGAGGAGTTTAAAGCCGTCTAAACTGTAGCAGGATCCCTGTGTGAGTTTGTGAGGAGGCACCTGCCAATGGTGTCCCTACACGGTAAGAGACGCAAAAAAAATGCCGCCAAATGGGCTTATAACGAATAGGGGACATTCATTCCACTCAAGAAAACTTTGTTTCTCATCCAGCTCCACGGTAAGCGTCGATTCATTCGCCAGGTACTTGATTCCATCGAATAGAAGTTCCTTCTTCACACCACATTGATCTCGCGACGTTTAGGCGACAGTGTGTTTGACAAGCCAGAATAGCGAAACCAAGTGTCGTAACCATTTCGTATTTGGTCTTATTTTTATTAGAAAAACGTCTCCAATATACCAGTAAACTTCTTTTTACCGAAAAATTGCAATTAACAATTTTTGATTTCTTAACTAGGGTTAGTGTCTCACCGATAGACCGCGTCGCTGTTCAATTGTCAGCATCAAAAAATGCCACTGCGATACAAGCGACGGGGAACCGCTCGGCCGACGACGACCCCTGTTTGTGAAAGGGGCATCCGGGGACAGATATCGTGTAGCTCAAATCGGACTCATACATATAGAAAATCTACTGTAGTCGAATTCGTTCGTTTGCTTTTTGCCGATACGGATGATCAGAAGTAGAAACGGCAGATAAGGAAAAAAGACGGACTGAAGACAAAACATATTAGTAATATTATTCCGAGTAAAATGAGACCAAACACAGTACAACTCGGTTTATATTTGTACTTATTAAAACGTTTACATATTACACGTTCGTACATATGTACATAGTCGTTGCTGTAACAAACGCAAGCCGGCGCATGTCAATGGACGCTAGAGCTGGCGGCCGCTGACGTCACCGAGCAGAATTTGCACGAGGGGAGGCGCGAAGCGCGTTTCTTTCCGGACGGCACCGGACGGACACGGACGGACAAGGGATATAGCATTTTGAGTAGAGGAGCAGAGCAGATGCAAGGAAAATCAGAGTTAAACCGAATAGTAGTTGTTTTCTCGAAAATCACCTTACATTACTTATAAAATTATCAACTTTTCACCACGTTACGTTAGTATTCAAAGGAATTACGCTGCGATATCAGGCGTGACAGTTGCCGAATGCGAGGGGGAATCCCGCCTAGTGGTGGGGTTTAAGCGTCAAAATTTATCTGGGAGATCTCAGGAAAAATTCATCGGGCCTCCACTGTATCGCCTCCGCGAACTCTTAAAACTTGGCAACTAATAAATGTTAATAACAATTTATGCAGGATCGGAAAAATTTCACACTCAGGTGAGGAGTTCTGAATCGTAACCATTGGATCCTGAAGCCGGCCAAGTACATTTACTAATAGACATTTCGCATATATATTAATGTTTTTCTTGTACAAATACATTGTAAGAAGAAAAACATAAAAATGCACGTAAAGAATACGTCGAAAATATGACAATCGTCAAGAATACGACAATCGCATGGCGGAGGGGTGTCCCTATGTCTAGTGATCTTGAGAGTATTGAATTCGTGCGCAGATACCGAAAGTGTAAATGTAAGTGGGTACGTGTTCCCGGAACGCAGCAGTGGGAAGGTTTGAATCGGTCCGGTTAACATTAAATGCGCTTGAACATTACATGAAATATAATTCGGCGCATGCACCGCATTCGTTTTATGCGGGGGGCTACAGAACATGGGTCAAAAAAAGAAGCTGGCTTTAATTTCTAATTGAATATAACTAAACCTAAATATTATGTTAACTTATATCTAGGAAAAAGAAAAATAAAGGATAAAATACAGAGAGATTATGCTGCACACAAAAAGAAGAAAAAGAAAGAAACGACAAAATAATAATAATAAACTAAAGGAAAAAATAATAAAGAGAGCAGTACTGAGAAAAAAGACGTTATGCCGTTGTGCAACCGATAATATTAGCGGAACTACAAATATTTTAGGATATAACAAGCGCCATTACTACATATTCTCCTTGTTTTAGCAGTTTTCTTAGCATCTATATTTGTTTATTGTACCCCATCTCATAGCATTGAATATTGCATAATATACTTATCTTATAAAGGATGCATGAAAATTCGTTCTACAAATTAATTTTAACACGCCAGAATCGGCCAGAATTCTTGATTTTTTAACGGACATCCCTTTTTTAGAAATGAGCAAAAACGAAAGTTTTTAATTTACAACCTACTGCCCCTTGCCCTTCTAGATTGAAAGTTAAAACGTGATGAAAATGGGTATTTTTTAATGAGCTATCAAATGACGTTTTCGATTTATAATTGTTTTGGGAACACTTTTGACCCCATCATCCAACTACACCCTTCGAATAAAATACTTTATCAGATTATCGGATAGGTTAGGAACGAAAAAGCATTTTAATACCGCTGGCTTATGTCAAAGGAAACACGCATACGATCGTGCCGGAGAAGAGTCAGAGCCATAGCTCATTCTTTGACTCCGTTCGATACATTGTAGTAGACGACTCGCTGACTGACAGCACGCATCTGAACTTTCCCCCACCACGATCGTCACGGCAGTGGTTCTTCGCAATTCTTCGTAACTTGGTGTAAAAACTGGAATCAGTGAGTTCGTTGCGTTGCCTTGAGTTTGCTGATTCGGCCGCTCTATACGCCGAGAGGGCGTCCCAGTACGGCTCAATTTTCGTGCGACACAAAGTCCCATAAGGCTAGCGGTCTTTAAGTATATCTCGTCGGTGTTGCAAGTATGCTTTTATCACTTACATTCGTAGCACCGCCAGAACTAGTCGATACTTTATTTGTAGTTTGAACTTCCGCCGTCGTCAGATGAGTGCGCTTAAACACTCTTCATTGTGGGCAAACCCATCGGTTTAGTTCATGGCATATGCCCTGTCACAGAATTATGGGTTTATCCTTGTTCAAAATTTTAATTTTACATTGTAACTATACGCACATATATGCCGGCATTCCTTAGCATTTTTTTTAACTTGTCGTTAGATAAGCTAAGTATATATGTACAGGAATACTCAGTAAGATACTGATATTTTGGAATTTGTTTATGTATCATATACACGATTATTATTCGTTCCTGTTTTCATATCCCATTTTTATGAAGTGTACAATCTAATGTTTGCAAAATTTTTCAAATTGAAACTGAAAGAACATATTATTTTGGCATTACAATTTATTACTGTAGCAAAATTATTCAAGATAATTTTTTTTCACGAATTTACATCAGGGGAATATCGGAGTAATTACAAAAAGTCCATGTTACTGCTGCGTGATTTTTTTGTACCTTTCATGTAGTAAAGTCTTTTTTATCCTTTTTGTTAGTTGCTCGTTCCTATACAAGACTGTAGCATAAACATTTTTTCATTTGTCATTGCGTGTGGCCGACAAATAATTTAGGTGCTTGTATCAATTCTTCGCAAAGTTATTCTTTTGCCATTTTTTTACGAATTCTATTAAGCCAAACACGGCTTTGGTCCAACTTCACGGTAGACTTCTTGTGTCAACCGTTGCCAGATATATGTAGAGTAGTCGCAACAAGAGGAGGTATGTTTTCACTACATTTGCGAACACGCGATTCTGTTGCGACTCAGCGAATACGGGCTTGCCTGTCAAATGTATAAGCGTTAACGTATTATTTTTCTGTGGAGTGCGTACCACCGACTTACGAAATTGTGCAATGTTATTTTTAGTGCCAGTATCGATGATATTCAAATCAATTGTACAAACTGCGACGGGTTTTTCAATTGAAACGTAAGTGGAAATCTTATTACCCGATAGTCGTGTATAACGTGCACCCTTGTATTTTCTTTTTCATTTTCGAATCGCCAACTTACGGCGGCATACCTACTGTAAGAGCGTTATCTATTTCGCATTAATTAACTAACAATATCCAAAATATTGTATTGCTACTACTTTTATGGATTTTATACAGAGATATGTTTTATTCGTCATATCAACGTTACCATTCTTTCTTGAACGCGTTGATTGACATACATAATATAAAACGATCATTTGTTATCCCGTTTTTACTGTCTAACTCGTTCAATGAAAGTTTGCAGATAACAGGTCACAAATTTATTTATGTTTGTCACAACAGGGTGCATAAGCATGGCATGCATATGACTACATTTTATTAGTAATAGTGTTTGCTTTATTGTATGAATTTGTTGACATGTTCTTTTGATGTGTTGCCTGATTAAAAAGTTCTTTTTAGTGTGGAAAGTAATAACAATATTTAACACACATTCTTGTCTTAGTACATTGAAAATATGAAGTCCATTAATTAATAATTTTATACAATATCTTTTATCTGTGTACTCTTCTTCTTATTCTTTGTATTTTATAATGTTTCTACATTGCTTAAGTTTTCATAGAAGCATTTAAATAAGTAGAAAATCTAAAGTAAATGAGATTAATTAAATTGTTAAGACAGATTTTATTTTAAGTGTTGAATCAATGTATACTATAAACAGATGAACAGAGAATGACCTATAAGAGTGCCATATAGAAATATGATGAAAGATGCCAATTCTTAAGGACCAAGGCATCTGTTGAAGTGGCTAGGTTCAAGAGGCCTGCTGAAGCACAATGAGAGTCATTGTATCTATCATATTGGCTTTACTACTATATGGCATAAACTCAGCACACATCAATGCCAGTAGAACATGTGCAAGTAGAAAGAAAAATATTGGGAATATATCTTTGAAACAGAAATTAGGAGGTGTACCTGAGGATAGTTCCAACATTAATAATGTAATTCATGGCTTTGTAAGTTAATCTTTCTAGTAAATTGGAATTTATATCATATTTATGCCTATAAATTTACAAAGAGAATAAAACCAGGATTCTTGAAATATTTTACAATAATAAGGCATTAAATATGTTTACATATAAAGATTTAATCAAAGTTATGGTATGATATTTATGTATGTTTGAAAATGCATTATGTTTATGTATATATGTTTGATTTGTTGTAGGCTGATGATGAAATAAAATTTGAGACATGTACCAATTTTTGTCATGCATTATGGCAGGAGGATAAGACTCCAAATGGTACAGAAATCACAATTCTTTCACAAGGTGATTTTTGATTAATTTTGTGTTACATGTATTCCATTTGCTACATGGTGTTCTTAACTTTGAATTTCTCTTTGTTGCATATTTAGGCTGTTGGAAACAATCAGGGGAGCAAAAGTGTGAAAATACAGAATGCATTGCATTACAACGTTCTACAAAAGCTTTAAATAATACTAAATTTTGCTGCTGCCATGGAAATAATTGTAATTTAAATATTACAAGTAGTAATGCTCCTTATTCAGATAACCAAATTTTAAGTGCAGCACCAGCACGAAAAACTCAACCAAGTAAGGTTCATTACAAAAAGTGTGTAATTCCTGTGGTTTCATTATTTTAATCCGCAAATATTTGTAGCCACTGAATATCTAGAGCAATCTGACTCAGAAAGATGGATTCTTATCATTGTCAGTACATTAGCTTGCACATTGCTAATAATATGTATGGTTGTCATGATGATATATCGAACGTATCAAACCAATATCCTGGGAAGATTGGGAAAACCTTTGTCTTACACAGATCAACTTATCGACAGCACAACTTTAAGGACGGGTACTTACACAGTTGATCACTTGAAGCTTACTGCAATCGTGGGTGAGTTTATTTTAATATGAACAGAAACAGTGTTCATTAA
Source organism: Anoplius nigerrimus (assembly GCA_914767735.1). NCBI lineage: Eukaryota > Metazoa > Arthropoda > Insecta > Hymenoptera > Pompilidae > Anoplius > Anoplius nigerrimus. The sequence continues at coordinate 14,454,579 of OU612084.1, forward strand.
AAGTTTTTGATAAAGTTCAGGGCATACAATTCTTTGTGTATAATTTTATTATAGGGCAAGGAAGGTACGGTTCAGTATGGCAAGGTAGCATGGGAGACCAAGATGTTGCGGTGAAAATTTTTCCGTCGCATTACCGCAATTATTTCCAAAATGAGAGGGATACTTATTGTTTACCATTCATGGAACATTCATCATTACTTAACTACTATGGTTAATATTTTATATGTGGCATCTGCCTTCTTCTTCTATAAATTATATAGATAATGTAATAGTTGTGTATAATGTAGTAGTTAATAGAGTTATTATTATGTATTATAGGTGTTGACGAAAGGGTAAACATAGAAGGTAATGTTGAGTACCTTCTAGTACTCAGTTTTGCACCAGGTGGTACATTAACTGATTTCTTGCGAGTACACACTGTTGATTGGTCTACCTTCTGCAAAATGGGGCTGTCTGTTGTCAAAGGATTAGCTTACTTGCATACTGATGTACGCAAAGGAGGTAAATATTGTGGGATACGGTATACTCTAACACAAACAAAAAAATACAATCTTACATTTTGCTTTCATGATACTTTTACAGACAAATTTAAGCCATGCATTGCACATAGAGACATAAATTCGAGAAACATTTTAATCAAAGCTGATGGTGCTTGTTGCATATGCGATTTGGGACTTGCAGTTCAAATTTCGGGATCTAAATATTATTCAAATGGAGAAGAGCAACATGCTGAAGTGAAATCGATTAATGATGTACGAGCTTTGCCAATTTTATTATTTGTAAGATAGTTATCGATTATGCGTAGTTTAATATGGTGCACTCCATGTTTGTAATTACAGGTCGGCACATTGAGATACATGGCGCCGGAAGTATTGGAAGGAGCTGTGAATTTGAGAGATTGCGAAAGTTCATTGAAGCAAATAGACGTGTATGCAATGGGATTAGTACTGTGGGAACTTGTTTCTCGGTGTTCCGATATTTACATGCCGGGAACGGAAATACCACCGTACCGACAACCATACGAAAAAGAAATTGGTTTGTTTGATTGACGTATTTCACTATAAGTAAGAATGCAAATGTTAAGAATCGGGAGAGGTAATAGTGTTCTTTCACAAGGTCAAAATATTCTCGGAGGTGAGAAGTATATTTTGCCAATTTGTATTTGAATGAGACCAACCTCTAAAATTTGTTTTTCTGTGTAAAAATATCATTTTATATTAGTGCCAATAAAACGTTTCTATCATTAGGTCTTCACCCAACCTTTGAACAGATGCAAGTTTTAGTATCTCGAAACAAAGCAAGACCGTTATTGGAAGGAAATTTGGTTGATAAGTCTGGGGTGCGATTAATCAGAGAGACTATGGAAGATTGCTGGGATGCTGATGCAGAAGCCCGATTGACAGCTTTGTGCATAGAGGAACGTTTGTCTGAATTACAATCTCATCGAGGTATGACACGTGTGAATTTATACTACTATATTTTTTCAATGTTAATAATATTTGGGGCGATTTACAAGGATAGTTAACTATTACTTTTTAGTAACCATGTACTTTACCGATGGCAGTCCCATGATAAATTCACACTGCGCGTTAGTGCCTTCAACTACAAATAGTCTTTATAGCGAATCTTCTCACCACGATAACGTTCACGTTGTTCAATTGGCATTACATATGATGCAAGACGGTTCTGGCAACGATGGAAGCATAACTGATAATCTAATTACGTTGTCGCCTTCTGACAGCGTTTTTCATGAACACAGTTGTAAGTAACTAATGTGCATCCAAATATTGTACGTGTTCATAATTTTCAGTGCAGAAATGTTATTACACGTTTTTATTTTATATGTCTATTACAGTCAAAAATTCTAATGAAGTAGCTATGTACAACCACACTCAAACGCTACAACCATATCAAGGTAGAAATCCTTGTATGGAACGAAATTTGATGCTACAGTCTGATTCATTAGAAGAATTAGGTTGTCATGGAAACATTCTTGTTGATAAATCTTTGAAACATGCATACAACGATCAATATAAGGCTAGTACTGAGATTCAAGGTCTCGTCTCTCACGATTACTTAAGCCAACACACAACGCAGTTAGCACAACTCAGACCAGCTACCCCCATACCATATGTACAGAATGTTATTTCTGATGATGGAGCGCCGTCGTACAGTAAGAAAAAGCAGACGAATGTACATGATACTTATATACAAGAAAGCCCAAAAAAGAAAATATTTGCCGGCTGGCCCAATATAAAGAAGCTGTTGGTTAATAAGAAGATGTATCCGTACAGTAAATACCAAATAGATAGGGAAGATTCTAAGTCAAACTTATTATCAAAGCAAAATGTACAAATTAAAGCTGTTGAAACCAATGTTACAATCTCTTCCGGAGGAAAATATGTAAATGGTATTATTAGTACGACTTTGACGTCGACTCCGCCAGTAGGGAAGAATGAAAAAAATGTGCAGGCAGAAAGGCAAAAATATGATGATGACGGTCTAGTTAGCACTCGCCCGTCTACGTTACCGCTTGTCAATTTGCGAAATAAAAAGAGCGAGAATAATCTCAGTCGACAAGAAAGCATCGACAAATTCAATGAAGTTTTTAACGTTGGTTCCAATGTAAATGTACTGAAGGATCCTCACATGAGGATAAAAACACCTGGCGACTTGCCACCTTCTGTAAGAAAAGTACGCGGTCGCGCACAATCAACAGCACGGTTTTCTTTGTACGATGACCGGATGATGTGCAACATTCTGAGTGAAGAGGATGATCGAAACGATAAAGCCGTTTGGAACTCCGTACCGTTCGGCATGGATCTCGGCGATAGTGATGGAAAAGTTTCACCGACAAAACTGAGTACCAAAAATGTTACATGCTTTTAATCAGGTGTACTGTCAATGTGTCTGTCAAGCGTCCCTCTGTGTGAATAAGTGATACGGCAAGCTGCAACATAACTTGAGTTCACATAAATGTACAGAAATTCTTTATAAAAGTACGTAAGGTTTTATACTCAAACAAGAATATTAATTAAAATATACGTTATAAAATGTAGATGCGATAGCAATCAGGAAAGAAGCACTCGGAAGTAATTTTTTGTTTATTTTTATTATTTTTCATTTTTCTAGAAACTGTATACAGAGTGCGGCAAGAATCGTAACGCAAACATGAATATAATAAGATTGCGTTAAGAGATGGGTTGAGAACAGGATTTTGGAGAAATTACTAATTTTATATGATATACGCACAGTTTTCAGAAAATTGCGATAAAAAGGAAAACTGACTGACTACTCGAAAAAGTGCATTAAAAATGTAAAAGAAATTTTTGTAACAAACCATGTCATAGAAAGGGAAGCGACGAGACGGAAGAAACTTTAAGGACTACTTGTAAAAATCGGACTATGTTCATCGGTTTTCTTAAAGCAGTCTTGTCGATAAAAAATACCAGGCGCGATATGTTTTTGCAACATGGAATGTGCGGGCAAAAGTTGTCATTGTTTTCGTGTACGTTTGCATCGTGTACATTAAATATGCATTGCATACTTTGGATAAACTGAATTTTGCCACAAAATAACTTATAACTCTTTGACTTGCTTCTTCGAGTATAATTATCGTGTCCACTATTGCAATGTGATCTTTTGGCGCACTTTGTAATTATGCATAGAATATAATTTTACAACTGTGTATGTAAATGTTCTCGCTTTCATTCAAACGCTGAATTTCATGTCCACATATTATGTAATACTTTAGTGTATATTTTTTTTTAATTTAAGAAAGAACCATACTGATCATTGCTATCGAATATTATAGAATTGAACAAGAGTTATCATGCGCTTTTTGCTATGTGCATAAAATATATCTAGTACTTTGTTTCTAGAAATTCCATTTATATACTTCAAATATTTAAAAGTAGCAAGTTAGATGCGCTAACTATAATTAACGTTGGCATTTACCTCTTGCTCCAGATTGATGCATGAAGGATACAATATATAATATTTTCAGACATTATTTGCTCTATGTTTTTTTCTATAAAACATTAAGCTGATGTAAATCTTGCACAGTTGTAGCAAGCCATGATCAGAGTTAAAACTTATTTTCTTGCCATGTAATTTGATATGAGTATAGAGTATTCAAAAATATCATATCATGTGTAGAAAATTGTATCATTTCTATTTCACAGATGTCATGTTAATATTCACACATAGTATAGTGTTCCGGTGACATTCTTTGTTCTAATTGGCTATAAGTACTAAATTATTTTGAATGAATGGATTACCAGATATTTTAGCTATTAATATGCCGTACTATATGAATGCAACTTAATTTTTGAAATGGATAGTTATTCTCAAAGGTATAATTATAGGATTATCGTATAAGTGACATTAAAGGATAGATTAAAGCACAAGGTGTAGCGCATTGTATGACATTGAAACTGTATTCCAGACCACTTAAAATCAATGTAAATATTTGTAGTATAAAATGATGTGTGACTGTATGTTTGATGGAGCTTTATTATGTTATATTCTACTTAAAAAGAATTATGCTTTACTCTCACCTCAGATTTGTAACAATTATGTTCATATTTACACAAATATATCGCAATATACGTATAATTATCACAATTAAAACAATGATGAATAGTTATATGATTCATAATAAACTAAATCTTTCTCGATAATTGGGTGTATACTTAATTTCAAATTGTTTCTTCGTGCGACAGATGTAATACCTTGTTTAAAGTGTTCGCCTCCGTGCTTACGAATATCTACTACATGTTCACCAGATGGTTCAGCTCATACATGTATGTATATGCATATGTGTTTGGGTGTGTGCGTGTATATATATGTAGCTGTGTCCGAACCTTACCTCGTCTGCTGCCTCCTAACTTAAGCGCGTGTACCAAACTATCAAATAATATACACTTTTTAACAGCATACTATTTACTTTCCTGTGAAAATATTAAACGCATCATGAGTTGTGTAAGCTTTCTAAATCATTCCATGAGGTTGAAGCAACTGTCGAAAGTATATCCGGCTATTTATGGGGTACGTTTTGTTGACTTTTATTATTTTATAGGTTATATAAGTTCTCCTTTCGGTACTCATTTTAAAATTACAGCGCTTTGTGCGACGATGGTATTCAAAGGAAAAATTTTTTGAGCACAAGCCTATAGACAAACTTAGAAATATTGGTATATCAGCTCATATTGACTCTGGGAAAACTACTCTAACAGAACGAATACTGTACTACACAGGAAGGATTGAACAAATGCATGAGGTATGTTAATCGTTATTAAAGGAATATATACTTATGTAATTTTATTTCATAATGTGTATCAAATTAATATGTAATTGTAAACCTTGCATGTCATGTTATTTTTTATAACATGTATCAAAACATTGAACTTTGAGCATATTTATGATGGTGAATTGATTATACAGTTTAACATGACTGTTTTGTCACTTCTATTTTATACTCTTATTGTCATATTATATTGAATATAAATGAAAAAAAAGTACAATAAACAATTTTATTGTACCATCACAGACTCTTTGTTAAGATATTTTTCTTCATACACATGTTTATACTAATAAGTTTTATTGGCTTGGGAATGGTTTAAATAAATTAATTTGGATAATTGTACTATATACATGTTGCTTAAATGTGTGTAAATATTCACAATGAAACATGATAAAGTTTGCCCACAACCACATTTACATTAAATACTGTTTTGCTTTATAAGGTTAAAGGAAAAGATAATGTTGGTGCCACAATGGATAGTATGGAACTTGAAAGACAAAGAGGGATTACTATTCAGTCTGCAGCAACATACACACTATGGAAAGACTACAATATAAATATTATTGATACTCCAGGACATGTTGATTTCACAGTAGAAGTTGAAAGAGCATTGCGTGTTTTGGATGGAGCAGTACTTGTCTTGTGTGCTGTGGGTGGAATTCAATCACAGAGTTACACTGTCAATCGGCAAATGGAAAGGTATAATGTCCCGTGTGTGACATTCATCAATAAATTGGACAGGATGTCTGCAAATCCATATAGAGTACTAGACCAATTGAGGAAAAAATTAAAACATAATGCTGCATTTACTCAATTGCCTATTGGCACAGAAAGTAACTTCAGAGGGATCATAGATTTAATTTCCCAGAAGTCATTACATTTTGAGGGGGATTATGGAGAAGTTGTTAGAGAAGATGAAATTCCAAAAGATATGAGAGCAGGTACATTTGAAAATACAGTAATTGCTGCTTGATATTTGTTGAAGCTATGTAACAACATTATAGAAAATATTTGTATATAGAATCAGAGGAAAGAAGGGCAGAGCTGATTGAACATGTTTGTAATGTGGATGAAACATTGGGGGATATTTATTTGTCTGAACAGACGCCTACTGAAAAAGAAATTGAAAGTGCTATACGACGAGCATGCCTGAAGCGGAAATTCACTCCAGTGTTTGTGGGTAGTGCATTAAAAAATAAAGGTGTGCAACCATTATTGGATGGTGTCCTAAAGTACTTGCCTAATCCAGGAGAAGTGGAGAATGTAGCTTTTCTCAATTCAGACAAGTATGATTGTATTTTAACCATAGCTACAAATGCAAAATTTTCTTCGTTTTTTTCCTACTAATAAAATTGCTCAAATTATATTATTATTATCTGATTTTGTTTCTGTTAGGGAGGACAATGAACCACAACAAATAATTTTAGATCCTGCTAGAGATAATAGTAAACCGTTTGTAGCCTTAGCATTTAAGTTGGAACTTGGAAAATTCGGACAATTAACTTACTTCCGTTGCTATCAAGGGATGCTAAAGAAAGGAGACTCGATATTTAATACCAGGACAACTAAAAAGGTTCGTGTTACATCATTATTTTCATCATGGGATTGATTTATCTGCAAAAGCACTCTTGGTGAGTTTATGTGTAATTTTAGTTACGAGTGCCACGATTGGTCCGGCTCCATGCGAATGAAATGGAAGATGTCCCTGATGTTTATGCGGGAGATATTTTTGCAATCTTTGGCGTAGACTGCGCATCTGGTGATACGTTCGTAAACAACAGTAAACTGCAGCTGTCGTTGGAGTCAATGTTTGTACCAGATCCAGTCATAACAATGTCGGTGCAACCGAAAAATGCCAAAGATCGTGATAATTTTGCAAAAGCCATAGCACGTTTTACGAAGGAAGATCCTACATTCCGGTTTAGCTACGACTCTGATAATAAGGTTAATATTAGCATATGTTATTAAATATTTTATAGTGTGTAATCCATGCACTTTTAGATACGATTTACTCTTGCGACAGGAATCCATTGTCTCTGGAATGGGTGAATTACATTTGGAGATTTACGCTCAGAGACTGGAACGTGAATATAATTGCCCAGTAATTCTTGGTAAACCAAAAGTTGCGTTCCGTGAAACATTAGTCAAACCTGTTGAATTTGACTACCTACATAAAAAGCAGTCTGGCGGGGCTGGACAATATGCACGTGTCATTGGTGTTATAGAGGTAACATGTTCAGTTACGATTTACAGGCATATTATGCTGGTATTATTAAAATTTCTAATCTGAAGCAATTGTTTTTTCCTTCGCTAGCCATTACCGGCGCGGCAAAACACACAACTTCTATTTACGGACGAAACCACAGGAACTTGCGTTCCTAAACAATTTGTACCTGGCGTTGAAAAAGGCTTTAAAGCAGCATGTGAAATTGGAGGATTAGCTGGCTTTAGAGTATCTGGTGTTAAGTTCCGACTACTAGACGGAGATAATCATTGCGTTGATTCTTCGGAGTTGGCATTCTATTTAGCAACCCACGGTGCCATGAGAAACGCGTTTGCAGATGGAGTGTGGCGAATTATGGAGCCCATAATGGATGTTGAAATAACTGTGCCAGTAGAATTCCAAGTAAAAATTGTTTCCTTATTATAGCATCAACTTGTGTATGTTTGATCCTGTGCAACATTTTATTTATGTTCGTTATTCTGCAGGGTACGGTCATGGGTCAGCTTACTAAAAGGAGAGGTATACTGCATGGAACAGATCAGTCTGATGATTGGGTCGTAATTCGTGCATCTGTACCATTATATGAGATGTTTGGATACAGTGGAGATCTACGATCAATGACGCAAGGCAAAGGTGAATTTACGATGGAATTCTTGCAATACAGTCCATGTGTTGAACAGTTACAAGATCAATTGGTACAAGAGTACCAAGAATCGATAGAAAAGAAAAGAATGCAGAAAAAACATTAATGTAGTATACATTATAGTTTTCCAATGACGCTAGTGTTTGTGATTATTATTGAACAGAAACAGGTTATGAACGATCATGGTGTAAAATTTAATAGTTAATATATCGTTAATCTATTTATTAATTTCATCATGCAAAAACCAATCTGCATTTACCCATAATTAAATATTCACTTTATGTACGAAAAAGGTTCCAATAACCTAAGATAACTAAAACTACAATGCAGCATTACGTGTATTGTAGTATTAAAGACGAACGAAAGCACTTTTTTTATCTACCATATTGTTGCCAAAGAGAAATCACTTTGATAACAATTTGATTTTATATATTCGATACCAGCGAATTCGTTCACCATATTTTGTTCTTGGAACAAAAAAGTTTTGCTACACATAAAATCCATCTAAATAATTTATTTACAAGTACAATTAAAAAAACAATTAAAATTAGCAGAACATTTATACGAATATTGCATAAGCGTGCCAGAACAAATTGTTTAATAAGTATTCGGAATGCGTAACTTTAATGTGTAACTGTAAATGTGACAAGCGTTTGTTATTATAGTGATTATAATATTAGAGCAATAAACAATACACTCATAGCAGCTGAGCTGCGAGTGTTAATAAAAGCTTGTATTATAGAAAACGGATCTGTAACATAAGACATCCGCAATATATTGCAATTTGTACAGTACAGAGGTGTTGAACTAGTTTCCATTACCCGCACCCTCCTACGGTACATTAACCTTCACTCTCCATTATTCCACACCGCAATCGAAGGCTAACGCATAATTGATATTTAAGTACTAGCAGAGCAACTGCTTTGTAGAATCATTAAGGAACGATAATGATCCGTAACAACCGATTTTCTTGCAACGGCCGCGGCGGCAATGGCCACGTTCGAAATTGCCGCGCGTCGAACGACCAATAGGCGTGGGCGGCGAGTGCGCAAGTAGAAAGGATATTTATCCAGCATTGCCTCACTCCGAGCCGTGCCGATCAGTAGCACACTGGCGTTGGTTGTGTAGTGTAAGTTGGCTCTGTGCTCTTTTGTGGATTTTCTTGTCGTTCGCCGTGGATGTGTGTGTCCCCGAGTGCGGGGCGTTTGCGCCAGCAAAAGAGAAGGAATTCATAGTCGTGCTTCCGCGTGTGTGTCCCGAAAATGTAACATGGCGATGGTCGCGTCAAACATGAGCGGCCACATACAGAAACAGCTCACAAGGAGTCTCGAGCGGATATTGGAGGAGGCTCACTTGAGTGGCGAGCTAAAGCTTAGCGGCCGAAAACTGAAAGACTTTCCGAAAGTAGGAAAAACTGGCTCGGCCAAGTACAATCTCCAGGACACCGTCATTGCCGGTAAGTCTCTTCCCCTCGGCCACTGCTCTCTTCGTCGTTTCTCTTCGACGGGCTATCAAGCTCGTTTCTCGTTTGTTTATACTCTCGGCGTACCCCGACGATTTCCTCGGATCGACGTTTGTCGTGCACGCTGCGCGAGAGCTCTGCCAAATTTGAGTGACATGTGTGACATCCTGTGCTAAAATAGTCGGGGGGGCAGTAACGATTAGGTGGAGTAGCATACCTATGCCAGCCGCGGTCAGATTTGTCATAGCTCGATCGGAGTATCTGGAAATCATTTGGGGGGATGCGTATCGAGGTATCAAATTTTTCATCTCGTAAAATTAGCTGTCCTTCGTGGACTCGTGCTCACCGTCGTTCCGTGAAACGTGCCGAGCAAGGGCGAAATATAGACCCTCGATGCAGGATGCACCTGCCCTGCAGAAAATTTGAATCTCCACTTTTTTTAGCGTGAGCGGAAATGAACTTGATTTTAGCTGATTTAATACGTTCCGTTGCGAGGCGATACGACTGGACATACAATCTTTCAAATTTTGTTTACATTTGATGAAAGGAACATTTCGAATTTTATAGGTTAATGGACAAGGACCACGTTTTATTGTAATTTTTATGTCATTTGCTCATTTGCGTTTAGTACATGTCGGAAGTCAAATATATAAAACATTTCCTGTAAAATATTATCGCATATTTTACATATCGCGAACGGAAATGAAAGGAAGCAGAGTCATATTATAACGGTGTGCTAGAATATTTTAAATATTATTCTATTGCGGTCGAGAATAAAAATTCATAATCGAGACAAAATGTATTATGTATACTGGCACGCAACAGTACATTTATTGTAGGTACCATAATCGTTTAACGATCTGCAACTGTTATGCAATTCTTGCACATTTCTGGTTTTATACATAGGCTCTCGCTCTCATTAATTTCAGAAGGCCCATTAAGTCATGTTCACTTCAGTTTGGAATGGGGTATTTGATATAGTTGAGTAATAAAGCGTCTTGCTTTAAAATAGTAGCCGTTGTTGCATCTGCTCTTCATTTCTAAGAAATAAGATTGTACACATGACAAATATATATTTTACTATCCGACAATAAATATTTCAGATCATTTTCGTGCATTGCAACGAAATGTTTAACAATTAGTTCTTTTGATACATCTAATAGTATTATTTCACCACCAGTATACCAGACAATGTTTTGAAATTAATGTAATCTCATGATCATTTGAACTGCCATTTGAAAACGTATAGTACGACTGGTTTTTCTGTTGACGACTTACCGGTATTTATGATTTTATCATCACCGTGATGTAACATGTAAGGTTCATTTCTTAAACTTTCTCTGATTCCTCTCGTGTATCAGCACATCAATGAACAGTAAAAATATGATCTAGCTTTCTGTTATATTTTTTGCAAAGCCCGAAAAGAAATAAAACTTTCTAACGTACAACCTTTTTTTTACTTTTATCCACATTCAATCGTACACAAAGTCGGACTTGTATTACTAAAATGCATGTGAACATGAGACGCACGTGACGTGTACACTTGCGTCAACCGATCAGCGTCTTTCTATAGAGTGTCTGGAAATCGCTACATCCATCGATACCTTGTATATAAGTATTACAAAATTAATAGTGCAATATGCATTTTTTCGCCCACCCTATTTTAAATACTTTGCTTTGTCCAGCTTATTCTTCTAACACAGAAGATTAGTTTCATGCCTGAAGTTTTGGAGTTTCATCTTAAAATTTTGTCGGATATGATTTATCCATTGAAATTACGAAAGAAAAAGTAACACTCATCTGTTTTATTAGCTGTTTGAGTGATTTGAAACTCGTACTGCAGAAGGATGGGCTTGTAAATAGAAAATTAATTGTTTCTAAACTAATTAAATGATTAATTAACATCAATATTGCGTGAATGGACCGTATTTATGTCTTGTACACAGTACGTGTTACGTTCACGAAAGTTCACTCGGCATTAATAATTACATTCCTTCTGTTCGGAGCATGAGCATTCTTTGCTCTTTCTCAAGCTTACCGTGTAATTCATGCCGTTTAATTAACGGTGTACAACACCTGTATCAATTTCGTGTGAACATATGGCTGCTTCATAGGATTGTCGATTATATCATAAGGATTAACGATTACTCGTAACTTCGAACAAAATGTTCAATTTCATTATGCATAATGAGAACAGTTGTTTGCATAACGTGATTTACTCAAGTTGGTTACCATTCATTTAGTTTAAGAGATAGATATTTTAATCTTCTTTCCACTTTTATCTTGTACACAATATATTCGAATACCCACTGAACTCAAGACTGTTATATTAAACTTCTACACTGTTCTTTTAACATTAAGTTTCTATTACCACATACGTTTTATTTTATTTAAATACTGATAATTTCTATCACCTTATCAAACACCTCATGTGCAACGTATGTCTCCAATGTGATACGATTTATACTTATCCGGCAGCAGGGTTACGTTATCGTGGTTTACCCACTATTTCCTCTTACTCAGATAACTCTATGTTTAACTCGAAGAATTGTAGGAACAAGTGCAGTTTATATCAAGGGCGTCGCATGCGCTATTGCCAATATACCCGTTTGACTCGATTTAAAAATCGTAGAGTTTACGTTTTGCTCAATTTGCATTTCACGCCTCGTATCCTTATGCATTTACTTCAATGAGATTCCTGCTGGATGCCATATTTAGAGTGAACGGTATTAAAAATTGGAAAACAGAAGTTGACTAACCCACTCAAGCCCATTTTTTATTGCTTTCTTTTGCTGGACCGTTTAATGCTAGACTGCAGATTGAGAGCATTTTGTTCAAACCCAATAATCAATTCTCTATGTTCTCTATGCCGTAGGCAATATTTAACCCACGGCAACCATATAATAGCAGATGTCTCAAACTTGGGTGCATCTGCTACAGCACATTTCATTTTTGTCGGTTCGTATACGGAATTAAACGATACAATCACATTAACACTTACAATGAAGCAGCGACAATTATTTAACTTGTCTTGAGGTAATTTTAATATAAAGAAATATGCCTGCATTACTGTACGGCATGTAATCGGTTTAAACATGTTTGGGCAGAGCTCTCGTTCCTAAAAATAGTATGACAAGCCGTGCTATTATATTACCAGACGTTTTATAGCTGTACACGTCTGGAGTATTAGATTAAAAACAGTAATGTTAGTGCGGTCGTGCACATACATTACACCTTACTGAATTTTTGATAAGAGGCGTAAAACGTTTCTCAGTCGCGCTTTCTACCACTCGGTCTGAGTTTGTTGGATCATAAAATATAGCGTTCGTATGATATCAAAGTTTGCAAGAGATGGAACAGATAGCTTGGTACAACTAGTCTCCAGCAAACGTGACCCTCGCTAATTACAAATATTTTTTACTTCTTCTAGCTACACGGCATTGTGTAGACACTTTATTGGTATTTGCTTTCTGTTTCCAATCTGTCTTCCTTACACTTAACCTGTCTACATCAATGTGCAGCTTTTAACGATTCAACTGAATGACCCAGATTTTCATCGGACTGCTTTGAGCCCATTGTAAACTTCAGGTCTGATACCGAGTCCTATTCGGCAATATTCTGCCACTCGAGAACAGTGTGCACCAAAAAAATTTCAATTTTTTCTTCAAGAGCACTATCTCACTTCAAATTGAGGCGACCTTAAATTAGAATAGTTGCTATGCTGGTACCAGTTGGACTTTAACAGAAATTGACCTCCCTCGCAAAAAGTCTATAAGTATAGCATAGGCCTTTATACTCCGTTAATGTGAATTATGCTGCGTAACGAGTTCATTTAGGTTGTCGCAAAAAGAGGAGAGTACCTTCATTACTTTCCATAGGAGAAAGATTGGCCGCGCTGATAAGATAACAAGAGATTTTTCTGTTCGTCATTGTCTCCTCAGTGAAATTACTGTCTCCCCAGTCTTTACGTCCTCATACGAGTATTGACAGCAGAGGGGGGTTTGTAACTTCATTAACGAACCCCCCAGGTCAGTTCGCCAGATCTCAGGCACCAGACGGAAGACTATGTATACAGAACGTCTGCGATTGATCGACATGAGGGCCCATCTGCGATGAAGACAAATGATCATTTCACTCGCATAAATGCTGTCAGTGATCCGTTGCACGTTTCCGACCACTCTCTATATTTTATTTTCCACAAATAATTCCTTTACAAATCCACAAATAATTCCTTTACAAATCCGTCAGTTCTCAGTTCAGAATGCTTACCTTTCATTCGATTCACGTTGTCAGCAAAACGTCGCATGCTCAGTACACCGACTGGCGCATACGCCGATTGAACGCAAGCTGTACTTTACTCGGATGGCCAATAAATTTTGGAGCGCTAGACGCTGCCAAAAAATCTTATACATAGTGTATAAATTCCGAGGCGTAATAGGATGGCTGGCATTCCGATCGAATATCGCATGCGCATGTTTAACGAAACGCGCCTATCAGAACCATTACTTCTGACTGCGTTCAGTTAAAGATAGAGTCTCGCCACGTCTGCGAGCAAACACGAGAACGCTAACAGATCGATATTCCATAACATTACTACATTGTCTGGCTGGCTACCGTGGCACCGGCGCCTGCGTATTTTCTCCTTGCTCTCAACATTTTTCTCGTGCCAAGGAAAAGCTTTCTTAGGCCACGACAATGCTCAGTCGACTGTGAGCGAGCCAAAGCGGACACATTGTTTTTCTAAATGACCCTCCACGGAGTAATTGCTCTCATGCGAACGTCTTCACTAGCATATCTGATGAACCGTTTATTCGAACAGACTTAATTTTCATAAAATCTATGTCTTGCATAACGGGCAAAGACGAGGATTCTCTTAGGGCTCGTGAGAGTAAATTAATCCCACCTCTTTGAAGAAAAATGCCCGTAATGGAAACAGTGGGAAAGTACGACGAAACCGAAAGTGTAACTAATCGTTCTGCATTACACGCTGCATTACGCGCAATATGCGATCGTGTTATACATCGCATGCCCGTTAAGATTAGAATCTTCCATCAATTAATCAAAATCGCCATTACTGTGACGTACCTGTTAGATAAAGCTGTATGCGTGCTTTTAATCAACGGGGATAATATGATTTTTTAAATGTCGAGCCGCGCACGGGCGAGAGGAAGGAAGAGGGAGAGTGAAAGGTATGCACCTTGATGAATACCCCCTTCATGAATTAATGCTACCTACTGCACACGTAGAGGATGCGTGCGCATCGGCCATATACACGGGAAGACGTAATTAAATGCCGTCGTTCATGATTCCGAGTCCCAATTTACGCGTGATTAACAGAACGTTGTGGAAACAAGAAAAAGTGAGCATTCGTTGAAGAGGAAAATGGTGGGTGTACGGCAAGAGCAAATGGTGAAAACGGCAAGAATTTCCAGCTATACTTTCCTTACGATAGAAGCTACTCTTATTTTCCCTAGTTTACATTAATAATTTAATATCGTCCACGTATGTGCAACCTTACGGTACCGCACGCGCCTCTGTCGTGTGTACGGCCACATGCAAGCAATACGGTAGATTCGTCGTCGAGTTATAATTAGCCTTATGGGAGGAGCGAGTTGCCATGGCTAACAACCCCTGTTATAAAATTTTATATAGCATCGTGTTAATGCAACGGCAGGCTTTTTATAATTCCGGGTTATTGTTTCAAATGGTACACTAGCTTAGTGAAAAACTGTACTCTATACGTATGTATGTAAAAAATTCTTCACAGTATCATGCTTAATACGCTCAAAGAAAGTGTATGAATCTTCGGAAACGTCGACCGTGCCCTCTGTAAAATAATACCCTTGCATCTGCCGCTTTATAAAAGAAATTGAGAACGCCATTAGAATCCTTGGCTCGCGACAACTCCTTGCGCTCTAAATTGCAAAGACCTTAAAGACTCATTTCACGTGTTCGCTCTCTGGATATTAGTTGACGCAAGAATATGACGAAACGACGTGACAAAATCTTCTCGTAACCGCACCGTCATTTAACGAGACCGAGACCGATGACCACAGCCTCGTCCAAGTTTCGCCCGACTGACGCTCTATTGTCAGGATCAAGAGTGCTGTGCAGAACAGTGCGCATCACTATAAATACACCCCCGCAACAAATTCGGATCCCAGTGGAAACGATCATTGCCACGAGCGCGTCTGCCTATCACCGCCGACCCCCAACATTTTAAACACTTCGGTCCCCGGTACACGTTCAATACGCCCGCCCGCTGCCATTCGTCATATATCCTCGCATCCGAGCGAAAACAGTTTTCCTTCATCGACAGACAATGCGAATTCAACGCTTGCCCCCAGGCGCAATATAGGAGAATGAGGTCAGCGCGACAGATTCAAACTTTTCAGCCTATCCGCGCCTGTCTCTCGCTCTCAATCATATCTGTGCCCCTGTTCGCTGATGCGCTCCCGTCCGATGTCTACCTACCCGACGTGTAAAAAAGGGGGGTAAAAAAAAAGTTCGCGCGTCCATTAAGGGAATAGCTGCTCTCATTTATGATGCCGCTCTCGAACGCGGGCGCGAGGAGCGTGCGATGCGAAATTTCATCATCCTTGACCCAAAAAGGAGGGGGGGAAAAGCGGTCGGCGGATAGGGAGAGGAGGAAGGGAAGAGAAGGGGGAGAGGGATCGGAAAAGAGACCGGGACGGTGGCAGATAGGAGCCCGTGCGGCTTTGAAAGGTGCACCGGGTGTAATGACTGCATCTCACAATGAGAGCGCGGTCAATAACAGGCCGGAGGGACTGTATTACGTCGCGGCGAGACTCGGCCGCCGACGACAAATTTTCACGCCAGCCTCGCTTTCAATACCCAGCGGCCGAGCCAATGCATCATTAGTCGGCTATCGATTCCGCACTCTCGCACTCGGTCGGAAGAGCGGATCGTTACCCGGCATTTTTCAGCGGTTCGGACCGTGACGCTTTTATGTCCGGCTCGCGACGGTAAATCGGAATTAAGAGTTTGTCCGGCGGAGGAGGACGGGCGTCGCGTCGGAAGATTCGACGTCGAGCTGACGGGGCAACAAACGGCGGATGTGGAAACAATCCGCGGCATGAATGTATGAACAGTTTCTCGCCGGCGACGTAAAACAATTGGCAGCGGTGGGGGAGAAGGATTCCAGACGAATTACTCATTAGCGATGTAACGGAGATATTCGGGTTGCGGCGATGAAATGGAAGTGGGTTGTCTTGTTTGCCGAGACGGGAAGGGTAGATATTGGCGGAAAAATTGGCTTAACGCGTTTCGTCTGACTTGGCAATGAAATTGCGCAACTTTATCGGTTTATCCTATATACGGCACACTTCAGCGAGTTACGTCAACCGTAAGGGCAGAGTCAAAGATCGTCATTATGGGATTTGTTTCCATTTAAACAATCAGCCGCGTTTACGCCTTCAATTGATCCGCAAGGCACAAAGTGGCGACCCTACAAATTCAGTTAGCTTTAATCAAGCGCCGACCTACTAATTACTTCTGCCGGACCGGGCGCATCCGAACCTTCATCAAGCTATAACGCTGTAATACGCACAAACACTAACGTATGTGACGCTCGCACTTGCCACATATCATAAGTGAGCTACGTACATACGCTAAAATAATTTACGACACAGTTTCTCTAGTAAGCTGTAAGAATTATGAACAGAAACGAATGCAGCTACAGTCGAAAGTGCGCGTTAAGGAAAAAGAATATTAGCGGTTCGAACGAAGGACTCATACAATATATTACGGAGAATATATGTATTGCACATATTCGAACGTTTGCGGCGCTGCCGCGGTCACGTCAACCTTATCTCGTACCATCAACCCACGGATTATGTATACTTCGTCTCACGTCAGTGCCATAAAGGCAGCGGGACGGTTTTTTCTTCACGATTGAAACATTCCCGCCGGCCGGACAAATGATTTCTTTGTCTGATTTTGTCGCGTTCCCACAAGCGCGGCGCGTGCACACACTGTACATACGGCGCGACCATAAAATCGGCCAACCATCAAAGTAACTTCAGCTGCCAGCGCGCTGACTTCGTCGAAGCCGAGAAACGGAGAATCTACCCCAAGATTTCAACATTTACTCGACAAATTCACGCTTATCCGATCTTTCTACCTCCTCTCCGACGTCCAGCTCTCCGCTCGCGGCTATGAATCAGAATATACCGGAAGTCGACGTTCTTTTATCGAGAGCAAGTAGACGGAGCGTATCGTAGGGTCCCGAGTGTGGCAAGATCAATCGGCACCGCGGTCCTGTGCGACAATTTTACGAACCGTACTTCATCATCGGAACGCCGGTGCTAGAACGACAGTCCGACGATAGACAGAAAGGAGTAGGCAGTAGGCAGTAGGCAGTAGACGGTAGACGGTAGACAGAACGCGTTGGCCACCCCGTAGAACGACGACCACGACGACGGCGACGCATGCAGCGTGCATGCGTTTCTTCGTCACGCTTAAACACACGCGCGCAAAGGTAGTGAGTGCGTGGCACGACACGCGTGGCCTAGGACGCACACACAATATGACGCACTGTTTGACACGCACAGGAGCACGCGGAGGACCGTAGAAACCGGCTGGCTTCGAACCTCCACCTTCTCTTCCTCTCCCCCTCTCTGCCCTCCTCTCACCCCCTCGTTCGGTCTGCCTTTCCGCTCCTCCCACCCCGTACCGCCTGTCTTTTGCGCACTTTTATTTCAAACTCTCCGGTTTTAACGCAACGGCGAGACTCGAATCGGCCGGGGTGTGAGTCGCGTTTCAAGCCGTTCCGTCGGATGCGGTCGAGTATAAACGTCGCGGGCTTATGCGGGGACCCCTTTGAAAAAATGCTACGAAATGGTACCGTTTGCCGGGTACTTCGGCGTCGATAAGCGAGTAGGATGGCTGCTGTACTTTTTTGCACCGGCGCTTCGGTCACTCAGACTTCCGATGTCGAGCATTCATATGAATCCCGATGAATGCGATCGAAATATACTTATTGTGTATCTTAGCAATGAAAGAAATGGCGTAAGTGAAAGGTTTAATAAAAGTTTAAGGTGGCAAAAACAGTTCCTCATTTTAGCTTATGTTGGGTATCGTAATGATGCAAAGGGTGATCATGATTTTATTTTCTGTTAAATCACTTTCGTAATCAGGGACACGTGTAGTCGTTTAGCAGATTTATATTTGTCGGTACGTAGTGGACATGGAAGGGCAGTTAATGGAGGGCCGATTGTTTATTGCCCTTAAGGCGTTAGGTAAATAAATTGATGGGTGTTGCCCGTGCTATGTTTTGCAGTGGCAATAAAACTCAGGCTGGCACGATGGCGTCAGTCTCGAGCGAGGCAAAATACCAGTTAGCGAAACGTTTTCGATCCTGTTCATTGTACATGCGAGTCTTGTCCGCACTTGCGTCGATCGTCGCCGGAAGTAGCGACGGCGGTGGCACTTCTCACAAAAGCGGCAACAAACATCTCCTTTTTCGGTCCGCCTAGGCCGCTGTCCCCCTCGCGCGCAATTGTTTAAACAGTACAATCTCGACAGGTGCACGAAAAAGCGCTGAAACACGGTGTAGGACGTCTGGTTCGTCGATCTCTGGGTCTCTCTTTCCACGCGCTTCCATTTTCATTCTGCTCGACAGTACTTCGACTCATGAATATTCAGACGCTTACATATCTGCATTTAATTCCTTCCGGAGTAATAGAGTTTTGAACTTTTTTCAAGTTGGGTTGTTCCTCGTTTATGCTTATCCTTTGTAAACGTCCAAGTACTCAATATCGTTGCATCGTTGACGTCACGGACAAGTTCAGCGTCATACACTGAATGTCCTCTGACTTTTCCACGATCAGTCATCTCCTGGGAATGAACGGATGTCTGACGGATTTCTTTCGATCGACTGTCAGTCCGAATTCTCCGCTCTCGGTCGCTTTTATCGTCGACTCTTTTTCGCACCTTGCCATTCTGTTGCGTGTGAAACGCACAGTACGGCGGCGGTGAAAGTTGATTACATCGCGATACGTGCCATTCATCATTTGTTGTCGCGGTCGATCGATCCTTCGATTAACAAATACGGTGTTGGTAACACATTTTTCTTCCCTGCCTATTGGTCATCGATACCGCAATTGACACCGTTATTCTTTATCTGAATTAGCTTAATTACGCACTTTGCCTGTAGATCTTTGTCTAGCTGCGGTATTATTACACGCCAGTGTGAACGCAACTTCAAAGTCGTGTTTTCCTCGAGAAATAAACTCCATCTTTCAATCCCATTTTGATACGAACTTAATTGAGAGTGTAAGTTTGATTATGCGAACGATGGTCATGGGGTTTAACTCGTTTATTCTGTTTAACTTTTGGTATACGTATTACGTTGTAAAAAGTTGATCGTCTTAGTAACAGCTTTGAGCATATCTAAGGTTTCGCTTCTTTACTCAACTTAAAATGGTTTGAACACTTTTACTTTGCACCTACTTAGCAAGCGTGAGTTCCATCCGTGATTAGAATAAGATTATCTGACAATTATCTACTCTAAAGCCCAGCAAAACCTCACAAATAATACTAAAATTTTATTATTTAATTTTCGTAACGATTTTCGAAATCCTCATACATGTCAATAAAATAACTGCTCGATTTGCAAGATATTATTTGCTTTCAAACAAATCGTACGACGTACGCCGATACGTCATAGACTGAAACGATCAGCAATGTCAAGTCACGTCACGTGCGAGATAGTAAATTGCCTTAACGAGAAAATTACATTGACAATGGGACTACGCTCGCATGATTATTCGTATCGCTTTTCCGTGATGCAACGCGGTCACGCTTTCACCGGCGTCCATTTATTTGCAAAAAAGATGCGTCGAGCGTGTACGAAGGCCGGGCAGGGAAGATCGTTCGCGAAGTTGCGAAGTGTTATGGGACCCCTTGTGCGCTTGCCAGTGCTATCCCCTACGGTAAATATCACCATGAGGCCAGTATCGATCGCGCAGTTTTCACGGTTTCCATGCTTGCGAGGCAGCCCCGGTGTGGCCTCCCACACGAGCTGCCGATGATAATTTCCCAATTTCCATCTACTTTTTGCGTCTATGGCTTAAATGGCTATTAAGCCTCAGACCGCTTTAATTTAACTCCAAAGTTCTGCTGGGACGTGATAAGCCAGAACAAACCTCTACTTTTTTTACATCCCGTGAACTGCTAACAAAAGCTGACAGAGAATTTGTGGTGGAAGCAAATAAACGTAAAAGCATTTAGTAAACACACACTCCGCCATTTCTGTAGCTTTGCGAATCTGTCCTGACAGCGTTTCGTTCGTTTTTGAAAAGTTGTACCTTGTTTTGGGTTTCGCATAAAACGTGTTCGAGGTTGTATGCAGCGTTTGCAGTTCGCTTTCGTAAATGCGAGTCCCCGTGTCTTTCGTCATTTATGGCCGTGGCGAAAAGGCACAAATTATTCGGTCAGTCCTGTTCCGTGGGTGTTGCTATGACATTAGAAATAGCCGAACAAGGGTTTCGATCTTCATTTCCATTGGTTTGGCGACGAGCCAACGCCCTTACACCACGGCTATCCGATCGACCAACAGACCCTCGCCTTCATATTGTTGGATAGTTTTCCACTGCTGCACGCCTATCGCCGCACAGGCGATAAACTCGACTGCATAATAACTTCAGCCTGGCAGAAAATGCATCCTCGGATCTTTACATAGTGCTAAGCGATCACCGATATTCAGATACTAAAATATTGTTTGATCCACAAAGTTCATCCTTTGTCACTGTCAAATTACTATACTGAAAAGAATCAACTAATAAAAACAGTCAACATGCGCATGCAGAATCCATCTTATTTACACTTCTATTGCAACAAATTTTATGTATTCCAAAAGCGTCTGTTCCCTACGTCTGTTCGACGTTTGACGAATCAAATAATAAAAAATATCAACATGCGCATGTAGAATCCATCTTATTCAGACTTCTAATGCAAAAATCTTCATGTATCCAAAAAGCGTCTGTTACCTACAATAGCCCGACGTCTACCACTCTACCCGCCGGGAGCATTATCAGAATACGTTTTTCTCGAATGCGTTCGGTCGCTTAATCCTTATCCAACACGAAACGTTTAAGTACATATAGTCAAATGAACGAACCTACCGTTAATTGGCTTTCCGAGGACAATCTTGTTAGTAAAATATAGCTTAATCCCAAAATTCATCTTCGGTCATTGTCAAATTATCATACTGAACAGAATGAAATAATAAAAACAATCAACATGCGCATCTAGAATCCATCTTATTCACATTTGTAATAAGAAAATTATATATCCAAAAAGCGTCTGTTACCTACGATTGCCCGACGTCTACCGCTCTACTCGCCGAGAGCATTATCAGAATACGTTTTTCTCGAATCCGTTCGGTCGTTTAATCCGTATCCAACGCGAAACGTTTGCAGCCGAATGAGCGAACCTACCGTTAATTGGCTTTCCGAGGACAATGTTGCTAGGCGCCGCATCGGGGGTGCCTGGCTCGACTTCGAGGCAGAAACAGCGGCGAAAAAACGGAGGGCGTTGGTGGTTATTGATCAGAAACGGGGTTCTTAAACTGGGAGCAGCTGAGCTACCCTTATCCTTTGCTGACGTCCCATGCCCATAGCGGCGAAGCCCGTGTCTGTGCGCGCACGTGGCAGTCGCGCCCCATTCATAACAATCCCTTAGCGAGACTCCCCGAAGACTTCCCCAATTGGAGCACAGCTGTTGCTATGGGAGCGACGCCGAGTGACTCGTCGATAAGGCCGCAGGATTATTCGTTCCCAGAACGGGTCTTATTAATCGATCCCGTAGTTCCCGTTTCCAGACGGGTTCGGATCTGTCAACCGCTGACAATTTGTCTTTACGGCGGAAACGTATGTTGAGATGCGGGGGGAGGTTATTGCATGGGAGGCATTCAGGGATTACGGGATTTTCTTTAGAGGACAATTTTGTACTCCGAATAGGAATGTCGATGTTTATTTGTATGGAAGGAGGATGAATGTATTTTTATATTATTTTCATATTATTTTCTTGATATTGCAGATCTGTCGAAGAATCGGTTCGCGGAACTGCCGGAAGAGGTTACGGAGTTTTCCTTCCTGGAGAAACTGCATCTTTATCACAATGCCATAAGAATCATACCAGAGACCGTTGTGATGCTCCAATCCCTAAACTACCTCGATCTTAGGTTTGCATTGTCTTTACGTTATTGAAGTCAGCTGAGTTCCGTCAAAAAATTACTTTAAGGATTATTCAAATATCAGTTTTTGTCGAAGATCTGCTTTGTATGAGAAATTGACGCTGATTTTTTAAGGAGTAGGATCGAGTTGTAAGTATTGTTGTACTTGTTCGCAGTCGCAACCAATTGACATCGCTACCTCGTGAAATATGCAGGCTACCGCTTCAAACGTTATTAGTAGCTCACAACAGATTAGTGTCTTTGCCGGATGAGCTTTGCAGAATGTCAGCATTGGCAGAATTGGATGCGGGTTGTAACGAAATAGCAAATCTTCCGCCACGAATGGGTGACCTTGCACGGCTCAGATCTTTGGACCTGAGGAGCAATATGTTGGTGCATCTACCAATAGGTATGAAAGTGAGCCTGCTCATGTGCAGGTGTATCATATTGTGTGTCGCTACACCTTTGTGAGAAGCATGTTACGCTCCATTGTATTCTTAATCCCGGAGCCTTCCGTTTCAATTCTTGTCACGCTTCCACGATATTAAACCATTTTGCAGGGATAATAGTCAATATTAGTACTTTACATTGAACAGAATACAGTCATGCAAATTGTGACGCTTCATTAAACCGCCGTGAACTTAACGTTTTCGTAATGATACTTTCTAAACATTGCATGGGTAGCACTATTTATATATTAGGTTCATACAATTATTTGCATATAATTCGTTCGATAGAACTTACGTACCTGAGGCTCATAAAGCTGGACATTAGCGGAAACCGAATATCTGTTCTTCCAAATGAGATGCGAAAGATGAACAGCCTGGTAGATTTTCGACTATCTGACAATCCTCTGACATCGCCGCCTGCGTCGGTAAGTATCCTTAGTTTCATAATTTACACTCTCACGATTACTATAAACCATACCGAACATCGTATCGCAAAATATTAAACAATGTCTTCCCTGGAAAAATGAAAACTTCTAAAGCATTAATTTCGCTATATACTGAACTGGACGATACAAATGTACGCTGATAGACTCTCTACATCAAACATACGGAAAATATACTGGGGCGTGTCTTACAACTTGCACCGCAGGAGCTGACGCACGTATTTGATCGGTTGAGAAGCTTCGCGTTTGCATCGACGTTGACAGTAAACCTTGCCTATAGCTAACTCCTTGGATCATCGATACTAGGAAGCCGTGCATTTCTTACACCTTGTGTCATACGAAGGGGTAAAACCTTCTCCATTTCATGCGACGACCTCGTCTTGAAACTCTAACTCGCCCTGGCTACGTACAAAACAGTCTGCACAAAATTTCACTAATTCAGGGCCACCTGGTCTATTATTTTCAGCTATGCATTCGCGGGCGAACGCATATATTCAAGTATCTGGAAAGGCAGGCGGCGAAGCACGAGAGGGCGAGGGGGGGTCGTGCCAGAAGAGGACCCCTGGATGCAAGAGGTCACGCGACATTGGACACCAGATCGCACAGGCGTCATAACGTGGACAGCGGTTACAGTACGAGCGACGGCGTAGACAAGCGTTGGTCGCAAGAAATCCACAGCGCGGTTAGTTTCCTTGTCCTACTCTTCGCCCTGCCATTCTTCCTCCGATTGCTCCGCCTGGTGTCGAATTTCCTCCTCAGCAGTAGCTTGAATGAATAGTTGATCGCGCAAACGAACGGTAGTTGCAGCTCCGCCACTCTCAATTAGCCAGGAAATCGATTTACGCGACTATCCGCAAACATCCTCCCATGATTACATTTTAATTTGTATATAAAATTACTTTCTTTCGAGCGCTACTGATTATAATTGCCACTTTTTCGCGCCAACGGATAGATTCTGTAAAGTGGGAGAACCAGTTTAGTAAGTGTGCACAGTGCGTTATAGATCTTACCAGGTTTCTTAAATACTTTGTTTGTTGTAGAAATGCCAAGATGTTGTTGTATTATAAACGTTTTGTTATTTGATGGAGTTTTATTATTTTATATTATTCATTACTCATATCTCAAACTTTGATGTATATGAAGGTATTTCTGAAAGGTTTGGTATGCTAGAACTTGTATAATCTAGCAATGCTTTCACGTTATAGCGCTAACCTGCTAATATATGGTCTCTGATATATTTGCCTAATTGTTTTGAGCTTAGGTATGCCTGCATCGTTTTCGCTCTCTTGGCAAATATAATGTATCCAGTTTCCACATATGTTTCACGAAGCCTCAGCCAATTTCAGCGTCTTTTCTAGTCCAATACTGTCTTAGCTTGCTTATTTCCCTTGAATACAGTGGCTTCCTTGTTCGAACGTTCATGCTGTTCTCCACAAACTATGTATCAAAATGAATCTTCGTATCAGCATGATATCTTTTGTAGCGCGTATTACGTTAGGCTCTTTCCCTCGCCACACACGTATAAACATAATTTATGTGTGTGCTATTGATAAATAACACGCCAATTACAAGATACTCCATAATTGGAAACCAACACATTAGTGTTAGCAACAAATGCACAAAGGGTGACGCAAATCAATGTTGCGTCGCACATAGACATCCCAAGCATACACACTGCATACACAGCATCCTGTACCACCTGCTGGACACATCTTTCTCTGCATACAGGTACATGACGGTGAAGTGCGAAGCCTATGGCGACAGGAGTGTTCGCCACTCTCTATCACATTGCCCCACGAGGTTGGCATAAATGGTTCATGTAGCGGCACCTCGACGCCGAGCACAATTTCACCTGGGGAACACACGTCCCTCGAAGATGAATTGGGCAAGGTATACCATTCATAATGTGCAGATCAATTTGCAAATCTAAGCTTCTCGCGCGGGACCTTACATCGTTAATACTTGCTTAGCGCATGCCCCTGGCATATGTGAGCAAGGGACACAGGCACAGAATATGTACTATATATACACGTTGACAAACTTGCCAATTTGTTTCCGAACTTATCGGACGATCGATATAAGAGTCTGTACGCAAGGTACTGTATTGTGTACTTAGAGTAAATCTTGAGGCTAGCGTAAGAATGAGACTTGAAGGGTACGATTGACTGACGTCGTGACTCATCGTTCTATATTTAGCAACCTAATCGCTCCCACGCAAAGCTCGACAATGATACGCTGATTCCACTAAAGAGCGCTATTGGCAAACGTTCAATTCCTTTTGAATGGCCTTGACCCAGTAAATTGTCTCAATAGCGTAGCTTCTTGAAATTGTTAAGAGTCAGCGTACGTGGAAATGATCGTGATCGTCGTCCAAGTGCGCCGCACTCATGATCTTGAACTCAATTTCTTCGCTGACCGCTATTATTTCTGCACAGGCCGTAATGTTGCACGATCAGCTGGAAAAGAGGCGACTGGAAAGAAGCACTTCCGAAAACGGGGCCGATGTAAGGAGAACAATGACCTCCGTCCTTCATCACACATCGATTACACCCCCAGGGTGAGTACTTATCGATCTCTCATTATTCATTCCCACGATTTTCACTGCAACCGAACTTAATCTTTCGTTTACCCTTCGACCACCCCCTTACTTCAGTCGTACCTTAATCATTTCACGCATAGAATGGTCTTGCATGTATTGCATGTGCATTATCGGGTGTGGCTCTTTTCTTGCAGCCACCTGGAGACTAGCCACGCTAATCAGACACAATCATTGATGGCATCGACAACAGTCCAGTCGCAACAAACGTCAACGACGAGTACAACAACGGCTACCACCATGGCGTTTGTTAACGGCGACGATAAGAGATCACTCAATCATATACAGACATACAGGTATGATCAACTTGATTGGATCGAATGAGAATAGTTTCAATCGTAATTTGCTAACCACTTGCGCTCTGCCCCTTTATATTCTTCTCCCCACAGTCTGTCCAGTTCACCTTGATGTCTATGTACGAATTATGTTTTTAAAATGATTTGCTTTACCCCACCCTTAACACAGTAATTATTTTAGATTAAGAAAGAATGATTCCAGCATGTCAACTTAAAAGATGGCAATCAGTTTTGTTATCCCGATAGTATAGAACATCTGCTATATCTCTTTAAAAAAATTCTGAGTAGTAGACACTTCCGAATTCTGTTAATTTTGGCGTACCGATTAAAAGATGCATTTAATATAAGTTGCAAGTTAACTTAAAAATATATATTTTTTGCTATCTCAGCTACCCATGATTAAGATATCATATATGTAGTTTTTAATTATCTATTTGCGCTGCAAAATTTTTGGTTAAACAGCATACGAGAAAAGGCTAATCTATTGCATATATCAGTTCATATTATTAACGTCTTGAAAAAACTAACTTTTCAAGTAGGCTAGCAAGACAAATTTAAATATCTAGGACCGTATAGATTAAAAGTACCATGAGTATTGAAGAAATCTGATGTTGCAGGGAGTACAAGGAAGCTTTGAGACAACAAAGAGTCAATGAAGGCCCGAGTGTATACAGACCACGAGAACAAGTAACACCACCAGGCAACGAATCGCAAAACAACGAGACCGACTCGACTGGTTCGAAAGAGAGTGTCACTACGGCTGGCAAGCAAATCTTTAACGAAGAAAATGCTACAAAGAGGCCGGTTCAGAAAGTGACCCCGTCGCGTATAAATTATCAGAACACGCCGATTATAAACGGTAGCAATAGCGAGTACAACAACAAGAATGGGAAATATCTGGAACAGCCGTATAAAAAGCCGAACTCGCCCATAAAAACTTCTAGCAGTATACTGTCAACAAATACTAGTCCCGGACACACGCCCAGATTAGTGAAGACAGCTGTTGGCTACGTAGAAGGTAAGAGCTACTTTTTCAGTTACATGGATCTGATCGTGTTTTCCTGTTCACGTTTCACGAAAGTCACTTTATGTAGACATTCATGTACATCAGTGACAATGAATATCAAATCAAACTGATGTCGTGTAGGTAACAAGAGCCCAAGCAGAAATGGTGACAGTCCGAAAACATCACGATCGGTTACATGGAATAGCAACCTACCGGAAAAATACTCGTTTACAATGAGACGAGAATTTGAACGTGCCAAAGAAGAGGCTGATCTAATCGAACAACTCCGAAACGTGAGTTTTGTTTTCCTTTGTAGCGGCGTATAGGAATGTTATTTGTAACATGTTATAATGCGTCTTTATCGAATATTTATGCAGCATATAGAAACGAGGCTGAAAATGGCTTTGCCGGAGGACCTGGCACCAGCATTAACGGATGGTGTAGTTCTGTGCCATCTAGCCAATCATGTGAGGCCACGTTCAGTTGCTAGTATACATGTTCCTTCTCCAGCTGTTGTAAGTATTATTCTTCATCTAGAGCATTTTCAAACACTGCTTGTTTTTGTTATACTACTCTTATTATGACGCAGTCGTATGTACTTTATATTCAAATATGTAAATCTTGCCAATGAGTGTGACGACGTGGTTTCATCCTTTTTTGCAGCCTAAATTAACAATGGCCAGATGTAGGCGTAACGTTGATAATTTTCTGGAAGCTTGTCGGAAGATCGGCGTTGATGAGGTAAGTTTTTACTGAATTTTAATACAGCAAAGTTCATCGGGAAGGTATATCTTAGAGTGAAAACAAAATACGATATGCATGCGATACTTCTGAATACTTTGGGAATGGAAGTTCATTTACAAAGCGAATGAGAGTTTCTAGGCTATAGAAAAAAATATTACAGTGATGATAATACCTGTTGTGGTATAGAATTTACTAAAGTACATAAAAGGTAGACAGTGGTAACTTAAAATTGTGCATAAATCTTTAAAATAAGAAAACTTAATTCATTTTAAATGAAATATTGACTTTATAGCATTTTCATGTATAGCATAGTAATGTTCTGATAGAAGGAAACACTAATCTAAGATTGTAACTTTTAAATAAAAACACCATACCATGGTGATGTCAATAAACAATACCGCGTCGTAGAATTTGAATACAACTGTATTCTTTATTCTCAGATGCTCTTCGGGAGATTTTGACGGGCAATATATCAGTATGTATACCATATTTCTCATCGAGGTCTTTAAATAAAAGGTTTTGTAAAACTGATTGAAGCGCAAAGCATCTTTAATCACAAGTGGAATACGCAACTGCGTGATATTTTCTTAGCAACTCAATTCTTATTTTACAGCTTTTTGGTATAACTCGACATTTTCACAATACTAATGTGAAAATGTTACAATGGGATATTCTTTATACGTTGTACGAACTTTGTGGCAAAAACATTTTTCCTTCGTTTATTCGATAAAATCGGTACAACGGACATGATTGCTGAACGAAAAGGATACGAACTAATTACATGTATTGTAAAATGGTGCCGCCACTGCATAGTCGTGGTGTTAGAATGACATTTCCAACAACTACTAGTCAGTCCCTACTTGTTAAATATTCGGAAGCTAGTAACGACTCTCGGTTATGTACACTATCTATCAACCAGAGTTGGGTACGCATTTTTTAAGCGAAAAATGGCTGCTGTTCTTTCATTATTTTTCAACGAATGT
Organism: Anoplius nigerrimus; assembly: GCA_914767735.1. Lineage (NCBI taxonomy): Eukaryota > Metazoa > Arthropoda > Insecta > Hymenoptera > Pompilidae > Anoplius > Anoplius nigerrimus. Next base: position 14,483,928 of record OU612084.1, read on the forward strand.
TATCAATTTATTTGATTTTTGATCAAAGACATTAATATTGCAACCGTACTAGTGTCGAGAATTTTTGTTAACCATTTTATACTTTATTAAGGAACATGTTCGCGGACTAAAGTACAAACAAAGTTTTACTGGCATAATGCCCAACTCTATCAGTGCACGTGTTTTCGTCACACCTTATGCTCTGCTTCCCAAGGACTCACAGAAAGAGAATAATAATTCTGCTGCAAGTTCACATTTGACGTGCTTGTGTTGTTTACATATTATAGATTTTATAGAAGTTTCAAATTTTGCTTACGTATGGACTAAACACATTTTCATCTACAAAAGATTACAAAATACAAAATCAGTGTATTAAAAAATAACCCGGTTCTATATATCAATTAAATAACAGTGGCTGATAATAAGTTCCTCGTATGATTGAACGTAAAAATAATAACAGACTTCGTCGTTCACACTAGTCAGTCGCGTAAATATCAGTATCATCGGAACCAGGGTGGACAAGGGTAGGGCATCACAAAGTTTTGCTTGTCTATACCAGCTGCGGGATAACATTCTCTTCCTCTCGTCAGTTTACTATCTATTCTTCGCTTTTTCGCTTCATAAAATTCACTTTTCCCCTTCAATCCGCCGCTTTCTTCTTCTACCCCGCTGCGCTACCCACCTATGCGTCTTTCACGCCTTTAACTGAATAAACCAGGAGTGACACTACAAACGACTCTACCTCAATTTCCAACCCACAGCCCTGTCCCCCATACCCTCATCCTCCTTTCAGTATCACATAAAGATCTAAGATAAACCACAGCTTGAAAACACCCAATGATACATTTCCTCTTCCTTCACGTCACTCCTTTCGCATCTTCATCTTTGAATGTCACTCCTGTGTATGTATCTATGTATTTGTACGCATACATATTCACGTATGCACAAAGACGTTGTGCAGAACACATGGCCCCGTTCCTTCTCTCTCTCTCTCTCTCTCTCTCTCTCTCTCTCTCTCTCTCTATTTAACTATTTCTCTTCTGGAAGTCCGCAAACGTAGAGACTGGGACTGAGTAGTATCGTTGTTGGTGTTGCAGGAGGTGTTAATGGACGCGGATGCAATCATGGACGTGGGTTACATGGACGCGTACGGGCTAGAGGCTTTGGCGCGTCTCGTCTCCGCTCTTCTCCTTCTTCGCGATGAAGGGGAGAACGGCACCGAAGAGCCGGCCGCAGATTCATCCCGTACGATTCAGGACCGCGTTCTGTCCGCGATGCTTTTTGCTACACTCCTGTCCACCCTGGTTCTGCTCTATCTTTTCCCAATTCCCGACTAAGGTCGTGGCCGAGGGCAAGGAGGCGGATAACGTCGCGACCGTTTGAAAATTCTCAGACAATTATGTTGCTCAGGTCGAAGCTCGCTTATCAGTTGATTTTGGCCACGTTATCTTCTAATCGTATTCTTCGTCTAGTTTCCTTCGTTTCTTGTTTGCTGGAAAATCAGAGAGAGTCGATAGAGTTCGGTTTGCAGAATCAGCCTAAGAAGCTTTTTATATTTGTATAAAGTAATTTTATGCCTTTCGTTTAGTCTTTTGTCCAGTGTGCGAGATCGGTCTGAGAATTATTCGTATCGGAGAGCATTAATTATCCAGCTCCTTGCGCAGGAAGATGGTTGCAGTGCGGAAACGCCTCGCGATTGAGAACATGATCGTCTTCGTGAAGTTTTCTCAGCCAAAGGGTGACCACTGGCCATAAACAATGCCGCGCGACGCTTTCGAAGCGAATTTTTGCGAACTAACGCTTTCACAGTAGCGGCACGCCACGATTTGTTTATTTGTTTTCTTTTTCTCTCTCTCTCTCTCTTCGGTTTTCGTTCGCTTCACTAATGATCGACGAGAGCGTCGTGTGTGCTGTTGAGAGAGTCTTGAAATCGATGCGATGGAACATGCAGCTTCTCCATGCTTATTCTTTTTTCGAGAGAAGCGTAGATCGACATGATCTCGCCGATATTTTCTTTCTTTCAATATTTATATAGTCTGTTATATATTTATTTATTTATTTATTTATTCACGCGCTGCCGTGACAGCGGTGTGAAGCGAAATCAAAGGCTCTTACGCGAATGTACTTTTGGCGATTTGCATTGAATTTCTTTCGTCGCATTTATAAAGTACCGTTTGCTTCAACTTTTGCCATATCGTAACGGTTAGCTGGGACGAGGTAGAGAACAATTATAATAACAGACGGATCGTCTGTTAAGTCTTCTCCTACTTCGTGCCAGTTGTACATTGTCAAATCATGAGTGTAGTAGTAAGACACTTTGAGCAGTGATGAGAAACATTGTCTCATCAGCAACTTGACATTTGTATTTTTCTCATGATGAATGTTTTCGCAAAGTATGTTCGTTTCTTAATGACTGTTTCTCGAGAACAGTCAGTATATCGCAAAAGTAGATAAAATAGGATTATTTGCTTGCAATTTTATTTGTCGAACATTACCTGTCATGCGCGTTCAGAACATCGAAGTGAGTGACATCATTTATTCGGAAACAATAGCTGAAAATGTTTTCATTGAAACTGACGCTAACGTGGGAGGGATAAAATTACGGTATAAATTGAGAAATTATATCCAATATTACACGTATAGTAGCAGCAGATGGCGGCAATTGTCGTTTTTGTTCGGTGTTTCATGTGCTTATAGAATTAATGGCTTCAAATTATATCTTGCATAAGTTACTGATGCGCGTTGGTGTCATTAATTCTAGTATGGAAGATTGTATATTTGCGTTCATAGAGTTCGTCGTAGGCCAATTGTTTCATTAAGGACATAAGAAGATATTGTTTCCGGGTAAAAGGCAGCTTGGTTGAATAATAATTCGCTTAGAGTTAGTACAAAGCTACTTAGTGCATAGGCCGTTATTTTCACTCGTTCTCGAAACAATTATCTTCCCTGTCGCTATTGGCAATGCCGCAAGTTGTACGACTTGGCGTTTGAAGGCGGATGGAAATTCGACGAGAGCAGTCTGAAGACGAACCTTCAGGCGTTGGACGCGCTCTCTCAACTTTTCATCGGCCGTCATTATACACTTACTGACAATTAGCAACGTATGCATTGAAGGAGCGCAATCAAAGACGGGTAAGCGCTCGCATATCACGTTGAATCGTCCGTATGCGAATGTATCTTGGCAAAGGGCAGTTTGCCCTTTCAAGGAATTAGCTTGCCATCCGGCAAGTCTATTTTCCGATGGGTCTTGTTAGATATGATATTTTGCTACGATGGGGGGAACGGACGGGAGTTGTAATCAAGATCGAGAAATTGACCGTCAGGGTATCGATCGCAAACATTTTTTACATATCGGATTACGATAATATTTTTCGTATTCTTCCGATTATGATTTTCTCAGACAATCGAACATTCATTATTCTTTTCCACAGTTTACCTGTGGGACACGGTAAATAAGGTAACAAGGAGAATAAGTTTAGTAACGTAGAGGGTAATTGATGGAAAACACTGATTTTGCCATAGTTTTTTAAGTTGTTTCTTAAACGCCAAGTGCCATCTCGGTGCGTTCGTTTCTATGGTTGATTTATTTACGAGTAGTTAGTTTTCTAATACATATCGTATAATATCTGTTTCAGTACGAAAGTTATACCGTTTTATAATTCGATATCTTAATTAGCATATTGGTTTTGTTGTATAGTGATCCGATAACAAAAAATTGCAAAGGTATAACCATAATATTTTAAAATAAGTAGGCCTTAGAACAAAATCCAACGATGAAGAGTTTGAGATAAACAACGGTATAGAAGTAGTTGTTTAAATTGATTTTATAGCGCGTATCATCTCGTGTATACATTTTACATTTCAAACTTGCATTGTCAGAAACTTCTGCAGTTTTTTTGTCACTTTTGTCGATTTTCATAGAAAAACATGCTACTGAATGAGATATAACTGATGCCATAAACGAATTTACTTACCGAATAATTTTAGAAAACCGAATTATCTTAAACTTCTTTTTATTAAACGATCGGTTCTTTTTATCCATGCAGTTCAGGTACTCTTCGTTTTACTTTAGTCAATATCACGGAGTAATTTTACTGTCTCTTAAGTTCGAAGCGATCTCCGTCATCGGAACGATTATTAAAAAAATGTCGTGCCTCGTTTTCTATCGGTGGTGTTGTGTTTCATCATGCAAACAACTCTTTTGGAGATTAGTGGGTCTGTGATAGGTAGCCAGCAAGATAACTACACGATTTAAATGACGAAAGGTGCTAACGATCTCTTTTAGTTGGAAGATTTTCTATTTTGGTATGTCAGGTACGCGAATGAGTACGTAACCCGTAGATGCGTCAGTCTCAATCATCAGCTTCAAATTGGGCGCGAAGGGTTTGGATCTTTGGAAATGGTGCAGTAGTTTCCGGTCACCTATCATCATCAGCTTCGGTCCCGAAGCAAGACCTTGCACAGCGTTAGCTCGTCTAATTACTTGTACGTCGCACTCACGTTCAATATCGAGAAAGGAACGATCGATCGGAAACTCTTGTTCACTCTTATACACAGTGACTAATCTCGACTTGCGGATTCGCTTTCGTTCCTCGCCCGTTGCCCAATGACAAGTTGTACGTTTCACAGGGACATCGGTACGATGTTCGCAAAACGAACTTCTTTCTCGACGCTTTACACAACGGAACGACATCCGTCGGTCGCCGGTACGGAAAGCGAAGCGGGGTAAAAATTTCAAAACGAGAAGCGAAAGAAAACGAAAGAGCCTGAGCGTCTCTATCGCCATACGGAGTCGGTTGTAGCCTAAGATCACAATGATTCATAAACTGTATATGACAGTAGCGAGACGGTGCCTACTACCTGCCAATTTATTTTCATAAAAATCGCGATAAAAGAAAACGTAAAGGGCGTATATTGTCTATATTATATACACACATATATAAGTACGTATACCTATACGCGTACTCACTTAATCTATGCTCGTACGGCGTTAAAAGCATCGAAAGTCGAATGAAAAAATGATCCGGCTTCTGTCGAGCGAATACAAGTATATTTCGACTGGGAATCGTAAAACTTGCGATAGCCTCTTTGCTGAAGCTTCGTCGAGAGGACTTTTCTACGTTCGGATTAGATGGGATACGATTTTTTTTTTCTGTTTTTTTTATCGTTAATCGAATTACCGTTTGCTTCCTATTCAATATCGGTGCCAAATGTTTCGTGTCACTATGATTAATGGTGAATTTTATGGATTGTCCCAATGATGCAATCTGATAGGGGCAAAAATTTGAAATATCGGTTTATGGTGTTAACAATTTAGGCAACGATGATTTGGAATTTATTGTACGGTCCTTCTCCAGATAACTTCAATATTATGAGATTTAATTCACGCGTAAATCATTCAAGTCACGTACGGAGAAATTGCAGGAGCGTGTTTAGCATAGGCCGTAAAGATAGTGACAGTATTTCGATACTTTCGAAGTACGTTCTTCCCCTATATAATTCGACGAGTTCTTAAACGATGTAAATTACACTGGCAACTAGATCTTGTCACATAAGCTCATATTCCATGCAAGTACGTCTACTTGCATGACTATTTGATACGCACACGCACACTTTCATAAATTTAAGTCTTTGTTTGCTTCAATTTTCTGCACACTTTTAATTTTTCTATCATATATAACTTCACTCTAGACATTCTAAAAAAAAATTGTAGATTCGTCTTAAAAAAAAGTCATGCTGAAGATGCGAATTGGTATATTTTTATACGCGGGACATATTTGTAAAACGTAACTAACTGTAACATACGTTCTATCAAAATGTAGACCATTTTTCAAGACATAGCTGTGTTTAACTGTAGACTCAATATATTTACGCAATAGGGTGACATGATCGATATAAGGAACATGTACCGATGTTACGTGGGTTTAGAACTGGTTCATATGCTAAAATGCAAAAATATTAGAAATATCGAGTTATTCATACATCCAAATTGTACGCGATTCCCAGAAATTCATCTATTACTGTCACTAAATATCATAATATTGAAGCTGTTTAATATTTCCATTACAACCTTATTTGTAAATAATAAAATAATGATTCCGGTACTTAAACTATACATTACTCCCACTTTACTTTGTCGAATTTGATTGTTCACTGCCAAAAATTACTATGGCATTTATATTCGAAATAATTTTGCGAAAGTATTTTTTTTCCAACGCACACAGATAAACTTTAGAGTAAAGCTAATTTAATTGTTATTGGGTGCTTACACTTTCCGCGTACAGAAATTTGAAATTTTAGTTGACATTCTGTTTTGAACTTCACTATACTCCTCCAGAAGTAAAAGTGACTCTAGCTCTTGTAATAAAGTCTTACAATAAATCTCGGGCGTGGCCATTGTTATGTCGCAACTTGTTCTCAGTTCGAACAATCACTTCAGTTTCTAGTCTTTCGTTGGGAATAATTGTTTGTAAATTTTACTATCGTTTCTAGTCAAGTCGTTTTGTTTTCCCTTTGTTTGCCTATAAATTACCATTGTCTTATTCAATATCAATATTATTGCGTTACTTTCGTTAGTATTACTAGTATTGTAATCAAAACACATCACAACTTGTCAGCACGAACGAGTTACTTTAAGATTTTTGTTTGTTACACGCTTAAAGTATCAATCGAATCGTTACTTTTAGGGAACGTTCACGAACGTTGCATAAAAAGAAAACAAGTTATGAAATATACGTTTCACTTTTGCATTCCCATTTAATCGAAGCATAATACGAGTTTAAATGGGACGCCCTATATACATGCCTCAGTATTATTAAACAAATTGCTATGGCCGGTAAATCAAAGTATTAAGAATGCAAACCCCTTGAGACTGGATTTACATATTAACGGTTTAGAGTGCTAACGTCTTTTTTTTTGTTTGTTTTTTGTTAACTGTCAACGCACAAACAAATATAAGGCTTCGTCCATTTTCCGTAGAGTGCAGTTTTATGTAATTAACGAAAGACCATACTGCGTTGCGTGTACCCTTAGTGCATAAAAATATGTTCAGAACATATAGTACGAAACAAGCATAATAAAGATAATAACGAAGTTAGCGGTGAAACAGCGAAGCATTCCGTTGCATTACTTTCTAGAATTGTATCGTTTTTGTAAATTATATCAAAAAGAGCGTCCGCATAGATTTATATATCGAGATATTATATCACACTACTATATCTTATATTTCATTATATTTATCGTATAATATTATACCATACTTTACGAAAGTAGATTACTGGTTTATTGATTTTAAGGTATCTTTACTTTACAACTTTTATCGTTTAACGTTCATCTGCATCTAATCCGCTTCGTTTCTTCATTTACAAATTTTTTAAAATATGCCACGAAATTTCATGTTTCATGAATATGTGTCGCGTGCTCAGTGCTAATTTCCTTACTCAACGCTTTATTACGTGCTTAAAGATCTTATTAATGGTGCTCAGTTTTAGTGGAAATTTTGTTACATATCTCGCAATCTTCTTAACTTCGCCGGGGCGAACATTAGTTATGACCCGATTAGTGCATTTGTGTAGCAGAGTTAGGATAGTGGTAATCTAAATTACCTGTATATCAACATTCAGGAGGGAAAGATTAGTTTTTTATACGGCGTTAACTAAACAATATATGCTTCCGTTAGTAAAAATATGAAAAGATATTACTACTGTTTTTTTTAGTCTAACCATTAATTGATTATGTCCACTTCAAGTTCAGATAACGAGTAACAAATAAATGTACAGTGGATACGATTTTAGGGAGGCGTAACATTTAATTTTTTTAAATAATCTTTTGACATGTTTGCTTTAATAAGACACCAGGAACGTGCATTCGATTGTTGTGTTCAAATTCGAACACTCTGTATGCATATGCACTTGTCATTTCTGCACTTACACATACACTATGCGACCGTCACACTGCCTGATGACGCTTATATGAATTCATGCTTGATGCTTCATATCAATTAACAGTAATTTCATACGTCTATACACCGCACCTTGTTTCAGTAAATCTTTCATAAATTCTGCATTGTCATAAGAGTGTAACGTCGCGTTAACATTGACTGTATATACCGGCATTTTATTAACGAGCATAATAGTTCTTCGCACACCTCATTATACATACTCCTTACGTACTTTTTTATTCTATTACGAGTTAAAAAAAAAACTTAAAAAAAAATAGGCGCTTGCATATACAATATATTTGACGTTTACGTCTAGCAACTTACTTATGCTTTTTACACTCTGAATAAAGTTTTCGTAATGCTTTTGCTAACATTGTAATTAGCTTCACCAGGATCTCGAAACGTTGAAATGTTGAATAGTGTTCTCGTATTTGTATTTTTCTCTATTATCCGGCGTGGGTGGCCAAATTATTTAATTGTTGGCTCTTTAATTATCCTGGCACAATATGTAAAGATTATAATGAAGGTGTAAATACGGGAACCATACGACGGAAAATGTTAGGATCAGTTGTGTCCTGGAACGCTCTTGAAACTATCTGTATTGCCGGTGAAACATCTATAAACATTTATCTAAGGTCCTGGTCAATCTACAAAAGCCATAATCTCTTTTCGCTACGTTGTACAGTCCGATGCTCGCTATCGCGACATTACCGTTTTTCACCAATAATTTGTCAAAAAGGACTTATGTAGTACAAATAATATCTAGTGTTCCGACGGTTGTGCATATGATAATTCGATAAATGCAGTACGTGCCGAAGTACGGCCCGATTATGAAAATGATCAGAATCATCTAAATTTACCTGGAGTGGAATTGGTTTGATGTTGTACGAAAGATCAGCTTAACGTCGAATGCCGACATAATGGTACTTATTTGTGTAAGTTTAATGTATTTATCTGATTTCTTGCATTTTTCAATATTCGCAATGCATATTGTTTTCGTTTTCGTAGAGTTTATTTATAATCGCGACACGAATTTGTCTACCACCTACGATGCTTTGTGATTGAAAGAGGACGAATTAAAATCAGAATAAATCGAATGACGAGTTGATTCGTGGAGGAATTGAATTTGTGAAGATGTTTTTGAGCACAACGCCGTAAGGATGCTCCGATCGGAATCTGACTCCTTCGAGTGGACTCGTTATTCGAATCCCGATATATGACTGACAATTTTATTTTCAGAAAGATAAACGTACTTTGTAACGTCGACTGTATGGGTAATATATCGATTGTAATACTACCGTAATTTATAATAAAATATTCTTTTCATAAATTCGTTCAGTATCTGATTGAATGACTTGCTATACCACAAAACGTCAAGAGATAATAAACACTACTGTATAAAATCACAGAATGGTTAAATAATGTTTCCCGGCAGTATCACACATTCGCTAATGAGGAACATATTCCAAAATTAACAACAAAAATTTGTTTTTAGCATCTAACGATAACTCTATGCCTACTCTCTCATATTTCGTATATTTTCACATTAAGCACCATATTTTCGTTAAACACACGCTGAATACCCTACACTCGTCGAACACCAACCATTCAAATTCCCAATATTCCGAACGAACCATCAAAAAAAAAAACCTTGATCACCAATACAATGCCCATAAGTGTTCACCAACCCCTACACATATCGGACACCACACCCGAACTGAACACGCTCACAATTTTGCTCATTTCTCACTCTCCATCCCCGAATCGCGCCAGAACGAGAGTGACGGACGTGGGTGTTTTGTTCTCAAATTTCAGAATCTCGTCTGCTGTGCTAGCGACGTCCTTGAGGGTGGTCGTGGCGTCGTGCGCGTGGCAGTGACAGTCGCCGAACTGTTGAGGTTCCATCAGGCTCGCATGCCGCTGCAGGCATCCTCGCCCATGACCAATCACGTGCCAGCTTAGCGCCAAACCATCTAACTCCATTGCGAAGGGCTTATCGACGGTGAAGGACTCGGGACGACGAGGATCAGCCCGCAATCCTCACTCTCCTCCCTCGAGTCGCTCGAGAGGGCTGTCGACGGCTACTGAGCTGCATCCCGAACCTGAAGCTCGTCCGAACGGTGATCAGGATTATCACAAAAAGAAACATATCCGTTACGTGCGGAACATCACCGCTTGTCGAGTGTCAGAAAACTCATAGCTCGTGTCCGGATCGACGCTTACGTCTACAGATATTTGCCGATAGGTCGAGCGTCGATGACCTTGAGTGACCCTGAGTGACCTTGACTGACCTTGGCTGACCTTGGCTGAGTTTGCCTGAGTTTGGCTGAGTTTGGCTCAGGCGCGAAACTTTGCACGGAGATCATCGACTTTTTGATAAGGGTAGGATTTTCGAAGGTATTGCAAACTGGGTGGACGGTTGCCGCCTGAGTGCCTTTTTCTTACATTTGTAAAGCTCGGTTCTTCGACCTCGAAATGGGCAGAAAGACAGTTTCGTTTTTGTACGTACGTCGGGAGGAGGGATGGGTCGCTTTCGTTGTGCGATGAATCTTTGACGAGTGGGAACGGTGTTCGCGGCTTTGCGTGCGAAGTTTCCCGTAGAGATTCTGCGGGCGTATCGTATGGCGCGTGAGAAGGTTGACGGATGGGGACACTGTTGGTCGCGTAACGGAGGATGCTTTCTTTTTGTAATGTGCCGATACCGTGCCACGCAGACGTCGCGGCGTAACAGCGTGTCTTAATTAATTTCGATGGGCGCGGGCTCCTCTCGCGAACGAAGGAACGGACCGTATACTCAAACTACAGATTTCGGATGTGGAGACAATTTTTTTGCGCCGCTTGACTAATTACTCCGATAAGGAAATTCATAATTTCGAGATACGTATTCATTGACTATCATACATACTTTCAGTTGGTAACGATGCCGATAAGTAACGATAAGTATTAAATTTCACCCCTGTGCGCATTACTTTTGATATTTCTTTTACTTCTTTCAGTATAAAGATGTAAACTGTAGTAAAATTTCGAAGCGGGGTTGAAGCTTAAAATTCAGTTCGTACTACTTGAGAGTTCACTTAAGAGTGATTGGTCGAGCGACACAATGCAGGGTGTGGTCTTTTATACTTTTCCATGTGATATGTAATCGACAGACGTAGATTCAGATCGACAATTCGGGAAAGCTCGTTTAATTTTGAATAAAAACCGATAGCGTTCCGACGCTTGGTATGCCCGACGCGCGATAGTCGGTAATCAACCATGACAGTTAATTAGGTGTAGCGAATTTTATATAAAAAAGCGAATACAACGACGCTTATTCTTGCAAAGAGAAAAAAAAATAGATAAAACAGTAGCGCAGGATGAGATGAAGAGTGCGAGGTAGAAAAAGAATGGACATGAATCGCCGGAGAAGATTGTACCGGATGATACTTTTGGTAAATAATTTAAAGAATTGCGTGGATGAATCGAGCTGATTTCAAGCGGGTCAATACTAAGTGTAACAGGGAATATAAGAAACCGTAAGCCATAGATTAGGACCAAGTTGCTACAACCGGAGCCTAAGCAGCTTCGTTCCATTGAATACTGAAGCTAGCAAAGTTGTCAATTAGATCCGTTCCCACGCAAAATATCTCTTGCTAAAGCATTACATTGATTATAAGCTACGATAACTCCTGCGTCTAATGACGTTTTCGTTCTCTAATTGCCAAACAAAATTAACACCAATTCCTAAGAAAAGGATAAATATTTATCAGTCAATATAGTTGAAAATACAATATTGTGATTTTTTGTTATGGAGGGCAGAATATCTTGAATTAATTAATTGAAGCAGCCTAGAATATATGCAAGTAAAACACCGAAGCCTTTTAATCTCTGTAGTTTATTTATCAATGTACAATCAGCTGTGTTCCTAACGCAGGCAACGGTTAAACGTGCATAAATCAACGATAATTGCTCATGAATTAAAGTCAGTAAAACATTTACTTACATCACTTGATTTGCCCAATTATCGAATCATGCAGACGTCACGTACAAGAATTTACATTACCTTGGTACATTCTGTCCATTCTGCTGAAAACAAACGCATGTTATAGAAACGTTATAGTAAGATCAAAAAGCGGGGTTGAACTCATAATAGGAATAGTGGCTTGTGACGGATTTCGAGATATCTAAACCGGAAGTGTACTCGCGATGTAAACGCCTTCCTGTTCAGAGTATACAGTCAGCCATAAAAGTTCATCCAGTGTCTCGTAAACTTCATATCTTATAGTAAATACGATAGGTTCGGAAATTTTTTGACACTGCATTGTACATTAGTCACACTTTAGTAGTAAAGTTTTTGTAAAGTAATTGAAGTGTGTGTAGACTGTTCGAGCTACTCACTTACATTGTGTTCAATGTAGCAAGTAAACTGAGAATTATCATGCGTTGCCGCGGGAGTGTAAGCAGTTTTGTGACGAACCCGCGTTCTTAGATTCTTTGGATCATTCTGGATGAAAGAAATCCGACGGATGCGTCCAGACTTCTATGATTGACTGTATTCCTTTGTCCTTCGTTTGCCACCCGTTCGTAGATGTATTCGAGCGGTGAATACCACATACCGACTAACATTTGATATTTCTATGTTAAATGGAAGAGAAAGGAGACTTGTCGCATGCCTTGTGCGACAGTCGATACGCAAACGATCAATATCGGACGTGTATGTACCGCTATTATTAAGTTCGTAGATTAGGTCGGCAATCCTTATATCGAAGCAGTATATGGATGTTTTTTATATAAAGGAACCCGTTATATCTCTTCGCGGGGCTGTTATAACAACGGGCTCCGCAAAAATTCGACGTTCTGTCATTGTGACCGGTAACGCGCATCTGGTCGCCAATAGATAATCAAAATTGAATGAATCGCGTGTGGTTCAAAATTGAAGAGTCGACTGAGAGTAGGAGGTATGGAATTGAATCGATGTTGGAACTACCGTAAAGTGTCGCGTTTAATTGGTCTTATAATTGCAGACGTGCTTTATGTGAGTTCTTCATTGGCAGTGATTCGTTGAGTTGACGTCACGATGTTTCCAGCAAATTATCGTGGATAATGCTTAATATACTTTCACGTTTGACTTCGCTAAGGGACTCTTCAATCGCGAGCCTCGACTAGGGCTAGCAATTTTTACTGTATAATACTATGATATTGGAGGGAGGACAACGAATTCATGTGTAATCCCAGTTGGTGACGAACGTTTTTGTTTCATATTATTTATTATTCTGTTTTGTAGAATTTATGTAGTCCATCCGCGAGTGTAGAGTTGATCAAAGACAATTTATTTTTCGTTGTACATTGTTTTCATAATTTGAACAGTACGCTGGTTAGGTGGATTTCTGCTAAAGCGGTCGGTAAGGTAGGAGACTTTTGTTTGTATCGGCAATCGGTCATAGAGGTATCGAGAACCATTGTCAATGATAAGGAGTGACTTGTATTTGATTTGAACAAATTAGACTTATTTAATCAATCTTATATCGGAATTGTAATATTTCGAAAAAAAATTTCGAAACCGCTTCTTTTCGATACTAATCCAACTTATATTTGTTGTGTTGACAATGTCTGTCGACAGAGTTTGGTAGATATGATTCTAAATACCAAGTGTTGACTAACAGCTAATAGATTTTGCCTATCAGAATTATAAACATTTACAAACAATTAAACAAAAGAAAAGTCACTTCATCACTCGATACTTGTGAGACAAAGACGAAGTAAATAGAAACAAGAAACGTTATTTTTTGTACGAGTATAAAATAGCCCACTATTTTAAAATCTCATTGAACCGATATTTCTTCTAATTCTTTGCTGAGGATGTTTAATAAAGTAACAGGACAACTAACAGCGTTACCCGTTGTTTGGTAAATATATTTATATTTAAATAAGTCTCCTCTCTGCTCGCAGGCTTGCAACATATTTACTACTAACATTATAAAACAGTTAACAAAAGGATCTAGATAGCGGCATGAATTGAAATTGTTTGATTAAAAATCTGTTTACTCCTTATTAATACGTGACACTAAGAACACGTAATTTCGTGGGATTGAAATAGAATACTTGACTATATTTTCATTAATCTTGAAAAAAGTCTAGAGACATTCTTGTTCACAGTAATTATTGCTTGAAAAACATTTCGACTAACATACGCACCTTGTGTTATCGGCAACACATGCAAAGTTGTAACGTTGAAATTGTGAAGTTCCATAAAGTGAAACTGCTCCATACATTATTTCGTTGTCCAGCAATATAACCATTATTCGAGTCTTACATTTTCAACATCATTATTTCCGATGACATGAGATATTATTTTAATGCTCACTTACCTGTGCATTTTTCGTAGTAACGTAGTCTCTCACTTTATTTATTATCGTTAACAGGGATAGATAAACGCAATGATGAATACTAGGAAGCGCACCTGAACATTGAATTAGGTACGAAATCTAGATGTTCAGGACGAGTTTTATTGAGCGTATTGTGATTTATATCAGTCTCATTTGTTTTCATTCGCCGACAACGGTCGGCTTATAACTCCCGTAAGGGAGGAAACTCATTGGCTAACCAAAGATAACGTCGATCGCGATGATTGACAAATTGAAGAAGCCAAACGTGCGCGGTAGATAGTTTTTTCAATGAATGATATTTCATTTGCGTGTCCGTTGCGTCTTCAAAGAATCTTTGAAGTTGTCAAACTGCGCGGACCGATACGTTAGTAGTTTTTCTTTCAGTTCGAATTCGCGTGTCGAGACGATTCATGGTCGTGCTCCCGGCAAATTCGCAAATTCATTATAATGCGATAACCCCCACTTAGGTGCTAAGTTTCATATCGTTACGTAACTTCGCTGCCCAATATGTATCTATCGAATAAAAAACTGCCGACAATTTGCGCCACGGCGAAACCCCACTAGTTTTTTCGAGCGCGTTTATCATTGCGAAACCTAATTACGAGCGCGACTGATCTCTCAAAATATCCGTGCACATTGAAATGCTCGAACATGCGACTAGAAACGCTAACTAAATGTGTAATATTTGTATTCATTGTGCCAAAGATCCGCGCTTGTTTCCTCACTGTCACGCCGAAGATGATTATGTACTTTTTTTTCATTGGAACGATGAATATTGACACTTCTGTTTCATCAGTCTCTTTCTCTCTTTTTCTCTCTCTCTCTCTCTCTCTCTCGCTCCCTCTTTGTCGCTATATCTTTCTCTTTCTCTCTCTCTCTCTCTTACAGTTAGATTTAGTTACTCGTAAGTGTATTATTGCGTGTTCGACGGAGCAGAAAGGTATCTCGTCAATATAACGATTTATTATTAATCAAGCGCGATATCTTCTTTATCGTATTACTCATATATTTTAAACATCTATTTGATATTTCGTAAATTTGACTCAACTGTAAACGGAGACTTTCGGTTCTCGGCACGTACGACGTTCGTTGGATCAATTGTCTACGTACTTGTCGAAGCGTATGATTATTTTATTCGATTGGATTCGCGTACATTGCGTACGACGCACACAATTATCCGAAAGTGCTCGAGAAACGTGTCTTCACACCTTTTCTATAGTTTAACGTAATTCCACATTGCCCGTATGTCTTAATTCGTGTTCGTTGGTCAATTCGTTTTAAGCGACTGGTCACCTTGGCGAATTACTATCTGCACTACATATTGTATTTAAAACTGATCGAATAGTATGTATAAAATAAAGCGAAAGATCGTATACAAACAACTGCATTATTTTTTCCCCCCATCATCAGTTCGACATTACGGTAACTTCTGTTCTTCGAAGACCTTCGAAATCTGTTAAATCTCCAATCATCGTCGCTGGACTTGTTTACGCGTCCGACAGATGTAAGCAACATCTGCTAGCATAAACCGATCCAACGTCAATATCCCGCCATAATCTGCACATCACGTTATCTGCATCAAAATCAACAATTTGAACATCCCGGCACATCTACACAATTAACCCACGCTCATCCATCTCACCCAATTTCATACCGATGCATTTAATGTCGAAAAAATCCAATCCTCAACATACCTACACCATGAGCCAATCCTCTGGCTCATCCAGATTCGCATCCAACGCACATCCCCCAAACTCGCCTCGAACACTCACCGTACATCAACCTCTCCCTTTCCACCCAACGATCACCAGGCTCACAACCTCCAACGTCACCACCCACCGACACAACCCTCCCCTTCCCCCATCATACCCTCCATCGTCACCGTCGATTCAAAAATCGCACTGCACATTCCCCGAAGAACCCCTTCGAAAAAGCCCGAGCAATCCACCGTCGCAGTCGAAGCCGCGCTCAAGGCCAATTCGACGACGTCGAAGGCTCGTCCGAGCGTCAGCCTCCCCCTCTCGCCGTCCGGCCGCCGACTGTCATCAGCTCTAGTTCTATCGGCGCGAGGCGGGCGCATGCGCAGCCCGCTCCCGATTCCGCTTTGCCG
Organism: Anoplius nigerrimus; assembly: GCA_914767735.1. Taxonomy (NCBI): domain Eukaryota; kingdom Metazoa; phylum Arthropoda; class Insecta; order Hymenoptera; family Pompilidae; genus Anoplius; species Anoplius nigerrimus. The sequence goes on from OU612084.1 coordinate 14,500,321, forward strand.
GGCGTGTGGGTGGAACGCGATAGGCGGAGTCCGGCGCGGCGCTCAACTCCATTTTGTTCGCCGAGGGCGGTCTCTGGCGCGGTACCATCTTCCCCTCTACCTCGGCGAGACACCACCTCGGCAACCGGCCCCGACGAGCGTCCCCGACGTGGAGGGAACGCCGAGGTGCACATTGCCGAGCAGGAGTCCGCGATACGCGTGTGCACTGGCTGGTATGCGCCGCGAACAGTCCCGCCGCCGTCGACTCGTCAGCTGGTGGCGCGACCCGTCTGTCAATCACTGAATCCTCTTGACAGCTCGTCGACGTCTCCGTCCGGTCGCGGAATCGGCGAGGATGCGACTCGCCGGCCGAACATGAGCTCCTTCGCGAACGACGTCCGGACTCCTGCGCCGCTCTCTGTATCCGCCTGACGTACCGAACATGGCCCGGTAGAGGATACGCGTGTGCGTCGTTTGTGTGAATCGTACGTCGGACGGCCACTCCTGTCACCGCGGATGTGAAGTAGGAATCTCGGATAGTGACGTTGAGCTGGCCATCGGACGGCCCTGGGAGGTTACGATCGGGCCCGGTGGGGTTCTGTTTTGTTTTTGGGGTGCACGGATGTGGCAGGGTCGGCTCTGTGCCCGGGGATGTTGATTGAGACGCTGACAGTGATGATGTGATGATTCTATGTTGGGGTGCTTTCAGCGTTTGGGCTCGGGGTTCAGCTGTCGAGAGTGACAGAGTCAGATGTTGCGGGATTGAACTGTTGTTCTTAGAATGAACTGCTTGGAGAGAGTGGTAAGGTATATGCTTGCTGCGTGACAGGTGTGTACTTTTTGATTTTAGGCCTCTTTTTGTTGAGGAATCGTTTGGGCTGTGTAATCGGTGGGACGTTTAACGGTGTCGAGGAGGGCAATTTGGCGTACTTTGCTTGAAAATTATGTTTATTGTGAACAATGTCGACACTTTTGAACAACCTATAGATAACGCAGTAACAAATTCCGTATTGTCGACGTGTTATCTGCGTGAGCTGTTAAAATTAGTGCCTACCTGACACCTGTCAGATCGTGTCCGTTGCACAGTCTGCCAAGCGAAACAAGTATAATATTAATAAAATTGTTAATTTCTTACAAGTACGATAGACTAGCTTATATGTTACTCAAATATTATTGCTCGCTGAGTCATTCAGAAGTACTACAAAGTACCCGCGTGTCTCTCTCAAACACGACGTGCACAACTCACCTCAGATGAGACATTCCAACAATTCTTCCGAACGACATCCCACTAACGTCAAAAAGATCCAAAACACGGTCCAGAAACATTAAAACATTGAACAGGCATCGATAACGCAAAACTGTTTGGCCAGTCAATTGCCAGTTCTCGACACCGTTCGTCCGAAACTAACGACCCGCGCCTCGCACTGACAGCTATCGCAATTTGCCTGTCACCTGCACCGGCAAACCGTGGCATGCGGTCAACCGAAGATTGTCCTCCTCGCGACGCACCAAAGTAATCATCTCACATGTTCAGCAATTCCGGCGGCGCGGCACGCTGCCAACTCTCGCCATGTCATTCTTCACGCCCCCTGCAATTCGCAAGTGATTGACATCCCGCCATTAGGACGCTCACACGAGGACCCATCGTCACCTTTACCACACCCGACCCATCCAACCCATCACGTCCGTCCCCAAACTCGCACACCTCTCGCCACTTCTTACCAAAAACTCATCCCGTACAGGCACAGCTTCGACACTCAACCAAAATCCGTCATTCAGCCGTTAGCTCACCTCGATGTAAATTAACCCTCTCCGTACGCGAACAGTCGATTCAGGTGACGAGCGTCGAATTCCATGCAAACGTTCGGCCCGCAGATACGATCTCGATCCGTAAACAAAAACAGAGCCCGACCGACCCCCTTGACCGGGTTCATTGATCGTTCCCAGGCAAAGGTCGGGACAGGCTCGTTAAGGGAAGTGTTTACACTTCGGGCAAGAGTGGTTTTTGCCCTGCTCGCGAGTGGCATACGTGAGCCGAGTTCGATCTACGGCGAGCAGTCGATACGTGCCGCCGATAACGATCGTCTCTCTCCCTCTCTCTGTCTCTATCTCTCTTTCTCTTTCCCTCTTCCTTTCTCTTCCCCCCCCTCTCTCTCTCTCTCTCTCTCTCTCTTCTCTCTCTCTCCCACGATAGCGATGCGCCGCCGTTTCCACCGACTAACGAGATCGATTACCTCGGCACGAGACGCGCGCCAGCTCTAGAAGCGAACCGCTGGCCGGCGAACGGGAACCGAATGAGAGGGAGATCGCGAAACGCCCGAATGGCAAGAAACTCTGCGGTTATGGTAGAGAATCGTAACAAAGTGCGCCGGACTTGTGCAACGGCCGATCGACACTGCCGGCCGAACGATCGGCGAGCAGTCGAGTTCACTTCCGACACCTTGCGAGATCGCCAGGCCGACAGATAGATTCGCGCGAGGGATCGAAGTAGGAGATTTTGCTAGAGTTCGATTCTACCCTCCTCTGAAGAGGGAGAGAGGGGGGATGGGGGGATCGTAGTGTCGGGAGTGAATGACTCTTCGGATCTGCGGCGGATGTCACGGTACTTGTCGATCGAACGTTCGATTCGGTCACTTTGCAGGTGAGGTTGCAGGGAGGGAGGTACGAGGTGACGCGAGGTCGGCGATTGACCGGATTTTTGAGCGCGATTGTTGTCAGGGCGAAGTGGTCGGTGCCGCGCGTAATTGGAATTAATGTAATTAGTAGGTACACGCGGCTGACGCACGGCAAGAAGTACTACCGGTAGTGACTCTTTGCGTACGTCTCGTGACAACAAACCCGGTGTTTGACAATAGTGACGACGCCTCGGTAGTATGTACTGAGAATCAGTCGAGCCAGTGATGCGACATAATACTCCGGGAGAGACTGGGCAGTCTCGTTCGTAATAATCGCCTGTAATTCCTCGACGTTCGTCCGCGGATCGCGCCTGACTCGCAGCGAGGCCAGCTGGATATTAAAGTTAACGTTATTAAGGTTAAGGCGAGGATCGACGGTAGGATATTCCCCGACAGTGAAGCGTAATGTGAATGTGACTGTACGTTAAGTGCGATATGGATACTACGACCGACGAGGTAAACCGTTTTATACTGCGGCGAGACGTACGCTGTTGACGATCGAAGGCGTTCGGAAGGTGCACACACACCGGGAGGACAGTTTCGTGTAAATTCGACAATGCATTCAGTTGCTAAACGGAGAACAATGACAAGGTAAATGTTACGCAATCGACGCGCCAAAGTCGGAGGACAGGATTGACTTTGGTCGATTATGAGAACCGCAGGAAACTATCGCGCGAAACGTTGACGAGAGCGGAGAGTTCGCAAAGAGAATCGTACTCGAGCATCTTAATCGATCTTGTACAAGGATCGAACGTACGCATCGTACAGATTGTTACCTCGAGGACGTACGGAGTCGTAAGCCGATATAATTTAGTAACGCCAACGGGGAAAATTCGTCTCGGCTGGGAAGAATTGACACCTGACAATCCGTCGCGAACGGACAGCGGACTATCGACGATCTCAGAGTCTACATTCTGAGGACCAACCCAGTACCATGCCTTGGTCATCGAGGAGCGGCAAGTAGTCATTTTTATGTTGGAACGGTGGATGATAAACGAGGAAGGGTACAGAGGAGGGCCAAAAGTCGCGCGTGATCGAGCGAAGGGATGTAAAATGGTAATGGTGGTAGTATGGTGAGTGCGTGTGTCCAGTTCCGATCGTGAATGACGTTCAGGATAGCAGGGACGGCCACGGGAAAGAATGTAGACTCGTGGACGGGAAACCGAGACGCGTACGTTGACAGAACGTAGAAACGTTTCTCAATCAATCGGACAAGATCGTTCGGACGTGCGCGTTCGTCGGGGCAGTTTTGTCGATTTGACAGTTTGCACGAGGGGAACCCGAGAGTGTCAAGGACGATGGATCTCAGCACGACGCCGAGGAGGGCCACCGAGGGGGTAGTCGGCGATATCCAGAAGACGAGAGTCGCCAAGAGCGTCTTCAGCATTCGCAGCCTCGTCGACGTCGAGGAGGCTGAACTTCCGACGGCGGAGGACAACGGGACGTCGCAAGGTAGGGTGGAAATTATCATTCTGTCAATTTTCTGCTTTTCCATCAGCATTTTTTGACGTGCACTAGCCACTCGTTTTTTTGAAAGCGGTCGTTCCTTCAATTTTTGTTGTATCAGTTTTTCATGTAGGAAAGTGTCGGATTGCAATGATAATGGTTGGATGAATTGTGGACATTGCCAATTGAATGTTCCTGTAGTTATACTTTGGTTTTTAAATACAGATGCGTCAATTTTTAATGTTAGAAAGGCTTAACGATGGGATTGGGAAAATAATATATTGGTATATTTAATTACATTGAACACATGAAATATCTAGAACTTTGTGTCTGTGCTAGTTACTCTTTTAGTACCCTTATGATTCATTAAGATCAACAGTTTCAGGCAAAAAGGGGAAATAGAGATATTACTACATTTTTTTTTGTTAAATGTATGCCTACTCATGCGCTAATGCCATTGCGAATGCTAAGATTGAAATAATACAAAGTATACAAAAAGTAGTGTCCTATCAATGTATTGCTAAGCTTGTTTCTAATGAACGGAGAGAAGATTTATGACCCGTATGTCTCATATATTATCGGTAGAAATGCATTTGTATATATGCGAGAGACAAAATATGTTGAATGAGGAAGTCGCGAAACGTAAACGGATAATGTATGCGGGGACAATTTCTGTCAACAATGTTGTTAAGTAGTTTAGAGCTTCCTGTTGCAAATAGCATGCTTGATAACGTATGCCTAAATACGAAGTTCTGAAAGAAAAACTATGAATGAATGAAACACGTTGCTTCGTTTCAAGACAGCCACGTCAGGCATTTACTTAAAACTCTTCGAAAGTATGAGTAAAAGAAATAAAGAAAAAGTAAACGTCTTGGGTTTCATCATTTTCTGTTTTTCTGTTTCATTGCGAAAGTATTAAAGATTCCGTAAAATCATAAACACGGTAAGAAAAGGCGATTGCCCGGCTCATCTTTAGATTGTCAAAATATAAACATAACGAGCAATATGACGTAATAATTTACACAGTCATCTTTGTCATTGAATGTTCTTCATAACAGAAAGAAACGCATGTTTATATCGTGACTCGTGATTAATATTTTGTATCATTACTACTTTCAACGAATAGAAAATGCGCTTAATACGATATTAAAATCTTAATATTCACAACTTCATAACGTTGATTATTTACTGAATCCTGTCTTGCATCGCTCAGCTGTGCATAAGAGCATTACGTGCGTAAAGAATGCGATAGAAAGGTGTCCGCGGAGTGGTAAATTTTCTACTCGTTAGGAGATCCTTAAATGTGCAACTCTTAATTGTTTGAAAGTATACTAAGAAATCGAATTCGCAGAAGTAATTACATGGCGGTAAATGTGACTGAGCTGAATACTTAAGTACCTCGATCAGTATTACGGTGGTATTGTGTTCCGTTGCCGATCATGGTGTCATTGCGCAATTTTTGCCTATCGTCGGTCATTGATTGACCACTAACAACTCGTAATTGATAGCTTAGGTCAGCGTCAAGTCATTTTATAAGCAAAATTTGTGCGTATAAAGCAAATCACAAAAAGGGCGAGCAGGCTTAGACCGGCACACAATTATGTACATGTCCATGTGCGTCAAGCGTGATCTTATGTCACCGGTTGCAACGAGACATTTTATTACAAAATGTTGCCAGGCGCGCTCGGTTACATGATTACGGCGATTGTCACAATCGATAACACATAGAGATTGTGTAAAAATTACAAATGTCAGGCCACGTCGTTCAATTAAATCATTTGTTCATTAATGTCAGATGTACAATAATTTATTTGATCCAGAAAATCTATGTACATTAAATGTACATGCAGGTCATTAAATTGCAGGCGTAAACAATACCAGTTAATAAACATTGCAGTTTTGTGGGACAGTCCGGAGAACACTAATGAAGTAAATGGGGAATTTTTATCATTATGTCGGTTTAAACAACGTATTCGAGAATTCTTCAGTGATCAGAAGATGGCTTGTAGGCGGTATGCGGATCTGATTGGTGCATTTACCCCCACCAATCTGTTCGAAACGAGAGCGCGGAGTTCAAAATACATGCTCATGACAGCAAAACTCTATACTAATTAAATTGTACAAAAAATTCTACCTTCTTATCTTTCGGAAGCACATAGGTAATTTACAACCTCCTACTTTACATTAAAGCTAAACTTACCTTCACCGTATACTTTAAGTACCAACAATGCTCACATAACATTGTTTGAACCTATTCTTCGAAACATTAGCCTGGCAATGAATACGCGAAACAATTCGTTTTACGGTAATTTCTAAGTAAATCTACTTTGCTATACGTCATGCACTCAACGTCCCGACAAATATGCAAAGCACGCAAACGTACGCCAACTGTTTTTCGTCCACTTTGGTCCCCAAGGAAACAATTTTGCTCGCGAACGCTGAAGAGTGTGTTCGGAAATTGAAGTGTCGTAACTACCGAGCGCATTAACGCGTAATTCTTCGTCAATTATCCAACGTTAAGTCAACTTAACTTTGGAGTCTTACTCACTTATCTAAAGTCTTACTCAAATTAAGGTGCTCTTTAGACATTGTTTCTATCACCTTATCACGCCAATAGCATTGAACCGGTATGCGTCGTGCGTTCAAACGAAACTCGCGTATGGAAAAAGGCGAAAAAGTGTACGAAAATCGTACAACTGCAATTGACTCCCCACTCTCAGTTCGATGGCTGTAGGTAGACAAGCCTAACGCGCAGATTACGCTCCGAAAAAATAGTTTTCCCTAAGGCCTGTGCGCAAGGAGCGTACCTTACCGGCGAAATTTTCAGTCCGCCGATATGTAAAGCAGCCGCCAGGTGCGATAACGCGCATTACTCGACTTTCTCGTGGAAAATAAATAGCGAATTACCATTTAGACGCTGGCGATAAACCGAAACGAGCGGGCAGCCGATAACGGAATCGCAATTCCGGGAGTAATACGCTATCGCGCCGTGTTATCGGCTAATTAACCGGACAGCATGTCGATTAACAAATTACACCCGATTAACACGATTGCATATTACGGAGTGGAGTGTCTAAGTGAAAGACAGACGGTGCGAGATAGGTAAACCCGATAACTGGGAAAGCAAAATTGAACGGGGATAAGTAGATGCTAGAAGAACTGCTTCGTTGTAATGTGGATATTCGAATCGGCGATGTTGCATTTTAAATCGAGGTTTGGGGAGTTGAGGTTCGGGAGTGTCCGGAGTAACCTATAGTCAGCTTTTAGTCTTTATATGCGCGAATTTAATCGGTTAGATGCAATTATGACAATATCAGCTCGTATAATGTAGAAGACAAGTCAAGATATAGTGAGTACTTACTTTAATTATTTCGATAACGTTTATCTTTGAGTGGTAACTCAGAGGTATCTAACTTCTATACGCACGATCAGTGTTCAGGCTTAAATTAACTTTTCAATGTGGAAGAACTGTATTGAACAAGGAAAAAGGATGTAAAATGCGAGCTTATTCGTTACATATTAGTAACCAGCCATCAAAACATTACTATCGTAGTTTCACGGTTATGCACAAATGTTCGCGTTGCACGATAACAAGATGACGGCAATTGTTGTCAACAATAAAGTGGTGCAAAGTAAGGTTCGATAAGGCGAACTTGAAAATTGATGTTTAACTGAACATTGGCGACAATTTTTTCAATATGTGCGAATATGGTATTTATCCGCCGATAACAGTGTAACGTTAATAAAAGTAACAATTCCGGTTTCGTCCTCTTGCGTTTATCGCAATGCACCGTAAATACTCCAGTAAACATTTTCCCTTTGCCCACCAGCCAATTAAAAATTGATCCATGTAAAACACCTGTGCATAATTTAGTTTCAGTACCAGTTTCTCAAGTCTCAGTTTCAGCATTTTAAACTCTCTTTTTTTCAAAGTCTGTGAGCAACTAGCGCAAACATCCTTGAATCATGTAATTATAACTTTTCTACCATACAATTTACATGATCTCCTCCGCGGTTGCACACAGATAAAAAATGATGAAAGAGCTCCGTAAAGAGCGTAGAAAAAATAATTCAGCCTGGAATAGACAAACGAGCGGTGATAAGGGTTGAAACGTTCCGGCGATTGAAACGCGTCGGCGCCATATTATGTTCCCGGGTTAGGTCGATTAAATGCTATAAACGTCCCCAACAAAGGGTACGATAGAATTGGGGTGACTTCGACCAATGGGGCACTGCGTGACGGGAGGACGGAGGGTTGTTCGCGCACGATTGGTTTCCGGTGAATTTCTTAGGGGGTCGACGCTCGCCAGAGTAGGGATGTATTGCGAACCTGGTCGGTGCCAGCTTCATTGTTGAATTTCATTTTACGCCGTTTTATGCCTTTATCGCAGAGTTAAGTGGAAAATCATCAGTAATGAACGAAGATGCGGCTTGAAAACTTTTCATGTCACATTACCGGAAAGTCAGTATTAGAAAAGCTCAAACATCCCTTTGTAGGACCGCATTACAATATTAAGATATAATACATTGCACAAACGGTTAAATATATGGGCTGTTTATAATCGAAAGTGGTGTAAGTTTATGAAATCTCTTTAAAAATTTTTGTCTATCTTCTAAACTCTCTAACGAGAGATTATTTTGAAAGTAGTGTAAATCTATCATAAACTATTTATGTGTCTCATCTCATTTTTCCATCACTTTCAAAATAAACAGTCCACATACAGACTTAGAAATGTACAATCCTTAAATAAAATTTTAAATAAAATTAAAACTCCATAAATAAAAACATCACACTAAAATAGTCGCAAATCATGTGATATCTCATTTAAAAAAACATTGAGTTGCACCACTCTCAAAATGAAGAGTCCGTATGGAGACCCAAAAGCGTACACTTCTTTCTACTCTGTTGCGCTCCTCAAAGTAGTCAGCCACCCTCAAACAATGGAACATCGTAACGATACGGTTCTGTTGCTCGAGGCGCAAAAATGGCCAGACTGGGCATTACCCGAAACGGTTAGAGGAACGAACACGTACCCACGCTGATTAATTCGATCGGCTCGATTGGCTGCGTTTCGCGCGATAGGTTCGGGGCGGCGTGGCGAGAGAGAGAGAGAGAGAGAGAGAGAGAGAGAGAGAGAGAGAGGGAGAGAGAGAGAGAGAAAGAGGGAGAGAGGGAGAGAGGGAAAGAGAGAGACAGAGAGGGAGTCTTGCAAAATTTCGCCCCGCAGTCGCCCTTCCGTCTCGGTCGGCCGGCAACAACGGGGCTAATTGCAAAAAACAAAGAGATCCCTACCAATAATACGTGCCGAGAGGCTCATAAATAATGTTGCGCGGTGTTTTACGCGTGCGTATGCCGTGCCGCGGCACCGCTGATTGGTCGGCCTGCCGGGGTCGCTAATTGTGTTTTATTAGCGTACCCTTTCCTCATACCACCAAACATCTGCGATCTTAGCTAACTAACCTCCGCCCATGTACTAACTATAAACGACATTGTTACGAAGGGGGCCTTATACTGTGTCTAAAGTCGCTTGAGCGCACGTACGACGTTACACACACACACACACACAGCACGCTTGCGTACGCGCGCACGTCATTACACGCTCTTACATACGTAGCTTGCAGGTAGAACACACGTGAGCGGGCCCGATGCGCGCGCGCACGCGCGCGCACACCGCCGAAGCAGGCTGCCGCAAGTCAGCAGCGTATACAAATAGTCGTCCGTATAGTACGCGACAAGCGCGTATCGTGTTTAGTTCTTGTACTTCTGACCTTCGTTAGCTGGCCGTTGAGCGCCCGGCTTTGAAAATCAGTACTTTCGTCGGCCCCGCAGATAGAAGCATGCCTGAGAAACGGTGGACTCCGACGAGATACCGCTCAACTGCTCGGCTGATGGTTTTGATAATGGTGCTTTACGCGCGCTGCCATTCGATGCATTTATACGTGGGAATTGTAGCTGCTCAAGCCTCGCGGCTTCTTAGATTACGATTCCGCTCTCTTCCTGGCGATCTTTAAGGGAAGCCGAACATGCGGCGGAACATGCGGCCGAACATGCGGCCGAACATGCTGTCGAACTTTCGTTCGTTCCGACGTACGAAAAGAACACCGACCTCGCCAGTATCCCAGTTCCTACACCCTGCATCAGTCTCCTAGAACAGTATCCTGCGTCGGCCGCGCAGCTCCACCTATCTCTTTGCGGGACAATCGTAAAAAGCATTCTCACGATCATGCGTTCCGATAGCGAATGACACCGAGCACGGCACGTCACCGAGGCCAATCGGAGTTACCGACGTTGCACTTAATGTACGGCCGAACATCGCGCAACATGTGTGCCCATAAAATCAAACTCGAATCCTCGAGTACGGTGCCGAAAGATTTTTTTTAGTTTCGATATTTTGCCGTCCATCTGCCTACCCTCTTTCTCTCTCCTCCCCCGTCCCTCTGCTTCACTCACTCTCTCTCTCTCTCGTTCGCATCGGCGTAGAAAGGGTGAACTGAGAGATAGAGGGAGCGAGAGGGAGAGAATGAGTGAGAGAGAGACGGGGAGAGAGAGTGGGAGAGAGGCAGGGGCGAGTCTTATTACGCCGAGGAGAGTCTCGGGCATGCTGGTGCAATCAAATAAATTAGTCGGAATTACGCGGGCCTGCGTTGAGCCGGTGGTAGTGTAGGCGCTCACCACTCGTCCTCGCCACCAATTAGCGGAGCTTTATCCCGTGCGGGGCCTTATATATATTTCACCTGGGTCCGGTATATCGCTTTCTGAGAAATTCGTAGTTGCTCTCCTCTCCTCGCTCGCCGACCGCCATGATCGGTTCCTGACCTCGTGCCTCTCCCCTTTTTCTCTTACTCTCCCGCTAATCGGCCCTCACCACCCCCCTCCCCCCCCTCCTTTGTTTTGCCTATTTGATTTGTGACCCGCGATTACTTTTTCGGCACCAGGCCGCATGCGCGGCGAACGTATCGGGCATAAGTTAATGAGCCGCTCGTGTCGCATCGAGATTACATATGAATCTTGCCATACGTTCTCCGTTTCCTTACTTTATCCACAGTAGAAAAAAGTCGTGTCTGACAATTCGAATTTGGCCCAAAGATACATGACGCTTGCAGGACATGAACGTACGCTCGCTGAGGAATGAACGTTAAGTGGGAGGCACGTTTGTAAGGAAATTGGCAGCGATCGTGAAAAATGTCATCGGCCGATCGCCCCCTCGCGGCTCGATCGTCGAACGATCGATTCCCACAGTACGACGGATCGCACCATTTTCGACGGGTAATGCCCGCCCTACGCGATCCCCCTTCTCGCCCAACGGGAAAGTGTTCCGTATTATTAGCCGAGTGTTGCAATCGGTTAACGAGGCACGATCCTCGTGGGAGTGACGATGTGGCAACGGCAGCCGGAGCGGCTTGAGTTACGCGCAGATAATAGCGGCAACAATATCAACAAACGGCGAATACGACGTAAACGGTTACCGGGTATTCTTGCGTGACGCGTTATTAGCCGATTGGCTCATTAATCGCTCCGTCGGTTCGAGACAGCGGCCTTCCCCTCACTCCCCCCCCCCCCCCCCCCCCCCCCCCCCACCGACCGTCCCTCGTCTATCTCCTGCCCTCGCTCTCTTACTTCGACTCGCTCGACTTCCACCTCCCCGTCGCCTACCATTTAGATAGGAAGTAATTGCTAATCGCTAATTGCGAGCTCAAACACTCCATCCAATTAACCCTCTTCCTTCGTGCTCTAAACCATCAGGCACCTCCGCCCACAGATCGATCGGCTGGCAGCCGGAACTACCCTCGCGCCGCGAGCGACCACTTATAAATAACGCTTTTTATGCGGTCCAAGCTAAATTACTTTGTTTCGTATGTGCCCGGCTCCCGAGCTCTCTTTCCGTCGAGTCATTCGAAATGCGCGCCGATAGGCAATATGTTTCGCCGGCCGGCCATGCTTATGGCAACGGAGTCTTCATTTCTTCGCATCACCTGCGAGGATGGTCATTGTATTTTTGAATCCTCGAGGAAAGATCATTTTTAAGTATGTGGCGACGAACAATGCGGTTCCGATTATTGTAAGATCATCTTTATTTCTTTGTATCACCTGCGAGGACGGTTATTGTATTTTTGAATCTTCGAGGAAAGATCATTTTTAAGTATGTGGCGATGAACAATGTGGTTCTGATTATTGTAAGATCATCATTGATTCTTCGCATCACCTGCGAGGATGGTTATTGTATTTTTGAATCTTCGAGGAAAGATCATTTTTAAGTATGTGGCGACGAACCATGTGGTTCTGATTATTGTAAGATCATCTTTAATTCTTCGCATCACCTGCGAGGACGGTAATTGTATTTTTGAATCTTCGAGGAAAGATCATTTTTAAGTATGTGGCGACGAACCATGTGGTTCTGATTATTGTAAGATCATCTTTATTTGTTTGTAGGTATCTCCTACGAAGATGGTAATTGTGTTTTTAGATCTTGAATGTTTGAATGCGGCTTTAAAGCTTGTGCATCAGCGAATATATTTGTGAATTGCTTGAAATGCGGAAGGATCGTTTTGAAGCATGTGTCAAGAAACAATGCGATTCTGATTACTGTTAGGTCATTTTTATTTCATCGCATGATCTATGAGGATGGAATTGTATTTTTGGACCTTCAATCTTTTATTACAGTTATACGCTTATTCGTGCGCCAACATGTAACGTTTGTGCGTTGCTTGAAATGCGGAAGGATCGTTTTGAAGTATCTATCGAGAAATAATGCTCTTCTGCTTATTGTAAGGTCTTTACTTCTTCGTATTTCCTACGATGATGGTAATTGCCTTTTTAGATCTTCAATGTTTCAATACGGTTTTACGGGTTGCGCGTCGGCAAACATGTAACGTGTGTGCATCGCTTGAAATGCGGAAGGATCATGTTTAAGTATCCGTCAAGAGAGAAGTGCGATGTTGACAGATGATTGAACGGAAAACTGTGCGTCAGGCGACCAACGGCGGAAAGTCGTTGGGCCCCCGGGTGAAAATTGGCGTACAAACGGTGATCGAGCAAATCGTACGGCTACCTGAAACGTCCGAGGCCCATTAATTTTCCCACCTTTCGACGGAACAACGGATACCTTAGATGCCCATCGCATTTTCCCCTCGACGCTTCGGCCAGTGCCGATTTCACCTGTTAATTCAACGGGTCCCGACGATTGTTATGGCGCCGGCGTCATGTGCTCTGCGGCAAACGACTCTCCATTCCTCTCTACCGTTCTCTCTCCCTCCCCCATCATCATCATCCTTCGCTCTTCATCGTCCTTTACTAATGAAATTTCGGGCGGGAGAAAAATGTAAACTGGTCCGTAAAAGGTGAAAGCGCGGGAAATATAGGGAGGGCTAGAGTGCGAGAGTGAGAGAGTCAGACCCCTTTCGATCAATTAGGGCTAATAAATGGCGTCCGCGTTCGGGTCGTTGATGGAGATCGAGACAGAGGGAGAGAACGAGGGAAGGAAAAAGATAGACCGAGAGAGAGAGAGAGAGAGAGAGAGAGAGAGAGAGAGAGAGAAAGAGAGGTCGACAGAAGGGCAAGAGGGAGAAAGGGAGGAATGGGGGAAGGAACGGTGGAATGGAGCGAAACGGGAAGAAGGGAGGAAATATTATTCGAACAAGCTGCCCGCTCTGTGGGTTTATGCCATTAAAAATGTAAATATCTGCCGGCGGCTCGTTATCGGATGTAAATATGGCGGCGAGCGCTGAACCAGAAGGGGCGGCCGGCGCGTGAGGCAGGAGGAACGAGCGTAGGGGGAGGGTTTCCAGCTCCTTTGTTTCGTTATTTATTGGAATGCGGGGCGGCATGGTCGTGGCATCAAGCCCACGCTTCCTTTTCTTCTTCATTCTTACCCGAGATTCCCGTTCCTGCCTTCAGCGCCGACCTGTGCGCGCGCGCGCGCGCGCGTACGCAACGGACGATTCAATTCGCTCGACATTCGTTTCTGGCCACTTTTCGAAACGTGGGCAAAGGGAGTGTACCGACGTACGTCAGCGTCGGAGATGACCGGACACGCATCCGGCGCGAATGCATAAAGTCAAACTCCGACAGTGAACATGGCTGCACTTTAAGAACTCGCATCATGAGCTTGTCCGGCTATTCGTACTTTACGCAATGGTCCTTGCATACTGATGAACGTTTTGTCTTCCACGCTCGCTCACGATTGAACGCGAACGATTCACGGAGGAAGGATCAAAGTTCAGTCCGCTCGTACGTATCATCCGACAGCATCGTTCAGCTCGAGTACCAGAAACCCTTCGAAGGTCGTCGCAATTGGCGCCCGCCCGAACTTGACGAATTCTCAAATTGATTTCCGAACGAGCGGAATGCGGCTCTCGGTAAAGGCGGGTGGGGGGAGAAAAAAAAGGATACACCGACAGGCTGGGAGCGAGATGTCCAAAGAGTCTTTTCGATTCTGTACGACTGCTTTTTTCTCTCCCCCCCCCCCCTCCCCTCAAGCCTCCCCTCCCCGATCGTCGGCTCACTCTCGCTTTTGCGCTCCCTCCCCGCTTTTTTTCATGGCCCGAGGTTTGATATATGACTCAATAAAACGGGACCCAAGGCGGACTCCGTGTAAATATCAAACGTAAAATGTTCACCTCGTTAACTTGTTCTCCGCTTCAGAGAATAACTGTTGAAAGATGGGAAGGCGCGTGTGAGTCGGTATAAAGGAGGCTGCGCGAAGAAGTAGGAGGAACGTAGGGCGGCGCAGAATGGAAAAATGGGCCCGAGGACATGCGCGCGGCCACGTACTACCGCCAATTAGATATGCTCCTAATTAATGTAGAGCAAGTAGGTACGCGTCGAGGGAGCGGCGAGCATTCCTTGCTCTGCAATAAGCTCAATGCACATCCTCCGACATCGTCCTGCCGGAGAGTACTCGCCATCGGCGGACAATAGTTTTCGAGGTCCTGGATCTTGTGACCGCAAAATTGTCCTCCGAACATTAAACGAGACGAAATCAGCGTAAGCAGAGATTAAATCAATTTTTTTATTGTCTTGACTCAAATCTCTTTCGTAATCACCGACAGATATGGTGGACCCTAGTCCATAAATTGTTTGAATATACGTTGGTCAATTAAGGTTTTATTTCTTCGTGTCGTTGGTACGCTTTTTTTTTCGGAACTCACCGCTCGTGGTTTAATTGATCTTTCCTTCTGGCGTAACGCGATACGCGCGTAACGTCGAACGTTACTTTCGAGACAAAGAGTAAGAGCGTCGTTGTCACGCGTACGAGTAGAATTCACGCGCCCGCTTCGAGAATTCGGTGACTTTCTAGTGGTTTTGTCATTTAAAATATCATTAGTACGGCACAATGACACGCCATTACGAATAACAGTAATACCGCTATCAGATCTCTCTGAATATGCTGAAAGATTACATAGATTATCGGCAGGTGCGCATCTTAATGGCAGGTAAAATTATACCCGAAATTACTTTTGCCTTGAGAAATGCCTGACAATAATACAATGAGGAACGAGCGACGTACGCGATTTCGACGAGATGTGCTTCGACGATAATCCACTCGTGTGAAGTGTCGCTGCAAACTTTTGGCGTTCCTCGCAACGTTACAAGTTCGCGACACGCGTTGATAACTAAGCCCATCCGCTGTGTCCATTTACGTTATCCACATTTCTTACAACCACTCGTCGATTGCCATGCAATTCTCTTCATTCCTAAGCCTGACGTTAGACAATATTCAGGTTAACGTTCACGTTCAAATTTTATCGAACAACGATCTACTGCATTTATCCCGATAATTCTTGTATCGTAAAGACGAGCAATGCTCAAGCAAAGAAGAAAGCGAACCACCTCGATCTCTCGACAAATTCTCAAAAATCCGCGTATTTCGAATATGACGGAAATGTCGTCGGCCCCCCCCCCCCCCCCGCCGGGTCGAAAGAAGCGGACTCGGCAAAAAAGGAAATTCGCCTATAGACGGGAAAGCCGGCATGATTGCACGGGATAAGAAGTAGCGCTTTTACGAATGCACAAGAATTTGAGGTCTACATCGGGACGCTCCTTAATGATCGATCTTCTGCGAATCCTTTTTGCGCGATATCGACACGCTTCGGCAGTTTCGAAGGAGTCCGAGGCATCTTTTTCCGCGGCCGTAACTCGTTCTGTCGATCGGGTCCGCTTGAATTGCGCCTCCGCTTCTTCTTCTGTCCCGTCAGTCCCGATGCCTGGCTGACTAATTTCGTCGCTCGACTCTCCCGGCGATGCGAAGCCAACGGGTGTTTGTTTTCATCCGGCGACAGGCTTAGCTTACCGGAGCGTGCGTATTTTTCTCTCTCCCTCCCCGCCCTCCTCTCGGCCACCACTACTCTCGATCTTCGGCCGTCGGTACCATCGACGATTCGTCGAAAAGAGGAAACGAGCCACGGGCGTCTACGGTTTTACCCAATGCATCATTGGCAAAAGTGGCCGGCCACCGAAGCGTGTCTCTCGAGCCGACTCTCGAGCCGACTCTCTCGAGAGAGAGAGAGCCCGCAGGAAGCTACGATAATTATTCGCACCATTGTTGTTTTCCTGGCCGACGCCGACGGATCGGCAACGCTAAAACTCGTCCGCCGCAAGTTTTGCCCTCCCGCTCGCGCGATTATCGGATATCGCGAGTTCTGCCCACTTACGATCACCGGCCGCTGGCTTCTTTTGGGCCTCGCCGATCCGCGGGGCGGAAGCCTCGTGCCTTTTTAACCTTGGACTCGAAGGAGTACGCTCGCGCCGACTCTCTCGTCCCGCAATCGATTAGCCATTTTTCTCCGTCGGTCGCGATTTTTGCTCGCGTCCTTCGTCGCGCGCAGCTTATCTTTCGTACGATCGTCGCGGGATCGTAACGACTACCTTTCGACGACGTCGAAGCGGAGTCGGTGATACATTCTTAACCTCTCGCTCCCCTCGACTTTTTCCACCGTATTCCAACGAGGATCGCCGTAAACTCGTCGATATATCAAACGGAGGGCCCAAAATAAAAAGCTAACAATCTCTTAACCCCAATCAAAATCGAATCAATCTCCGTCGGTCGCAGTGGGCGCAGGTGTTGAAAATGATCAGAACGCAAAGCGCTGAGACGGTTTTTTTTCGTTGGCCAGTCGGAACCGTTGCCATCGAACGATCCACGCTCGTGGAAGGCAAGGAAAAAAAGGAGAGGCGGCCACGGTAGCGGAAGGGAGAAGTAAATAAGTCCTTTGTCGCCATCCGTCACCGCGTTCGCCATTAGTTCCACGCGACGAACGAAGGACAACGTTTCATGAGGTCGTTCTCTAGGAAGGTACGCGGAAAGCGGTCGGGACGAGAAGGCGGACGGAGGAGAATGTCCGTTCGCAGTCTGGGAAGGGAGGGAAATTAGACTAGCTCGAGCGAGTCGTGTGCTCGCCGGAGAATGAAATTATGCCTCAGGTGTTGAGAGTCGCTTAATGATATTTTCCAATCACTTGCTTCTTACTATAAAGCTAGTTAATGCGCGTGTCTGCCGTGCCCGGAGTAGATAAATACCTTTTTGCATGGTAAGCCGGATAAATCGACGCTGGGATCGGGCCTCGATACAGAAATGTTCGACATTTCAATGCTAATGTATTGGAGTGTCACGTTGAACGCTTTGTAGCCACTCTACCCGGTGTCCTCTGGTTATAATTGCAGATGTATAGAGTACACCTTTTATCAACTTGAATTTTGCAGCACTAACCATGTTGTCAACTGAATTATATTGTAGGTACTTTCATCTTTGCCAGTATTAATCACATAAAGCTGTAATTCTATCATTCCTTATTTATGAGTCTAATGTACATTTTTAGAAACAGTGTTGCATATGCCTATACAATGTGCACTTTCTTCTTTTCATTTCTACGTGTTCAATTCGATGAATTGACATCTCGTCGAATGTGGATAGAGTTGGAAGCGTGAGGATTCCGGGAATCGTTTAGGGAACAGTAGTTTAACACTGGATTCGGAATGTATCGATGGCGAGGGCGTATGTCCTGACAGAGGGAACACGCCAGGAATGCCGATCGTTCATTCGGTGACAGGAGGGGCATTCCTAGGGACGGTAGGCACCGGAGTAAAGTGTTTTCCGTAAATTCGGTTACGACAGGGCGACCACCGCGAGCGAACATCCGACTTGGTCAGCCTTCGATAACAGCTGTTACCGCCGATGTGTGGGTGTTTACGTACGAGCCCCGGGGCGCATATGGTCGGTGTGGTGAGCGATATACATTTTCGGCCCGTTACAGCATGGCAGCCATAATGAGAAAGTATCCGGTAAATTAGCCATCGGGCCAACGTTACTTATTATCCAATTACCAAATAATCTCCGCACATATTATTCCAAAATGATCCATACGTCGTTTTTAAAAATACCGGAACGGTATAGCGTTAATGCGCATATTACAATGTACAACAATTACGTCTTCCTATCGGTCAATTTAGAAAATGGCCGTAGGGACAATAGGAACTTATCGTCCGTAAACGTTAAGAGTCTCGTACGGCAGCGAACCGCGTCAAGTTGTATACATGTGCGTGATGGCATTTAAAGTGGATTTGTCGAATGGACGCGGCTAATGCAATTACGGGGTACTCCGGAATGCGTGCGGGCACTTCCGTACGCAAAGTACATGTCCATGTGCTTCTCACGTGGAGGATGAGGTCGCTGACAACGGGCAGTGCCCGCTTTTTGTCCCGTCCCTTCATCCTTTTCATCATCACCTGCACTCCCGCATTAGGCAGCGGAGTCACGGGGCGAGCCCATTAGTTGTTATGGCCCTGATCGGTTAAGAGCACCCTCCTTATCCTCTTTACCGTCTCGCTCGCTCGCACGCTCACCTCCCGCACTCTCTCCCTCTTACGTTTGCCGAGGACTTTAGCCTATCTGCCGGGCGGGTGCACGAATGAGCAAGATACACTTGCGATTAGAGACCTCTCCTGAAGGTCCACTTACTCGGTAGTTCACCGAGCGATGACAGTACTCGTGGCTTGACCTTGACGGAGGAGTCGGCGCTGCTCGTCAAGGTAGAATCATAAAGAAATTTTTTTTCTGTTAGGGGAGCAGATAAGGAGGTCAGGTTGAAGTAAATATTAGCCAGAGGCTTATTTCGAGAGTGCATAGAGCCCGTTACGTTCGTTTCGCTGAAAGACTGACTACTTCCACTAAGACCGTAACTTCGACTATCGTAGAAGTATAATATATGGCACGTCACGGTGGAACTTCGAAAATCTTCATTTCACGTTTCGTCCGTCGTTCAGCGGGCTAAAAATCAATTTCACGTGAGATACGAAAAGAATCTCGACTCTCGGACATAATTGACGATTACAGTATAAACACGTTACAGTTAATAGGTCTCCGGAATATTTATGCCCTCCGTTATACGTGGCCGACGCGTCGGTCAATGTGTTAATCGCATCAGTCGTACAATTTCTGCCCGACAGTTTCGTACATCTGGCTACGCGCCTATATCCGCGCCGGACAGAATATACTAATCCGTCGTACGCAAATAATGGCTTATATAATTTTCTACGCGCTCCTTATGTCTCCACGTTCTCTCCCCGTCTCTTTTCTCTGGCGCACATCTATATGAAGGCGAGTATCAGCGATGCGCCATTACGCGCGTATCAATCACGGGCGCCATTACACACCGATTCGCCGGCAAGGCAGGCCAGCTTTGATTTATCTTCATTTTAGCGGACAATCGGACACCTCCGATGAATGGCCACAGCTGGTACCCGTATTAAGATTCTTAATGACGATATCGGCGCTCGCGGTGGACCGATATGGTTATGTCATTCTTCTCTCATCGCCTCGCGCGCATCCTTAATGGATTCTCGGAACTCGGCTCGGATGATTAATTTTTCGCATCGGGGACCGAACGCGGGACGAAGAGACGGAGAAGCGAACGACACCCGTTTCGCTCAGCTTTTATTCGCCCCGTCGACCCGATCGCGACCTCATATTCCGCAAACAGGTATTCGTCACTTCCTTCGAATACGGCAGCTAAAAATTTTCGCGTCCATCGGCGCCGAGCTTAGCCGACGCTGTACTGCCAGATTCGCGAACATCACTGTTCGAGCCCCAACAATTTAACTCATTACGACCGCTAATACCAAATTGCACTAAAGCGTATGCAATAAAGCTGAATAATTCGCTTGCGCGGAAAAAAGGGAAAAAGAAAGAGAACGAGGGGAAAGGTCGGGAAGTCGTTGAAAAACAGGGCGAGAAAGAAAGCAGGAGAGTGTATGTCCGAAAAGAGAGACAGAGAGGGAGATCCACACATCGTACATGCAAAGTGGGAGAGAGAGAGAGAGAGACGGATGGAATGATTGCGGATGGTCATAGACTAATAGCGGAGAGGCAGAGGGCGCAGCGGTTCGCGTGTGAGATAATCAACGTGGGGCCACATTAATTATTGTTATCACGGCCCTCGGTCTGAAACGTTGAACGAGACTGGCGAAGTAGCATGCGCGAACACGGTTATGCGAGTTACGCAGCCACGCCGTTGGCTCAAAGGGACCGACCGTGTTCCTTTATGCGTATTATACGGGCATGGCTACGTGCAAGCGGAGCGTACCGGTGGTCGTTGTCGAGCGCGAGTGTTGGTAACGTACGTGCAAGTAGCGTACGCCCCGGCGTGCACGCGCGTGTGCGCGTGTGCACGCTCGCATGGCGAGCAGAGGAGCGTGTGCGCTTGGCCAGATACGATGGACGATACACGCCGGTACTTACGAGTCTATTTACTACGTATTATGCGCTGCATGCAGCCGGCATGCGCGGAACCCTGGATGGATGTAGCTTAATTATTACGAGTTCCGTGAATTTAAGCGGCGCGAGCGGGGATGCGCTATGCGTGTCAACGATTTAATAACGTCTGCGGCGGACACGATTCATCGGGTCTACCTACGTGACGCTCGTAGAGGCAGCGGTTTTCCCTCAGGATGGACTGCACTCGGACAAACTCATTCCGATACCTTCCGAGCGGTTGGCATCGACGTTTGTCGAAGTCATTAATGGCTTTCGTACTTGGCCAGTAGGTGGGATCCTTTGCGCAGCGGTTTGCAAAAGTTTAGTACAGTGGGGTGGTGCGGATACGAACGGTATCGTTGGAGGGTTAAATTGTTTCATTGGGTATTATTGGTCAGACTGCTGAGTCGTGTAAGGTTTATCTTTCGAAGCGTTCGAGTGTGTGCAATATTAAGGCTTGTATAAATAGAATTACGTTCGTTAGTCCTTAGCCAGTAGGTGGGATACTTTGCGCAGTGCTTTGAAAAAGTTTATACTGTGGTACAAGGGTGTAGATATGAACGGCATCGTCGGAGGGTTAAATTGTTTCATTTGGTACTATTGGTCAGACTACTGAGTCGTGTAAGGTTTATCTTTCAAAGCGTTCGAGCGTGTGTAATATTAAGGCTTGTACAAATAGAATTACGTTGGGTTCTAATTCGTTTTCTTGCCGACGATCGGCCGCGATACTCGTTCCGTTCGATAACGCTTGTTTGCTATTGAAGTTAACTGTAACGAAAGTAGACAAATCAACGCCATAGTCAGTTATAGGGACGTGTGGAAAAAAAGTGTATTGACTTACAGCCTCGGCGGCCGCTCAGATTGAACTCGCTCGACGCGAATCGGGGGAAACCGATTAATCTCCTCCTCGGGGATCACGTGACATTCAATTCCGAGGACGTAATGTTTCAACTTGACACATCTCCCCGTGGCAGGACCCTCAAAGGTGTGTCGGGCATCATCTTTTTCATCCCGCTTTCATAAAGTCGGGATTTTACACGGTCTGACCCGAGAGCGTTCTTCCCAAATTTATGTATGTAAAACTGCCCATATAACCCAGACACTCGCCCGTCCGTGTACCGTAGGCACGCTCACGCTGATACGCGCGCGCACACACGTGAGAGCGCGCGCGCGCACACACGTGAGAGCGCGCGCGCGCACACTCGTGCGTCACGCTCGTACCTTCGCAGGCCAATCAAGAGCTCCGCCTTAATTACTCAACTATGACTTTCCTATCTATCAGGAGTCGATTTCTCTTATAATCCATATACATATCGCGTCGATACAAGTGAACGCGCGGCACATGCACGTACATCACACTTTGGCGCACGGTGCCAAAGTGTGCGAGCGTACGTGTCCTCACGTGCGTGCGTGAGCACGGGAGCGGGCGTGTATGTTCATAGAGCAAGAATCTCTCTACCCGATCTCAGTCAGCGGCGCTCGAAAGTGCTCTACTCAAAAATAACGAAACAAGAAGCGCATCCGGTGCTTGGCCGCTGATAATTATCGTCGCGATTTCGGCGGGCTAATTAAAAGTCTTTCTCGATTTTTAACCCCACCCTTTTTTCGATCGACGTCGGCAACGTTTGCATTCCTCGGTATCGATTCCTGACGAAAGAAACGAGCGAGTAGATTTCAAATTGACGGTTTTAGCTTCACTTTGGGACGTTAAAGGTAATCGTTTACAATATTTCTGTTGACCGTTCGTGATTAGTGTCCGTGGAAAAAGAAAGTGAACTCGTAAAATTGTTTAAGCCTGTTCGCGTATTAAGGTTGACTCGTTTAGGATGGAAGAAGTGATATATAAGGTAGGCTCGAGTGTGTTTTACTGAAATGTGACGATAGAGAGTCAATGAGTTCGTAGGAACTGCTTTTTCGAGAAATAAGTTGTAAATCATTATGAAATTATCTCCGCACACAAAGTACATTCCATTTGGATGTCTAAGTGGTTGGCCATATTAGGCCGGGCCCAAACTGGAACCTACTGGACTTGTTCCCTTGAATGGACTATGAAAAGGTGAGTGCACACAGTAAACTTATCAAAATAAAGGAATGACCGTTCGGTCTCTGTTACTTTTCCTAAAAAAAAATGGGCGACATCCAGGCGAAAAGTCGTAAATAACCAATTTTCGTTGATAACCTAGCAAAAATTCTGTAGCGCGTGTTCGAAATAAATTCACTTTCTGACCGTGAATTTGTTTAGCAAAATAATATCTTGAGCCGTTTATTATACTTTATACGAAATACAGTATAAGTGATAATCAACATAAACGGTTAATTTTTTTCATGTTTCTTAAAGACTGTTCTGTAGTTCAGATCTTGCATGCAAATGGGTTATTCGAGAGCAAGATCACGTGAGAGTGTGTTCACAGAGAGATTTGCATTTATTATGAAGCAGAGTAATTACGAAAACTCTTGCTCAACATCTTTTTAATTATCGTCCGTTTCTTTTAATTATCACCTCAATTAACGGTCTACATTTAAGCCTATTTTCCATAATTCGTTAATTGCGCAGATTAATTTTGCAGCGACACTATCTTGATTGGAAAAGTATAGGAACTGAATACGTTGCAACATTCCACGCGGGAACACGACAACGAATTATGATGACAGCGAAAATAATTTATAAATTATGCATTTTTCTCGTTGCACAAAGGATCCGTTACGTGCCTCGCTGTTCGTCGGCGGCACGAAAGAAACGAAGGCATGCAATTATTTCGAAGTTTTCGATGGGGGGGGGGGGGGGGGGGGGATCAGAAACTGTGCGGAACCGCAACAGTATTTTTCATTAATATCTAACGAGAACTTGGGGTGCGAGTAACACAGGGGGAAATCGTAATAAATCTACTACGATTGCGTGCTTCAGAATAATGTATAGCGCTGGCATTCATAGCCAGGCTCATTGTACCTGAATCGGTGTTGACTTTCAGCGTACAATCCACCCTTCCCCCTTTCCTCCATTTTTTCTCCATAATTCTCCATTAGAACTTTAGCGCATATCAATAACTTTGCGATTCTCCATTACGGTATAATATTCGCTACTACGGATAACTATCTAAACGAACGATAATAGCCTATTACGTACATAATTTAGCTATCCGTCTACCGGCAGTGTTTCCCAATTACGAAACCGGCCGCTAACGATTATAAACAATGACTTTTGTCCGCTCAGGGAAGACTGCGTCGTTACGTCTGCAACTTTGACAATTTCTGCGTAAGCCTTCCTGCGCCAGGCAATTACGAGGAAACCGGTCAACTCGCGCAATTAATCCAACTTAATCATCGGACTCGGTATTTCCACGCGTTTACGACTGAGAGCCAAAACGATCTTTATAGCGAGCAGAGCGGGCTCATAATTGTTAGACAAAATGGGAGGACAAAGCTGACCCGCCGGCGTCGTTAAACATTGGACGACCATTATCGCCTGCCCGGGCATTAGCATAAGACGTCCATCGTGGCGCAACAATGCCACTTTCATGCCGAGTTGATTGATGTTTGCTCGTAAATTGATTCTCCTCATCGAGTAATTTGCAGTCGCCGCCGATCACGGCGCGCCGGACGTTTTGCGCGGTAGCTGATTGTGTAATACTGACTGACATACATTATGTCGACTATCAAAGTTCGTTGTTTATGCAAAACGACGGTGAGAAAGGTGCGCGCGGCACGGCCGATAAATAAGTTACCCCCTTACCCGTCCCTCCATTGTTCAAGATAGTTGACACTAAATTCTTGCTTACGCTCGACGCTGTGCAGTACGAAAGATACGGAACCTACTATGTACCTTATATTTGCGTGGAATATTCTGAGTCGCCTTAGAAAATCCGCACATCACACGATAAAGCGCGTACATTTCCACTCCAATTCCTAAGGCTAAACGATGAATACTTCTGCTATATAAACCGAGCACGTTATCGTGGCCGTTGACTTTTGCGTCTCATTAATAGTAAGTAGCCACTTGCCTCCAATCAGCTGTACAAAGGTGAACACCTCAAGAGCTTCGTTGAGCACTGACCGCACTACAATGTCTCCATTATTACGTTCATTCTACTTTTAATCTTAACACCCAACATTTTTCCTCTCCACACTGAACGTCTCCAGTTGAAGTTCGAAGAATGTCAACTTCAGCTCCGTCAGAAGCGGACTCGAAAGCGGCGTAGGCAGAATTCCTTCGCGGTTGTTGTCAGCGGTCACGCATGAGGTCCCCGTGAAACAACAGAAGCGGTGACGAAGGGTTAACGGGTGATAGCACTTAGCTGTCAGGGCGGCGATTCTTCCGCTTGATTACTGGCCCCGCGTAATTACCGAGCGACCTCCTTGACAAGCGCGACCGCGCAATCTGGTTCGCGATTGGTCGCATGAAGCGGCGAAATCGATTAATCGACGAGCCGGACTCCTCGCACGGCAGAGAGTCACGAACCGGACACGTTGACATTCCGCTTCGCGCAGAACTTGGGGCGGGAAAGTTTTTGCCGCCTCTCGAGACTCATGCGACACACTATCGGGAGCACAATAGCGAAGAGGAAACTCGGCGAGGCGGTCTGGCTTTGTTAAACCGTAAGATTCGAGAAATTGCAAACGACGGTGAGGCACTGTTCCGAGATAGACTGCATTTTGAATGAAAATATGAAATTTAGTAGTCGAATGTACAACACTGACCGAATACGCCGAAAACTTAATATTATAGGTACATTTACACTGACGGTCAATAACCAATTAATTTTACACGAAAGTATTACCGTGGAACTCGGTTCATTTCATTTTTGTTATCGATTTATTCAAACGCGAGCAGAGACTTTTATGGGAGCTGTATGATATCATTTAGATTTGGTTATGACTCTGAAGCAAGATGTTACTTCGCAAAGTATAATTTTGCGTTTGTTTATCCTAGTGCAATGACTGCGGGGAAATTGTATAGGATTGTTCGCCTAGACAGGGCAAAGTAAGAGTGATGGAATGATTTTACAGAGGTGAACAGTAATTTTTTTTGCTTACACTATGTTGCTTTCTTATTGCTGCACGTATGCAAAAATTTGTACTGGCATATTTGTTAATTTTTATCACACACGTTTTTCATATTCTACGATAAACGTATATACGTACGTATAACGAATAAACGTATAAGGAATATATGCGAATGTACGAACGGACAGGTGAGAGATAACTCAATATTTTCATGTGTGGAGATTTTCATCGGGGTGGCGTGGCATAATATATATGAAATTAGTGCCGCTTATTGCCATTCGCGGGCTTGTGTGCTTTTTCCAAGCCACCCAAACGGTTGGGTAAAGAACAAATGCTGCCTCGAGCAGAGGCCAGAAAAATGTCGATCGGGAGGGCGATAAAGCGCCGGTAATGACTCCGCAAAGTGTATAAATTTAATAGTGTTGTCGGCAGTAATTAAGATTATTATTACAGGAGGCAAGACGAAGTGGGGGAGAGAGAAAGGAGAGAGAGAGAGAGAGAGGGAGGGAGGGAGAGAGGGCTGGAGAGAGAAAGAGAGCAAAAAGCGGACGAAGTCAAGTGCGCTCGAGCAGCGTAAAATCAATGTGTCAGTTAAAATTACTCGCTTCCAAGAATTTGAATGCATAATTAATTTCCATAGAGAAATATATGTTCATTAAGGGCGTATACATGACTTTTTTGACGTTTCTTTCATCCATGCCACGTTAGCCGTACCGGTACTGCTGCACGCGCACCAACAAAGGTAAATTCTTAATCATTAAAATAACTCAATGAGCTCCGCGTATCAGCGTGCCAGCGCGTTGCCGTAACCGGCACGATGATTTACGGTCTCTTAAACAACATCGACGGCCGGAAAAAATCCGCGACACTCGCAATAAACCGAATCCTAACAATTTCCCCGAACGAGCGACTCTCAAAAAAGGCGCTCAACATTTATTACGCCGGTCAAACGATCCGGAACGCGAGCACATACTCGTTTCGATGCCTGTCAATCCGACCTAAAAATGTCCCAACCCACCCCTTTTCACGCCGAACGCACACACTCGCACGCCCCTAACACACGTCTCATGACTTACATTACGTCACATGTGCCGGGCGGAATGAGTTTCTTCGAGCGAATCTATTCTCTCTCCCGTTAGACCACGTGCTCGAGGTCCTGCATCATAGTTACAGTCTACCGCATTAGCGTACGCGTTGCCGTGTGCGTGTATGTGTGAGCGCGCGAGCGCCTGTGCTCAAACTCAGACAGCCACGGCCGTATGCCGCCGCGGAACGACAGTATAATTCAATTCCAGGTGGAACTACCTGCCCAACTAGGGACGCTATGCGGTTCGAACAAGTGGAGGCAAATGAGATCCAGTTAAATTTGAGTTTAGTAAGTTAGCACAAAGTTGGCGCAACTCTGTGGCACGTCACGCCGCGCACCGGGCACCGGGCGATAGCGTACACGCGGTGTAATTGCAATTAGCATATATCACATTGGCGGGGGTTGCATTGCGCGCGCGAACGCACGCGAGGTCACCGGCGTAGAGCGAGCCCGATTTCGAGCGTGCCAGAAGAATTCCATTCGGACGGGCCGGGAATGGATCGATGCGGTCGCCGGCGACGAAGGATGCTCTGAGGTTCGGAGCAAGGAATGCTTCTTTTTTTTTACTCCCTTGCCAACGGCTCGATATGGCACGATTGTGGGCTGCGCGAGCGGTGCGTTCGTTGCCGACGATAGGAGCACTGATTTCTTCAAGTATTTTTCTTCAAATTAGCCCGATGACGTAAGCTGATGTTGATGCATCGAATCGAGGTGAGCCGGTGGTTTGTTTCATGTACTGAACGTGATGGACATACATGTTTATCTGTAAGTACATCTTTTGTTAAGGCGGAGTGGGGTAAAACCGACCCAGATATTGTAAAGTTTACTTTAAACTGATGTATTTTCTATCTATTCCGCTAAAACCTAATTATCTTAGTGTTTTTATTTAGCGCATGATTTATTCGAGAAGTTGCGTTAATTTGATTTAAAAATGTCTTCTGACACTTATGATTTTCTTAATAAATTAAAAACAGTGCTGCTAGGGCGGACTTACCCCGAAACTGGGGCGAAACCGTCCAACCTGTTTAAAAAATTATTAAATCTTATATCCTAATATTATGGGGAAAAACCGGGTGTCATTAGTAATCCGAACTTTGGCCAACGAGTTAAACGGTGGTATCGCGGAATGCATGGGGGCCACTTATGTTGAAGACTATCCAAACTATTGAGTATTAACCAAAGGAAGATTTCTACCTTACAGTTGGTACAATGCAACGTATATTCAAATAAATAAAATGAGACATTAAAGAGAAAACTTAAGAATAAATTATGAATTAATGCAGGATTTTCGTAGTGACTGAAGTCAAGGTAGATGAAGATAAGGTAAGGTTTGGCGACTGAAAGATGGTGATTGTAAGACGACGGTTGAGCCACGTGGTGAAATAGGTACGGAAAAAAATCGTCACGAAAGTTATCGATGACCGGAGGAGGTCTAATAAGATTCAATCTCGGCGCGAATTGGCGTACGATCGAATCGACTGGTTCCCTTTTCGTTCTATTGATCAGGGCCCGACGTTGACGCCGACGGCAATAAATACGGCCCGATAACGACGTAATTAGACGAGAGAGACGGACGTTAAACGTTAGACGTTTAATGAGCGTAGTCTCGTTTTTCTTTTTCGACGTGCGCGAAACGGAAAAGAAGTTCGTTAATTAAGATTTTCATCGCGCGTCTTAATCAGCCGACAGTCGTGCCGATGAACACAGTAAAATCGTAATTAACACATAGTACATCGGCAACAGCGGCTTGTAAACTGTATGACTTACGCGAAGGAAGTGACCGATAATAACGTCAATTTGGCACTGCTCGTATTTCGTGTCGAGGAGAAGGGCCCCGACATTAGCCGAACTGGCAGTAATTCTTCGGAGCTAAGTGGTTCATATATTTGCGTTTCATCCTCGCTTCTATTCGATCGTAGACATGTTTTTTTCGTCCCTCTCATGAATGCGAACGGTAGGACAGAATGAAACGCTTCCTCTCCTTGTAATGCGATAAGTGTAACGCCCATACCTTAATGCGAGTAAATCGACAATTTATATCACTAATTACGAGGAGCATAAATATCAATATGTTTGCATGTTATTTCAAAGCCGGTTAACTCGCAATATATCAACGCGACCGCAGCGCGCATAAAACTCCACTCCGTTTCATCAAAAGTAAGATCGACCTCCCGACTATCGCTAACGAAATCGCTTTTCGTCTATCGGAATTCCAAATCCGAGGTTAACGGAGCGTTAAGGTGTATATGCCATCTGAAATTCTATCGCCGTATCGCGGTAGCTCGAATAAATTCACCGAGAGAACGAGCGCGCGCGCGCGCGCGCGAGCGCGTTACAAATAATAATTTCGCGAGCGACTCCGAGGCGTCATTTGACATTATAATTCTCCTTTCCTCCGCAAAGTGCCGTGTCCACATCAATTACGGCGCGATTACATGTACCGGGTGAGTTATTTCAGAACAATGGAAAAGAGCGTAAGCCCGTTTCCAGTTTTGCCTCCAGAACAAACCCGTTGCACCTCGCACGTACGTGTCGTGTAATTACGACGCTATCGCGGTCGGCATCTCGCGAAGATCGTAGCATTTTTAATAATAAATTTCCGGGATTCCACGCGTGTGTGAGCGTGTGTCCTGCCGGCGATGGGCGCGCGTCTGCTACCGACTGTCACGCTCTGCGAACTTTCGAGATTAGCCCGAGATCGGCAACCTGTCGGGCCCTACGCACAATTTACTGTCAGCGAGTTAGTCTTCCTATCTATTTTCCCGAGCGACGAACTTCTCGGTCACCGAAGGCATTTTACGCGAAAGGTCAACTGAGCAAGTTGGATAGAAATCTAATCGTTCGCGTTTCCTGCATTACAGTATACAGATAGTATATCATATATGTCTAGCTGGTGTCT
Source organism: Anoplius nigerrimus (assembly GCA_914767735.1). Lineage (NCBI taxonomy): Eukaryota > Metazoa > Arthropoda > Insecta > Hymenoptera > Pompilidae > Anoplius > Anoplius nigerrimus. The sequence goes on from OU612084.1 coordinate 14,530,156, forward strand.
ATGGATATTGCTCGGAGGTGGAGCTTGTTCATCAGCGAACGAAGGCCTCAATTGTTTTTCTATTCAATTACGTTAAGTATAATACTTTGCCGGTTGATGGCAGGTGGCGGAGACGGGCGAGATTTTAAAGGACAAAAATCGATGGCAGCGGTGTAGGGAGAATGGTTTTGTTTGACTTATGCGCGTGTCTGGTGCCAGTATCGGCGTTACGTGTCCTGCGCCGGGCATAATAGGATTTTAACAAAATTGTGGCATACAGTGTTGCTGCGGTCTGCATAGTCGCCCCCCCCCCTCCCCCCCTGCAACCGGACGTAACTTCGCATTACGGATTATTTATGCTTTTTTTACCCACTCGGAGATTACTTCGTGCCGGCGGTATGGCACCGTGTCACGCCGACTTCTGTGCGATTATTACCATATTATCCGCGAATATCGCACGCTTTCCCATTTCGATACTTTCAATTTACGACCGTCAACCCGCCGACGGAGTTGCACAATTTTTCGCCCCACTGTACGTACCCCTCTCACGCCGGGGCTAATGATTTACGTTCAATAACGAAGCGGAGCTGCACTTTCGACGTTCGAAATACTTCGCAAGGATGATAACTACCTCCACTGCCGCGCGTAATGGAAAAAAAGTCAATTTGCAGAGATTATTATCAAACAAGAAAAAAACCAATGGCACAAGGAGCAAGGGAGAGGGAAGAAGAATGCTGTGTAGAACGACAATCAAGGTTAATAACGTTCGCTCGAAAAAAAAGTCTGACAGCCTCGGGAAAGTGTAGCGTGTCGCAAAGCGACGTACGACGGCATCGGAGATCTTCGAAAAGATTCGTGCCAGTGTTCGCAATGAACGTGACTCGGCGAAGACAACCTGCTTACCGCACTTGGCAGTGACACAAAATATCACCGAGACGATCAGCGTGCGAGCGCAATTGCGTGATGAAAGTCCGCTTGACAGAGATTCGTAGGTCGAAAAAAATAAGTTGATGCTAGAAATTTTTGCGCTCGAAACGCTGACGGACAGAAGAGGAAGACGAGTCGGAATGGAAGGAAAAGGTGCGAAGGAGGTGCGTGAGAAGAGGAGGAGGACGAAGAAGATCGGTAAGGAGGAGGAGGAGAGGGGTGGGGGAGGGGGAGGTAAGCATCGTCGCTTCGCGTGACAAAGTGCAGATCTGCTTATCGCGGCAACACTGTATGCTAACCGCACCGCCATGTTTGACGGCAATTACAATTAACAGCAAAACGGGGATGGATGGAAGGAGAATGTCGTAAAATGCAATTAGATATTATTACCTTTCCTCTAATGGTCGCCGGCGCGGCCGTGAACGCTAGGTACACAGTTGAGCCGTGTAACATCGATGTAAATAATATTATCCGATTATGTGCCTTGCCTCGCGGATAGGTATGTAAATGGTGTGAACCGGAAAAAAACGCGGAATGCCGTGCGGATCCGAGTGTCACCGTCTTCTTCGTAATGTGCGTTTACGATCGGAAGATTGATCGTGAACTCCGGCGACACTGCAATTCGCGATATAAAAGTCCAATGTGCACCGATTAAAAAATTAATCGTCGACCTTCGGCAATTTTAATGTACGTTCAGGAATACCGAATATGAATAAAGAAGTTGACCGAATTACTGCGAAATGGCTCGAGGATAAAATGAGAATGTGCGAACGGGAAGAGAAGATAGAGTGAAGATCGTGTTGAAAGAAGGATCAAATTCAATTGGAAAGCGTAAAATACATTTGTCGTGAAGTTAAAATCATTCTCCTTTGGAAATCGTCTCGATTTTCGAATTTGATTAACTGGTACAACTTGTAAATAAATGTTATATACATCTATCGTTTAACGTCTACGGTCTATAAGAATTCTTTTTCACATCATCGTATTTAACGTCTTAAGTATAATGAATGCCGCGCTACGTGAAAACCTGCTGAAAGTCACGGCTGGCAGGATGATTGACTGGTTACAAAAAAGAGAGGGCGGGAGGGGGAGAGGTAAAGGGAGAGAGAGAGAGGGAGAGAGATGGCGATCCGTTCGACGGCACCTTCTTTTTCCGATTAAATCGTGAGGACAAAATTGTTCACGGGGCAACGATCGCGATGTCGTAGTGGCATGACAAATCACCGTCACCGAGCGTGGTAACGTCATCACTTCTTGACCATAGAGTCTGTCGGAGCTGCCCGAACAATGGCAAAGTCGATGCAGTCTAAGCAGAACGGAGAACATCCTCGAATAAGTTCGAACACTTTTCTCAATAGCCTACACCTTTTGATACCTATCGTCAGATGACTTGATTTCTAAACTAGTTCGTTCCAATACTTTCCATCCTATTATTCGACACCCCACTTCTGTCTCGTCCCCTTTTCTTCTCGTTAACCCCTTCTTTCTATTCAAAGTGCTTCGTAGACTTTCACATTTCTTTAAAAACAACATTAACAACATCAACGTACGTTACTGCTCCTTACTCATCTATGCAGAATCAGGCCGTTAAATCGGTCTCGAAAAACATTTGAACTTGACCATAAAATCCATTCCCGCCAACGTCGACAGCCCCTTCCGCAAATTTGAATTCCGCCCCAGCCGCGTACATAAATTTCCTAACTAGCCCGACGCCGGGCGCCGTAATCCGACGACGCGTGTCGCCACAGTTGATTGCATTTTTCCGTGACCGGCCCGATTGATCGAGTGGGCCCGCGTTGTAAAGTGACTACGCGCCAGTTTATCGTCCGGCAACGATCGACCCCGCTCGGAAGCGCACGAAATATATGCCGGTCGCGCACGCTTTATTTGCGCGGGCCACGGGCTCCGTCCCACCGTCTGCGCACCACTGCCTGCGCAGCCTTAACGTGCGCGACGCACGAACATCCGACTGCGCGACCTCTGCGAGTGCGTGCGCGAGCGCGAGCCGCGCAGGGGTACCTACTTCGATTCCGTGACGGCCACCAATTTCCGGTACCGCTCTGCTCTAACGTTAATCGGGGCCGCTCCGGCTGAGTGAAACGAGAACATGACACATGCGCCTTTTCCTCTCGTTTGATGGTGCCGGTCGCGGCGCTCGCCTTTAACGCCGAGGAGGAAAGAGCGCACAGAAAGGCCGCTGCGCAAGAGGCGGCGGAGGTAAAAAGGGCAGGAGTACTGTAGCAGCGCTGGCGAGAGCGAGAGAGGAATGGACGAGGAGAGGAGATGATAGGGAAGGGGTTGGGAGAGGGAGAGAGAGAATGAGAGAGATAGGGAGCGAAGGAGAGGAAGAGAGGGTGAGAGCGAGAGAGAGAGAGAGAGGGAGAGAGAACCTGTGAGCCGCCGTTATAGCAGCGGCGGAGAGCAGTGCTCATTGGATGGTCGCATCTTATGCGCTGGACCGGCCCCTCCTGTAATTGGTCGCCACTCAATTGCCGCTCATTAGGTAACTGCCCGTTTTTTGCGCCGGCTGTGACTGCGAGGAGTACCGGCCGAGTCCAAAAAAATATCATCCACCCCTTTTGCATCTCTCTCTCCCTTTCGCCGTCCGCTCCTCGCCTCCTGCCCCGGCCTTATCTGGCCGATTCTTCCTGCGCGGGGCCGTAATAAGACACCTCGCGAGTCCTGTTACTCCTACTTTCTGCCCTACGTCGGCAATTCCGCGATCCTGGCGCAAAAGTACCCGTACGCATCGTCCGATCGACGATTTTGCCAGAAAGGGCTCGTAATAAGGCGAGGGAAAAAATTGTACCTTACGCACGGTTAATTGTTCAACGTACTCCGCGAGCAACATTAGCATTTGAAAACATTTGCGAGCCATACTTCGTTCCCGTTTCTTATCCTACGCATTAGACTCTCTAAAAGTGTACGACGGGTTACGTAATTTCGCGCCTCGGGAAAAAAATAGGATACGGACGAAGCGACGAATTAAACGGCCCTATCAATCATAATTATGCGACGGCATTAGGCCGACGACGCCAATTTCAGGCCGACGTCGCTAATTCGGTTAATTGAAACTCAGGAAGGTCCCTACTTTCCGCGAATACCGCGTACTATGGTTCACTCCCCGCCCCCCGGCCGGGTAAGGTAAATAATTTGCCGCCGGGGGAAAATTGCAACCCGGTTGACTCTCTACTGGCGGCAGTCGTACGACTCAGCGACAGAATTGTCCGTGGCGAGCGGCGTCTCCACCTACGCGGGCGAGAGATTAGATTAGCGTCAGATGACAGGTCGGCCGTTCTTTGTCTACCCCGGGATAGCCGCTCCCGGCCCTCTTTTTATATCGTGAAATTAGTTGGCCGCGGTTTCCGGTGCCGCGCGCTTCTTCTCCTCCCATCCCCCCTCCTCCACCTCCCTCTCCTGTCCCCCTACCTTCCTTCCACCTTCATCCTTCGTGGCGCTTCTCTCTCTCATTTTTGCCCCTTCTACACTTTTTCTCATGCCCCGCGCTTTGCGTACCGTCATTAACCGCGAGGACGCGAAGGACTATTTGCGACCGCTGCAAGGATCCTCCGGAATCCTGGAAATGATTACGTTCGGCCCCGCCAGCATTCGGCCCGCACATTAAGCACTCGCGAGGACGTTTGATCGTCGTCGAGCGAGTGGCAAAAAGGCAGCTGGCAAAATTGTCCCGTTCCACTTGTTCGGCGAGCCGACAGTTTTTGCGCGGGCGGCCGAATAAGTCATTTAGGGTAGAACGGCGGTGCGCCGATCCTTGCCAATTTGTTCCTTTCCGCTTCGAGGGATCGTCGATTGGCGGTGAGAGGAGACCAGCTCGATGCTAATCGATTCATTAAATTAGACGCGAATTTTATCCCCCACCTCTGGCCACGAAACCGCCCAACCGTACTTTCTCGTTCCCAGGTGAAGGAAAATAGGAAGATCGGTCGATAAATAAGCTTTCTCTCACGGATGAAATCGGTGTATCGTCGTTACGCGGTATGTACTTATAATCGTTTCACGGTTTTTAGCGCCGTTTCCTACACGGCTCTCGGCCCATACCTCATTCGATACATTTCATTCGCCGTCTGGCCAGTTCTAATCATGTACAATAAGAAGCTGTCAGCTGGGTAACGAGGGAATCTGAGCTGAGAGTACACAGCATTTTCTTAGAAACAAATCCGCGTTTCAATTACCGCCGACATATTAATTCGTACTGCACGGAACCGTAATTAGCCCGAAAACTATCTGAAAGCGTTACTCCGACGTACTGCAATTACAATTACCACCACTTTCCCGTTACCGAGCCGCAGCCACGGAAACGACACTCGATCAATTACAAATCCACACATTAAGCCTCCGATCTCTCTTAAAGATCCCAGATCTCGCTCGTTAGATCTCACCACTGCTTAATACTATCCGTATACCATCAAAATCCATTAAAGGGACCGAAGTTCCGAACCTTCGCACTCCACTTTCGCAAATTACAAAGTCGTTCTGAATCCACCACTTACAATTAGTTCACTGTACCGCCGTGTATTTAAATCTTATTCACCCACGACGCGTACCCCACTATGCACGCCGATAATGAAAGATCGGCGGCTGATAGCGATCGGTGAGCCGAGCGGGAGCAAAGTGTGGCAGAACGATTCGTCGATTAAGTCAAATTTATCGCCGCCGTCGACGCCATTATCCGTCTTTCGCCAGGCAAAGGTTTTCCATTCCGCGCCGTGGCAGAATATAATGACGAGCTCTAATGTCGATAAGGCATGCTGTAAAACTCGTTAGGTCCTGCCCGTCTTTACGACGATCGTGGCGCCCTCGTCCGCTGCGCGGATGTCTTTGGAGTAGGAAGAATCCTCCGTTGTCACCGGCACCGCCGGCACAAAAGCCTCGTAAGCGAGGCTAACGCGATCCTGATTGGCTATAAACGATCATTATCGCGACGAAAATTACGGATGACAGCGCGGCTTCTCACTCGTCAGCGGGCTGATGCCGTAATATCGGTCATTAGCGTTCGCCGAGATTAATCACGGCCGTGGGTCGCATACTTTTGCGAACAAACGGCTTCAAACGTCAGGATTCGCTTTCGAACTCTTCCCGAGCCGGATTGGATGGTAGCGTCAGCGTACGTGTACGCAAGGGCTGAGTCTGAGTACTCCCGTTTTTGCTTCACTCTGACCGCTGCCCATGTACGCTATATACGACGTACATCTAATGAAGAGGTTATAAGTTTACGCACGACTGCGTTAGAGTACGATTTTTCTCGCAGTCGTCTCTTCTTCTCTTCTTTATCTATTTTGTACCTTCTGGCAAGCTGCAAGCAGGGATAAGCGTGTTCCTATCCTGTTACCTAATTACGTTGCATAATGTCCCTTATGAAGATAATGTAACACGGTACGCGGTGAAGACATCCAATTTCGTATTCTGTTCGCGCATACCTCAACGTTAATTTTCACTACCCTCGAAAGCTGCTCGAACCGGCCGTCTCCCTCGGACCTTCCCGGCGAAAGGAGCCGTTAAAAAAATCTATTCGAACCGCCTACAGTATCAGTTCGCCGACACGTCCGAAAGTCATTTAGCCACTTAACAATCGGCGAGGCGTCCGCAAGAGGAATTCTCGGTCGATGGACCCTCGCAGGAACCAGGTGTTCTCCAGCCAGCGTTTCGGTTACTCGCGCCCCAACGATTATCGCGATCGCCACTGGGTGGGGAAACAAAGGGAACACGACTCTCGTAATTCCCGCGAAGTCGGAAATTGCCGTGGACAGTAAAACGAAAAGATAAATAATTATTCGTTACCGGGACGACGAGCGATGTCCCGTAATACCAACGAACTGGAACGATGAAAGTATTAAAGGCTAAGGGACGCGGAGAGAGGGTGGCGAAGAGGTGCATGTCTCGAGAGTGAGAGAGAGAGAGAGAGAGAGAGAGGGAGGGACGAGGGGAGGGGGAGAAGTGAGATGGGAAAGGAGTGTAAGGGAGAGTGAACGCGATAATCTAGTGGATAGTTACGATGGGAAGGAAAGAGAAAAAGAGAGCGCGTGACGTCAGGATCCTGTTAATAACCGTTATGGACGAGATGTATAGCGAGCTACATAATTACAGGTTCGGATACATTGCTTACTGGCCGGTACACCCGAGCACGCCCTCTGTTCACCTTCATTAAGACCGCCGTGGACGGTAGCCGCCTGTTACTCCCCCAGCTACATCTTTGCCTCCTTCCCGTTTTCTCATTTCGTTTTCTCCGCTTGGCCTTTTTAAACCCGTAAATGCGCTCTTCTTCCTTCGCAGAAGGCTCGCTTCCGCGATATCGTTAATGATACCGCAATTCTTATCCGCGCCGCGATCATTCGACTCGCAAGGGGTGACGACACTCTCCTTCTTCGTCTTCTTCTTCTACTTTTTTTTTCTTTTTTTTTTTTTTTTACCTGCGCCAAGTGTCGCGCCTTGGCAGGCCGCACATTATCGTCGGAGGTTGCATGTTAAGTGGAATTAATGGCTCGCGTTACCGACTTCTCCAATGAATTATGCTCGTTCTCGTTAATCACTGCGACCCGATATCCAACTGAGGACTGATTACCGAATTCATTTGAATTCGCCTGTGAGCGCGCGGTATCCAATTGTTCGTCTCAGTGTTTCTTCAGGTTATCTATTCAATTTTATGAAAGACATCGTAGACCGTCGACTTGGAGATAAAGTTCGGACGAAATTTCCGCGCAATTTTTCCTAATAAGAATCCCGTAACGCTCACAGCGCTTGTATTCGAGAAATTGCGTGGAAAAAAGGACGAGTAAGTAAAAGATTGGTGGCATCGCGTCATTATCGTCCGAGGGGCGACTTTTAACCATTGTACCCAGAAGGTGTATAGGATGAGACCGTCGGACTCGTAAAAAGGGAAGCGGCTGCCTATTAATAACAAACCCGCGTATCGTAGCACCGTTTTCTATGCGGATTGGATCGATTACCGATTTGGCCCGAGGTTTACGTTTCCTCTTTCTCCTCCGATCGCCCTCGTCTGCCTCGCTCTCTGAATTTCGCTCTTCCATTCTGTCGCTTTGCTCCTCTCTCTCTCCCTCCCCCTCTCTCCCTCTTCCTCCCTCACACACGAGCACCGACGCACACGTACACACTCGCTCATTCTCTCCCCACACTCTGTCCTCCTCTTTTCTCTCCGCTCACAGAACTATCATTTGTTAAGCTGGACAGCTTAGCCCCGTCATTACGAGCAATCACACTTGATTATTTTTGTCTACAGAGTTGTATCCCTCCTCTGCTATCCGTTTCTCCCCGGAGATGATTGTCGTTCTCGACTTTCGACGGCAAAAAGCGGTGGGGAAATAAAGATGAACGGATAGAGGGGGAGGGAGCGAGAAAGGATCGCGAGCGCGAGCGAGACAGCGAAAGGATACCTTGCGAGCGAACGCTAGAAAGTCCGGGGAACGAGGCGGACAAGCGAAGAGGGGAGGGGCGAGAAGGGGGGGGGGGGGGTTGAGGGGAGGTAAGGAGGGGGACGGAGATCGATCGATCAGAGAGCCATTTCCGCCTGATTGCCGGTATATGTGCCGGACCGATTTCCAGAGCATGTGCTTGGGCGCGCAAATTCAAATTGGTGAATTAGGCGTCGAGAGGTGATTCAACGAAAGAATTGATCGGGGGATCAAGGCATCGGACGGGAAGGTTCTCATTCTGCCGTTTGGCGACGCTTTCAAGACCCCTTTTTGCCTGCACCTCGTTCCCTTCTTCGTTTCGTCCATCTTTATCTGCCGTTCTGTACTCGGCCTGTCGAGTGCGTCAAATACTGACTTTGTTGCATATTTAGCGCTTCAATTGAGTTTCTGAGTATTGTTCAGACATTTAGGTTTGGCTATTGCTGATTTTTACGTGGTCTCTGTGCTTTGCTTAGGAGAGTAGAGGGAGACATTGTGGAACAGCGCGAAACTTTATTCTACAATGTCAGGAGTCGGCTCGAGTTATCTAGAGGCTCGAAGTGAATTTCGAGCGCAGAGACTTCTTTGCATATTTATCATGTCGTTAAATATAATTAGCGTTATCTGCCGGCTTCGCCTTGATACGGCTGACACCAGAATTTGAATAGATAGCTGTGACGTCCGTAGCTGCAACAGAATGTGCCGATTATGCGAACCTAATTTTGTGAAGCAAGTGACAACACGACGAACGGCCGGACGGAGATTATTGACGGACTATTTCTGCGAGGCATTGTTGATTATGGTATTCATGGGATTGTAGGAAGGTAATGTTCCACTTGCATGTACTTGCACCTTGGATAGCTTTGGGTTTAAATATTAGTTCCAGTTCGTGAAGTAGGTACTTGACTTATTGACGTAAAGAACGACGAAAAATGGACATTTCTACGGTTCTTCGACACATGACAGTTTCTGTCTCAATTATTCCACTATAATATTATAGAACAGTCAAAGTACTTTAAATAAATCGTAACCCGAGCCTTCTAAGTGCAATATTTACGGAGATATGGTCAAGAAACGGTGAGAAAATAGTGAGAAATTGGCGAAAAATCGATATTTTCCCGATCGTGTGGCGTATGGGGTCTGGTTACCTTAAATATTACATTGAAATATGGCAAAGAAATGCACTTAAGAGTATTTGAACTCCAGAAAAAGAAGTTGGCGGTGATCTACAGAGTTCTGGTTTTCCCATCCCTATTGTCGAGATACAAAGCTGTAAATTCACACAAATGTTTTTTTTTTCCAAGTTATCGTCTGGTTCATTCAGAATTTTAATCGGTTTTGGGGCACTTATGACTATCTTATTCCACTATTGCCCCCTGAACACATTTTTGATGTGGTGACTTTTTAGAACTCATACATACATGCTCAAAACTGTGCAAGTACTTGGTATATCTGAGTAATCGAGCACTGCGGTGTGCAACTTTAAGTCGTTCCAAGTCGAACGTTTGACGTATTCGAACTGATACTAGAAAATGCAATTTTATGCAATCAATTCTGATTTGATTAGATGATACCTGCCGATATCGGTTTCAACTTTTAAAGCTGGAACTAAAATAGTAGTACAACTTGTATGTCATGGTTGGTTGGACATTATAATGTTGAGTTAACGATTTGAATCTACATATTTTACGCAAATGGCGATGCAACGTTCTAGCTTTGCGTTAGTCTCCTTATCGCAAATTAACTCTTTTGTTCTTTATCAGTTTTCCTTTTTTGTTAGTCAGTTCAGTTGTACCTTAAGACATTGTAATAACTGCTTCTCGTAGCTACGTGTAAACAAAACATCAGTACGTGTCGCTATCAGTGTACTTTCACTTGAAAAAAAAAAAAAACTAAAACCATTAACTCGTTCCTATCCGCTCTTTATCCTTTCACCTCTAATACACCGAAAATTTACAACATTTTCATTACAAAATACCATCAAATTCCCTCGCAAAAGCAATGGAAGACCACAGAGCTACGCTCAGACCATGACAACATAATTCCACCCGGCCACCTCGCGGCATTTCGAGAAAGGCGCATAATGCAACTTCTGCTAAAATCGAAGCAAGCTCCTCAGATCTCCTTTTTAACCCTACTCTCGCCTCAAGTGGCTTCTCTCTCCCTCCCTCTCCTTCTCTCCCCCTCCGCTCCCAGATGGGATCGGCTCGCCGGGAATGAACTTATTAAAAATACAAATAAGCGTGGACGCCGAGCGATGGCTGGCAATGAGACGCGTACCGTGCGTAATGCGCATTATCCACGGTAGATAAAGCATTGTCTCATCCCGGTGGCGGTTAGGCCGCCGTGAAATTGGTAGGAGTCGGACTGACGCCGACTAAAACCCGATCGAATTCGCAGCGTCACCATCGGCTCGTCGAGGACGGCCTTATGCACGCGTCTTTCAGTCTTTCAGCCTTCCAGTCTTTCAACGTACGCGCACCTTGCTCACCCCCTCCCCTCTCTCTCTCTCTCTGTCTCTCTTTCTCACTGCTTCTCTCTCTCTCTCTCTCTCTCTCCTCGTGGAAGAGAGATCTTTCGGATTCGACGCACTTCTTCGATCCCTGTTTGCTCAAGATCGATAGCCGCTTGCCACGGCCTTCTCCCACTTCTCTCTTCCTTTTATCTCCCTCTTGCCTTTTTTTTCCTCTCCTCTCGTCGGCCGAGGATCATTTCCCGATTGAACTCGTACGCGAAGCCCGTTTTCGCCCTGAAAAAGACCCACCCCTCTCTTTCTTTCGAGGCTCATCCTCGTCTGGCCGATAGACACTCTTTGTCCCGCCACTTTTGTATGGCTGGGCCAATAGGAAGTGTTGGTAGGATTATTTAAAAATTGGGCAGTTTCCGATATTTGTCATTAGACATTCGTTAAGTTATTTGTCGAAATTCCAGTGGTCGTTTACGACTGTATTTGTTGGAAGGGAATGTATGGTTATTACTGTTGTGTTTTAGTGTTGGATTTAGTAAGTTGAGTTTTGGTAAGCGAAGGAGGAAATATGGTCGTGTGAGGAATCCTTTTGGGAGAAAGCGTATTTGGCGCTTCAGTTCAAAGCCACGGCGGATGAAATATAGCATTCGGTCACAGTGGGGTTTCTCATCCGCGATGATTTCAGGTGGGTTTTTCGGGGCTTCACGGTTTTCGGCACCTGCCGCTCTAATTGTTTTTTCGACTCCGACGTTTCTAATTAATATAAACGGCCCCTGGACGAACGGCGAGGGTGGAGAACGAGAATGCGGATGGGGAAGATTGAACAGGTATTACTGGCATGAAAATTGTCTCTACTAACAGTGACGTTTATCGCACAGTACTACGAATTTATCATCCAAAAATATTGGTATACCGATAACAATGATCAAAATATCGTTTGCCGTTTGTATGATAACGCATTGCGTGAAAACTTAAATTGATAGATATTGAGAATTCGCGTGCGAATAATGTTATTGTGAAGTAAATACCTTGTTAGAGCAGAACTCTATTTCTTCTACTACACCTGCGAGGATTCCACGACTTCTATGGTTAGAGTGCGTGCCGAAGGTTGGAGTTTCGATGAGAATGGTGGGGACCAGGATGTCGTGATATTTGGTTATCGTCGGTGGCTGCAAGATAAGGTCGAATAGGGTGATCACTTTTGTAGAATTAAACGAAACTACTTGGATAAGTCAATGTATAAAACAGTCGCCATATAGCAGTCAATTGTAAATTTTCACATTGGATTAGGCACTCGAATTTCACCGCGTTGAACGATCAATATTTTGACGACTCGAAAAGCCGATAAAAAATTATACAAATTTAACGACCAACTTTTATATTTTTGTTATCTGCAAATCCCGCTGACAGCTGACCCGAAGTAATTCGTCCGTTCTTTCCTTCAGCATTATTCAAAATGTAAGTGCACATATCGAAGCGTGGCGAGCGGCCGAATATTTAACTAACCGATTCTACATTGCTTCAAGCGCAGCAGTCAACGTCAGGGCGAGTCGTAAATCATATTTCAACAGCCTTCGACTAATCTCTCCAAGGAGAGAACGCGATAACGACCCTAAACGCCGCGGCTCAAAACTGCAATCACTCCGCTCAACACGCATCGAACGCCCCGTACGTGCCCCAATTACCGAAGGTCCGTACGCTTTCAGTTCTTACCTCCGATCGGACGCAATTTCTTCCGCCAAACGCCGCCCGTCGTCCGACCTCTCGCATAATGCGGGATTTACAAACGATTCGACCGCAAAACAAACTGCTCTATCGTCCGCTATTATCGAACTCCGCTTCTTTTATCCGCGCTCGCCCTCGGCACGCTGGCATAAGCGCACGTACGCGTACGCGCGCACAATAAGAGAGTCCAGCCATAGCCTCGAGTTGCGAGATTCTTCCTTTTCTGAAAAGTGCACCGCCGTCCGCACTGTGCGCAGATTTCGCTCGGGTACGATCCGCTATGCAAACAATCATTACTCGCATCGCGTCCGGGCGATAGGAGGCCTGGCATGGAGGCGGCCTCGGCATAAATTTTCGCGCTCACTCATGCGCATTATGCGCCCAGGGCCCCGGCGCAGCTTATTCAATGTAGCCTGGATGTTGCGCGTGTGCGAGCATCGTCCTGATCCTCATCCGTGGCACTCATCGGCCAGCGTTACTCTCGGCGCGGACACACGATCAGCGTAATCCTCACTTGCGGTTTCGCCGGCTACGGGGCCCGACGAGCCACACGTTTCGCTTTGCAGCGTCCGGGGCCGACGCTCGATATTGTTGGTTTAGCGATATTATCGATAATTTGAGAATCGACCGCCGGGAACGAAGCAACGCTCCTCGCTGACCATTAACTGCCATGTAAGCACTGCACGCTTCTGCCAGGGCTCGACGCTTTCCTTTTGTGCGGCTGTGATAATGTTTCCTGGACCTTGTTCGTTTCTTCCGAGGAACGGCGATGGCACGCTGTTATTGACAGTGTTCCCCATGATTTATGGGAAGTTGGGCGCTGGCATGGCTCGAGTATCGTTTGCGTTTCTTTCTCGGGTGTACAAGTGCGAATTTCGTTAGGCTTTGTGTGCGTGCCGATGATCGTGAAACTGGACCAAGCTAATACAAAAATTATTTTAGCAGGTTACTGTACAGAGAACTTACTGTTTCAATGTTTTAAAAATATTGACTCGCGACTGTAATATTTCGGCGTTTCGTTGGCTTCGATGAATATTCCATGCACTTTAGTCTCGTTAAAAATAACAATATTTACGTTCGGTATGCTTCTTATCTAGCAACTCGCATTCATCTTTTTCGCGCGAGAGCGTAGAATGAATTGAAAACCACTGATTTAAAGGAACTTTCCGTCTCGATCAATGATTCCGATTCAGAAATCGAGCGCTTGGATGGCAAGTCGGAGGACAGGCGCAAAAAAGACGTGCATCCTGTGCGGAGTGTCCAGCGGATACTTCTTCGCGCTGCTAAGCAAACAAAGCTCAGTGCAAACATGACGGGAGTTCTTTGCCGAAACCGCAGGCTACTTCCTCCGAGTCCTTAACGAGATTCTCGATACTCGATGATGCGAGATTCGCGCCAATTCGTTCTTGATTTCTTCGATCGGGGATCGACCGCAGGTACTGCTTACTCTGTCCGCAAGGTCCCTAAGGGCTGCATCATTGATACCGGGGAAAAAAAGCAGGACACGAGCGAGGCAGATGTGCGGACGAGTCGGCGAGGACCATTATGATGTTACCGGTCGACGTCCAGGAACATGATTAAATTCGTCAAATCAAACAATTATCTGGCAGGCGTGCGAAGGTAACGAGAAACGAAATAATGGGCCGCATTGCATACGACTCGATAAGAAAATAATGAGACTCACGATCGTATTTAACGGGAGTTCCAGCGGGAACGTGTACGTTCGAGCTAGCAAAAAGCATAGGAGTTTTAGGCCCGGTAATAAGTGTGTTTAGCGATTATTTCGAAGGAAGTATTAATGTATTAATGAAAGAGAGGTCGGGGGTAGGCGGACAAAGAGCCAGGAAGACAAAGAAGGCGATCGCCTGAGGAAACGGTCTATTAAGCGGAAGTCGCAATTTAAAGCGCGCTCTCTTTTGTGTCCCGCGCAGTTTAACGAACAAGAAATAGATCCGGGATACGTACTTAAGCGAACCGGAAGTGTGCCTTGCGCAACGTGCAGTGCACCTACTCGAGGGGGAAGTAACATGATAACGATAAACTGAGTAAATAGAACAACCGTGAACAGAGTCCAATACGTGGAATGAGAAAAAAGCTGAAGCGTCAAGAGCGCAAGAAAAACGGGTTGAAATTTTGTGCGCATGCGATTGAGAGATACGTTCGGTCAGGGTACGCGTTCGTAAATGCCGAAGGCGTAGATTAACCAATCAAACGGGTGTTGCCACTGCACAATGGCTGGCTTAATGAGTGTTAGCTAGATCCCTTATCGACCGGCCGCAATCCGATCGCTGATCTCACGGCTTTCTATCTCCTCTCCTTTTGTCCATTACGCATTCTTTCCTTTTGCACCCGCCTACGGTGTTACGGCATAACTGGATTGTGCCTGGTAGCGGATGCCGCTCAATATCTATAATTTCGTCCTCGCCATCGTAACCTCTCGCATTGCGATGCTAACAAAGAGGAAAACAGTCGAAGTACAATTTTCGAATACACAGGATTTGCTCTCCCACTTAACGGCACGCTCCAAAAGTTCCTGAAGCAGACACAAGTTTCAGCTACAGATACAAGATTCGTTGAACTGGTACCTGTCAGACGCTAACGACAAATTTTCTGGTCCCCTGGCAAAGGGTGGCAACGTGGGATATCGTTAAAGCATGAACTAGTTACCTAATAAGAAGACCATCCTGACAGCGTAAAACAGTGTCGGGAACATTCCGCCGCTGAGACTTTCTTCACGAAAGAAGGTTTATTTAATTATGCGCACCGGAAAAAGGTTAGGTATCGATGCGTACGTAGCCGGCGGTCCTACGGTCTCAAATTATCCTCGGACCTTCTTACCGGCGTCCGGAGGTGAGATCCCGATGAGGATCGAGGTCCGGCGGATCGAGAAAAGAGAACAACGGATCCCGCTGTCTCTGGGATTCTTCTCCGTTTTGCTCTGCGTCCCGATCGATGATTCGGCGTAATGGGGTAGCGCCGTAGGGGGCGTGGTCCCGGCTAATGACATCATCGTGACGTAATCGTTTCCTTTCAGTCATTGTGTGCCGAGACGTGGCAAGAACAACGCCGTAAAAACGAGATCACAATGAACGGGACGGCGACGTGTCCGATCGACGGTACACCTCGTGACCGACCAGTGGTATCGGTAATGAATCTGTCAGCGCTGCACAATTCTGATACACGGCATGGCCCGAACAAATTCCTGAATAGATATCCCATCCGCGTGTTGACTTACAGCGCTGGGCTCCGTGGCAGTCCGGCTGGAACATACAGGTTATAATTCGAATCTTCCGCGGTCGCGTTTGAAGGTTAGGTTGCCTATGTCGGCGAAGAGTGAAAATTGTAACTTAACGCCTGATACATCGACTACAGGGAGAACTAGTACTTCCAACTACGGGTTGGAGTCGGACTTCAAAGCGGAATCTATCTGCCAACCGCTATCTCCTCTCGTAATTGCGCATTTAATTTGGAGTCGCACGCCTAAGCGCTCTCGGCAAATACGCGCCTCGGCAACAGATCAATTAAACGATAGACACATTGTTTTCGCAAATAGCCCGAGCGGGACACGCGCAAAATATTAAAACGGCGCGCGCGCACGCTTATGGTAATTTATTATATGTAATGAAAGATCGTCAGATAACGCGGCCGGTAATCTCGGGGAGTCTCGTGGGGATCACATACGCACGGCGGAAGAGAGAAAAGGCCGAAAGTAGCACGCAGGATAATTATTCGTAGCCATGGTTAACCCGTATGTAATTTCGAGAGAGTCGGTAGCAACAATCGATCATCGAGATCAGATACGTAAGCCCGGAGGATAGCGGAGCTGTTTCAAAACGGAGGTGGAACACCAAGGCGCACGGCGAGAGTCTCGAGATAAGCTTGCTCGGCATGGGGTAGTCGTAATTACCAAGACAAGAACGGTCAATGATCCTGGGTCGAATCACTTCTTTTGCCGCATCACCGAAGTCGACCGCCTTCGCTCGTTCAAACGTTCGTCCTCCGTCTTTGAAAAAGGTCCCCGCCGTCCGCGTTCTGCAATGTTTTCGCCCAATGAACGTTCACGGCTTCGAACGAATCAATTTTACATGTCGAACAAGAGATTGATGTGTAGTAGCGGGCACGTGACACGGAATCCGACGTCGGTAGCGTACGATCGATGACAAGAAATATCGATAGTTATCGGCTCGGTAATTGGGTTCGGTCGCTTTTTATTGATCATCGCGATCGCGATATTGTAATAGAAATGGTAACAGAGGTCGATTGTCGGTTTCGGTCACTGCCGCCGATAAAGCTGACTCGGGAGTAGGATAAGTAAACGTATTAAAAAGAAAAGTATGGTTATAACGAAGTTTTGTCTCGGACTTGATACCGATACGGGATAAACACGTGACACAAAAATAAGTCTTATGTTTCTTAAACATATAGAATGCAAAGCAAAGAAACATTACTTCCAATAACAGAATCAATAACCTAATCATTTTAAGTGAACATAACCTTATTTGCGAACAGTGCAAAATACGACTCGACAGCTGAAGTATATAAGTACCATTAAAAGCAATTATACCTCTCTTCCCCGTAACCGCAGAAGCATCCAGACGACATTCGGATAATTCTCAATATCGCGCAGCGCCGTCGATTTTCTGATACGTCGATCGATGATCCCTATCTCGAACCTTAGCGATCGGGAGGAGCGAAGAACAAGGTTGAGCAATCGACTTCCGGCTGCGAAGCGATATCCCTGGTCAACTTCTGTACGGGGCCGGAGAACGAATTTCGCTTAAGTGGATTTTCTGCGATAAATCAGTTTAACCAAGTGGTTACCAGTTCGAGGCGTGGTTAATGAACCATCGAGACGTGGACGTGCCGATGATCGGCAGTTTCGCCCCGGACAAAGTTTTTCGAGATTCCGATGCGGGCAGTTAACGGCACGGATCGGACGGGCAGCGCGAACGCTATTTATGAGTCGACCTTCGTAAAAAGAATCGAGAAAAAGTCTGCCCGGCCGGACCGATCGTCCGCGACTGAAATATGAACCTCCGGCCTCGCGAACGGAAATCATCGGAATGGATTGCTCCCGATGGTAATGACGATGATAAACGCCTCGCTGAGATTTCGCGGCGGAATGATACGGACGTTAAATATGCGCGACATAATGCGAGAAAGGGTGCTGGCTTGTCTAGCGGTGTCCTGGCAACTTCATATTTCAATGGGTTTTACGTCTTTCCGCCGGATAGGTGGAGCCTCTTCGTTCGGGCCCGCGCTCATTCTCGATATTAATGTCGCCGTCCCGAGGTCTGGCCATAATATGTCGGAATGTAATATGTATTATCGACAGCGGGAGTCGTTCCTTGCTCATTGACGCGGCCAATACCTCTCGCGTGAGATGTTTACCTCTAATGGAGAATTTCGACCGGTTTCGAGACCTGACGCTGCAAATACATGAGCCGAAGGTCGTAGAAGCTGAAAGATAACCTACAATGCTCTTCTGCGAGCATCTAATAAATTGTGAAAAGACAGTCATTGAATACTCACGCCATACCTTTTAGGTTAAGACTTTCCCACTGTATCCTCTCAAAATCATTAAACACCTCGTCCTAACCTATCGTTTACCTCCTACCATCACCTTATCAACTTCCGCCGTGCCGCCAAACATAAAATTGACCGCAACCTAACCTCACTCGAAAAGCAAACAGCAAATACCATTGCACTTACCAACTCGCACGCACTCTTATCATTTCCCTTGGTCGCCGCGAAAACCGGCGATTGTGTCCGATGATCGGTATCTCATCCTCCTCGCTTTTTCCCTCCGAACAGCCGTATTCTCTCCTCCTCCTCCACCTCCTCCTCCTCTGCCCATTAGCCTCCGTCAAACGGTCGCCGCTTCGTTTTCTTCATTTTCGCCCGTTACCTGTTCCCTGCGCAGATCGAAGAGGGAATCAGAGGCGTAGTCGTCCGAGTAGGGGCTTGATTGGTGCGCGCGTGCGCTCTCCTCCCATTGGTGGGTCCCCGGGCAGCTAGGCGGGTGCTGTTCGAACGCAAAGGCGGGCGTTTGAAAAGCGACGCGCCTCGGCAGAATGGGAACGGGCGCGAACCATTCGAAAGTCGAGTGGCGCGAGGGGATCGATGGTGGTGGGGCGGAATCGCCGTCCACGTCTCCTCTTTCATCCAGTCCGAGGGAACGGCTCTGCACACGGGTTCGCGCAGCCGCGGCGTACGACTCTCACTCACTCGAAAGCCGCGAGAAAAGTATTCGCCCGCGCCTCTCTATCGCCAGTTCTACGATCCGAGCTTCGATCCTCAGTCCACCTCCTTCTGCGCGCCTCGTCGCGTCCTTTTTTCGCCTCCTGTCCACCCCTCCCACCCCCACTACCCGTCGGTGGGCACCCTCCTCCCGTACAATCCTCCCTCTAACGATTAGCTCATCTCGCCTGTGCCTCGTTCTCGCTCCTCTTAACCTCTCCGTCGACGTCTCGACCCCCCGATCGTTTTCTTTGTTTACGTCCACCTTCCCTGAGTCGCGGACCGCCACCTGCTTATCCTCCGTACTCTATTCTCCGGCATCGACCGACGAATCGTTAGGCGTTCTCCCGCTCGCGAGATCACGGAGTGCATCGATATTCGGCGGCGGGATCGTTTCGGCGCTGCTCGTTTGTCGTCGCGCTCGTCGCTGCGCTTCGGGAGGCTACGCGCCGATCGTATTTTGTTTTCGTTTATCGTCGTGCGCGGTTCGATTGTGCGGATTCTCCGTTCGCTCCCTTTCTCTCTCTCTCGCTGGCTCGCTCGCTCGCTCTTTCAGTCTGTCTCCGTGAGACGCAGTGCGCGGTGCGTTTTCCTTCGGATCGAGCGCGGACTTTGCTGGACAGAAATGCGGCTCTCGTCTTTGGCGGGGTGGTGAATATCGTTGAGGACAGTGAGTGAATCATCGTTGCTAAGAACGATAAACTGTATCGTTTTCGAGTGCGAACGAAGGACTCGGAACGACGGAGCGAGGAAACGGGAAAGCTGTCAGTGTGGAGAAGGTTGTTCCTTCGAGGAGTGTAATCCTGTCGGCGCATCAAGGTTAGTTAGTGTACATTTTGCCTTTTACGGTGCGTGGTCTTGATGACTAACGATCGGGAACGTTTGATAATCTATTGTGTTGTGCGGAGTACGTGGTAGGCGAGGCTACTGTGAACTTTTAGGGAAATATATTTGTTATGGGGTTCCAGTGTGGTGGTGTGAGGTTAATGTTAGGTTAAACGTTTTTGGTTCGCGCTCAAGCTGTTTGTCGTGTTACGCATTTCAATACGTAATTGTTAGTTAAAGAACAGTTTTGTGAATAGACACTTTTCTGTAGAAAGAGGCGATAGCAAATAGTTATGGTTGGTTAGTATCGCGGATGTTTCATTCATTTCACTACTAGTCCATTTTTTACAAATGGTTAGGTTCTACGAAGAAAGGTTATGGCGCGCATTATAATTACCATTTTCTCTTGCCTTCGGCAATGCTTACATGTGTTCGATATCGTAGTCAATTCTTAATGTACGAGCTACGATGACGAATGAATCCGGTAGTTTTCCCCGTTCAATATTTCAATTTATCAGACAGAAGTAGTTTAATAAAGCAGTAAGCAAATGTAGAGTTGACAGGAACTGACGTAGAAAGTTAATACTATTTGGTCAGTAGTTACCTAAGCATTTTTATTACCAGCATTTACATACTCAGTCAATATAGCCATAGTCGTTACGTGATTCTAAATAATCTTATCCAACAGTCATATTTTTAACGACGCTGAAAATGCCAAGGAGGCAAAATACTACTCTGTTAGTCGATCGAATCTAAACACATCTGCCTATAAAGTTTAACGAACACAGATAATAAAATATAGGTTAGAAAATTTCCATAAGGACGCCTTTTCTACGTTAAACACATATCTTAAACACTTTATCTCCCTAAACGCAGTTTAATAACCGTTAGTTTACGATCCCACTCGAACTCTTGGAGCACAATTATCCTTTAATACTCCATTTTACTTCCCCCGAACACGTTTGGCGGTCCGACAAAAATACGACTAACGCATTTCCTCCTTTTTCCATAAACGCGTCAGTCGCTAACAGTCGACGTATCCGCTGCATCAAAAAGATTAATTTGACTCCATTTAAAGCGGCACGTCATGCATAATATATTACTTGCCCCGCCGACAGGTTCTATTACAATCAGGACTTTCCTTCCGGGGCCTCGGAGCGTGTCAGCTCCTGATTGGATTTTATTTGTCTACCTTTGCCCTCTCCGGTTTCGGTTTCTCAGCTGCTGCCGTTTCCTTCTATCGTTCTTCAGCCTGTCCGCAAAGCCGTCGGTGCAATTTCCCGCGCAGCCCGAAGGCCCTGTCTCCCATCTTCTCGTGGATCGCTTATTTGCATATAGATAATTATAACAAATACGTTGACGCACGACGTCCTCCTGACAGTCGTTCTTAAACGGCGTGTTCAACGGGGGCCAGCTCGGACATCTAATTCATTTATAGACGCTAATTAAAGCTGGGTAGGAGATCGTAATCATTTTATCCTTATATTGTTTCGCTGGCAGGTGAGTGTAAGCTGGAGGTACCGGACGGATATTTATTTGTGGTGTTTAACGTGTAGTATAACTGCAATGTATTTGATGCATTCTCTTATTTTATTGATAAACTGTTGCTTGGAGGTGTGGAACGGGCTCGCTGTAAACATGATATTCTTACAGGAATAGCAGGGACTTTGTAGAATATCGCAGAATAACAGGACACAGGGAGGGGGGGGGGGGGGGGAACTGAACAGAGATGTAATATAAAGTTTGATATTACCTACCTCGCGCTCATCAAAATAATTTATTTCTGTTCTCGCGAATGAATATTGCGCGAATACATTAGCGGTTGTATTTTGCGTGTGTCGAATTTAATCGCAATTGAATTATAACGGGACATAATGTATTTCTCAGCACTTTACACTGTGCAGGTTCGCGCCGAAAATAACGGAACATTATCCACTTCCTGGCGAAAATTGCGCGAACGCTGCACCTGCTCCAAAATTTGCTCAGTTTCAGCGTTCTCACCGCTGGCAAATATGCGTGAAATTGGCCGATGGTGCTCGACAGTGGCCCGACCGAATTCTCTTTGTCCTACCGATGGTTCCTTGCGTCTTGTCACTTCGTCATACAACTTATATAATCTTGCCGTCAGTGCGGAACTACTAATTCGTTTAGCTGCGCAAATCGTTTCGAGCAACGACCGCTGCGCGACGCTAAACCACAGCGCATTCTGTTAGCGTCGAATAAGATCGACTGATAAGGCAACCACGAAAGCGCAAGGACACGGGAACGATAAGTAATCTTAATTGGCCGCGCGCTTCAACAATGCAAACGATGACAACGGTAACGCCAATTACTCGTACGAATTGCTTCTGTCCGAGCGTAGTCCGCATGACGTCGTTGCCGCCTCTTCTTCCCCCGAACGCGATGGAAAATCTGCCGCGATGAGGCCCGGCACGCAGGTGTACCACCTATTAAAAGTTGCCTCGCGATAGGTACTCGCGCTCGCGCTCGCGAGCCGGGCGGCACTTAACTAGTTCGTTACCCAATTTAAGTTTACAGTCCGCGGGACTTATCTAATCGATACGCGGGACAAATAATTGCGACAGACCACGCTTTCCCATAATTGTTAGTTTCGTTAATATAATTTGCGCCCGCCGACTTAATTCGCCAGACGGTATCGCTGCAAAGAGTCTCGCTCTAAATGCGGAATAAGGATAATGATAAAAGAGTCCGGCGACACTCGAGCTTCCACTTTATCCTGATCCATGCGCTCGCATACATGTGCACACGAGTACGCAATATATACATATATACGTGTATGTATAGACATATCTATATACGCAAGGGTCTTATTTTTCGGTTCGGATCGAGGACTCTATTAAAATCATCGAGAGGCTCAGACGAAAATTAACATTGCAAATAAGTCGCCGATAAGTCGTTCGCGGGCGTAAAGGGAAGAAGATATAATGAAAGGGAGAAACGCAGAGTGTGTGCCTGTGCCGGAAGGACCGCGGAATAATTGGGCTGCGGTTTTTTAGTCAGGATCAGCCTGCCCTTCGGTGAGATTATGAGTAATGCGTTCTCCGGCACGTTCTCCCCTTTCCTTCTCTTTTTCTTCCTCTCCACCTCGCCCCCTTCCTGCCATTTCTGCTCTCTCTTGTCCTTTCTGGACGCTGATAGAGACCAGCTCTCCACGGCGCGGTCGTCCCATTAGCGTAATGGTTCTCGCGGTATAGTCTTCGTATTTAGCTCAGAAATTCTCGGATCCGTCGTCGTTCGCCATCAACGCCGCTCACTTCGCTCATCCTGTCCTTTCCGTTCTCTTTTCCTGCGAGTAGGATCTGTACTACGCGAGACGCACATCGTTTATCGCGATAACTCGTTTCACAGATTTTGGGAGATGAGCACGTGAAACGCTCTGTGGATTGTAAATCGAGGGTACGAAGTAGAAACATTCGCCCGAGTTAGTTCTGTTGGCAACTGAAGGATGTGTACTCTTAGATACACGCAGAATTTTTATTTCTGGAAAGTATTTGACTTTGTATATGCTGAATATTATCATTTATTATTCAGGCTTGTTTTATATGTTAATGTTGATCAATGAGCGTTGGGTGTGTCCTATGTTTTTGTACTCCGTATGTTTGTTTTGAAGATGAAAGTAGAATTTGGCTAGCATATCTTGTTTGCGAAGCGTACATTTTGATGTCCTTTGACGTTGTCTATCGGCTAATTCGTGATACGTCCAGAGCAAAAGAGAGTTCCGCACGGCGTTTGCCATTTGCTTCCATTGCGAGATACGAAAAAGTAGAGTCGTTTGACACGCGTCGACGGTCAGTTTCTCTCGCAAATCGGAACAGTGTTTCGCCACTTCTACGGCTGACTGTACTTCTTGTCCGTAGTACGGTTTAACTTCTGATAGGGAGGGCAGGTTTTAATAAGAGAAGGATTGAGAACTCCTTGTACCTGCACTACCACGAACTGATGGGCTCTTTCCCTTTCGTGGACGACGAGATAGCAACAATAAATAACTTGCCCCTCTGCCCGCTAAAAGCATCTTACCGATCCTCTTGGTGGCCAACGCCAGTTTCATCGGCATTTGGACCTTTTTCATTTTTCGCCCGGCCACGTTTCACTTTGCACGCATCGTTCACGCGGAATCAACTTTTCACCCGTTTGCCCAGTGACGTTGATGTTGAGCCAGGAGTCTTGACACTCCGCCGTGTGTGGTACATGTGTACACATGAATATTTTGTTGGCCTTGTGCATGATAGGCTCGTAATTGGTGAAATCAATGATTAAATTTTGAACCCTGATTAAATACGGTATTTATCGACCGTTGGATGGTGTTGAAGATTAAGTTAAGAAGTAAAATTTTGTTGAGCCCAATTCATTGACTTATATTGACTGGAATGTACAGATATAATTTCCGCCACCGAAGGCATTAGCGGTATCAGTTGAAATAACATAGTGCCTCATATCAAAAGCCATAAATTGAATAATCTAATTGCCTGAAATATTGTACAAACCCTTCGAAGAATTTCGAATATCCCAATCTTGAAAGTCTTGATGTCCAGCTCTTGCTATTCTTGGCAGGACCCATCCTTCTTTCGCAATCGGTATGCCACGGGTCACAACCGCGAACTAAATGCAATAACCCAACGCTTATTAGCCAATGTCCACTTTCAATACACCCAACACCAATCTTTACCGAATCCCTACAATCGAGCTCTATCAATACAGACAATACAACCTAAAATACATACACTTCTTCGTCCCGAACCCGATCGATTACCGACAACTCGCACCGTAAGCGTGCACTCTCATCATCGGTTAGAAATCGAGCGATATTGTGTTCCTCGGTGTCGAAAAGAGTCCGCCACGTTCTCACAGACTGCAAATCCGATTACAGTCGAACGACGCCATGGCCGTCATTTGTCGGCATGCCGGTCGGCACTTTAGCGGGACAGGAAATCGCGCGATTAACCGTCGTACTGTTTCGACCCGCGATCGGGATACCGCCATCGCTCCGAGCTCCATCAAACTGCGAGGCGTCACGTATAATTAAAGAAATTCGTAACGGCCGTTTTTGCGATACCGTGCACCGATCGGACGAGAGCGTAACTGTGAAAGAGCCGCTGCTCTCATGGCCGGGGCTTTTCCGCGCAGATCGGCAAAAAAGTGGACGATCAACGAACGAACGAACGCGCACACCGATGCAGCACCTTACTGTAGGTGTGCCGCGGAACGTTCGCGATAGGCTGCAGGAGGGCAGCAAGAGCCAGCAAGATGCAGCAAGAGGCAGCAAGACGCTGTAAGAGGCTGTAAGAGTCCGCAGGATCCTGCAAGAGCCTGTAAGCGTTGGCGAGAGTCCGTAAGCGTCCGTAAGAGTTCTGCAAAGTAGGCGATCGCGCACACCGATGGCCGTTAGAAGATGGAGATTTCGAAATCGCGGAAATTGTAGATTAAAGCTGCGGCGCAAAACGTTCCGTGAAACAACCGTCGTTTAACGCCGCCCGGACGTTATGGACGCACTATTAATGTGTACGTGATCGCGGATTGCGCACGGCACTTTGTGTTACTCTCTCAATTAATTACGGTGAACCGTGAATAATTGCATGTCCGTCACGAATTGACTTAAAGGCCTGTTTCTTTTGCCTCGGATCTCGTTATTCCTGTTTGTATAATTGCCGCCAATGCGCCTTCGCGCTGAATCGTTTTTCCTCGCCGATAGATATCCTCCGAACCCCCCCCCCCCCCCCTTCCACAGCCACCCCTCCATCAGGATCTTGCCATCTTTCTCGCTCCGCGCGCATGCATGCAAAGCTCGCCGATAATATTCCGTCCGCCGTTGCTTCCCGATGCAACATTAATGTCGCGTATCTGGCATGTCGGTTGTTTGGATAAAAGTTGCTCGGAAATCGAGTCGGGTCAGATAGATCGGTACGATGACTCGTCCCGTGACTTTAGTTAAATTATAACCGGTAACTGCCCGATGATATATCTTAGCGCTTTAACGATGGCAAAGTGCCTTCTATCGTTCGGTTCAATTATTCCGAACTATCGGCGCGGCGAGGTTTTGCCGTGCTCCTGTAACATTCTATTTACACAGGTACACCTGTTCGCCGAGATAGCGACATTAAGCTCCATCCGACGTCGCTCTGGGTTCCTTCTTATCTCGGGCGACTCGGTTGCAGTCGGACATCGGAAAAGTAGCGGGAGATTTATAAACGCCACCCGTCGCATTGATTTACTTTCGTGCCTCGCACGCGTCATGTCGTCCGACCGCGTCCAATTTGCATATTTAGTTTACCGTGGCATTATCCGCGGACTTGACAGCCTATCGCTGCCAGCGGATAGTCACTTTATCACTCGGTCGTTATTGCATCGTTAGGCCGGCATTGCGCGAAATACTTTTCGTCTCCTGCCTGCCCTTCGATTGCGAAACTTACATTTTTTTTTTCCGGCTTGAATTCGATGCCTGGGCGTCGGAGAAAGCGGATCCGGCAAAGATTTCCATTCTCGGGCAAAGATCATCGACTGTCGGCGAGCACAGTCGAGCACGGTCGAACGTCGGCAAAACGTTGATGGGAACAAAAGAGGCTGATTGCCGAAGCTCGAGATTGCGATGCGCGCGGCCAGAAATCGGAATCGCGCGATGTCTTGTTACCCGAAGGCCGATAATCGTTATTACGTCGGTAGTATGCCGTCAATTACGATCGTTGACGATAATATACGCGCGCTTACGTTCTCGTAATGATAGTCCGCGGCGCCCGACGCTTGCAACTGACGGAATTAATTTAATGCAGATATTAAGGCGGGCCGCGGCCGACGGATATATTGGGAATTGAAAAGGTCGAACATTCGAAGCGGACGAGAGGATCGGAGAGTCGTTCGCTCGTCGAAAATATTCGTCCCGTGCAACGTCCTCTACCATTCGACTTTCCATAGGTGTTCGATGTCACCGCATTGATCCCTTCTTTGTGTTCACTCTCTTTATTCCTGCGTCGTCCAGACACAAACCTATCAGACTTCCGGCTTTACTTATTGTTTCGTTGCTCTCTGCTGTCCAAACTTTCCTTACATCTGAGTAAAAATATTGCGAACTCCACAAAAAATGTCCAGCCAATCAGCTATCTTCAATCCACACCCTTAGTCCCAATTCCATCTTTTTTACAAATTCTCGTATCGTCTCTCGTTAACAACAGATGACACTTTTCGTTTCGGCTCTTAGTAGGAACATTTCTGCCAGCCTTGTACCATCAAGGTAATAAAAATTTCTCAACAAGAATTCACTCATGAAGTTAGTCGGGTACCTTGAGGAAGTTCCTTTCGCAAAACCACGCCGCATCGAAACAACGGTCATTGTTTTCCCATTAAAAAAAAATGATAAGCATAAGCAGTCAAAAAATCGATTTATTAAGAGCTTCCGGTAAAAACTTCTCGGAATTGGATTCTATAGAAATTTGCCGTATCGGGCTTAAACAAACGCCGAGCAGAAAGTACGTGTATAAGACCCGTTTACAGCTCCGATAGCTCATAGTTTACGGCCGAGCGCGGTTTTGTCATCGGCAGCGTCGTTAGGCGACAACGGAAGTAACTAAGTGCTTTTCAGGCCGCTGCATACGACCGCGAGGAAAGAACCGATCGGCTAGCATCTGCAGTTTAGAGAAGCCAACCACCACCTCTTCCTCCTCCTCTTCCTCCTCCCCCTCCTCGTGTCCGCCTTCTCTCCCTTCGGCAGCATCACGGGGCCGATACTTGTAAAAAGATCAAACGTTTCGGTGGAACTTTGTAGGCGGTCACTGAAATGAAAGGAAATTCTTCGGGGATCGGGAGACTGTCCGCGAAGAGTTCCGCTGGAAACGAGCCGAACGGACAGACGCGACCGGCGGATCGCAAGAAACGGTCGGGGAAGAAAAGTCGTGGAAGGCCGTAAAAGTTTTACAACCACCGCAACCGCCCTGTCATTTGCGGGGGTGATAACTTCACGTTCGGTCCTTCAGGATAGTCTTCCTCCTGCCCTCCCCTCCTCTTCCTCCTTCTCCGCCCCCTGCTTCCCCTCCGCCCCTCCCTGCACCCTCGTCCTCTTCGTCCCGACTGTGTCCTTTCCGCGCGCGCTCTATCGCTCTTCTTTTTGCTCCTCTCGTTCCAGCCGGTGGTGGCAGTATAGGTTAACCACCGGCTATCGATAACTGCCACTTACCCGACTGCATCACTTCCGGTTACGAACTACCGTTCACGACTTTACGGCCCGTCGACGCTCGAGTTTCGTGACCTTGCCGGGAAGCAAGCTCGGATCGCGAGGATTACTTAATTGACCTTAACGATGGATTGAGTATGTTAAGGATGAACGTTTGGGTGAGTGTCGATACTGTTCTCGATTGAGTGGCGAACAAATGTATTGAACTTGCCTTACTATCGAACACTGAACTTGAGTCTGTCGGTTCAATGTAATGTTTTGCTGTCCAAATGCGTACTGCTGACAGACGGTAAAGTTAGACGTCAAATTATTTCAATTTGTAGCAATCGGTAATGTAAAACGGAGAATTTATGTCAGTAATTTCATACGAATTTTTCGCCAGTAAAGATTTGTGGTGGCCCGAAGCAATGAAATAATTCGCGTTGTCACATATTTGAGAAACGGCTTTAATCGGGAAGAATAAAAACGACGACCGGAGTAACAGGAAACGCGATGAAAAAAGTCGCGTCCTGCCAGTTCCAACTGCGATCAACATTAATCATCAGCCTTGCCCGGGCATCTTTTCCTCATTTCACTCGCAGGCCCGACGCAATCGGCATCATGAGAATCGATTACTGGTACTCACCGAATCGCGAGCCGATCTACATCGAATCGGCACGCACGAGTTTTTCCCGTCATTTCCTCCACCTGTCCTCTTTCAATTAATTTCAAAATCAATATCGTCGGGCGCCGTTCCGGTGACAGTGGCCGCAATGAACCAACTATTCTTCGCGCCGCTCTACTTTTTTTTTTTTTTTTTTTTGGCAATCACTTTATGCAATTACCGTCAGTTATTTCGTAAGCGAAAAGAACAGCCTCTCTATCCCTCGATGCCGCGGAGCGGTGCGTTTTTGCGCGCGAAACGCGGAACGACGGTGGCATTCGCGCGAATAATCAGTATTCGAAATTAAATGGGTTTTTCTTTCAAGTAATATCGTACAATCCGTCTCGCTTGAAACGGCTCGCGGAACTCACACTCGTCCGCGAGCACGTACGTTCGCGCACATCTACACGGCCAGCCGTTTACCACATCGTGTCCGAACCCGCGCATACCTGCCAATTGATTGTTCCCATTATTTACTTTTATACGATCCGCCGACCGTACGAAAAAAAAATGGAATTGAAAAATTGCGATTTCCACTTAATAACACGGTCGCGCGTGTAATTCGCGTACGCCGGCTTAAAAACTGACGTAAATGCGCTCCGTGGAGCTGCGCTCGCGCGCGCAACAGCGTACGATTAAAAATCCGTACCCGTACGACGAACAGGTTCGCGAGCGCGTATCGCGAGTCAATATTCGATCCCGCGGCGTTAAAATATCTGTCCGTCGAGGTCCTCCGATCGTCGTAGCTCAGTCCGCTGATAGGAAGCTTTGCATGCGTCGGCCGATGGGTATAAATCTGCGATTATTTCCTGCCTGCTCAGCGAGCCGAGTCTACTAACGCAATGCTCGCATGCTCGTGTACGAAGTAAACACGTATCTTACCTGCACTCGAATCGCGCGATCCGACGCGCCGAACGCCCTCTCTTAATTTCAGCCGATTCCGCTGTGCCCGACGAAAATTGCATTGAAAAGAGACCGCGAGAACTGTCCGTCGAGCGCGTCGGGTATCGATTGTTAAGCATCGAGTCAAACATAAATTCAGCGTGTTTATGCCCTAATTAGAGTTGTCGTTCGATACGCGTCGGACCGTTTGGAAAGCAATCGGCGACCTTACGCTCGGATACGGAGCGATATAATAATTTCACGTGGAAGGAAAGAGTAAATAATTTGCACGGTTATACAGCAGTTTTCCACGCTCCAACGGTCACCGCTTTCTCTCCCCCTCCTTGCCCCTCGCCCTCTCTCTCCGTTATTCTGTCTGTCACTGTCCCGTTCCCGAGGTTCTATCGTTCTCCATCCTTATTCCGCACATCGGATCCGTCTCTCTCTCTCTCTCTCTCTCTCTCTCTCTCTCTCTCTTATTCATTCTTTCTCTCTCTTTCTCCCTCCAACGATCGTTCCTTCTTTCGCTCCATTGCTCGCACCTTCTCGCACACGCGAATCGCCTAAGCGCACGCTTATCGACCTTCGCGTAACGATCCGTCGATAGGGTCCGACGATAGGACGTACTAATGACTTCCCACGAGTCACGTCTACATCGTCAGGTTGCACCGATCCACGGTTGACTGCCTGCGATTCGCGTCAGTAGTCAAAAAATTGACGCCTGCCGCAAATTATAACAGTACGCTCCTAGACAAATTGCAAATTGCACAAAGCGAATTTTTACACCACCTGGCTTGTTTTCTTTTTCCATGCCTCGAGCATTCCTTGAGCATGATAGAGATGTGTGAGACAAAGCAATTGCGCTGGGAAGGGGAAGCTGGCAAATTGCTGCGTTGGGAGCAGTTCATCGAGTTCAGGCGTTAGTCATAGGGAAATGATCGATGTTGCGAAGTAAGACAATTTTACGCTATTTTGCGCGTATATGCCTTTTCTCGGGGAAGGATTGATTTTTTATTGAGGCTCGCGAGCGGTAAAAACGTACGGGAGGATAGGAAGCAATTGCGGCGGGTAAAAAGAGACTGATGAATCGGTCGATCGACAATGGTCGAGTGTGCCCAGCTGCAGGCAAATTGTAGAGAATATGCGGGTCATATCTTTCCTCGGCGGACGGTTACACAGGCCGCGGAATATTACGCCTACCTTGCTCACTGAATACTCAATTAGGCCGAACATGTTTCGTACCCCTATTCTAGGTAATTAATAGCACGTCTGTTGAAAAGCACACCTTGCTCGGCCCGCAACAGCCAGCGCGGCAGATTGCCGGGTTATTAACGAAACTGTCATAATCGGGATACAAGATCTACGGCATTATGGCGTAGAAAATTGTCGTGAGCGGCAAACGGACGTAGGCCAAAATGGCAGAAACGGAAATCGGCGAGAAGTAGGTAACAGGAGCATCCGGACTGGGCTTTTGCAATTTTAGTAGACTCTGACAGGGTTTGAAGCTAGTTGCGTTTGACAGATCGCGACGAGCAGGAGAATAAATGAGATAAAAGGTGGCAGTTTGTACTCTTTCTTACTTCGTAGAGATGGCTTCGCGCTGTCTCGCGATTCTTTCTACTTTGTTGCGTGACACGTAACTCGGCTATCGTTACCTTAATTAAGAGAGCAAACCGACTCTCGCCGTTTCGTGCAACTCTACTGCGCGTTATCGAAAGTCGAAACAGGTTGCAGCGACGAGAGGAAGCCGTGGACAATTAAAGAAATTGTGGCAATTATCGTAGTCAGTCACCAACAATGTAACGTGACCACTAATGCGAGTTGTCCCCGTTTAATGTTGCCTCGAACAGTTTTCCTTGGCTGCCCCTTAATGTCGCTGCTTTAGACGAACGTTTCTTTCTGGCGACCTCGCCGACACGGAAAGTAATCGAAAACTACACCCACACAGTCGAAAGACGGTGATAATATTAGCGGGA
Source organism: Anoplius nigerrimus (assembly GCA_914767735.1). Taxonomy (NCBI): domain Eukaryota; kingdom Metazoa; phylum Arthropoda; class Insecta; order Hymenoptera; family Pompilidae; genus Anoplius; species Anoplius nigerrimus. Next base: position 14,561,426 of record OU612084.1, read on the forward strand.
CGATCTATAAATATAAAACGATGCACTGAAAATTCGGAAATGAATGCTATTAGTGTTAACGAAGTCGAGCCTCATGGCAGAAGGTCATTTTTGCCGAAGATAATAACACCTTGTCAATTTCTAGTTGCTCAGGCAACTACCCTGATTTATATGCGGGACATCGCTTCGTTTCCCAGTTTCGTTCTACAGCGCAACTTATAGCGCATGCGGATTTTTCATCTGCTCTCTGTACGCACTATTTATATGCCAATTAGTTTATTGCCTCCCCTTCCACGGCGTACACAGCTTAATTAAGAAAAATGTCGCTCGTAATTGATGGTCACGTGAAAAGCGTTAGAGTAAATTAGATCAAACGTACACGCGGGATTAATTAACTTCTTGCAACGGAAAATTCTATCGGCAGCCCCTGCTCCGTGCTCGAAAGGCATTCACTCTACATCCGAAGTATCTCAACCTCAATCCAGTACTGAAAGACAACCGATAATCATCATGTTTTTTTTAATAATTATCAGATATAATCTCCTAACGCAGAGCAAAATCTTGAATAATTCTAAATTGCGTGAGACGCAGATCAGTGTTCACATTCACGAGCCAAAAATCATGAATGCTAATTGTAAGACAAAATTCTCTAATATCAGGCTTGATAAAAACACCGTCTGAAAGACAAGGCATGAAACGAGCGAACGCTGACAGAGCTTGCTCCGCACGATATTAACGCGATCGGAATCTATTCACAGTTCTAAATATATCTATCTATATTGTCTTCGAGCCGCGCGCATAGACTGGCCTTCTCTCCGCGCCTGTGAAGTATCCGTGGAGGCTAAAGTCGAGTGGGAATATAATTAAATGAGAATTCAGCGAGCGGGTTTCGAAGTGGAACACGACAGGTAATTATACTCGTCGTCGTACGTGCCGGCTCGTTTTCCGTTCAAGCAGATGCCAGGAGTTACGCTGGGCTCACGACATTGTACAGTTATTGCATCAAGTGCAACGACATACATTCGTTCTTATCTGCAGTGAAAGCGCGCTTGCGCGTTGGCACTTCGGCGATTGATAGGCAATTTTGTGAATGATTCGGAACGATGCTCTCGGTTCGACGAAGCAAAATCTGGCGCCTGCATTCCAGCTTCTGCAGTTGTACTTGAACATTAGACTGATGCATTGTAGTATGATTGTGTATATCGGAAAATTGGTGGCTGACTAATCGTAACAGAACGTACGATTGTCAATATTTTGTCAATAGTAATAATTTGTCAAAGACCCTTGATATTATATATCGGGAGTTACGTGAGCGGTGGAAATCAGATAGTACAAGTGAAAATGTAGGTGCAATTGGAAAATGCTGGATAATTATTTAAGAAAGTTATCGGCCGCTGCTTTCGTTACTAGTAGCTTACGAAGTGAGTCTGCGCTATCAATGGAAATCGACCTCGCGCGCTTAAATCAGATGCAAAACGAGATCGTCCTTCTAATGACAGCGGCAAGAAGCAAATAAAAATGATCGCGGAGCAGGTGAAAACACCGCACGCGTATCAGTTCATGCGCGGGTATAAACGCGTACGGACGATTATCGAATGGCAAATTCGTGCCAGCGAGCAGGAAGGAAGAAAATGAAAGAGAGTGAGAGAGAGAGAGAGAGAGAGAGAGAGAGAGAAGCAAAGAGACAGAGATGAGATGAGGAAAAGGGAAAATCCAAATGTGCTGCAGCATGACAAATTGCGCGCTGGCGCCGATCGTCGTTGCCGAGTGGCAAGCTGTAAATTTCCATGTCGTAAAGTCCGGTTATTTAGGGCTCCAATTCATTTTACCCGGTCGAACAAGTTCACCGTGCTTTTCCGCGGCCTAAGCAGATAACGTGAACTGTATGCGATAATGCGCGATATCGCCTGGGCTATTCGTTCTAATATGGAAACCGACCCTTTTAAAGAGAAAGTCACGATGCGGGGCGCTGAATTATGGTATTAATTTCCATCGAGAAATTAATTTTCCGTCCGCGGCACGGCGAAGGAATGCACTCGGCTGTCGTAAAGACTGCCGACTGTACAAATATTATACGGACTTTACGATTACGCCGCACATTGGGCACAGAGTCCACCGTGATAAACCCGGTGTTACTTAACAAGATGTCATTCGGGCGAATAGTATACGTACGATTTGCATACGGCGATGCTTTATAAAAAAACAAGAAGAAAGAAAGCCTCTGACGCCTACGTACATCAGAAAACAGCGATAATAATTTATTTACTGCGTTGATTTGTCGCGCATAACCGTTCATATCGTATTCGATATACTCATCCCGTAATCTACCGCCAATCCTGTCCGACTCTTTCAAACAAAATCTCTTCCCTTCCCTACCAAAACCTATTCTCACCGCCGACAGGTCGTAGGAACAGTAAGCTTACAATTTTCGAACGACGCTGCGTAAATAACACCTACGACCATCGCGAAACCACAATACCTATTTCCCTACACCCATCCGCCAAGCGACGAGTCTTCCCACGTCAATCCCACTTCATCATCCGCAGCCTACCTTGCCCACGTCAATTAAACATATCTACCTTCCCTCGCGTCCGTCCGAAACTCCAAAAATCCATCGACACCAATCTAGCCGACTCATCCGATCCCGTCTTCATTCCTATCCTCCGCTTTTCAATCGGAAGACCAGCGCTCATCTTACGCTGCTGCGTACTTCGAGATGCGAATGCGAATCGAAAACGCTGATTGGCCAATCGAGAGTGGCCGTCTTCCTTTTAGAATGGGGCGCCAGGCGCGGCGTATAAGGTTGTGGAAGCGACGAAATTCGCTCGTAAGAAGATGCTCCGGGACAGGGGGTATAGGTAGGGATAGTAGTCGTGTACCGAGGGGTTGTCATTAACTGGGAGCTCGCTCGGGAGGTAACCACTACCTGCCACCGCGGCCAGGCTCATTTTCCTCGCTTGACTTCCCCTCTGCTCGCCGCCAGCCCGCCACCGGCCCGCCACGAGTTGCAAAAAGCACGTGAGCCCGCTCCTGGCTATTTATTTCCGAATGGTTCATATCACTTTCCGTAATGGGCCTCGCCAAATTAAAAGTATGCCCTCCGGCGCCAAAACGCAAGCGCGCATGCGCGGCCATCAATGGCCTTTTCGATATTTCGACCGTTTCGATGGAACTTTTCTCGGTTGCGGTCGGTGATTCTTATTGGTCGTCTCGTTCGACGGAGCGATTACGCTGTCTTTTTTCGGCAAGGGTGTCGTGGGTAGGTAGAGTCGGTTCATTTGAAATTTTGTTTTTGAAATGGAAACGCAAGCGCGTAAGCGCGGGCACGAATGGGCTTTTCGATATTCCGACTATTTTGGTGAAATTTTTCTTGTTTGCAGTCGATGATTTTTATTGGTGGTCTCGATTAACGGACTGATTTCGCAAGAGCCGGCTTATTTGAAAATTTATTTTTGAGAAATATGTGATCCTGACCTATCTCACGTTGATGGTCGTTTAAAAATGATAACGGTGTAAATTGTAAATCAGGTTACTTTTCGAAATAATTGGGTTTCTATAACGGAAACCAGTTTAAAAAACATAGTTGGACTGTGTCACTGCATGGGATTATGTAAGAAAATGGAAGGTACATATATAGGTGTAGTCGCGGAAAACGAGACTGGCATGCCAAACTCGTACGTTCGAACTCAACTTCTGCTACATAGTTGGACTTCATTCTTCTACTCAATTCGGCTACCGTCAACCGAATAAAAAGGAAAGTGCTACCAAAACCCACCTAAAGCTACCGTAGCCCAAACTGCTACATCAAATAGAACCTCTCATATAAACATCTCATGTAAGCTTCGTCCACTCACTCGTTCCTTAGATTTATGTCCCTAAACACATGTTGGACGACCGTGATGACACCAAAAAAACTCTGGTCAACGCAGTCCGTCAAATGTTTTGCCGCTGGGTGCGGTATGTAGTTCAAAAAGGAAATGGACTCGGTACATTTTTACTCGCCTGCCCAGATGATAGTTTGCGCACGGTACGCAGGAATAAATTACACACGGCCGTAACGCGCGAGATCCCTTGATTATCTATGGGAAGTCAATCAAGGGGTGTACAGATTGAGACTCGCTAATGCGATTAACGATACCGTTGCCGTGAGCTTTATCGACTATCTGCCTCCGTTCTTTTCCCGGACGTCTTCATCAAGTTACCTGTCGGGAGCTGTACTTCTTCGGAAAAAGCGGACAGGCCATTTGAGCGATCGCGGAACAAGATACCGAGCGGAGATACTCCTACCGGGACGAAACCTCATGGGGCGGGAGTGGTGGGGTGGACAGCGGGAGGCGAGCGGAAAAACAAATAATTAAGTTACCGTCCGATGAATAGATATGCACCTTCGGAGGCGGAAAAATGCCCGCGACGTTCGGTGAAAAGCAATGAGCTCTTACCTACTTTCATGATACGCGTACGCCGCCCGACGATTACGACTCTGCATCTCTTTCCCGTCCGACGTTTTACCTCGGCTTGCACTCCTTTGCCTACGCGATTCTCGCTAATTTCCCTTCCGCTCCCCGCCAGCCAGCTTCGACTAATTACGCTCGCGCCGCAAAAGGTGCACGTCAAAAAGACGATCATTACCGAACAGTCAGTAATACGTGGCTGGAAAGCACTTAATGGCACCTGTGCGTATAGAAATCTCAAACGAGGTGATGAGAAAGGAACACGGGTCTGGGGGAAAAAGAGTCCGAACGCTGGGGAGAAACGCGATAGGGTAGTAAGAGATATTTCGAATGCTGAGACGGGGCGCACGATCTCGCGGACAATTACCGTCAATGTACGTCGACTTTGTGCGAGGATTCCTGACGGAAATCGGAAACTGCGGACGACGGTGCTAGCGGCAAGAAGTCGCGTCTGACGTGTTGTCGCCGATGGCGCGCGCCTCCCTCTTTAATTCATGAGGAAGACGTTCGGATCGGCGAGCCGGGACAGAGGAGTCGATTGTACGGATAATGCCTGGGGCACCCTCCTTCCTTTTTTTTTTTTTTTGCTCGCGCAGAAGCGGTCGGGGAATCCATCGATCTTCGATTCTGCCCCGGTACCGACCTATATGGGTCCGGGACGCGCTCCGCGATGAGACTGCGAATCATTCCGCGAAGATTGCCATGTTTAGGCCGAACACCTGTGCGGACTTTTATGGCGTATACTCGCGTTCGTGGCGACCGATCGCAGCGGGAAGCGGGGAAAAAAAATCGCCGACTGAGAGCGTGCGCACGGAAGAGCCGACAGGAGGCATCAATTGTTCGCCGAGCTAATGTGTGACTCCGCTTAGCGCTCAAGTGTATCTAGAACTCTTTCGGAACGCTGGACGGGTGATATTTTAGAGCGCGGGAATCGGTTGGATTTGAATTTAATTGAGTCTGGTGAAGGGTTGCAACTATTCTTGCGGTGAAGGAATCGTGTGATGATAAATCGATAAAAGATAGTATGATAAGACAATAGTCTTATGAGTAAGTGTTTAGAGTAACGTGTAATGCCACTTAGCATTTTATGTTGCCTGTACATCGCACGAAAATTAATGACAACTAGGGAAGTTAATGAGAATCGAAAACTCTTTCGAAATTGGACACTCATATTCGCTGGTTAGATTCATTGGTTATTCAGGAAGCTGCACTGAGAATCCGATATCTTTGTTCAATTCAGAAAGAACGTTTTATATGTCAAATTACTATAAAGACGTTCCGAACGTTGTGTAACAAATAAGGGAGAGCGGGGTGATTAGATATCATTAAAGGTTCGTTTACTTGATCGGAGAATGTTGCTACTTCCCGATTGTGCCTGCGGATAATAAATCGGCCTCGTACCCGGAGGATCGGTAGAGACATTTTGATCGAATGTAATTTATGTATTGCTAAGGATGCGTGATGCATTGTATGATTACAAGACTTTGTGCTGGGCAAGCACTATTATTTGGTAAAACGCGTACAATCAAATAACCGTGCGCGGCGCCGGTCGACGCATCATTTAGCAATTGCATGGTAAAATCTTGCCGACGGCAGTGTGCACCTATCCTTGTTAACCAGCGGCAAACCTTCCGACCGAGGATTACGAGCCTGTCCTATGGAATCATCCGTTCCAATGGCGTGAGCAATTCGAATAATTACTCAATTGCATTCATCCTTCGGTGAATAATGTTAGTTAATACGTAATCAAGATTCGTAATTAAGATCAATTTTTTTCCCCCAGCCCACGCAAGGGGGGGATACAAATAGCAAATTGGCACGAGATGAGTTGGCAATTTCTGCCTTCGATAGCGTAACTACGTATTTCCTACATATTAAAAATAATTAAATTTGCCTCGCGCGCGCGCGCGCTGTTCACTTTTTGCGTCGCATTTCGAGAAAATGGTTAAAGTAACTTTTTACCTGCGTCGGTTACGATCAATATGGTATTGAAGCGGACGTAAAAAGTTGAGGCATTGGAAGTATATAACTCAGAATGCTTAATAAGCTTGCGGCGCAGAAAAGAGTGGAGCCGGATGTTGATCGGCGGAACTGAACTAAGAATGTCCCAGAGCGCACCGATGGAAGAAACGGAATAGTTCACCTTTCGGCTTCCCCTTTCTTCGTTTGAGTGCTCTGGGAATCTGTAGGCCACCCATTCGGTGACTGTTTGCCGCCATTGGGACTGGAACATTCCGGAGGTTACATGGAATTGACTCGTCGCGCACGGATTCCTGACGAAAAAAGAGGACGATTAACAGGTAGCCAAAAAAAGACGATATAAGGCAGGCGTGCAAGATGGGAAGGCCATTTTATGTTAAATGAATTAGACAGGGGAATGCGTTCGCCGGACGAATTACCGTGTTATATACTGTTTCCACCTGGCCTAACTGCGCATTCTTAAGGGGCCGGTGATCATTTTCAGAAAGCTAACGTAACGGTAACGACTACTCGCTTACCCGCCTGACACTTACGATCTTACGGGTAAAATGTATTGGAATAACGTCGATTGTAATGAACTCCGCCATAAACCATAACCAGCTGATTAAGTAATTACTAAGTATTCTTACATATTATACATAAAACACAACTTGATAATACAGCTTACAATTGTCAAGTATGAATTACAGTAATACATGAATGCATTATTAGGTAGGTATGTTCCAAATTCTCATATAGGTTTTCAACTGAATCTGCAATGCCATGTCCAATTTTATTCGCGCCATTTTCCCAACAATGGCAAGATGAATTTTAACAGGCCTGTACACATGTTCGCACGTGGTTCCCGAGAGCGGGCCATTTGATAAAGGCTAAAAGGATTTCGATCCTAATTCTAAGTGTGACGCCGCCGACCCTTATTTGTATTTCATGCCCGTGGCGACATTCTTGATCGCAGATAACGCTCGTTGATTTCTCATAGTGGGACAGAAACGATATGGCGCCGCAGGACTCTGCGCCCGTAAGTGTTTCGCCTGGGGGACCTCCCCGTAGAATCCATCAGCTCATTGACCGAAATGTGAAACCCTGTGTTTAGCCGAGCCGTAGGATTTCGCTACTGTCCTGCAGCGTATGCGTAGCACGTCCCTATCCAAATCTCTGCACGAGTCCACCTTTTTTCTTCTGCAAATTAACTTCCATCTCCGAAACAACCTGAAAAATACCCCGAAATAAACCGATTCTCACACGTCCGTACAAGATACCAAGAATTAAATTCCTATTCAACATTATTGAAGCGGCCCGTAACTAATACAAAAATCATCTACCCTAAACGCTGTAGACATTAGATGTACAGCTTGTCAAACTTCGCTGTCAACATTTTCGCCCAACTACCCTTAACAATTAAGCGTATCGCAGGAGGTCGGCGAGGGAAGGATACCTAAATTGATTGCAAACTCGAGCTCACAGTATGTCCGACACTTGTCCCCTGACATATATTCTTTGACAGCGGCGGGCTGGCCCGAGCAAAAAGAATCGTCTCACCAGGGACATTCGCTCTGACCACCACTGTCGTCCTCCTGACGTCCGCACGCAGGAGACGCACACGCCTGCGGCAGACGCACACGCACGCACGCACGCACACGCTCGCGCGTGTATCGACCGACCTAAGAGTGGTCCTGCGGATTCGGATTAATCAGGGACAAGGCAAGCACATTACTGCGGGCCCCAGATAGCAATGGGATAGCACCACCAGAACCACCGTGAAACTCTCAGAACCCAACACCCGGGTTCTTTGGAAGGCTGGCACTGCCGCAGTGGCTTCTCGGCCGCCAAAGATAGAGACGAAGAGATTCAGGAACGGATGAGGTCGGCCGAGGGAGAGAGAAAGAGGAAGAGCGACTGAGAGAGAAAGAGAAAGAGAGAGAGAGAGAGAGAAGTTGAAGGAAGGGGGGTGAGGAGAGTAAATTGGTGGTAGGCCAACCGCCCGAATCTGTGACGGGTTAATCCTCCCAGGCTTCCAGGAAGCAGGAAAGAAAAAGTTGCCCGCGATGTCGGGAGCGGGAGCCTGAGGAGAATTGAGGAGGGTGCCACTCCTAAGAATCGTCGAAACAGCGAGAACGAATTGGCCCGCTTTGTGACCGGCAACGAGTCCTTCTTATGCCCCGATCAGCGCAAAGCGTCATTCCTCTTCCCCCCGCCAGGCATCCTACTGTCCTTCTCCGCGTCTCTCTCCTCATTCCCATTCTTTTTTCTACCTTCTGACCCGGACTCCCGCGATCCGACTCGTTGTTACCTGTCTCGTTTAATTTTCGAGGAGCAATTAATGCGACGCGAGTGTGTAGCTGCGGCGGCCGGCGCGGCTGAATAAATTGGGTGTCGACGATAATGATCGTCCCTATCAGATCCGTCGAGGGGTCATGTCCGCTGCGACCGTAAACCTTCGGTTGCCGCAAACCTGCAACTCCGTCGACAATGGATTTTACTGTTCACGCGAATATTCATCTAGCGGCGAAACTTTTTCTCCCCATTTTTTCTTTTCGCGTAACGATGATTTCATTTAATTGACGTAATTGGCAGTTGAATGGCATGACTTCCGTTGAGTTTTATACTCTAACGCGGACGACACATGGAGGCTCGTCTGTTTTTGTTCGGTCGCTTCCGAGAACCTATAATTACATGATAACGTCTGTATCATTGTGAGCCACGGCGAGCATAATTGTATCGCGTGTCGTGGTGCTTTAATAATTCAATGATGAATTAATGTCTTCGGCCGTGATTGGAGGAGCGACTGGGACAGTAACATGACGAATCGCGGCAAGAACAGGATCGAATAAAAAGCTACGTCTTGCAATTGTCCGCTCATGTGCAGCTCACTGGCTCTTTCAATTACGACGAAATCGGGAATATGCGGGACGCAGTACGATGTTGAAGAAAGAGAACGTTTTAAAGCGTTACTCGTTCAGCGGATAATAAATGCAGAAATTTTAATAACTCCAATAAACTAAAGTGGAATAATACGATAAAATATGGCGTTTCGCGGAGTGTTGGAAACGATACGAGGAAGGATCGAAGGCGCAAAAGTGATGAAAAGAGTTCGTACGGACATATATTCAATTCGACCTTATTTTCGCATTGCGGCTCGTTTCATGTTGCAAGAAGTGCGCGCCTTCAAAGGAAATGCTCGAAATGGCCACTTCTAGCCAATGTAATACGCGTAAATACGTTTCGGCCTGGATTACCTGACGTTTGAAAAGGTCGACCGTCGGCATGGACTTGCGGGCAACTTTGACACGCTAACGAAATGCTTTAATGGCATCGACAGACCTTGTGCGAACGAAATAATTGGAATACCTCCGGATGTAACGCACTTACTGCATAATTCAATCGTCACGTACAATTACAAATAAGGACTTCGAGAAAGGCTTAAACAAAAATCTAATTTATAAACAATTGATCTTAAACAGGCACGAAGTACATGATTAATTACGCTCAATCCGCACGTACATAGACCGTGACGAAAGATTGGCCGTTAGACATAGCCGCTTCATGGGACATCATTTCTCATGCTCATTTAAGGCAGCGCTATTAAGATATTCCGACGGTAAAACTGTCCTTATAAATACGGCGCGCGAATGAGTTAAATTACAGATACGTTTGGCGCGCGTAGCCAAAGTCAACGTTCGACGGAGAATTCGAATCGTAAGACGCTTGCCCGCAGAGAGTCTTGAGAACTGCCGAGCGTCAGGCAGAGAGAAGTAACGCTCGCTTCACGAGGAGAGGACCACGTGCAGGCCGTGAATGTTGCTCGATGATCGTGGGGACAAAGGATATCCTGCGCAATGCACTTAACGATGAGTCATGGTCGCGCTGACTAATTATCACTGGCCCGTATAGGACTTTTATGGAGCACGTGCAAAGTCACCTGAGGGTATCGCCTCGATGCGCTTCGTGGACTTTTGAAACGCGACTGAAGAACTGAAGAGGCATAAACGACGATGACGACCGGTCGTCACTCGATTCCGACAACAAACCTGCGGACTCGTGCTTTACCAGCCCGCAATGCGCATTTGATACCCGCGGATCGCATATAAATCATTGCATGAATCATCCGTTTTTCATCGCTCGCACCAGGCCGAAATTACATATTCCACTTGTCTTACTAACGACTCTTCATTCGCCGACCTTACAATTTACCTTTTCAAGCATTTCTGACGAGATTAATATACAAATAAGAAAAATTGGTCCTCCTATCAGATCGACCTTTGGCTCGTGTCGTAGAAAAAGACCGACCCTGTCTTATTAATCAATCATCAATCCCGCAGAAGGACCCTGAATCATCCTCGAGAACCTCTCGAAATTCGAGGCACGACCGAGCGGAACGAACCTTCCCCATCCGAAAAGAAACCGATAACCCCCCCTTCAGAGCACCGCGAGCAATGCGGCGACGGCGAGAGGAGCGAAACGAGATGAACATCGAAATAAGCGCGCCACATATCTATACGCGGGCTCGGAGAGTAGCTCGGTGAAAGAGCCGGGAGCAGTAAGAATGTCAAGGGTGTCCGCGTCTCTCGAAAATTGCCCGCGCAACTTCACAGTCACGCCAGCGTATACCCGGAGCACTAATGGGCTTTAATTGCGACCCCCTGCAATTGCGATTGCTCCTCTCGTCGCCGGGCATAAGCCGCACACCGTGTCAGGCGTGTGCACGTACACAGTTGTGCACGCCGGTAAACGCGCGCGGCAACGTGCAGCCACACGCCGACAGAGTGGCAGCTCGGTGAGCGTTCTTGCACGTGAAGCCACGCGAAGCCACGTAAAGCCACGTAAAGACGCACACCAATACTCTCGCCTGCCTCCTGCGCCACGGTTGTGACATCGGGTTAAGATAAGTGCAGTTACGGAAATTGAATAATAATTGCAGACCTCGCTCGTACTCTGGCCTCATGCCTCCTCCACCCGCGCACCTCCCTCTTCACCTCCCACCTCCCACCTCCTGCCCCTTCTACGCCGGAGTTCGTACCTCGTCCGCGACGTGCACCTCGGAGGGAAAAGCCTAATAACCCTGAGCACGCTGATGGAATGCTCTCCGGCTCGGTTTATCTGCCGATCTCCTTAATTAGAATTCCGTTGAAAAGACGAAACAATGGGCAGCTCTCTGTGCCTGCCGACGTCGCGCGGCCGGTAAGGTCTCCCTGTCTCTTCGTCGTTCGCGACCGTGAGCCGCGGCGCGAAGACTGCCACCGTCAGCGTCGACGTCTGACACTGGACGACCGGTCTGTCGACGCGTATTTTGACTCGCGGTTCCGACAGTAAGACATGTCATTTATCTTATTGGGTATGGAACATTTCGGGGGGGTAAAATTGTGTTTGGCGAAGTCGTCGAAGCAGGAATGAAAATTGACAATTTTCGCTGATGTTATAAACGTAGTGTCAAGTACGTACTGTGAGGATAGTTTGTCGGTTTAGCGTAGTCGGTGGAAATTGATTTTGCTGAGAAACAAGGTTAGCGTTCAGGGGAGAGGTGTTTACGTCTAATAGGGAGACGCGCGATGGGCCTTCTGCGATTGAATAAATTGTTACGCAACGGAATTAAGTCGAGGATTGAGATGGATGATGATTGCTGATCACTCTCTTACTTAATAATTACTTGCCGCGATGTCAATTTGCGGCATATTAAATTATTTGCGTAAATTGCACGCGATGTGTTCGCATTTACGTAGATGCCACGCTTTTTTTGCACGTCGACGATGTTGTTTGCATCGAATGATAATGGGAATTGGCCTATAATCAGGATAAATATTCTCTTGTGATGTCTCGGATAGAGAAGGGATTCTAATTGATGCAAACCGTCTCGGGGCAAAGTTAGTATACTTTGAATGTCAGGTTTCGTTGACTTTACGCACAGTTCTTCGTCGGGAGGCCGGAGGAGACTCTGTGCTCCGATTGCTTCTGAAGGAAACAAAGATTAGCAGATAATAGCAACGCTTGAACGTATTAGCATACTACATCGCTCGCCCGGTTATTAAACGATATTAAACACGACAGAGCACGCGATGTTCAATGTAAATTAAATATTCATTTATTCGATATTTATTCGCCCGTTTACTTTACTTCTGTCGGCGTCGCTTATCTTCTCGGTGAGGTTAAAAGCAGCGAAGTCTAACGGGGAAAACGGAGACGCACTATCTAAACAGGAAATTAAACGCAAAGACCTAAAATCACTCTAATGCCACATCGGATATCATACGAGACTGGAGAGATAATCCAAAATCGTCCGCTGCATCTCAGCGATCGCATTACCATACCTCGTGGGTGGGTTAACATTCCACGATTGTTAATAACAATTTGACCAGATGCAGAACCTTCGTCCTCCAGGTCGTTACCTCTAATGCCCCCGATCGAAGTTCGGCTCGCGAAGCGCGCGATGAGCGGCCGGCAACCGGTTCTCTCACAATTCAAAGTGGCTTAACGGCGAAGCTCGGTGCAAAAAAGGCAGGATCGTCAGGGGGGCATCTACGAGTATCGATTTTCGGCCTTGACGAGCGCTTTTGAGTAATCGTCGCGGTAGCGGGGATCGAATTAACTTTTGCCGGAGAGAGATCGGTCCCGGGCAAAGAGGCGGCGTCATCGGTAGCATACAAGGTAAAATTTGCCCGTGGAGAGGCCGCTTCGCCCAAAACGCTCGCTCATTTCTTGATTACACCGTCCGCATACGCTTCGACAATTATGCAAAGCAGTCCACCCATTCTTCGCACCAGCCGATGCCGGCGCATCGTCAGCCAGAAAACGGTATATCATTATTCCGCGCGTCGAACGACGCGGATCCACGAACCGAAGTTACGGAACGAAGGACAAGGCACATCCGTCGCAAAGGGCGCAATAATATCAGTAATAAGGGCGAGCGCGACCGGCGGCCCTGAAATTATTGGCTACTGGCGAACATTGCTACTTATAAATCGGCGCGAAGCCAATAAGAGCGATGCCTGACATTACCGGCGATAAACTTATTTGCAACATTCTCATTAGGGCCATACAATTTTTGCCGATCGCGAGCGGGGCCTCCCTTTCTGCGCTCGTTCGGCCATCGGCGATTGTCAATGTCAACGAAGCCGGGCGACCGGTAATTAGTGGGACATCGATGTGTAGCCGCGTCGGGCCGGCGACTTAAGTTGACATAATGAAATTTGTCTGACAATATTGCGGCCTCACGAGCGGAATGCGGGAGAATGTTTTCGAACGGTCCGTACGGAGTTTGTTAATTTTCAATTTTACCTTCATGTCGCTGACACGTAATGCCAAGTAGTATAATTCACCGATAAGCTGATAATATTATCTAAAAATTTATTTGGATGCAATAAAAATGAAAAGTTAGTGTTCCCTAAATCTGAGTTCATGTTCAATCATTCAATTGTCTCTGAATTTTGCCTTCACGCCCGACGGTGCGAAATAAGTTATAATTGAGCTGTCCGCGGTCGAAAAATCGGACATTGTCGGGACGCTTCCGGAATAGAAAATAACACGGTCACGACGTCATGTCACGCCGCCGCCGCCGTCGTCGTCGTCGTCGTCGTCGTCGTTGTCGTCGTCGTTGTCGTTGTCGTTGTCGTCGTCGTTGTCGTCGTCGTTGTCGTCGTCGGGGACTGGCCGGTTCGTCGTTTCGAGGACGTCCTGCAATTTTTTCCGTTGCGCAACGCGGACGCGCCGGCTAATGCGATTAAAAAGGCATAACGATTACGCTCAATTATTAACGATTACAAGGACGGCAAAAAACGTAATTACTCGCCATTGATCAAGAGGCCCCGAGTCCACTTCTTTGCCACCGTCCTCAGGACGCTCGCATGTCAGCCATGGCGATGCGAATGGGTAAATGTGTTGAAATTCCTGCTCGCGTCCATTCTCGCCAACGGAGGATGCCAAATTAAACTTATGAGTTACGAGAATTAAGACCAAGTGCGACTGGCTATTCCCATTCTTCGTAATCGGCCGTAGACTAGTTACAGAGGAAGAAAATTTATATTGAACTGGGGCTGCACTCTGCGATAGCTAATACGTAGATAGCGCATACATTGTTTGTAGTTTTCAGCGAGTCATGCTGTTTCTTGATATTTTCAAGTTGAACGATTATTTCGTGCGCGGCATTGAAGTTGAAGAATGTCTGCACGTTTTTAAGTACCGGGTAACTTCGACGTTTATGACAGAGAGGGGTTTCAATTAGTTTGTCGTTGCCGGTGAATAAGAAGCAATACTTTGTATTTGTCAACGTGTTTTTTTCGTACCGCGGCTACAATTGAGGACAAAGTACATACATGATATGGCAGGCCGATGACGGTCATAGATAAACACGTATGAATGAAGCTATTTTGTGATTAATGCAGTGTCATTGCGGCTAATTAATTGTCGCAGGTAATTGCAGACGCGCTATTTATACAGCGCTTGTTGCCTTTAATTGTTCAGATGTTATAGATGTCTTAGTCCTGAGAAAAAAATTGTTCTACATTGTGTGCAGAATATTATGCCGGTAATGTGAAAATCATTCTTACGTAAGTCACTGAGGAATCATTTTTTTATTTAAGATCTGCATAATAATCGTAAGTGGTTTCTTGGCTAATTCGATGAAAATGCAAGTTTGATGCTCATTTCGATAACGAAGAAATAATTAATGATGTGCAAGGTGCGATGGAAGGTGAACGATGACAGTGAAAACACGTTTCACAGAAATGTTTTCTTTCGTACAGATAGCATTATATAACACAACCTGATGCTTTTTGTGGTTATTATGAATTACGGGCACGCAAGCTTTTCAATTTGTAATCATTCATAAGTAGGTCGATCAATGAACAATAATTGATTAAATTTCTCTTGATTCCTACTGTCTTACAGTAAGACAAAATATTAACAAACATAAACAATATTTTATATCATTAAATAACATTTCCGATTTTCAACTACACATATAACCCAGTCTAACTACATTTCCGATTTTCAACTACACATATAACCCAGTCTTTACAACAATAAAATTAGTGCCGCATAGTGTCACGTTTCTTTCACAGACCCAAATATCTGCGCAGCAAATTCGAACTGATTAAACAATGATAAATTGACCACTCTGTTGCGCAAACGTATCAGGCATTCATGCCCTGTCTCCGAACGTAGGTACGACCCCATTTTCCTGAAACTCGACTTGAGACATCGAGCTACGAGGGCGGCCACAATAAAAGTGCTTCGATGCAATCGCTTAAACTGAGAACGCTATTTGCAACGTCGCTTGGCCAAACACTTCGTTATGAATTAATTATACATCCATTACGCAATCGGCTTTATCGTTACAGCGTGAGAAGTGTGCGGTGGCGAGGCGGACATGAGAAATCTGATCCATTAGCGCTCTAATTGAACGTTACTGTGCGCTGTCAGTAGGCTTCTAATTAACGGATACCAATCGGCGCTATGAATGTCGATTTCAATATGTGAACGCGGCAATGCGCAGTGACGTACGATCGTTTCCGTGGAAAACTGCGCCGATCGTCCTCGCGGTTGGCCGGCCTGTCTGGAAATGGTTCGATTACGCGTCCAGCTGACTGACTGGTAAAGCGGTCGATTTAACTGGAACGCCGCAGCTGGAATATTCGTGCATTAAGTATCAATGTATCGCCTGGCGCTGTGAGATAAGTGTCGATCTCGATCGCGCTGTTCTTTACTCTAATTGAAGTAATTATTGCCCGTGCCGGACCGGTTCCATTATGATTTGCGGGAAACTATGTAACGATGCTTGAAAAAACGAACTATCACCTGGTATTGGAAGCTACGTGTCGAACGCGGTCTGCGGTTTTTTGGATACTTTATCATGATTCTTAGCGCTAAAACTACAGACCAGTCAAAATTACCTGTCTGACGTTATCTTAATAATGATTTTTCTCTCATGAAATATTTTATTCTTCGAAATATTTGTTAGCACTCGTTAAAGTAGGTAAGTGATTATTTGGTTTAAGTTTGTTAGTTTGTTAGTGGAATATATTGACATATATCTTTCCAGCAAGTTAAATGAAAAGATGAGTAGAAATCGTTGGTAGTTCAAGTGTTAACAATAATCGAGACTGTACAAATTACGGTCGCTGCTTCAGAGTGTGCTAGGTCCGAATTGCGTGTCCGCCGGGTTAATCGAAAATCTTTTTTCATTAATTTATACAGTATTCATCGCTCGGAGTGGTACATGCCTGGCGGACGGATATTTTACTAATGCCGTTTATCGCGCGATCGCGCAGATTATAACTAAATTGGCAAATGAACATTTAAATCGCAGTCACGACGTGCCGTAAATGATGTTCGATGCGCCAGATCGCGTATAAAAAGTTTCGCCGATAATTCATAATTGCCCGGACATTATCGCACGGCGAGATCAAACACGGTCGGAGATGCGTCGCCGGTTCTTGTCACAGGATGCATTGATGCGTGTATTAGGGCAAATTTGCAAGTATGATTCGACGTAAAAACACCTTCCGCCGCGGTTGCCCGTCTTCTTCGTTGCCGAGGTGCACGAACCTGACGCAGAAGGCTGAAGCACACTCGGGTGATTAACGTGTCGACAGCCGGAACCAGCCGTATACGTATATGTCACTATTGAAGGGATATGAATACATTTTGAGGCCAGCTCACGAAAGGAAACGATTTCGCGGCTTAAAAGATCGATCCGAAATATTTCATAAAGACATTCTAAGCCCTAGCTTACTGTTTCTTAAGATGGATAAGTCTCTTTCCTAGTAAATGGCGGTGTCTAGCAAATGTAAATTAATTGTGAAAAGGTCAAAGATATGAATCTGTGCGACTGTAATCCATCAATACTGGCAGTACGTTACTCGATGCACGGAGGAAACGATTTATCGTGCGATAGTGGATTTTCTCAGCGAGAAGCGAGAGTATTATTTTTTTTTTCCCCCACAGGAACGGAGTCAGACATTGCCGGGTTACGACGCCTCTAATGCAATAACACATGCAGCGGCCGGGTAAAGCGTCAATTAAATAATTTGCAGTAATTAAGTGGCAATCAGATGAGCGCAATCGTATTGCCGGACGAATGTTGACGTGTCATGCAATTAAATTGCAAACGCTAATGTATGCCGAGGAACGGAACAAAAGTCGTTTGTCACGTGTCGCGCGTACTGTTTTGCAACTGATGCTTCGCGCTACGCTCGTAAACGTTAAACTCCGCACAATGCGTGTATGCGCATAGGAAGCGTAAACGACCTCAATGCGCCGGCTAATTAGTTTATTACGGCATGCTAATTCGTACAACGTTCATAATTTACCATCGGATACGTATACGGCGCATTACGGCGGAGAATATGTCCGCACGTTACGCTCACGTACGTGCGCACATATCGATCTACCGATCATTAGCGTAATGCACGAGGACCGCAAGAAACGTATCGTGTGTTAGACGTATTATCAGAGATCACACCGCATTTCTAATCAAGTGTAACGCCTGTCAGTCAGAGGCTGACTTGCGGTCATCCGATTAGCCAATTATCGACAGCCAGCCTCGGCGATCAACGCGGCAGCCAACACAGTCGATGCGACTCTTACAAAATTCCACACACCCTGCGTACGTTAATTTTCCACAAAAATACATTCAATCGACGCCTAACTTCGTGTAATAAATATCGAAGCTACGCCATAGTCGTTACCCGAATCATGTAATTTCGCCGAGCGAAATTTATATTATAGTAACACCGAGGCAATGAGCATCCGCTGACCCTGTGCGCCGAAACCAAATTTGTCCGCCTAACGAGGTCGTAAGCGTTTAGTTCTCGAATATGAGGAAAAATTTCTTGGCAACACGGCCTGGCGTGAGTGACGGGACGATATCCCTCCATTAGTTTTATCTCCTCACTTCTCCCCTTTTACTTCCAGTTGCCGTTATATCTTCGGCTACCTCGTTCTCCAACCTACCCCCCACCCCCTCCACCTCCTCCCACTCTCTCTCTTCGGCCCACTCTCCCACCCCTCCCCTCGGCCGCCCTCAGCCACGGCCAGCACTCGTACACACCGAGTCTCCTATCTACCGTGAAATTACAGTGTTTACGCGAATTAGATTTCGATTTTGGTAATTTTCAGTTAATAACGAAGCGAAATGGCGGACGAACGAACGCAAAGTGCGGCTGTGGGGGCCCATTAATGTTATTATAATGTAAAGGGAGACCTATATGTTCCATCGGCGGACGATATATTTTTTTCTTTTTTCTTTTTTCTTTTTTCTTTTTTTTGCTTTTCTCTCCCTTTTTCTCCTCTTCCCACCAGCCCCCCTTACGCCCCCCGTTTCGCTCCCCTCGTTCATGCACCGCGTAACTGCAGGCCGTAGGTGCAGCCGCATTCGAATGTGTGCGCATGCGCCGTAGAGGAGCATCCCGTCCGTTCGTTGGCCAAAGGGCCCCTACTAGATCCGCTACGCATTATCGTTCGTATTAAGTTCCGAGGCTACCTGCATTATAAACTCATTTCCGATAAATCGACCCGATTAAAAACTGCTGTTTAAGACCGCGCAAACTGCCCCGGCCCAACTCGTTCGGACTCTCCTCTGCCTTCCACGCTCTCGGCTCTCGAGTCGATCCCGATTCGTTCGCTCGAACTTCGCTTGAAAATCTTTCCGATACCTTACCCGTTCTTTGCAGCCAGTCGCGATCATCGTTACGGCTCTCGGAACCGTGTATGAAGGAACGTGCGCGAACGGAACTTGGATGGGGCTCGAAAAAATATTGACCTTGAAGTACTCAATGATATCTCCGATGGAAGTATCCGTACTGAGTAATGCGAATTGTCGCGGCGACGACGATAATGGCGACGCTTCTATACGCGCGGTGATTTATGAGATGGCGGCGTACGGTAAAGTCGGATCGCGAAACTTGTTCTCATCGCGAGAGAACAAGGCTGCGGCGAACGGTTGGGGTCACGCCGTGTAATTACAGCAACGTTACATCTTTGGAATTCGACCGCGAGATAGGCATTGCCGCTGAAACGGAGTTCCTCGAAAGTGAATTGCCGAATATCACGATCGGTGGTCTGAAATTATATCTGTGTGTGGACGAGATGCGTACAAGTTGACGAACACGGGGCAAAAGTGATGCAGGGCCACGATTCGCTGAGCATCGGAATAAAGCAAACAGCACGGCCGTAAGTTGCGTCGGGAAGCATTCAATTACCATCGTGCCGGATCCCGACATGTCAGTTTGCGGCGCGAAAATTGTTTTACTCGCTAAAAACGAGCGAACTCTCAGCCGTACGATCTGCGCTCGGCTTCGAAAGTGCCGAGGTGTGGACTGTAACGAATCATTAATGCAGCAATGACGGTGAAAGGAATGATACTCCTGGCCTTCTCTCGCGCACGTACATGAGCGTACGCGCGTCTGTGTATGAATGGGTGCTCAGACGTTACTGTACGGACCTCTCTCTCTCTTTCTCACTCTCTCTCACTCTCTCTCACTTACTCTCTCTCTCTCTCTCTCTCTCTCTCTCTCTCTCTCCCCCTCTCTCCCTGTCTATCCTTCTCTCTATCCGGTACTCGGTCTCGCCAGCTTCGGCTGGCACCGTTTCCCTCTCTCCGACATTCTCGTCTCTTCCATTCATTCGCCAGGCTTCGCCGTGTTTTCCTTCGCTCGCATCCGTACCGGCCAAGTGGGTGACATTGACGGGTGAGCGGCGCGAACTTCTACAATTTTCACAATAAACTTCTGCGAAACGATCCCGATCGAGGCACGGAATCGCACGATGCATCCGGTGCATGCATCACTTGGAGTCATGATTTTTATATGGGACGAGTGACGACGTCGGTTGCACTTTCTTTGACAACTGGTAAGAGGCTGGAAGGAAAGAGAAAAGCTGAAAGTGAGATTCGGCATTTATATATAACACTGAAAATTGATCGCATTGTCTTGAAGTTGTTGCTCGCGAGAGTGCGACGTAGTCGTTAGGTGAGTGGGGGTACTGTTATAGAAGATAATGAGAATGTAAGTGACATATAGCAGGAAGGATGAATTTTGTATGTAATATTGTTCTCTGCGGTGCTATGGTAATGACTAAAATGTTTTGCACAATGAGGAAACTCGCAGCGCGGAAGCTTAAAATCTGAAAGCGGTTTATGGTTAAACGACGAACTAACGAGGGACGATTGAAATCCGCTTTATACCGGAAGCGAGACCACAGCGGTTTTCCTGTCCATACGTAAAATCCCATCGTTGTTGATAGTAGAGCGGTTAACGGATAACACGATAGGAAGATATTTAACACGTTGTTTGTCACGCGTGATACCAGATTTCGTAGACAGCGGTTCGAATAACAACCTCAACGGCATCAGCGCATGATCGAAGCCAACTTTGCCACTATCTCCATCTGTGGCAACCGTATTAGTCGATACACATCAAATGTATATATTGCAAATTCGACAAATTCGGATATTTCGACGATCGAAAATAACAAAGTAACATTCCCACGTTATAAAGTCCACCGACATTTTTACCCAGTAATTTCATTCTACAAAGCTTATAACTACACTGCAGAACAAATCTAACCGTCAACAACATTCTGCCCTCCACTCTCCATCGTCCAACTCGCCCAGATCCCAATCACGTACACCGTCCGACCGATTCGAAATCTGGCGCTCGGAGCTGCGCCGTGTTCGCGATGTACGCTGATAGCGAGTAAGGTGATAAAAGGCTGTCTTTGATTTGTGCAGATCAACCCGCGCCACATGGCAGTGAGCTGACTGTCCCGCTAACGAGCCCGACCAGTAGTACGAGCAGCTCGAGCCAGGCAGCGAGTCAGGTTAACAGCGGCCATCAGCAGCAGCAGCAACAGCAGCAGCAGGTTGGCCAACATCAGCATCATCAGCAGTCGGGCCACCAGCACGGGGTGCCCGTGCTGTCGACGACGGTAGCGACAACAACGACGCCGACGGTCACGTCCGCGCAGATGGGCATCTCCGCGGAGGATGTCAGACCCGAGGAGGAGGGTAGTCACCCGAGAGCGGCTCCGACCAGCCCCGAAAGCGAGGCCGAGGTCGACGACTTCGCCCCCAAGAGGAAGCAGCGCCGATACAGGACGACGTTCACCAGCTTTCAGCTGGAGGAACTCGAGAAGGCCTTCTCCAGGACCCATTACCCGGACGTCTTCACTCGGTGAGTACGCACTTCTCTAGGGTGGGAAGTAGATCGGCTCTGATATGACGTCATGACGGGCTGTGACCTTGAGACGTATCGGAAGGAAACTTGAGCGCGACTCCTTAGAGGGAAGCGCTTTTGATATGGTAGAGATGAACATTGTTAGCAATGGAATACTTGAATTCAAACCTATAACTGTTAAATTGTTTTTTGGAAATTTTTGGTTCGTTAAGTTATATATAAGCACAAAAGGTTGTGTAACGGTATAGTTATACAAATTCTAAAATATTCAAATGGGGATCGAGGCAGGTAATGGGTTAATGTGGATAGATCGTGACTGATTGTAGGAGGAATTCATATCTTGGTCACAGTGGAATTGGTGTAATTCTTTTTACTTCTTGCGTTCCGTTTAAATGGTCATTGGTTTGGACAGTTCCTCGGACAGTAAGTTCGAGAGGAGATTAGAGAAGTACTCCCGTTTCGTGGCGTGGAGAGATTTTGTGGGCCTAAGAGGTGCGTTTCATTGGCCACGTCGGCCGGGCGTAGGAATGCAGGTACAAATTCTTCCGCCGTCTGAAAGTGATAGGACGTCTCTGTGCCTCCCGCATCCGTCTAGACGCCGATGGTGTCTCGTCGGGCTTTATCGGTGTCCCCCGGCTTTGGACTCCTTGAGTAACGGGATCGAGATACAGCACGGGAATCGGGAGAATCGCCTATTAGTCCTTCCCGATCTACCGAGGAGAGTATCGAGATAGTGTCCTTCGTGCGCAAGGATCCTTCCGTATCTGTCCCTAATAGCATTTCTTAACTGTTCCGCGCGATCACAAGAGTGGCCCGGGGCTTACTTACAAGATTACCGAGGTACTCGAAACTCGAGACCGACGCCCTGAAGGCACCCCCGCACGTAAACAAATAGCCTAACCGAGTTACGCTTTCTAGCAGCCCGGCACAACCCTGGGGATTTGAAACAAAATCCACAGTATATCCGGACGGTACCACCGGCACCAAAAACATTCCAAGGTACCTTAGGTCAATAATCCGTCTCGTCTCTCATCCCACACTGAACCTCTCTCCTATCCGAGAGTCATCGATCGACAGTTTTTCTTGATTGGCCAGCCTCCCATTGGTCATGTAAATTCCCTTCCGCTGGCGCTGCCGTCCGAACCGGAGGGTTTTGCGTTATTAAGTCCCCATCTTACGTCGGGACCCAGTTACATACGGTAACGCGCCGCCAATGGGGTGTAGCGCAATCTATCTGGCGAAACTTTTTGCTCGCGCTCGTCCCTTTTTAGCCTCGGTGCGTTCTTTCGTGCCGCGGAACACCCGGTAGGTAACTAATAGCGGTGTAATCGCTCGTAATAGGTCCGGTCCTGCGGCCACGGCATGGGTTCTCGTAATTAACGAAGGAAGGGGTATATGCAGAAAGGCGAGCCGGGCAATGATGCAGCGTGCGCCAGCCAGGCACCTAACCGTGGCCCCTCGTGCGAATAGGGTAGACGCCATCGACGTTGCATTCGCATTGCATTTCAACCTCAGCTGCGGACGCCAAACTCATTTGCGTCGGAAGTCGACTCGCGATTTTGAGATATCGGAGGCGTTCGTTCGGTTCCTCTATCGACCGGTCACGAGGGAATGGGGTTCAAATTGGAACGAACAGTAGCTGTCGGTGTATTATTTATGAAAGTTTTGGCTTATATGTTATATTACCTTACGTATGATTGCTGGTGTAATACACCGGCTGATGATTTTGAAAAATCGGTGGCGTTCGTTCGAGTTCCTCGATCGACCACCTGCAGCAAAATGGGGTTAGAGTTGAAACGAACAGTAGCTGAGATGCCGTGTATTTATGAAAGTTTTTTGGCTTATATGTGATATTACGTTACATATGATTGCTGGTGTTATACATCGGCTGACTATTTTGAAAAATAGGTGGCGTTCATTTGAGTTCCTCGATCGACCACCTGCAGGACAATGGGGTTAGAGTTGAAACGAACAGTAGCTGAGATAGGGTGTCGAGTTTATAGAAAGTATTAGCTTATCTGTTATATTACGTTATATACGTTTCTTGCTGTAATACACCAGCTGGCAATTTTGAAAATTAAAGGCTTTCGTTTGTGTTTCTCGATCGATCGACCGCGAGGAAACGGGGTAGAATTGAAACGAACAGTAGCTCAGATAGGGTGTAGTATTTGAAATTGTACCTGAACATGTGGCTGACGAGTCAGGATTGTACGGTTGGAGGAAATTTCGAATTACATATATACGTTTATTGGTGTAATGATTGTTTTCTCGAAGAACAGAAAATTGGCGAGATTAGATTGAAAAATAATGTATTAATTTTTTGCTAAATATTACTAAAGTAAATTCTGCAGCCATACTGCGGATAATTTTTCACTCGTCCGAACTGGAGTCGCCGAACAGACTAAGAATTTAAGGTATTAAGGTTTAAGACGCGCCTATCGATCGAACGATTAATTTAGAAGAATCAACGATAAGACGCCCGCAGGTATATCGTGAAATGCAAAGTAGTCAGCTTGAGCATATACTCTGCAGACGCTCCGTAGAGGTTGACGGCGAGGTCAAGTCGAACATATGCTTCTATAAATTTCTTATAACTCTTCGAATGCTAAATTAAACCTTCACCTGGCCCCTCATATTACTCCACGATTCTGAATATCGCCAACTACTTTTTGACTCAACTCAGCGCAACGTCAACCTAATATAATTCCAATCGGTCTGAACATATTTTCATCGTAACAATAGCTCTCTGCGCCACTCTGTCGTTCCGTTCTCTGTTCCGACAAAAATTACATGACCATTTAAGCCTAAAGCATCCCTCTATATTCATCGAAGCGTTCGGTACATGTCGAATGATCGACAATAAATTAATTGTTTTAATCCCGCATCTATCTTCCCGCTCCTCTCTGTGCCCTTAGCCGGAGATAGCGTGTAGTAGTATTAATTTCACACTAATTGGATTTTATGGTCGCTTAGGTTTATTAACTAGCCAGGTGGGAGAAAGCGAGCCGCTCTCGTCGGAACAACTTGCATATTCATTAGGCAGGCTACGTGGGGCACGTGTGCGATTGGTTTCCCCTGAGAGATACATTCGACGGACACCTCGACACAAACCTCGTCACGTCGCGAATTACTATGGAAATTCGTACTGGGCGGAAAGAGGGGGGGGGGGGGGGGTCCGTATTTCAGTCCGACGGTCAACAATGTTTTCTGACCGTTAAAGACCGCCTTTCGCCAGTCATTGACGCGGAAGTTGTTAATCTGCCTCCTCGAAGGAAGAAAGGAAAAAGAAATTGCTCAAAGACATCCGCTCCGTGCGCGTATTAGCCAAAGTGTACCATTATAAAATTATTTGCGACTACGGCACAAATACAGGACGTCGTTAACGCGTTTGCTCTGATAAGCTGACTTTTTCTAATTGTTCACTTAACTTAATCCTTCCTTAATTTACTATCCGCCAGCGAGCTTCGCGCTTTTCGAGGGAAAAAATTGCATCGATGAAATACATTATCCACGTATATTATCTCGTAACCCTCTATTTTTTCCGTTATAATCGGTCTCGATCTCGTTAGAGGAAGCAAATTTCAATGAGTCCGAAAAAGTGCGACAAAAAGCTGGGACGACTCTATCGAGAAGGCGGCCGAGTAGGGTCATTGAACCTCCCATTCGCGCAGACTTTGTCCTTCCATCCGCTCTCGTTTCGAGTAATCCACCTGTTCAAAGATCCGCTGCTCGCTTCTCGGTAAATCATTCGTCGAGGGATACTTTTATATCCACGGGGTGGGTCGGCGGTCAGTTTAATAAGGATGATTGTTTCCAGTGATCCGTGGAACGGAACCAGTTCTACGAGCAGTCCGTCTCTTCCTCTCCTCCGGTTCCTCTCTCGTTTTACGCTTTGTTCCCTCCCTCCGCACCCCGGACCCTCCGCGCTCCCCCCCCCAGCCAGTAACTTTTCCTGTCATTAATTGGCCGACAAGTCACGCTTAAGGTCAGAACCGGGACCGACTCCGCTTCTTTTCGTCAGGTCTTCCGTCCTCCGAATCTCGGACGCCGTTCATTCATTCGTCTCTCATGCTACGTTCACACTCGTGTCCAGGAACAATTCCCTGCAAAAGCTAAAATCTAAGTAACCCACCGAAACTCGTTGCACATTCATATACATTTATTTTCAAACAAATATTGGTTTTATACATCCCGAAAAATTCAGTCTAGTCATATTCGCTGAATTTCATCTTTCATCTTACTCTGTAGTGACTGAACGTTACTGAACGAATTAGCGTAGCAATAGTATAGAAAAAGGAAAAAAATTGCAGAAACAATAATTCATAGTGGTAATGTCTTTGTTCTCCCTGATCGTATCGCGGGCGCAGGTAGGTACGTACCTACATCTGTTCGAGATTACGAGGGAGCGAATATCACACACGGGGGAAGAAAGATGAGGAAAGTACAGGTTTGTCGGGGTCCATCCCTCATCCGATTGGCGGCACTGTGACCAATCAGTAATTGGCTCTCCACGCCGTACGCGTATTAAGCGCGCATTACGCACGCATTACACGTCCGGCTACTGGCTCTTTTGCCTGCCACTCGCAAATACACCGACTGCGCGGCCAGCCGAGGCTTAATAATACATCCAAAACGTATGTCTGGGCCCCCACTGTCGTCATTGTCATTTAAGCGCCAATTCACTTCGAAGACTGGATAACCGATTGTTCTTTACGAGCAACGCCTGAAGGTGGTCCGAATGAAGAAACCAATTACTCCACTTACCCTGCGTACACTGTAATGCCAAAAGTCAATTTTTTTATTTAATAAATCTTTACACTTTTTGCGAAGTCTCTTCTGAATTAGAGTAAGGTAAGGAATCGGGCAATGAAATATGATATGGAGTTTGAAATAGATGTGGTAAGTGTTTGAAAGAGAGATTGTAACAATTTCGATATCTGCCAAGTGCTAAACGAAATAATGGGCAGGTTAGCAATGACTTCGGCAATAAGTGCAGTTGAAGGGGAAAAAATTGCGTCTGTACCTGTCGAGCAATTGGATATTGTAACAGAATTGCGGGTATCGTCGGGTCGCGTCAGGAGTCGAGGGGGAAATAACGAAGGAGAGAGGCCGTCTTTTTCTTCATCACAGTGAACTTTAGTGAATTAGAGGGTCAGGTGGAACAACGGAGGTGATGGGTGGGACGAGGATGTCGGCCGCGTTAAACAGTAATAATTAGGATTGCGCCATGAGAGACAATGACAACCATCAACGACAATCCAGCAACTGGCAGCCTGACCTCCGGGGTTAATTAGATAATGTAATTGTTAGTAATTACTCCAATTACCGCGCGCCAAGCCTTTTGCTCACACTACCAATGCCACGTACTTACACATTCTTGCACATTCTTTCTTCCCCCCCCCCCCTTTTTTTTCCTCCTTCAGTCCTCTTCCCTCGTCCGCCGTATTCCGTTTGTCTTCACTTTTTCCTCTCCGCTTCTCGGACTCGGTCCAAAAGGTCCCTCAGAGATTTACCCTAAGATTGTCGTGCATAAAAATAGTTCCGATAAACGATTTCTATGAAAATAATATTTGAGCAACGCAGAGAGATTACGTCAGATAAACGCAGTCTGACCTTCCGGAAATTATTCTTTAACAGGAAAAGGAAACAATGAGGAATCGCGTGTCTGTTCCAATCAATGTAAAGGATATAAAGTATGCAGCCGAAGAGGTCGGCTGTTCTCGACGATATAGACGTGCATGAGATCTGACTGGAGATGACTAAGGCCAAAGAATCGTGCGGATGAGATGACAGGGACACACGACCGTAATCTATTTAGCGGCGTACTTTGATGCGGTCCGCGCATCCTCGCATTACGCTCTTCGCCGTACGTCCGCGAAACGACAAATTCATTCTCACACCGATTCGAAGCTGCGCAGTTTCGATTGCGACACGGGCAGCGTGCACGGTAATATCGCGGCAAGACGCTCGCGCGGAATACTGCAATCTCGAATCATCCTTCTTTCCCCAGCTTTGTTGACTCCTCGTTTGACCTACTCCTCCATCACTCCACTCACGAACAACGTACTCGCACTCCCGGACGATTCGTACATCTTGTATCGAGATACCTAACCACGAGCGAACCATCGGATCCGTCTAAACAGTCAAAATTTTATTGATCCAATAACGCTTCCCTGAGGGAGGTAAAGAAAAATCCTTCATATATCGAGTACGACCCCGTACGACATCAGCCTATGACGAAACGTCGGAGAACTGCGCCTCGAATCATCATTACACCTGCCGGTATACCGGCAAGAGGATTGCGCAAGATTTCTATAGATACCGTGTAACTTCCATTAAGTCAGATGCACCGGACTAATCTCCGGCAGTCCACGTGGCTCCCAATACATTCTCGTCCGGTGCATTTCTCGCGGCAAGGACACGCCGAGCGCAGAATGGCGGTAAGGCAGAATGCGGAGAAGGAGTTCTGCTCGAGAACGGCCGTGGAGGGGAAGGGGGTTAAGGTGAAAAGAAAGGAGGGGTGGCGGCGGAGGGGATGAGGGGGGGGGCGGTGGGAGGGGACGTAATAATAACGATACGTGAATCGAGGGTAAACCGAGTCGCAGTGAACGGCGGGTGCAATTAGGGACGCCCGTCTAACCACGAAATTTCGTGATCTTATTAAATCCAGAAGGACGCCGGTAAGCGTAGCGCAGAAAAGAAGGGAAAGGATAAATTATTATTACTCGCAGGCCAAGGTGCCTCCTCTCGGGTCCGTACGTCGCTCCGCTCGTCTCGGCGCTCTACGTGGCCTCTCGCGTTTCGCTCCGAGATGTGCGAATATGCGTGCGACAATAATAGGTGCGCCACACTGTTTATCGTCGGGCAATCGACTCTATTTTCTGATGGGCCGTTAGGAAATCGACCGCGCTCTTGGCCAAGTCTCGCCTGGGACAGGTTGAACGTCGAGAATTGAGCAACGGACACTGAATAGTTGGCCGGCCTGGGATGGGAAGAAAAATTGCGGGAAGCAATTGTCCGCTCGCATGGAAACGAACGGTGTCGCGCGCGCCGAGAAGCGACCTGCCTGGAATTTCCTTATTCGCGCCGGTGTTAATCGGTCGGAAAAGACGGATGGACGTAATTGAAGCTGCGTCGGGGATCGGCCGAGGTCTTCTCGGAAATCGAGCTGACCGGCGGGTCGTCAGAAGTCGTCAGGAGTCGTAATGGACCGTGGTCATCAGCTTCGGTCATCGGATGATTGGCAGAGGCGAAGGTTGGCTGCGACGGATCGGAGCGGGTAAATCAATCGAATTAGGCGGACGCCTCTGTGAAATCTTTTCACTCTCGCGTCATTCAGCTAAGTAGACCTCCCTTCGGCGAGCACGCATGTTCATGAATCCGAGAGTGGCCAGGATGACGAGGAATGGCGGAGGAATGGCCTCGGAGAAGAAGCGGACCGCGTCCGCGCGCTCGACAAAGTATTCGAACATCCCTCGCGGCATCGGGCGGGTCTTCCGAGAAAAAAGAAAGCCAGAAATTAGTCATACCGCCGTGCCGACGATAATTGCGCAACGCTCGCTTCCCACAACGCTTCCCGAAAGGAGCGGACGAGCGCTGACAAGACGCGATCGGGCAAACCGAAGTGACAGAGTGGAAATGGCAATGGACGAAACGGCGGATGATAAAATTGGTGCTCCAGTAACGAAACTGTGAACCGCGTAAATCGATTCGTGCCCGATTATTGGGCTCACCATGAGATCCCTGTAATTTCGTCAGGGCTCTGACCGAAATCCCGAAGCGAGGCGAGTCGCTCGCCTCGCTCGCCTCGCTCGCCTCGCTCGCACATACGCGCTCTCATCCTCTCCTTGTTACTCTGTCTCGGAGTGTACCTAAACACGAGATTGAAACTGCCGCGGTCCTGGCGTGCGGCTCTGTACGCGATGTAATAACCGAGATTTCCTCACGATTTCGTGGAGCATCCGGGGGCAATTTGCGTGCAAGATGAGAGATACCCCGCGGGGTGTCCCAGTGGTTGTTTCACTTTTTTCCTCAACAATTACCGGACGATCGCCGGATCTTCTGAACCGCGACGACGGCGAAGCCCAAGTAAAGACGGTTGCCGGAATTCATCTTCGCTGGACAAAGTGTCTGCGTGGAAGGGGGGAGTGTGTTCTTACTGTGATTTTCTTAGGGTTCTTAGTGTGATTTTCGGCAAAATTTGGGTGCGGAACGCGGTCGGTCTCGGCCTTTGTAGCACGAGCCTCTTTGGCATCCTGACAGTTTTACATAAAGTTCAATGATTACTGTATTCTGGAAATAAGTTAAAGGATACGAATAATATGATATTCAGTTATGTTGATAAGATGTTCATAGATACAATCAAATTGGTTTGTTATGATATTTTATTGTACCATTCGAGTGTTATCTGATCGAAGCGAGTGTATGAAAACAGAGCGTAGAAGAGGCAATTGCTATTCAACAATCTTTATATGTAGTTTGCATCGACACATATCGCCTGTTCAGAGTACTATTTCTGTATTCATACAAGTTTCATACGCGGGCGTGGCGGAATAGGAAAGGATAATGCAATTGTTACGAAGAAGAGATTACTATCGCCAACAAATGTCAACTCGAATCAGTTCTCAGCAGACTCGCGATCTCAAGGAGAAGTAATGTCTGTCGTTCCATATATCCAAGGTCGAGGTACTCGCCATTGAACCGGCGTCGATAAAAGTCGCAGCTATCTTTGTAATAGAAATTTGCCTCGGCCGATGTCTCATCAATTCTCGATCCTGACTCACGACCGCCAATCGTTCCCACAATTGATCCCATCCAATCGCACATTTTCCGCTCATTGCGTGAACCGATTGACTCTACGCGGTACTATGAAATTATACCTTTGCAAGGTTACAGAAACGGCCGTACATATTCATGCTTTTGCGGTACAACGACACACATCATTCCGCGGTTCTGCACTTTATTGCTATGGTACTTACCATCTGGCTAAAAACGAATCAATAATTCAGTTACACATTAACAATAAAGCGAAGACTAAGTATTAGGGGGACCGGAAAGTAATGTCGTTTCTGCGGTAGTCGATATTTGATTATCATTTGTCAGCTCATTGTGTATCTCAAAGGCGTGTTAAAGTGATTTTGAAGTTATTGTGACTTGTCTGCTTCTAAATAATCCAATAGTAAACTTTTTTTTTTGCAATTTGGGGAGAAATGGACAGCCAAATGCCAGCAGAGCATGTCCGGCATTACACGCTTTTTGAGTTTCACAAGGGTAGTAACGCAACTGTTGCGACTAAAAACATTTGCGAGGTTTATCCACATGCATTAGACGTTCGTAAATGCTAAAGATGGTTTTCCAAATTCAAATCCGGCAATTTTGATCTCTTTGACTTCTATCGATCAGGAAGGTCAACGTCATTAGATAGCGACATGCTAAGGGCAGAAATCGAAGCAAATCCATGTTAAACAATCGAAGAATTGTCAAACACCCTTAACCAACCTTGGTCGACCATCCAGGAACATTTGCAACTGTTTGGAAAAATAAGCAGAGCAGGTGTTTGGGTCCCCCATAATCTGTCCGAACAGAACAAAGCCAACCGATCCATCACATGCAACTTAATGCTTCAACGGCACCATAGACATGCGTTTTTTGATCGTTTGATCACTGGAGACGAAAAATGGGTTCTATATGATAACCCAAAACGCAAAAGGCAATGGCTCTCTCCAAATGAATCAGTACGAAGTACTGCGAAGCCGGGTTTACTTCCCAAAAGGGCGCTTCTGTGTGTATGTGTGTATGGTGGAGTATTCGCGGAATTGTTCACTTTGAATTGGTCAAACCTGGACAAACTGTTAATGCAGACGTTTATTGTCAACAATTGAAACGAGCGAACCAATCTTTAATCGAAAATTATCCGTCAATTGTCAACAGAAAAGGTGTCATTCTGCAACACGACAATGCAAGACCGCACTGTGCAAAACGAACACTGGAAAAAATTAATGAATTGGGGTGGGAGGTACTGCGTCACCCACCATACTCACCCGACATCGCACCCTCGAATTTCCATTTATTCCGACCCCTACAACATTTTCTTAGTGGCAAAAAATTTGGAAATTTGGACGTCATCCAAAATGCCATCTCGACATATTTTACTCAAAAACCAATTGATTTTTATCGCTCCGGGATTGAAAATTTGTACACTAGATGGCAAAAGGTTGTTGATAACGAGGGTGATAATATTATTGATTCAAAATAAAGACTTATTATAAATTTATTCGATTGAATTTAGTGTAAGAAAACGACATTGCTTTCCGGTCCCCCTAATACTTACTGTAAGTTCTATCCGTAAAACTAGAGTTCTTGCGTATGAATGTCTGAAGATAAGAGGAGGGATAATTTAAGTTTTTAGTTAAGCAAGGTATACGCTTGTCATTGACTGTTATAGGAATAAAATACGTCGATGTTCCCTATTTATGGCTATTCTATTATGAGTTGTTTGGTTTCTCACGTAACGTATCATCAGCAATTTGCATTTTAAATTAACCGATGCAATGTCAACGATTCTTAAGTTAAATCATCCTATATGTTATTTATGCCCGTATCACTTAATAAGTCCTTAATCCTGGACATCGCTAACGACCAATTTTTCTTCCTTCGTTCCAGGGAGGAGCTCGCCATGAAAATCGGACTCACGGAGGCACGGATACAGGTCAGTCAAACAAACATTCCCTCTTATTCGTAACACTATTCCTCCATATATGGTATCGTGACGTCTATCAGGTTTATTTATTTAGTAATTAAACCAGTTAACCTTCCTGCACTTTTTTCCTTCCTTATCATGTACCTATTAAGATTCTCTTTTTTGTCTGCCTCTGTCTCTATCCGTCTGCCTATTTAACCCTCTCCTTCCAGCTCATCGCCAGGTTTTCTTTAACCATATCCTTCTCCCTCCCCTTCGTCCCTCTCCTTCCCTCCAACTCTCACTTTGTTGCTTACCCTCTTCCCACAATGTAACGATCTCTCTCTACCCGCTCTCAAGCATTTTCTTTCCCGCGCTATGAAGGTCTCCACATTAACCCGTAGGTCTTATTATACTTGCAAAGTAATCGTTGTGCAAGATATAACAAGTTGAAGACTCGATGCAATAGATTGACCGAGACCAATGGCCGCGACATTGAGAATCGCAGTTCCTTTGAATGACGTGGCTACCGTGATAATTGCAACTGCGTCAATCACTTAGATGAAACTCACGGAACATGCTGTGGATATCGAATAAGTAATACATACATATCGAAGTGGGCGTTCTTCATGTTACGGAAACATTTCTCCGATTGTTCTCAGTGTCCACAAGCCTCGCGAGAAGAATGAAGTCCTCTCTCTTTTATCTCTTCACGCTGACAATGGGATTCGTAAAATCGAACAGAGAGCGAGTACTCTCCATTGTGGAATACGGCGGTGGAATATGAGATGTCAGTCGGCATGCGTAAAGAAAATACGTATAGTCGATCCGGAGTTGATTAAAAAGTCGTACTTATAATCGTCATAAATATCGGGAAAAAAATTAAGCAATTTGCATGAACGCCGATAAAAAAGCGTACAAGTGAGAAGCATAAACAACAATGCTGACATTTTCTTAATTAGAACTTCGAGAAATGTTGCCATTCCACTTTCGCGAATCGCCGTTACGCAATCCGCGGCAAATATAATTCTTACATAAATATCGTGGCCCGCGTTACGGCACAGGCAAATATGCCCGCCGCTCGCACATTATTCGCCGTCCGGCGATTCATTATTAACCGATAAAAACGTACATATTTCGCCCGGCGCCTCTGAATAATCTCGTCTCCCATGACCGCGCGTAAATCAAGGCGACCGGGCAGGCCGTCTTAAATTTCGCCGAAATCTCCTATGCGAGAATGCTCGGCGGTAATCGCCGCTTTAATCATTTTAATATTTTATTGACAATAAAATCAAATTATGACGAACATCGGCCGTACCGATGGAACGGGTGAAGAATGGCGAAGAGCCGTGATGCGAGATGAAGCGAAGGAAGGGGCTGGGAGGGGAGGGGAAAGAGTGGCGGGGAAGACTTAGGTACTTACTTCACGTTTATATTGGGCGTTCTTCACTTCTCGTTGCCGCGTAATTTCCGTGCGCCGAGCGTACGGTTTTACAAGGGGGTTAGAGAAAGCGAGAGGGAGAAAAGGAAAGAGAAAGGTAACAGATAGAGTAGAGGGTGAGGGTGAGGAGGAGAGGGACACGAGGAAGGGACTCCGGCAGACAAACGGAGTCTGCGTCCGTGTAATTAATGCGGCACGATTAAGCGGGGAACGACTACGTTCTGGCGTAGTCTCGTGGCTACGTTTTGTTTTAAAAGCCGCGAGTCAGATGTTTAGCGCCCTGCTGGGGGCAATCCTGCTCGCCGTGGGGGGTCCCGGCACCCCTCCGTACCTCGTATACTTTACTTCCTCTCTTATCCCTAATCCTCCGCACGTCTAGGCACGGCCATTTTCGTCTGATCCTGACCGACCGCGCGTCCATCATACGCGGAACGCACGCGTGGCTTTTCCGAACCGTCCTCCTGTCCACCGTTCTCACTTTTCTACCGGCCGTTGCGCAAATTAAGCGTATCCCTCACTTGCCACTTACGTCGGAATGTTACTTAACGGCCGAATGTACGCGTGGTAGCTTTGCATCGATTTCTCAACATAATTTCATTAGAGATGGGCGCTTCGAGTACTTTTCGAAAGAGGTTCCAAGAGTATACAGGGTGTTCGGTAACAGATGGTAGAAAGGAAAAGAGGGTGATTCTGTGTCAAAAGACAAGTCGAAAAATTAGAATGAACCTTTGTCATCTGAGGCTTTGCTTGCGAGAAAATCGACTTTGATATTTTGTCGTACACGGTTTCACTTCGCCATATCTCTTTGCAGTAGGATCTCAATGTAGATTATTGTGTCGATTTAAATTTATGTTCATAAACACTTCCGATGTCACGGGAATGCTTATTTTACTAACATATTATCTTGCTGTGAATTTTGTTCACTATACGCTGTCAGTATCTATTAATATCACGTCATGCCTGCATACAGTAAACGGGAATATACGGACATGATACTTTCGTTGGATGCGTGCGGTGGAAACGCATCAGCCGCAGCTAATTATTACAGACATCGGTATTCCAGTCGACAAGCTGATAGACGCGTAATTCAAAGAGCAGAATAAACACTCGGCGAGTATGGTTCATTTGAACAGCTTCAGCGACATGGTGGTCGTGGACGACTCGTTACCGTAAATATTGAAGATCATGTACTACAGGACATCCTACAAAATCTCAGAATAAGTACAAGAAAGCTTTCTTTCGGTATAATCTTAGTTGCTCGCTACTTCGAATCTTACATGAGAACAAGTTACCCTTATCATTCCACCACTCTCCTTCGTCACCATCTCGACCTCCTCTTCTTCTATAACCCTCTCCTTCTTAACCTTCGCCCTCCTTCTTTGTCATCCAATCCTACTCTCATCCTCTCCTTCTTCCACCCCATTTATCACCCTCACCTTCTCCCATATCATTTATCGCAATGATATAAAAATATCCCAATAACGCTGAATTTGTATTAAAAATATTATGGACCAATGAGTCAAAATTTACACGATACGGTATGTTCAATATCTATAGCACGAATATAGCTGAAAAACTGAGAACCCTTATTCAATTTCTGAAACACTTTTACATCTAGTGTGATCCTATTATGAGATGGTCAAGTGAAAGCATACGCGACGAAATTTCAAAATTGATTTTCTCGAAAATAAAGTCTCACATGAAAGACTTTATACTTTGGACTTGTCGTTTTACGTAGAATCCATCCTTTTCGCTTTTACCATCCGAACATCCTCTACGTATCATTGCTAGAAATTCCGAGAAAGAATGAGAATTGTCTAAGAAAACTGTGCCGATGGCCGAAGGCAATGGGAGCATAACGACTTGTGTTATTTTGCGGCATTTCTTACCATTTACGTTTGGGAAGATTTGTGAGTTATCGGGAAGGTGAAAAAAGAAGCGGCTGCGTGCCGAAGCGTGATCGAAGCTGTCAATCGTCGAAATTATGGAGAAGCGAGGTGAACCGTGCTTTCTCAGAAGGAGAGACACGGGCGCATCGAGTCAGATTGCTCGCCCTTTCGCAACAAATTACTTCCTTATCAGGAGGGCCCGACGCCGTGGTTCTCCGACACTCCGAACGCTGGATCCTTTTAGATGTCCATTAGCGATGACTCAGATGTCAGTGAATGTCAAAATTGAAAGCAGGAATTATGCTTATGCGCGGAGATCGTTTGATTTATGCTAACGACGCCACTCCGGAGATTACATATTACGTTATTGGAGCCTCTGGCAACACACAGTTACCCTTGCATACCTTTTCCATAAAACAAGCACGCCGAGTTCCAAAGTTAGATTACATCCATTTCGTTACAATGCACCGGGCACAATCCGCATGCAATACTTTTCAAATAATTGAATCCCAACTTCCCGCCGTAAGCAGAGTTCTTATCATCGCGGAATCATCTTCATCCGCCTGCCATCTGGGCAATCAAAAACAATATCTCGCGCTTGCGAGCGGCCACAGTCTCATCTCCCCTAACAAATTGCCTTTCTTTCAAACTCTCATTCCACAAAAACAAACACAACGGTTTCGTAACGAGTTCGAGAGGACATGCACGCGTGGACACGTGAACGCTGGACGAATCTCTCCCGCGGCAAGGAAGCGGAATCGAACGTCGGGGCGTTTACTTAAAAATGTTTGAACAACTCGGATCGTTTTCCCCGTTGTCGGCCCCATTACATTTTGTCACGGAAGAAAGGAAAGTATCTTCTCGGTAAACACGGGGCCTTCTCAACCTTCACTCCCTCCACCTCCGCCCTCCTTTTTTTGCCCAATCTTTTTTCATCTCCACTTCCCGTCTCTTTCCCCTACCTCCTCCTCCCCCTCCTCCACCTCCTCCTCCTCCTTCCCCTCAGGTTGTCCCCGTTTGCTTTTTCGTTACGTTCCTTGCGATACAAATGCCATATTAGTAATGCGCGCTCGCCGGAGAAACACGATACAATATCGACCTAACAACCGAAGACGATGATCGCGGTGGAGGTGGTTTCTCTCGAACGAGAATGCCGACGGAACAGGGACGGAAACGTGGAAAGAGAGGCGAGTCGGCACCGAGAGGGAGAGAGAGGAGAACTTCCGCTGAACTGATTATAGCTCGCCCCTTCGGGGAACCTTCACTATGGAATGCGCTGAAACGAGTCGACGTATCACGATCGGCAGTTTGTTCGTGATCGTTCTGTCGTTTCTACTTAAGTAACGAGTGGCGAACGAGGCTGTGATTTTCTTCCTTTGCCGACCAGCTCTCGGCCGCGGTCGCCGTCGTCGTACCCTTCCTTCTGGGTATCAAACTCTTTGTTTCCGTCCAGCCGCTTCTGGCACTCCTTGCCGGCAGATTAATTTGGGTCGCAGGTACTGTACATCGACGCTTTTTGTCGATTTCTTGCTGGATATGCGGTAATGTTATCTGTATGGTCTGATATCAATTTCATCGACTATGAGTCATTTTAATATTCAAAAAAGAGATTGAATAATTGTAAGTTTTTGTTGAATCTTTATTTGCGAATGACCTAAGATGATAAGTAAAACGAGGGAGTGGGAATGCTACATAGAACCGCGTAGAGAGAGTGACAAAGAGACGGATATACGGGATAGAAAG
Organism: Anoplius nigerrimus; assembly: GCA_914767735.1. NCBI lineage: Eukaryota > Metazoa > Arthropoda > Insecta > Hymenoptera > Pompilidae > Anoplius > Anoplius nigerrimus. The sequence continues at coordinate 14,598,751 of OU612084.1, forward strand.
CTTCTAACGCCGAGCAAAATAGCTCCTAAACGCAGGTAGGCTGGAACCGCTCCGAGGCGATTCTTATAGAGCATCCGAGGTAATCATACACTCCGGTCTTTCCGAAGAAAAAACAAAAGCCAACAATCGCGTCACCCTAGCCAGTATCCTATCCTCCAGCATGAACGAGTCCCCCAGCGAAAGACCTTTTCGACACAAAACTCACAAAACAAAATAAACCGATACCAGAAACACATCCACGGACCAAGGACATAGATCTTAAACTGAATATCTCCACGATTCGATGGTCACCAGGGTCCAATCGCTCTGTTCCAGGTGTGGTTCCAGAATCGGCGAGCGAAGTGGCGGAAGCAGGAGAAGGTCGGCCCGCAGGCCCACCCTTACAATCCGTACCTGGGAAGCGCGGCGCCACCTCCGTCGGCGGTGGTGGCGCCAACGTTGCCGAACCCCTTCGCTCACCTGGGCTCCTTCGCTCTCCGGAAGCCGTTCGAGGCCTTCCGCTACCCGCCTCTCGGGCACGGCCCTGTCCTGCCCGGCAGTTACGCGGCGCACCCCTATCATCGCGCCCCGCCGCCATTGCTGCCGCCCGGCATGCCGCTGCCGTACACGTCGGCCGCCTCCTTCCAGAGCCTGCTGGCCAACATCTCGGCGGCGCAGAGGCCGAAGCTCGTGCGTGGATCGCCACCGCCGCCGCCCCCGCCGGCGGCCACCTCGATCAATCTCTCCCATGCGCCGGTGCCGCAGCCGCCGCCCTCGACGGCCAGCTCGCCCCAGGGCTCGCCGACGGGCAGCGTCGGCCTCCCGGACATCGACAGGCGAACGAACAGCATCGCCTCCCTCCGACTGAAGGCCCGGGAGTACGAGCTCCATCTGGAGATGCTGCGCAAGAACGGCGATCTCATTAGCTGAAGGACCCGTCCGCCGGTCCACGAACGGCAGAATGCTGAACGTTTGAATCGGCGCCGGTTCGCGCCCGCTAGCCCGGCGGCGGCGCCACGCTCGCGAGCGAGCGCCAAGCTGCGCGCGCATCACTGACGCTCGGCCGGCCGCTCTCGCTTATCATCGGCAATGCTCGCCTTCGCCGCCGCCGACGCCGCCGCCGCCGCCGCAACCGGTGCCGCCGCCGAGGAGTGCCGAGAGATCGTGAACTGACAATGCCAGTGCGAGGAGGGTAATGATCGCTGATTTGAGCAGGTGTGCACCGTTACCGTGGGACAACGGGAGTGACGATCGCTTTGAGTGGAGTCCGTGAGTGGGTGGGTGTGGATGGAAATGTGATAGTTGCGCAGTTTATTTTTATTCTTAACAGTCTCTCTCTTTCCTTTTTTCTATCCCTTTTCGTCCCGATTGCATCGTTGCTGTCTGTTCTCCGATAACGTAGAAATGGGTCTGTAGCTGAAAATCGAACTTGGCTAGTTGCGAGTCTTAACGGATGCTTTGTTTCAATATTGTTTCACGCTTGCCATAACGTACTTCTGTTACATTTGTCTTGACCCGAAGAAAGTCGGATATTGCTCGCCGGAAGGGATACATCATGGTTGTATCGCTGATGACCTCTGGATTACTTGCGATGCTAGCGATACTTGCAGTTGGGAGCAGATTGTGTTCGCATCAGTAACGAGTATGTGTTTCAGGAACTGAATGGCCACTTGCGTTCTATGGGATATAAGATATCTTGTTGGCGCATTTTGGCAATGCATGTTGTATGAAAGAATGTCGAAAGGTTCAAAGGCTTTTTCGTTTGGAAATTGTCTCGGGGTTGATATCACATTCTGCCGTTACCGGAAACGGCAGACTCTGTCGTAGCGTACAGTTGAAAACGTACATTTACACACATCAAGTCTCATTGCAACCCCGATCCACCGAATATAATTGATCTTATGAAGGAAAAGCACATTTTCAATTGTCTATCAGAAAAAATGTGTGAAACTGTTAAAATAACTAATTTTCATATCTTCATACGTTCAGTTTGTAAAGCAAGTGATTTCGACAACAGCATTTTTTTCATCCATTATTATGTCATCAAACATTTCGTCCATTTTATTATACGTGATTCGCCGGAAAACAAACCATCAACGATAGTCATGTCGTTCCGTGGAAATAAGTAAAATTATGGTAGTCAGTTTCTGCATTTGGTCAAAAGCAGCCTGTAGCGGTAGTCGTGTGTCGAAGTTCAATTTATCGCATCTTCGCTGACGGTTTGTTGAACTAATGATGAGTAGAGCTTTTCACCAACATTAACTTGACAGCCATGCAATGACGTTCGACTTTTCATTAGTTTGTCGAATCGTCGCTGCTTTTTTAGCGCAGATAGCGATGGGTCGAACCGATACGTGATTCGCACGAAGTAACGAACTGCAGTGAAATTCTGCACAAGTGTTCTGCTTCAAAAGTGTTGCACGATCAAATTGCAGAAAATTATTTTACTTACTCCGTTCAACATCTATTTAACACGTAACTTTCATTCCCGGGAGCATTACAAATTGTATATAATAATTGTTTACATCTGTCATCATAGTGTTCGAAATTTCATTCTTGAAAAAATACAGAAAACCAAATTACGCATAATCACAGAACACACAAACACGGAAAGTTGTGCTTTTCATTCACCGAGGTCAGAGTTTATATTAAAGGAATCTACCATCGAGCGCCATTTACATTTCTAATATTTATTGTAATCATCAAAAATTCCATTGTTACTTTGATTGTCTAAACCGAAAAGGAAAAGGGATGAAGAAGAGTAAATCTTGCTTAGAATGAAATGTGAAGCAAGAGTGCGATCTTGATAAGGGACGATCTTTGTCAGAGTGTCCTTAAAGATTTGACACGATCAACGTAGCTCCTTATCCATTAACCTGGTGCCGTTGACTTGACCGGTTCACTTTCGATCGCCATGTCCTTGCAAGCGCAGAAAAAAAAAAGTGAATTGCAACAATGCCTTATTAGTCCGTCCTACTATTATACATAATTGTACAAACATTTTCCCGCGGATGCGCAATTTGCGGGGATGGAGTGTGACGAGGAGTATTGTATTTCTGCGGATAATAGGTACGGAAGGAGCAGCAATCGAAGTGTTTCCATTCTGAACAGGAAAGTCGATTCATCGCATGTCGGACTATAAAATGATCAGTGACACACGCGCTGTTTCGCTTCATTTTATGCGACGCCTTTTTTTTTAGGAACGGAAAACAGCTACGTATACGTATATACATATATACGTGTATGCGCGTGTAGGTCGACGCGTGTGCACATGTACGGGACCTTACGACACATATACATATATATTGTGCGCTACGTGGTACTTTCAATATGAGTAGTTCATGTTAAGTAAGAATAGATTATATGAATATGTAAACGTTAGCGTATAAGCTTTATCCTTCAGCGTCCTGAGTCCTTTCCAGCTCTGTCTATCACAAGTGTAAATATTAAACGAATAAGGTACGCATAGTTTGTATGAAAAAGCCTTTCGAACGCCTGATTCATCGATCATGGCTGCCGTTGACGGTTCAGGCTCAGGCACCTTTTTCTAAATCGCTCGATTGATCCGCAAATACGAAATAAGGAAACAGGATCAAACTCGTCCTACCCCCCCTATGTAATCGGTAATTGTGCACAGTGACAAGCGCGCTTTATTGTTGAATGACGTTTTATCGAAAAAGTCAATAGCTTCCGATGTCGAAGGAATCCTAGGTCCATTCTCTTCTCAACTGACATTTGGCAAACAAAAATCGTGTCATCAGACTTTTCTAACTTTCGCCAACTAAGAGTATTTACCACGACCTCTAGTCAAGCGGTTCTTCCTTGTTTTTTTTTTTTCACAAAATTACTCTTACGTCATTCTTGTGGATCTCAACTGGAATTTTGTGTCCACTGTCAGTAACATCGGCTCCTTCCTCTGTCCCTTCGTTTTTGTACCTTCAGCATCCACTGCTAAAGTGAATATCAAGGCGCATTGTACTTAATAATATTAATTTTTTCGCCTTTTTTTTCTTTGCGATGAATAAAATGACTACGATGAAGGAAATATATTGTTTATTGAACGTTCCACACCCATATACCATATATCATTGTTACCTGCTAGCGAGTAGATCATTTATTGCGTGTCAAGGACGCTATTCCATTTCTAAACGGTGTTCTGTCCCCAGAAAACATTTTAATAATCGTGTCAAGTAAATTAATCACGCATCGATAATAAGTAAATTAAATTTGGGCGAAAGGTATTCTCCTCATAATGAACGCGAGGTATGTTAATCGGACAACTCATCAGTTTTGTGTTCGCAAATTAAGTGTTCATAATTCGCGGGCACACGTAGCCAAACTGCTTGACAGGCGCATAGAAACGGCTTTGGAACTTTTTCTCCTAAATTACACGCTACGGTCGGAAAGGAATTTTAAATTCCGCCGATGCGTGTCGGCTAATTAGCAAGATGGGCGAGAAACAGTGCCTGTTCCTTAAATAACGACGGTTTTGGCCAGCCTCGATCTCCAAATGAAACGTCGAAACATATACCTGCCGATGCCATTCGCTTGATATATCTTCCCATAAATTATCCGTCATTCATCACTTACGTCAATCGTCTCACGGTTTATAATTATATCACATTCCGTTTAACTTAACAGCTAAAATAATTGAAGCAGCATAATGGATTTACATTTTATTTTTACCTTTCACTTTATTAACAGTTGAGCTACATTCGAAGTGTATCAGAGTAACAAGCGAAATTATTGCAATAGCATCGGAATGCTTGATACTGATTTCAATGGGTAGTAGCCATCAAGAAGCTGAATGTGCATCGAAATGCTCTTCGGTTCTACGCAGTTGGAGGCGTATCCAGATACCTGATCGATTATTGATCAGTAGGCCTATGCAGTTCTTCGCCTCCCTCTCTCTCTCTCTCTCTCTCTCTCTCTCTCTCTCTCTCTCTCTTTCTCTATCCTTTCTGCCCGCTTTCGCTTCCACGTATATCCAACACGATCGGCGATGCAAATCACGCACTGAACCGATCCCAAATTCATCGTGTCGAGACGGCCATTAGCAAATTACTACGGTGTAAACAGTATCAACGATCCCCACAGCTGTAGGAACCGATCAGCGGGTCAGTTTAACGTATCATGCCGAACAATGTCTCTTTTGCTCTAAGCGTCACATTTTAAATCCCTTGTTCCGCAACACCTCTATTAAAAAACTACATCTAATATCTAGACGCGGACTAGATCGTTTATCACGAAGAAAATATTCAGATATTCATTAACAATCTCGTACTTCAAATTGTGTACAGAAAATGAAAATACAATAATATAATATCCTGAGAACATTTATTCGTTGCGACGCTTGTTAGGAATATGAGATAATGCGGTTAGGCTTTTCAAACGTTTTCGTTCAAAAATTGAAGAGAGCCAGACGTGCGAATCCTGTGCTAGGAGGAGCTTCTTTTTTTCCACTTCGGCTTCTCGCGCGCAGCACGCGTAAGGCTTCATCCAGTTAAGAATCCTTAATTACGGGGTCTCCGGTAACTAACTCGGTTAATGTCGGCGGCCTCCGCGTACGACAATGATGGCTCTTCGTAACCTATCATCGCGATAAATGTAAATTAACCCGGCCCGTCCGTTCATTTCGACATATTTGGAATAACCTAATAACGATAACATCGCGCCGACATTAAATCGCTTTCCTTTCTTTATTATCGGCAATATTGCCCAGCAGTTAATATCGTTTATAACACAATTATACGCGTCTGAATATCGATACCCTTAATATCTGTCATTTGAGTGGCGCCAGCTGCCTTAAACGCTCTTCCATTCAAAATTCCCATAACCCGAAACCGTGTCAATCACTTTTCGGCGCACGAACTTAATTTCGAAATTGCCGCACAGCCGACCCTCTCTGCGAACATTTTCCCTCGATCGAAACACTCGCACGACCCGTCGATCATTATATCCGCAAACGGTTACCGCGAAACATTTCCCGCACTCGACCACCGTATTTTCCGCCGTATCCTATCGGTCCCACGATTTATCAGTAGCCTCCACGTCTGGATCGTCCGCGTAATCGTCGATTAAAAGCTACCGCAGCATTTTTTATCTACTCTCCCCTGAGCACTTTTGCACACGAGTGTTTTACAGAATGCGAGACAATCAGGACGAGAAGGAAGCTGGGAAGAGTGAAAAAGAACGAGTGCGAGAGAGAGAAAGAGACAGAGAGAGAGAGAGAGAGAGAAGGAACGAAGAAGCGAGAGGGAGTAAATGCGAGAGAAGTGAATGGCGAAAGAGGAGACGAGGAAGAAGCTGAAGACGATGCTGGAAGATGGAGGAGTCGGAGGGAGAAGCAGTGTCGAGGCTTTCGAGGCTTTCGAGATGAGGGATGGGACGGCGTGACGGTGTAATTGAGGTCTTCTTGATTGCATTTACACCGTTGTACGGCCTCCTGTATCCAATGGTGTACCCAGCGTCCACCTTCTGCAGCGGATAAATGTTGTATCTGACCACGGCTTCAGAGCCCCTTCCCCCCGCCTCCTTCTACTCCTCCACTTCCTCCTCCTCCTCCTCCTCCTCCTGTTCATCCCCTCCACACCACCTCCACTGCCCCTGCTTCAGATTTTATTTGCCCTCATTTTCCTATATCGCGCGTATCTCGGCATCAGCCTCGTGCTTTTCGAATTAGCGTTTTTCCAATTTTCGTGCACTTTAACGTCCCTCCACTGCCTGCCGGTATTTTGTCGGCAGGACGCCGTTTCCGGCTCTTTACGAGCGCAGCTTCTTTTCGGCGTAGCGTTACGATGATCGAGATGATCGCGGTATTATATGAGCCGGGAGTTGATGCGCTTGTTCGCCTTTTTTCGGACTCTCGCAGAAAATGGGAGGAAAGGAGCGGTTTGGCGGCGGCCGAGCAGAAAAAGAAAGTTCACCTGAGATAATTTGTCCACCTGCGCGCGCAACAATCTCGCCCGATCCCGCCCGGCTATCTCACGATCTTCCTCTTTCTATATCGTCCGGCTTCTACCCCACTTACCCCCCCCCCCCCCAACCACCCCTTCTCTGCCGGCGCTCTTATTTATTGACAGCGTCGAGCGTGCTTTGCGAGCCGTAGACAACGATGACAAGATCGCCGATAAGGGGCGGTATCCATCATCGATTAAACGAGTTTACTCCCCATTTCGAGGCCCGATGCGTATCGAAGTGCTAAACGATAAGGCGTCGGCACGTATTTTCGGCTCGCATAAAGACCACACGCGACATGTTGGAAGACCCGACGCTCAATTAATCTTTCAGCAAACTCGTTAGCTCACGCTCACTTTGTAGGAGCGATTGAACGAGGAGGGCTGCTATCGAAGACTAGATTTACTTAATAACCGAAAAAACGATTCCATCCCAAGTCGAAGTCAAGGCGAGGGTTGCAAGTTTGCAAGGGAAGAGTCGTTGCGTTCATAGTAGGATTCCCACGCGGAAAGGATGACGTTGGCCGAAGTGATCGGGGCGACAGAAGTGTCGGATGTCAGGATGTCGGGGATGCATTTATCGGCTCGGCTCCGGGAACCGTTCCTCCTTTCGGATCCACCGGGACCTTTGTGGTCCGAGCAATGGCATAAAGCGCGCCAAACGCCGTCGTTCGTTACTGGCACGGTCGCGGAATGCTAACCGCTCGAAGTCTTATTAAGCCCATTATATCTCAATTTATTCCCTTACTTGAGAACAAAAAAGAGGCGCGGCCACGGCCCCGCGCGACCGTGAAGCCCTCGGGAAGTCATGATATAATTCTGCAGTGGACGTCCGCCATCATTTACATTCGGCCGACGTGTTGGTGCGCGCGAGAGACGAGCGCACACTTACGCGCCGCGAATGCAAATGCGACAAAATTTGCAAGCGAGCACCGCCGTCCGGCTAAATAACGCCCACCCACGTTCGCCCCCAATGACCCCTTCGATTCGAGAACGAGGGCCTGCTCCCAAATAGCTGCGCGCAATTTAAAGGCAACGCGCAGCTTGACGGCCGTAAAAGTTCATTACCGCCCGCGGTTCGAACAGCGGACGAATGTCGGAGCGACACTCCGGTGAAATACACGGCAATCCGATGCTTTTTGATCGCGTAGCTCGGAAGTGTGAGCGGAGACAATAATCCACATATACGTCTCGAACTTAATCTCTCCTCATCTCTTTAGATAGAACTCAGGAGATAATTTTGAGAAATAAACATTAACCGTTTGAATACTACTCGGATGAGATACGCGGCAATCTGATGCTTTTTGATCGCGTAGGTCGGAAGTGTCACTTGGGACCATAATACATATGTATATCTCATAATTAATCTCTTCATCTCTTTAGATAGAACTCAGGAGATAATTTCGAGAAGTAAACATTAACCGTTTGAGTATCACTCGAATAAAAAGCAATCGGATGCTTTTTGATCGCGTAACTCAGAAGTGTTGGCGGAAACAATAATTCACGTTTACATCTGGTAATTAAACTCTCCAAATCTGTTTATATAGGACTCAAGAGATAATTTCAAGGAGTAAACATTAACCGTTTGAGTACCACTCGAATTGAAATACACAGCGATCCGATGCTTTTTGGTCGCGTAGTTCGTAAGTGTGATTGGGGACAATAATCCATATACATATCTCATATACGTAGGTATAATCTTCCCTCACAATATATGAGAAAATTTTGAGAAATAAATATTAACCATTTGAGTCTCATGGAACGCTGTCGCGCTATTTAGATTTTGTGTTGACTAGATTCTGCACATTCGGACGCTATCTGACAACTGACGGTGTTACAGTCTGTAGAAGCAGTGCTACCTCATCACTTAGTCCTCTTCGCAATCGATTAACCCCTTTATCATATCATTTAACTCGGAAGAATTCGAATGCAAAAGATACGCCGAAATGGTCGGAAAAGGAGCCGAAGCGACAGGCACATTGTGTCAGAATTCGAAACATTATATCTTGCGATTGCTCGTGAAGTTTCTGTGCGCTTATTTTTACTTACGATTACAAGAGTTCCTGTATAATAATACTATAATTATTCAATAACAAGTTTGACTCGTGATATTCCAGTTTGGCCCGGCATTTTCATCACAAGTCAGACTCGTCAAAGCACGGCAGAGTTAAGACAAATCCTATCGCTCTCTTCATATTTCGACTGTCCTTTTTCAATGACTAGGGACTCAGACGGTTAATACATGAAACTCACCGAATCGATTCGGCTCACTACCTAACGTACCCGATTTCCCGAACTCTCACCATTTCTCGACTGGCACGAAAAATGTTCAACCCCTCCCTCGGCCGCGGAGACTCGGCTCCATATCACTCTCCGACTTTTCCGCACTGCCGCCATCAGGCCTCTGACGATCCTAGGCGGAAATGAGTCGCATATTAATCACGGCCGAGTGAAGCCGGTCGGTGCGCGTCTCCCGAAGGAGTTGACGAAGCGTGTCTGCGGCCTTCCTCGCCGCCTCCGGCGCGCAGCGAGATTCGTCCGTGATCATATAGGGAAAAGGCTTATCGTCCCTAGCCAGAAATGAGCCGGCAAACTCGCGCTTGCGGTTTACGCCCTCTGTGGGAAAAGATTGAGCCTCTCCTGCCGCGCCGCGCCGCGCGCCACGTCCTCGTTTGTAATTCGCCTCATAGTGTTGCCCGTTATTAGCATGTAGCCGAAGTTAGCCGCAATCGCGCTGGTAATTTGCGCGTTTGCGCGCTCTGCCGTGCGCCGCGCCGCCAAGAGTGGAATTGCGGTGTCGCGTTACCTTACGTGATAACGCGACGCACTCCCGGTCTCCTCTTTGCGGGTCCATGCACGCTCAGGATACGCACGTATACCCATTGCCGGTCCTACGCTCCCAGTATGTCCGCAGTATGTCCGTATCCATGTCCGTATTCATGTCCGTGTCCGTATCATGCTCGCAGCATGCCTGGAGGCCTTAGCTCGCCAGCCGCGCGAAAGAGTGTCCGGTAATAACGTGAGAGAATCGGACGTGTGTCCACGCACCGTTTTCAACGCGGTTTCGCGTGCCGCGGCAAATCGCCTCTAGCCTCATTATCTATCCTCTCATCATCGCCGTGGCCGACGTGCGATGCTGCTACGATTTAACGGCCGAGCTTGGGGAGAGGATTGTCGGGAGAGACGTCGTCGGGAGTTGCGGAGAGGAAGCCTTCTGCTGGGAAGGTTAAGGAACGTTTTGGACTTTTGGACGGATGACTTTTGGGTAGAGTGTACGGTAAGGTGGAGTGAGGTAAAACCGACACAGAAATTGTAAAGTTTAGTTTAAACTGATGTATTTTCTATCTATTCCGCTAAAACCTTATAATCCTAGTGTTTTTATGTAACGCGTGGTTTATTCTTTAAGTTGCATTAATTAGGATTAAAAATATCTTCTGAGACTTATGATTTTCTTAATAAATTGAAAACAGTGCTGCTAGGGCGGACTTGCTCCGGAACTGGGGCAAAACCGCCCAACCTGTTTAAAAATGATTGAACCTTATATCCTTATATTATGGGGAAAACCGGAATTATTATTAGTAATACGAACTTTGTCGAACGTGTTAAACGGAGGAATCACAGAACACATGGCGTCCACCTATGTTGAATACTACCCAATGGATGATTTCTACCTTACAATTGATACAATGCAACGTATATTCGAATAAATAAGGACCTAGTGCGGATTTGCTCCGTGTACGGATTTACCCCACTGCACCTTACTTGAATGTAGGGGTGGTCATTGAATACGGTAGAATTGCTGCAGGTGATCATTGCGAGGGCACTATACATTTTTAGTACTTTGTTCAGTTGGATTGATTAACACTTTGCGGCGGACGTGTTTCGTTCGGACATGATCGATTTATAATTGACAACGGCGCGTCCGGTAGTTCGGCATATACATCAGACCGAAACCTTCTGACTCTTTTAATCGCATTACGCGCATTCATCACGCGCGGCAGCGCGGTACGAGGCGTCCCGGGCTGAGAGGGTCAAATAATTCAGTTATTGTCCGACGATAGCTTCTTCAAATTAAGCGTCATTGTTTAACACTGAATTCATCTTGATTGTCGATGACTAATGTCCCACGGTAAGCAGACTAGGATAGATCGCGAGTATCCAGCAGTCGGGGTCCTAAATGGTGGCGGCAAATGAGAGGAGAGCGAGCGAATGAAGAACGAGTTGCCGGTGTAGGGAGGGGTGCGGAAAGGGTGGGGGGGGGAGAAGAATACATACGCTCCGCCACATGAGAGCCCTTTAACGAGCATCATCAATAACGCGTACCGACGTTGAAGACGAAACAGAAAGGATCGCTAAGTACTTACGGATGCCGAAAAGCGCACTGCTCTTCGCATGCACGGGTAGCCGGTGTTAACTAATAAATTTAGTTAAGCCACACGATATACGACGGGACCCCATCATTGGCCGAAGGAACTTTCGAACCTCGTCTTTGTGCAAAGGGTATCTCTTCGGCGTCCTCTCCGCACGCCGCCTTCTAGTATCTTACGGTACAAGCTTTTGTCTTCGATCCAACTTTTAAGATTTTCGTTTCAGACCCGAAGTCGTCCCTTCGACCGAACGCTCGTAATGCGAAACGATAATTCTGTCGAAACGAACCTCTCGTACGAATCGCAACGACGCAATCGGCTAACTGAACGTTGTTAGGGTTCACGGACGCGTCCGTCTTTCAATTTCCATCGGCTATCTCGTTGCAAATTAGAGGGAAAGGGGTTGAGTAACGATTTCTATACCCGACGCGAGCCTGGGAGGGGGGGGGGGGGAGGGTACGTCGTAAATTGATACGCTTGGTAGCGCATTATTAATACATAAAGATACCCCCAATACCGACACGCCTGTTCTCTTCCTCCATCGCGAGATGACGAGCGGAGTTAGCGCGCGCGAAATTCAAAATTCCATAATCACGGGTATATACCCGGTGAGCTTGCCCGTCTCCCGCTCCCAGTCGTACACCTGCAGAAAATTGAACCGCTAGGATGGGGGCTCACTTTTATTCCATGGTGATCCCTCGTGGGACGGGCTTGAATTTCGGTAATGACGTGTTTGCTACCGTGGGGTGGAGGAGAAGGAAGGCAGAGGAGGTAGGGCGAAAAAATAAAGGGGGATAGCAAGTGAGACAAAGAAGGGAGGGTGTGAGGTTGAGGGGAAGGAAAAAGGAGGAACAGAAAAAGCGAGATGGAGAAAACGGCGGCGGCGGGTGGAGGAGGTGGTGCAGGAGGTAGAGGAGGTGGAGGAGAGGGAGGAGGAGGGGGAGGAGAGAGAGAAATGAACTGTGAGCCGAAGGAAGCAGAAAGCAAGAGGGCCGTTAATCGGAGGGCATTATCTGAATCACGTAAAACGGCAAAATTGCATTTACCTTTTTAAATGAATATTTGGCGGGAGACGCGCCGCTTGCCGGCGTTGCCGCCCGCTAAGTTAATTTACCAAGGAATGCCAGGTAACGCCCTGTTCAACCTACCGGCCGCCGGACAAGTATTGTCCCGCCCCTGTTATGACCATAAGCGCGCGTCAGGAGTGGAGTGTGTATAAAAACTGATTTCCTAAAGGATATACCAATTATACAGCGAATTTGAGACTTTTTTGCGATCAGCGCGCACTCGAGGACTTAGCTGACACTTTGACTGCCGAAACTCGATTGGCGTTAGTCGCTCAATGTATTATATTATAAAATACGTAGAGCATTGGAAATAAAAGATAGACGTGTTAAGAGATGCGTTCGTCGTGCAGTCTTTATGCGGCTTTTTGGCAAAAATAAAAATCTGCAGACGATATGAAATGGCTGCAAGTGTAATCATACACGACGAGACATGCCGTGTGATCGACGTTACAAAATTAAAAATCAGAAATTAAACGACCAAGAAGAATCCGGTGTGCGTGAACCTCATTGCTTCAATTCGTTTCCTTTCACGCACACGCGTGCGCAGGGCATACCCGAGTCACACGCACGTAACCCGCACACCGCATTGACGCGCGAAACGTACCTGCGCGACATTTCATCGATGTGCAAATTGTCCATTAAAGTCGGCATCTGTCATTACGTCAAAACATTGATATTCAAATCGGCGCAACGTGCACATTTTCATGAGCATAAACTACGGCCGAGTTAGTCGTCACAATCCATTACGGCAGATTACACATACTTCGCGGCAAAAGTACGTGTCGCGGGTAGCACGCTGTTTATTTAAATTTCCGTGTACGGATCCGCAGCCTTCAATCTTCCGACGCAATGTTCGGTCAAGACATACCGCCCAGTTAATGCACCCTCGTGATGTTGTAAGCCACCAACAACCTCGTGCACAGTCGTAATTGACACTGTCTCGGGGCCGTTACCAATCTCCCGGAGCGATCGAGATCGCCGATCTCTTACCTTCTCCCTCGCTCCTTGCCTTACCTCCACGCCTCACCTTCTCCCTCCCTCATTCTATTCCTCTCCATCAAAACTCCCCGCCGCCCCTTTCGAACTCTCGCCGATCGGTCTCTCCCCGTCTCCCTTCAACCTTCCCCGAGATCGCCCCGTCCTCCTCCCACCCCTATCCGCTCACGATGACGAGCAGCAGTGTGAACCAGATACCTTCGGTGATTGGCCTTAACAGATTCTCCTTGGACCGGAGTCCCATGATCCGGCCCTAACTCGTATCTCAGTATCTGATAATTGCAGCGGTAATTACGCGATGATTAACAGAGATGGCTCCCGCGCATCATGCCTCCTACGGTACTCTGTCTTCCGATCTCCCCCCCCCCCCCCCTCCTCCTCACATCTTTTGTTCTTTCTTCATCTCCCGTTGCTCCTCTTTCCACCCTCCTCCTCCTCCTCCTCCTCCTCCTCCTCCTCCTCCTTCTCCTCTTCTTCCTTCTCTTCCTCCACCTTCACTCTCCTCTTCCCTCCGATCCCTTTAGCTCTCCTTACTCACTCTCGCCCTCGCTCCCGGCCTCCCCCTCCTCGCCTCTCCCCTCCTTCTGTTCGTTCTGCACCGCTCCTCTTCAGCTCTTGATCCCACTAGTTACCGAGATCAGAGATCAGAGATAGCCTTCGTGTGCGAGCGCGTCCGCGGCATATCTCTCTGTCTCGCCCCCGTCCCTCTTCCCTATGCCCCCGTCCCTCTCCTCATCATGCAACGCGCGCCGTGCACTTATACGCCGGCACGGACTCGATACAATCTGTATCGACGCGAACGAGAGACTCTTTAACCCGCTCGATTTGTACCCGGGCCGCCTCGGCAAGCGAAATTGTAAGCGGGCGTAAGCACGCCGCGATACGAATGCAGTCTCTCCCGTACGTTGCTGGGCCTCTCCTGCCTCGAAGTTTACTGGTCTGCGTGCCTGTATACAGGTATGTGTGCCTGAGTGCCTTTAATGCGGCGGTAAACGGATCCTCGCGTGAGATTGTAATGCGCATTTAATGAAAAGCAGCCGAGACAGATAACTCTCGTATTTATAATCGAGCCACGGACGTATTACGCAAGATTAACAGCGTCAAATTTTCGGGGCCCACTCGTCGACGAGATAATCCGGGCCCGGTCGGGGGGTGCCTGATAATCGATTACGACGGAGGCCGATCGTGACGCGTAACTGACTCGTTTGCCTTTGGGAGAAAAAGGGGGGGTTCTTATTTCGGGCGGCAGAGCGTACGTATAATATGATGTACGGCGGTCGGTTGAATGATGTTACGACCGTTCGAGAAGTAGCGCTATAAAGATGTAATTGTTAGGGTCGTAATGTGTATTATCCGAAGTATCGGCATTATCCTGGGACATGAGCGCGGCAACGTCGATGGAATGTGTCAGCACCGTGTTTAAGGAATTAGGGGTGCGAGCTAGCCACAAAGTATCTGAAAGTTGTTCGTAGCAGGTAACAGGAGAAATGACTAACAGAACGGGCGTGGCCGCGACTTGTCCGGTCCAGTAACCCCTAAACGTCCAGTTAATTAGAGCTGGCCTTTTTCCTTTTTCATTTCTCTCTCTGTCTCTCTACCCTCTGTCTCTCTCGCTCGCTCGCTCTCCATTCTTCCCGAACCTACGCTATCCCTCTCCGCGTCTAGATTCTTTCTTTCCTTCTGTATCATCCACTCGCTCCCTCGCATCTGCCTCTCTCCCTCCCACCACCGTCCCTCCCTCTCTCTCTCTCTCTTTCTTTTTTCCATCACCTCGCCTCGTACCTCTCCTGCCTTCGTACTCGCTCCGTTCCTCTTTCCATGGACCGTCCCACTTCCTCCCACGATTGTAGTCCGCCTAATAATGCGGGCCAACCGTAATGAGGAGTAAACTAATTATTGGATGCTAGTTGGGCAAGACGATATTTCACATTCTCGCTGACAGGCACCGGCAGGAGCAACAAGGATGCTGCGCACGTTCCACGGCCCCGGCTCGACGAGGGACGAGAGGAGAAACTCCCGACGTAGAGAAGTCTGCCGAGCACGCTCATAAACACGTTAAGGTGATGTCTGGACGGCTCGAAAGTTTCGCGGAAGAGGAAACGCGCCTCCGCTATTGGCCGACGGTATTACCGAATAGTAAAGATGATATGTGGAATAAGGGGAATGCAATGAATTGCAGGGGAGAATTCAAGGACTATCTTAATAATTTCTCTCGTGCGCTTAATGAAAAATCGTAAAGTCCGCGAGCGACGTAATTCACAGCCGGTGCCTGAATGATGTCAGTGATGGAGGTAAGGGAAACTGGACAATTTAGATTTTTGCGGTAAATGACGTGCGAGGACGTATTTGGCCTTAGGATGATGTACGGAGCTCGGGAGCAAGAGCTGACGATAGGTACGTTTATTGTCGTATCGGGAATTTCCGGCGATGCCAGTGTGTCTCTACGGGACTGGATAATCTCGCGGAGCCACAATTACAGTTAGCTGAAAGATAATTCCAATGCTTAAAGGCGACCGCAAAGTAATCGCCGCGAATCGTCGGCGCGCCTGTGTTTTCTAATGAAAACGTGGCGAGATCAACCGGGTTCGTCTCCCTTGTATACGAATTACTAAGTCAATGTCACCCGACCGAGTCGACCCCAACCTTTCCGTTGTATCAGGAATGCGATTACCGCCGCAAGACGAGATTAAGCCAACTTCAAGTCGCCGCTCCGCGACGTTATTGTTCGCCTCCCGGCGCTTTCCTCCTTTCGCGGCGCAGCAAAAATTCCCTTTACCTCCGCACTCTTTAATACACAAATTATCCTTTACATAAACATCGAATCAGTCAACTGTATTGCCTTCCTCAATATCCTCAACAAACAGTAAGAACATAAACAATAAAAACATACAACAATATACTGAAACTATCCGAATCCCGAAATAAATTAATACAAATTTCTATGTACATTTTCTCTCGGCTGGAATCGATGTCGATCTACACCGACAGCAATTCCTCGAAGTGTCAGCCCGAGCGTAAAGGGAAATACAGCGAAGGTACAGAACTTTCCACATCCGCCAGAATTGATCGGCGTCGACGGAACGCGTCATCCAATCATATTTCGACAAAGGAAAAGGAACAGACTCTCGGCGTCGTTGGCCGGCTCTGGCTCGCTATCGTCCCCGACGAGCGGATATTTATTTCAACGTCCGTTTTATAGCGGCCTATCCAGTTCGTGGTTGCGCTCCGTCTCAAAATCCATCGGCCATAACGTCGACGGATAATATCCCCCGGCTTTCCGAAAGACGTTCGAGGTAAGAATGCGCCACGGTACTCGAGGGGTTCCCGGGCCGGATGAAATATCGCGCCGAACGGGCCCAATAGGTCGGTCTAATAGGAATAAACAATGTTATGAATTTAAATGGCTCAGCTTGGCGCCACCATAACCCTATATTATCAAATTACGGGGGCTTGTATGGGGGAGCCGCGAGGTGCGCGCCTTGTGCGACTAGGATGTTTCATAAAATCGAATGTTAACGATAGGAACCCACGTCCCATTCCTCTCGTCCTTTTAGATCCTATTCGCACTGCTCCACGGGGGGTTGCTTCATTTCTGGCCACGGCATCCGAGCCGACGATAAAGAGGTACGAGGAAGGGGAGACTTTCCGAAAAATGCATGTCGAATGTCGCCGATGCGATTCCCTCCTCAAATGATTGCCCGGACGGGTACGCTGATTTGCCGTCGATCGAAGTGCGCGCGTGCTTTGAACTGATCGAAGGTGCCGGAGTGGCTGTCGCTGGAAAGGAGTCGACTGTTTCAGTTCCGAGCGCGATGGTATTGTTCAAGCAGCGCCTGACTGTGTTAAACAATCGAAAAATATGTAACATATTTGACGGCACTTGCCGCGTTCCAAGGATACAGTTCAGAAATGGATGATACCTGGTGCAAGTTGAAGCCAATGTCTGAATTGATAAAAAGCAATTTCTAAATTATTCAAAAGCAATTTCTTACAGAATTATTTTTCATGTAGCAGATTTTAAGAAGATCACTGTCTTATGCAAATACAAGTTTAATTGCTATTGCTGTACATTAACATGCAACTGCATTAACAGTTGTGTGAGAGACAATTAAACCGTTTATTTTGAAAATGGTGTAATTTCCATTTAAAATCCATTTAAAAAAAATATCTCATATTTAAAAAAAATGAGATATCATATCATTTATGATTAACGTGATGTAAGCGGTTTATTTACGTTTTATATAATTTTTTTTAAGTAAGAAAAATTATCTCGTATTTAAAAATCATATATTTCAAAAAAATGAGATATCATATAATCTATGATTAAGGTAGTACTTAAACGGTTTATTTACGTAATAGTTAATTTTTTTTTAAATGGTCTTACACGACTTTCGAGATAAACGATTCAATTGTCTCTCTCACAACTGTTAACGCACTTGCAGGTCGATGAACACCAATGTGCTAATTGAACCTCCAAGAATCTCGTTCAGCAGGGCTTAATCAACCGAAAACCTAATATCTCCCATTTGCTCGCTAAACAGGAACCAATAAAGTTAACTCGCGCAGTCTAGACTGTTTACGCGCGTATTCGGACCGTATAAATCGTTCGATCGATCATATCTCACGGTAATTAACTGCAGAGGGGTTTCGATTTGGGTCCATCGCGACGCGTTGAACGGCAACGAAGAGGAGAGGGCCTCATATTCCGTCGGTAGAATATTAAGAGGATCCACGAAGGCCGAGCCGCCGCATGAATACGGAATGAGGCCTGCACTGGGAACGGCCCTAAAATGAGAAAGATCTCGGCCTGGAAAAACTATCGGTTCCCTAATAAATTGACATGAAATTCGGGAAGAGGCAGTCGTCGGCCGAACAAATGTGCAACGAACGCTGCAGAGAGATTGGGGAAGATCGGGGGGAGGGCTAACAGAATGTCAGGCCATCAAAGTGGATGGAAGATGTGGCAGATTGGAAAAAGGCGGGTTGATCGTCGTCTAGAAAGAGAGAGAGAGACAGAGAGGGAGTGAAAGAGAGACAGAGTGAGAGAGAAGAGAGAGAGAGAGAGAAGAGGAGGAAAGAGAAGAAAATAGGAAGAGGAAACTCGTGGAACGTTCGGCCGGCTGCCGATCGTTAAAGAATAAAGAATGATAATATTATGCCTCGTGAAAGGCCCGTGAGAAGAATGTGCCTCCAGAGGATGAGGACGATCAGATGGTCCAAAAGGGCCATTCGCTGTGCGGCGACGAATATCATGCGCCACCATGAGGCGTGGACACTACAAATTAGCCTCAAAGCGCAGGGACGAATTAATTATTTAAGTGCGTAACCGGTCCGCCCGATTGGCCGCGTCCGGACCTTCGTTTTTCGCCATTCGCCTCGGCGAGCTTAAATGACGTTTGTAATATCCGCAATCACTATCCCTATTTGCTCGGTAACTCCTTGAAAATTGTCCGTTTACCTTCCGATCGGATAATTAAGTACTCCGGCCCGACTTTGAGAGAGTCACAATTACGGCCGCCGCTTCCGCGGCATTGTTACGTTGCCAATTATAAGATGCGGGATGAAACACCGATTCGATAAAATATGACGTACGTTAGAGAGATATATTAGAGGCAGCGAGGTCGAACGGTTCCGTCGGTGCAACTGTCGGGGGAATTCCTTTTTCGGCAACGGATTCCTTGTCCGAAGGCAGAACCTAGCTACCTCTTGAATGCGAGAGGCTCGGACAGATTACTAACGGACACGCCCCGAGAAAAGGCGACTGTACTTGGCTCTCGATGGGAATCTTAATTTAATTAAGATAGACCCGTTATTAAGAGTCACGTCGGCCGCCCCCATCGGAATTTCTGCTTAGGCAGGGGCCTTCTTGCTCGTAAGTCATCCAGGGATCAGGAACATTCGGCCGGCTTCGTTTAGGCCTTATATGAGCGCATGCATATGGAAGATTATAATATTCTGCGAAGGAAGAATGTCCTTCCAAGGACGCTCGTGATTGAAAACTGTTGCGAAAGAATTGACTGCTCTCCGTTCTGCAGGCGTGTGCAACGCTTAACGAATTTGTCATAAAGAGTTGAAACTTGATAAAGATTCAATATTGTTCGTTCGATCACAGCAGAAGTGGTGGAATAAAAGTCAGAATTCAAGAGTGAAATTTTACGTACGCCTTGCAGTGGAGAAATGTCACGCGTGCAGCATACTTGCTTACATAAAATGTCAGACTCTGGAAGAGAACAAGTTTACCGGCAGGAAGGTTCGGAGGGACAAACAATGTAACCGCGGCGATATACCAGCCATCATAAAAACTTGAGCTTTCTCATCAATATTCATTCAGCTCTCGCGTGGGCGTAGTTTGAAACGCCGCGATCAGTTAAGTCTGCCGAGAGAAACAAAACGAGACTCATTGTCTCGCCCGCTTCTTTCCTTTATTAACACGTTGGCTGCAGCGTCGGCCATGACAATATAAATGTTTTAGAAAAATAAGATGGAACATGTACTTATTCTGTTGCGTAACTATTGTAATTAAATATTGTAATTCATGTATTGATATATCAAATCAAAACATCAAAAATATGTACTGTAACTAAATATTGTAATTCAAAGCAGTCCAACGGAATCATTTCCAACACTTCTTCGATTTGTAAAACGATAAGCCACTGCAGAACTTTAATTTTGTAATATAAATCGTAATAACATACGAACAACCGTACGACACAATATTACACGGCAACGTAAATCAATGCAAAACAGTGTAAACTGACATGAAATAAAGTAACATAATATACCTACTAAATCTGTACGAACAGGAAACAAACCGCCAAGTAGTCGCTAATAATCCCTGATGTTGATGCGACTATAAATAAATTTATTTAAAAAAATATACTAAATCTCATTACTAAGCCTCCCGACGCTTCGTTGCTTTTCATAAACGGATTTTTCGATCGCTTCATAACGCAGTCCCATTCCTTGCCACGACATAGCTTCCATCCCACTTTCCGAAGTCCGACGTCGGCCCTAGCACGATACCGGGACCCCCATCGACCCAGCAAACCGACGAAAACGAAGAAACGTCTAAACAATGACCACCGAAAAGGCTCGCGCGCGCGCGCGCGCAGGAATCTAATTCGCGCTGCTTGCGACCGTTTAGCAAGACTGATTTACAACTCCACTCCCAGGCACCTTCCCAATAAAGCAGCGCGCGCCTCGGAAAAAGGTTCGTTCGCGAACGAAAGAGAAAGGCGCGAAACGCGCGTTACCTCTCATAATCTAACGAGCGAACAATGGCGAACGCTCGCCGGGAGAGGCACTCGGCCGGTAAAAACGTTCGGTGTTTCGGGGACGCATTCAAATGATTCCCACCCCGTCGTCCAGAAATGCCCACGATTCGTCGAACAATAAAGCGTCCTTTCGGGAACCAGTGTTATTTATGTGTTTGCTGAGGCGACACGGCGTGTGGGTGTCGAAGCCCGGTGAGCACCACGGGAGTTCTCCTGGCAACGTGCCGCCTGCTCTCACGGACACACCGGGTAGAGTAGCCAGTGTACTACACGAGTCAAGAGCCATCCCGAGTTCCGTCCTCCTATCCGCGCGCAAACCTCTAACGACCGTCTCGCGTCGTCGGCTAAATGCGCACGTACGCGCATGCTTTCGAGCTGTCTGCCGATTCTCTTAATTGCAGGTTAAAGATCCTCGTCGGACGACAGGACGCGTCCCGAACATGCGACCGACGGAAGTTCATAGGACTTCGGTGAGATCGTTGATGTTGAACGCTGAATATCGGAAAATGATCAGTTCGTACATTTCTTTCCATTGATTCTATGTTCCGAAGTTCGACATTGACCGTAGCACGATATTGTGGAGTTGAATATGCTTTGGGTGGAACGACGATGTTAACTTATTGACACTTTCCTTTATTCAGTTTAATATTTATACAGCTCAATGCATATCGTACTTTTATTTTTTTTTTCGATGACGAATGACTTCTCGTCGCACGCCTAAGTCTGCACTCTTATTACTTGTCCCCTGCTGTGGTCAAGTTGTCGCGCATTTTGTACCTTATAGCAATATCTGTCAATGTATAACAACTCCACAGATACCAGGACCACCATCGACCCACCAAACCAACGAAACCGAAGAGGCGTCCAAACATTTACCCCTCGAAATCAATGTTACAAAGAGTATTCGACGTGTCATTTGATAGAAGGGATGAAAAATTGTATATTAGACACTGATTGTTGGATTATACTGCTTACATATGTGTGTATCGAAGAATGTACCTGCAATAATAGACGTCCTGAGTTCGACATCGATATTTACGACTGTATCATTCAGCCTCTATTCCTACTCCTTCGCGCTCTTTACTTGAGAAATGCAGTGGCTACTCACGAATCGTCCTTGAACCCTAACGAAGCATCGCTCGTTCTTCATGAACGACGAAGCGGCGGAAAGCAGAAGAAGCGAGCGGTGGAATTCGGAAAGTGAATCGAAAAACGGTGGAAGACGTAGATAGAGACAGAGTGATAAGCGAGGTGGACGGTTCGAAGGATCGGATCGAAGCGGACGGAAGAAGGACAGAGGGAGCGAACGGGGTGAGCAGGGGGGGGGGGGGGGAGAGATAAGGATACGGAGAGGGAGAAAAAGAGAAAGTCAAGGTGTAGGAAGGGGGGGGTGGGAAGGGAGGGGGAGAGAAAGAGTCAAGCGGATTCTGAGTGGCGTTTTAACGCAAACTACCACTGTTCTCTTTATGTGTACGGACATAAGCTCACAAAGTTATTGGCCCATTCGGACCTCCTGCCTCCGCGAGGCACCAGCCCGTTTCTCATTCACGTGTCCAACTGCGTTACTTTGCAGCCCTCTGTCCCATCCCTTCCTCTCCCTTTCTGCCCCTCCCATCGACCGCCCTCCACCCTCTCTTTGAAGCACTATTTGCAAACCGTCCGTACGCCGTAGACTCACTTCCCCTTCCAACCACCTCCATTCCTCTCGATCGGATCAACGACACGACTGAGAACGCTGATTGGATTGTTACGAAATCCTGGTCAACGCAGAACTTGTGCCCATTGTTGCGCCCGAGTCGCGAGAGAAACTGTTTTCGTAAGTCTTATGACTTACGGACAATGGGCAAGGAATCATCGATATGATCAGGATGCACAGTAATGTAAGTTAGGTGATTTTAAAAAGTGACTCGAGTAACTGTATCCACTTCCGTCGACTGTGACGCGCTAATCGTCCACTTTACTACTACCCGTGCGCCATTAATCAATACTGAGTGGATGATGCCGTTTTTTTCTCAAAGGTTTGACTGATTTTAATGAAGGAATTGATTGTGATTGATCGTCTGCCGCACCGCGAGCTGATAGGAAATGTATATAAAACTTGAAGTTACAATAACGTGGCGATTAATTGAATGTAACACGATCCGCGCAGACTTACAGTGCCATTAAAACAGTCAATCGGAATAACAGTCGAATCCAGCGTCAAGACTGCATGTCGGTTAGCCAGCCTAACTTCAGTACGGATGATTAGATCGACTGTTAACGTGAACAATTTCAGGGCTTAACGGAGGGTGGAAGGGCCGATGACAATCTTTAATATTTTCCCGCAGGCACCGTAAATTCCTCGATATCGCCCGTAAATTATAATCGGACAGCGCCGTAAAGTGCATTATCATCGAAATAGCGCGTACCTCTTTTTGTCAGAACACCTCCGGAATGGTCACCGTTTCGGCACAATTTCCCATTCCAGCATTTTATATCCATAGCCGACCGATAAACAGCAAGTAGGAAACGGGACGGCGTCGGAATTGATGTTAAATACGCAGCAGGAGCACCGCTGTATCGTTCTTCGGAGCAAATTGCCCGTTGGCAAGCGCGGTAATAATTGCACGCCCGACGAAACTTCTCTCCCACCGCACCAGCGACGTTTCCAGCAAATGTTTCCAGCAACGCTTTCCGATTCCAAAATACCGAGCGCCGCGCGGATGCGTCCAGCGCTGATAATAGCGTGCGGATTCCGAGTTATTGGCCGATTCTAACTGCGCGTCGGGATTGCGCTCGCGAGATTTCTTACCGATCCGGCGGCGTCGTAACGACGGTTCCTGCATTCGAAGATGTTGGTCGGGCAAAAAACGTTCGCAGGAAGACAACACACGATCGATCGATCGGTCCGCTCGCAGGTGAGCGGACACTCGCGAGCGCGTAATAAGACGGAGAGCGAGAATAAGCGTATTCCTGTTGCTCAGCTCGCGCGATGTTAATTCTTGGCACTGCCGACCTGAAGCTGCCTTCGAGGCAGCGGATGAAGACGCGCGTATCGGCACATTAGGATAATGGTGATGATATCCCTTCGGGCCGGCGCAAATTTTCAATTCTCCAATTTGGGAAATCGTTCGCAATCCGTCTAATTGGGTATTCGGCATTAGCCAAAAGAGAAGAAGAAGAGTGGCTCGGCGGGGAGACAGTCGGTCATTGTGATTCCAGTTTCTAGACTTTCAGACTGAAAACGCGTCGGGGGCCCGGGGATTTTTGATTCGCTGCCATACGGCAGTTAGCTCTTGGCGAGGGTAAGGAAGGATTCGAGAGGAGTAAATGACAGGCCTCCGGTAGCCGCCCAGGGACCGGGGCATGATTATTTTGATTAATTTCTCCCGCGGTTCGGTAGCCAGACGGGATACTATCGTCGAATATGTATTGCCTCCGATTCCTTCCCCGTAATGAATTTCTCGACCGATTCCCGTTCGCGAACGTCATTCCTCGTCCCACTCGTCTCTCATTAACATCGCTCCTTTGTCAAACTCTTTATTTGAACAAGGAATTGACCTCTTCGTCTCGAAGCCCCTTGACAAAAATCGAAAAATGTAAATACACGTATACTATACTATTACCACTTACTGTGACTGTGCAATTTTTTAATTCTTTCTAACTGTACTTTTCTGTATATGGGGTTTATGTTTCTTCCTTAAGAAGGTATCGGATAGATTGTTCCGTGTTGAATTCTGTGACAATGCCCTGCGAACGAGTGGCGTTGAGTGCCGGTGCTGCGCGTAGCTGAGCATTATGCCATTTAGCGATGAGCTCCTTCGTTTGAGGAGAAATTGCGCTCGGCGAGCGATCAACCGGCGGCAGGGTAATTCGATCTAATTCAGCCGTGGTCCGCCAGTGATTTTGGCTATCAGCCATAATCGGCCGGACCCTCCCTTTCCACTCTCGCAGCTCCGAGCCATCGAGCCGAGTAATCGAATGGAATTAAGAGGAGACGTGCCCTTCGCTAATCTATTAATTCCTATACACGCCAAATTACCGACTGGGCGTCGGGTGAAATAAGTTTTTGCTAAGACGGACGAGAAACGACGCACGAACATTTTCAAACAATTCTCTACACATAAGTCCTGCGAACAAAGTGGCGGCCGTGTCAGTTTACTATCACCGAATCAGAAGTTTCTTTTCAACGTATTTAGTTAATTGTTTGAATTTTATCGTATTTTTGAATCCTGTCTTGGGTTGAAAGGTTTGGTGGTTTTAAATGGAGATTTTCAAGCACGTCGAATACATAAAATATTTAACTAAGAAATAAGAATAATTTTAAATTTGTATATGCATGACGTATTGTCACACTTTCAAAAGATTTGTTCCCGATAGAAGAGTGATGTTTTTAGGGAAATTCTTAGAATGCCACGGGTGATTGGAAATGTTTTCAATATGAATCACGAAAGGAATGCAGAGGCACGCGAAGATTAGACGCCGGAGTCGATGGCTTTTATCGCGTGCAGAGAAAAAGTGAGCATTTGTTCGGCGTCAGCTTATCACGGCTACCTGTACCACTTAGTTTCAGCTACAATGACTCAACATAACAAGTCCACCAAATTTGGAAAAGCGGACACCGCATAAGCGTAATAGAAATGAAACAGCACTGAAAATAATGCGAGCTCAAGTAATCAATTGAAACTGGTCACTTTTATCTCAACAAAAATATTCGTAATTAACATCATTTGCTTTGTAAGAACAAATAAAAAGAACTCAAACAACAACCAAATTATTAACTTTCTCTCTACTCCACAATCAGCAACATATACCTCTGTATGTAAAAATTACTCAATTAATAAATTGCATCATACACCATGCTCTTACACTTAACCAATTAGCCCTCCAACTTTACCAGTCCCACCCATTAAACCTCTACCAATTTTCCATTGTTACA
Organism: Anoplius nigerrimus; assembly: GCA_914767735.1. Taxonomy (NCBI): domain Eukaryota; kingdom Metazoa; phylum Arthropoda; class Insecta; order Hymenoptera; family Pompilidae; genus Anoplius; species Anoplius nigerrimus. Next base: position 14,624,308 of record OU612084.1, read on the forward strand.
CACGCGTAACAGTAGGTATACCCTCATTTTGACTCGCATCGCAATTACAGTAAACACTCGACCTTCTCCTCACTTACACTTTAAAGACATCGCGCCTGCAACTCGAATCGGTAATGTTAAGCTCGCGAAACTCCTATTCGTCGCAGATTCATGAATACACCCTCATTCACACATGTTCATGTGACATCGAACCCAGATGAGTTGTTGCAAGCTCTAAGGTATTGCGAGAAGGTCGATCGACCTTGTGTTGCACATTAATACTGTGCCAACTTTTATGGCCGGCAAGGCCGGTTTTGTTTATCGCTGTTAGCGCCGTTATTAGAGTCGTCAGGAATGAAGTAAGAGCGGCCCCCAAAATACAAACAATAAGACTGATCTAAGATAAGCAGGCTAGTCAACCACGTCCGCGACGCAGAAATTATTAGCTTATTAAACGTTCGATGTTCCGCCTTTGTGAGCCAAACTTCGTTTCGGTTGTTAAAGACACAAAATGCGATAACACCTTTCAAATGTCTAGAAAACGGTTACTTTGGATTTCTACGTTGTTTTACGCGGCCTAACCAGACTTTTTGCATTCTTTGACATTATTTCGCATTATGTTACTCTATTTTACATCACTTTTCGTTATTACATCTCGTAATTATGGATTACTTGCGTTGATTTCTGGCTTCTAGGGGGTAAGGGATCATTTTAGCTCCCATTTAATACATGTTTGACTGGCTTATGCTTATAATATTATATGACATTGGACGACCAATGGAGGGTACTTTGGCATAAATTGGACCTACTAAACGACATTTTATAGGCTCTTCCTTATATGACTGTTTCTGTCGCAAGTATTCCACTATAATATGATACATCAATCCATATCTTTTAAAAAAAATCGCAACCCGCGCCTTCTAAGTGCAATAGTTTCGGAGATACAGTCAAGAAAATATGAGAAAATAATGAACAAATGGTGTAAAACCAACCACCATCTTTGGCCCTGTGGCCTTCGATACTTGTTGCCTTAAATACTCAGTTAAAACATGAAAAAAAAAAACTGAAATGTACGCACCATTACCAGATGAAGCTCTGACATGTTTCCAATTTTTTTATTCATTAGATTCTGACAAAATGGTGGGAGAAGCAAGCAGTACATTCTAGCCTCTCCGACTCCAAACGGCCGACATTCAAAGTTGAAAATTCACACAAATGCCTCTATTTTTATACACTATCGGATGGTTCATTCATAATTTCAAACGGTTAGGATCACATTAGAGTACCTTATTCGGCTGTGACGCTTAGCGCTCGACTTTTCGCAATGTATGCCAAACTTTGCCCCGTTTGTTAAAGGCACGAAACATTATCAATCAAAAAGGATTAATGTATTATGGTGTGTGTATTTGAAAATTATGATACTGCTGAAAGTTTGACTTAACGATACATAAAGTAAAGATCAATCGTTGAAATGCTATAGCCATATTCTACTTACGTAATGTGGGACTAGAAACCTTTCGAACACGATTTTCGAATATATATAATCATCATACGAGCTCCACCGAAAATTTAAAATCGACGTACCCAAAGAGCAGTCCGCAAATGGCGAGGTCCCGAAGACAAAAGCGACGTAGAGCGAAGCGGAGGAGCCAATATCCACCGGCCGGGCAAGAATGATCGCGGTCAACGGTTGACAAGCAATTAATTAACGGGGCATTAGCGATGTGCCGGCTAATGAGACCGGTTAGAGTTCGCAACTACCACCGCGGTCGGGGCCCCGCAATATTGTGCCAATTCGTTTATGCAGATACGGGGCCGCGCACCAGAAAATTGCCGGCATTTCTCAGGATAGACATTGGCGGATGAGGCCGCGTAGTCAGTAGTTAGGCGAACTGCGGATGGGAAGGGTACGGGGTCCCTGGCAAATGCCCCGGCTTCCCTTTTTCGATCTGGGCCCCCCTCGAGAAAAGGGGAGGCATCAAGCCTATCTCGACGCAGATTGAGAGCAGCGAGCGACCGCAACGAACGGACAGCAAATCCGGCGCTGACGCTCATTACGATGATTGGCAGATTCAATTAACGGGCAGTCTCGCTGCTGCGCAGGCCCGAGGTCGCGCTGGCTTAACCCCGGCTAAATATTATTAATAATAATCAGTTCATTACCGGCTCCATTAATTATCCGGGCGGGCGTATGTGCGCCGTTCCACCGGCTCAGGCATCAGAAGCGCATCAGATTCGTGAACGGATACGATCCCATCCTGATGCCCCGCCGCCCTGTGTGACACGTGACGTACGTGCGTACGTGGACTTTGAGACGAGCCTCCTTTGACGAAGGTGCGTCGGTCGGAATCATTGTGCGCGGTCTCGCGCGGCGCATCTTTAATTTAATTAGCGTAAAAATAGCTTCGGGATAAGATAAGCCAATTAAAAGAGACGATACCTGCCGCTCTATGCCTTCGCTCGTCGTAAATGATTCTTAACGAAAATATTGTATACAGTATTATCAAGAATATTCGATTGGCATATTATATCTGCCGCTTTATCGTACGTAACCTCTATCCCCGCTCGAACGTATCGTTCTCTCTGTCGAATTTACTTGTACCGCCGTTTCTTATTGAAAACTGACATAATCCACCGCGATACATCCATCGAGATCCGCTCGGCCGGACGAGGGTCCCCGTCGCATTAGCGATGAATATGTAAAATACAAAATGGTAGCCATAAGAATAAATGCAGTATTAATCCATTTAACAAACTCATTATCGATGAGAAATATCGGGCATTTATTGTTCGCTACGGTGGTGGCGTGAAAGCACTTCGAAGCCGTAGAGTCCGGCTGCATTAGCGGCTTGGCACCCCTGCGGCTTGATTTACGAGAACGCCCTAACGAGACGCGAGGAGGCATCTAGGCAACGGCTTCGAGCACCTCCTCGCCTTCGGAGCTGAAGGATTTCGTGGCTGCCCATGGATCACTCGGCGAGCGCCGTTAAACGCTTATCCGAACGATATGACGCCGGCCGTTTACGCGTAAAATGTTACTCGACCGCGTCGGCGAGATTAATTAACGAAAAACCGTTGCTGCGCAAGCCTCGGTAGCGAGAAACGTATTATTCCCCGCAAAAAGATGGAAGCGATGAGACGGAAAGTTGATACGGCGCTGTATAACGTAGGTATTCGTCAGGTTTGATCAATGTCTCTCTCTGCGAAACGGATTTCGAAAGTAACAAAGGGATACATGTTACTAAATATACGATTATTAATAGGTATTGTTGTTAGTTATTTAAAGTAACAAAATGTATACGTGTTATTAGATATACGATTGGACAGTTTCTTTCACTTAATTCTGAGTTCAATACATTTTATATGAACTTATTACTTATACGCTGAATCTTAAAGCAAGGCAATAAATAAAATTTCCTTCTGTATCCCTTTATGTTCAAAACGTAATATACTTATTTAAAATGTATGCAGCTACCTTTGATATACCATATACAATAGCAATGCAGGTCTCGTATCATCGCCTTTCGCGACGAGTATCTCAACACCACGCCCGCAACAATTGTTCTGAATCAGGTGACAGGATGTACGTTGTCACATTCCGGAAGGGCAGGAATTGGCCCGAAAGCACTACGAGTTTTCGGGTCCGATACTATTAAGTGGCACGTAAAGGTCCCGAGATAACCGCAAAGTGGTTGACGGTATCTTTGCACAATTTGATTTACGCGCGTCGAGCCGAGGCCCAATCGACCTGCTCGTTTTTTGCCCGCGGAACAATGTTGTTCGTTTTCATGGTGGCTAATGGCCGCCGTCGGTGCCTTAATTACAACCAAATACGGCCCAATCGGCCTCCGGGCTCTGTCGGCCGAATGTGTGCGTGCGTCTGATCGCCTCCAGGCTTCTTCCAGCCTCTTCCAGCCTTTTCCATCCTCGTCCAGGTCGAGCCAGGCTCGTGCATGCCTGCTTTTTAATACCTTAGAAAAATGCTCCTCTTTACCGGCTCTCCCTCTTTTATGTTATTTCTCTTCGCACCCTGTTCACCCGTTAACCCCTTAACGTGCACACCCGAGTATATTCGGGCGCGCTAAACCGGCCAAACCGTGCACATCCGAGTATATTCGGGCGGCGTTGTATTCGATGCTGCTAAAATTATAATAAAAATTTTGATTAATTTTGTATTTTTTTATGTCTTTGCCAAGGCAATATTCTACCGTGTATTTTACATTAAAGAAAAAACTCATTTTTTTTGGCCGGTGTATTTAAAAGAAATCGTACGTTAAGGGGTTAATCCGACCGACGCTTCGTCGCGTCCACTTCTACTCTTACAGTATACCTTACTTTGTCGAATGCTCATAAGACTCCTTGAACCGGATTGTGAAAGGGCCTGCAATTCGATTCACATATCATTCAGTACCGATGTGAATTTGCCCGTCTGACGCGCTACACTTTCTTGAAAAGTGATCCGTACGAGGTGTACTTTAAATGAGATAGTGTAATGTTGACGCGGTCGGCGAATGATTTCCAAATTAGTCGGAAAGTCGGGCGCACTCCGGATCGTGTAGGATAACAAAACGACCAGCAACAATGCTTGTCGAGTCCGATAATTGGCGCTATGGGCGCACGGTGGGAGCACTTTAAAGTGAAGCCAGGAGGGTCGCCGACGCAGAATGAAGAGATTTACAATGTTCCCGACCGTAAAATAATCAATAAAATCTGCGCAATGTAAAGAAACGGACGTGCGGCGGTGATTTAGTGCGCAGAGCGCCAGGCCCACCATTCCTCTCTTTCTCCAGTCTGCTTGGGGTAGTTTTCTGTCTCGTCCTTAAGGCCCGGTCACGAGACCTGGCCCGCTTCGTTCCACGGCGAACACCTGATTCTAACTTACGATTCAATCTACATCGGATTAGCATGCCGTAACGAGAAATCGAACGGCCTGTAATTTTACGGTAATTACCTATCTTTCGTTACGTATATTTTAGATGTTTCCACACTGTGAACCACCTATGAATGGATTATCAATTTTCGATTTGTCGCTTCCAGTCTTTATAGGAGTTCGTCTATATAATATATGAATCATTTAAACGTGTGTCACTTGTTTAATGTGCTAAACAACTTTAGTGTATGTATTCGTTTGAGAAATCGGGTTATAACGATTTTCAATTGACTGAATTTAGAATTAGTCGAAACATAGGATAAGTTTGCGTTTCTACACTTTAATGACGGGTAGACAATACCGAAAAAGCAGTGTAGAGTCTACGTTTCGAGAAAATATGCTCGGAGAGTGATGTTTGATTTGAGAATTCGAGCTCTGAATGGATGATTATATTCGGAGAAACAAACAAAAGTCTGGTAATCGAGTACTAATTTATCAACGGCACTCATTTGCCGATGTTATCCAAATAAACGGACGTCTCGGCGCACAGATAAAAGGCGTGGTCGCGGCTATTTTAAGCGGTGTGTTTCTGGGTTTTATGAGGCGCTAAAGGCACTATGATTGATGATACTGGTAACTAACAAGGTTACGCAGGTAAAATAAGAACTCGCCGGAGAAAAATTTAACTTTTTCCCATTTCGGATTCGAGCTGTGCGCTAAATTCTCGTCAGGTAGCGATCGGTGTGGGCCATATATTTTGCATCGGCCCCGACGCTGTAAAGTTTAATTAGACCTGGACCTATGCAAAAAGACATAAACGATTATTAAAGTCCGCATATTATACGAGACGAAGCGTAGGCAAACAGCATTTTGGGCTAATAGACGCGAGAAAGAAAAACACGAACGACAAGAAAAAGCAAAACGACTTACCTATACCTATAGCTAGATACCCAGCTCAATGTTAAGCTTAAGCCCCTTTATCTTGAACTATTCGCCGTGTATTAACCCAACTCTGAACTTGAGGAAATCATAGCGTAACATCTTCATAAGAAATGAATAGACGAACAAAACGATTTTACTTACAAGTCGGCTTCTTCTTAATTTTCTCCGATCGAAACATGCAATTACCGCTCCGATGAAATTAACGTCCCCATTAGAGTTAAGCGTAAATGATAATCTGGGATATCGTAATTAATTGATCCGTACCGCCATGCATCGAAAAGCCGGAGCAGGGCGAAAAGTCACGAGGGGGCAATTAAAAGGTTTCGAAACCCTTCGGCGGACGACAGGCCGAATGTGGTTGGAGCTTTAGCTTTCTGTCTCGGGTGGGAAATATGGCGGGTCGCCTCGGGGTTTTGCAGCAGGAGCCAAGCAATGGTGACGAATTTACGAGCTCCTTACGAGGCTGCCATCCGCGAGCGTAGCGAGCAATAAAGCGCCGGTTCGGAGGATATTCGAAACAATCGAGGGGTATCTATTCGCGGCCTCGAAAGCAGCGGATTGAATTTGAAACTGATTTACGAGTGATTGCGCGCAAACCTTCACTACTCTTTCGCATTTTACACCGCGCGGCCCCCGCCTCACTTCCTTCACAATTTTATCCTCCCCATTCCCACGACTCCTTTCCTTCAAAATCTGCCCGAGCTGACTGGACGATCGACTTACGTAATGAGAAAAATATGGCGCTAATGAAGATTGTTCGATTTTTTTTTTAAATAGGATTTCATTTATGGCAATGTTCTCGTAAGGAAGATAGTTCTACTGTGACGTTCGGTTTTATTGCAGTATAGATGTTACATAACAGAAATTATATTTATCATTTTTTTAAAACATTTGTAACTATTAAGTCGAGGAAATGTAGGATCTTCTTTTCAATCTCTCGCTTGGTCATTGAACGTAGGATTGCTGAATGTTGTTGTCGCTTGTTTGTATAATGGATTATCGCCCTGGAAAGTAATTTTGTCTTAATATACAGGATTTTGAGGCAGGTTGACAATAGTGTATTGTACCAAGTAGTGAACCTTACCCGATCCCACTTTGCCATAGCACGTTCTTTTTCAAACTTCGCGTACTCTCTCTTGTCATGAATCATTGTCAGAATCTTCCAAATCACCAGGAATAGGAAACCCAAGAATACAGTGCTTATAACGACACCCAGTGCAACACCTAAACAATATGTGTAAGGAATTAGTATCATAGGTTACTGATTAATAATGTGAATAAAAATGTACCGAGTGGCAAATAATCCTACCTAAAACGTTGATAGGAGTCGGACAACTTCGCTCCTTTTGTGCTAAAATCTTAAATATCTTGATATCACCACCCGTACCCCCACGATAATACTCATATTTGAAAACAAAGGTGCACCCTTCGTCGCCGTGAGTTCGGCAAACTCGCGCCCCTGTTTCTGCATCTTTCTCAGGGTCCTCCTCCACGAGATCAACCTAAGGACCAACGTTATGTCATAATCAATCTCTGAACCATTTACACGGACCAACATTTATCCTACAGCAGTCATTTGTAGTCTGGTGGTTGAATATTGGGCTTCTCCAGTCTACTTTAAGAACTTTTAAACGTTTTAACTTTAAAATCTTCAAGTATACTGGAGAAGTCCACTATTTAACTACCAGTCAACAATATCATACGTCATTTGTAGTCATACGAAACTCACAACATCGATCTGATGAACGCACATATCGCACTTCCCATTCTTGGCCAACACTCCTTTATTGTACGCGACGCACTCGACGCAGTCCTTCAACTCCTCGCATCGTTGTCCAGGACAAGTCTGAAAACCATACATATACTCACAATCCCACATTAACCCACACGAGTACCGAATATTAATAAAAATGCTATAAAATCCAAAATACAGAGACTCAAAATCCGCGTCATCGTAGTCTACGAAATCGTACATCGATTCGTCAGCTGAAAAAGAAATTGAGCCCGCCGTCTACCGAACGCAAAAAAAGACAAACATTCCCATTTGCAGAAGGTCCGCTAATCGCGCGCGGCGAACGTCGGCGGCAAAAAAAAAGAAATGATAATCGCTATAGGGGGTACCAATTGTTCCTTAGCCGTAACACTCACCGGACACTCCTCGCAATACTCCCCGGAATATCGGATGTTATCCTTCACGTGGCAATGGCAGCTGCCGCAGATGCAGTCCCCGCGACCGCTGCAAATCTCGACGTTCTCGCCCGTTGGCATGCATGTGCTGTTCGTCTCTTTGCAGTCGCACGTTTCGCCACCCCAACCCGGCAGACAATTGCACGTACCGCATTCGCACTTACCTCGTCCGCCGCAAACCTTAAATACAAAGAGGACCGTGGAAGGAATAATACAATACGTATACAAAGACATATAATTTATCTGCCGTCCTTGCTGAGAGTTGCCGTAGCAGCATCACCCCCCCCCCCCCCCTCCTCCCTTCTCCAACCTCCTCCTCATCCTCATCCTCTTCCTCCTCCTCCTTCTCCTCCTTCTCCTCCTTCCCCACCACTTTCCACTTTGCTCCTTTCCTCTCATACCATCCTTCATCCCATTCAACCCCTTTAGTTACTACTTACTGTGCCAGCCCAAGCGCTAGCATGCGAGTTCCCTTAACAGGGAAAATTACTTTGTCGAGAGCGCACTTGTAAATGTCATCAGGAACCTTCGAGGAGGACCATGGCTGCGTTTCGAGTCAAGTGAGGGAATACACTTCGCACTGTTTGCTAATTTGCTCGCTTACGCTGTTCCTTCTTCGTTTTCTTCTAATATAATATTTTACGGTTTGTTGCTTTTGGACTGATTCTATGGTTGGCTTAGTCTTACTACGCGTCGGATGTTAACTTTGTTGCTTCGGCTGGTCTTTCCCCTTCCTTCCGACGCAAACGCGAACGTTTGAATATGTGGAAAAGCAAGCGTATTACGCCGTCCCGCTGATGAGAGTTGGAAGGAAACGTAAGCTTCTTTTACTAGCATCGCAGGAGAGGCGAGATAAACTTGTTTTGAGCGATGATTGCAACATACTACGGGCGGCGCGCAAGAACCACGTGATATCCTACCGGATGATCACCGTAAGCTTATAGTAATTGTCCGCTAAGGTAAAAGAAATTATGTGGTCTTAAAATGTTTTGTCTTTCTCCTCGTTTCCGAATTAATATAAGTCTCCAACTCGTTTCCCTCTGCGCAGTTAGTCTTATGCAAATATATATAAGAGAGAGAGAGAGAGAGAGAGAGAGGAGCTGCGAAGTTATATGCAAACGCTCGTACATTTACTGCTCTCCTAAGTTGATTTCATCTGCAGGATGCTTCATTGCCAATTATTTGCGTGTATATATTGGGTCGGTACGTAAGTCCGTGCGGTATTTGCTTGGATTAGCAACAATGCGGCATGAATGAATCGTTCAGCGTTACTCCGTGGGTTTAACTTAGTTTGGAGTCCTTGTGTTGTGAAACACAGGTTTACTTGACTGTGAACGCATTATTTCTATATATTTCTGGCGATTGAAGATTGAATGTCAAGTTGAGAAAAATGAGCATTTCCGACACATTTTACTCTACGAGCTTAACCGAGGATCCAGTGCAGCAGGTGCTGCGAGAACAATTTGTGAAGTGTACGGGAATGAAGCAAGTGCTGGGAGAAAATGGCGCTAATTCTTAATGTGATCAGTTAACTATTCTACGCCATTTAATCCTTGGTTAAACTCGAAGAGTAAAATGTGTCGGAAATGCTGATTTTTCTCAACTTGACATTCAATCTTCAATCGCCTGAAATATATACAAATAATAGATTCACAATCAAGAAAACCTGTGTTTCACAACACACAAGCTCCAAACTAAGTTAAAACCACGGAATAACGATAAAAAATTCATTCATGCCGCATTGTTGCTAACCCAAGTAAATACCGCACGGACTTATGCACCGATCCAATACATTTTGACTGGGCACTTAGAATTTATATTTCGCAATCACAGTTAGCACCAGACGAATTCGGGCGATGTACCGTAATTCGTGAAGGTCACGTATATGTACCTGTCCACCGCTGCGCTTGCAAGAGAAATTGTCGCACTCGCAATATTTCCCGTAGAAAAGCTCCTGAGGATTCGGTCTTAGTGCGCAGTTGCAGATGCCGCACTTGCACGCTCCGTGCTCGCTGCATTCGGCCGTTTCGTTGTCAGGCCTGCATTCGTTCTGAGCGTCCAGGCTCCCGCCCATGGCTTCGTTGCCCTCGCACTCACACTGCCTGCCGTAGAAGTTTTCATCGCAAGAGCACAGGCCGCAGATTAGCGTCCCGTTTCCTCTGCACTCTTCCGCATTCGGTACGTAATCCTGCGTGATAACAAATCAGCGTATGTGGAACGACGATGCGATTACTTTCCTTCTCCTGCTTGCCCTTTACGCTACTGACAAGTAAAGGTGACGTAACAAGTATCTTTGTGATAAAGAAAAATTTTTTAACTGACGAGGTTACCGATGTTGTATCAAATTGTTATGTTTAGACTGACACAATATCCTTAGAACGATAGTATTTATATTTGAACGCGAACCTTGTGGTCCGGCTTATCGCAAGGGCAATCGCATATGATGTCAATGTCAAGTGTCAGGCTCTCGTTGATACCTCTCGGTCTTATGTGCATAGTTTGATGCCATTCGCTGGGATCCGCAGGACATTCCACGACCTGGAAATATGTTGTACATACATGTCTACAATGCTGTATTTAAGAAACTGTCTACTTCGTATATTGTTTATCGCTCTTTCCCGTGAATATCACATAGCGTTTAACTTTGCTCGAATATGGCGGCGCACGAACCTTGAGGACCACATCGAATTCCACAACATTGCCAACTCTCAATCCGCCGCATTCCTGACGTTCCAGAAGTTCCGAACTTTCGTTCAAGCAGCGGGAGAAGTACTTGACGTCGATCATCTTCGGCGCATTGTCGATCATCGTTACCGAATCTACAAGTTTCTAAATAGAACATCAATGTTAAGGGAACAGCACCACCTGCAGTTTTAGTTTCATACGAACAAGATTGGAATAAATACCTCATACTCTCCTCTGACCAGATTAACAACATTCCGGGAATTTTTGTCTATCGTTCCGATCGCCGATCCGGCTATGCTTTTGCTTAGAAGTTGATACGGGTCATTTATCCGGTTTGGGACGGCGAATATAATGTTCATATTATGCTCGCGTGCTTTCCTATTTATCTAGGAACATAACATATAGGTAGTACGTACGTGATATTCTAAACGATTTCTACGGGAGAGAGAATTAATTACATACACGTAAAAAGGACAACGTTCGACGATCATTAAAAGTAATATACCTGCGATATGGAAGGATAATCTTGAAGTAACGAATGCGTGTAAAATCCTTGTTCGTCCAAGTGACACAAGCCATCGTTCGGCTCGATGATACCTGCGAGCTGAGATTACACGGAACATTTGATGTAAAATGTGCCAGCCTATATGTGTGATTTACAAAAAAAATGGATAGCACGTACTCTGCCATCGCCGGCTATGTGAAAGCTGGCGTCCGTCGAGAAAACGATCAAGTGTCGGGCTTTTTGGCGCCAACCAATTTCTTTCGTGCAAACCATAGCTTGCATCATGGCATCCAAGCCACCTTCCGGTGAGTCGAGATTGCCCGAAATCGGCGCCTCTTGCACGCGAGACTAAAAATTATCACCAGACTGCAAATCGTGCGAACGACATGAGGCAGTTTAAACGATCGCTGCAATTACCTTGAACAAGGCTACGTTCTCGGTGAGTGGCATCTGATTCTTATATCCGTACGGTGGTGCGCATTTCTTCCCGCTGCTCTGCAGAAAGCAGGGAGTCTCCAATCTGAAGGAAAGGATTCGTGATGAGAGTGGTACCCACCGAAGAGGCGAGGATAATTTGAAGCTACAAAGTGGCAGTACTTGTCCGGCTGCGTATTGGTCATGGGCAGAACGACTTTGTCGACGAAACTGCCGAAGCCCAGACGAAAGTTCATCGTCAATTTTCCCATGGCCTCGGCCAGCTGAAGGCCAAGGTCCGACAATCGATCGCGATAAAACTCCATTGAGGCGGACAGATCCATTAAATAATATAAATCTACAGGATAGTCCTCCGCCTGGCTGTACTTGACGGTCACGTGATAGTTTTCACCTAGTGTAAAATGCGAGCTGAATGAACTATGGATAGCAAGATACGTAAGGTGCAGTGGGGTAAATCCGTACACGGGGCCACTCCGCACTGGGCCCTTATTTATTTAAATATACGTTGCATTGTATCAACTGTAAGGTAAAAATCTTCCTTTGGTTAGTATTCAGTGGTTTGGATAGTATTCAACATAGGTGGCCGCCATGTATTCTGTGATTCCCCGTTTAACTCGTTCGACAAAGTTCCTATTACTAATAAGAAACCCGATTTTGCCCCATAATATAAGGATATAAGATTCAATCATTTTTAAACAGGTTGGACGTTTTTGCCTCAGTTCCGCGGCAAGTCCGCCCTAGCAGCACTGTTTTTAATTTTTTTTTAAGAAAATCATAAGTTTCAGAAGATATTTTTAATCAAAATTAATGCAACTTAAAGAATAAACCATGCGCTAAATAAAAACACTAAGAGTATTAGGTTTTAGTGAAATAGATAAAGAAATACATCAATATAAAGTAAACTCTATAATTTCTGGGTCTGTTTTACCCCACTCCACCTTACATAGGTATCTCAATGTCATCAAACGACTGATCCGTTTATTTCTCCGGATTTAGCTGTCTGTTCTCAACAAAAGTACACAGGACCTGGATTCTCTACGACCTCAGCACCATATCTAATACTATTCCTCAAAGCATTCTGTTACCTCTACGCAAACGCAGACGCACCCTCTGCGGCTGAACCTGAACAGGATCCCTTCCCTTGGCCGACGACAGCGGCCGATTCTCGACATAGAAAATCGTGCTGTCTTCATTCATAACGTCCGCACTGGGACACCAATGATCACCTTCGGTGGAAAACTTCTCCCTCGTCGCGCATCTCACCAAAGCGGCCGACGCGTTGCGTTCGAAGTTCTGCACAAAAGAATCATCACACACGAGCCATGAACTCACGTAGCACAGCCGCGACAAAAAAGAAGAAGAAACGATCAAGGACTGTCAAGCAGACGCAGGCCTCGGAAATCTTGGCCAGATTTTCAAAAGCTTTCCTTATCGAGAAGACTTTCCAAAATTTTAATCGGTAGCGCTTTGCTAAAATCCGCTGCTGGTCGAATGATTTTACCGTCGTCGAGCACCAGACGCAGGTCGGCGTTTGCAAGCAAGCCCCACATGTCTGCTGGGATGCGCAGAGACTCTCCTGGTCCCGATGCTGCGAGGAGGCCGTTAGGAAGAGCTGCGCCAGAAAGAGGCCTCTCCACCATGTCATTATTTGCCGCGAACTGGCGAGGAAGTCGCACTCTCAGCTCCGGAACGAGCCAAATGGCCGACCGACGGCCAGCGTCGTGACTCAAAAGGATACTGCGGCATCCCGCGGAAGTGACGCCGAGATAAATCGCGTCGCGGCGAACGCGAGGCGTCGACACTTACGTTTTCGACCCAGAGATCGAATTCGAGCATCTAATCGGGACTCGCGCGAACACGCAGAGGCTATTTTGCGCGCAGGACGTAAAGTAGAATAGAATTTTCCAGTCGTCCGATACGACCAGCGGATCGCAAACGCTTACGACCGCAATTATGATAGTCGGCTGTGGAAGTTCGAGGAACTTGAAGCAGTGGTTCATGCGCTTACATCTGCCGCGACGAAGTAGAGTCAGAATAATTCTTTTATTTGATCGACTTGGACGGCTTCCGTAAGAAGTTAGGAAGTAGTAAGGACGTTCCGAAGAATTGGCTTCCGGATGGAAAACCTCAAATTTAAATGAAGGACGTTGTACTAAAAGGTCTTTATTTGTGCATTTGTACTTTGATACAAAAGAAAATAAACGGCTAGTAGGCAGTACTAATGGTTACTAATACTTGAAGTAATCAGCTTTTTGGGTAAACAGAATCGATTTGGGATGGTTAGAAACAGTGGTGGATGCACTTGTCTGGTCTTTATGAAACAATGGAGCTAATCCTAGGTTCGTTGCGGTACACTCTATTTTCGCTTGTTGAACAGATGCCAGGCATGGCTCTGCGTATAGTCCTCTTTTCGAAAATGCATGGCCGTCCCTAAGCACTGATCCAAATACAGCATGAACTCCCTTCGCCTCGCTGCGTTTATCGCCGTCGCCTCCTCAGCCGATTCTGCGAATTGATTTCGACAAATCAATGACTGCCCTCTCATAAATTACAACACAACTTTATTATTATCATCTTGTACGCACGGCAGCATACAGTTATCCTATCGAAACGCTAAAGTTGTTACCGCGTCGATTAAGATAAGTAGTTAATTAAAAGAAACACGTGCATTGTACCATATTTCCTCATATTCTATACATATAGTAGTTTACGCATGTATCGTGTCCCGTCATTTCACCGTTCAGACCCTTGCACGCACACATAAAAGCGCACACTTGCTTCCCTATGCATCTCAATGTACCATATGCGGCCTTAACGGATTAAAATAAAATGTCTATATAGCGCGCAAACCTTCTGCACATTTCACACGGATTATATTCTATCTCACATCACGCATTGGCCGATTCGTAATACACACACACACAAAAACATTGCTTCACTTTTATACTCAGTCACCATTACAGCGTCACATGTGCTCATTCGTACCGTCAGAGTGTACATTACCGTTTTCTATTAAAAGTTAATCGCGAGTAATTGTGATCAACGTGGTCGTTCCTCAACGTATTCCGTCTGGCACAAATTTCCTGAACTCCTACGGCATCTACCCTAGAATTCTCGTGAATTATACTTAGTCTCTAGATTGTCACAGGATGCGCGGGATCCACTTCTGCTATCGACAATTGTTCAATACGGTTTCGAAGTACTCTTAAAGTGTCAATTAAATGTCAGTAACCGTTCTATTAATTAGCTCGCGAGTCTAACGTGCGATCGATTGAACATTATTCCTCCACACGTTTTGAATATAATTTCTTTTTCCCTACGCCTACGTTCTAAATTTATAGTAGATTAATCGCTGCTAGAAACGTCGATTCTATGAATAGGAACGGTGCAATGAATTGAAAAGTTTGAAGATGAATGCTTTTGCGGTCATGATGTTCGATTTAAAAAAAATGATGACCCTATCTGTCGTATGATCCTCTCTTCAACCATTGTCTTCTTCCCAACGTAAACATAAGTGAAACAACATCGTCATTGCTAGCAAAGCAAACGCCCGAAACGATCTATTTCACGACGCAAAAACACAAAAAAGCAACGAAGCAACGTAGCCTTAAGCTTCCTCAAAGGAAAAAGAACGAACAGTCGCATGCAGATGTGGGAAATCAGTTGGAATGATCGAATGACAGAGAAACGCAGGGGGTAGATGAAGCGCAGGTTACACTAGGAAACTTTTAATCGTCAAAAGTCCCTTCGTTCATATACAAGTGTGAATAATTACTATATTAATACAACGAGGACAGGGTTCTTGCCCATTTACACAATATGTATATTTATATATATATATATAATTATATGTACGTACGTATATCTATATATGTATATATATGTATGTATGTATATACACATATACTATATATATATACGTATATATATTGATTATTTACAAAAATCGTTACATGTATAAATGACGACACTTATAAATGCGCAATTCAGAGGGAGGATAGAAACGTAGTCATCGAGGGGTACGAAACTCCGAACGAACGGGGCAATCGACGAAATATCCGAAATGATCGACGGATCGAGCGCAAAAGCGGACGATCTAGATCGATTTAAGTGTCCGCCGATCTCTTCGCGCTTTCGCGTGATTTTTCGATTGTCGCGCGTCGCGATAGACTCTTGGTCGCTTTCTCTCCGCGTCGAAGGAGAGACGTCTTGCCGCGAGAGAGGGTGCCTTTTTTATCGTACGTTCTTTTTTTTCTCATGCCCGACGATCGCGGGAGAATTGGGTCAGATTCACTGGATCTTTACAGAGGTGACTCGATGATTGGAGGACTATCGTTTTAGACCGAGCGCGTACTTTATATCAAGATCGAGAGAGATAGAGAGAGAGAGAGAGAGAGAGAGAGAGAGAGAGAGAGAGAGAGAGAGAGAGAGAGAGCGAAAGGGCTTGATAGTGAAATCCTGACAGTGACAGTGATATTGACAGACAGAAGGAGATGATCAGAAGGAGAACGAGCGAGAGATGAAAATTGATGTTCGAGCAGAGAACGTCCGTGGCCATCCAAGTGAACCAAAAAACGCAGACTACGACAGTTATATCCGGTCAGGATTAATTCGAGATTTTTATTTTAACTTAATTGGCGCGTACTTAAATTTACCGTTACAACTGTGTGTCTCTTACTCGCGACATCGGGGGCGCAGCGCGATCGGCCATGTTGGAACACGGTGGAAGGATAAATGGTCTTCTACGATCTCGTGGAGGGTACCTTCGATGGCCAAGGATCCTCTCTGCTCGCAATCGGACGAAGGTTACACCGTCGCAGGGAGCGTAAGCTGCGATCGGGAAGATCGAAGGATTCCCTTATTCCATTTTCTTTTACTTTTTTCCTCGAACGCGCTAAGGACCAATGTTCTCGTCGCGCAAGAGATAGAGCCGTGCACACGCACCACCGGAAACAAAGAAGGTACACGTCCGTCGCCGATCGAGGCGAGCACATCACTTTCCCCCGGCAACATGAGAAAAATCGGAAAATCATAGAGAATGAGTGACGAGGAACCTGATGCGCGGTAGAAACGAGGGAAAAAACACGAACCGGGACGGATGAAAACGAGATGGGGGAACGAACGTCGATGAAAGTGAAACTTCGACGGATGACGGGTTCAAGAAAAGGGGGGGGGGATGGCTATGGCGGTGTCTGAAACAATGGGAAATCACGTGACGTCGACGCATCATCCGACGCAACTGTACAACTATAATACACTCGCACATCAGTCGATGCTTATAAATAAAGAAAATAATCCATTTCGCTCCCTTGCTTATCACAGGCAACGATGATCAGACAAGGACTTAAACTCAGCGTTTTCGTCTTTTTTTTTTTTCGTTTCTTGGCCTCGTTTTTCGTCACTTCCCTTTGCTCAAATGTCAAGCCGAATGCGATGCAGTCCGCGCGTGCGGCCAGCAGTCGTGCGCGCCGAGGTGGTCGTGTGAATACAATATAGCGAGGATAGAAGAGACAAGCGGAAATACTAACGGACGTATGTCGTAAAAAAGTGCTCTCTGTCTTTTAGGCATTGCGAGTTCCGGGGCTCGGTCGAATCGTTCCGAACGCGTCGCCCGGATCGATAATTGGGGGAAGTGCCGCATAGTGGATCCGATTCGCAGCGGCCATTTTCATTTCGACCCCTCGTCAAAACTCCTATTATCCGCGCGCGCGCTTCGTCAATTTTTAAGCTGAGTATTCTTAAGGTGGAGAGTATTTCGTGTTCGGTCGCGCATCTCCTCGTCCGGGATCGTCAAGATGTGTCCCCTTCCCTTCGTCCGTGTTCGATATTTTTGGACGCCTGGCCATGCGATCTTTAAGCCCTTTGATCCGTACCCGAAGGATCGATTCGCGGGACGCGCTCAAACCGTTGACCTACCCGTCCCTTTCCTATTACAACATTATACAATTAGGTACGTACGAATGTATAAAATCTGTCTATATGACTAAACGGGAATGTACGATCCGTTGCTCACCACGCGTGTCTTGCTCTGTGTTTTACGTGTGTGTCCTGTGTCCTCTACGCGGAACACGCAGATCATAGAAATAACGTTTCCTTATATAAATACGAAAGCGCACTCGCCGGATGTGAACTGGAAGCGAGCGGAGGCGTCGGGCATCGATCTCGTCGAACACCTGCCACTCTTTTGTCTTGTCTTTCTTGTCTTTTGACTCTTTGACACGATCGCGTGGATCGCCAAATCGCACGCCCTGAGCTTCCGCTCGCAAATCGCGACAGTTCACAACGCACGAGACCAAATGTAACATCGACGTTCCTTACGGGAATGCGTGCGTTATAATTCCAGATTAAAAAACTTGTTATTGTGGCATCAACATTCAGAGGCGATTAATTAAGTCGGAACTCCCCGTGAATCCTCGCGTTCAGTTTCCATTCGCAATTGAACTCGGTGCTTACTTTCGAATGTTGAGCCGCCGAAAGGCATACGGTTATTACAATCGTAACATCGACTTAAATTATGGCACACCTACCGAAAACCTCCGGCTAATATAGGCTCGACAGATTTCGGAATCGAAGGTGGATCCGCAGGTATTGCGAGATGGCGATAAAAGAAGTTGCGACGCGCCTGTGTCAGTTCATCTGGCTATTTTAGAGTGTCAAACGGATTTTGAGCTGCTTTCGGTGCGAGGTCAGCTACGGGTCACTGGCTAATCGTTTCGCGAGGGCAAGTGTCAATTTGACGACCGGTGAAACGTGTTCCGTTCGATGTTTCCTAATATTTTGCTTCGGAAACAGCTGAAGTTTTTAAGTACAGCTACTGTCAATTTCCATTAAGTACACCTTCTGTCAATTTCTCACGACCAACATCTGCGAAGCTTCCGAAATTTGCCTTATATTAGCACTCTGTCAATGTTTCCACTTTTTTTTTTTTTTATGCATAACATCAGCGCTGCTTATCTCGAAATTCCGTAACTACATGTAACGTTTTTCGTTTTCGTTAGACGGAATGGATATATGGATCGTATCACCATAGAGCTTACTTAGCCCTGCCAAACCAAAATAAATATTTCAAAATACTGGTTTGGCAAACGACCTACATTAACGTGATGCGGAAGTAAAAATACTTTTTAGAAAGCGACTGTTCTTTTTTGATATCGTTGCTATATGAAATACACGTATCGAATATCATTCAAAGCATTCCTCGCGGAATATCATAATACTTTGCGCGACTTCTTTTCCCACGTAAGAGTGATCATTAATGTTCACGAATGGCAGCCGACGCCAATGCTAAATTAATCTACGCACTTTTGCGGCTTCGTCAAATTCTTTTTACGCAATGAAAACATGAAAAGGTAAAATCATACGACCGTGAATGAACGATAAGTACGAAAATTACAAAAAAAAAAAAATATATAAAATAAAAGATCAGATCAAAAAGCAACATCGATTTTACCTTCACTACAATTATTTCGTTATTATCAAATACCGAGTCTTACTTCTAATACATATTAATAAATACACCGCTCTGGATACATCCAACATGATACATGCATACTGTTATGACACATGGATTGACTTTATTACTCGTATGTTTTATCTGATCTGCAAACCAGCCATCCCTTAGGACTACCAATCGATCACTCCGCTCGATCACATTCCGCAATTGAACGAAGATGAGAAATGAAGCGTCAATTTTGCTCTCCTGTCTTTTGTGCCGCGACTAATCTAATTCCTTTCTTTCCCTTTAAATCGTGAGTGCGCTACGGTTAACTGAACGTTACAAACTATAGTGAGACCAATCATTATGCGTAATCGTAAAACTGATAACATATAAAAATGGTATCAGATACTGCACAGAGGCGAACGCGGGCTCTGCGCTGCGAATTAATACGGTCGGTGCCTCCTCACACTTTACACACAAACTTAGTTCCCGCTGAACATACTCCGAAATTCATACAGTCACAGTCATTCACTACACCATTACAATGGCCTCCTCACCACAGAACAGGAAAGGATATTGATCGATCATTGTCTGCACAACGTCTTCCAGGTATGGCCTCATTGCTTCGAATCTGCCGAGGTCATTGAATTCAATAGGTAACAGCGTAGGCCACCAACAGATTGCCAAATTTTTACTGTCCATACTATTCAGCTTACAGTTCTCCGCGACTCTGTAATCAAAGGGGAACGACGACCGTTTGCATTCAATAATCCCTTATGCTGCTACCAAGATATTCCCCAGAAATTATATTTTAATGTACTCACTTTACGAAATGTTGGAATATGAATTTGAGTACGTCGAAATTCACAGGATTCAATTTGTTGAGCATTAAACGTAGCGCTAATAGTCTGCAGCTCCGGTCTGTAATCATAAAAGTGATATGAAGGGATGAAGCTTAATTCCCGTATGTCCACAATGTCTCTACCGTATCAAGAATTATACGCACCTTCCATATTCATGCAAGTTGCTGACATTGGTTTACTGATGCCACGTGCACCTAAGTCAAGCATACACATTTATCAAGCGCCGTAGCCAAAACATTATCGTACGAAACGTTTAGCAGAGAACATTGAGGATAAGTTTGAAAATTACGACGTAATTTAATAGGTGTGAAAATAGAAAATTTATACTTCTACGCTTACCCGATATGTCTTCGAGCTCGCTCATGCGCTCCTTGTCGATCAGTGGCGGTAGCCTCTTGGAGAAGAAGTCTTTCAAGGCCGTCGCAACAGCATTTACAGGAATGTCCAAAGAATGTATGTCCACGTTGCCGTCTGTTTGCCAACAAACACCAGCAATTAACTTGACGCCACACGACGCAAACACTTTTATACATCGATATTATCCCGTAAAAAAAAAAGTATTTTTTGTTATTCCCGAATTGCGACTGCTTTTCGTCTTTACCTTCCTCAAACTTTTGGAAGAGGAGCTCAACATGCGCCCGATTACCGGGAACCCTATAAATTCCCTCAGAGTCCAAGCCCTCGTCCTCGATGAACCGCACGCACTTTTCGAGGAACAGCGGTATTCGATTTGTCTCGCTCTGGGCAAAATCTTCGATCAACGGCTGCTGACCCTGACCGGATATCGGCGTGCCACCCGGGCCCTTGGTCTGCTTTATCTTCTCCTGCTTCTTCTTTTCCCGCTCCTTCTCTTTCTCCGCATGTTTCTTTAACTTCTCCTCTTTCTGCCTACGCTTCTCCAACTTCTCATCCTCCTTAGCCTTCTGCTTGTCCTTCTTTCTCGTCAATTTGTCCCCATCCTTTCCCTTGTTTAAAATACCGAACTAAAGAGGAGTCAGTAAAAGTAAGGTTTACGAACGGAAACAGTAAGTTGACGAAAATGAAAGAACGGAAAAGTGTATTACCATCCGCGTCGTACATGCTCGAACGGAAATACCGTTTTACTTACGCTAGGAGAATTTATTTCTCGCGGGGAAGATACGTCTAGGCTGGACTCGTCATCTGGAATGTTGCCAAAAGTATTGTCACCCCTTTGCTTGGCTATAATAGAAATAGAGTCATGCAAATACGGCGGATTAGCGAAATTATACATACGCTAAAGAGGCATGTCATTCACTACGTCTTTCATATAAGCGTCAATAACTGAAAAAGTACTATTCTCTACCGACATAAGGTGTTGGCGATAAAAAGAGTTCTAATAAAGACATCGGATAATGAAAGATTTGACGAGCAATTGACGGGGGAACTGAACGAAAATTGGACTCACAGGAAGCACTGAACATTTCTTGCGTCATATGTTTCATATTAAAAGGGTGTTGTAGCGTCGCCGCTAAATGCTGCTGCTGCAATGAATTACCAAATCTCTTTCGCAAACTCGCAGCTGCGTGCTTGTATTGTTTAGATCTGGACCTGCACGTATGCTCTGGGTCGCTGGATTCAGAGGAGTCTGGTGTTTCGCTAGATACTGAAGGGTAACGGGAGTAAATTATATTCCTGAATCGTGACAGAGACCGGCAAAAAGTAATCACGAAACTCACCCCTTTCCACCGGATCCACCCGCCAATTTTTCTCGTCCTTCAGATTGTAATTGAGGCCAACGATACCGTCACCGCTTCCCACGCTCGCCAACGACGGCACCTTTGGAGTTGCCACCGGTATCGCCGTACGTTTCTTACGTATTCGCTTATGTGTCGACGGTTTCTTGTTTCCTTTGCCCAGAGCATCGGCCACTCTATGCCTCTCCAACGAGCTCCACTCCGAGTCGGAATCACTGTAAGCTGTACAAAAATACAATCTGCCAGTGAGAATGCTCTATTTACACTTTCACGCTTTCATATTTCACGCAGAACTCATCGAGTGAAAGAGAAACTATTGTGTTCAACGTAATCTTACATGGCTGCGCTCCTTTTCCACGTCTATGTCGCAACTTTGACTTATTGTTCCCGATCGAGTCTTGTACCAAAGCGTACATATAATCGCCATCGTACGCAGAGTACACACTGGGAACGACGTCCTTGACCTGCGCATACTCTGACCCCAGGTCGACCAACTCAGGCGTTGCTAGCGGAGCATGACCCAGTGTCATTTTAGGACCGTGCTCGTCCTTCTCGCCTATGGTCATTCTGGCTATTGCGTCGGTTACGTTAGAAAAGTCCTTCAAGTTGATCTTGCCCGGCTGCTTCAATGTCTGACTATTTCCTTTCGGACGAGGCTTCGTCTGCGAGATATGTCGACGGCCAGTCGTAAAAGCTCTGTGAGAGTAACTGTTAGTCACTCCATCTTGATGCATAAATGTATCCTTCACCCAACCTATAACAAGACACGCGCGTTCAGAAAAGTCTACAGATAGATCAAGTTACCAGCATATAAGCGTGAAACTAACCGGACAATTTGTTCGCAATGTCTCCTGTCTTCAGCAGGTCCCTTTCTCTCTCCTCTCGATAAAAGTCGACCTGACTGTAAATGTCACTGTCGTCGCTCGGCGTGGCTCTGTTGTCCGCAAACTGCTCGTTCAGTCCGGTTTCGCCCAGCTCGCCGTCAGGTGTTAGTTGCTCATAGGACTCTGAACCGCTTCTAAAAGTTACAGACATACTGCTTCACGTTAGACTTTTAAGTCACAGAGAGGCGTACAGACGCTGTACGGTCGCGATTAATGTTAGCTGAGGACGTGCATGTAGACTACTTACCCGTCATCCGGTGTCTGAAGATGATAACTTTCGTGTCTGGGCGGCGGCATCGGATGTAGGGCAGAATATTCCAACGTTCCTTCGCCGCTGTCATTCAAATTGCCCGGTTCCTCCATGTTGAACGCCTGCTCGATTTCCGGTTTCTTCTCCCACACTTCTTTGAAAAACGGTGTGTAGAACGCCGCTGTAAGTAAGAGGAACATGTTAAGTAGACTGACGAGTCAAAAACATGAACCGACTCAATATCCAGAAACGCACTTTTTTGTTGGCAACTGGAGGCGGACGTCATGAAGTGAGCTTGCAGTCTGTCCGCTGTAGCGTTTCCTTCCGTGATAAGTAAATGACTTAAATCACTACTGAAGAAGGCATTGGCACCTCCGGTGTCGGTCACAGCCATTATTTGTATTGGCAAATTTGGTATATTCATGGAAAACGCACTAAACATGAAATGCAAGAGATTAATAATGAGCTTCTGATTATGGTATGGAATAACGATAACGAATGATTTGTGGGACTTACTTCAGAGTAGCGAGGGACGCTTTCCTCTTCGTAGAGTAGACGAGTATAAAGCCGTGTACCAATTCATCGCGAAAAGCATTTGCCCCGTGAAAACTCGAGATTATCACTTCAACTCTGCGCTTCGATTCCCCTAAAAATGTTTCCAGGACAATGGACCTATCGCCGCTGAGGAAACAACACTGATGACTTAAGAGGGGCCCCAATACATTTTCGACTGAATACGGATCACCACAGAACATACACATTATTATTCTGCAAAAAAAGGTAATTTCAGTATTCACATTAATAGTAACATACATACACAAACTGGGAGAGGTGTTTGATACGTACCTAATATCGGGTTCCAAACATTCAATTACACTTTGATAAATATTTAAGAAGCCAGCTCGATGATTAATGGACTGGATTAATTGCTGCAAAGCGTCTTTTACTAATGGCGTAGGAAATCGTTTGTCCTGTTCTAAGTCTTCTATGCACACGTCGATGAAGGGACACTGCAAACTGTTTCAAGCACTCCGGTAAAAGACTGATCAATCTAAATAAACACGCATGACATGTGTACATAAAGGTGATGTAATACCTGTCAGCGAGATTTTGTCCCTCCTCCCTGAGTCTTATTGCTTCCATTTCATCGACATTGGATTCTGGCACAAACATGATGACAATGGGTAATCCTTGAAACGGTAGCCTATCTTCCTGTTCCAGATTGGACAGCAGAGTCTTTTCCAGAGATGAACGAATGTATTCGAACGAGTCCTCGTTCGAGTAAATACAAAATGATCCTGTACGAAGAACGCACACATTAGCTTTGTGGCCAAGACAATAGGAGTTTGAGCATTGGCATGTCGTTTGACACAATTGTCGATACGTTACGTACCGTGTGGCATGAAGTCGGAAGTCGTGAACGAATTGTGCGGCAATCCAACGTCACCGTCTATAATCCGATATCCAAGGGTGTACAGCTGACAATCAATTTCAACTTCGTCGTCCTCTGTTTGCGCTCGGATTTCGCGAGCGAATTCCTCGCTAAGGCCGTTACTACCCAGTATAACTAAGTTCAGTTGATTGTTATCCGACGTCAACTGCCACTGACTGCTATGATTCCAAGACGAAGGTCTGTGTGGTAAACATTAAGTACAATGTAAACCCCGAACACCTTGCGTTTTGCAACAATTAGACAATTCAATAAAAGTTTGACAGCAAATATTAAATCTACATTTCTTTCTCTTACCTATGCGCTTTGGTTCCCAATATTCGTTCTATCAGGGCGTCCATACAATTCGGGTATGCCGGACAGTGCTCTCGTATTGGCGAGTGCACGAATCCCAAATGTTGAAACAGCATCAATTTTCTATCCTGATCCAATCGGTCTAAAGCTTTGTACCTGCAAAAGAGCGTCACGCAATTTTAATAAGAATCCAGCCCGGGTCAGTTGAATCGATAACTGCCGGCCAAATATCGCACTGTATTTCGCCGTTCTTAAAAATGCTCTACCTAAAATCATCCAGCAGCGCATCTGTTATCTCCTTTATATCGTCCTGAGTTATAGTTCCAGACGGGGCTATACTCTTGAAATGATAAAATAGGTCCGCGTGTTCCAATAATAATTCCTACAAAATGAGAAGGTAACATGAATCCAGAGTAATATGAGACAGCATATTTTCCACGAGAAACGTGGCACAACGAAAGGGACGACTCACTTGGAAGTTATGCTTCGCTTTTTCAATTATTTCTTTTTGATGCTGATCATATATTTCTTGACAGTCATGATGAGAAAGTGCTTCGAAGCATTCCCTGCCCATGAATAGAACACGAACTTCCGACAAATGCTTGCCAGGAGTAACGTACCCAGTTTCTTCCAATAACTGCTTAAACTGTTTTTTCCACCTATTGACATATTTTCGCGTAAGGGTTAACGATCGGAACGGTCAAAGAAACTGAGTTACTTGATTACGTTATCATCTTTAGTGTCGCTATAATGCAAGAGAAGAGTTTTAATGAAAATGCCTGCGAAATAATCGTATGCTATTGACGTATACTATGAAGATAATTACTGCTAGAAAAGATATTGCTCTATAGAATGTAAGAAATTTAAATCTTGCCAGCTCTATCTTTGCAATCGTATTCTACCTATATAAAAGTAATTAAATTATTCGTCAGCAGCGCGATATCTTCTTTATTATTGTGATGAAAAATGAACCACTATGCCAACCATAAATATTCTATATCGCCGAACGCTAGATTATTATTCTACGATGAAGCGATAAAAGAAGCATTTATTACCTTTTCGGAAGTCTGCACAAAGAAACGCCACCCAGAATGAAGCAAAGCATTAGTATTACACATGTAAATGGTACTCGCTAGAAATTTCAGTGAAATGATCAGACGATCGTAACGACAAAATTAAGCATATAAAGCCGCAAACCAATTTCTTATATCCGCTGTATACATATGGTAAGAAATTAGCGTGATACAGGCTGTATATTGTAAACTGTTAATAAAAATGAGCGAGAACGGTACTAATTCACCTCCTTACGTATCTATTGAAGCGTTAATGAAAACGTTGGCACAAAATTGAATGATACTCACTCTAGCCGTCGCTGTTCTTGTTGCAGCGCGTTTATGTGATTCTTGAAAACAGTCTCAGCTTCAGGCGTTTCCAAAACGTCGTACGGTATTTTCGAACTATTGTTCTCACCAAAGTCACAGTCAATCCACGGTATATCTTCGGGACATTCGTAGAAGTATTGATCGAAATCTGGATGCTCTTTTATAAACTGCTGTACCGCGGACCATTCCCTAAACACACATTTCCTGTTTAATAACGTGATTAATGGACAATTTTTAATCGATCGACTTCGACGACGCTTACTCATTAATCAAGTTAGATATATCGGGACATATCTCGTGCAGAATATCCGGCAGCATGTCCAAGTATCCCTGTATCTTCTTCGCCACTTGTTCATCCTTTAACTTCTTAATATGCCTCCGGAACAGTCTCTGTGTAGCGTCGATGCCGAAGAGCTCCACGAACGTCGTAAACTCTTTATGCTGTGCAAGCTTCTTTGATGCCTGTGACCAAAGCGCTCGATAATCGGTCACATGTATTCTGATTAGTCTTTGCAGCGATTCTGTTGACGCGTCCAATAACTCTTTCCTCCCCCTTGCCGCCTCCGCAAATGGAGTCACTTTGCTACGCATTTTCGTCTTGTCTATCAACTGTGCCAATATCATGAATGCCAGGTCTATATTGATGTTTTCGTGGGCGGACGTCTCGACGATCAGTATGGAGCTCTTGTACTCCTTGCGCATTACCAGCTTCTCAGCCTCCTTCACGTATTGCTCGTTTGCGTCGTCATTTTTTGTTGTCACGAGTACCACCGGCTTCTTGGTCTTCATTAGATTGTTGAGTATGTTCGCGACCAATTCGACCTGTTTTTCGACCGCTCTGTTCGGCACGACGCTCACATCGAATACACACAAGAAGCCGTCGATGTTCAATTTACCGTCGGGTAAAACTTTCTGCTCGTACTCTTTCTCTATGCCTAATTGATTCTTGCAGATGTACATGAGCTTTTCCGCGCTCGTTATCTTCGTTGCTGCACACCTCTTCGCATAGGGTTCCATCTTCCCACCTTTAAACGGCTGAAACGACGCATCGTCGATGAACTCGGTATGCTCTATTACTTGAAACTGATATTCTGCTCCATCTTCAGCCATTTTTGTCACCTCGCCCCAGTATAAGAAGTGATCATTGTTCACGACACGACCGCTAAAATCCGACTGTAAGAAAAGTTTCATAATTGTGTATCTCAAGGTTGTAAAGATATTCGAGTAGACATAATGTACCAACGAAAGGAATAAATTACCTGTGACAGTACTGATATATGGTCCACACTATAGTCATCACTAAGTGCACGCATAAAACGATTACACAAGCAAGATTTGCCAACGCCAACTTGCCCTTTGTCCTTTTCGGTGCCAGACAATCCGACAACCGCAACATTAATAGTCTTAGCATTATCGCTTTTTCTTGCCATTTTTAAAGCTGTGCGCAATCGATATCACTTGCCCAATCAATATATGTGAAAATAAAACTTTGTTCTTCTAGACACTATTGCTCCGAACATGTTTTATTATTTCTACAATTAATTTATCATCTCACTTTGTCGTTCGAGCTATGTATAATAGGCTCTCGTACCTTTGGTCATTATATCCAATGTAGAAACTTATATTTCTGTCAGATCATTCTACTTGATCTAGAAATACATATAAAAATCAGCAGGCTCTCCCTTTGGTAACATTTTCATTAGTGCATTCTTTATGTCACTTTCTCAAGATTTATGCTCAAATGTCATCACAATAACACACTCTCATATAACATGTTCTGATTTATATACAGATATCCATGTATGCCTGATATTTGCCAAAGTCTCATTTGTGCGTTATTCGCCCTTATTACAGAGTCGGAGGTGATAACTTTAAGTCATTAGGAATTAATAACACAGATTTTATGGAATTGTTAAATGTTACATTTATCATTAATTGTAGTTTTTTATAGTTTAGCACAGCTGTGAGCAATGGTTCTTTGGAATGGCACTGTGTGTCTGAAACTAAAACAAAAGAAGAACGTTTTCAGCTACTATTCCCAGCTACATATTTTTAATACAGTAAAGTCAATGAAAAGTGGCAGAGAACAGATGCACTCTAAGCATATAATTGTTTCAAAGTAGCAGTTGCAGTAACTCGAGTATGACTATGCCATAACTGACATCATCTTGCTAATCTTGTGAAACAATTTGTCACACTTACTACACTGTCAATAACCATACACATTAATCTTTACATTATGGCACACATGAGAAACGTGAAAAGAAGACGCCTATCCAAGCGTTTTAAACAACCGAGCCGGATTGCATCATTAAAAATTCACCGTACCAATTAAGCCGACGAAGCGTCGAAGAGATTTTTTACGCACAATCAAACGAATAAGGTTACACGTTACGCTCTCACATTAACCTTCTACGAGGCAATATACCACCGATATTACATTAACCGAGCCATCCATTACGAGATGGCACTCGTAATTGACAAAATAGCCGTGCATCGGGAGCATTCGCCCGATTAACCGAGAGGAGCGTCCGCGGTATCGCGAAAAAAAATCTCGCTCCCAAATCTGCCAACAAAGAACATTCTCAATAAGCAAAAGGCAATCGATTGTTGCGCGTTTGTTTGAATTCGAACGAGTTCATTCTCTGCCAAGGTTAGTCCTCGCACGATCCCCGTTCCCTCTCCCCTCCCCCTCAAGACGGCAAATGATTCATAAACGTCGCAAGGAAATTCATTCGAACCCGACAAATGACAGCTACGGATAGATCAATATGCATTGTACACAACACCGCGGTCAATTTTGATAACGGGGAATCGGAGGGGGCCCCCAGTGCTGCTGCTACTGTTACTGCTGCTGCTGGTGCTGGTGCTGCTTCTGTTGCTGGAGCTAAAAATTGTCGACGGCACGAAACGTTTCCGGGAAACTGCGCGAGGTACAGTCCGTTCGCGAGCGAGATGCCGATTAGTCGTCAGTAAACCGATCACGCCGGTCGTTTAGCCGAAGAACGGAATCCTGACCCGCGGATGCTACCTGCGCCGAGAAGCGTAGACGTAACGTCGGCGGCCGAAACTGCTGCACCAGCCGGCCCGTTCTCGCGGAATACCCTACTCAGCGGCAGCGGACAGACAGCGACGACCCTTCGCCGCCCTGACACCCCCGTTACACGCTCTCACCTCACCCACGTACGTTGCCGCACCGAAAATCGTCCAGAGCCCGTCCCACGGCGAACGTTATATTCCAGGTGTTGTAAATAACTTCACGTCAAACATCCACTATTGCCCCGTAAAGGAGCCATCTTGGTGGGTGGGCACACGCAGCACGGGCCGCACTCATGTTTTCAGGAAGGGCGCTACACGGCGCGCATGGACAAGCCCACGTCCGAGCGCTACGGCACGTCACCTTCTCGCCCCGGTTAGGATACAACTTACCGATCAAGCGAGTCAGCCTCCCGTGCCCGATCTCGGCGGCGCGATCTCACGCGTTCATCATAATTCCATCGGTCCGATCGCGAGCATTGTCAGAAATCGGCGCGATATCGGAAAAAAAAACTTGATCCGCGCTCTCTCTATCTCGAGACCCCCCTCCCCTCCTGCCGTCCCAGAGTCTAACCTCCCCTCCTGCCGTTTCGCTCGGCTCCCCTCCCTACCTCTCCGCCCTGTCATTCTCCTCCTCCAGACGGCTCCGTTATCGGCGACATTGCATGCGCAATAAATACGTACCCACTTTTACCGTCTCTACCTATGCCGCACGAGCTCGTTAACGGGGATACGAGGAGCTGACCCCGACACGATCGTACCTCGCGGGGGGCAGAGCTGGCGGATACGGGCAGAAAGACGTACGCCGCCGAGAGCGCGAGAGACGCATTCCGGGCGATAAGCGCGTAATTCGTGCGTCGGTGGGAAACGGTGACAGGGTTAAACTCGTGATCTATCTCCCCATGTTAGTACGCTCCTGGGTGCCGATAAAAGCGCTGCCTGGAACGAGGAGATCGCACTATTTGGATGTGAATCAAAAATGGCTGACAGCGGGGACGGTGTGAACAGTACTACGTCGGGGAAAGAGTCTAGGAATACAGTGATCGACGGCCCCGTCACCGATCCGGCGTCAAACACCAAGGTAAACTTAGCGCATACGAGAGGTCCGGCCCTTTGCCGAACAGACAGCGCGCATCGCAGTTAAGTGACAGTGCCAGAGAAGCCGAGGCTCGGCCGCCGTATTACGAACTGTCGTATTTACCGCCGTTGCGTTACTCTGCGGGACCAATTAAAAAAAGAGTCGTAGAGGCGCGATGCCAGGGCCCGATATTTACGATCGATCGTGCCGGCCGATTGCACGTACGTGCAATTGAGTCCTCGGGCTTCGCGATAGAGGATTATCGGTCATTCGTATCGCCGTTTTTTCTTCGCGGCACGCGCAACCTCTTTAGCCGGATTTGTACCTACGCACAGCTTCGTTTCCCGACGCTGCCGTGCCCAGCCCTTATCGCTACTTTTCGGTCTTGTGACCACATGTTGCTCTTATGTAATGCAACACATGGTAATTGCCGTGTGCCACTCTGTGTATATGCGCTCGACGACTGTCCATTAAGCGGGACAATTCGCCGTTCAGCAGGGCGCATTTCGAACGTTCATTGTTGTTAATTCATTCATTGCACCTTCCCTCGCGTTTCGTGTCGCGCTTAATTGGCAGACGAATAGGCCGACGTCTTCTGTTATATCGTATTAATACGTTTGATGCGTATCGCTTCAAGTGTCAGAGTACTGGTGGTGGTATGGTTTTATCAGTTCTGGGTTACTTTAGGACAATCTTTATCGCCCAAAGATATCAGTCTTTGATTGTTCCCTTATCAGTTAATTTGAAAGGTATAAGAAAAAATTTACTGTCATCTCTTCATAATATTTTTGATTGATGGGGCTCCTTTGTTGTCAACTTATTTTTCCAATTTTGCAATGACAAATGTCTTCTTATGTCATGATAAGACTGGCAAAATACTGGCAATTTGTGAAGAGTATATTCTTATGTAGACGTAATATTTATAAAATTCTGTGTGTATAACATGTGATAACACCTGAGGATGGTTGCATTCAACCAATCCATTAATGTTACGCAACATGGAAATGAAGATGGTAATGGTACTACCACTACAGACCACACAGACTTTGAATGCATGCTTAGTTTAAAAATGGAATGTACCTGGCACAGCTGTTAAAAGCAGTATGTGCATATGTATGTGTGTGTGTGTGTCATTTGAAATTGCCAGTCTTCTTAGAACTGTGTTAGTCTCGTCTGCAGTAATCTTGCAAACCGATCAAGTGTTGACATTTTAACACCAGCAAGACACCTTGTGCAGTGAAGTTTACATTGTACTTGTAACAATGTCTGAAAGTGAATTCATCAAGAAACAGTTGGATGTAGCTTTTGACGTAATAAGACATACATTAACCAATATGTGTCAATGTATATTAACCACTGTACTCTAATACAACTTTAAGTATAAGTGACTACATTTTTTTCTTCTATTATTTAGAAAGAAATCAGGAGGTTAATTAACTTGCTTAACCATTTCTTTTAAATAATGTCAGTATCATTTCTCATAATAATTTCATGAAGACTAAATATTTTAACAAGATGTATACGCACATGTATACATATATATGTGTGTATATATGTATACAATGTTCGTTTCCGTTTATTACATAATATTTCATTCTCAACATTGGTATCATTATTGTACGTGTTTGATCAAGATAATGCATAAGCCCTAAGTAAATGCATGCCGTGAAACATATTGCCTACATACCTGCTACCAAGGTGCTTATATTATTTTACATATAGAGCATTATTCTCACAGTAGTCCGTAGGTTCGGTACCAATCACTCATGCATCACTCATTTATGAGCCTAGATACACTGTATAGGCGTGGCACAATTAGCACTTCATAAATTATATTCAGTTCAAATGAAATAACTGAAACATTTGGAAGGAGTACTTTCTCTACATACATTGAAGCTGAATAAGTTTAATTTAAAATCTCTGCACAATACCATCTACCTGCAACAATATTTCTTGTATCTTTATTCAAAAGGTTTGCATTTTACAGTTCCTTTGTTGCACTAGCAACAATAAATTAATGCAGCTATAGTACTCCATTGCTGTCATATCCTATTCATTGTGTAAACGAGATGAATAAAAAGAAGGGTAGACGGAAAAATTTTATTATGTGCATACATATGCTTATTATCCAATAATAGTAATGATTAAAAATATGGATACATAAAAATTAAAAATGGTAACATGTATAAGATTTTCAATAATTGGTATCGATGGCGCATTTGTTTTACGCATGAGTATCACCTTTGGGGGCTTTGTACCAAACTACGGACTGTACTAAGGAATCCTGATTGCATTTGAATCATGAAATGGTGGTTGTTGTGATTTCAGAGCCTAGAGGCATCAAATAATGCCTTTCACGGCCCGAGAACAAAATTAGTAAGTAAGAATATATGTGTATCAAACACAAAGTAAACTCGTTCCCTCTACCATAGAGCAATCCTTGCAATTTCCCCCAGGACTGCTTTAATTCCTTCTAAACACACAAACATGGTACGTGTCAATGGAATTATCATTATTGCCTTTTAGTCGGTCAGCACAGAATAATAAGGAGACAATTCATTCTGAGCCATCCAAATTTCTCATAACTTGTCCCTCAAAAAATTATATGACCGATGAATAATATTTTCCCATGTAACTGTATGTGTATATGTATATTTGATAGGTGCACTTATACAATCCTTGGATATGCTGAGTGGAGCATATTTTGAAGTGTATAATCTTTCCAAAATTCTTTTGCTATTAACAGCATTAAGTCATCCATATTAATCTGTGTCCATGCAGCAGACAATACATAGCTTCATCCACACTTTTTCAGTTTGTAGTTTGTTTTAATCCATCGCAGCCCTTTGCAACAAGTGACGCGTGTTATTGTTAAATTATCTAATGCGCGGTCAAATTTTGTAGGATCCCAAGTCTGGAGCATTGAAGAAATCCAGCCGTTACCGAAGTCGTTCCTTGTCGGCCAGCAGCACAGACAGTTACAGCTCTGGTATGAATGCAATTATTATCACACATTCGTATTATTTAGTGTCGTTGTTGTTGCTCCTCGTTGTACACTGACTATCCGTATACATTGTGTGCTTCCTTCCACTATGAATGTTACTCTATGTTATCCTACAGACAGCTTAATAGCAGCATCTATGATGTCGCAGAACAGTAATGAAAATAAAATATCATTCGTAACACATGTAAACTGTTATTTTTCATTATTCAGCCAAATACACACGTCATTATCTTGGCTAATCCCTGTTAACCATGCTCTCTGTTACATTTGTAATTATTGTGACCTGCGGCGCCACCTCTTCTACTAAAATGGTTCCCTGCATCTGCACTTTGTTGTGGTACTAATGCCGTCAACATTCTGGCATACGGTTGTACCTTAGCGTCTTATACAGGGAGCTCATCAGACGAAGACGATGTCTCGCCGAGGGAAAAGATTCAGAAAACAGAGAAAGGTTTCACTGACTTCTGCGTACGTAACATCAACCAGCATGCTTTTGGTCGCAGGGAAATTGAAATTGCAGAACAGGAGATGCCAGGTATCCTGGCACTACGGAAACGGGCGGCCGACGACAAGGTACTCACTCTCTACTAAAATCTCGATAAACATTCACTCTGACATTGTACAAAATCGCCAAGAGCGAGATGATACGTTCGCCCATTACACGCGATGGGCTTGATAAGTTGAACGATATTGTATATTGATTTAAATAGCCCCTGAAGAATGCCAAAATCGTGGGATGCACTCATATCAATGCTCAGACAGCGGTTCTGATCGAGACTCTAGTGGAATTGGGAGCGCAAGTGCGATGGGCCGCTTGTAACATTTATTCAACGCAAAACGAAGTCGCAGCTGCCTTGGCAGATGCCGGATATCCGATATTTGCCTGGCGTGGCGAGACGGAGGAGGATTTTTGGTGGTGTATTGATAAATGCGTAGCAGCTGAAAATTGGCAGCCTAATATGATATTAGACGACGGCGGTGATGCTACGCATTTAATGCTCAAAAAATACAATTCTTTGTTTAAAATGATTCAAGGTATCAACATGACGACATATTACGTCGCGCTATAATTAACGTTTATCGACCAGCAGAATTACGCTGCTCCGACAATGTTCTGAAAGACATCTTTGTGCACATGCAGGTATCGTTGAGGAAAGCGTAACAGGTGTACATAGGCTATATCAGTTATCTAAAGCAGGCAAATTGTCCGTCCCTGCGATGAATGTAAATGATAGCGTGACCAAGACCAAATTCGACAATCTTTACAGTTGCCGAGAAAGTATTATTGATAGGTAAGACTGACCGCAATACGGGCACGCAAATCTGTTTCCGAAGGTCGTGGTGCAATGAAGAATTCTCTTTACAGTTTAAAGCGTTCCACTGACGTTATGTTCGGAGGGAAACAAGTTGTCATTTGCGGTTACGGGGAAGTGGGTAAGGGATGTTGCCAGGCCCTGAAAGGTCTTGGATGTATTGTATATATCACGGAAATTGATCCGATTTGTGCTTTACAAGCCAGGTAGGTAATCGTCATATTAACAATTACGCAAGGCAGAAGGTAAAAAGGATTAAGCGAGAAATATCGTATTTGCAGCATGGACGGCTTCAGAGTCATGAAACTCAACGAAGTCATCAGAAACGTGGACATTGTTATTACCGCGACGGGCAATAAAAATGTAGTTACACGCGAGCATATGGATAAAATGAAGAACGGCTGCATAGTGTGCAATATGGGTCACAGCAACACCGAAATAGACATCGTATGTTGGCCTTTTTCTATTCCCCCCTTTCATTACTCTTTGACAGTATAAAATTGGCTCCGCACAAAGTTCAAATGACACGTTCAATTTTTACCTTCATTTTGGAGGAAGAATTCGCATTTATTCTATTTCAGACTAAACAAACAAAAAAAAAGTATGTTGATAAGCGACTAAGATTCGTTTAATGTGTTCTTAACAGAACAGCTTACGTACACCCGATTTAACTTGGGAGAAAGTAAGATCTCAGGTCGACCATGTTATCTGGCCAGACGGAAAGTGCATCGTTCTGTTGGCCGAAGGACGCTTGGTCAACCTGTCGTGTTCCAGTATACCCTCTTTTGTTGTCTCGATCACAGCTGCTACGCAAGCATTAGCGCTTATCGAGCTGTTTAACGCACCGCCTGGCCGTTACAAGAGTGACGTATATTTACTGCCAAAAAAAATGGGTGCGTGCATATGTACTGCTTTAAACATACTATCATTGAGGTCCGGCGTGCAAATATGAAAATAGTAAAATTCAAATTGTTTTCCACGAAGTTCGTTATCAACGCTGAGACTTTTTTCGTATTTGAGACACTGTGACTCTTTGGTACTGAACGATGTCAAAACAATGTGCGATGACGATATTTTACAGATGAGTATGTCGCATCCTTACATCTGCCGACTTTCGATGCACATTTGACGGAATTAACTGACGAACAAGCCAAATACATGGGCCTTAACAAGGCGGGGCCTTTTAAGCCGAATTATTACCGGTGCGTACCAAGGCAATACATTGCGAGATATACGCGTGACGACACTAAGGGCTCGGTATTTCATTCAGAATCGAATGCTGTCAAGCACAGAACCGGCCGATCGCCCTTTTTCGCTCGATGCATGCGCCGGCTTAAGCACATTCTGAAGTACATTGAAATACCGAGCTTCCGTGGTCCCCGTTCGAAATAATTATTTCTGATTGAATTTTGTTTCAGCTACTAAGTGAAAGGGGAGTGCTAATTTGGCAATTGAATAGCATGTACAATAATTGAAAAAAAAAACGTATACTGCATTAACGAGTATTAAAAGCTGACTTCTCATATTGGTTGGCTTCATTCTCCCCCCCCGTGTCGACTTCTGTTGTCAGTCAATACGATCCAGTATCATTGCAAAAATACTTTCTATTATCCCCCCCCGCCCCCCCACTCTTGACATTACGCCGTTATTGTTCCGATATTCTAGACGTGTACTTTATGTATGAAATTCCAGCAGAGAGAGAGACATTGATCCAGCAACAGCTGCAATAATCAATACCTAGGGCTTATGTAACCGAATATCTATATTTCGTTCTTTAGATTTAACTTATGTGAGGAGAGAAAAAAAAGTGCAGACATAGGGTCGGGCCGTCGCATGTTATATAAAAAAAACTTGAAGGAAATCGAAGCAACCCCGGAATCCGATTCGAACAACCCGTGATATATTACAAAGGAATGGACCATTATACGTTGCGGCTCGTGTTCCGCGAGCGTTAATTTTTTGCGTCGGCCAATTTCGTTATTTCGATGGAGAAGCGATAATGGCCACGCGAGGAATCGTAAAAGACGTACGGCACGGAACGCTCCACGAACGCCGAGTCGCATGGCGGAATAACCTTTTGAAACACTGTAGATATAGTAGGCCTCACGTCCTTGAACAATTTACACACGAGGAAGCGATTTTTGAGATCAACGCAGATACGTGGGTCGCCGCGGTAGCGTTTGTGACGTTAGCTTTTAAAGCGAGACCGACTTTTTCAACAATATAGATAAACTGTGTATATACAAATCTCCCCGGACCGTTTACATTTGTAATGTATTCATTCCCACGTGTATCGAGTGCTACTTTTTCAATTTGGCAATGAATACGCGGTACGATACATCGACGAGGTTGACAGGGGATAAATATGTTTGTATATCTTTATAGTACTGCAAATATGTACGTGTAATGTCAGTTTTCCAGGGAAAAAAGAAGAAGCATGAGGAACGATGCAGAGACGCCGAGATTGTACATTGAAATCATTCGCGATTGCAGAGTAAAAGGTCAATGTCGTTGTAATACATACCCACCCCGTACCATGTAAATAGTTATTTAAGGGACAAGTAAATGCGAGTAGGTAGCGAGCTTCTCGGATTTCCCTCTTCAAACGATTCGTTATGGTTTCGACGTCGTCGTAACGGAAATTTTGCCGTTGCGACGCGGGGACCCGTTACAAATTCGTTAAGAGGAATATCCCTGTTAAGTGCTCTCGACGATACTTTCTCCTCGATTCTATGCGCTTTCGTCAGAAACCGATTACGTTACCTCTGCGATAAAATGCGATGCGCCCAGCAATGGGTCTTAGTTAAGGTACTTCGAAAACATTGAAATAGAAACGCTTACGTTACTGACGATGTAACAGAAATTGTCCATTCCATGCTACCAAAATTGTTGATTAAAATAAAGGCAGGCGTCCTAACTTGTCGAGTATGCATCCAGCGAGAAGCGGGAAAAAAATCGTCGAACGAGATGTCATATTTGATAAGTAATCTTGCGACAGGAATGCGTTACTAGTGACTTAAACGAGCAAATTGTTTCTTTCACCGAGAAACGTTTGGGAAGGCTTACGACTGCCTCTTAGAGTATCGGCATAAGAATGAAAAATGTTGTTTTGCGGATGAATACTAACAGACAGTATTACGTTATGTAGCGATTGAGGCTTGCCTTATTCAGGTCAGGTACGTGCGTACACGTTTCAAATCAAATATTCGACGAGCTTACGAGAATCGCCTTCTTGTTTGCGTATGATATCGCGAGAAATACAGTCGGAATGTAAACTTTCGGATCCATTTATACCCATATGGGGGGAAAACGATTTCTTCATTCATTTGCACAGCTACGGACGGACGCCGAACAATAAAAAGAAAACAAACATACGAACGTGCGTGTAACACGTTGAGCGTGAAGTCAAACATATTGGGACTCCTCTTCTGAGTATTGTGCATTTATATGTTTCGTAACTTAGGGAGAAGTGTAAAATTTTTATACGTCTTTAGTGACTCCTGTACATCTCGAGCCGTGCGTGTATTTATTAGCGAGCTAACGTGTACGTGCCCATTTTACATTTTTCCATGGCTTGAATATGCAATATTGCCAGTGTTCCTATACTTAAAGCGTCGCCGTGGCCTAAGCCAACTTTCAACAATGTGTATCCGCGATATATGTGTTAGGACGGACTTTTCGTCGCGTGCATAAATGTCAAAGTGGTTTTCCTTTACCGGCAGAA
This sequence comes from Anoplius nigerrimus, assembly GCA_914767735.1. Lineage (NCBI taxonomy): Eukaryota > Metazoa > Arthropoda > Insecta > Hymenoptera > Pompilidae > Anoplius > Anoplius nigerrimus. The sequence goes on from OU612084.1 coordinate 14,662,342, forward strand.
TGCAGGGAAGAATGTTGCCCGAGCATTTCTTCTTCCGCGAAATTTGCATAGCACGCTCGATTCAGACCATAAACATAAACACACACATACACACACTTTAATACTCACGCAAAGGAATTGTAACTTGCAATGTTATGTGCGAGGCGCAGGTGCACACTGTACGTCGAAGCGAACAAAAAATTTGAGCAGAATTTGTACATCGTCCACATTTCCGTACCAAATGAGTAAAGCAAACTGACGCACACAATGTGCTTGGCGTTAGAAGATAACGTGTGCAAAATACAATATGCAATTCAGGTTGTGCGTTTGCACCGTGTACGGTGGAGTTAAAGGAATCCGATATGTTATAGTTCCAACGGATGATGTAGAGGCATGTATGTATACATATACATAAGAATTGTAAAATATAGATTAGTGTAATAGTTGCTTCCTAGTTCTGTAGAACGATACAGACTGATAGAGAGAGAGAGAGATAATGAAAAAGAGAGGGCGAGAGAGAGGGAGAGAGCACATTCATATAAATGCGAACGGTCATGTAAACAATGTCAGGATAATATTTGTACACGTAATATTTGTGACTATAGTTTCCGACAATAGCTGTTTAAACGTGCCACACAATTGGAGACCTGTACACTGAACGAAAAGGAAACCAATAGCAAAAATTACCGTTATAGTATCGTTAGTAGTATTTTTGTAATGATTTGAGCCATCAATAAAATATGTACCACGTTAATTTGAATTGAGATTATACAATTTTCATTACTAGCGTCATAGCGTCATTCTTGATGTGATGCTGGCTGATGAACCTTATCCTCCTTTCCGTGATATGTTATATTTATCTGTTTTATACTCTGCAGATACTCTGGCATTGACGTGGTTCGATGCAGCTCACTCTGGATACCATATATATGTCTATGATTCATAACATGTTGCTGGCACCTTGTACCATTGAGCACTATATAAGTCAATCACTCTTATTTCCAATTAAAGGAACACAAAACATTGTCGTATACCGCAAACATACGTTCTCTACGTACGTCAGAAAGGTGGCCAGTAGTACATAATGGCAAAGAACAAATACACAACCTTTTTGATATAAATGTTATATATTTCAGCATAATCATTATAAGTAATGGCTTCATAAGCGCATATCGACAGCTTTGTTGAAGGATAAATTACAGAATTTTATTGTTGATTTTTTCAGCGTGATCCATGTATGAGTATTGAAAATAAAATTACTTCGGAACGGATACTGTCAAAGAATATAAATGGCAAGGCTCGACGGCATGGCATACACAAATGGCATAACGGCAACAATTCATATTAATCAGGTAGAGATAAACTTAATGGCGAAACACAGTGTCGTCAGAAATAAATAATAAAACCAAAAAAAAGTAGTAAAAATATATTTTACAATACTCTGTACAAGATCTTAATAGAATTAGTAGTAATCATGTTAGCGAACCGCATACGGGGTTAATAGTAAATGAGTACTCCAGTGAAATTAGTAGCGGTGTAAGGTGAGGGGCACAGAAAATTCGGGCAATTTTTCGTGAACACCATGTCAGCAGGAGAATCGCGGAGGGAATGGAGGGTATAATTCTTTCAAGGACCGTATAAATTGCATTAACAGACCGACGCAATTCCATAAATGAAAGAGCCTATCGCGCCGAGGGAGCTCAGAACTTAAAACGTCATTTACGCTATGAATTATTACATATGATGATGTCGGCGCCAGTGAGATTGGTGTCTGTGTATGTATACATATATATATGACAAAATATATATTTACAAAAATTGATCCGTCCGCGAAAATCATTGCACTAATATATAACATTATCAGAGTATAACAAAGGAGGAAAAAAAAATAAAAATAAAAGAGAGAAAAGAATCGCAGATTATGTGTATCACAAGATTAAATGTGGACCGCACGAAGGATCATATGCTTTTAAGTAAACGATCTTGAACGTGGCCGATGCGTGATCCTCCGACATTTGATTTCCCATTTCGTTGCGACCTCAACTTTAATTTTGCTCCGACCGCATTAATACTCATACCACTGAGCTCCCCGTAACAGCGGTACATACATAACATAAACATTATAAATCTTAATGCACTATCCACTACTCAACTAAAATTATACAAGGATTGTTTGATTACATAAAAAAAAATTATGAATATAGGCGCTGTGTGTGTGTATATATATATATATATGTATATATGCCTGACCTCGATTAGGCAAAAATTGATTAATAAACATATAAGTGTTTAATGATAGAAATATGTCTTATACTCTGCGCAACTCGGCGGTAATTCCTATAATATAATACGCTTACTCCGAAGGATTTCGTTTAAAAATTTTTAGCCTAGTGTATATCCTTTTTTTTGTTTGTCTGTTTAGTGTGCAATAAAGTACCTCTTTCTCATTTATAAATATGTAACAAAAATAGATAATAATAGATATATGTATTTACAATGGAGAATATATGTAAAACCTAACAAAGTAGATGCGCATCGGTTAATTCTCTACATCGATCTCTATGTAAGCAAACGTACTAAGAAGAAATACTTAGTTATCTCAACGAGTGAGCATACACTATGTCTCCGTTGTGCGAAAGTCATGCAATTTACTCCCTTCTCACGGTAAATGAGTCCCGGTTTAATCGTTTTGTCGGCGTCGTAATAATGGCTCACTTTGCAATTAAAAGGAAAAACAACAACAATAATAGATTAATTAAGAGCTTCTCGACGAAGGGAGCCCCCGGACAATGAAACGAGTCGACTTCGTAAAAAAAAAAAAACAATTTCGTCAAAGTACCTATTTCAATTTCAATCGACAAGGAAATAAGAAGAAATGTTACGTATTCTCGACAAAAAAAAAACACTCAGCGTGCGCATAACACAGTCTACGTAAAAATTGTGTCACTATTGCCGTGTCCGAATGCTAGGCACACAAAAATCTCGAATGCATCCAGGATCAGAGCGCCGCTGTTACGCTAATATAGTGCCACCTTTTCTTTTTTTTTATCGTCGCGCTCTCGCATCATCAAGAAAAATTTACAACCGCTCCGCACCGGACCTTATAATATCATTTTTAAAAACTAAGCAGCATTTACACGATACACGCAGTGTTACTTTAAATATTAGCGGCTCCGTTCAGTAACAAACAACATTAACGTACACGACGTACGTAAGCTCGTTCACGAATCCCACAGCTCTCCGCGGATTCTGTTTCCCCCCTTCGCACCCCCCCCCCCCCCCCCCGTCGGCCAGTCTATCGCGAACGGTGGCCCAAAAACGGCAAAAAATCGCACGGGGGGTGGCAAACAATTCTCATCTCTGTTACGACCCCACTTTGACGCGCCCTATCGCACTTGGGGCGTCCATTTATGGTCCACGACGTGCGTTTACGAAACTTCGAACCGGACAAATAATTACTTTGAACACCGTGAAATGACTCCGCTTCCCCAAAAGCTCCAGGCCTTTTCCTTTACCCCCTGTACACTGTTTCTCGACTGTAGATCATCGTTTTTGGCTCGACTGCCAGATTCGTTTGGAAACGTGAATGCTGCCTCTCTGTCTGTCGTCGGTGCGCGAGGTAGCAACGGAAAGTTATTTGACGCTGGCAAACGTGGGAGCTGGGTCTCGTTTTTGTCAGCAGAATGGTCGGCGGAGAAAAAAGATGCGGGACAGGGCGTCGTTAGAAAATGTTACGGAGTACGATGCTCGAGGGATTATTCAGGGCCGCGCGCGCGCGTCTTCCCTTACTTAAGAAAATAGATATTACCGGACACAGACACAGGGATCAAGAAGGTATCCTGTATCCGCGCCGTACGCGCGCAAAAGGCCGTTTCGATGTTTGTCGACAGTTCTGCTGAATAGCCTCCACATTTTCCCATTCCTTTTTACTCGTTTTGCGAAAAGAATCGACACACGGTTATTATAAATTACGCAACAATGTGTACATGTTAAAAAAAGAGAGAGAGAGAGAGAGAGAAGAAAAAAAAAGAGGCCTGCTGTGAAAACTCATGCATCCCGTTCAATGACTAGCTTGATGTATTATGCATACATATATTCTTGCTCATTCTCGTAACGTTCCCTTTCCCATTATTGCTTCCCTCAATGGCATTGCACGGTTGTCGTTGAAAATTTCGCCGCCGGAACATCTTTCGGCTCTTGGATCTACGGATCTCTCGCGAGGTGGGTTTAATTGCGTACGTCTTAGCTGTCACAGTCTTCGTGTTTCCATTTTGCTCGCCCATCGGTAACCGTATTCGTTAAATGCATGAATCCGAGCACGCAGGAGTCTCCCGAAATCGGTCGGACTTTGCGCCTGCTTCCTCGATCTCCGGCACACTTGACCTCTGACCCCCGGTCTCGCGCCGTTTCCGTGAGCGTTTTAAAGCGCGGAAATATCTCGAATCCTCTACATCCCGTGCGCTCGTAAAAATTCTCGCCTCCCGGCATTCATTCGTACCCGCGACACTCTTTCTCGTCAAAGGCGTCACCAGCGACAGCAAGGTACTAGAGGAACAACGTGTAAATTATATGTACAGATAATTTGCGCGCGCGCGCGCGTAATGAAAGTTTCAACGAAGGAAATTGCGCTCTCCGCTCCGCGTACGTGATTCAGAGCGATTTCCGGGAAATCTTCGGCGCGACGTAACGACGTAGCGATAATTGCAAATTTGTCCTTACTGAGTTTGAAAAGTGCCGTCGAAGATTTCCGCGAAAGCGCGCACGATCGTTGCTTCGAAAATGAATAATGTTCGTTTGACTCGGCAACGCCCGCTAAAGTGTAAATCTACACTTTGCCGGAAATGATCTCTTTTTCGTCGTTTGCAAATGAAAACGAGTAAAAATGTGCTCCGCGATGTGACTCAAAATTTAACCGATTTCAATCATTTTTGTTTTTCATATTCCAACCGTAAGAAAGAATATTCGTATGCACATTGGTTTCAAAACAAGACACTGTGATATTTTGAAATCAATTGTTGGCAGCTAATCTGAAATGTCATCTCAGGCGAATGATATTTCGACAATTCTATTATTCTCAAAACATACTGACAAATGGTTAATACTACCACACACAAAATCGATAAAAAACATCTGTGGAGATTAAATAATGATCACTTTTTTTTCATTTCACCTAGACTGCAAAAGAATTAGTATACTGCCATAGGTACCTAGCTTACAATTTGATTGTTCTTGACAGCAATGAGCTATCCGTCGATAGGTGTATGCCACATAATTTACTTAAGCTACTCCTTATGGCTAAAGTGTTAGTGACCCTTTCATCACATCGCACGATATATGATACAAAAGGAATTCGTTTTGTACATACTTTCACAAATAAGGGTGCTTACCATCTAAGAACATGTCCCTTGAGTCACATAATATATATATCGTTTAACATACGATACCATCATCGCACATCCGCCATAGTCCTATACACTTCCCCGTAACGTCCCGTGCGTGCGGACCACTCGAAATTCACCCTAGAAAAACACTTTGCATGTCAAACGCGCACGGGGGGGCCATCGATGAAACTATTTCTTTTTGTTGCCAATGAAATCTTACGGTCGAAAGCACGAGTCGTCCAAATGCGGCCACCATAGATTAACCACTACGTTCCATGGCCAACGCGAGCGGCATCGTTCGACGACGGAGCATTCGGAACTGTAGTTCTGAAAGCACCCAGATAACGGACGTGAAAAAATTGATATATTGCACCACATGATTAATTTGAACTCGGTTCGAACGCGGTCGACTCGCCTCGTCGACAATTCTCAATGACGACCGTGGCCGTCATCACGGCGCGACGAGTCCGCTCGCTGTCCCTACTGCATCGAACTTGGCACAACCGTCACTTTGCTGTACTGTTCGTCCGACTGACAGGTGGTGGCACCCTGAGGCAGCGGCTTCTCGAAGCGCTCGTGCTGCATGTACCCCGAGGGCACCGTCGACGGAATTTGTTGCTCTAACTTTGGATTCTCCGCAATGGTAACGTAGCCGGTGCTCTGCTTCGAGGTGACGACCGGACTCTCGACATCCAGCATCGTCGACTGCTTCCCATTGCCGGACTGCCAGCTGATGGGGTAGATCTTCGACTCATCCGTCGTCTTCTCGGCATCCTCCTGCTGCTGCTGCTTCTGCTGCTGTTGCTGTTGTTGCTGGCGAGGTGGCTCGGGCTTGTCCTTCTTCTGCTGCTTCAGCATCTGGAAGACGGAGGCGGCTAGGACGTACGGCTTCGAGGTACTGTCCGACGCAGAAGGATGCGAGATGCAGGACTTGTGCGTGGACTCCAGCGAGGGTGCGGTGACACTGGGTGGCTTCGTCAGGTCGGAGATCGAGGAGACGGCGACGTACGGCTTGGAGGAGTCCGTCAGCGAGGATTGCTGGACGCTGGTCGGGTTGGCGAATGTCGAGACGAACGGCTTGCTGCAGGAGTCCGTCAGCGAGGTGGAGGCAAACGGTACGGACATGATGCCGCCCCTGACGCAGTCGGTGCTGCTGAGGGTGAAGGGCTTCTTGAGGCTGTCTATGAGGGCCGTCTGAACGTACGGCTTGGACACCTTGTCCGCCGGCAGGAAGGGCGCGAGACTCTCCAGCTTCGGCTTGTTCGACTCGGCGAAGGTGAGCTCGTCGAGGCCGCGGAGGGCGTCGACGCTCTTCTTGTCCTTCGACTTCTGCTCGAGCGCGGCCAGCGTTATGTACGCGTTCGCCGGCTTGCTGTCCATCTTAATCGGTATCAGAGCGTCGCCGGCGGACTCGGTCAGATCGGGATTGTCCTCCGATTTCGAGCGCACCGGCTTAGGAACTGCCCCGATCACACTGTACCCGCCTGCGTTCGTTGCTTCTTTAGGAACTGGACTCGGGTTACTGGACAATTCCTCCGACGAGGGCATGCTGATGTATCCCGTTGACGACCAGGTGTGCTGAGACGTCGTATAACCAGTACTGTCTGTTAGGTTTGGCGTCGACCTTGCTAAGGATAACGTGTCTACCATAATCGGTTCCCCGGTTTTTGCTACCTTTACGTAAGGATCCCAGCGTGCCGCGTCCGCCGTCAGACTGGGCCGCGAAACGCCGACGTTTCGCTGACGCAGGCTGGAGGACTCCCAGGCAGGCAAAGTGTCGAGCAACTTGTTCGGCGAGACGGGGACCGGATCTATCTCGGTGCCGCTGTCGCTCGACACTTGGGAATCGGAGGTGAGGGAAGAGGTGACGGACTCCTGGCCGCTCGAGCACCCGCTTGAGTCCGCCGACGACTGGCGGATGTGTTGCTCGCCGACCTTCTGAAGGAGCTTCTGCAAGTGGCAAATTCAACGACATTGAGGTTAACGACCGACTAGTTGGAGACTTATAGGGGATAACTGATAGTTCTCTTACCATATTAGGAGCGAGGCCTGGCGGCAACTTCACTTCTACGTCCTGCATCGCTTTGCACTTTAGCCACATTCTGGAATATGATTGGGTGTTTGTGAGGTATGGCATATAGATGTTTGTTTGGTGAGAAGATTATCGGTACGATGGATCTTTCGTGACAGTCTACTTCTAAAGCTAGGGATAGGCGATGGAAACAAAGTTCTATTTACCTCTTGGATGTGTACACAAGGCATAATAGGGAAGCCACTCCGCTAATAGTGCCTATTACCCATATGACAATCCATACTCTGAACGACGGGCCTACAGGACAAAGACGAATATATAGAGCATGCTTATTAGTTTGAAACAAATTCTGTTTATATTATGTGATGTGACACGACTATGATAGTATAATCGATCCCAAACACAGATCTCTACCACGTATCAGTCGTTTCGCCAAAACCCCAACAAAACAATGGTACCATTAAAGTATATTCGATAAACAAAATACCGTCACTATAACAGTTTCCTTCGCCAGGATCGGACCAAGGACCCTTCAAGTGCGTATTGTCAGGAGCAACGTTGACAGCTCTGACCCGAAATTGGTATAGCCTCTCACGACCAACAGTCTTGCAGTCTGGTATAGGCAATTGAGCCTCTGTAACAATAATCCTCGTGAGCCTACTGCGAAACAACTCTGGCAAAGCGCTTATGTACCGAATCTTGTCTTACCGGTCCTAGTACTATTTTGTATCTCGCCATCGCTCGATGATATCTCGTAATAATCCAAATAACCGGCCGAATTCTGAGGTTTCGACCATAGAACGATGACCTGACTCGAGTTCATGAAGCGAACGTTCGGCACGTTAATCTTTCCAGGCACTCCGATTTGCGTCACCTTATATATGCTAGGCGACCTAACGCTACAAGACACTGTGCAGGCAGCTACGCTGACACTGTAATTCTTATGCGACACAAGGTCCTTCAGTTCGATGTGATTAGCCTCTTCGACTTTCTCCGACTGTCCGTTATAGTGGACCTCGTAGTAACGTAGAACACCGTTCATAGCCTCGGGTGGCTTCCACGTAAGAAACATTGTCGTGTTAGTAACGTTAACAATCTTCACATCCTGCGGGGGTGTGGTGGGTGCTGCCTCCAGTGTCGTATTGTACAGAGGATCGCTGTGCAGGCCTTCACCGCTCTTGGTTAACACAGCTACCGCCAGCATGTAGGTCGTGTAGGGCTTCAGATTAGTCACCACGCCGTGAATCGTATGCGGGTCCGCCTTGATCGTCGTATTGAGCTTGGGACCCTTACAATTGAGATTGTAGGGAGATACAATGGGACAATAATAGATGTTGAATCCGTCAACGATCCCGATACGATCGGAACAGTCCAACTTCCAGCCGACCTCGATGAAGTCCGATCCGATACGATTTATCCAGACGGACTTCATCTTGCCGACCACCTTGTTGTGGATGACCGTGCAGGACGCCCATACCATGCCGCTGCTGCCTTTCCTCGTGTTTGCAGAAATGGCGAATTGATAAACCTTCTTCGGATCCGGCACCGTCATGTTGTAAAGCGTAGTATTCCTCGATACGTGCACCCAATCCAGATAACCCTGTCGGAGATGTTAATCAATATATTCACCCGGCAACGATAAACAAGCGAAAATTTATCTTATATGCAATCGCGCGAAAAGCTTTATAGTACGTACGGTGCATTGATAAGGCCGATCGCGCTCGTTGTCGCACCAGAAAATTGTGTAATTCGTAATTTCCACACTGGGGATCGGCGCCTTCCAGGACAGCTCGTACAGTCCGCCGTCGAATGCTATTTTCGTGAATGCCATCGGCTCGTGCGGTACTGTAACGGGCAATACGTTAGCGGCGCAAATTCTTTTACGGGCCCGACGACGCTGGCCGAACGTTTAGCGACGATGAGCTTACTTTCATATTGACTCGGCACAAAGATCTTCGCCCTCTCCTTGTTTATCCCGACGTTGTTCGTCGTAACGATTTCGAAACGGTAACTGTTGAAGCTGATTCCCTTGAATTTCGCGTACGTCCTCGTCGTCTCGTTCGGGACCAGAAACAACTTTCGCCCGCTCTCCTCCACGCGATCAATTTGGTATTTAAAATTGTCGCCGTTCTCCAAATATTGCGGGATCGCTTGCCAATAGAGATACACGTCTCTGTTAGCGCTGTTCTCGGCAATCTCGAAACTTCCGATGTCGGTCCGTGGCGGCCGGCCAGGTACTGCAATAATCACGCGTGCGTACGTATGAACAAAATTGTATCCACGTGTTTTGGCACGCTCAATAGAAAATCTCCATGAGTAATCCTGTGGGATTTTTGTTTGATCGCGTTACTCACGTCTCGGCGGTGTTCTAAATGTAACGTCGCTGAAGTTACTCCATTTATCTTCCCCGATCGCTACGGCGCTCTTCATGAAGACTCGCACGTCGTAGACGGTATTAGCATATTCCAGACCGGTAAGATTATAATACTTTTTGTGCATGTGGCTGTCGTTCGTGATGTTTATCACCTGAGGGGAGAATTCGTTGCTCAATCGAAAAACCATAAAGTACCGCGGTACGTCACGGTCGAGCTTCTACGAACCTGCCACGTTTTCTGATGATCCCACTGATTCTGATACGTGATTCTGTGATGTAGCCCGGGCGGAAAGTTTTGCATCGGAAAAGGCACGATCCAATGTAATAACGCACTGTCGGATGTTTTATTTACAACTGATAGATTGGCTGGCTTCGCGGGTATGACTGTAAATGTAACCGTTTAAAGTAATGTTACGTGGGGGCGTATAACGCTAAAGAGCTTTGTACGAACCATGAGCAAAATGATGAAACTTGTATGTAAAGTTAGTAGTTCCCAGTACGTTTGTCGCATTTAGTATAAACGTGTAATATTCATATGGCTGCCTATAGATAGGATTCGTGGATGTATCCCAGAGACAAGTATCCGGCGGTAATGGCTTTTGAATCTCTTTAGGGCAAGGGTATAATTTCCGCCCACCCGCACGTCCCGGCAACTTGAATACCAAGTCGAATCTCGTAGTAACGTAATTCTGCACGGGTTTCCATGAACACATCATATTCTCCCAATTGTAAGAGATACAATTGAAATTATGCGGTTCCTGAGGTGTATCTGTTGAGCAATTATGCATTCATATAAATCATATGTGCGTATATCCAATCTGTCTCCTACATGTTACGGTCATTAATAATTGATTGTTATTGTATTGAAGCAAGACGACATCATTCTACATTCGTTTAAAAGGAATATACACGAGCCTATTATAGTTTGCATTCCTCCCAAACTTATTGAAGATCATTTGAACCATAAAAGCAACCGTTTGATGATAAAATGTAGTCATTAAAATTCAATGTTTCGTCATTATCAATGGTCATTATGACAAACTCTTTCTGTACACAAAACTTCCTTTTATCCACCTTATCTCTGTTACAACGTAAATCGAAACTTCAGACGCATACAAGTTCAAATGTCACACCAATAATTCCAGTAAAGAGACACTGGGCTCTCAGTCCCCGGTTGATGGGAATACTTTTTGACCTAAGCTGATAAGCTCTGCCTGAATGACACGATTTAGCAAGAAATATATCGTGATGATACACAATTGATGATCCTAATGTCGTCAGATACGGAATTTCTAATAGGAGACTGACTCAAACTATATGTTATGCAGTCTACAATCAACAATACGGTGCATACCGCGTGTACGGATAAAGATTTACCGTTTGGTCAGCAATACTCACATCCGATTACAACTTTGTTGAGGCAAACGGCTTCATGCTGTTTGTTGTAATCGTTATGCAGCCGCAATTTGCAGTAATACATATCTTCGGCGGGTGGTGGTTTTTCCACATACAACGATATCGTTGTTTCATTCATGATGGTAATATACTCTGGCTCCATTTCCTTCTTATTTCGAAAAAATACCAAGTCGGACGCATTCTTGCCAGGAAATGCAGTGTCGATAAACGTTTTGTTCAATATACAAAGAATCCTTAACGATTGGCCATATTCAAGAACTATGTCACCTTGCGGCCAAGTTCCTGTGAATTAACAAATAAAATTCTTTCAACGTGCTCTTACTTTTATTTATTTTATTCCGTATAGCAAAAGCTAGTGAACATGTAAACATAAAGAAAAATAAATGCTCCGCAACGTTTAAGACGTGATACATTGTTATAATTTGCATGTTCCCGTATCATAAAATATTCGTGAACTCTTGGGTGAATCTACACACGCCGGGCTGTGGTTGCATTAAATATAGATATATGCATTTAGCTCAACACTAGAATTCCAAAACGAGAGATAAAACGTATGTTTTATTTATAATCCTAGTATGCGGTGCGAGTACGGAGAATTAAAGGTAGAAGATATTATGCTATTCCTGTAGAATGGCCCTGAACAACATCTCAAAAACAGTGTTTTTTTTTTCGTTTGTTACATTAATAGGAATGAAAAGGTACCTGTTCCTAGTGATTTGTTTCTCTTGTGCGTGCGTACTCGCAGAAAAAGTAGACTTGACAAATCGCCTTAAGCCTTACATAGGTAATGACTAAATGAAAAAGGAGATAAACTTACTTCCAGGTGTTTTCAGTCCTACTGCACACTGATTAGAATCCGCGCTGCATACTGTCATACACAAGAAGCCAATGATGAAAATGAAAACCGTCTTCCATGCATGATGCGTTCGTTGTCTATCCGCTCTATGCGGACATGGCGCTCTCACAATCTTATCACAAAGATCCGTCGCCGTTGAAAGTATACTCAATAAATTAAAACATTTATTGGGGTACAAATGACTCGCCTCCGCGACATTGTGATCATTACTTAGCGTTGAGTCACAACTGCATGCAGAGTCACTTTTGTCACTTAATGAGCACTGACTAACTGAGCATGATTTACTAAAAGATTCGTTGTATCCTACGGAAAATCTCGATACACCCGGCACGTCCCCCACACCCGCGGCAATGTCCTTTTGCAGCGAAAAGCTGCCATTGGGAGCGGCTTCACATTGGGACGCTACATTGTCACAATGCACTGAATGAGAGTCTAGCATGCTATGCACATCCGTGGCTTGACACGTATCGCATCTGGATGCAACTTCTCGTTTTGGCAATGAAAATCGACGCATCATCTCTCGAGGAGGTCTTCTGCAACATACTCCGGATGACGACATTTTGCGTTCCCATCACTGGAAAAAAGAAAAATGAATTAAACAAGTTGCGGAGACACACTACAATATTCATAACTTATGTATGAATGTATGAACTATAGGCATAGAGCGAATGGCACATTATTTAAAGTTTCCAGGTTTGGGCAGATGTGGACGAAGTGAGAGCTAGATTATGACTGTTCAAATGGTATGCCCCTGCTGTCGAAGTGGGAACATGCTAAGAGCAAAGAGAAGATAGCTATACTCTATTCCATGGCTCGGTCTTGCTTCTATGTTATTTAATTTCTGTTTACATGGCATAATTACATGTGTGTAACTATTACTTGGAACATTAAATGAAATTCATAAGTGGAAATATGGCTAGGACAAACAGTGCTGCTTGTAAAGAGAATCGTAAGCAAGCAACAGATAATGTAATGATGTCAACCCAAAGCGCATGGGAAACTTGTATGATACGATTCCATGAAAATAAGCAAAGAATATGATGTAAACAAAACAATGGTTCATAGAAAGGCGATAGAAAGTATTAAAATGTCATCAATAAGAATTCCGCATCAGCAAACTGTCATCTTACACAAAGTGTAGCAATATTTGGTAATTGCAAATAAGGAAAATGTTTTCGCCAAAAGCATTATTCAGTGATGCACACAACTTAAGTATGTCAAGTACTATCCATAAACACGGTAAATTTAAACTTGCTTCAGTGGAAAAATATTCATTCTTTCTTTTTCATGGTATGGTATATTACCATGGAGGCGCACCGCATGAGCTAACAAAGTAAAATCAGAGAGATAGCCCATTGAGATAAGGGATTGTGAAATAATAAATTATTCATAAGGCAAATTGAATACCTTTCTTGAACTTATGTGCTCAATGTATTGTGAGATATAAATTATACTGATAGAACGCATGTCAAGTTGGGGTATAGAAATTGTTGATATTTGTGGTGACAAGTCACATACCAACAATGAGTTTACTTTTGCTAACACAATGCATATGTCACACAAAACGTAATAAGAATTTCTATTTACAATCTCTTTCCACTGTTTATTTGGAAAACCTTGCATTTTCCCGAGGTCCCTCGCACATGCCGATAATCAAGATTTACACCTTTCATTAAAAAAAGAAAAATGTGCACGTTATTTACATGTTTCAACGGGCAGCGTTTATGCATTGTACAACAATGTGCGTATCGTGTTACTACAACGCAACGCGCTCGTATGCGCTGTCGTATTTTTAGATTTATCAGAATTGAGTTTCAAGTTACCTGTCAAAACGAGCGATACTAGAGAAGCGTACGAATCGAATCAATTAAAAAAGAAGACTAGCGATTATATCTTTTCCCTGAATTCATTTATCTCTCTGTCTCTGTCCTAGACTCACGAGGCTGAGCACCTTTTTTTTCTTCCATTTCATTCGCCTTTCGATTCGTAGAACTCGCCGCCCGAAGGCGATGCGCGTGTCTCGGGGAAATAGTAAAATTGATAACCGAACATTTTACGGAACATCCTCGTCGGGCAAGCACAGGCACCGCGCACACAAACAAATCGCGGCGGGGGAGGGGGGCACATATCTCCGTACGTATACGTACGCCCCGCTGGTACGATCATTTTTCTGTCATGCGGAACAGGAAAAACACTGCGTCGCCTGTTCGGAGGACCGGGGGTATCGCATTGAAATTATTATGAATTTGATTTACGACCATCGCGCTCCGTTTTCCACCAGCATAGCGCAGCCCGTACACTCTACATAACATGTCCTCGGCACAGCAGCACCAACGAGCACCAGCAGTCTCATACACACTCCTATCCCGCATGTGTTGCGTGCCTGCATTCAGGATTAAGTGTTCGTGAATTCTTATTAAACGGAGACACGACGCACACAGCCAACCGCCGTCGTACGCACGAACCCGTCGCTGACACTGTATGCGTGCCCCCGCGTACCTGTGTGTTACCGTGTGCGCGTGCGTACGCTCCGCTGTGTGTACGTGTGGCACACGTTAGACACGACGAAACGCACACAGCGCGTAACGGAGCCTCATGGCGAACGAAAAATACATGCTCGCCCGACGAGGATGACGATCGCCAGGCGACACCGGGGAAAACCGTGTCTTGAGCAACCTCGGCACCGGACTCCGATTCTATCCTATATGCGGGAGCCTCTCGATTCCCCTAACGCGATCGTAGCAACACACTCCGATGGCCCGATCGTCGGAGTGCCGAGACACTAGGCACCTCTATGTACACCACCTCCGCGCACTTGCATATGGACAGGACGGGGAAGTAATATCCCGTTGAACTCACCCTCAGCGAGCGAAGGAGCGACTCGCGCGGACACCTCATTGCACTTCCATGAATCCGAAACCGTCGCCACTCCACTTCACCGAACTACGAGCACCCGCGGAACGTCGCGCAGAAACCCGTTTTACACGCTGGGCATAAACTCCTCGCCGCCGTAGGACGGAACGCGTGAACGAGTCGCACGGCGCCGATTCCGACGCAAAACGGCCGACCGGGACGTAATCACGGTTCACAACTTCCACGCACGTCGGCAGCCGCATCAAATCGGCCGTGTCACTTCATATTTACGAGAAAAATTCTGTTTACATTCGCCCAGAGGGGAACCCAGAAATAAATATATGCGATACACATACTGGGTAGGAGGTACGTGCAATCAATCGGCAGTGCTGCCAATGCGAGGGACGAGTCACCAAACGGCGGCGCGATCGTTATCGCTACGTTCCTGGCCAGTTATGGGTTATATGACAGATCGGGATACGTTGGTTGACGACGATACGATAACGGCGGCGACAGTTTACGCGTTTACGCGGGCCGAACGACGTGCCGATTATAGAGACGTTCGGCTCAGGGATTGCAGTCCGACTGACGTCACAATGAGACGTCATGCGCCGCATTCTTGGAAACCGACGGTGGTGGCTTCATTGTTGATCGCTGCTCGCTCGGTGGCGGCAATTTCAAAGGACGTTCAACCGATCGGCCTCGCGACCTTTGCCACGGAACGAAAAACTGCGCGAAACAGAATAGGGAAAAAGGATTGGAATAGCGCCGAGGCCAAAATGGATCGCACGCGCGTCGTACGTTGAACTTGCGCGTTGCTCGATATATTCGGTTGGGACTGGTCTGTATCGTATAGGAAAGTGGGTGGTTGACGGTGTACGGATGGCCGGTGGGATGCCTTGGTTCCCAACTGATTTAGTAGTATTAAATGTAGCATTTATTATTTCAGTATAATTCAACAACAATATAATGATGGTATAATACGTTCATGATAACAATATTAATTTCTTGCCGTCCGCATTCGAAACGTTACATTTAACAATTATCAATATGTGTAACATAAATGTACAGCATACAAGGTAAATGTTAAAATTAGAATAAATATAAAGAGGCATATTTATGCTATTGACGTCGCAATGCAGAAGGTAAATAGTGTGGTTCTTGAGTTTATAGTAAAAGTTTATCCTTTAAGGTAAAGGATGGCTTTCCTTAGCGGATATTTACGACATTCTATACGCTGTTCACCTTATGTTTTGCTCAAAACACATATCTAACCGAGCGCCATAGCACTTTCCTAAACGCCCTGTGGATACACAATCGAATACATTTAAAATTGAAAGATATCCCTCTTCTCTCAGGCGTTACACACATATAAAAGTCACATTATCAAAGGTACAAAATGTTGGAACATATTGATCAATTCGTTTGGCAAGATGACGACGCAAACTAAATAGCTGCAGAAGACTTGGGAGTTCTGTTTTTTTTTCATCGTTTAGACAGAAATTATAATAAACCCATCGATTAAGTTTTTAATTGACATGACATCGTTTCTCTGAATTACGCTTACGATAATCAATATTATACTTTAATCTTCATCAAAACAAGTATACGTATTTACAAGTTATATCAAGCTCACTTATATACCTACATAATATACAAGTTTTTTTTTGTATATATATAATTATAAAAAATAAACGCGATGGTTATGAAGTGGATAAAGTGTGATCCGTCTAAATGCGATTGCTGCTTCTTATCACTTATGCGATATACGGTAGATTGCTCATACAAGCACGTAATGAACAGTGACGACTTTGCCGCGGATATATCGGCTTGCATACACGTTGCTTACATCAATGCTGAGATCTAAAAATACAATCTAATTTACTCTTACTTATTTTGTTAATACCCCATGCCAAACAATATTTTGTTACGTGTCTTTTGTTATCGTTTCGTTATTCCGCTGGTTTAGAAGTAAAAAAATATATATTTCGTTTCTTTTTCTCAATATGAAATGTTTTGTATATCGCAAAAAGACAGGGAAGAGAATTTGTCTGCAACAAGAGAATTTGATGTCGAATCGTTTTGTTACGTGTCCCAGCAAGTTTTAGTTTGTCACTCGATTGATTGTTGTTACCGTGAATTGCAGATCGTGAGCAAGAGAAACATTGAAGCATATGAAAAATGCGCTTTGTATGACGGCGTTAATCGATAACAATTTCTGTATGTATAATAATCATCCATACTGTATACCCAAAACGAAGTGGCTGTTTACGTGCATTTGCTTCTTTGGTTGCCTATGTACTTAATTTAATTATTAATGGACATACATATATATTTCACATACGTGGTAATAAATACTTAAAGAAACAGTACTGGCAATAGCCTTTTAAAAGTCGGTAGGAAAATCAGGACAGTCTCTAACAGTTATTTAAAAACATCAACCAATCAGCAGTTATTTTACAATGTTTGCTGCATGCTGAAAGTATATATAATCTCGTTAGAAGGCCACAATCACGTTGATTTACTCATACTTTTGTTCATGAGCGAATTAGTCTGAAGAGGTATTTCACTTTTGATACCGTCCTCAGCGAAGAAATGCTTAATATCTTTGAGAAAGGAAAAACTAGAGTACAAGGTCCAGTAACATTTCCCACAGTCTATGACGTCTCTTATTAAGAAAATCAATATTTATCGTCAGCTCAAAAATTTTGAGTTTCCTCGAATGTAAATATAAATTCTTAACATATCACACTTCACAACTTTTTGTTCAACATATATATCTACATCTGCACACAATTACCCTGCCTTATTTATGCAAGTTAAACTTTAAAAAAGGTAATAAAGTCCAAGGGAAAAATACACATCCTTTACGATCGATTATAAATTTTCGAGATTTCTCGGCGTGACGGGTCAGCATTTTTCCGCCTATAAACACACATACAAGTTTACTGCATATCCTTTCGAGGACGTCAACCGCGCGGTTGCGCCTGGGTATGCCTATCGTTAAGTAATCTATCTTTTTGATGAACAGCAGTTCAGTGAAATGGAAAATCGAACTTTCTCCCGTTTTTTGGGGAGCGCACCCGTCTCGTGTAATTTCAATAAATGCCTGCGTGGGGTGCCCTCACCGATTGGATGAATACTTATTCGGTTGAGTGTGAGATTACTCTATAATGAATTTCAATAAAAATTTATAATCGCTCCAAAGTTTTTAAAGCGTTCACTTATTAATTTTGTTATTAAATACGGAACACGCGCAAGGCACAATACTTTCAAGCTATCACACGTGTTAGGATGAATTAATTTTTGTTCAGTAATAAGATCGTTACGATACAGAGTTAGCACCAATCTAATTGTGTTAGGGTGAGCAAGTATTGTCTTCTCTAGAAATTATTCTCGAATGTTGGTAACGACAGCCTGCAAGGATAAAGTTTTCACCGTGAAAATTCATTATATACTCGATTGAAAATGTGTAAAAATGCGTATAAATTCATGGTGGCGAATGAAATGTTTTCCTGCCTTCTTATACGTATAGTTTACGATTCAAATGCAACAAATACTAGGAATCAGTGATACTTTCAATGTCATTTTTCATCGACCAATAGCGTGTACTATTTGATTCGATTTTCTGTAAGTACTCTTTAAGTGTGTCCTTATATCTTATTAAAATTCAAGTAGAGTTTATCAAAGAAAGCTGTGTTTGAGCATAAAGTACTGTTCACAAATGTTAGATATATTGTAGCACACATTGCCTTAAAAGTCTCTAAAATTATGTAAACAATATCGCTGGATGCAAAATCTATGCGACATGCTGATACAGCAAATCTTGCCATATCACATGCGATATTTGAGAGCATACATCATCTTCTATACGTATTACTTATGACCAACTCCATAAGATATTGTACAGTTATAATGCTTCGATTTTCTTACTTGTCAATTGTCTATGTACTAACTGCCAGTTTTAGTACTCTCAGTATAGTGTACCTAGTCGTTAGTGTAACATCTTTGCATTTTGCAAAAATTGCTCGCTTCCTTGTCGTATTGTCTTTCACCTTAGCTATACAATACCTAATATGTTATACCCTACAGCTCTTGTTCCAGATGAAGAAAAAAAAAATGTTACACAAAAGGTATCATTAGCATTAGTATCGTCACAAAAGGAAATATCGTTAATTCGAGATTAATGAGTTGTTATTGAAATGGTTAATTTCATATGTTCATGTCGTAGAGGTGGGGAGATGCACCTACCACTGAAGGCATCTGGCAACCACGTCGCACTAAAAGACGAACAGATGGTCCACCGTTACGTATAATTTCGATCGCTTCTGTGTGTGTCATGTTTTTGGTGTTAATTCCATTTATCTCAATGATTTGATCTCCGACCTAAAATTCATAAATCGTTCAAATTCATTGTTCTCGGGCGACCCTAAGTCGTTAATTCACCATGTGCTTGAATTTCATCAATTTACTTACCCTCAACCGATTGTCAATGCATGCCGGCCCATTTTCGGCAATTTGTAGAACGAATAGCGGCATGTTTTGAAATTCTCGACCTCCTCGAATACTGAAACCGAATCCTCGCGTTCCACGTGTCAATTCAACGGCATGATACTGTCCTCCATCGCCGTCTCCTGCGGGCTCGTCCTATCGCAACAATAGAGCAACACAATTATGCTTCACACGTATATTCATTCCGTCCCACATATATTTCTTGTTTCACCAAGTAAGACGTGAGCTGACAACAGATAAGACTAGATAATGATAATACCTTCTGAGAAAGCGATGTGCTACTACAGCAGTCATCCAGTGGATAACCAATTGTCAGCGTGACCGAATAACCGGAATCTTTGATTAAATTGACGATATCCTTGTGGCAAACGTTCGTAATATCTACATGATTAACAGCAAGTATGTGATCCCCAACGTTCAAGCGCCCGCATCTTTCCGCCGGCGATCCTTCAATTATTCGACCGATTGTCGAGCCAGCCTTGTTCACCGACGAAATTATGACAAAGCCGAAGCCCTCATTTTCCATCCTGACTACCGTGACGTCGTAAGGATACTGAAGATTCATCTGTCTGCTGTACGGCGCTTGCAGATTCTCCTGAAGATGCTCTTGAGTATTAATTCGGCGTCGTATTCCTAGTGTTACCCTGCCATTTTGAGCTGCCGCTATCATTAACTGTACAACGTGGTGGTGAGAAGAGTTCATAACGCTCTCCCCGTCGACGGACATTATCAAATCCCCTGTGTTTAGTCTATTGTCGAGATCGGCCGCGCCTCCAGGTACAATGTGACCAACTGAAACCTGCTAAGCGTGACACCATTAAGTTTTATACCATACTACGTGTTAAAATGTGATTAGCACGTATTAAGTCTGCAGCTACTATCAGAGAAAAGAGTATTGTCAGTGGATTAGAACTAACCTGAGATCCTTCCTCTGTGCCACCGACTATCCTAAATCCAAATCCTGTGTCTTGTCTGACCAGCGTTACTAATGTTTCTATCCATTCGATGTCAGGGACAATTGGACAGACTAATTCATTCGTATACTGTGGATAGCTAAAAGTTCGGAGAACCCGTTAAGTTTAGAATGTAAACTCGTAATTTGTATTGCAGCAATGGCGTACAAGGTCATATGAACTTACCGAGAAATAGAACTGGAATGTGGTTGTTCATGCTCAAAGCTGGTAGTCTCCTTTCGTTTGTCCCAAATCTCACCGGTATCGACATTTTGTTCCTGACCAATAGAGTACACATTATAATCTTGTTCACTGTACTGGGAATGCGTTTGGGTAGTGTACAAGTCTTTATAGTAATCAGAGTGAATACTGCCATTTTGCTTCAACATATTCTCGTGATGAGAGAGGTCAGTAGAATAAACGTCGCTATTGATATTCATTTTCTCATTAGCGACCCAGTCTCGTTTCGCTACGTTCCTTAAAGATTCTTCATCCAAGTTTGTCATGGCTGCAAAATTATCGGACAGATTTGTTATATTCGCTTTATAGGGATCCGTATAATACATTCCGTGACTGTAATCGGAATATTTATATCGGCTGTCGAGCGGATTCAGATCGTTTTCATTTTGCACTTCGTTCCACGTCGGCCTACTAGCGGTGATCGGCGATTTCGGACGATTCCTAGTGTCTATCAACGGCGTTTTTGGTCTGCTTGGCATAACAGCCTTCGATTGAGTACTGTATATATCGGCTGTCGGCGTTTTACTCCTAAAGAAGTCCTGAGAATTCTTCTCCTTCTTCTCCTTCGACTTGACCGTCGTTCTCTGAACGTGTATGAGCGCCTCTTCGTTTCGCGGACAGTCCTTCAGGACCTGCACGACTTCCGAGTGACACATATTCCTTACATTAATATCGTTTATATTAACTAAAATATCGCCCTCCATCAGATTCTTGCAACGCTGCCGATCTAAGATCTTCTTGACCTTCTGCCCGTGGGCAGAGTCGGCTATTGTAAATCCAAATCCCATGCTGCCTTTAACTATAGCAATACTGAGAAACTCTGGCTTGGAAGACATCGGAGAATCTTTGCAGTCGTTCATGTCGCTACTCTCGGATAAAAGTATGTCGGTGCTGCTTGGTCGTTTGATCGTGTTGATCTTGTCGGATATACAAAGGTCCGGCATCGAATTGACGGACGTCGTTGCGAGATTCTCTCCATTCTGAAGACTATGCACCGGTAAAAACGTCGAGTCCAAGAAATTGAAACGTTCGTTCCCTTGCAAGGACGGATCCAGGTCCATGTACATTCCAGGATCTTCTGCGAACGTGACTTAAAGGATCAAGGTGGTCTCCTTACTGTATCTACTATCGGTTGTTGAGTTTTGACTCACCTGGTGCGTTGACCGCGATCGTCGTTACGACTTCAGTATTTGGATCATTTGGATCAAAGGGTAGTGGATATCCGCGGCACACCTCTAATGTTACAGTTTCTCCACTGCCAATTGATTTGAACACATTTACCATCTCATTGTGGGAAAAGCCTAAGACACATGTATCATTGACGTACACTAATACGTCCCCTGCGAACCAACGTGATTGATTAGTAGATTTAAGATGAAGATAAAGACGTTTTTAAAGAGACAACAAATTACCAGTCTGAAGTTTTCCATCCATCCAAGCTGGACCATTTGGCACAACACTTTTTATTTGGAGAAATTCTTCTACAGAATCATCACCGCCGACGATAGTGAAGCCCAGTCCCCGCGAGCTTTTTATTAATGTTGTTCTTATCCTTTGGCCCTTCAACTTATCTGGATTTCTCGTAAAATTTGGACTTTTCCTCTCCATCATATTCTGTTGCGCACGTTTTGCTTGCAGCACAGGATTTTCATATTGAGTTCTACGATTGACATGGTCAATAAAGTACGTCCCGTAAAGGGTATCATCAATTTTCTCCCAACCATAAGGCAATTCATCATCCAGACATTCTTCTAAAGAACGCTTTTGGAATTTTGATAAACGTGGATCTAACCAATGCGATGTGCCCGTATTGTGACTGCAACACACAGGATAACTACGTTTGAGGCATAACTGTGTTATCAAACTTTGCAATAGGTACTATTTGGTAACAGATACTGTGCAATGGCTATTCAATAAATTTCATTTGCACACATACTCAATAAAATAAACTTCTCCAGTATCCGTGTATGCCTTCTCCCAATTAGGTGGTAAAGGACCTAATTGATCTTCGGTTGCTTGATTGCGATCACTTCTGTTAGAATCTTGATCTGAAATTCCTGTCACTTGCTCTGAACCAGTATTGTACATGTAAGTAGGAGGAAGACGATGATTTCCTCCATCACTTCCACTAATTGTCAAAATCTCCTTATCCATGCTTTCTCCTTGAAATAATATATGTGGTTTAAGCACAAAAGTTTAACTTATGTTTTAGAATTTTTAGACATTAAATGTATACCATCATTAGGATTGTCGATGGATGCTGTATCATCTGTTTTTGATGCCATTTTTGAGGAACTCTAGCTCCACCTCAATGTCCTAAGAATCAAAAATATCTAAACCAAACGTCTATGGTGTCTAATCACACTTTAACAATAGAACATTCCAATATAACAAATGCAATCTGAGAAACAAAAGAATTTCATTCTACCAAGATCTCTTACTCCAATAATCAGAATAGTCACCACATTAAAAACGATCTGTTTGTACAACAAACTGTCACCAATAACCGATTCGTCCACATAGCTCAGTTTCAACTCTAAAATTACGTAAAATCCATGCAATCTAAAACCCGCACCGACAATAGAACTCTGCGCGTACGAGAGGGTTTCGACGGACGTTGAAGAAAATCACAGAGCCGTCGAGGCTGCGTATACTACGCGCGTATTCGTTTTGCATGATAATCCCATCCAGCCCAGCTAGCTGATAGAATAAACGGTCGACTGCATTCTCAACATAATAATACCAGTCACATCGCGCAAACGAATAATCTCACTCCTCTCTCCTTACACTGTTTCCTTCTCCCTCTATCACTCTGCGTCTCGCTCTCCTCTCATTCTATTCCTCCGACCGTACAACAGTCCCTTACGCCCATCGCGTTGCACGTATCGCGCGAGCCGCCCGTAATTCGAAACTGCCACGAGATATCAAGGATTCGGTGCGGTTGACAGATAAGCGAGCGGCCGACTGTTGACACAAATGTCCCGTCGAAATTCTCGGCCAACGTCACCGTGACACAAGGGGGCCTCGCGGCGTCGCGAGAAAAAATCCTCCCATCGAGCAGGTACGCGTCTGGCGCGATGTCGCACGGAAATTACACAAAAACACGGAGAGCAGGAACGCGCGGCAGGGAAGACGACGGCACGTCGAATGCATTCTTACGAATGCATTCACCCGACACCGAGGCTCGAGCGTGTAGCCCACATATCGCGCACCATTCAATGCAACTTTCTATCGCCGTGCGTACAGGCACCGTGCGACATGTGTTGCGAACGTAAATAAAGCCGCGCGACGAGGTCTTTGCCGAGAAACGAGCGCTCATTGATGATCGACGAGCAGGAGGACGTTGTCGACTGCGATATGCTTGGATATGCTTGTCTGTCCGCAGATGTCGTCCACCTCCCCCCCGCGCCTGCCCCTCTATTCTTTTGTGACGGATCCGAGGCACCTACTGCACAACAGCGGGACGAATGGGAAATCGCGAGTCGGCGGAATGCAAAATGTGAAACTCGCGACGAGTATGCTGGGCTAGGATAATGTAGACTTCCGATATGTGTGCTGGGCTCGGGTTTTTTTTCGCCGCCTTTCTCCTTCACGGCCGTAGGGACGGACGGGCTCGTTACTCACGTCGATTTTCACTGCTGTGCCCTCTTCCGCGGGCGGGCATCGTCATATTTCGTCGTCCGGCCGACGCGTGGTCCCGGAATATTTCGGCACTGAATCACTTGCGGATCACGGAAACGCTCATCGTTCCGAAATGATAGGGGGGGACCCGTGGGACGTACTCGCGCGACACACGGACGACGACCATCACACAACACTGCACCGTTGCATGCAGCGAGGCATTTAACCAGCGACCGGCACGTCATGCCATCTGCCATGGTGCATGGGCGAACTTGTAATGGCGCACATGTTTAAATTTCGTATTAAAGCGTAATGAGTATGCACCGTTACGGCGTTGGCCGAGGTTTGAGCGTACGTCGATGCTTCTGCGTTAAAATAAAAGAAGAAGGGGGGCAGAGTATGATTCGTCGTCCGTACCGAAGAAGAGAATGAAAGGTTGCAGGTGGTACAGCGAGCACGAGCACCGAACGAGAACATAAAATTGTGCGTTAATGATTTCAGGGAGGATAATTGTCGTTATACCATACCGTTATGAGAGGAGCGGTGAGAAAAAAAGAAACTCATGGGACGCGCCGGCTCTCGCTCGGCGTGGATTTCGGTATCACATGCGCTAATTGCATTTATTATTGCGGCCGGATTAGCGTGTCGCGACGGACCCGCCGTAATTTCCATAGTAACAATAATTCCGCACGCAGCGAGGGTATGTCATTGACCCCCCCGCCGGCGACGGAAAGAGGCTCAGAGCTGTACAAAGTTGTAGTCGTCGACGATCCTGTATCTGTCCTCCCTGTAATGCACCAGGTCGTCAAGAAAGCGCATGCTGCTCTCGTTGTGTAATTTCGTAAGTACAGGTGGCAGAGGCGTTATTCCGGCGGTGTTCGCCAAGTCATCGTAGTAACGACCTTGCCTGGGTCCCATCATATGAAAGTGCTTCTTCCGAAGCCCTTCGGAGGCACGTTCTTCCAGTTCTTCCCTCTCCTCCCGCAGCATGTCCGTTTTCGAAGGAAACTGCCTCTCGCCGTGCCAGAAGCGCAGGACAAAGCGTACCTGCGGTTTGACATTATTCACCTTAGTGGAATTCGTATATGATTCATAGCAATGCTCCTAATAACCAGAATAGGCATGCAGAACGGGATACTTTGCAATTCATCGGTAGGTAACCAGTTTTGTAAGGGGGTACGAGGAAGAGGAAGGGATATATACGTATATAATACATAGGTGGGCGATTGTACCTGCAAGTCAAACATGCTGAAGGCGCAAACATAATGCGGAAGCCCTATGAGGGCGAGAGTCGGATTCTCTATCGACACTAGATGCTTCCAGAGCGGCGTCACCATGTTCGAGTCCACCCGCACCCCGCAACTTTTGCTCAAAAATGGAACGCTGTACTCGTATCCTGTCGTGCGGGAATACGCATGATTAGTTGTGGTGAAAATCGGTGCGAGTCGCGCGAGGGCGTGCGGACTAGGGAATCTAATGCTAATTAGACCCACCCCGGTGCGCAACTTTAATTATGTGGTCCGCATACATATCCCGCGATATACATCTTAATTACCTGTGCAATATAAAATAGCGTCAATCGCTTCTGTGCTGAAGTCGCTAAATACGGCACCACGCTCTGTTAACTCCGTGACGTCCGGTTTCTGGAATTAGCGACACATGAAACAAAGTGTTGGGGCGGCTTAACGATATCGTCGCCGGAAGGTAACGTTCCGAACTTCCGAAAAATGCAGCGTGTTACCTGTACGACGTTGTCTGGGAATCTCGTTAGAATAGGATCCTGTAAGTGATGACTGAGAATCACGCGAGCGGCGCACTTTGATATGTCAAGCGCGAGATCCATCCCTTTTTTAGTCAATGAAAAATTCAGATCAATTAGGTCGGATAGGAAAATAAGAAAAGTACCTACAGTTGTTACGCCTTAGTGGAATCCAACACATAATTTGCTAATATGATCAAAAATGGTGGGATATGTACCGGAAGGACCCGCGCCAACCACAAGGACGGTCTTGTTAGAATAAATATTTGGAACTCTGTAATCGTGACTGTGCCTCTGTTCGCCTTGAAAAACGTTGGAGCCCTTCAACGTTGGTACATTCGGCTGGAAATAATGACCATTGCACACCATGACAGCGTCGAAGGTCTCGTTAGAGATCGTGTTATTCTTGAGATCTTTGACCCTGATCGACCACTTCCGGTCTCCCGTTGTGGGCTCCACAAGTTCAACGTTATGAAGAAACTGCAAAATAGCAACTTCACCGTACATACGTGCGTCTCACGTCCGCTGTCAATCGAGTGTGCAACCCAATACATAATTGACGTTTTTTATTTTTTTCATTCAAGCGGGATTATGGACCTAAATAAGCACACGTACTCGTATATGTTGCCGGAGTCCGAAGTGATCGCAGTAGGAGTTGAGAAAATCGAGCACGTCCTTCCGCGACACGTAGCTTTTTTCATTTTCTGGTATGGGGTAGTCAGGGAAGCCCATTACCTCCTTGGGAAGATTCGTCCTGAGTCACGGGAGGTTCATTAAATTAACGACACCGTAAGCGAAAACTATTATGTTTCATCGTAACGGCGCGCAAATGCAATATGGCACGGGATAAAGTTACATTTTACGATATGACAGCAACATTACCGCACCACATGGCGTCTATGCGTCGTTTAAATTCATCCGATTAAGTATTCGTATAAAAAGTAGTATTATGCGCGAGTCTTGGTAGCTCCTTGAAGCGGTAGCGTCGTTTTCTCTTAATCAACATCTACACTCTACCTGAGACTCTTGTACATGCTCGTGTGGATATGCAAATTGTACTGATCCAAGCCGATTTCTTCTTTATAGACCCAAGTGCCACCGATTTGATCTGTTTTCTCGTAGCACACGACTTCGTCCTGATAGCTGCCGGAAATGCAATGTCTTATAGATGCCAGGCCCGCGGCACCGGCACCGATCACTGCGATCCTCATTATCGGGGATAATTAACGTGCCGCGACAGGTTCTCAAGACTCCGGTGGAACGTTCTGCAAATTAATACCGATAAACATATTCCGCCGCGTTACGTCGGGAAGTGTCAATTCGCGAGGGATTATTTTTACTTTAATTCCGACTGAGCACCCGAACGACGCGTAAGGCGGATTATGAAGATGATACGTAATTTTATGGGATTAGCGACCGGAGTCGATATGTGTAGGAACGAAGGAATGGAATAACTTCTCAGAGATAGCCGACCTCACCGCAGATTTACTTTTACTATCGAAATCACCGGATACACGAGGCAGAGATTGAATTATGCACACCTGCTCGCATGCCTGACGGAAATGTGAGAGGTGAGGCTGGTATGATTAGATGTGAACTTTCGTAACTTCGACCACAAAAGCATGACATTTTCGCGTTATCGGTTCTCTGGCGGTTCACCGTGTTCATCCTTTTGTCACTATTTTAATCGTACCGGTACGGCTATTCTCCGGGAGGGGAGATGAGTATCGTGCACACTATTGGTTTCAAATTTGTTTTTATTGAAAACTCTAGGATATGCTATGATAAGATAACAAAAACTATTTGAAAAGATAAAAGGACACAGTTTATATGATTACGTCTGATTAAAATGATGCCACTTTGCATCAATATAATAGTATAATCTATCGCCTGTTAAAGCGATCTAATACTTACAATGTTACCGACTATTTACTGATATTTTAACGTGTTTGACAACGTGTATCTCTTATTATACAGTCTCAATTTTTTTTAGTAATAAATACGCTCGGGTTTTCACCAATACAGTCAATGTCCGAAATTTTATAATTAAAATAAGTAATAAAAAGAGGAAATTGAAGACAATACAAATTTCAATCATTTATAGTTTATCTTCAATACAAAATAGCAATTACTATTTGAAGATAAAAATACGCACAATACACGGGAGTTTAAAAACGCGGACTTAAGATTAAACATTTATCATTGTTTGTACTATAATGTTACTCACGAGCACAGACACTACAGTAATCCCGCGTGAACGAGCGCTCGAATAGTTGACGCACGTGCAACACTCTGCGGTGAAACATAAAATGAAAGAACGATTTCATCGGCTAGTCATTGTCCGTATACTGGAAACGTATCGTTAAGAACAAGGCTGATACCGATAAGGAGGTCAACACGCATACTCCGTGTTTACCACAATTATCGTATACATATAAGAGTTTTCAGGGTGAGTATCGTTAGTATCATACGGCGAGACCTTCAACCTTCCATCCACGGTTTCTTTTCCATTCAATTAATTTTGAATAGAACCATGAATTCCAGATTGCGTTCTGGCACTCATTACAAACACTCATGGGTACAAACTCTGCGCACTCTTGTCTTCAATCGTAATTATCCAGTGAAAGTTCACAAAACGCAATGGAACACAGATGCGGTGGATCAACGATACTTAACAAAAATATGAAATAATATACTTTATTGTGAATACATGCACAAGTCAACAAAACTGTAATGTTAAAGTGTAACTGTGTGCATCACACCGTTTTCTCTTTCTGTTTGTTATAAAGGTATGCGTGCAAGTGCGTAGCTCTATTAACGCACAATATTACCGTGCAACGAACGTAGAAAAAACGTAATAGTATGACTTAATAATCATACATCAAACTCTGGAACTTTATTATAATTCATAATCGACTAGCTATCCTTATTGTAAATTAATTTTGTTTATGTATATAAAACAGAGCTATTTTCACCTGGAGAAAATTTCTGACTCCCATTTATTTTTATATAACATGTACAATTGCATAGTAGCTCTGGCATCCTCTATTGAATTATGTTCACCTGTTTGAATTTCTCTACCTAACAGTTCACAGGCAAGCTTTTTTAAACTGGGGGTATTACCCATCGAAATTTGACGAAATGGTTTATATAAAGATGTGTCTCTTATATACCTACGAGGATGTGAAAGAAACAATACATTCAAATCATGTTTTATCGCATGGCCAATCAGAATCCTTCCTTTTAATATGGCAGCCACCTCACTTTGCACAATTTTAAAATCTATACCAGTTTCAAGGTGATGGGGATAAACACCACTGACTGCACTTCTGTAATCCTGAACTTGTTCTCTAGGTTTAACGTATTTATCGTAAATGCAATAACCATATCTATTTACAATTGAAACTCTAGCTATCATGTTTTCTGAACCATCTCCTATTCCAACCATTTCGCAATCCATAGCAACATGCCTAGTCTTAGTCATTTCATGTGGGTGCTTGACAATTCCATTTTGGATATTTTCTTGTATTTCTTTTTCTTCTTCCGTCAGCGGTATCTTCTGAAGACTCTACGAAAAGAGAAATACATATGTATAACGTATTTTCATAAAATTTTATCACAGAAACAATAAGTACAATGTTGGTAAATAAACAGTCATACATGAACTTTGCGCTTTCCATGTTTCTGACTATGTCGCTCTGTCCTTTTTCCATGTGCATGATCTTTATGTCCATGATTTTGTTCAGTGTTTTCCTTAGATGTGACTTTGTCTGTTTCCTTTGCTTCAATTACTTGAGTCCTGAAAATTTTCCAATTATGCCCGGACAAACAGCGTTCTGTCGTTGGATTAACATTCGGTTGAGACTTCTTTTGATCCATAATCGATTGTCACAAACTTTTTTAACGCGCCTTTTATTACTGCCTTAATCAAACTCAACTCCACCACAATTGGAAAGCGTGTTCTGTACAATACAGGCTTCCGTCTGTGATTATCGAGAGAAACTGGTGAAAATATTTGTGGATATGCAGATGTTTTAACCTATGCATACAACACGTGTCATGAAATGTCCATAAGGTACTTTCACCTTTATTTCAACCACAATAATACTTCATTGTCAATACAAATTACATTACACTAAACAACATTTACTACCAACGTTATTGTTTACAATTCAGAATTTCTCGGTTACGTTTGAATTGTATCAAACCTCAATTGAAACGTTACGTTCAAATTCATTCTCACACATTCACCTACTTCTATGTACGTATACATAAGCGACCATCTTCGTGCTATTGCAATGTGCACGCACACAATCACAAAGTTCAAGCACTCCAACTTGACCTGATGTTCTTAGGAACGAACACTGTCGCGAGACGTCAGTGTTGACAATACATAAAAATTAGACTTTGAACGCCATTTAATTTATCAGCGCGAATATTAACCCGATTACATGTCCTGCGACTTGTAAGATGCTTTAAATTATTCCCTCGTTCGAATACTGAATGTGGATTGTGATGCGCGAGCTGTTTGTAAATTGTACGAATGAAACATATCGCTTAGTCTGCGTGTATTGCGTAGGTAAGGTTAACGGAACGCGATTGAAGAGTAGCTTACCGGGCGGTGCCGTCATCATTTGTAATTACTCCTCCTGTGACCTCGTATAGCATGTAAATGGCATCGAAAATCATTTTAAACATGCTTGCGTTTATTGTAATTACAGGATTTTTAGTTACGCGTAACGTATTTTGCTTTTAACTCTGTACAGAAATTCATCGAAAATTTCGAGAACTGACATCTATAATGGACTATATGCAACTATTGTATGTCCGATGAAGGATAATCGCCCTTCGATGAAACTCGTGGTTCTTTAGAAATTGTTGAAATATATGCTACTATAATGGGCGACGATTGCAATACGACTATCAGGGAAGCCTTTCAGGAGCCCAGAAAGAAATTTTGGCTGGTAAGATTTTATTTATTCACAGTAAAAACTATTTATGTGTTTTTTATACACTATTCAGTACCTACGGTATTAACTGAAATTTAAATGACACTTATGTTAATATCATTTGAATATGACAATAAAATTTGTATTCCATAAATGTGCTACCGTTTAATATATTACGGAACATAGAAATGTCATATTATCAGCACTCACATGAAATCTTTTTTGCAAGGATGTCCGTGTTTTAAATAATAACTGTCAAATATAAAATAGTGTTCTGATATTGATAACTTGTATTGTACAATTTTATTTAATGATAATAGATTGCATATTTCTTCAATAGCGATCCAGAAAAAGAACAAAGAGTGATGCCATCAGTGTAAGTTCAATGGATGTATCAATAGATTCTGATATGAGGAAGAAAAAAAAGCGAAGGATAACTGAAGTTGCTAGTAGTATATTTTCTTCTGCAACTATCAGCACGAAATTGGGAAATACGTTGCATAACTCATTTCATATACAACCACATTCAGGTGATTTGTGTGGCACTGAGGATGAAACTGATACAAAAACCATAAGTAAAAAGTAATAAAATGCTCTGTGGATATGTAATCCTGTGTTAAGAAATTATGTGTGTGTATTTATACTTATTATTGATGTTTCAGAAAAAGAACCAATACTCAAGATATTAGCAATTTCGTGCTTAGAAGCTGGGTATTGGATGTTGCAAATGGTAATATTAAAGATAACATTCACAGTACTCTTACAAGGACTGAAATAAGGAGGCAGGAAGCTATCTATGAACTGTACTGTGGCGAAAATGTTCTCCTCAATGAACTACATACACTTAGAGATTTTTATCTCGAACCTCTGTCTTTTGCCAACATTTTTACTCCTGAAGAAATGCACACACTTTTTAACAATCTCACACGTCTCATTGAGATACACAGCGCACTGAGGAATGACTTGGCTGATTTACGTGATCAGTCTGGCTTTACAGAAACAATTGGACCTACTATATTAAATTGGGTTAGGAGCATTCTTTGATTCATTACATGTTCATGAAATATTTCTATTATTTATGTACAATTGAATAATGTTTATACAGCTGCCATCTCTGACCCAACCATACATTGAAAGATGCAAAACTCAAGTCTGGGCCAGGTATTTGCTTGAAGAAAAGAAGGCAACAAATAAAAGATTTCAAACATTCCTGAAGAGAAAATTGGAGTCCCCACATTCCATAGATTTATGGACATATATAGATGTCCCACGTTCCAGGATCGTCAAGTATCCGCTGTTAGTAAAAGAAATTTTGAAGCACACTCCTCCACTTCATAAGGATAAAACATTATTGGAAAAAGCCAGTAACTTGTTGGCTACACTGTTATCGAACATTGATAAAGCAATGGGCGATGCAGAGTGTACAATAGTTAAGTCAAAAATTAACATGAAGTCAGATTACGATCCTGATAAATGTATCGAAAATGCCACAGAGTTTATTACTGAAGGTCAATTAAAAGATACGCGAGGCATGGTAAGGCAACATTAATATTATGTTATCTTTATAGAATTATGCTGACTCAACATTGCCGAGCGAAATTAATTATGTACATGTTTGCAGAAATTGTATTGCTTCCTTTTCAACACATGCTTTATTGTGACGAGACAGACAAGACGCCTTAGTAAAAAATATAACGTCGTTTACCCGATTATATCAAAAGATCGGATGGTGTGCACGTATAATCAGGGGAACGACGAGGATTTTGGTTTTAAGATAGGTAACTACCATCTGTTAACGCAAGATGGTCATGGAAAAAGACATTGGATTGAATCTTTCAGTAAAGTTTGTAAAGTAGAGGCTAATGTGACAAGGTATATGAAGGACGGTCAAAATAAGGAGAACGAATCAAATCCTGCCGTAACAACACGATCTACAAGGAAATCTACTAGCTAACAGAAATGTTTGCATCTTCGTTTAACACATTAGCGATCAGATAAACACTCCATTATTTTGATTTCGCCAACTGCGGAATCGAAATAATGGATTATTTCATTTTACCTGTCTTTAATGTGTTAAAAAGATTTCAATGAAATCCAAAGGCAAGGAAACTTACCTTTGTTACATAAGATAAATTTTTGTACAAATATACCATGGGTATATTTCGTACATATACCACATTAGTCAACTAAATTGGCGAATGAAACTATTTTTGTACATTATATATTTACTGTACTTTAAGAAATGTTTTCGATTAGTACAAAACAATTTTTATTTATAGTGTGAACATTTACTCCAAGTTTACTAAACATATGTTACAAACCAATTGTAGGTTTTGTATCGCACAGATTTTATAATTTACATATCAATATATGTCATATGTATGGTGGTACACTCCAGCTTCAGTCTTTGAATTTTAGTGCAGGAGTTTTAAAAAGTTATTACGTACAGTATTTAACATCATATTTATCTATTTTGTTCAAGTATTTATTTAAAAAGAACCATGTAGTGGTATTTTCTATTGACTTCCGACAATTAGAAGCGGTAATGTATCAACAGGATAAACTGAAAAGAGTGTATATAAATGTTGTACTGATTGTATAATTGGGAAGATATAATGACAATAATTACATGCTAAGTTCGTACGACGTGTATGTGATAAAACATTCAATGTATCCATATCAATACCTCATTGTAGTTAATTACACAGCGCGAAATAATTAAACTTTATTACTGATACATGATGACCGGTGCGTAAAAAAAATGCGACTCTGTCTTTACATACAGTATTAGGATTTATTCATCTGTTTGAACAATGGAAAACAATTTCTCTGTTGATTATTTGCAACAAAATGTAAAATTTTTCGTGCATCGATACACTTGATCAAGAATATAAAATTACATTCCGTTGTCCTTGATGAAGATGTCGGTACAAACTAGGGTTTGCTCGGCTTCATTGAATTACCATCGGGATACCGTTTTTTAAACGCTTTAATCAGTTGTGGATCGATCAAATGAACGCCATCCACCTGATTACCTAACGTAATCCAATTAGGCTGCACATTATGTGGCCGACCGAAGAGTTCAATCTTCCTCGTACCCGGACTCATACGTTCGATAATTCCATAAATTTCATCAGGCTTGTGACTAGTAGCACG
The DNA here is from genome assembly GCA_914767735.1 of Anoplius nigerrimus. Lineage (NCBI taxonomy): Eukaryota > Metazoa > Arthropoda > Insecta > Hymenoptera > Pompilidae > Anoplius > Anoplius nigerrimus. Next base: position 14,696,423 of record OU612084.1, read on the forward strand.
AACTTCCGCAACGATAACGTCACTGTCCAAACCTCGATTAATTCGCGGATTACCTTTCATGCCCACAAGACAATGTTCTTTGCCGTGATTCAACCAATGTCCAGTCCTACCAGTCCGTATAATTCTTTGTAACTGATTTGTCTTCACCCATATGATCTCATCCACCCTCTCGTAACCCCATAACTGCAAACACTCCCTTCCTAATTCCATTGCCCTGCCTGTCACCCACAGAAATAAGAGACCTTCGTCTTGCAATGCCGGTATTCCTAACTGTCGCATCTCGTCGTCCGACATTGTGCCGTAAGGCAATTCCATATGTATATCCCACGGTGGATCAGCCATTATAACAGCAAATTTTCCTAACACGGTCATGTCGAGGTAACGTAAGTCGCACTGTATCCATTGCGGCGGATAAAGGGTTAATTCGCTACCCACGCTACTAGGGCAACTAGTAGTAGTACCATTTTTACTATCTAAAGTCGTTGTTTTATTAACTGCCGTATTTGCACTTTCGGCGTCGCTCGACTCCTTCGGTTGCGCTGTTGGTCCATCCACTTCATAATGTACATATCTATTTGAAGAGAAATTGATAGATCATAAATTCATGGAGTTAGCACGAATGATTTATTAATTCTCCGAATGCAGACGCCACACATGTAATTGCCATATATCGATGTTTCGTTCATTAGTAATACAAAATAGTTCGCTTGTTATTTTTATGAATATGTTTGCTAAGTTGTTTAGAGAAACATTGAGTTTCTCGTCAATGTTTTGGCTACATTGTGTGGTGTGTTGCTAGGGATCAATAGTTATAACGTACTTGCATGTATCCATATGGAAGCATGTATTAAGAAAACTACAGTCGCCTAAAGATTCATCTGTGTGACTCTGTATAATTTTCTTGAAGTGCAGTTTCTTGCATTTCTCCGCGAACCCTGGTCCACCATTCAATTTTGCACAATCCACACGTGTACCATGTGGACAAAATTCCATAACTTGTGCCCCACCTTGAGAACGGAATCTCTCGGCTAGTGACTTCTCTTTTGATGTTTGCTTTGAGAGTAAGTCTAAAATTTGTTCTCCAACCTTTTTACTTTCTTTTTCTCTAATAGTAGGCATTGATATCAATGACATTATGTCCTCCGTGTTCTTTTTATCCAATTTTGCTTGCTTCTCAGAAGGTATGTAATCATTCAATTCAGATGCTGATGTCTCCGCACTCTCTGGATTTTCTGTGTCATCTGATTGTGACTGATATGAAGATTGTGACTCTGCAACTGATAATATGGTATATCCAAACACACCATTCTCTGTTACCTCTTTTATTCTGAAAACAAATTTAGTAATTAAGCATAAAGCTGTAAGAAGAGTCAATACAACCAACATTATTATAGTGTCAGTCCATGTAATGTGGAAACTCACTAACTTAACAACATCTTGAGCTGCCAGCTTCTCTAAGAGTTTATGAATATCAGGGGATGATACATCTGCATTAAGGTTCTTCCTCAGCTGATCTATGAGATCCGCAGAAGTAATTGGAAGATTTGGTGTGGATTCATGCAAAATACATAAGACATCTCTTTCGTATTCACAATGGTCCAATTTTAAAGATGCATTAGTTTCTGCAAATAATACAACAATCGTCTTTGCTTTATAATATGAGACAATAAGAATAATTATAATTAAATAATTCTGACTCAATCAAGACAAAAATATTAACACATCCCACCAACTTGGCCTGCATCTGTTGTCAGGGTGGATGATACAGATGTTGAAGTAAGAGTAAATAGCTCATGTCTCTCCCTTTTCCTTTTTTGCAATTTCTCACGTAGACTATTTCTTTTTATCTTAATTGCTTGGATTTCTTCAAATGCATCTGACATATTTCATGTAGAAGGTTCTGCAAATATCAACAATTTACAACAAGATTCAAAAATTATAATTATATCTGGGAACACAACTTACTAAACTTGAAATTGTTGCACCATAAACACCAAGTTGTTTAGGAAAAATTCACTTTCAGTAATAGACATAAATAAACAGGAAATATTTAGTTCGAGGGAAGACTTGTCCGAATCTTGTAGATAAAAGTTAAAAAATATCACAATATGTACACTACAGTACACTAGCACTCAAAAGGAATTGTGCCCGGGATGCTAGTTTCTGTTTTGTATTACAATTATCAAAATATTACATTCCAAGAGTGTAATAAGTCAAAGTACGGATGTGTAAACGGTGGACTACGGTAACATACAAATTCTTGCGTTTCTACCGACGTAATGCTTGACAATCCACTGTTGTCATAATGTATACTGATTTACCGCTAACCTATCATATATAAAGAATACTTTTTCGATGCACCTAACTTTACGTGAGCAGTAGAAATGCACATGGCCGGTATGTGAGTGGTGCGTGTGAAGTTTATAAAGGTTTTAATAGAAAACGAATTCATTTTAATTTAATCTTGACAATGTTGAAGAATATTACACTGTTTGCACAACGTACGAATTAATGTCAACAAACAAGTGATTTTTGTTGCACTGCTGAATTTACAGGGTGCAGCTAAGAATTAACCTATGATGGAGACAAACAAGGAGTTTTTTCTGACTGCTGTAGAGCGCATTTTCAGTAATTGGACAGCTTTAAAAGTAATAAATTAACATGGTCTTATAAATATTTATCTTTCTTCTTGCAATATTACTTTTTAAACCAATAAATACGTGACATTATGTGTTTTATTTCAGATGGCTGTAGAATATGGTATGGGACCAAAGGAGAAGGCAATAGATTTTTGTCCATATATAGCTGAAGTGTTGTGTATGAATGGTTAGTTATCTCAACTTTATTATATTATATTTTAATAAATTAGTACTACATCTTGCATGTGTTTATACAGAGGGAATAAACACTAGTGAACTTGCCGCTGAGTTACAAGATTACGTTGATGAAGAATTTAATACGGAGCTGCAAGACAACAGTGCAACAGAGGTTGCTGATGACTTACTCAGGTTTCATCGTTACTGTGTTCAAGGCAATGAACAAGTAGCTAAAGCTGAACTGGAAAAGTTGCCACCTTTGCAAGCTTGGATTCAACCGCATAGTACTATCAGAAGAATGAGACCTGAGCAAGTTGTTGTAAATAACGATAATTCTGAAAGTGATAGTGAAGGAGATGAAAGTATGGATGTTGTTACTGATGAGTGGACAGAGGTCAAGGGTAGAAGAAAAAAGTAATAAAGATAATACGTTTTTCTAGAATTTTTATAAAATAGAAGGAAAACACAGGACGCTCTTGCATTGTTATAATGTGATACATTCACTTCACAATCATACAATCTTTTTCTATGCCTCCTTACAGTCAAGTATTTATCTAAACAGTCTTTAGAAATGCTGCCAAAATATTCATTTGGCAAGTGTTGCCACTGCATCTGAAAATATAACACATGTATTGAATCAAAGATTTTATCAGAATATAAAACAATTTGATATGCTTCTAAAAGTATACCTTTCCCATTCTGGGATAAATGTACAGTGAAATATCCGTTCTGCTCGCATGTCACTGGTTCCTTTTGTATAACGCTTCTCCTTTCATCTGGTCCCAGTATGCTAAGTATCACTGGCAGGAATAGCAAACCGTGAAACAGGCCAAAAACTACCACAGCAGTAAACAGCTACAAATAATACAATATAAATGAAACAATGTTGTTCATAATGAAATGTATACGTATTTTGTTTATAGTTCAAATGCATGTGACATATGTATTCGTATTTCTGCATCTTTTGCGTTTACCTTGAAAAAAGTACTAAATAGGTAAGCTTCGCTGCAGCCGAGCAATACAAATGCAAGAAACGTGCTTAAGCCACCGTTGAATACAGCTGGGCCGATAACGCTCAACGTCATAATAGCCCGCTCTGTAAATAGAATTGAACTTTTGAAGTTGATGCGTACCATTGTCATTCACGCTACAGATATGTCACACACCGTTTTTAGTGCCTACCGCGCGCGTAAACTCCAATCCAACATGTGCCGCGTAGTCTACAGCTAAACCGGCACATAATAGTATCATAATGCTAGACGATATCTCAATGGTCAAGCTTAAAAAGTACATGGAACCCAAGAGATCGACGAGAGTGAAAACCACGCAGCAAATTACCCAGAATGATGCACGCAGGTTTCGTAGCAATAATATCGTCACTAAGCCAACCGCAAGAATTTCAAGTCCTAAATTTCTGGTTAATTCCTCCCCTATAATCTGAAAGAGAATATTACGCTGTAGATCAATCAGGAAAATTGTTCGATAATTCCATTTTCTCTGCATTACATCGTTTTTAATGCGAGTCTTAATTCGTTAAGATTACCTTATTAGCTGTCCAAGACACGTAGTCTTGCGAGAAAATTGCAATATGATCTTCTCCTTGCGACAGATTCGTAGCTTTAACAGACTCTCTTATAGACTGCATCGCACGTACTTGATCCGACGTCGTGTTAATGAGGATATGTTGTATAGGTATCTGCGAAGTCTAAAGGAAAATATAAAGTCAACATGACTGACTATTGAGCAATACTCCTGTGAAATTATTTATGTACCGTGATATTGTAATCACCCCTCGGCACTCTGTCAAATTTGATATCCTTTATGTAAGCCTGCCCTTCCTTCGTCAAGAGCAGGTACTCCGTAAGAATACTGTAGTATTCGTCCCTGCCTTCAATTCTATAAGCTGCGAACAGGAAGCAAAAGTATCCGGTCACGTTGATCGGAAACGCCACCCTCGGTGCGCACTCAGCACATAAAAAAGGCTACGCCCATACCTTCGCTACCCTCCTTTGTACTCAGCCACTTTTCATAAGCAACGAACCACGGCTCCAATGTATTATTATTAACGAAGGGATTTTTCCTGAGCGAGTCAACAAGTTGAAACAGGGTGTCACGATCCTCGTAATAGTCGACGCCTGTCATGTAAATACCGGCTCGCTTCCCGTGCTTCGGGAAATATTCCTTCAACTTATTGTTGAACCGTATCGGGTAGGAGTTCTGATTTAAGTACCACAGCGGATCGAAGTTCTGGTCCAATTGAAATATCGCCCAGATATTCACGCAGACGACGCACACCGTGACGAGGAGCACCGTGGCCTTGACGGCGTTCTTCATCACGAAGGGGCCGACGTACTTTTCGAAAATGAACTGTTGCGTGTTCCTCCGACTGCAATCGTTCGGCTTCCATTCGGGCCGCGATCGGCAGCAGCATCCTTCCCTCTTGGCCTCCAGCCGTCTCTCGTCGTACACGAGGCAGCTGACGAAGAACGTGATCTCGAAGATGTACAGAAACAGGATGCCCATTGTCGCGAACATGCAGAAGGATCTTAGAAAGGGCATCAGCGTTGTCACGCCGATACCGAAGGCCACCACGTTCGTGAATGAGGTCACGGTGATGGACATGCCTGGAATGATAAACCAGAGTTGCACTCGGCGAAATAAATCGGCGGCATTGAAACAAGCTGTCGATATCGAAAGTTAAACTTGATCGTTTCGTTGCTCATTGTAGAAATAGCATTTTAAGTCAGCGAACGATTTTGCAACGATAAAAAATTAGACTATTTTCAATGATAAAGTAATGTTCAGATGTTCCATGCAAATATCATTAAAAATTACGTGTAACATTTAACATTAAAAATTACGTCCGGTTTAAGTGTTAATCATAGACGCAGTATAATAGTGTTAAACGTCTATGCATTATGAAAATACTATTCTGACTCAGCGAACGATTTTGCAACGGTGCAAAGTCAGACTACCTTAATAACAGAGAAATAGATGTTCGGAGCAAACATCATTAAGAATTACCTCCTGTTCAAGTGTCAGTCATAAACTCAGTACAATAATATTAACCGTCCATGCATTATGAAAATATTATTCTGACTCAGCGAACGATTCTGCAACGGTACAAAGTCGGACTATGTTTGCTGACAAAGATATGGATGTCCGGCACAAACTTCATTAAGAATTACGTCCCGTTTAAGTGTCAGTCATAAACGCGGTACAATAGCATTAAACGTCTATGCACCTGATTGCTGAATAGACTTGGCGATTCGAACAGGTATGTCCAGCGTCTTGTCGCGCTCCGGCAGATTCTCTAAGCTCTGCATTATCACGAACATGTCATCGACGCCTATGCCCAGCAGCAGGAACGGTAATATGGGATGTATGGGCCCGTAGAAGTATCCCATGTAATAGCACATCCCGTAGGAAGACAGAATGGCCTGTCCGACGACGGAGACGCCCATGATCGACAAATAAATCCTTTGCTCGACCGCGTTGCAGCGGCCGATCATCGTCGTGACGTAAATCGCGATCAGCGACAGGCCGCAGAAGAGGATCGTCATGTTGTTGTTCAGCACTTGATGCAAGAAGTCCTTGAAGCTCCGCGAGGCGACAGCAAAAACTTCCATGCCGGGCGGTAGCGTCCGATTAGCATGAAGAACGCGCTCGATGAACTCCAATTCCCATTCGTCGGAGTGCGGATTCGACTTCTTCAGCATCCAGTTGAGGATCGTCGCACGTGCACCACGAACGTTCCCATTCTCATCGTAATCGATGTCCGCCAGCAACGGGGCGACGTCGAAGAGAATATTTTTACTGCTCCTGCACAGAAGAGGCGTCATTGACAAGAAGAAATGCGTCGGATCGTCACTCGAACGTATTCATCAGCTTCGTTCGACTAGCTATATAGTCAGCTCAAAATATTCGGTTAGCAACTAACTTTCTACAACTACACTTTCCTTTGTTTCGTTAACGCGTTCAGAGTACCTAATCTATATTGTTTCCTTGTTGTTTGGACTTCTACCTTTAATTTACTACAAAAATTATATCGATTAGTTCCTTAGTTTTGTTTTTATCACATTTTAAAAATGGAAGACAAGATGTGCATTTCAGATATATTTTATTGTATTATTGCCGAAAAGGCAAGAACGCATCGCAAGCGCAAAAGAAGTCATGTGCCGTATATAGGAATGAACCCTTGAAAGAAAGGCAGTGTCAAATTTGGTTTGCCAGATTTCGTCCTGGTGATTTTTCACTGAAAAATGCTCAACGATCTGGCCCTCCAGTTGAACTCGATGAGACCCATATCAAGGCCATTATCGACTCAGATCGTCATACCACAACATGTCATATTACAGATAAGCTCAATGTGTCGCATACATGCATTGAAAAAAAAATAAAAAAATATTGAATCTTCCTTCTTATTTAAAAACCGCAATCACTTGGTTGCCAACCCAATACCATGCTTGACGGATGATCATTGATATAACGCGTAAAAACTCACTTATCCTGCAACGCGTCGGTGACGTCACTCAGGATTTCGTCCCCGGTTAAAGCGCCGACACTCTTATGTACGTACGATTGCCAGAGTGAGAGTAACGATTGATATATACACTCGTTCTTCGGTATGACGCTGTTGAAGTGCTGCAGCATCTCCTCCAAGAACTCCATGTCCTCGTCGCTCTCCGACGAGTTCCCATCCTCGAACCACGTCAGGTAACTGAAAACACGAGTTTCACTCGTTACATCCTGCCCACCGTCGGTGATTATCGACTTCCTTCGCCCGGCATCCCTCGTCCGATCCCGATGAAAACTACACAACTCCCAGCGAACGAACTTTTCCCGCGTGTCATCCCAATCCCACGCTCATTAAGACGCTTTTTCGCGTCTTACATAATCCTCGCCATTCGCCGAGGACTCATAGCGACGAAGAACCAGAACCGGAATCAGGACACGAGGACACGTACCGTGCACACACGTCTGCCCACGAATGATTGTTCACCGCAATCCCCTTGACCGCCCGTTCGATGTCGTTGATCTGCAAAACGAGCCAAAGAGCGACGATTCGTCAGAGTGAAACTTTAGTCGGCCGGGAGAGAGTGCGTTCTTTTCTGCTAAAGCCATTTTTCGAGGTCGAGCGGACAGTTTCGAGCTAGAAGCCACGCGAATCGAAGCGGCCAAGATGGAGGATACCAAATCTTGGGCCAATACTGGCATAATTCATGGTTCCTATTATAGGCCGAAAACGGGAAAAATTCGGACCTCGGGTGGGCCAGTATTTGAACCCGGGTCTCCCGATTGCCGGTCGGTTGATCTGATCACTAAGCTTATTCGATCCAATCCTTTCTAATCCAAGCTCTTATTCGAACTCTTTCCGCTCATTACTCTTCTTCTGACGCGTTATCCAAACTCGTCCTCTTTCCCAAAGTATACTACTACACTATGTACCGTGCGCAGCACTTCGGGCTCCAGGACGTTGGGGGCAGTGACGATGATACTTTCGTATCTGAGATCATCTCGGAAGTGCTCCTTGACCCAGGCGGCGTCCGTCCTTACCACCGAGTTCTTCGGCATGAAGAGTTCGACGTCGTCGACCTCCTCCTTCCAAAATAGCATGCCAGGACCGCAGGCGCAGTTTATGCACAGCGACGCTATCAGCCAGAGCCACGGTCTCGTGCCGATGCTCAGCCCGATTCTGTAACAGAAGCCGAGGCTCGAGGTGAGCATCAATTTTCATGAGCGACGCCGTCGAGAGGCGGCCGTCGCTCGTCTCCGGTTTTGAATTATCGAACGTCGACGAGTTCGGAGGGCGAGCGTCGCGCGGCGTATTTCGAAACGGACGATCGGTGCCAATGGCCGAGGTGCACGTTAATGAATCCTTTAACGGGGCCAGTGATCTTTGAATTGAAGCGTGGATGGCAGCCAGAGGCGGCCTGACCACGACGATGATGCACGGGGCGATGACGATGACGGTTCGTGGAAGAGATATATATCTTTCGCTCGGCTAATAAAGTTGCCCCCGGCGCTGATATCATCGACATTTTCGGACGATAATCGGCCCTTCCCCCCTGACCCCCTCACTAATTGTCCTCCTCGGAAGGACCCTGCCTCCAGTGTTCGCGCAGCGCGAGTCGGCGTGAGTGACCGTGTGAAATTACGTTAGATGAGCCACGTGGTGAGCTTGGCCGGCTAATTGAAATCTCTCAACACCGAGTTACTTTGTCTCGGTAGACAGTGTCTCTACGCTTTACTCGTCTCGTCCTAGCGAGCCTAATTCTGCATCGCCGGTACGTTCGCACGCGACAGACACGTTTTCTCACATGAAGGAGGTTGAAAAGTTAACGCTTTACTTTCAAACGTACCACGCTGTCATCACTTAAGATCGCGGTTATTCGGTCGATTCACGTAGAGTGACACACGTCATGGCGCCTTCGTACTAATTGTCGCCGACGGAGTCTTTGAACTTATTTCGCGCTCGGATCAGTCGATCATCGCCAAAGCTCGGCGTCGGATCGTGCGACTCTCGTTCCGACGACGGCGCACTTTCTTTATCAGCGTCGCAAAACGATTTCAGGATTCGTTTCGCACTCGTTCGTTTCAGCCAACCTCGCACGTTTCCCGCTGCCGTTCGTCGGAGTGAGGATTCCTGAGGATTTGCTGCTTGGCAAAAAATTGAATCTAATGGCGATGCAAGGCCTCTACGTGCCATTCGCTGATATTAATAGAGGGGCCAATTAAACCTCGACGAGTTTCTTTCCGCGGCGGCGTCGTTCCCACGAGATTGACAACACTCTCATGCGCGACGGTGTAATTCGGATCAAGTGCGGCCGATCCCGTTGCGACGGTGACGATCGGGAAAATTGAGACAAATCCATCCGTTCGCGTACGGTCGGGCATAATGCATGAGGTGCCAATCTACTCGCCGCGCGAGACGCTCGGCACTGTGATCTCTGCCACTTTCGTGACCGAAAATCCGCAAGCTCAGCCGACAAACATCCTCGAGAGACGTCTAGCGAAATATACAATTCCATTAAATATGAATATTATAAGTAATAGTCTCCAATTTTCTTCTTCTGAAATTGTTACCGTAGACTTCAAATATTTGACTCTCCGCTCACGATTCTTAAACCGACCCGAGAATCGTTAGAGCAGTTCCAAAAAGAACCGGTCGCTTACAACGCAGCATCACTTTTCGCCGCGTCATGAAATTACTCTTCCATTTCGGTACCCAAAAAATAACGAAAAAACAACCCTTCCCAATCCCCCCTTAAAAAGCCCCTCACGTCAACCGCCAACTCCAACTGCCGTCCCAACCCTCTCGCACTCCCAGCACATCCCCCTCAACTCCGGACATCAGCACCCGAAAGCGATCGGCGGCCAAGTTCGATGAGCGAGGTTCGAACCGGAAAACGTTCTCGGCCGGCGGGGCGCGCGTCCCGGAAGTCACTCACCGATAGAATATCCGGTCGGCGTTGAGGTGAAAGTCGAGCAGCGCGTCCTTGCATCGTCTCCACGTGACTCCGCGCTCGGTGCCGGGCCTTCGTCCTGTCTCCATGATGACGGCTGGGTACCCCGGTAGCTCCGTCGCGTCCGAGTGTTGACTGAACGCGGACCGGGGCCAGCTACGTGGCCGCGTGCACGGGTACGTCGTACACGGGCCGTCCGTGCCCGCGTGCATGTGACGAGCGATGGAAGTAATCTACTATAATTATATAACCCGCGCACTCGGGCACTTGTTCCATTCTGTACGTACGTGCCTCATGCCGGCGAGAATGTGGCGCGTAGGTGTAAGCAGATGTGCGCTACGCCGATGCACGCCGTCCGGAGCGAGTCGCCTCGGACCCACCACGGTCAGAGGTCCGGCTGGGGGACGAGGACGGACCTTCGCGGCACGGCGGGGGCGAGGATTGCTCAGGGGGCGCGGAGCTGAAATGTTGGCCGCCGGCAGCGCTGGGAAAGAGTCGGCCGACTCGGAGCCAGACGTTACGCGATTTTTTCTTGACTGACATCGGTGCGAGGGGGTGGTTTCGAAGGTGGGTTAGGTTTCACGTTGAAGAATGTATATTTGGGACCTCTTTTTGTGCGGTCCGTTTTAATGCGATATATTTTTGTGCGATTTATTTTGGGCGGTTTCTTTTTTTGTAGGATTTTGTTAGCACATAACCAAAATCGTACAAAAAAAGAAACCGCCAGAAATAAATCGCACAAGAAGATATCGCATTAAAACGGACCGCACAAAAAGAGGTCCTACTGTTTAAGAACACCCTGTAACGCGGTAGGTACTTTCCGTGTTGTAGGAGTCGCTTAGATTATGGAAATAAGTATCAGAGATATTACATGTGTACTTCCTCTAAATTAAATCGGGTTTAATTTCGCAGATTTATTTTGCTCTTTTTTCTTCGAATTCAACTTGAATAAAATGAATCGTAAAGAACTTCTCTGAAAATTGGGTTTCCCCGAGAGACAATGACGTTTAGTGTTACCAACCAAAAGTTATGTTAATTAGTGGAGCTAAAGCATAATAACATCGCAACATCTGTCACATTCTTTCGGCGTGTTATACGAATCCGATCGCAATTTTTCCACCGTGTTATACGAATCCGTTTTGTATGAACCCGTGTTATAGGGGGTCTACTGTACTTTTTAGCGCTTAAATTTACGGCTTCCGCGGTCAGGATCGTTCAGGTTGCCGCGTCTGTTTTCATCTAAAAGCCGACTATTCGCAAACAACCGTCTGCGTTCAGCCGAAAACACGTAAACAATCCTCAAGTCAATTCTCTAAACTACTTTCCGACCGATGGAAAGTTCGGAGCTACGCTCGATCGTCGACGCAGATATTTTTCCCATGCTTTCTCTCCCGAACACCAATCCTAGTATCGAGAGTGATAACCGAGGATTAACGATTCAATTTTCCGACTCGAATACTTTAATTACCGCTGCCACGATGTCCGGCGGCACACTAATTGCCAGTTTCTACCGTAACGTTCTCCGCGAAACGGTAAGAGCCGTTCGTGTCTCTCGATATCGGATAATAGCCTCTCATCTCGCCGCTTATCAAAGCAGTCGAAATTGACCGTTGCCGCTCGCGTATTCGCTCGATTATCCGGAAATTGACGTCCGTTGTCTGAGGTCCGCCATTCATTACGACGGCGACCCGAGGCAAAAAGCCGTAGTAAAAGCGAGAGGAGCCTATCGTTCGCGAATCTAATGTCGCGAGCCTGTCGACTTCCGGTGTCGCTTTCCCCCCCTCTCCTCCCCTCCCCTCCCCTCCTCATGAAACCGCAGGTAATCGTACGAGACTCCTCATTTTGCAGCTCGCCGCGATAGGTCGCGCGTGCCTTCGAGAATGCGGCGAAAAAAAAGCTTGGCCGGGCGAAAGTGAGATCACGCACACACCTATGCGCGGATCGCAACACGCACGGGACGGACGGCGGCATAAGCGGAGGATGCGTAGAATGCGGCGAGTAAGCGGACGGAATTGCGCGGGCATCGGCAAATTGCCTCATTCCAGAGTCGCAGACGGCTCTAACGTTAACCTTGCGAAAACCTTGCTCCGATGTTCATTGCCACGGACTATTCCCCGATGTCGTGCCTTCCGACTCTCTATCTCGCCGGTTGGCCGAGTCATGGCTCATTATCGATGCGCCTTGTCTTTTTTTCCCCCCTCATCGCGCTTCTCGCTATTCATCCTCGGCGACGACTCAATCGCGATAATTGCCGAGCCAGATTTTCAATGCGGAAAATGGAAGCTCGTAGTTGGCGTCGATTAACCCCTTGACGCACGATTTCTTCGAAATAGTAATGCGTTATAGCTTACAATCGTATGTAAATGATAAGTACAGTAGGACCTCTTTTTGTGCGGTCCGTTTTAACGCGATATCTTTTTGTGCGATTTATTTTTGGGCGGTTTCTTTTTAGTTGTGTGCTAACAAAATCCTACAAAAAAGGAAACCGCCCAAAAATAAATCGCACAAAAAGATATCGCAATAAAACGGACCGCACAAAAAGAGGTCCTACTGGATAAAAAAGATTTTTTTTTCTTAGCTTTCACATTGTTATTTTCAAATCTCGATTATATTCGAGTGTGAAAAATTATAGCAGCATGAAATACATACTCGAATTATCTCGAGTGTGTATAGTTTGACCGGTGTAGCGCGCTCGAGTAAACTCGAGCGTGGACGTTGAGGGGTTAAAGTACCGACGCTGGTATCGTCCTATTTTTCGGTTATGGTCGACTCTCTCGGTTTTATGGGCGTTGAGAGGTCGTTATTGGTGGGACACCGTGTTTTTCGCGTCGTAGTTCAGAGACGCCGGAGGGCATCGAACGGTTAAATTTTGACTCGGAGATATTGACTTCTTGCGAGCTGCTGCTGGGAGATATAATTGCCTGGCACTAATTATTCACCGGAGATACTGAATTCGACTTCTCGTGAAAGGATTAATGATCGAACTGAAGGATTGATGCGTGGAGGATTACGGATGTTTAACCTTTGTTCGGTGGCTCTTACGTTACGTATATGGTGTCATTAGATTGGAAGTAGCGTGATTAAGGTATGGAGGAAGCTGCTTTCTTAGAATCGACTGGCAAAACACTGCGAGCCCTAACGGAACTGAGACGATTCGGTTCTTCATCCGTTCGCCGGACCGGTGCAAGGACAATAACTCGAGATGAGATGTAACTCTAGTAGGCAGTGGCGTAATCCATCGGTCTCGCTGACCGTAGCAAGACGTAGAACAATTACTGACGTTTCTGCCGCTGCAGAAATATTACCGGAGCACGTTGATTCGCTCATTGTCAGCCTCTGATAGGACCGTACTCTCAGACGTTGACACTGCGTAAAGATTACTATGACATATTACGGAAGAATCCGATCGAACAATGGCCGATGCAATTAGCTACCGATTGTATTATCAAAGTTCCATAAATGGCGCCAGGGACACTTTAATCAGCAAACTGCGTAAGGCGCAGAAATCGCAGAAGCATGGCACCGCGAAAAATAATTTTACGCCCGCGAATCGCGTAAAATTGCGGCGAATCGATATAGACAGCCCCATAAATTAAATTACACCAAAAGAATGGACGCCGATAATGGTATCTTTGTGCATGAAGCGAGAAACACTTCTGCGCACCGCGAGCAACCATTACTACGAAACAGTCCCAGTTCCCTTAATTCCCCGAACTCGTACAGAGTCAACTATTTTCATCATGGACCTTAATATTAACTCAGCCACCTTCGCGCTCAGTTAGCGCAACGCTGAATCTAAACGATCCTGAGCCTCAATCTAACGACCGCCGCTAACAGCCAGTCGGAGAACGCTACCGGTTTTTATCGTTCGCTCCATCGTATTAACGCCCTCGCGGCTAATTATCAGTTAACCGAATCAGCCAATTGCGCTGCTCAATCGTGAGACTTCTCCTGAAACGTACAGATTTCATCTCACACCTCGTTACTTACCCCCCCCCCCCCCCCCCCCCCCCCCGCCACATCGTCCCTTCGAATCTCAAATTCCAATCGGGTCGTCTGGCCAGTGCGACGTTGCGATCGGATGACGTCACAGGCCCGTTCGAATTAAGCGAACCCGACGAAAGCCCGCCGATTTACGAGACGAGCGTCTGTCCCCGTTCGCTACCGCCGAACGTATCGAAAGCGGCGGTCGTATCGAAAATTGACCCGTCTCAGAGAGCCGAGACCGCCGCGCCGCCGCGAGGTCGAGAAGTATGTAGGTCTTGTCGCACTCCTCGGACCGTTACTTCAGCTTCCCGGTGCTTCGTCGAAACAAACGATGTCGAACGAAGACCAAGCCCGCCCGAACTCCCGCTTCCCCGAACGCGCGCGTGGACTATCTTAATTGTTATCTCGACATTTTTACCCTTAATCGAGCCCGCCGCTCTCCCGACAAAAAGTACGTGTATCCAGCGTTGGAGGTTTTCGGTGAAGAGGCATTAAGGCGATTGAGTGCTCTCTTCCTTTCCGCACGCGACATTCCGAAAGGAGTCGGAGACACGGCAATTGACCCAGAAGTCGGAGATTTTTTCTTTAATACGGAAGCTTGAATCGCCTCCCCCCTACCCCCCTCCCGCTCCCTGAAGCGGAGTCTTGATCGTCGTCGGTGGAACGTGACGCGGCAGTACAGGCTGCTAATTAACGAATGCTCAGTCCGCGTTTCCCACGACGCGTGTCTGCAGACGCAACTCCGGATGGAAACGGCCGTGTCTTAATACTGGAACTGCCGGACGATTTCTGCTTATGTTTTAATTTTAAGTTGACGGGGCGATATAGGCGAGCGTACATGAAATATGCGAAGTGGAGAGCAGTGAATCGTTTATCTGTCTCAATGAGCGCTACAGAGCATTTGAAGATGTAAAATGTTTCATGAGAGGGTAGTCATTATTATAGATAAGGTTGGACCGGTCCTTTCGACTGGTCGGTAGGTCTAATATTAACACATTGTTGAAGGATGGCGCGTGTTTGCGTACCTACCTATATCTGTAGTCTATAATAATACGTTTTTGGCGAATTCGCTCAGTGCCATATATAATTTCCAAATTCCAAAAATTTGTGCTTTGATTCAACCCGTATGATGAAACAATTTAATTATAAAATATTAATAAAACATTTATAATTTCAAGGAAACCAAAATAAATTTTACATTACATGAAAAATATGTATTTTATAAATCTGACTCAGCCAGGCAGTCATCTGCCCTGGGATGATCCCCGACACTGACTGAATTCGCGAAAAAGTTATTATTATACGTTAATCATTGACGGTCAATAACCGGTTGTTCGCAACCCTATTATACTATATCTTTCGATTAAAATGATAAATTAAGGCATAGAATACTCTTTAGCATTAAAATTAGATTATGAATATATATTATAGATTATAAAGATACTTTAGATGAAAATGATAAAATATGGTATACTCAATAGAACTCCTTTGAAAACCATTGATTAATGAAAAAGTTATACCAGTAATGTTCCGCGTAACACGATTTGAAAAAAAGACGCGAAAACTCCTCCAAGTCGAACGGACCTCCGAACATCCCGCCGTCAATGTGTCAAGTACTCGCGTGTGCCAATAAAAGTTTGCCGTAACGCGGCAAGGCTCGTCATCTCGACTAACGCGCCATAATTGAAGTTACGAGTTTGCCAGCGAGAACATAGGTTTACGATTTCCCATGCCCCGCCGTTCGGTACCGTTACTTCCCTAATTTATCGACTGTATTGACAATGCAATACTGCGGTCTGTCATTCCACTGTTCGAGCGACGTTCCATTCAACAGTTGGCCCCGGTCATCGATCAGAGGAGCCCGCGGCAAAATTCTGCGGCAGAGTCGAGTTCGCGCCCGCGACGGTTATTAAACTCGGACAATGTGACACACATACGATAGCGCACGTTTTTCCCATTCGCGGAGGTTCGCTTGAACGAAGGACATTGAGGAGCGCCGCCAAAGGCAGAGGCCGTATCGTTTTGTCCGAAACGATACGGGCCGAAATTACTGTAATCACCGTGAACCCCGAACGACACATAAACGCGTCAATGTTCTTGGCTCCGTGAAAGGCCGTTAATCACTCGCGGAACGTTAAACCGGTGTTCGCGATTACGATAATTAACTCCCACAGATCGTCATCCGCTCCGACCGGCGGTTAAGGCAATTTCTCTCCTCGAATCGTGAAACAGCGAAGCTTAAAGGTTCGAAAGGAGACGACTTAAAATTGCAACCACCTTAAGGTAATGTATAAAGATTTCAATTCAGCTCTACCGAACGTCTTAATTCGTGTGATCGACATCACACCGACATTTCCAATTTACGAAGTGTGCAACAATATAGCAAATACGATAAGCAAAAATTAATGACCAGGGGTTAATCGATAATGTAACAATTCTTGGCGAATGGACGTCAGGGGTCTAAAAAGACAATAGTATGTTCTAAAGATTCGTTTCGCCCTGGATCTAGGGAGCCTCACCCTACCTTAATAGGATGAACGTCAGCCTGAGCAAATGAGTATTCGTCTAGGGCAGGATCTACTGGCATAGCCCTACCGATGAGTCCGCCAGTAGATCCAGGCCGAAACGAATCTTTAGAACATACCATCTCGTTTCTTCTGTACCTATTGTCTTTTTAGACCCCTGACGTCCATTCGCCAAGAATTGTTACATTATTAATATAGCAATACGTCTCGTTGAGAATCCAAGATTCACCATGGTAATTCCGCGCGACGTAAACAGCCACTATGTCAGATTGATGGGTCGGTTTTACTTCCGTGCTCGATGAGGCGTCCCGAACGCTATTTTTTTCGTCGTTCCACTTTTCTTCCCATTCCCATGCATCGGCCTCCTGCTCATCCAGGCATCGATATTAGCGACGTTTAACGATGTCCCCGTGGCCAGAAGCCACGACGATAAGGCGGGTGATCGCGAGCCGATGGAAGGCGTCGAGTGAAGGCTGGTTGGATGCACGAGGTGTCAAGGTAGGGAGTTCACCGGAGTGAATGGCTTTCTCGTCATTCGTGAATCTCAGTGTTTCTGGTTCCTCTCAATCCGATGGACGGCTTTGCGTCGGCCGCTGTCCAGACAGGTTGCGGTTTACCATAGCAAAAGGTTTGGTCACCATCATTACTTAACTGTGCGACAACGAGGCCCGAATGAAAATCTTGCGTCGCCGAAGCCGGTAGAATTCGCATTTGCCGGTACTGCGTCCGGAGAGAATCGATAGTTCACCGTTAGTATCGACCTGTGCCCTTGACATAACTGGTTACGAATCGAAGAGAACTTGTGCTTCCGCGCCGTTGCTGGCCGAACGATACGCTCGCGCCCCGGAAAATCTGCTTAATTACACGCCGGTTAATTACTAAACGTACGTTCGCTCCAGTGTCAGACTATATATGTCGAGAAATAGAGAGAAGTGTTAGACCATCATATATATAGAAAAATAGAAAGAAGTGTCAGACTATATATATAGAGAAATAGAAGGAAGTGTCAGACTATATATACAGAGAAATAGAATGATGTGTCAGACTAGATACATCGTGAAGATCGAGTTTAGAATGTATCTTCAACGGTACATGCTTAAGCTTCGATATTAACCGATTTCCGGCTTCCAAGTCGAGGTAAAGAGAACGGATCGAAGCCTGGCAAAGAGTAAGAGAACGTGCCCGAAGCGTTTGCGAGCTTAACGAAACTTGCACTTATCGAACGATCCTATCACGATCCACTCTCCGATTTACCGGTATGCTAATTGACCCGGTCGCGAAGTGTGTCCAGTGCCGCGCTGTGCTCGATCAAAGGATCATGCCAGTCGGATGGCAGGTTGGTCAAAGTGCGGGAAAGTAGAAGCGATCGATTTCACGCCGGATGAATTCGGAATTCCTCCCGGCAGCGAGTCGGTAGTCCGGACATCCTCGACCGGAAGAAATTCCGAGCCGCTGACTCGTCCCGGTCGGCCAGCAAGGTTATAAGGTCATCCTCGAAAATCATATTTTCCCTCCGACTCCCGCGTTTAGTCTCATCTGCATGCATCTGCATCGGATCGCAGAGTTCCTTGCCACGGACGTTACGTCGAGCCAGACCTTTCTTCTGTCTCGTTGTTCGCTGACGCCAAACGAGTAAGTGGGTCGGAATGATTATTTTTCGCGAAATTGTTGCCGCGATCGCGAGAGGAAGACTTCGTTGCCCGCGGAGAAAGGTACCCTGGGTACGTGCAGCTTCTCGGATGGAAGGATGACGACGGCGAAGGACGTGCGTCACACGAGGATTTCGGAAGCGGATGAAGCTGAGGCGTTTCGGGCCGATTCCGAATTTCGGTCGAACGCTGAATTCTTAATCGGCTAACGGTTTTTAGAAAGTCATCGGCCACGGGCGCGGCTTCCCTGTGTTGGCATTGCCGTCCACGGTCGCGCTAAGAGGTTTAATTGACGAACGGACGTCGCATGAATGGCTATGCTAACATTTGCCTTATTCTCGAACGTAACGTGCCGATCAAATCCGATCAATGGGAATCGGGATTCCGTTCGATCTCGGATGGATCGCTTCTCCGGTAATCGACCTGAAAGCCGTGGACCATGTAATGACAATTCGTTACGAGCACGTACGCGGACTGGGACAATTCTGTTCCGGCGAGGCAGGGATTACAGGATTGTAACGTTACCTCGATAGCAGCGGTGAATATATTAAATGCCCACTGCGTATAGGAAGAGTTTCAAAGTAGAAATCGCTGCACGTAGACAGGAAAGCATGACCAGACACGTTGGGCGTTCGCAAAAGTTTTGAATCGGGACATTTGCCTGCGAGCTAGTCCGGAGTTGAATAGGAGTACCGGTAGATTCGCTGAATAAGAAATTAAGCGCAGCGTGACTTCTTCGAGTACTTACCGTTTCACGTTTATTCGAACAGAAAACGGTAGGTGAGGATTCCCATGAATCGCGCGGAGTGCCAAGCTAAGATCATTGTGGTAAGGCTCGTTTGTTCTACAGTTTCCACAGCACATTTTCCATGTATTAATAGAACGAACTGCAATTTGCGTCTCTACCAACAGAGTCTGACTTGATTTTTTCTGTTCGTTCGAAACGTCGGTCTTTCAAAAAATTCATACTCGATCGATGTATAATTTTGGACAAATTCAAGTTTCGCCAATCGCTATATATAGAGATGTATTGTTTGTGCTACAGTTTCCACAGCACATTTTCCATCTATTAATAGAACGAACTGCAATTTGCGTCTCTACCAACAGTGTCTGACTTGATTTTTTCTGTTCGTTCGAAACGTCGGTCTTTCAAAAAATTCCTACTCGATCGATGTATAATTTTGGACAAATTCAAGTTTCGCCAATCGCTATATATAGAGATGTATTGTTTGTGCTACAGTTTCCACAGCACATTTTCCATCTATTAATAGAACGAACTGCAATTTGCGTCTCTATCAACAGAGAGTCCGACTTGATTTCTTCTATTCATTCGAAACGTCGGTCTTTCAAAAAATTCCTACTTGATCGATGTATAATTTTGGACAGATTCGAGTTTAGCCAATCGCTATATATAGAGATGTACTGATCTGACAAATTGCGCGAGTCAGCTGAGAGATAAAGATGTCTCTTGAATCATGGCACGGAAAAAAAGTAAATCAGCATAACTCGACGCTATATCGAGGTTCGACGATACCTGCGGAAGAATTTCGAGAGTGACCCTGAACTCTGTTCGACGTGTGTGCATGGACCGGCGGGCACGTGGCCTAGCTACGGGAACTTCTTCACTCTCTCCCAATAACAGGACGACTTTTTCTTCCAGTTTCGAATACCCGTTTAGACGAATGTCATACGAACGGCGTTTTCGTTTAATTCATCGACCGCACTATTTATAAATTGACATTCAGGTTGTTCTTCTACCGTCTACATGGTCGTTAATCCGCAAAATAGTAAGCTGTCGTAAACATCATAATCCCATTTTGTCACCTATATCATACAGTCCTACCTTATTGTTCGCCAATGACACCTTTCGCGCGTTACTTCTTCTTTCTCTGTAAGAAATCCTTTGCAAGAAATTCGAGATTCGAAAAATAAGTGAAAAGAGCACAGGTTCATACGAAAGAGGATAACACATGCGATCGAACGATGCCATAAAAGCTGACCACTGTATTCATCAGCACCGTTCCACTACCTGATTTGAATTAAACAGGAACGACATCAGGATCTGTCGTTCGCCGAGCACGAACTCGCCGTTTGCGATCTTCAACTCGTCGATTGTACCTAACAATCGGCAGTTAATAAGTATCATCCGTAAAACCTTTGCGCTTTCTCCTCCATAAAATTCGAATGAACGATGAATTATAATTGCTGTTCCAAACTTTCCTTGGGAACAGCTCCCTTCGGCCAGCACGATAAATTCGATCCTGACAATTTTATGGCCAGTCCACCTTGTAAACAACGTCCGCGGACAAACTCTGTTAATAGATTGCACGAAGCGGTCATCGATTCGATCGGTTGTATATCTGATAATGATCGCATGTCAGCATTTACGATCTCGAGCCCGAATTCGAGCGACGAATCGATTCAAGTTTCAGTTCCGTACTCGTCCGGTCTACGTTACATTTCCCTTGACCGATGAAAGTGTTACGCGCTCTTACGGGCGCCGACGTTTGACGCATAAAAAGGCGAAGAGAGTGCTCATACAATTCCAATGAGAGCAATAACGGCCACCGTCATTACGAAATAACGAATGATCTATCCGGGATCGAATCGCGTCGTCAATTACGATCCGGACGCTGCCCGTCACGAACGAATCTCGTGTCAGATTGGCAGCATCGGGATGAACTTTTCTCCCGATTAATCGGACCGCAATGCAGAAGAACGTGCGTGCAGCGAGGTGAAAAATGTGACGAGTTCGTAACTGGAACGGCGGGAGTAATGTAATCCGTCGATTATTCGCGCGCGCCTTTTCGCTCGCTCGAGCCACGGTCCGAGCAGCGTCTTGCGTCGCTGTAAGTGGAACGGGACCGGAGAAAATGAGAAAATAAGCCGAGACCGGCTGAAAGTCTTTCTAGCCGATCTGCTCGGGCGCGAATTAATATTTGTCAACGATTTCACGGGCGAGGGTTTTTGAATTCTGATACTGAGTTTCTGACTTTCCGAGGACTGAGTTCTATTCAGAGATTCATGCAGCACTATATTTGTGATAGGACTCGACGTCTTTTTTAATTCTTTACATAGAATCCTGTTGAGCGGAGTCTTTCTAGCCGATTTTCTCGGGAGTGAATTAATGTTTGTCAACGATTTCACGGGCCAGCGTTTCAAAGTTCTGACCTGAGTTTCTGACTTTCCGAGGACTGAGTTCTATTCAGAGATTCATGCAGCACTATATTTGTGATAGGACTCGACGTCTTTTTTAATTCTTTACATAGAATCCTGTTGAGCGGAGTCTTTCTAGCCGATTTTCTCGGGAGTGAATTAATGTTTGTCAACGATTTCACGGGCCAGCGTTTCAAAGTTCTGACCTGAGTTTCTGACTTTCCCAGGACTGAGTTCTATTCAGAGATTCATGCAGCACTATATTTGTGATAGGACTCGACGTCTTTTTTAATTCTTTACGTGGAGGCGTGAGTGGAGTCTTTCTAGCTGATTTTTTCAGGAGTGAATTAATATTTGTCAACGATTTCACGGGCCAGCGTTTCTGAGTTCTGACCTGAGTTTCTGACTTTCCCAGGACTGAGTTCTATTCAGAGATTCATGCAGCACTATATTTGTGATAGGACTCGTCGTCTTTTTTAATTCTTTACGTGGAGGCGTGAGTGGAGTCTTTCTAGCTGATTTTTTCAGGAGTGAATTAATATTTGTCAACGATTTCACGGGCCAGCGTTTCTGAGTTCTGACCTGAGTTTCTGACTTTCCCAGGACTGTGTTCTATAAAGAGATTCGTGCGGAAGTATATTTGAGATGAGACTTTTGTCTTTTTTAATTCTTTACGTGGAATCGTGTTGAGCGGACTCTTATTTAACAACTCTCGCCCGCAGTACAATTCCGGTATATATCCAGGGACAGATATAATGTAGCTCGATCTCGGAATGCAGCGACGTGATCTTACGCAATTCGTTATCGGAACCTGTTCCCGATCTTGGACCAATCGCTTTCGTATATTTCAGAGTCATGAATAGGACAACGATACTGCTTGTCCTGATAGGACTGGCATGCGGCGGTCAAGCTCAGCTGAACTTCGACGGGAATCCTTTGACGGAGAACACGGACTACACGGCCCAGGAGTCGCAATTTTCGGAGAGGACTGCTCGGCATGAAGGACCATCGAGTAACAAGGTTCAGGCACACGTGTCGCAAAAATTGTATCCGGTCTACGACACCACTACGCAGAGTTCCGCCAACAAGACTCAAGGGATTGACTCCAAAGCGATAAATGTTCATCATGCCGTGAAAGCATCGGAGTTACATACGAATCAAGCGAACAAAACTACTCTCGACGCGACGAGACATTTTCAAACTTACCCTAATCAGATTCAGCCGATCAATCCGGCGGAAATGGCACTGAGCTCGTTCCTGAATTCTAAGACGCCCGAGGAATCTCGCGCCTCGTTGGACAGTTATCTTCGAAGCAGTCAGACGCAAACCAGCGCGCAGCCACGAATACCTGAAAGCAATGCTGTCCATCAGAGGAATCCGCAAAATATGGGACATTTAGTGCACGTTGATCCGAATCAGGCGGTTTCTGGTGTCGGGCAGCATCAGATGATGCAAATCGTTGCGCATCCTCAAGTACATCAACAAGTACATCAGGCTCAAGTACGTCAACAAGTACATCAGGCGCAAGTACATCAACATGTACATCAGCCACAAGTTCTGCAAACGGCCCCTGTAGTCAATCAACAGCAGCAGGAATTGCTGCAGACAAATGTGCCTGCTTACGGCTATGTCGGGCAACAGATGCAGAATTCGCACGGCCTTCAGGGTCTGCCGAACGGGCCGGGAACTGCTCTGATGGCGCCTTCTCAACAGATCGTCCAGCATGTTTCACCCTACGTGGCCATGACTCCAGCCGGAGGTCACACTAGAAACGATTTTGCCGCTCCACCCGGCTGGCCTTATCGCAGGAGACGAGTCCGTGGGAAACCTCATCCCTTGGCTCAGTCCAGACTAGGTCCACCTTACTACAAAGGACCACCACCGCCAAGTAAGATATTACTTCAATAACCGGAAAATCATTTATATATTTCATATCATCGACAAGCTTTCCCCATCTTAACCCGACTCTAGATACCCTGTTACATGATGTACATCGTTGACTGGTTGGTTGAATGTGCGGTTGGATAGTGGGCTACTTCAACCTACCTTAAGAAATTTTGAACGCTTTAACTCAAAAATTAAACTGGAGAGGCAGTAGACTTTAAGAAATTTTGAATGCTTTAACTCCAAAATTAAACTGGACAGACAGTAGATTTTAAGAAATGTTAAACGCTATAACTCAAAAATTAGACTGAAGATACAGTAGACTTTAAGAAATGTTAAACGCTATAACACAAAAATTAGACTGAAAAGACAGTAGACTGGAGAATCTCCTATTTAACCACACAGCCTGTTAGGTTTCTTACACCGCATGTCTCGTCCCAAACTCATACATTCAACATTCCATCCCAAACGACAGAACTCCAAACGCCGTACACGCGTCCGTAAGACTCGCATATGATAAACGACTCTATCGCTGTCCCAATTTCCGCGCAGTGCCGTTCAATGCGAAGGGTCCGGTGGAGATAATCTACACCAGGCCGCCCGGCTTTCACCGCGGACCTCCGCCCATCAGCAATCCACCCATCCGCTACGAGGACGCCAGCGCCTTTTTCCCGGACGCCGACTACCCGCCACCGTCCAAGGACGTCTATTACTCCCAGCTCTACGCCCAATCCTACGACCCGCACTACTACAACTACATAGCGAAGACCGGCAAGATCAAGCCGCATCTCTACGGCAAGCTGGGCAAGCCGCACGAGGAGCCGGACGACATCTGGGGAGAACTGTATCGCGGCTTCAAGAAGCACGGCCTCAAGAACCTGATGACGCCGACCTTCCTCCTGGGCATGACCATCCCGGCCATCACGCTGATGCTGACCGCTCTCGTTCAGAAGCGATCCATAGCCCGATCCGACACCTCCAGGAACTTCCAGCAGGACGACGGCCTCCAGGAGTACATCGACCGACTTCATCGGGCCATGGAGTGCTACGACAAGCAGAGGAGGATGACGCACGACGCCAAGCTCGACGAATGCTGGAACGTGTCCTGACTTCGGCCAGGAAGAGGTCTGACCCAGTAGCGACGGCGTGGCACCGTTACCGACCTTGCGATCGTGGGTCGATTCCGTAATTGCGAACTTGTTTTACGATGCCCCGGCGACAGGTGGGGGAGGGCAGGGGGATGAAGGGGCATTGTACGGTTTTGAGGAAACGCGCGTAAGGTAGCGGCGACGCAAGGTCGGATAGAGTAAGAGTGCCTGGGCGTAGAATGTAGTTTGTCCTCTATTGGGTAGCCGAAGGTACCGAGGGACTCGGGGGGGCACCAGCTGGCCCAGAGGATTACTTCGGGCGGGGTTCAAGGTCGGGTAGGTTCGAGACTAACTCTCGGGGAATGAGCCGTTCCGAGACGATCGCGGGTAACTGTACATATAAGTCGGCTTTGTAATATATTTCGTAAGTTATTTAAGCGTATTGAATAAATGTGATTCGATGCACAAAGTTTCCTTCCATTTTACGACGCTGTTCGCCGTGGAGTGTTGATGCAGTGCAATGATGAAAACTTACGTTGACAGGTTGAGAGATGCAAAACGTACGTGACTGATTTTCATAGACGAATATGTTGTCCGTCGTGAACGTCTGCTATTTGGTATAAGTCACCGAATGGATGATGAAACGCAGATCACGCGTTCGCCGTGGTCGCGAGTGCAGACGTCATCGAATCCGTGGATGGTGAAATGTTCACGTGCAACGAAAGTGCCGACACGCGAAGCGAACTTCTGCCAATCGAAGAAACGCGCATCGGCCAAAAGGAGAGCAAACGATTTTCCTTCATCCCATTTCATCGGCGAAACTGATTTCTTCGAAACGTTAATCACTTTCTGCTCTCGCGATCTTTATTGCTACGTTGGCAACGCTGCCCGCGGCCTTTGCTCGCCGCTGAAAATTGATCGACGGGACAAATTTCACCCAGATACCATTAATCGTTCGAACAATCGGCTGCCATTATTTTACGGGCGAACGAGCTTAATTTGCGAGTTCGTTAATTCACGGCCTAACGTAATTGGCCTTGTGGTTTCATTTGTGCCTCGTATCCCAAGCCGACCAATGTCGCCAGCAGCGGAATGGGATGCACGATGCATAGAGAGTGTCGTGATAGTTGCGAAATGAAAATCGGCAGCGAGGATCGTGGACATACTTACGGGGTGGAATGAGATAAAGTCGTTGCTGGGGACAGGAAACGGTAGCTCGTGTGTATCAGACAGTTTCTATAATTTTATGGCAGTGTCACTGTCGGATAATTACGGGTAAACTGCATTACAGTGGTTATACAATGTGCGGCGGTAAGCCGCGCGATTGGAATAGCTAAAAGTATTAATATTTCTATCGTTAAATGCCTACTCTATTCTCTCATCACGCTACAATCATTCGGTAATCGTTGTATTGCCATTAAGTTTACAATTACGTTTCTCGGCGTTAAATTTATTTACTGTACGATGGATAATCCTAATAGTTTCCTGAGACGACTCAGTACGAAATAATATAGTTGTACGTGTAAATGTCCGTTTTACGAGGCAAGAGGCCGTTTCGCTCGCGAGAACAATGGCTTAATGCACTTTTACGAGTGTGTCCTATTGATGCTCTATGAGTTTCGGCTAGCGGATATTACGTTTCATTATTCCTACGATCGTTCAGCACGGGCCATTTGGAAAAATATGTTGGGCGATCTGTCGCAGCATAATTAGTGATTATATTATGATCACTCATTGTTGCTTAATGGCCGTTCCGATGACGAATTTTTTGAGTTCCAGGTCGATGACTGGTCGACATTAACACACGACGTAGGCCCTTATGAAGAGACTTACTTAGTGCGCCGACAGATTGATTACAATCAAATTATTTCATCGAACAATTGACGGCTTAACTCACGGGTCATGAGATCCAGACTTCTTATTATTGCTACTTTTGATTCATCTTGCGATGTGCTTCACCGGTGCTTCGTGCCTTCTAGCAATCCTACAATTTTCTACACTTATTGTCTACTGCTTTTTTCTTTCCGCCAGCTGATAATCGTTTAGCAATTATTACGTTAGCAGATATTATGAAATTTACTTGCGTTCACTGCAAATCCGCCGAATATAAGAGACTCGTTATTAAAACTCCGGTATTATTAAAGTACTATACAATAACGATAGATTATTTCTTAGCAAAATATGTGCATATATTTTGTTCGTATCTTATGATATAAATATATTTACTTCCATATTGCAGATACGGACCAACATCGTCAGATCGTAAAAGGGTCGTCCGGTTCGGGGAACAATGTAAAGTTTAAATTTCGTCGATAATTTTGTTTACATCATGAAGTACGGAAATGCATTCTTTAACTGAATGTCGGTATGCTTTATATGACGCAAGATCGAACCAGCGACTGTGCACGTCATAATACACATTAAGCTGTTAGATTAAAACGGATTGTCTATCATACAAATTAACGTACAATAATGAGATACATGGTAACGTAATGATAACATCTCTTTCTCTAAAAACGTTAAATAATTATTGCAGCTAATCGCAAAATTCAAAACAGTATGCAACCATTAACTAATTCGACTAAAAAGTGTGACACTCAGCAACAACATGACCCAAATGAAATAAGACTAGACACAATCTGATATGTTCATGATGTTTTGAGCAACCGTTGACGTTCGATATTGCGGAATTTATCTACAAGGCTCACAAACTTCAAGGATTATTCGCAACATACGTGAAAACGATTTAGTAAGGTCCTGTGGCTTTCATAGAGGATCAAGGTGAAGGAGAGTGGAGGATATAAAGAATGAATGTAGCGTTTAATAAAATAGATTCTAATTGTCTCCATAAAAGTCACAGGTTCATTCTATGTACGATAAAAGCCCGTACAACGCAATAACCGTAGCTAGGAAACGATTTGTATTGCTTTTCGATTCGCAATACTCTACACATATAATAATATGCGTGTAATAATCTTTCTATCTACAATATTTCTAACAACAGAGATATCTAGCTAAAATATTTCTCATAAATTGTTACGACTCCGACCGACAGATGTGTTTCCTTTCATTAGTTAGAACGAATCATATGCTGGGCGTAGTTCAAAGTGAACGGCCAACGAGCTGATTCTAACTGGAAGGTCAGTCTTTGAATTGACGAACACATCTCTATGTATACAGCTATGTATATATGCATACGTCGTCGTACTTTTCGCTCACTACACTGTGCAAGGGTAAGTACAATATACAGTGTGCGCTTTTACCCTTTAAATTGCACTCACAGCACATCGAGAGACTGTTCAGAACTGTGTCACTGATACAGATTCTTTTTAAAAACGGTTGAAACAAAGATTAACGCGAGTAAGATTACTTTCTCACTGTCTTTTACCTCAGTACTGAAAGTATATAAGCTCTGCCCTCTCAAAAAGTATGGCGATTGGAAAAAGTAACTTGACTCCTCGCGACTCTTATATAGATTGATTCGATAGAAAATATGATAGCGTTATTTATATACAATTTGTCAATTGAACTGGTTATACGAAAGGATACTTAAGTGACGCATGGCAGATAACTGCTTCATAGGACTAGACCTGTATCGATGCGGAGAAAGTTAGCTAATGTACGTCTTGCTATGGTTATCGAAGCTCTAAGGAGCTCGAATGATATCTACCAACCTAATAACAAAGCGCTAATCGTTAACTACGACAATATTGCATTGCTTTTTCTAAACGTACCGCCTTTCATACATTATGAAGAGACCTCTCTATGAGCTGTACGTTAATTTCATCTCTACAGTCACTACAAACAAATACGATGGAAGAAATAACATTGCGATGATGGTGTGTGATGTACGTGTGTCATTTTCTACAGTTACGGCACGGCAGGATGTGTAAAATAGCCTATTTAAAAGTTATACTTCCACAACTACAATATGTTGTCGGTCAGTATACTTATGCAATGGACCGATAGCGTACCTTCCTGATTATTATTACTCTTATAAAATAATGTAATCTTGCGCGTTTATGTGTGTCGTTTAACAGATCCTTCAAGTTCTTCCGTACAAGTACTGTACACGATTGAATGTTTTACCGCGTATGCTACTAATTTACCTATGTGTCGTATGTCTGACATTCTAACAAGAAACAGTACACGTTTCTAGTAAACGTTTAACAGCTACTTCACCACTGATTCGCCAGTACACAAATGACATAAACGCATATGCAAGAGCATGGTCATCAAGCCTGTGTGTTCATTTGTAGCATTCTCTTCGTATTAATCCTGCACATAATTGCTTTGGAACAACGCCTTCAACGAAGGACCGTACTGTCTAATGGTTAATACATTACTTACATTATTCAAGTCATATACCTAATCCTGTTCCGCTCCCTTCGCGAGACGTAGAGAATATGAACACGCTAAAGCTAATGATGCGCTCTGTTTCGCCGACCTAGTCAAATTTTTCCTCCTTAAAGGCAAGAGCGATCGCCTCGCAGACATCTTCGACCGCGAACGCCGGCTTGCATAGGCCATCGTGAACCGGCAGAAAGTCCCTCGGACTGTGCTCTTGTACGAACTCCGAATCGCGCTTATGTACTCCCGTCTCAACTAGAATACTGATGCAGGCCTTCGCGCTCGGGCTCGCCACTTTGCCGCCTAGCAATTTCTCGAGGGATCGAGTCTTCGTGCCGCCGCCGCTCTCGTAGCGTCCCAGATACTTGTCGTACAGATTAGCTCCAAAAACATCAGTGTTAATATTATCCCTGTAGAAGATGCATATATTTAGTTAGCATGTGCTCGACAAGGATTGCGCAACAGCGGATGATGCATGTGACGTCTGTGACGCACCGCTCCTAAGTGTTAAAGAAAATTTACCCAATAGCGTATATAGTGTCGACATTATCGTTTATTCCTATGCTGCTGGCATGCTGCATTAGCATATGGTTCGCATGGTAGTACGTGATTTCACTAGGTTTCCCGACTAGAGCAGTGTATTGCAGGTCTTTGCTCGTGACCTTCTTGTAGAGCGTTTCAAGGCACGAGAGGAAAGCGCCGTGACCGTATCGAGGTATCGGCGCTTCGGATACCCACAATAGATCCATGTTGCATGCCAAAACTGGAATGTGCGGATAAGGCATGATACTAGGCACTCCCACAGGCATACCGTTTGTCAGCAGTAGGTCAACAATTAGCTGCAATGGAGTCTCCCAGTTTATCGGCTCGCTAAAAAGTACGACGCCTTCTATCGTCGGGAAATTTGGATCGACCGGGCCACATGTAGAATTCCTCTTCATCAAATTGACATAGTCCAGTGATGGAAAATTTGCCACTAGCTCATCGATAGTAATCGTTTTAGTGAAACCTAATTCTTTGGCAATTTCTTTGACCGGCCCCTGCCCACATATGAGTACTTGCTTATTATGGAGTTGCTTGAACATCTTTAGTGGTGAATGGGCCATAACAACTTGAGTCTCTGACACATCAAGCCCAATCCACTTTGATAAGTCTTTTGCTTTTTGACTACGTAGTGCATTGCCACTGTTTGTGACAAAGACTGTTGGCACACGAAATTTCCCATCCTCTCCTTGAAGTTTTTTAAATGCCTTAGTGACCGGTGGAAGGACATTTTTACCTCTTACTATGACACCATCAATGTCAAAAAGAAGGCCAAACTTTGGTTTCAAACTTAAATGCTGGAACCAAAATAAAAAAGTCAAAAATAAAAAACTAGTTCTCTCTTGCTATGTTTTTTCAGAAAAATTGGTAACATTCTCAATGACAGACATAAATATTTTAAGTGACATCATTATATAACACATAGAATATATTACAAGAGGTAAAGAAAAGAAAAAAATGTACTTTAAAACTGGTTGATATATTTAATATAAAAGATTTCTTTTCACAAATTTCAGTGTTTTATCTAAATATTTTTTAACTTGTTATGTATTCATATTGGTATTAATATTAGACTGGTAACATAGGATATTAAAAATAAGCATTTTGTCTTTGTTCAAAACATGTGACAGCCTATTATTTTTGGAGCATGCCATTGGCTTACACAGGGACCTTGCACTTGTAAAGTAGATATAAAAATACACCTACCTTGGTAGTGTGGAACACATGACATGTATATTTTTATGCTACTGGTCTACAAAATCTATTCATGTGCTACTATCTCTACTAATATTTAATATATGATACAAAAGTATAAAAAAACTGAACAGTAAGCACTGTCATGTTTCATTAAAATTCACAATGTTCACCACTATTCATGAGATCTTATGAAATCAGCAAAGGTATACAAATTAGGCTGCAAATGTTGCCTTCAAAGCAACTGATAATTGACAGAAATACATGACTATAAACTCAAATAACGCTAATATAATATCAAAACTTACTGAGTATCACCGTTATGTGCAACAATTGTGTAAAAATAAAATAAATTTTCGTTCATAAACATATGATACCAGTCAAAGTTCTATCATGACAAATCGGAATGTAATCGTAACAGAAATTCAATTGGCTAAATGTTCCAACAATTCCTCGTGATTCGATTCAATTCAATGGGAATTAAATCGTCACGAGGAAACAATTGACGATTCTTAAATTTGATGTTCGAAAAAAGAGAAAAACAAAAGTAGGTCGCACGATCTATGTCATAAACAGAAGACACGCATTACGGATCTACCTTGAAGTGAAGAAACGAATTGAATAACAATCACTGGGCCATGAACAATAACTTACTCTTACTCCTGTGAATCTTGCGATAGTCGGCCGCAATAATATTTTAGTTGTTGCCATATTCACTGGCTGCCTGCGTTAAAACACTCGTAATCACGTAATTTTCCCGGCTACACTACGGTTCAGGTCCTACGTTTCACGAATTGATTATACATAATGCTATACGATTCTTTTTGAGGTTATAGTGACCTACAGAACACACTGTATACGTGATCGTATTTTACCCACGTGCCGTAAGAGGACATGGTGGACAAGTTAGACCGCCCATCAATCCAGTTTACATGTACGAAAGAATTATTGTAAAATAAACGACATGTTTCTTTTGAATCGGGCATCAGGGGGAAAAATCATATTACCAGTGATTCGAACGATAAACTTTACAATAATTTGAATGAAATCAAAAAGATGAATGCGCACATCAATTTTTAGCACACTTATGTTGGCAGGTCTGCATTCCTTGGTTTGAATGGATTTGTATGTACATTATATCCATATTGCTTTACGCATATGTTATTGATA
Source organism: Anoplius nigerrimus (assembly GCA_914767735.1). NCBI lineage: Eukaryota > Metazoa > Arthropoda > Insecta > Hymenoptera > Pompilidae > Anoplius > Anoplius nigerrimus. The sequence continues at coordinate 14,728,251 of OU612084.1, forward strand.
TTTTAATAACCTTGTATCGACTTTTATAAATGGCTTAGTGTCTGTGATAAGAAAAACATTTAATAAGTTAAAAATTGACTGCAGGCTTTATCTTAAAATTAATTATAAGCTGAGTTGTGCTTGTTCAATGCTGCCACCTAGCAGTTGTTAGCAATTTAAAATATATTCGTAATTGTTACATGAACTCCATTCAAAATTTCATTTACAAGTAATTATCATTGAAAGAGGTATATGTGTATATACATGTTAACACGCTATAATTGATTATAAAAGTCGTCACATCAAGGATCATCATTTTGCAGGAGTTATAACTATTAAATGCCGGCAAGACGTTCTTATATAATTGCTTAGTATCGTGTCGTATGCATTCTTAAATATATTGTATTTGCCACGGTACTCGTAAAATATTATTTTTTTAAGTAAACTGCGTTTATTCTATATTCCCAGATATCACAAATTATTTACAAATTGGAAACTAATACGATTGTTCCCATCTTTTGTCACATTATAAAAACCTCGTGTATACTTCGGTCCAATCACGCATGCGCGCTGTTTGTTGCAGAGGCACGTGGGAAAGAAAGGAGGTTAACACTTGACGTTGATACTAAGTGACTTCGAATATAAATCTTTTTCCACGCTTTTTTTAAATAGGCAAAGGAGTAATTTGAAATTAATACCGTAATTGTTGCACCAAACTGGTTATCAGGTACAGTGTTTCCGTTATTACGCTTAAATTATAATAAGTATACAGATTGTATTTTACAATGCCCAATATAAAACTGCTTTAAATAATTCTCTTTAAATGTAAGATTTTACATGTTTTTGTTATAAATTTTAAGTATGACGCGATTCGCGAGAGCTAAGGGGTCAAAAGCGTCAAATGAACGCTTGCCAAATGAAGCAACACCATGGCATGTTATGAAGCAGCAACTAGACGATACATCAGTTCCAGATAAAGAGAATACAGCAGCAAAATCAGCAAAACAATTATTGAAGGAAGCAGAAGCACAAAATCAATCTGATTCCACTACAAAACCAAGTAGCAGTTGGGCACAGTTTGAAAATAGTAAACAGCCAAAAGCAGAAGTCAAACGTAATATTGTACAGCGTAACAAGCAAAAGGTGACAAGTGCTAACAAAAAAGTACAGCCTAAAAAGTCTTCTAATGTCCCTTCAATGAAAGATGTTGAGTCTAGTGAGAATATTACAAATAATGGTACTGAAACTGAACCTGTGGTCGCAAATTCTGTTCAGGAACAAAAAAATCCAAATTCTAATGTTGCAAGAGCAATACCGTCAAAACCTACAAAGAAAAAAGCCAAGATGATAAAAAATGTCAATATGAAAGTAGGAAAAGACACAAACACATCAGAGAGTACAAAAACTTCTGCTAATGTTGCAAAACTAAGTAAGCGTCAGAAGCGTAATTTAAAGAGAAAACAAGAAAACCAAGGTGACAATATCCCTGCTAAGGTAAAAAAATCTGATAATGAAGAATCAAAGGAAGTGGAAGATAATAATGAGGTTACTGCAGACTCTGAAACAAAACCAAATACGAGTGTGACCAATAAATCAAATGCTAAGCCAAATAAAAAAAGCAATTTGCAACAGAATAATATTGTTAAACGTAAGCCTCCAAAAGTGCGGGATGACAAGGAGCATAAAAGGAGGAAACCTGATGCAGGTCCTATAAAATTAACAATCAACGGTGTAGATGTAGAAATTGTAAAGTATGATGGGTATCCTGTCAGAAAAGAAGATGCTGAGAGATTAAAAGAATTAAGAGAAAAAATGGCTATGAAAGGTGGGTTTATCAGCACAAACTGAACTTAATTATGCATTTACTGGTGTTTTACGAAATTTATGTCTCTATGTCAAATGAGTGTAGTTCACAAACATTAATGGCAAGTTCTTTTATAGGGATCCCAAAATCTGAAATTGATGCGGCCATGAAGCTCGAGAGACGAAAGGCTGAAAAAGCATTGGCACGCCTCAGAAAATGCGTCTGTTTTCACTGTCGCAAGTCCGGTCACAATTTGTCCGACTGTCCCGAACTGGCTAATGAACAATCCGGCACTGGTATTTGCTTCAAATGCGGTTCGACTGAACACACGCATTTTGAATGTAAAGTCGCAAAACCGACGGAATTCAGATATGCAACATGCTTTATTTGCCGTGAACAAGGACATATTGCAAAACAATGTCCAGACAATCCAAAAGGTGTCTATCCCCAAGGCGGTGCTTGCAAAATATGTGGAGACGTAACACACTTGAAGAAAGATTGTCCGGATTTAGCCAAAGAGAAAGAAGAGGCAGTTGTAACGGTGGACAAAATTGCAGACAGTACATTGGAATGCTTGGAAGACGAAAAAGTGCAGACACCGAAAGACAAAGATGAAAAACAGACGAAGAAGAAAGTCGTTAAGTTTTAACGATACACTGCTATCTCATCGAAATATTATAAACATTGTAATATAACGTTTTTCATGTGTACGATGGCGTCATATGCTGACATACGGACGTTTAATGTTGAACATAAATTTTATTAGAAGGTACATGCATTTTACATGTATATACATAAACACTTTCCTTATACAAATACCCAAATTGATTCAATTTCAGCTTTTATAAAAAACCTGATATCAAATGAGATGCGAGATAATGACGTTTTGTCTCTTATACATCATCTATTATTTACATCACACTCGAATTTATAACCGAGTTAATGCTCTTTTTTGTTTTTCTTTACATATTACATACAAAATGAAATACAATTATGAGTTAATTAGTTTAAACAAACTTCTATCGGATATAGTAATAAATTATTGTTCTCTGTGATATCAGATTTTTCTTTTAACTCTATGTACAAAGTATAAACTTAAAAGCGTATTATTGGAGATGAAACAAAAAATGAAAGTGTTACCTATACATAATAGCAGCATTATGTTCGCCTACCACAGTATTTTATAGAATGATGTTACGATCAAATGCTGTAATAACTTCTTTTATATCGAATTCTTAATTACTACAGCAATATTTGTTGCATGTTGCGATGTCTCCCTTTAATGTTCTTGCAGAGGTATCACCCATACGAACGTAAAATACAGTAAGATATATATATATATGTTTGTATATACGCTAGTTTCCTGTTCAATTGATTTAATTATTGATTCCGCATATTAGACTCCTGTACATTTTGCGTACTTAAAATATATGTTACGTTCTTCTTTTTTGAAGTAAGAACTCTGTGAGTATATAATATATATATTTCTATATATATATATTTGTATTTTGTACCTATATTACATTTGTCCATATCCTAATCTATGTATAATATATAAACTCCATGTTTGTTTTATATTAATTTCCTACGACATATAAATTATAACATTTCTAAAACTATTGGTGGATGCGTAATAATGATTACCATGGTGATGATCTTTTTTTGTGCACACAATGAAGATTATTCATACTTCTGTAGTAGCATTTTTTAAGTCCGCATCATCAAACAACGTGTTAACTAATATTTTATCGGCGCAATGTTTGTGACTACCTCATTACTCATGAAACAAAAATTATTATTTGCACTTACTTCAAAGACATATTTCGATAATTGAATATAGTGTGTACATATTCCACATTATCAAAAAGAGCCAACAAGATAACAATTGCGACAATCAATATTTGATTGTTATTTAATTTGAAACACTATCTTTTCCACATCTTGAAACATCGACGGCTGGTGATGTACTTTTATTAAATTTGATTGTAGATCATGTGAGCAGGTGTTTATAAACACATATTACTATCTACATTGATTGGCTATCTGATGACAGACAGTGGAATAGACCAAATAAACGATGAGAATGTATTGAAAACTTCTTCCTTTATATGTCCGGGATACTCATTGATATTAGCGTTATTTCCTAACAATCCTTTCGTTAAATAACTGAAGAGTGATAAGAAACAAGTGCTCAGGTAAGCCAAGTAAGATAAATATCGCAAGGATGAGAAATAAGTTTCAAATAGATTGATATCAGAGTCGCAAATATAAAGAGACTCATGCAGTTATCATTTACGTTCTATTTTTCTGTACTAAGATTACTAGACAAGCCCAAGAATGGCATGAAATTCGCACGATACTACATATCCCCTAATATGTAAACATTTGATTCGGAAACCAAGTTACTATTCTGTTGCTACATGTATTTGTCGCCCTACAACTGGGTCGGGAAGAAAAGATTAGTAGTCGAAACCAAGTCCCCATTCTCTTTAGTCAATTTTCTCACTCTGTACATGCAACATATATCTCACATCTCTCATCGTAAATATATTAAAACGTAACTCTTTTCTTTAAGTACAAACAACAAATCTCAAGAGCAAACAAAAAAATCATTCTAGTACATATTATTAATATCGAATAAACGTGAGAAATTTCGTCGACGTAACATAGAACTCATTTTCCTTTCATTTTCTTTTGTACAAATTAAGCTATCTCGTCTTATGTTCTCTACGCTAGAAGCGTTTTAATATTATCTCTCATATATGTTTATCATATGTACAAATGCTCTACAACACTCTTGAGGAACTTATTAAACTATGTTTTGTAACTTTTTATCCTCGTATCAGACTCATAACTGTCATCAAATCACCTCACACTCTGAAACCCACGTTACATCACATAACAGATGTCACAACAAATTTCGAAAATAGACTTTTAGTTTCCAAATCTCGGTTTACATATAACCGAAATTTCGACGAACGACGCTATGCATGAATATCCGCGAGTAAAATATCTTAGAAGCCCGATCGTATTAGCTATTATAAAATTTCGCCCGACAACATTGTGGTGAAAGATGCTTGACATATGCGACGTCAGCGTCAAATTACTTTTCACGCTTCTCTTTGGTATGTCACGTCCATACTGCGCTTTTATTCGCCGCAATCAATTTCAATTTCCAATTACTATGTTGCTTCTCGTTTCAAAAGGTACTGACAGTCACTGCCTTCGGTTTGAGAGTTTTCGAGTACGTTTGTAACAATTGGGTGGAGCAAGACTCGTCGAAACGCACCTGCTAGGTAGCTTCAGCTTTGTGTGCAGACTCGATGATCTCTTTCAGACAGCGGCCGAACTCCTCGATTATGAGACGCTGCGACGTCTCATCGTCGAACATATTACGTTCCGCGTCGTCCGCCTGTGCCATTAGGCACTGGCATGTCATTTCTACTACTTTATCGGTTAAGAAGTTAAATGGTTGCCTGCGAAGTTCAAATATGTGTGAAGAAAAAGACATTATGCTTATTGGGTAACATAATTAACAAAGCGTCAAATTTTTCTATTTTGTTGCTCTGTACACAGTTAGTTAAAAATATTGCACTTTGCACATACCTAGCACCGGTGTTGGACGCTGCAGGTGGCCTAAATGCCATTTCAGATAGTTGCAGCTTCGCCTTGTTCAAAGTGAGCGGAGTCGTTCTCACCTCAGCCGTTTCAGCTAAGACTTTTATCGATTTCTTTTCCAAATTTGGTTCCTCGACATTTCGACATCCTATGCATTTACAGTTTGCAGAACATGGAATTTTTGCCTGGAAAGCGAATTATTTTTAAGTGACGTCTGATGTTAAAGCATTGGACGGACTTTGTTATATTATTACTTGTAATAACAGCGTGTCATATTTCGCACCTCGTAACACTCGCAGTAATTTTTCAAGCAGCCGCTACGCTTGCAATTACACCCTTTGTTGTGTCTTCGAATGTCGTCGCCTGTCTCTCGGCCTTTACCAATTTTCGGACGAAATGCATTGGGATTGCGCTCTAGGCAAGATTTGATAGCTTTCTGTCTCTCTTCTTCATTACCCAAATTATTCGAGCAGTTATTACAGTTGCACATGTGACAGAACTCTCCGTTTGCAAAACAATCGCAATACCTGCAAATTATTACATCACGCTGCTAACAGTGATTACCAGTGGTTTTCTTACTCTGTATAACAGTTTCCGCAATATGCTAATATCGCTACAATATCTATTAGATGTTTCAATATTTTGTAATCAACGGCCTGTTTTGCTGTGATTAATGGATTGTCACTTTTTAACAAAACATAAACGAAATTTTGCGAATCGACGCCTACTACAATCATGCACTTACAATGACAAAATCGTAACACTTACAACTTCAAACATTGTGACTTCGTACAGTTGCACGGTTTTCTAGGCCTTATACCATTTGGCTCGACGTTGGAGTACGATCTTTGTGAACTCTTGCTTTCGATGATGGATCCACTCGATAAATTGCTACTAGACGTTTGTAAACTTTGGGCACTTCCCAATAAACTAGGAGTGGACTGTTGCGATTTTACTTTCGCATCATCGGTATGCTACAGAAACAATATCCACGTGCATAATATCAGGCTGTTTCGCGATGCATTAATAGAAATACGTTGTTAATCCATTATACCTGTTGTTGGATGTACTGGGCTGGTAAAACTACGATATTTCCTACGTTCGAATTAGTTGACAAGACAGCTTGGCCGGACGCGAGTTGAGACAAAGCTGAGGCCGGTATTGCAACAGCGCCTTTCGACTGATTCCCAACAGTGGCAGTAGCAGGAATAAGTAATCTCTGACTACTACCAGACAATGTTGCTTTTGGTGCAACCGTTCTTAGAGACTGGCTGCCGGTATTGAGCGGTACGACCTATTGCGTGGAACATATTGATTTTAACAATATATAAACGATCTATCACATTCAAATATTCCTAATTTATAGTTATTTTCACTCACTTTAACGATTTGCTGCTGTCCGCCAATCTTTTGACTAACTCCAACAGTTTGAAGTGTTGTTTGTTGCTTAGACTTTCCTACCGTAACTACGTTGGTAGTTCCAGAGGACGGTGTACTGACCAATCTAACATATTGCACCTGCAAATGAAACACTGCGATGAAAAACGATATTGACGCGACGTATTCAAATGGACTAAGCGGAAACGTATGATAGAGCTATTATGTATGTATTAAAACAAGTGTAGTACTTGTCTGCCGGGCATCTGAATTTGATGTACTTGGTTTGAGCTTGTAACTATATTTTGATTGGCAGGTATTCTAATAACCTGTCCACTACCTAAAACTGTTCCTGGTTTCAAGGAGCTCTGAAAACAATTTTTTTTTCGTAAAACAAATGTGAATCGCATAACAAAACAATAACTACTTCTTAAATATTATGTTTTATTCAGAAAGTTAATAGAAAGCCAAACCAACCTGTCTGATAATAACTTTTTGTGGACTCTGTTGGACAGACGATTTGTTACTAGTAGAGAAAGCTGATTGTTGATTTGAAACAGTTGTTGTCTTTCCTTGAGTGTTGATTGCTGGAGCTGGTAATATCTTTGTAGGAGATTTTACTGCATTCGGAACAATTGCAACTTTCGACGGCTGCGTCGTTGCGGACTGCACCAATTTATTTACGAGTATACCCTTTCAAAATAATAATAATTTGCATATATTACATAGATGTAACGCGAGTTTGGCTATAAAATATTGCAATCCTATGCTCACTTGTTTTGGAGGCGACGAGGGTAAAATGTGCTGGACTTTATTTGTCGACAATAATCCCATCTGCTGGGCCTGTTGCAATGTGATAGTCTTTGTTGGACTGGTAATACCTTGATTAGAGACATTATTACTTAAAAACTTTATAGCTTGAGGCTGCTGGTTATCATTCTGAGAAGTTGTTATAAGAACCTGCTGAGCAGGTTGAGCTTGATTCCCTGCTAGTATCATTTTGGTATAAACCTGCAAACAGACAATTTATTTGCTTACAATAAATATTTGAATGAACCGAAACTCTATTACATGACTGTATCCATTTAACCATTACATTTCTATTTTGCTGAGTACTCTGTGCAGATCTTTTCATAGCTGACTGAACAGTTTTAACATTATGTACGTTGCTTAATGTTATGCTTCCTGAATGCGTAGTTGCCATTACAGGTTTGTTAGGTTGCGCAGATCTAAGTTGAACAATGTTTCCATCAGCAGACTTAGCTGTTATTAATGTTTGTGCAAGAGTTTGCAACTGTCCAGCTGATGCTGTTGCTGGATGTGAAATTTTTAGAATTTGACTGGTTCCTTGTCCACTAGCAGGCGACACTATCATTATAGATTGACTTTGTGTAGTTTGGCAGAGGTTTTGTTTCACCTAGAAAATAGTGAAAAACAACATGGTTATAAATGCAGTTTTAAATTGGTTTAAAGTTCTAAAATAAATTTTTCCGAACCTGTACAGCAGACACTGGAACTCTCTGTAACATTGGTTTTGTTTGAAATACCAAATTCTGATTATTTTGACTTGCAGTCGTGAATACAATATGCTCCGTTTGCCCTGACTCATGTACTTCCGTCATCTCCACATCAGGGATGATAGTCTCATTGTCAACATTCCTTTCAATTATTATGTGCTCTTCATCGGTTGCCATCACTTCCTCTGCATGCATACATTCTAACTCTGCTTGAATATTTGCGAATGCTTCAAAGTCATTTGATGTATATTGTTCAGCACTATGAGACAAGCTCAGTGCACTTAAATCACCATCCCCAAGGGTACGTGAATCAAGGGCTAGCGGTTCCACTAAAGCCCTAGCATTTTGTCCTTTATTCACAGACATAATGACAGAACCTATACAGAATTACATACTAATTAAAATAAAGAGTTCATGACCTTTTAATTTATAAGTCTCATTAATGATCATTTTTCTTTTACTAACGCAAATTTTATGTATTTTATGTAATTGGGTACAAAAATGTTTGTCTTGACTTACAATTTTTTTTTTGTGAAAATAAAAACTTCTATGACAGACATGTATGTTACTTTGGAACAGGTTATTCCAATAAACACTTTGAAGATATTAAAACTTTGTGCAAAAACATAACTCCAGCTATTTACGAAACATAATAGTCATAACTGTTAATGCAGCACTAATATCCACAAGTAATCTTTGTTACGCGCTGTCTGCTTGTACAGAAGTATCTCTCATTGCGGTACATCATAATGCATTATTAAGTTGCAAGTGGCTACTTATAACAACTTGACTTTTAAAAGTTCTACATTTAAATTCTAGTGAGCATTGAATATTAAGGTATACACCGTTTACACGTTTCAATCCACATGAGGAAACATGCTGTAGCATTATTTTCACTCAACATTCTAAATATGCCCATCAATCATATACAGGTTAGAAAATTTTCGTGACAATCAAAGTCTATGCGGGAAATTCTATCCACGAGTCCGATGATTCGGATGGAAACAGATAGTTCGCAGTAGAAAAATATAATGCAATTTGTGTAATGGCAACTAAACCTAATCATTAAGAAGAAAATTTAAAAATTCAAAAATTCAAATTCCCAGGAAGGAAACATTCATGGACCATTGGCAGGATCGAACGGAACTACGCGGTAGCGTGCGCGACAATGTGAGTAATGGATTGATTATCGACATTTAAAAGTTGGAAACAAGAAAATTTGAATAATCAGTGAAAATTCGAAGGATAGACTGCTCGGGAACATTAGCGCCATTTATTGCACGAACGCGCCATTTTCCATATACAGAAATTGTAGATGATTTTAACGCACTTCCACGAGATTCCAAACGTTGAACATTAGCACATCGGGAACTGTCGACTGTGTAACGTGTCCGCGTCACTAGCGGGACGAAATTCTCAGTCCAACTACCACTTTAAATACACAAAATTGAACTTAACCTAAAACCTGTCGGTTCGTATCAGGTGCGTACTGTGCTGGGTGGGGGCGTGCCTCGCAGTGCACTTTATTTATAATAAAAATTATCCGAAACACTATAGACGCATCGTCAGTCCCGTTTTATTTCGTTTAAACGTTATCCCCGCGAACTTCCACAATGCCTGGAACATACCTGTGTGTCCTCTAATATCTCGAATTTGTTCAAAATCACGCGCCCACCATTGCTGTCCCACAGTGCACTACGCACCGCTGTGTACAAACAGACCCAAAGGTCGTTTCGTGGTAAAACCCGAAATTGACGGGAAAGCGAGCCTCACGCGTACCACGCGAAACGAATTCTTTGCGTATAGAATTAGCGCCCGATCAGTGGCAGCTTTATCAGTGAAACGTACCACCGAGTCAGAGCAATGTTTTCGCGCACTTTGCAAATTTCGATTTCGCCATTTTTGCTCTTCCGCGGCTAAAAACACGTCAGCCCGAAAGCGCCCTCTCGGACCAATAAAAAAGCAGGCGTTCCAAAAAGTTTAGCATTTTAAACGCATTAGGACCTGAGAGGTTACAAATGAACGACGATAATTTGATTTGACTCGCGTTCTGCGGATATTCATTTGGCAGAACGTTTGAATGGTGTGCGTAACATTGGCAATGCGCGTACAACAGTATTCGCTCGTAAATCGCGATACGCGGAGTTGTCGGTACAGAAGTATGTCGTATCAGAGTATGGTTGGACGAGACATTAAGATATGTTAATGATTGCGCACGCAAGTGTAAATACGGCGACAATTACTGACGTGATACGGGAAGCCGCGTTTTGTTTCGACAATCAAATGTATTCGAGCGGCTCCATTCGCTCGAGTTGACAATGATTTGAAAGAAAGCAATGAGTCTACTTCACCCTACCCGCAAACGCAGGAAGTTGCTTAACGTCTTTGAACCAACTCCTTACCTTCATTTTTCACTTGCCGCACACCGTTACCACCGAGCCCAATCTCAGCTGAGGAACAACTGAATGTGACCAATGACTGTGCAGAGATTGCGCGCGGAATATTATTCTTGCGTCTTTAATGGCTGCCAGATTTTTGACATTCCTATGCACGACCTAGCACACTTTGTACATTAAATTCACTTAGATTTAGTAATAGCTCTTACGAATGATCTTTGACAGTGAGACTTTTTTTGATAGCACAGTAATGACTAATAAATTATCCCTTACCTATGAGTGAGATAACAAGCGAAATATTAGTTTGAGTTATGCGCGTAGTAGGTTGGTAGTTGTCACGAACCATTTTATTGTGACATCGCCTTAAAGACTTGAATTTTGTCGAAGAACTTCCAACGCCCTCAGGTGACATGCGGCTAAATTTAAATCAACGGTTAGATTCTTGCAATGTCACTGCGCTCAAGTAAATTATCGTTCGTGGCCCAACCGGGATAGTAGCATACAGACAGAAAAGATGGTGGTGACGGTGGCTACGGTACGTCAACAGCTCACAAATTTGGCACATTCAGGCGGCTCTCATAAAGATCAAGCCGAAAAGTAAGTGTCGAATATCATTTCTGTTTCATTGCCCGACTGTTTCTACGATTTAACGTCGATTCTTTCAGGTATCGTTTCATTTTGGATGCAATAGTGTCGTCATCCAGTGAGGAACTCGTTGATGCTTTGAAGATCTTCATCGAAGCGAGTAGGTGTACTATTTCAGATATTATGTTATATGGCGTATAGTATGCCTTCTGTTAATCATTTTAATTGTTTAATACATGTTTCTTAGTTGTTGTCTTTTTAAACCATTCATTATTGTTGTCAAGTAATGCAATGTGCACTGTCTGAAAGACATGGTAAATATTGTGTTGCGGGGGCAACAATTTATCCTTCTCATAAGATAAATGTGAAGTTAGGAAGTCAATTTCAGTTGATTTGAACGGCCATCAAATCTTTGAATTTGTATAGCAACTTAAACTATGAACATTATCTTGTTTGCAATATTTTGTTGTATGGAATTGTGGCTTTATCAGCTTGCTATAGCAAAAGTTGTAAGAAACTTTTATATTTTTCGTTCCAGTTGTCAATGAAAACGTGAGTCTTGTGATTTCTAGACAAGTCTTAACAGACGTCAGTACACGTTTGATGTTTTTACCAGATGAAATATCAAAGGCAGTTTCACATTACACATTAGATAAGGTATCATTTAATTTGCTTTGATAAATTATATATTAAGGGTATTGCTAATTATATGAATTATTAATAATTGTTTATTGTAGGTTCAACCACGTGTTATCTCTTTTGAGGAACAAGTAGCTAGTATAAGGCAACATTTAGCTGAAATTTATGAGCACCATCAGAATTGGAGGGAAGCAGCAAATGTTTTAGTTGGCATACCATTAGAAACTGGTCAAAAGTATGTTAAAAAATATCTATGAGGCATTATTGTTTGTCACAATCAAAGTTGCAAGAATGTTTACAATCTTATGCAGCAATGACATGACAACGATGTATGTTACAGGCAATATACAGTCGACTACAAATTAGAAACATATCTTAAAATTGCACGGTTATACCTTGAAGATGATGATCCAGTGCAAGCAGAAGCATTTATCAATCGAGCGTCCTTATTACAGGTACCTTTCTAGCACTGCATGCATTTGTTAAAGTTTTTATGACACACAAGTGTAACACTCTTATATCTATTTTAGGCAGAATCTAAAAACGAGCAATTACAAATATATTACAAAGTTTGTTATGCAAGGGTCTTAGATTACAGAAGAAAATTTATAGAAGCAGCACAGAGGTACAACGAATTATCGTATAGATCTATAATACATGAGGATGAACGTATGACTTCCCTTAGGAATGCATTAATTTGTACAATACTAGCTTCTGCCGGTAAGTTTCATCCGAATTACGACTAATTTAAAAAGCTCCTTCCGTCGGTATTAACCGATGCTTTCTCCGTACAGGACAACAGAGAAGTCGGATGTTAGCAACTTTATTTAAAGACGAACGCTGTCAACAACTACCGGCCTATTCAATTCTTGAAAAGATGTATTTAGACCGCATTATTCGACGTTCCGAACTGCAGGAATTCGAAGCTTTGCTTCAACCTCATCAGAAAGCGTGCACCATCGACGGGCTAGGATCGACTATACTTGATCGTGCCGTCATCGAACATAACTTATTATCCGCTAGTAAATTATACAATAATATTACCTTCGAGGAGTTGGGTGCTTTGCTGGAAATACCACCGACCAAAGCGGAGAAAATCGCTAGCCAAATGATAACGGAAAGCAGAATGAACGGGTACATCGACCAAATTGATTCGATTGTTCACTTTGAAAGTAAGTATAAATTGTTCATAAATCCCTTTTGACTTAATTCTGGACACAGAAAATCGTTCACAATTGTTGTCATACTCCTAGCACGCGAAACGTTGCCGACCTGGGATAAACAGATACAATCGTTGTGCTATCAAGTTAACCAGATCATAGAAAAAATTGCTCAGACCGAACCAGAATGGATTGCGAAGGTGATGGACGATCAAATGGTGCACTAACAAAAATCTCATTTCGATGCGACACTTGAAATTTGTATACAGAACGTGATGCAGCAAAAAATCCCAGGCACCAATATGATACATGTACATGTAAAAGTACGTTGTAAGTAAGAAATACACACTATATATATATATAATTATTACCAGTGTCTTGTCATTAGAAGTTCGTGTCCGCAGAAATCCAAGATTCAACGCGGTGAATCGGTTTCTGTATTAGTACTCAGCGGAATAGAAGTTACAATGAAGGATAGATATCTTCGCGTGTATCACGAACCGGCAATGGGTATCAGATTCTTGATAATTGAAATTGTACGCTCGTAAAGTGAATCAGGGATTCATTTTGTAAATATTTCGTACCGAGAGAAATTGCGGTTTCGACCGGAGCACACACACACACAGCCCTCTCGTCTTATCTTTACGTTGCAGTAGAAATTAGTTGACCGGCCTCAAACTAAATATACGACCGGTCGCAAAAAGCGATTTATGTTCATTGACTTCCACTTACCTTACATCGAATGCGGCATAGACGCAGAATCATGAAAGTTGTTATGGACGCATAAGATATCCATTGGACTATGCGGTTTCTGTATATTAAGTACTTTAATCGTCTGTTATTAAGAAATTGCTTGTAACACGGCATCTCAATCACTCCACTCTAGGAATTATTTGGATTGTTATAACGATAAATAACATAAAAACACGTGCAACATTTGCGTCAGCTGAATAACACGATTCGCCGTTCTTGTTAAATAAATTGCTTCCGCGATAATATGTGTTCTTAAAATAAAATAATGATAAGCTGACGCCTAGACAGAGTTTATTGCGACAGAAAATTTACACGAATACACTTTATTTCGGTGTCTCGGCGATTTGCATAAAAACATTGAAATTTTATTAATGTAACTCTCTTGTAAATAAAGCACATTCATACTTAATATAAAAGATTGTGTTTAAAGCTATCTTTAGAACTACACAAAGAACCTAAAACTATTTCTATAGAAGCGACAACATGTACGACTGCGATGGTACATATTGAATAGGAAGAAAAAAAGGACTCATGAACCAAAACTTAAACATTGTAAAAATCTCTCACGACTGAACATCACACGCGACTGCAACATTATTTCATTGATTCGTCGATATGTCTCTATGTAAACTTGAACTTCTATAATTGCAAACGATATACATATCGACTCCAGTTGCAGATTTAATATAAATTAAGTTTCAGATAAATTAAACTTGTTCGACGAATTGGTTCTGTGAAGCTATTCCTCGAGTACACGAATACGAAAGAATTGTAAATATTTCAAAAAATGATAATCACTGTGCACCTAATATGTCCTGCATCAAGCTTTTGCCGCAATGGAAAGATCCTAATTTAATTAACAAATGCCCTCCCGCCTTTATTAACTTCTTTGTGTAATCTTGAAGTTGTTGAAATATAAGAACGTGAGCAGACTGCAAATTGGTAAGATGGCTAAGGTGCTAAATGTCTACCCAATTACATAATCACTTTGCGTCACATACCCTATACTTTCACTCCCGTGTGTCTACGAAATATTCAGGGTGCAAATAACAGTATAAATTGGTGGTAATAAACAAAAACAATAATAAATGCAATAGTCCTAATAACACTACAAACTGAATGAAGACACAAACGCCTCACTAACGTGTTACATCTGCATCTTACTGAAATGCATCTGGAAACTGAAACTTGTATCTTTTTATTTTGACGGAACATTTGTGGTAAAATATTCGATACATATGTTGATTCAACAAATGTCTAGGGGCAGAAGTGTGAAGCTCTGAGTTATTGTTCTTCCAACGAGGCAGGCGAAATAGTTTGCTACATTTTCACACGTGCTGTATATCCTCGACTCGTGATTTGTTACATTTGTATTATAAACACCTTAATGTCACCGTAGTTCGTGTTCCCTGTTACAATCCCGAGAATGATTTTACTCTTTCAAACAAAAGAGAGATAGTGTTCAACAGGAACCTAACAACATGCATCACATTACTATAAGATGCCTTTTAAGTAGATAGAGAACATTACTGACTCGTTCCGTTGTTTTTCTCGTTTCCTATACTCATCGTGAATCGTTTATATTTCACATTGTTGTAATACGTTGCTGGCTTATCGTCGTAGTTTCGTTTAATCGTAACCGAATCCCTGAAACTGCTTGTACGTGAGGCGTGATATTTCGTGGCACCTATGTAGGGACAAACCTATCTACAGGTAATACTTTATTTGAAGCATGTACTGTGATTGCGGTCATTGTGACACGCGCATTTTATGAAATTATTATTCCAATGGGACAAGTTCTTTTCCTCCACATTTTTTGGCTTTCTTTCCCTCACAACTGTTTAAGCTTCCAGATTCAGTGCAACACCCATCTTATGACCACCCGACCCGAAGTTCTTGCCGTCGATATTCGTAGACAGCGTAAGGGTAACACCTGTAATCAAAGAGAGTATTGTTAATGTAAACACGAACAGGACAAGTTCATAGTTTCGCGTGTTATACATTCTGCCATTATTTTACCTTCACGAAGTTTCTGCTGGTACCCAAGACCGATTTGAAGTTGAGAGTTTATTTTAGCTCTGACGCTAGTGTCAGCATCAAGATTGTACTTTGCGCCAATGCCGTATTGCGTTGCATTGTTGCTGGAACTCCAAGCTAAGTTAATAGCTCCCTCCAAGCCAGGCTTGACTTTGTGATAGAAGGAACCGCTAAATTCACGTCCGTTTTCCCTGTACGTCGATAAAGAGTAACAATAAATTAGAAGTTCTGACACATGCGAATGTGGGCAGCATTGAAAATCCTATATTATTAATGAAAAACATATGTAATTCGTACTCACACAGAAGAGTGGAGAGCAAAGTCAGAGGCAGTGAAGCCAACAGCGAAGTTGTTCTTCTTTAGTTTGTTTCTATGGGAATCAAAGCTTGCCTGATAACCGACCAACCAGCCTGCGAATTGAAAGTTTATATGTCATCTAGGAACTTAAAGTAGTACTTATATACCGGTATAGTACGTCTTGCACGAGTTTTCATTAATAATCTCGAGTTTATTCTCTAATACCTCTTCAAAATGGGAGATAAGGGCATCCATAGATTGGAGTAGGGGTTGGACATACAGGATATATCAGGAACCTAAGTAATACCAAGAGCATTCAAGTGTGTTTTTAATATCTGAGATCTGATAACATTGAGTGAGACCTTTCAGCAAAAGGAGAAAAAACACACATTCAAATATATGTAACAACCAATATTGCGTATTAAACAAGAAACACACACAATCACCTAGCAAGTCAGAATGTTTCACATATTTTTAATTTATCTTTATTGATTAATAACCTACAAACTGAATTGTATCTTTTAATGTAATGGAAATAATGGGAGCAACTTAACATGTAAGACTAATAAAATAAAAAAAGATCTGCTTACCTTGGTATCCCAAGACAGTGCTTGCATTGATTACAGGGCCGCAGAACAGACTGAGGTCAAAGTTAGCTTGTGCATTCACATTATCGTGCTTGTAGGCTGTCTTCAGTTTGCCAGTCTTCGTTCTGAATAATGAAGGAAAAAGTTGGCACTTTGATTTTTCCTAGAAATACAGGTTGATCTGAACTGAGACATTGCCAAGCCTTACCCAGTATGGGGGGAGAAGGTACAGCTGTAACCAAGGGTAAGACCTTTCAGTATCTTATCAGCTAGAGTGATGTCAGTGGCAAGAGTATTGTCCGTATTCCAAGTTTCGCTAAACGTCAAACCATGTTCCTTGATTTTATATTTTGTCTCCATTGTAGCAAACACTTTGCCTGTGTCTTGATTAGAGACACCGCCAGTGGAGAATTCAACGCCAGAGTCAGTTTTAGTCTTGATGTCCAACTTGAAGATGCCAAAATGATATCCTTGTCCGAATACATCTCGGGCACTCTTTCCCAAATCACCATAACCTGGAGGAGCCATTTTCTATAATAATATAATAATTCATTAATTTTTGTCATACCTAAGTGAAATAAACAATGCCTATCAACTGCGCATTCAAAAGAAATCAGTAAGATGCTGTTTTATTGCCTTCAAGCATATAAAACGTATTAATATCTCACATATAGGAGGTACTAAGGCAACTCTTAATCAACCTTATGCTCGGAAATTTAAATCCATCTTTAAACAAAGTTATGATAAGAATAATGGGTAATCGGAGTGAAATAACTCGCACCCGAAAATGATGTACTCAATTATGCAAAGTAACAGTGCAAACTCGGCCTACCAAGAGATTATATATAGATATCCCCTGTCAGAAATAAACTAAAAACAGAGAAAAACCGAGGAAGACAAAGCTGAACTGCAGCGGGGTTTAGTCCCGGCGATATCGCGAAAATACAATAAAGGTAATTTTGGCTATTTCCGTACTACCAGCCACGTGGTTCGAATGAAGTTAATAAAGTAACGTTAATTACGGTTCGCGTTACTGTTAAATGTCGTTTCGTCGGTCCAAGAAAGAGTTCGTCGACGATCGGATTCACGGTATCAGTGCGAAACTCTGATGATAAGTCGACACTTTCTCGCCTGTCGCATTCGAGGCGATACGCTATTGACCTGTTCTAAGGTATTACATAAGGTGCAAATTAACGATTTCCAGCGAAGGGAATAACCTAAATTCGTTTCCTGGGGATCGGCCAGGTACGGTTTCTCGCCCGTCGGACGAATTTCGCTCAACGGACGCCAACGAATGCCAGTAACGACTCGATTCGACAAACGATGAACCGTTCACGGTACGACTGGTGCTCAGAAACCATTAAGGCAGCCGACACGATCGTTCCCAACGGGATGCCGGTTAAAAATTCGACCCCGCAGCGACGGGATCCAGCTTCGCGCTGATATTCGTGAAATTTTACGTAATTCCATTATCCACGCACAATAACCGAACACTATACTTACTGTTCTCTGTTATAACACCGGAGTGCGAAAAATTGTGTGACTTCGCTCAAGAAATGCGTATGCGGGGCGATCTGCAAACTGCTGCAAACCGAGAGAGATATGGCCAACGCGCAACTGGGTGTGCGCATGCGCGGAGCAGAACGTTCGTACATGAAAAAAAAACGGAGAGAAGAGATAGAGAGGGACAGCGAGAGGGTGAGAAAGAGAGAGAGAGAGGGAGAGAGGGAGGAATAGGGCGGCCGAGCGAGAGCGAGAGAGAGAGGACACTATTTTTACGTAGTACGTCGATAAGTTTGTAATAATAAAATTATGGACCGTGCTGAGGGCGGATGGGGTTACTTATCGGCCGATTCTACATTTTTTTTTACGACATAATCGGTTCGATCGAACCTGTTTTAGGACGGTTATGTAACTGCGTAGAGGAAGATCGCCCCTATAGGCGTGGATTTCGCACGTATCCGGTTTATGGAGCGCCGTTTATTGAACTTTGGGTGGCGCACGGACGCGATCGTTCGTCGGACAGAAACCGCTCGCCGACTCTCTGCCGTAAGAAAAAAGCATACTGTTTCTTGCGCTCGTCCTCGTTCAAAGGGGGAGAAGGCCATTGTTGCGCGGACCGTTCCCACGCACATGCCCCAGACGTTGCAAGCTTTGTTCCTGGCAGGGTCTCGTTATCAGCCGATAACCGACTTCCCGCCTATCGAGCAATTCGCATTAATCGATCAGCAAGGACGTAACCGTCGCTCAATCGTCAACCTTCACCCTGAGATCCACATTATCTTCGAAAACATTCTACGCTCCCGCCATGTTTTTCAGACTCCACTATCGAGAGGAAAGCGTCCGCGCCTCGAAGGAATGCGACAATTTGCCTGCGGACTCGTCGGCAAGGTGCGAGTAGGATGTTCCTCGCCGGCGAGCGAAGCTTGCCAGTCCTTTCTTCATCATCGCACAACCCGACCGGGCACTGTTAAGTCCGCGAACGGCGGAGATCAACGACACAGCGGCAACGCGGAAGCATTTGCGCGCAATTAGGCGAAACCCATGCTCTATATTTAACGGCCGCCGGCGGCGAAATAAGGGTGGCCGCCACGTTCGAGGATCCAAAGGGTCAAGTCGCGATCGAGCGAATCTGTCGGTACCCCCGCGATTCAGTGCCGCTGATGGGGTGCACTGCCTGCCTATGCCGCGATCATTCAGGAAAGTGCTCGAGCCAGTCTTCTGGCGTCGGATCATCCCGTTTGCGCCGTACGCGAGGTACGAAAATACATTGGCAGCGTCCCTTGACGCGGCCGCGGTCGAGAAGCTGCTAGCAGCTACCTCACTTATGCGCCAGAAGGCGACGGAACCCGGTGGCACGATCTAGATCTATCTCTAAAACCCACCGCTGGCAGAACTGGCCGACGTTGATATTTATAATAGGCTAATATAAAGGATAGCCACGAATTGCGCGGACACTTCAGTCGCTACTCGGCGTATCGCGCGAGCTGATCGAGACGTGAGACGTTCGGCGAATTTTTGTACACCCGATTGGCGTCGGTAAAGCTTCCTTGCGGAACATCGGCCATGTCGCAGGAGAAATCGGTACGTGCTGCTTCGTGAGACCTACGCGATTCTCAGGACGGACGACGGTATTGTTCGATCGATCGGTACATGTTCTCCGGACGTTGCAAGGTTGACAAGTGCAAATTCGATCCTTAGACGCAATGATATGTTCCTGATATAAGTAATAGGACAGAGTTTCTTGTCTAACTTCTTTTTAAGTTTACGTGGATTTAAGTTAGAAGATGTGTGAAAAATTGCGATCGCTGATTAGTTTTGTGGATCATCTTTGTCAAATTATTTACGTGCATTTTGAAATCTGGAAAAGAGACTGTTTTGAGGACGTTCCATGCTGAGCAGGGACCAGAAATAACTTCATGTACCGGTATACGCGAAAGTGCGACTAGAAGATAATCTTAGTACTATCGTTCTTTCTTTCACGTCACAGCGTACGTCAGTGGATCGTTTGGTTCATATGTAAAAAAAACATTAACTCAGATTCGAGGACACTACGTCCTTCAACGAAAAATCATTCATAGAAAGTACCAAAATAAACAGTCCCTATGCTACTGAGAGATACAAAAAAGTTTGTATTTGATAACAACTCCTGTACTGAAGTGTTCTTTATCCAAAACAAGTTCTTTTATTTTCACAATTCATTGACTCACCTTGGTTTGTAGTTACACGTAGTGCTTGCAAAAACTCATTCGCGTTTAAGTGTGGTACTTAAGGATGCAAATGGTTTCAGCAGTCTGTCACGCAATCATACCGATAAAAATGGAATTGTCAGCGATTTGACACTGTTCTTCCGTTTCAAAACAATGGCCCATGTAAATCAATTCGTACCGTGAGCACTTTACTGCACAGTCAAAACATCTTATCGCTGTAATACAGCGTACATAAAACAAACCGTTTCTAGATTCAAACCTATAGACCCACAGATCTATATTAATTTTGTTGTTGATTATTGTTATCCACTTAGTCTATAAACATAATGTTTACTCTTACCTATTTTCAGGCTACAGAGGGTGGATCGGCTTACAAGGTCCTTCACAATGACAGAGTGGGAAGGTAAGCTAGGACCTCTAACTTTCATATCACTTATTCTAACATACAACTTGCGACATTTGTCTTTAACAATCTACAGTCCAGTGTATCTTCCTTCGAAGAGCACTGACATACAGTGACCGATTTCTGCAGTATGCTCTTCATTGCGCTATCATTATCCAATCGATAAGCATCGTTGCATAGTCATTGCTGACCTTGCCCGAGCTTTCCCTCTCGTAGAGCTTGCAATCGTAGAGCTTTGAACGCGAATCTTGGTGTCGAGTTTATAGACCAATGGCACGTGACATGAAACTAGAGCAGAAACGTCTACGTGTCACCGCTACGAGTGCACCTTACGTTCATATTAAATATTCTCCTTGCTCAGGTACATGGTTGCAGCCAGGGAACTGCAGGCTGGCGAAGAAATTCTAACGGAAATGCCATTCGTCGTCGGGCCAAAGGCCTTTTCCTATCCCTTGTGCTTATCGTGTTACACACCGTGGCCACCTGCGCCTGACGATAAGCCATTGTGCTCGAAATGCAGTTGGCCCGTTTGCGGAACAGAGTGCGAAAATCAGCCTCAGCACAAGGACTACGAGTGTCAAGTAATTATGCGAAGAGGGACGCGGGCCGATCGTGTTCGATTCTTCGATACGTCCGACACTAATTCTATCGGAATCAACAGGTATTCGCGCAAGCGAACGAAAAGTTCAACGTTGACGCAGCTATGGAATCCATGAACGAAAACGGAGTGCCGCAATTGGAGTGCGTAACGCCGCTGAGAGTGCTGCTCGAGTCGGAGAAGAATAAGGAAAGATGGGATGAGGAGATCAAGTTAATGGAGTCGCATAATAAACTCAGAAGTCAAAAGCCCCACTGGAAGTCGGACCACGTGAACGTCGTGGAATACATACGACGACAGCTTAAACTCGACAGGTCAGTGCACCCTTAGTTCGCAAACATACATGTCTACGTTATCTGGGAGATTAACATCCGTTGAATTTTTACATCTTTATGATTTTGTTACTTTAATCGTTTGTAGGTTCTCGGAAGAGGCTATACAGACGGTCTGCGGCATTCTGGAGATTAATACCTTCGAGATTCGAACGATCAAAGGTTTCCCCGCACGAGCCCTTTACCCTAAGGTGGCTCTGATGAATCACTCCTGCGTATCAAACACTTGCCACAGCGTCACCCCTTCGGACTTCAGGCAAGATTCACTCCTAGCTATCGCTATCACATCGACATTCACGTCAAGATCGTAACTGAAAATTCAAAAGTAACCGCCGCAGACACCAGTCTGCTTCCAATCCAATCGCATCGAAATTCACGTCAAGATCGTAACTGAAAATTCAAAAGTAACCGCCGCAGTCTACTTCTAATCCAATTCGCATAACAGAGAACAGAGCCGCAGTTCGCCAACCAATTACCTAACTAAGTACTGCAAACGCATTACGATACCGAGTCGTGGCCGAGACCGGTGTGGAAATTCACATCGTGTGTAAAATGAATTCGGAATCTCATTGCCGCGCAAGATTCTCACGATAAGCCTAACCGGCGATGGTCGTTAATGAGCGTGTTAACGAACCCCGTGCACGCCGGCGAGCGCATTAATTGAGTCGGCCACTTTTTCTTCCAGGGTACGACTGCGCACCAGCGTCAAGGTTCCGGCCAACGGCGAACTCTTCGGAAGCTATACGCACTCCCTGCTGCCGACGATGATGCGCAGGGAGCATCTTCTGGAGGGCAAACACTTTGCCTGCGCCTGCCCAAGGTGTTCCGATCCGACGGAGCTCGGAACGCACATGTCTTCTCTGAAGTGTCACAAATGTGACAACGGAGTAGTGATGTCACTCGATTCTCTAGGTGAGAAGACAGGATTCGTGTTTCGGTGATGATAGGTAGATTGAAGATGTAACATGATGTTTTGGGCTATTGCGTGAACGCGAATAAGAGAGAGTCGTTAAGTTAGAGTAATCCGGATGACTGAAGTGTCAGGATGGTGTCTGCTAAGGTTTTATGCGTCGCTGTACTTGAAGTACCAACCGACGGACTGTTCTGCACTTAATATGCGTACCTTCTGTTACTGACGCCTAAGGCGTAGATGATACGCCTACGCCGTGTATGGTGGCTCTTTTACTGTTTCAAGACTAACGGTACTAACGCATGCTATTTATGCTCTTGTTATTATCGTCGCCCCAGGTGTGGCTTACGGACTACACCTCCGACAAGTCGGATCTCAAACACTGAGGACGTTCGTTTCCTGCGTGAGCGCCGGAAATTATTGCATCGAATCATTTCTTTTGCGCTCGGCAGGGTGTGGACATTTTATTATACAGTACCAATCGACAGATTTAGCTGATGTTGGTCCATTTAAAAAAATGTTCGAACAGATCCGGACAGCACGTGGAAGTGCACGCACTGCGAATTTTCCACGAACGGAGCTGCGGTCCGAAAAATGTTGCAAATTATTCAGACGGATCTGGACGCGGTGGAGGCCATAAGCGGAGCCGACGGGGCTGATGCCATTCAAGCTAGGGAGACCTTCATGAAGAAGTATCGTTCCGTGTTACATCCCCGACACGCCTTCTTGACGATGATCAGGTGATTTGAACCGTTCGTACCGTCGGCGAATGTACAACAATCGGACTCGCTCACAAAGTTGTGCCGGGAGCAAATTGCACGTTCGAGTACATTAACATCGTAATTTCTGCCACTGTCTAGGCACTCATTGTCTCAGATGTACGGGCGCGTCGACGAGTACTTGTTAGACGACCTGCCAGTGGTCGTGTTGGAACATAAAGTGGACATCTGTCATTTGTTGCTACAAGTTTTGGACGTTATCGAGCCGGGCTATTCTCGTATACGAGGTAAGTCGCGATAAATGTCGCTCAATGAGTTTCAAGTAGATCTTGAAAGGGGATACATCGGATCGGAATGAGCAAGAGTTTCCGACATTGTCTCATTCTTTTTTTTCCCTGTAACGGGATCCTCGATGAGCCGTGCATGGTATGAGTGACGTTTCATTTTGCTCAGGCATGACTTTGTACGAATTACACGCGCCATTACTGTTCCTGGCTAAGGACCAGTGGAATGCGGGAGTGATTGACGAGGCAGGATTGAAATCGAAAATGACAGAGGCGGCCAGAGTCCTCAAGGAAGCAGCGACCATACTCTGCTTAGAGCCGGCGGACACGCCGGAAGGACAGATCGGCGTGGTCGCGAAAGAATCGTTGGCGCAACTCCAACAGTCTATGAACGAATTGTAAATACTCGTACGATACGTATTAGATCTTTTGCAGGTGTGCCATGGCGGCAGACCTTGTGCGCACCCAATATTAAATATCGATCCCATTAACGCATGACATAAGTGATTAAACCGAAGAACTGTAAGAACTGTATGACGACAGTTGTACAAAAAAAAAAAAAAAAAAAAAAGATTTTGTAAAAGTAAACATTTTGTAAGTCCCGTACAATGATGTCACATAAATTGTGTTCGATTCAATATTTCATTCTTGTACTTTTCACTGCTATGAATCGGCATGCGCTCAGTAGTCAAGATACCGTCTTCCACGAGTCCGCTCTACACCGGTGTGGGATGGGATCTCATAAGATAGTGCGAACAGACGCTCTTACTCGATACCGGTTATCGCTGAATATCAGAATCCCATCGTCGATAGAGCAACTTTTTCGAAATCCCGATCGAACTTATCGGCTCGGCTCGACGTCACCGCGAGCTGCCGAGAAGCGAAAAAAAGCCTCGAGGCAAGTAGAGTCATTACCACCTCCACGGACTAACGACACCGGCGGCTCGCTAAACTATTCTAAACAGTTCGTACGCTCGTCTCCAAATAGAAGCTACGTTCAAAATTCCATTGCACCTAACCGGCGCTTAACGAGGCACGCTCCGAAATCATACGAATCTCTCGCGTGTTCCGGCGCCTATTACCAGTCCAAGCGTGCCCTCTGCGAAGGGCGTACAGCGTCATCCGGAGTAAGTGCGTCGTTTACGCTTGCATCGCCTGCTGCGTTCGCTGATCTCTTTTTTGCCGATCTTGCGCGCAACCACGCGCAACGGAATGAAAGTGGTTGTTCGGCGGCGTCTAATAATACGGCGTGCGACGATTGTCTTTAGAAGCGAGCGCCGGTCGTTTAACGTCTCAGTGATGATGCACAATCCCCTTTGGATAGATCCAGGACAAGAATCGTGACGCAAATCGACTTTGGCGGCGAACGGAAGCGAGCACCGCTGTCGCGCTCGATATCGAGGATGCCGTCGTCGAGAGAATGGAAGGAGGAAAGGTGTCGGAGTAACGTAGTGTCCACGTTGAAGTACAAGGTCGAACGCTCGGAAAGGCTCGGAAGGTACTGGATGCACTTGCTAAATTTGGACAGAATCGCTAAACGGCATGATCGGGCGGCGATAAATCACGGGATTGGCCGCGGACCGAAACACTTTGCTTTGCCGCGACTAATCTCGGTTGTCACTCGAACCTCACGGTTATCGCCAGATTTATTTTGTATTAGGGAACGATAAGATTTGTTATGTTGTAGAGGATTCGCTGAGATGAGTGATGCATTTTGTTCACGTTTGTGATCTTGCCGGGTTCGTGACTTTGCAACTGTGCACTGACCGAGCAGTCATGTTGGATGTATGAAGTGTTTTGTATAGTTGATTAGGAAGTTTTGATTCAATAATCGTCGATTATTGACTCGTCATGTTTTCATTATTTTCTTACGCGCACCTTTTGCCGAAGGCGTTTCGTTATATAATTCTTGTGTTAGGTACATGGTAGCCACGCAAAATTTAGCCGCTGGAGAAGTGGTATTGCGCGAAAACCCAGTTTCAGTTGGGCCGACCTCATTTTCCACGGACTATTTGTGCTTCGAATGCCTGCGCTCGTTGCCCAAAGTAAACAAGGACAGGAAGCGTACGTGCACAAAATGCGGTGTCGCGCCATTGTGCGGTCCAATTTGTCAGGTATTTTCATCATTTTTTTTTCATTTTTTTATGTTTAAACGACACGGGAGAACATGTAAAAAATTAAGGAGTCGGTATAACTGTCACTAAGTATTACATCATAGACATTTAAATGTTTACGTATTTTGCAGGAAAAGTCGACTCGTCATACACCGGATGAATGTAAATTGTTCGCGAAAAATCGCGATCTTCTTGCGGATCATGTTACACAGATCATTGTGTTGTTGTTACCATTGCGGCTATGGATGATGAAGAAGAAAAATCCGTCGTTATGGGAGAAGATAGATTGTATGGAGGATCACACAGAGGAAAGAAGGGATACGCCTGTATGGAAGGACAGAGAGATGAATGTTGTCGAAGTAAGAAAGGACCGACTAACTCACCTTATGTCAGAGATTTGATACAATGTTCCCCAGACAAGCGCCGGCAATTAATAGCAATTTCTCACTTAGATGATGCTAACACTTGGTCTGACACCAGACGATGAAACGTACGACGCCGAACTTTTGCACCGACTTTGCGGAATTTTGGACGTGAACTCTTTCGAAATACGATCGCCGGACAGTTTTGACGGACTTCTCCTGCGGGGTGTATATCCAGACGCCTCACTGATGGCTCACGATTGTCGAGGAAACACGCATCTCGCCGTCGACAACGATTTTCAGCTCACGGTGTATGCGAGTCAAGCGATCAACGAGGGCGAATCCATTCTCTTCAATTACACGTCCTCACTGCTGGTTTGTGTCTGCTGTTCACTTGGCTCATCTAAATCGTAACAAATCCGCTTGCGCTACCTTTACTCTAGCCAGCAGATGTACATGTCTTCCCAATCTTTCCCGGATCGATTTTCCTTTATTAGATTTAACGTAAGACGTTTCATCGTCTTAGACCTTTCAAATGATCGTTATACGTTGCTTATATCCGTAACGTCCCTTTTGGGGGTCATAGTTAAGTATTAGACTATCATTGTCTGATTGATTATTGTATATTTACACTGTCTGTGACTTGTTGATTGGATTAGAGTACGGCAGAGAGACGTGAACACCTTCGCGAGGGAAAGTACTTTGAATGCGACTGTTCCTTGTGCAGTGATCCATTTGAAATGGATTCCCATTTGAGTACTATCCTGTGTCCGCGTTGCAAACAAGGATTTGTTGGGATAGAGGATCCGTTAGTCGTCAATCCTTACGATAAGAATGCCAGGTGGCATTGTCAAGCATGCAAGAGAACATACGGAGGTGCGCTTATGAAGGCAACTTTGGATATAACGCGAAAGCATATTGATGAGACTGACAAGATGGATATAAAGGTTCGAATTGCGTCTCTTATGACGAAGAAACAGCAACGTTAGCGACATTAATTATGTGAGTCAGACAAAGTGCGCAATTTATCTTCTTCGCAGAAATTAGAACTGTTGGCCAGTAAATTGTCTCGTACCTTCCATCCGAATCATTCGTTGATGCTGGCATTGAAGCAAAAATTATTGGCCGCGTATCGAAAGGAAGTGGCTTCTGTCAATCCACCGAGGAGAATCATACAGAGGATGCTTGAATTGTGCAAGGAAGTCTTTCGGGTACTCGACATCGTGCAGCCCGGAATATCAAGATTGAAAGGTAAGTGTCAATTTCTAGCTTATCGTGAATAAAAGGACAATAATATTGCTACTGCATTCGGTCTCTCTCAGAGCAAACTTCGATGGAAGTTAATTCTTCACCGCAGTGCTTTTAGCGTAAATCAACGGTTCATTGTCAATCTTACAGCTTCGTTTGAATTTGTAGGTATCATGTTGTATGAGATGCACTTACCGATGGTGCTGCTGGCGAATCGTTTGTATTCTGCGCGGGAAATTTCAACAGCCGACTTAGCCGCCCGACTGGAGGAAGCCAGAAATCTGCTGAAAAAGGCGCTCACGATGCTGCTCTTGGAGCCGGCGTCAACGCCAGAAGGTCGCCTTGCTAAACGGGCGCTACAAGAAATGAAGGTTTTGCATTCAAATATAGCCGATGTAAAGGCGTTATCGGAAGAAGATGATAAAAAACCGCGCGTACGAAAAACACAAGAAGGCCGGAAAAAGAAGAACTAAATATATCGCCATATTTTTTATAATGCATGCATCGTTGTACGAGTTGTAGACACATCTTCAAATAAAGCATTTATTATGTTTTACGTTTCATTTGGCGTGACAATCATTTACATTCATTATGGATATTTTGTGTTCATTGAAATAAAGAAGTTTTGAAGAGTGGGCTATATTTATGTCTCAGAATTTGTAAATTCCCGCGCCGGTGTATCATGCATAGAATAAATGTGAACGCTGGGTGTGTATGATAGTATAGAGTAATATGATGGCGGCTAGCTAAACCACAGACGAGATAGGGATAGACATTGCACTTTCTTCTTCTTCTTCTTTTCGTTGATGGATATACAGCGACCCATTGCACCTTATGGGACTTCGTGTCCACGGTGAAAAATACACACAGCGCAAAAATATCGTGCAATTCGGAGCGCACTCTATGCTTTATGACGGTCAATCGTAGAACTAAACCGAGCACATAGAGTGTCGTTGCCTCACAATTTTGGGTTCAACCAGGTTCAACTGAAACGTTGGACGCAGTGTCAGCAGGCAGAGCTGCAAAAGCCACATTTTTGAGTGTATGCGTGCCGTGTCGGTGAGAGCTGCGCGCGCCGGTTGTACGCACCGAACGTAAACAAAGACGGAACCATGATTCCTGTCTCCTTTCTACCAACGTCCTGTACCGAAGTCTGTAAGCTGCGCGCGCCGCTAATATGCCGCGCCAACATCTCATTGTGTGCGTGCCGTGCGTGTGTAGAAAAGGAAGGAGCTTGTCTCCGTCTCATTTCTTCTTGTAGGTCTCGTGTGACGAGGAAGGAGCTTGTCTCCGTCTCGTTTCTTCTTGTAGGTCTCGTGTGACGAGGAAGGAGCTTGTCTCCGTCTCGTTTCTTCTTGTAGGTCTCGCGTGACGAAGAAGGAACTGTACTCTGTCTCGTTCTACGGTGTTGAATCTATTTTTAGCGTAACGATGGTACCGCGTTTCGCTTACTTACTGGCTACTGGAGATTTTCGATGTCCCAGCGTCTTCAGAAGATTTGACAAGGGAAGCGCCGAAGTGAACACCTACAGGTGGATAAGATGGTCAAAACTGCTTCCAAGCCAAAACAAATTGTGAGATAGCCATTCGATAGTTAATCGAAAAATACTCATTTTTTACATGTTTTAACCTTATACAGCGACTAGAACGGCAGTGGAAGGGATTGAAAAGAACAGCTATTTGTATTTTTTTTATTTGAAAATGAGCAGTTGAAAAAATTTGAAAAAAATTAGACGTGTGTCCTGATACGAAGTACACACTCTTGTTTTTTTTCAGATTTTTAAAACTTAAACTGTGGCAACTGAAAAATTAGAACCAAAAAAAATTGGCCTATTTGCTATTTTTTATTGAAGGTCTTCTGGGTGTATAACGAAATAAAAACCCTGTATGAGTGCAGTGATATGCCGCACCCCTGTTTTTTTTCAGATTTTTAAAAACGGTGGGTGATAGTAAAAAATATAAATAAAAACCTGTTATCTGGTCGTTTGTGGCGTGTTGAGAGTAATTTGTACACTGAATCTTTATGCATTCTTTACGTGATAAGTTTATTACGCAATATTCAATTATATGAGGTACATATCGTTATATGAAATGTATCGTTACGCGCAGTGCAACGATTTGATAGAAGGAATCGTCAAATGCTCGATACGCGCGACATGCGTTTTACCGAACATCTATGTATTATATATTGTGCAAATGAAGTATACAGACCAGGATATGGTAAATGAATCCAAAGCGTTTTTTGAAAATAGATTTATTTTCCAAAGGGCATAGCCGGGTAAGACAGTGAAATGTGCCCCAAAACCGATCGAAATTCTGAATGGGCCATTCGATAGCTTATGAAAAAAGAAACATTTTTGTGAATTTTCAACTTTGTATCTCGACCGTGGGGGGCGGGGGGTGTAAAATGTACTGTCCGCTTCTCCCACCATTTTCTCGGAATCTAGTGCATAAAAAAATTCGAAAAAAATCAGAGCCATATCTAGTAATGGCGCGCATATTACAGATTTTTTTTCAGATTTTTACATAAAAAATCCTATTGGTAAAAAAATAAAAACCGAAAAGTCAATCAGAAAAACATTTATTTGATACCGAAGGAGGTCCGGATCAGTGAGGCCGCTTTTTTGTGTAATGTAATATTACAATAAACATCTCTCTGATTTTTTTTATAATTTTTGCTCACCAGCAACAGCGTCGGAAAAATAAATAACCCGTTTTTTCGTCAGTTTTTGGGTGTCAGAACAACGTATGAGGTAAACTTTGGTTTAATTTTTGTCACATAACTATTTCATGCAATGTTTAATGTTATTGATTACATTGCATAGTCGTAATAATGCAAGAAAACTAAATAAATGGAAGAAATTGATGTCACAATGTATGCCTTATGTTCTGAAAAATTGAAGATCAACCAAAGATCGTTGGTAGCGACACGCGTATGGTGACAGACTCTTTTGTCGAAGCAAACTTTTTCTTTGGGTTCGAATCCTGTTAGGTGCCTTTTTTTCATCGTTTTTTTTGTCCTTTCTCTATGCAACAATAGTTAATATTTAATGTCAGATGACTTTCTCTATGCAACACATTTTTGTCATTATTACTGACAAAATATATGACTAGAATAACGGAATCATGGAAGGCGGTTAGAAGGCATGTGCATATTTATTACAACATTAAAATGTTGACAAAAATATTGTGAAATCATCTGACATTAAATATTAACTATTGTTGCATAGAGAAAGGACAAAAAAAACGATGAAAAAAAGGCACCTAACAGGATTCGAACCCAAAGAAAAAGTTTGCTTCGACAAAAGAGTCTGTCACCATACGCGTGTCGCTACCAACGATCTTTGGTTGATCTTCAATTTTTCAGAACATAAGGCATACATTGTGACATCAATTTCTTCCATTTATTTAGTTTTCTTGCATTATTACGACTATGCAATGTAATCAATAACATTAAACATTGCATGAAATAGTTATGTGACAAAAATTAAACCAAAGTTTACCTCATACGTTGTTCTGACACCCAAAAACTGACGAAAAAACGGGTTATTTATTTTTCCGACGCTGTTGCTGGTGAGCAAAAATTATAAAAAAAATCAGAGAGATGTTTATTGTAATATTACATTACACAAAAAAGCGGCATCACTGATCCGGACCTCCTTCGGTATCAAATAAATGTTTTTCTGATTGACTTTTCGGTTTTTATTTTTTTACCAATAGGATTTTTTATGTAAAAATCTGAAAAAAAATCTGTAATATGCGCGCCATTACTAGATATGGCTCTGATTTTTTTCGAATTTTTTTATGCACTAGATTCCGAGAAAATGGTGGGAGAAGCGGACAGTACATTTTACACCCCCCGCCCCCCACGGTCGAGATACAAAGTTGAAAATTCACAAAAATGTTTCTTTTTTCATAAGCTATCGAATGGCCCATTCAGAATTTCGATCGGTTTTGGGGCACATTTCACTGTCTTACCCGGCTATGCCCTTTGGAAAATAAATCTATTTTCAAAAAACGCTTTGGATTCATTTACCATATCCTGGTCTGTATACTTCATTTGCACAATATATAATACATAGATGTTCGGTAAAACGCATGTCGCGCGTATCGAGCATTTGACGATTCCTTCTATCAAATCGTTGCACTGCGCGTAACGATACATTTCATATAACGATATGTACCTCATATAATTGAATATTGCGTAATAAACTTATCACGTAAAGAATGCATAAAGATTCAGTGTACAAATTACTCTCAACACGCCACAAACGACCAGATAACAGGTTTTTATTTATATTTTTTACTATCACCCACCGTTTTTAAAAATCTGAAAAAAAACAGGGGTGCGGCATATCACTGCACTCATACAGGGTTTTTATTTCGTTATACACCCAGAAGACCTTCAATAAAAAATAGCAAATAGGCCAATTTTTTTTGGTTCTAATTTTTCAGTTGCCACAGTTTAAGTTTTAAAAATCTGAAAAAAAACAAGAGTGTGTACTTCGTATCAGGACACACGTCTAATTTTTTTCAAATTTTTTCAACTGCTCATTTTCAAATAAAAAAAATACAAATAGCTGTTCTTTTCAATCCCTTCCACTGCCGTTCTAGTCGCTGTATAAGGTTAAAACATGTAAAAAATGAGTATTTTTCGATTAACTATCGAATGGCTATCTCACAATTTGTTTTGGCTTGGAAGCAGTTTTGACCATCTTATCCACCTGTAGGTGTTCACTTCGGCGCTTCCCTTGTCAAATCTTCTGAAGACGCTGGGACATCGAAAATCTCCAGTAGCCAGTAAGTAAGCGAAACGCGGTACCATCGTTACGCTAAAAATAGATTCAACACCGTAGAACGAGACAGAGTACAGTTCCTTCTTCGTCACGCGAGACCTACAAGAAGAAACGAGACGGAGACAAGCTCCTTCCTCGTCACACGAGACCTACAAGAAGAAACGAGACGGAGACAAGCTCCTTCCTCGTCACACGAGACCTACAAGAAGAAATGAGACGGAGACAAGCTCCTTCCTTTTCTACACACGCACGGCACGCACACAATGAGATGTTGGCGCGGACATATTAGCGGCGCGCGCAGCTTACAGACTTCGGTACAGGACGTTGGTAGAAAGGAGACAGGAATCATGGTTCCGTCTTTGTTTACGTTCGGTGCGTACAACCGGCGCGCGCAGCTCTCACCGACACGGCACGCATACACTCAAAAATGTGGCTTTTGCAGCTCTGCCTGCTGACACTGGTTGGACGTGACACGAAAATGGTAAGGGGGCTCTAGAGCCCCCCAAACGTGTGACAAAATTTTGCCCAGCATGCAGTGTCTATCCCTATCTCGTCTGTGGCTAAACTTAAGTTTTCAAATCTTAGGAATATGCAATTTCTTGCGTCTAAATTATAAGTCGTGCACGACACACATACACACTCTCGCACAAAATCAGACATATCATGCGGCCGTCCACACAATTACAGCGCATCGATCGATCGGCAAAAGAAATGATCACCACGAGTGCGGAGACCTTATCTGACGCTAGAGGTCGCATTATCATCTTTCCGCGATCCTCTTTTGCTAGTGCTCGATCCCTCATCGATTACTACTGATTACTACAAATACGATCGCCGAGCCCAGTCAAAAGCGTCTATGTCAGGATCCGTCGGCCTACTGAAGTATTCCGCCGACGGATCCAGGACGAAACGCATATTTTTCGACTTTGACACTCGATATATATGTGTTTCGGCTGCTACATGAGGATAACGAGCATACAAACATAACGAGCATTCAACTAGCTATGCGCGTAGCAACAACTGGCAACAACCAACCGAGGGCTGGCACACAGTCAGCGCCGCTCATACATACATATAAGAACATAAACAATACGCCCTAATCTGAAACGCCGTCGGGATCCGACGCAATATAAATATGTTCGAGATGTCATCGCGACCCTGAGTAGGGCGGCATTCATGCACACAAAGTGCAAATAACGACACAGGGCGAGATCGAAGGACTAAAACCGACTGCAGCCACCCTTCAGCGAGGACCGGCCAGATTATCAGAAGGACCGCTTTCGGCCGTAGTCGCAAGACATAACGTAAGCCATCCCACTTCTTTTACAAGAGAACTGTAATTACGAGGAATTTGTACCACCTAGTGTAGTATTTCTTTCGTAAAAGTAAGTAGCACTAATTCTATTTTGATTATATTGTAGGAACATAACCTCAGAAGTAGAATTTTCATCTATGTATGATATTTTTATATATACAAACTGTTCATACGCGATGGATGTATTCCAGAATCTAGTTTGCCGATCAGCTGACTATTCTCTGACATACATTTAATACCGATGAATCATTCAAACTGATTACTAGATTCTGTTATCAAGATCGTCGTTCTGAGCCCATCCCACTAAAGTTCTGACTCATGTTCAATGTGCCTTTGCAATTGCAGATTTAGATACAAATTACGGAATGCTTAATCAACACATGGTTGGAGCAGGTTTCGTCGTCTGCTTGGCAATAATATTTCATTTTTCCTTGCATCGAATTGAAGAGGGACATGTAGGAGTTTACTTTAGAGTAAGTATGCCAATTGAATTTGCATGACAATAATTTGTTACAATATATATTTTCACATATGCATTATCAAATGTGTTTTGCTGCATACAGGGAGGTGCATTGCTTCCTCAAATAAGCAACCCTGGATTTCATATGATGATACCTGTATTGACCACATATAGATCAGTTCAAGTCACACTGCAAACGGATGAAGTGAAGAATGTACCTTGTGGTACCAGTGGTGGTGTCATGATCTATTTTGATCGTATAGAGGTTGTGAACATATTAAACTCAAATAGCGGTAAGGGCCTTTCTGTGCAACTATAAAGCGTTATAATGGATTCAGTAACCAATGCTAATTATTATTATATCTTTTCTATTTAGTTTATAATATGGTGAGAAACTTCACAGCCGATTACGATCGTACGTTAATCTTCAACAAAATACACCATGAACTGAACCAGTTTTGCTCTGTGCATACGTTGCACGAGGTGTACATTGACCTATTTGATCAAATTGACGAGAACTTAAAGACTGCCCTACAACGTGATCTAAACGACTTAGCACCTGGTCTAAGCATTCAAGATGTAAGAGTTACAAAACCAAAGATACCCGAAGCAATTCGCAGGAATTACGAATTAATGTGTGTATACATGCTTATGTCTATATTGTTCTTATTGTGTGTACGTCTGTTAATCTACTAAATATTACAGGGAGGCAGAAAAAACGAAATTACTTATTTCTACACAACATCAAAAAGTTGTAGAGAAAGACGCCGAAACAGATCATAAAAAAGCAGTTATAGAGGCGCAGAAAGAAGCACAAGTGGCAAAAATACAATATGAACAGAAGGTCATGGAAAAGGAATCGCTACAGAAGATAGCATTGATCGAAGATCAAATGCATTTATCGAAACAGAAGAGTCTTACTGACGCCAAGTTTTATGAATTGACGATGCAAGCAAAAGTGAACAAGCTGCTTCTCACGCCAGAGTATTTGGAAATTAAAAAGTACGAATCATTGGCGCATAATACCAAAGTCTATTATGGCCAGGATATTCCAAAAATGTTTTTGTTTGGTGGAGATCCGAACGCTTCAAATGTGAAAGTGTCGACAACAGCGTCATAGCATTAATGTACATTTTTGCCTTGTTGTTAATCGAAAAACGTACGGAGGAATGTGTGATTACTCCGATCTATTCCATCTTTGTAAGCAAGGTGTATATTCAAATTGTTTATCAAAAGATCTCTTGTATCTTAAATTTGTAATTCTTGTTTTATATTTTCATTGTTTACATTTATGATAAATTAGAAACATAGCTGATATATTCTGTATATTGCATCGATTGCAAATATTTCTTGTAGAATATTTATGTCATGTGTATATAGCAATGATTGTGTAAACTTCCTACTTATAGTAATACAGTAATTACGTCTAGTGAATTGTCATCTGTTAATATATCATCTAATCCTCTTATTTATGATGCATGGACGTACCAGCACAAAATTTCACCTGTTCACCCCAACAAACCTATTTTATGTGTAGGACATATGTATTTTTTATATAACATCAAAATTGTCACTTATTTCCTTACATAATGAACAAAATAAACAAAACAAATGATAGTTTATACAACAAAAACGGGCAGTATTGATATCACCTTTCCACTCAGAAGTATAATGTTCTAACTGTTTGGGATTTTTGCTTGGCATAAATGTTCTTAACAATATTCTCACAGTGATATCCAATCCTAATGAATCGTACAAAACATAATTCGAGATCAACGTCAATCAGAGAGCAAAAAAATTAAGAAAGATTTTTGCACTAACCCATGACGCACGTGTATCTTCACTTACGCTTGCGTCGGTTAAATACGTGTAAAATTTTAAATTGCCACCCACAATATCATGTAGTAAATGCGCGCGCATTTCCTGGCATATGACAGTCTGTCAAAGATCACCAGCGTTGCTGAAACCTCGTTGTAACGAGTTTTTCTTAAATTTGTGCAATAATACAAAAGCTTTATAAATATTATTACAAAATGACATCGGTATGTAAAGTAATACAACAGTTGGTCATTTGCGTTTAACTAAATTTTGCGCCGTCAGTGTCCAGAGGTTATGTGCGTTCTTAGAGTATTACTCATATTGATAGTGTTTTGCAATTGATAAACATTTCTTCTGACAGTTCTTAATTTGGGAGACCAGTTATAAAGAAAAAAAGCAACAATGTGCTGAATGGAATACAAACATCTCTTCATTCTAATGTATCAATTATTTCAGGAACTAAAGAAATTCCTATATGGACTCTTAAACACTGTTGAGGGATTACATAGTATATTGATAACAGACCGTGATGGTGTTCCAGTTGTATCTGTAGCTGATGAAAAAGCACCGGAGTTAGCAATGAGAGCCAGTTTTTTATCAACTTTTGGCATGGCTACAGATCAAGGAAGTAAACTAGGTCTGGGAAAGAATAAAACTATCATTTGCATGTATAGCAGTTATCAGGTAAGAAACTGCATATTACCATATTTATTTAACTGTGAATACATGTGCATCATTGCTATTGTTTTGTACAATTTTTAGGTGGTTCAAATGAACAAGTTACCATTAGTGATTAGTTTTATTGCCAGTCGTGGCTGTAATACAGGACACATTTTGTCCTTAGAAAACAAGATTGAACCAATACTCAGTAATCTGAAGAATGCAGTGGCAGAGGCTTGATGGTTACCAGTAGTGCATTACGGGTGATAAACAATTAAACTCGCATGTGAAGATCAATAAGAGCGGACAGAAGAAGGGAGGTGATCTTACCTACAGTACGTTTGCGTACAGTACTGATACCTTATGGAAATTAAAATCTGGATTGCGTCTATACTTCCAGTGACTTTTGTTACTTTTTAATACTGTATTCGCAGCATGTACTCCAACGAAAAATCATTTGGAAAACATTGCATCTTTTCTGCTACGATAAAGAAAATATCATTGTAGAGTCTAGTGCAGATATTAGCTAAAGAAATATTTATGGAAGTCAGCTTTGCAACAGGATTCCCCTGACAAGATACATCACCGTTTGTACTGTGAATTTTTCAATATATAAGTAGAGATAAGGTGCTACGGAATATCAGAAGCAAACGTTTTTCAAACATATAATTTGTAAATAGTAAATAATTCGTGTAAAAAAGATTGATATTAAACAGTATATTAAATGTGAACTCGCTTTCATTAATAATAATTTGAGACAAGTGCAGAGAGAGTTTAGAGATTGTGTAATTCAACGTCGAAATATGAAATTTGGAATGGCGCGTCAATATTAGACACGTAAGTCTTGCTTATTTTGCTATAATCTTCTTTCTCTCACGTCTAAAGCTCGTACAGCAGAGGGTGACCTTCCAAGCCGCGAAGAATGTTTTGCGCTGCAGTAATTGACATATCATTCCGAGTCTTCACGGTAGCACTACCTAAATGCGGTATGACCACTGCAATGACAAGTATATTAGTATGTCGAAACAGGAAAAAACGTTTGTTGATCTCAGCTAATATGACTGAAATGAAAAAAAATGCTGATGAGACAAAGCAATCAATGTGGAACTGCCCCGAATGATTTCCAATGTGCCTTTCCTAATGACACGATCTATACTAAAACGAGGATTAAGTATGGTGGATTATATTGCCGGATACGAGCATACCGATATGATAGAAGAATTAAATACTGTTAGTATGTCATCATTTTTAAAAATGATATTTAGAAAACCGTCAAATAATTAGATATTTGCACAGAAGTGTTTTTCATTCCTTTTCCCCCATTATTTGGCAAGGCGTCTAATATAAATAAATACTTATACAATTTTATATATATTTAGACGTATGTAGAGTTATTATCTGTGATTGTATCGTTATATCAAAATAAAATATATGTTTAAATCCAAGTGCAGGTGTCGACTGATTGTCATTATTATGCATACGAACCAGCATTGGGAAGTTGAAGAAGCTCGTGATTAGGCGGCAATGGTTCCGGATCTGTGACGTCAAGTCCCGCAGCAAAAATTGTGCCATTGCGAAGTGCTCTCACCAGAGCATCCGTGTTTATAACTTTTCCACGGCCGATATTTACGAAAACTGCAGTTTTCTTCATTTTGCCGAACGTCGTATCATTGAAGAGACCCGCTGTTTCAATGTTCAATGGAACCGCAACGATGACGAAGTCACTTTCCTCAAGTAACTGATCCAATGATACAAATTGGGCACCAAGTTCGTCTCCTATTGAACATAGCAATCAGTGAAATATTCGTTTGAATCTTCTGGACTTTCTCGTTGAGTACAATACGCGTACCTGCTTTTTTTCGCGAATGACCAGTGTAGAGCAAACGTGCAATGTCAAAGCATTTTAAACGCTTGGCAATGTGTTGTCCAATGCTTCCCAGGCCTACGATGCCTACTGTTGAATCGCGAAGCTCTTGTCCCAGCATCCATTGTGCACCGCTCTCTACCTTACCTCTGTATTTATTGTTACGATACATAAATTAAAAGGTATATTTGCTATGCCAATCTACTGACAACCAGAAACGAACGACGTTTACGTCGCCAGACAGTCAGTGAATCGAATTAAAAGAAAAAAATACGCAATTACTGATCAATCTTCAGTCGTCCTTCATGTGCTCTTCTTGCAGCGCTAAGAGTTAGGAGTACCGCAATTTCCGAAACAGCAGCCGACAAAACTGCAGGAGTATGACCCACTTTAATGCCGCGTCTCTTTATTTCGGGTACATCCAAGTGATCGTATCCCGCTGACATTGTTGAAACGACCTTCAAATTGGATCCTGACAAAGGAGAGAACATTGCTACAACTTGTACGCAATTGCAAGTACGGTCTACCTTGAACGCAAAAGCGCGGCATAGCATATTATGAATCATGCCACGATTACAAGATTCAATTTTCCTTATATTACGAAAGTTTTATAGATTGCTTCATGTGCTTCGCTATTGCGTAAAAAGAACATGTTCGAATATATGTCGAAGATTTCAACTCGACCGCCATGCATGGTCGACTTTTCATTCCACTTTCATTTATATTGTCTCACAGTTTCATGTATCGTCCGTTTTATCAAATGATAAGTGTAATCTCTTGCCTTTGCACTAACGCTATTGGCATTAGTTGAAGTACAGATAGCGGAAGCGATAATGCGTTTTTTTGACGGATTGTGTAACAGACTATGTTAACGCGCTTCCGAAGTTATTATTGTCGGATATTGAAAAGCGGTATGTAAGTGATGTAATTGAAGTAATTGCTCACCAGCCCTGTCGAGAAATTCACTGTTCACATTGTGATGACCAGCAAGGAAAACCGCGTCCATCTCCGGAAGAGCCTGCAAGACTTCTTCGCGTGTACTTCGAGGTGATTGTATGATAATGACTTCGCATCTGTAAGATGAAGTATATTCAAATAAAGTAATGCATGAAAAAATCTGTTTATACATCCATAAAGTTCGATCTTAATTCTATAGTGATTAAAATGTCACCCAAGATCCGTAAGGATGAAACAATAAAGCATTTCAAATGCTTTACGATTTGTCAAGAGTTTTTGATTTACCTCTGATATAGATTATGCTTCTGACACGTTTTATCGAAAAAAAGTGATTTTAGTTTATTTGTTCAAATAGGCTTATTTATATATCATCCCGCTCTCAGACCTGTGAGTCTTCTTCTTACTTTATACTTACTTCGTCCGAAGAAGATCGATGCCAGGTGACGGAACGTCATTACTTGTTACCAAAACACGAGGTCTGCCCATTGTTACCAGCGAGAGTCGTCGACCGACTCAAATGTACACCGGTAGCATTAAAACTGCCCACGGTAGTGTATTTCCCACTTATATAATGCACGTGGCTCTGACACAACATGCGCAAGCGCAATTTACGACACCAGATAACTTATTAGATTCCATGTTAACAATTCTCTGAACCCAATCGCTTAAACTTTAAGCAGGGTACCAGTCGATGAATTACAAAAAAAGAGACCTCTCGGGCCATAAATCCTGGTTCCCTTTTGTCTGTTTCGTTAACAGTAAACGGCAGTTCCTTTATCTTTCCGTAAGTTTACGGTTGAATAAATATGTATTATTAGGTGTTGTTTTTTAACAAGTGAAATGCATATTTAGGCAAACATTGAGAATCGTGTAAAATATTTATAAGAATAGCGTCTTTTGACAGGAATGAACTTTTTCTCTTAGAAAGGAGAGAATCACGTTAGGTGGTTAAAAAAATTCAAATATGTGCGCATGTCGTTTTATATGGGAAGCTTAGCGCGCGTAAGAACGAGATGCAACAAGTCGCGTAGAAGCGTTCACCTTCTCGCGCCTCATGCTTTCCTAGTTGAAACAAGCGCCGCTCCTCTGCGAATGATAGACAAGCATCTACGTGACAGTATTCTGTTTCCTGATTTTCAAATGTTTGATGGTCTCGAAGTTCAATTGTTTCCTGCAAGTATAAGCGTTAGGTTTATTTTTAACAAAGAAGATATATTCAGCCGTTAACGGCCGACTTTGGATCGGTAACTATTGTTATGTGTTGACCCCTATAGATATAATCAATACATACAATATTTTGTTAAAGCTGGAGTGATATAAAAACATAAAATAATTGATTGGCCGCATAATTATTGCGTTGCGGTGTTGCATGGGTTACATGCACAGATTATAAGTATTAATGAATTAAAAGATCATTTGGATGTGGCGCCATATAATAATAAGGACTAGTTTACTTCACAACCGGTTTATTTTTTTTTATGCCATAACCACGAGTTCCTGTTATGTTTCTGAAGAAATTATGTCGCACCACATCCTCGATGCAAAAAACGTAAACAGATTGTCTTAACCTGGCTCATCCGGCTGCGTAAAAATAATATCTGATGTACTTTTGAGTTATTTCTACTTCGAACGGGTAAAAATATACGCGTTCAAAAAAATAGTAGCCCATGTTGTTAAGTAACAGTCAGGATGTAGGACGACTAGTAAATTCGTAAGTCTTACGACGATGTGTCAATAATATATTTGAATTGTAGTGTCACGATCTAATCTTAGGTTTGCGCAGGTTTGCGTCAGAGTTGCGCTTCATTATTGCCAACATCGATATTAGCATAAGGATCGTTTCTATGCAAATTTCTAATTTTAATATTGATTTCTTCAGCATAGCCTACGGATAGTTGTATATACTTTACCTTTTCATTTCTAATTGGACTATAAAAAAATAAACAAATACGATAAAGTATCTTTATTTTCTAAGACACTCCGCACACGTTTAATGTGGTTTAATGAGAATGCATTTTTGAACTAGAAACATTTCCATTGTTACAATTGGTAATCCTGACGTTTTTAAAGGACTGTACGTGATTAGAGTTAGAAGAATCAACACGTTAATTTTAATAAAAATACCTGTCATTTATGTGTTCTTCTATGAGAAAACAGGATTAATGTGAGTTGCTAACTGAGAAT
Source organism: Anoplius nigerrimus (assembly GCA_914767735.1). Taxonomy (NCBI): domain Eukaryota; kingdom Metazoa; phylum Arthropoda; class Insecta; order Hymenoptera; family Pompilidae; genus Anoplius; species Anoplius nigerrimus. The sequence continues at coordinate 14,769,734 of OU612084.1, forward strand.
ACAATACTTTGTAATTTTTTATAAATAGAAACGTTTGAAATTGTTCAATCATCTTTGTTGAGGTTATAAACTACTATACATACAATGATATCACGCTTGTAGCGTGCTCTATATATGCATGAATAGTCCATTGCGTGAATGTTGATAATATAGTTTCTAAAGTTATATAGAGCATATATTTTTTCTATGCTTTCAGGAGACAAAATGAATTTACTATCACGACAGCTTGTCTTACCAATCCTCATTGGATTCTCTCTAACAGGTGTCAGTGCAGCTTTAGTGTATCTTTTGTTTAAAAAGGTAGGTTTCTCAAGTGTGTATGCATGTATCCCAGTGTCCGCACAGTTGAAATTATATCAAAATATATGTTTCATTACATTTGTTTGTAATACGATTTTACTTTACAATTTTTCTGTCACAATATGCATTTTTGTGTCTTCCAATTATTGTTTTGTTTTGCAGGACGATGATGTCTCAAATAAAGTGGCTAATTGTCGAAATGAAATTGAGTGCCTTGTTCCGAAACAATTTGTTCCTGCCGTAATTGGCAGAAGTGGATCCACAGTTAAAAACATACAGGAAAAAACTGGAACACGAATATTTTTCAGGGATGACAATGTAGATTTTCCCTATCGAATATGTGTGATTAGAGGCTCAAACGAAGCTGTTGCTTTAGCTGAATCCATGATTCGTAATGTGATAGCCAATCAACCTGTGATAGAAACTTATGAAATGTATATACCTCAAAGAACTTGTGGAAAGGTAATTGGAAGGGGTGGTGAAACCATATTGCAGATTCAAATGAGTACCAGTGCTAAAGTTATAGTGGAATCAAAAGATTTTTCAAAAGATCCAAGTAAGATTCACTGTTATTATATAATCGGCATCGACACACCTACTATGCCAAGTAATCTGAAATAACTATTTTCTACATAGATGCTGACCGAAGAGTTATTATAAAAGGAACTGCAGAACAAATAGCAGCCGCGTTGTCGCAGATCGAGGATATTGTCCGGGAATATAAGCAAGCTTGTTCACAGAGAGAGGCTTCAAATAACAAAAGAGCACCGAGGGGCAAACCTAAGCCCATGACCGTTGCGCCGAGCACACCTGAAAATACTTCAAGAGTCATAGATAATCCTATACTGGACAGTATGTACAAACAGCTCTACCAAACTACAATCACATAGCGAGCGAGAAGGCGGACCAAAATTTGAGTCAATACAAATTCCTGTTTCAAATTTTAGCGCACGACAGTGTAATGGACGTGTACGTATCGGCGATGGAGAATCCATGTCAGTTTTGGGTACAAATTGTTGGACCTGGAACAGCAGGTCTCGACAAACTCGTATCAGAGATGACTGAATATTATAATGATGCAGAAAATCGTGAGCTACACACATTGAAAAATGTAAGTACATTGTATTTACTTATTGTTCCACTGTAACACTAATCACTATCACTAATATACATACTTCGTATGTGATTGTAGGTAGAACCTGGTCAAACTGTGGCCGCCAAATTCAATGTTGATAATAACTGGTATCGTGGCGAAATTATTTCTGTGCCCGACTTTGATCACTGCGTCGTGTATTTCGTGGATTATGGAGATCGTGACGTACTTAATATGAGTGATGTGCTGGGACTCCGGACTGATTTCTTAAGCCTAAGGCTGCAAGCGATTGAGTGTTCCCTGGCAAACGTGAAGGCTCGGTAAGTGATTCAAGGAATATAATATCGTCTCAATTTTAAATAGTGCATAATTAATGAATTACGTACCAAACGGTTTTAAATATGTACAAACTTTATTTTACACAAAAACGTTACAACGTTGGTAACTTAATAATAACAATTAGTAATCAGTCAAATGTCCTAAATACAAATATTTATAAAGATCACAAACCTTTTAAAGATCGTAACAATATGTTTAGGTATCGTACTCTTTGTTGGACTTTGTAATAATTTCGTGTAGATAAAATACGTTTTTATATACGATGAAATGAGTTTATCGACTTATTTTGAGATTTTTTAAAATCATGAACGGGTGTTACCTTAGTTGTGTGTATAAAGTCTATATCAGTTATATGAAATGAACCAGTCTATGTCTTAATTACTCAGTTCACTATCGTCCATATTGCTTGATCTTGAACTGCCAAGACCAGCTTCGCACACTTCGTTAAACAATTCAGGATTAACTTGTTCCATCATTTTCCACGCAAAGCTCTTATTAAGCATCATTACATTTTCTTCGCAATATGCCATGCCTGCTCTTTTCAATGCTTCGCATCCAAATTCATCCGCTATTAAGAGTCTGCAGGCTACATTTTCGGGAGTTATCGTTTCTATAAGATTCCGTTCACATAGTTCCCGTAAGCCTGTAACGAAGTTGAACGTAAACAAGACACGGTGAATCCTTTCGAATGTCGGTAATGGTATACATTGACATAAATAACATAAGTTGTTAAGTAGTTAAGCAACTTAGTAAATACCTTGTAGACAAAATCGTTCAGCCAAGCATAATAACTGCGGTGCTAACGCATCTAAATTGTCCACGTGGTCACTGTAAATATATCTTAAAAGTTCTTCTATGTGATCCTTGGAAATGTCATCCAATTCCAGCGAGAACATGTAATTTCTCTGAAAAGTATAATGTGCCTATGATATATTACAACGCTAAGTATATTAGTACTTAAGTGTTCCATCAAACTACTTGCCAAGGTTGTTACCATACACACTGCATTCATTATACAGCTTATAAACTTACCTCAGAAACGTCAAACTCAGCATCAATCGGTGAATGCTCGCACAACTTACTCATCCATCTACCCCCAGATATATCATCCTTACTTGTTAGTAAATATTTAAAACGTTCAACCCTCAATTAAGTCCAAAAATAAGCAAACAACAAATCGACAACAAGAAACGGAATATAATTATTAAACGTGCGCATAACAAAGTTTTAATGAATAGAAAGACTGTAACAAAGCATTATAGCCATATATCATCATCAATCTTCAATAGAGTTCAATCAACGACACAAACGTACGTCGGCATGTCCATTTTCATTATCCTTCGTAAACTCTGAACTTTCCGTCTCTATTGAACTTTGTACACCCGAACTGTCGCTCTCTCTCTTCTGATTCTTTCCACATTGGCCCTTTGAGTGTGCTTCCAGTAGAGGAGAAATCATGTCTGCCAAGATAGGACTGCGTGCAGCTATCACACTGCTATGCACGGGAATTTCAGTGCCATTCAAACCACCGCAGGTCAGCTTTGTGTCAGCACCTCGTGGATGTTTCAATAATCTTGCCATGTCCTGTACAATTATTAGTTTACTGTCGGACCATACTTGTACAGTTCTAATGATAATTGTAACCCTTGACTAGTGTTACAGTTTATATATCTCTGAACACGTTTGAACTACCAATTGGTGTATGTTTGTCCGTGTTAATATTTCTTGTAGAAACATTGAACCGGACATAGTAAATCAGATCACGTGCAAAAATATCATTACCTGCGTCAGACTGTGCTTCTCACTCTCGCACTGGATTATCTGTATCTTCACCATTAAGTCGACTTCGCCGTTCTTCTTTAGATGTCTGTCGACTATGGACAAATCCCTGTAGCCGAGCGACAGTATGTCCGCACTGGATTTCAACTCCAATACGGTCCTACTGACGTGACAGTATTCCCAATGTTTCACGTCTGCGTTGTAGACAGCAAACTGAAATCGAATCTTCGCCTGCTCCACCTCCTCCACCGTACAGTTCAATATATTCAGGCATAGGACCACCGGATTCGTGATTCTTTTACCTATCACCGACGAACAACATATTATGCATACAGTCAAGACGTATAGAATAAATTAAGAGTTCTTAAGAGGATTAGACATATAAAGTGTGCTTCGTATGTTTTATTCTTAATATTTCTACGTTGACATTGGTTTGGATCGCTTACCTTCAGGACCTTTCCAAAATCTGATGGACAAATTCCATGTGCTATGAATGCCATTTACATTCACGTCAAACGACGGGCTGTCTATTAAGCTTCTCTTTGAAACGGTCTTCCTGTAGTTTGGTATGCACCACGTGTATTTAAAGACAATGTCCGAGACAGTTGGCACGAGAAGTTCCATTCTGCAGATTTACTTCCCTGCAAGCGACAATTGGCAGCATTAGGGATTAATGCAGTTTACAATCCCATTTGCTTCCCAAGAGTTACAGTAAAGAACCTTTAACGCTAGAATTACCGACCAGTGAAAATGACTCGTCTGACTCTAACTTAATCATGGCTGTTCTCTCATGAAACATTCAATTTCTTAAAGTATTCTTCAGCACTCATAGACGTAGATAAATGACTAATTGTTTTTCATTTTATAAGTTCAAACACATACACTCGTATCATTCCGACAAGTTAAATGAAAATGTGTGTAGAAATCGTACGTAGTCCCAGTATTAACTCGTTTTTAATCTCTTACGATTTATCCGGTCGACCATTCTTTCGGTGAAAATCGGAAAAAGAGAAAGGTCGATTTACGCATTCTGATTTCCTTTGTTTGTCCCTTTTCTTCGTTACTTTCGATCTCACTTGAGAATTGGCCGATTTTCTTCGCAAACGTCTTAATTGCCGTGCGAGAGCCAGTTTTAATATCCGATCGCATGCCGAACGAGTGTGTCGTTACTTATCAATACGGATTTTCGATGGCCGGAGCGATTCCGCGGAAGTGCCTGCCGGCGAATGTGAATTTAATCAATCCCCTCGCTCGCTACCCTCGCAATTGCCGGCATCGCGTGTCAGGGAACAGCTAATCATGCCGCGGAACTTCCCGACGTGGCATATGTGTGCCGATAGTTTTTGAGCCGAAATCACGCGGCCGTTCGCAATATTGAGCACACGCGACAGGCGATCTCGAGGGTCTCGATGCTTTCAGGCTCTCGAGAACCTGTCATGGCACTCGACTGCTTTATTCAGACGTGTTCATCCACTCTAATCGCATTTCGTAGCTTCGCAGGAAGAAGTATGCACTTCCGTACATTTCAAAGTTTTCGTTTCTTCCTTCTTTTTCCTATCTTTTACGGTGTGTGCGTTGTACAAAAAAAAGCTTTCTATCCGTATATTTGTACAGAATCAATGCATTCCTCGGGTCAGTTAACGTATCTGCCATTCGTCCTTAACACTAGAACTATCGACGATTTCTACTTATAATTTTTATTTAATTTATCGGAACGATACAAGCGTTTGATTAATGTGTTTGATCTTGTAAGATGGCAAACAAATGATCAATTACCTATTTTGATGCTTGCCAAAGAATATCCAAGAAAATAAAATGTTTCATGAGAGAAAAGGCATTATTGATATACCGGTACCAGATCAGGCCAGTACACTTTGACTAATCGGTAGTTCCAGCGTTAACGTTCGACGGCACGGCCGTGTTCGTCAATTTCGACCGTACGCGAAAAACGAAATTACGGACACGTTGATTTCGTGTAACGAGCACTCGTTCGGCAGGAACGAATTACGGATGGGAGCTTGCGCCTAGCGTATCTTGCAACGAGAGCACACATACACACACACACACACACGTACGGCAGAGTGCACATGTACATTGACGACCTGCCGCTGTGCAAATTGTTTTCTATTTCCGTTCGTCGGCCGCTCTTTCCCGTTCGCGTCGATTTCGACTTTCGTCGACCAGGCCAGCCCGCCCGTCCGATTGGTTTCTCTCGTTTCCGTTTAACGAAACCCTTTAACTGATACAAGTTTCCATTATCCGGCGAGGGCGCGGGCGCAGCCTCGACTCGGTTCAAATCTGAAATCCGACACCGGCGAGCATGTAAAGTGCTCATTACGGCAAACGACTTTTCGCTCAAATGCGGACGTCGGGTGTTTAAGGATTTTTTTCCCGATTTCCTCACCTTTCTTTTTCACCGAAAAAGGGGAAAGTTTGTTTTTTGCTTCGGGAGCTTTTTAAGAGATCGGATGAACGTCAGTGGAGAAGGTAGGGACTAGAAGCGTTCGAGGTAGCATCGATTCTCGTTATACGTGTCGTCTGACTCTTTCGTACAGGCTCGTCGTTGGTGGAGGTGTGTAAGTGTGAGAGTGTCGACGGAAGCGCTGATCGGGTTTATTGGCTTTTTTGTGCAAATAAACGGTTGTCGGCAAAACGTTGTTTGCAGCCGTGGCGCGGACGATGTTCGAATTTGTACGCCAACGCGGTCGCGAGCGAGAAAGAAATGCGGGTAACTCGCGATTGGATTAACCAGTCGGACAATTGGGCTAAACGACCTTTAATTGGCATCGTCGCCCTGCCAAGAGACGCTGCGAAGTATGATTTTTTTTAAACGCCATCGATATGACAATGATATTCGTACGATTACAAAGTTACGAGGAATGAGAGAAACAATTTGCTACGATCGACATTGAATGTTAAACACAGTTCAACAATTACTCAATGCATTATGTGTACTGTAAAAATGGTCTACGTCAACATTTTGTGGAAGTCGTGTCAATTCCTAAATTCATCGTATCAGAGTGGCAAGAAAGTAATTTCGGTTTTGTAGTAACGTGAAATAAATTCATATTTTTATACAAACAGTAAACTTCAATCAACAATGTATTTTTCATTTTGTTCGTAACTTAAATGTGACTAATATCAAATGCTAAAAGGAGAACATATTACAACTGACAGTTCAAAAAAATTACGACGCTTTATTTTATAAACGAAAATACATTCTTGCCAACCCAATACGCCGTTCACTGTGACGACATAAATGATTAAATCTTTTTCTTTCTGTGTTTCCATGTGTTCGACTATCATAATTACCTACATATTTTCAAGTACAAATCGGAAAGATTAAAAGTGCGATGTTGATATCCGCCCGGTCAAGTCTCGTGGTTATTAAATATTCCCGCGGTCGAAGCACGTACTTGATTTATCCCTACTTGGCGTGAATTGTATTAATTGAATTAAGTTTCGCAACCGGGACAGTTTCCGCGCGATGAGAAACGTGTTGCGTCGATCTGTCGCGCACGCAATACTCTCATTCCGGCCGATCTCCTTTGTACGCGGAAAGGGATTAGCTTTCCGTGAAGTCGATTACGGGACGACATTATGCAATTTTACTCCCATTATCCCGACGTCGTGGCAGGGCGCGATTCGTTAGCGAAATACATTTTAGACACGAGCGCAGTCGGCGCTCGCGCGACTTTTATGAATTTTCACCTGGCGAACGACCAGCCGGGTCTCATTTGAGGAAAGTTATGAGAATCGTGCACGAGCCAGGTAGTCGGCAAGAAAATCGTAGGGAACGATAACTGTTTGAGTAATGAGATTTAACGGATTGGCTGCCACGCGAGGCAGCGCATATTAGGCATTGCCTGCTGTGTTGCACGCGTTGGAATGTAGATATGATTTTGGGTGGGATTAGATTGAGACCGTGCAGGCTGCTGAGTGCTCTTAGGCTGACTCAGATCCTTCAAGGAAGAGTATTGAAGCAGATGTCGAAGGTAGGGCATTTTTGTGTACGTATCTCATCTCGATTCTCCGAAATATTTATGCTTCATACGTGGCTGGATAGTCAATATTCGATGTGCTCGAGTCCGATCTGAGACTTTTTCGAAAGTTATGAACTTCGCAGGAGACCGTAAACTAAGCCGTCTTCGCCCATTTTAATCGGGAATGGCAGAGTTAGCTGCGAGAATTCGGACACTTCGTACAGGTCGCGTTTCCGGAAGGAACGCAATGGCCTGGGAACAGTATATAATCGTATAGAGAAGCTTCTCATTTAAATCGTTCGTCAACTGCGCCGCGTCTATCTTTACACCCCCAGTTCTTCGTGCCATTGCCGAGAGTAGCGGGCAAACTCGCAAATTGCAAAAATTACATTAACCGTCGTCGGGCCTGACAGTCGCTCGTTACCGTGACGAAATTTGTCAATTAGCGCCGAAATTATTTCGCCGTAATTGAGCGCACTCGTTCGACTTTCTTCGAGATGGCACGTTCCACGCGCGGATCGTGTGTCATTAGCGGTAATAAAGTGAATCCTTGCAAAATCGGTCGGATCCTCGAATTGAGCGAGGAATTCGGTTAATTGCCCGCAAAAGAATGAAGCTCTCGGGTTGATCGCGGTTCGCCGGAAACGTTCGGTCGATAAATTCAGCGGATGAATATTCTATCGTGGACCGTACCTAACCCAGACCTGGCTTCCATACGAAAGTTTTCCATGAAATATGGACCGTTCGCTGTGCGGATGGCCGTACAATACGATGTCGAACCTTGCAATATTTATATTTCGCGAACGACGCGTAACTGGCACCGCAGCTCTGACTTTCAGCTTTCTTTTCATTACGTCGAATTACAGTCGCATCTCGCGTCTCGTCGATGTCTCTCACTTCGAGACCAACTTCGTCTCGCATTTTCCCTTGTCCGTGAACCGACAGATAATGGCGATCACGGTTCTAAAGATTTGGCCGACGCATCGATTTATTTAAAAAATGTGAAAGAAGTACTCTATACACTTTTACAATGGCAGGAAAGTAATTTTATTATGAAATAAAATTCATATTTTTATACAAAGAATAATCTTTGATCAACGACGTTTTTTCCGTTATAAGATCAATATCAAATGTCGAAAGAAAAATATTTTAATACTGTAACAATAATAATAAAATATACTACTACTCTTCAGGAAAAGTTTCAATGTTATCTATGATTAAAAACTGAAATTACTTTCTTGCCAACCGAATATTTACCGTGGTATTATTGTGAAGAGATTAGGTAAGTGACGCGATGCGCGTCGAGCGAGAAGTCGGACTCTGAAATGTCTTCGCGAGAGTCTAATTCGGTTAAATGGGACTCAACTGGCACCGATGGGCAGCGATTTGGAAAAAAGTCGTTTCTTTTTTCATTCCCGGCCGATGCGCAACAGCCCGATCGGCTTTGGCAAGCGACGTTCGATAAAGCTCCTATTATAATTCGTTACCGCTGGGGAGAATCGAGGCGAGCCAACGGCGACAAAACTGAATTTCGCTACTTAGCGTCTACTTATTTCGATCGTTCGCGCTCCTCGGCGACACTCGCGAATTACGAGAACTTCCACTTCTCGGACTCTTGCCTGGGCGTAAACTGTGCCCGCCTTTATCGTTACACCGGAGAGTGGAACTTTTATCCTTTATCGTCCATTCCTTCGCCGGCTTCGCGAGCTAAACTATCCTGATAATTTTGCTACGGAACGAATGATAAATAAGAGTGCGCTCTCTTTCGAATTTCCACTCGAACGGATACAACGTGGACAGTAATTCGTGGATCTTGACGAATTTTAAGAGTTCTCAGAACCATCGAAATTAACCTTACCGAGCATATTCCGGTCTCGACGACAGCGCGCTGGGGGAATATGAGAAATATTTTCGAAGGAAAGCCCGCGTCGTCGAGACAGCTGGGCGAATCCGATTATTCCGAGAAGTTCGGTACCATTGTTCGCCTCTCAGGCGATGCACTTGGCAATTTGCACTTACCGAGTTCTACGAGGCAACGGTTATTATTATCCTATCCGCGACTGCGTCCGCGGTTCGCGCTCGATGTCAAAAGCGGTATATTCTTCTCCTATTACAACCTCGTCCGCCCGGCGAGGCCGTGGAAGGCGCAGTAGCGGCAAAATTTACTCTCCTCCTCCCCCCCAGGGGTGGAAACTGCCACGTGCGATGATCGGGGATCCGTAGTAAACACAGTCGGCGTTCACGGATTTAAAGTTCAAGATTCCGGGTTCGAAGTTTCGTTCATCGCGAGAGGACGCTTTCGTCGGATTGCGAGAGCGAGAGCTCGGAGTCCGTTCATCAGTTAGGCTCGGAGACTATTTTTTTCAAGTTGCTCGACTGCCTTTGAGGCCGCAGTCTTTTGTTACCTGAGGCCGATGCACTCTGGCGAAATTCGAAATGTCACACGGCACGCGCGCACATTCTGCTCGTCTCGGGAGACGCCGAGTGCCGAAAGAAGACTGCCGGCCACTTTTATAAGCGAAGTCAACCGTGAGGCTGATAATCGTGCTAATCGATCGTCGAGTCCGCTTCGGAAAGAGGCATATTTCCGTAAACGGCCGCTCGATGCGTAAGGATTCCTAAGCTTGCTGCGGCGCTTATCAGCGAACGTTAAGCTCCGTATCCCTCAGGTCATACAGTTTATGTGCAATAACTGTTGCTTGGCGAAGTTTCAACACCAACTGTGCCGGAAGCGATCCACGCTTTTCTTGTACAATATCCAACTCTTGACATTTACATTCTTTTTGTTTTGTCGTTCTGCGGTGTACTTGTACTTGTTGGTACACAACACTGAATCCAAATGCGAGGAATTGAAACGAATATTTTAGATGAATTCGTGGTTCGATTACGAACGTGGGCGAGAATCTGACGGATTGGAATTTAAATTCTTCTCATCTTGTTCTTCAATGTACTTATATTTTTTCGTGCACAACACTGAATTCAAATGCGAGGGTCTGAAATTAATATTCCAGATTAAATCGCCGTTCGATTACGAACGTGGGCGAGAATCTGACGGATTGGAATTTAAATTCTTCTCATCTTGCTCTTCAATGTTCTTGTACTTCTTGGTACACAACACTGAATTCGAACTTCAAAGTCTGAAACGAATATTCTGGATGAGTTCGCAGTTCGATCGCGAACGTGGGCGAGAATCTGACGGATTGGAATTTAAATTCTTCTCATCTTGTTCTTTAATGTTCTTGTACTTCGTGCACAACACTGAAGTCGAACCTTAAAGTCTGAAACGAATATTCTGGATGAGTTCGTGGTTCGATCGCGAACGTATCCGAGAATGTGACGGATTGAAAGAAGAAAGCAGGCGGCACGACGCGAGGATCGCGAAACGACTGGGAGATCTGGATCATCGTTCGCGGGGTCTATGTTCCCTAGTCGTCCACTTGGATTTCGCGCGCGCACGCACGAAGATCGCGCGACTGTGTGCGATTTATAAATGGAACTGACTGGCGCGCGACGTCGGTCGAAGGGACGAGACGGAAGTCGAATTTTCCGAGTGCGACGCGTAAAATTTGATGACAGGCTTGGACGAAATGAACTCTCTCCGCTGACGCAGTAAAATAGAGAATAAATCGAAGGAATGTTGAAGAATCTCTTGAAAGACGCAAACGTTTCCGTAATTATTGCACGAGTGTATTGATGGAATGTTGGAGGCAATGAAAATCGAATGTCAAATGAAAAAAATCGAAAATGCATTTCGATGCAATCGATGAGTAAAAGATTAGGATTTTTTTTATGAAAAGATACCATTTCGTTTGGAAATGGACGACGTTGCACTAAGAAATTGAAACGGGAGATGAATATTTGACGAGTGGCCGTGCAGAAAAAAATTTCATTAAACGACTCACTCTCAACAGTACAATAATGCGAAGAGTGAAAAAGAACCTTTTCAGAAACCTATTTGTTTCATATTTTTTTTTATGACTCAAATTTGAGTCGTGACGCCGAACTTGTACGCTCATCCTATTCCGCGAATCGTCAGCCCGAGGACGACGATGGTTCGAATCTGGCGGTGCATAAATGTAACATCTATTTTCGTTACTGGCCGGGCATTACAGATATTCGACTGTCAATCGTAATTTTCCCTCCGCGCACCTCACGTATTGTATTTTCCTTTCTTACGCTGACGTATTACGCAACGTTACTTTACGACGACACAACTTCTTACGCTGTCGAGCCGCGAAAGTGTCAGGGGATGATCGATGTCCATCGACGGGACTGTTAACTTTCCTTCGTAAACATCGCCGACTATTCCGCGTGGCGCCAGAAGTGAACACGCGAAAACTTTCATAGACTAATGCAGATCGTGCAACTAGACCCTTTGCCAAGGAATTTCGGTACATATTTTAATGTCTAGTTTATATCGCTTCATGTGAATCACCCGAGTAATCCGGACTTTCACGGCCACTCATGTTATCTGAGATCATAGAAATCAACTATCTTCTAGCACTTACTCGAGGCACGCTCTTTACATCCAAGAGTTTACATTCGTAATGGAACGTTGCGAGCAGTTCCAGAAGAAAGCTTTACGAGCAAATGATGGCCTGTCTCGTCATGCGGACTTTATTAGGTTGGGGAATAAGTTCGTAGCGTTTTTATATTTGCTTTGTTTTACACCGATTTTTTTTTTTGTTGCTATTTGATAAAGTGTATAATACTCATTTGGGTTGGGGAATAAGTTCGTAGGGTTTTTATGAAAAACTTTAATTTAAACAAAAATCAATAATTATATTATACCATACTCACACACACACACACACACACACACATTCACACTTTCATAATGACTCACTCACGGATCATTCATACATCCCATAGCTCTATCGAATGAATATTATACACTTTGTCAAACAGCAAAAAAAAAATTGTTGTAAAACAAAGCAAATATAAAAACGTTACCAACTTATTCCCCAACCTAATATATGAGGCAAGCTCGCTTTTCCTCCACTTTTTCCATCCGACCTAAGCGTCACCTTCCGCAGCGATCAGTTAAGCGCATAATCACCGATTGCCGCAACTGAAACGACTTGTACAATGTATCAAGAGCACCGGCATCCTGGAATTGTAGCAGTTCCCTTCTTCGCTCGTAAATTGCTCTCGGCGAGACTAATTGCCGGCGAGAATTTTCAACGGGCGTCGTAATTGACGCACCGTGAAAGTCGGACTGCTGCGCAGTGTCAACAGAGAATTGACGGAATGAATCTGGTCGCGCTGACAAAGTTGAGGATGTTAGGGAAGTCCTTGAGATCCGATGCGATTCGCTTAAGGATAAATATGCGTCTAAGCGAAGGAGTTATTGACCGCGAAAGGGTTTGGTTCGAGAAACTCTTATTGACACCAAAACCTGGCATCATTAAACATTTTTCGAACAGGATAGAAACGTATGATGTACAACCATTTAAATGGTGTAGGGTGCGAGATACTAAGAGCTAGTACGTACGTACCTGTGTATGGATGTATGTGTGTGTGTGTGTATGTGCGTATTGGCCGCGATCGAGGACCGACCCAGGTGAGGTCGACGAAGGCAAGAGACCATCCTCGCGGGGCGAGGAAAGAGTCTCTTCGGTGTGCGAGGCACCCGATACGACAGTTAGTTGTGTGTACGTGATCGATGAAGAAAGAGACAATAGCGAACCTGAGAAACTGCGAAACCGTGAAACTGTGAAATAGCGAAAGCGACTCGCGAGAATCCGATTAGACTTTTGTGCGAACCGAAATACATTATATTTTGTTTTGTTTTACCTTCATCACTCTCGTGGTTATTTATCCCCGCCTACCCTTCACAATTACATCCTACATTTTTGGGGGCTCGTCCGGGATTGTAATAATTAGCCAACTAGTAGACGGGTGATCTTTTAACATCTACCAAGAGAGTGAGAGGGTAAAGTGTCGAGTGAGTGAACCTCGATATGGTGATGCGAAGAGCATGAACGCGAGTGGCTTGAGAGACTTGAGAGTAGTAGAATTGAAAGAAAAACTGAAAGCACTAGGACTTTGTACGACGGGAGCGAAGTCAGAGCTGATCCTTCGATTGCAAAGAAGCGGTTATTGTGAGAGTGAGATGGAGAACTACGCGAGTGAAACGATGCCACGAGCAACTAGCGAACTGAGCGAAGAAAACCCAATATTAAACGCGTCCCTCGATTTGATGCGTCGGGAGAAGGAACTGGCTGAGCGGGAGTTAGAGCTTGCACGTCGCGAGATAGAATTTTTACGGCGAATGCAGAATTTAAGCCTGGCGCAGCCTATAGGGTCGGTAGTGCCCGAGACAGCGCGCGACATGAACCTAGACCGAGGGCCACCTTTGGAACGAAAGCTCAGGATGGGAGAAATCGGCGAGCTCCTTGGACCTTTCAATGGAAGCCGAGGAACTTTCGAACGGTGGGAAAGACAATTACGGTGGCTGAGAGACGAACACCAGCTAGTCGAACGGGAAACCAAATATCTACAGGGTCTTTCTTTTAACTCGGAACGCTCGATATAGTGAAAACGCTAACGTGGCAACAGCGCTAGACTCGATACAGTCAAGAGTGTCGGCACCGCCGGCGCACTGTCCCCGGCGGCGCGTGTATCAAGTCTAGCGCTGTTGCCACGTTAGCGTTTTCACTATATCGAGCGTTCCGAGTTAAAAGAAAGACCCTGTAGTCGGCTCATCGATTAAGGGAGATGCGCTCGAGTGGTTCCACTCCCGTCCGGAACACCTGGAAATGAGCGTCGATAGACTCCTCGAGGAGATGAGAAATATGTACACCCGCGAACCGGGCAAAGCAGAGCGCCGAACACGGTTTGAAGAACGCACGTGGAAAAGAACAGAAACGTTCGCCGAATACTACCACGAGAAGGTGCTGCTAGCGAATGCGGTCCCCATAGACGAGGAAGAGATGGTAGAAAACTTGATTCGAGGAATACCCGATCCAGACCTTCGAGACCAAGCAAGGATGCATCGATTTGAGACAAAAACATCGCTTCTGAAAGCCTTCGAATACGTTGCTTGGAGGAACAGATCAACGTCCGGATTGGCAGGAACGGCGCGAGAAGATCGGCGACCACGAGGTGCTACTGCGGAACAGGCGAGGCGTGATAACCGGTGGCGAGAACATCACCCGGCGCGTACAACCACCTTCAAGGCGAGGTGTTGGAGTTGCGGGTCGAGAGATCATGATGGAGCGGAATGCCCTACGAAGGAAAAAGGATATAAATGCTTTGCGTGTCATGGATTTGGGCATAAATCCATGGATTGCCCCTCGAAACAGTCGAAGGCAGGTCAACAGACCCCGGTACAGAATTGTGTTGACCTTCCTAAAGCCGACGCAAAATATTTTGAGGACGTCATGATCAACGGGTTCAAATTAACGGCAATGCTAGATACCGGTAGCGATTTAAGCTTGATCTCGGTAACTAAGTACGCGGAAATAAGTGCATCGCCGCTGCAACTCGCCCCGATGTCATTCGACAGCGTAGGAGCAAAGGATAGGCGAACTCTAGGAGTATTTAAAGCGAGCATAGAAATAGACGGGGTTCAACACCCGATAGTCATTCGTATTGTTCCTGACGACTATATCCCATGCTCATTTTTACTAGGCGCGAAATTTCTCACAAAACCAAAGATACAGGCTCGGAAGGATGTGGTACAGGAGGAACCGTTTGAGGGTCACCGTGTGCCCGAGATATTTAGTATTGTATGCGACGGTGTAGACACACCATTCGAATTAAATGTAGAAAGCGCGGAACATTCAAAGACAATAGAACAAATGGTAGAAGCATATAGACCCGTCAAAACTTGTAATGCACCAATTGAAATGACGATTCTAACGGTAGACGACGAACCGGTATACCAAAGAGCGCGCCGACTCTCACCATCAGAGAGGGAGAGAGTAAACGCACATATTCAGGAATGGCTGAAAGAGGGGATAATCCAACCTTCCTTGTCGGATTACGCGAGTCCCGCCTTATTAACACCCAAACGAGACGGTACCGACCGACTATGTATAGATTACCGGCAAATTAACAGAAAAATCATTAAGGATAGATACCCTCTTCCTTTAATAGAGGATCAAATAGATTCCTTGCAGAGTGCCAAAATTTTCAGTACCCTCGACCTGAAAAATGGCTTTTTTCACGTCCCAGTAGAAAAAAATAGTAGAAAGTACACCGCCTTTATTGTTCCCGACGGTCAATATGAGTTTTTGAAAGTCCCTTTTGGTCTGTGTAATTCCCCAGCGGTGTTCCAACGATTTATTAACGCGGTATTTCGAGAGTTAATAGCCAACAAAATCGTCCTATTATACCTGGATGACATTATTATACCATCCCCCAACTACGAGATAGGCTTAGAAAGACTGCAAATCACATTAGATACGGCGTCGCGATTTGGTTTACAGATTAACTGGAAAAAGTGTCAGTTCTTGTGCACCCGCGTTGAGTTTTTAGGACACATTATCAAAGACGGATGCGTTCAACCTTCCGAACACAAAACAGATGCGGTCACGAAATTTCCCACGCCAAAGAACGTTAAACAAGTTCAACGATTTCTCGGATTGACCGGCTATTTTCGGAAGTTCATCCGGCATTATTCGTTAATAGCACGACCGCTTTCTGATTTGTTGCGAGCTAACGTGGTCTTTCAGTTTGGTGAAGACCAAAAAAGAGCATTTGGGCAGTTGAAAGAGGCATTATCAACCAAGCCCGTTTTGAGACTGTATTCGGCTACAGCCGAGACCGAACTACACACGGACGCGTCAAAACACGGCTATGGGAGTATTTTATTACAACGCGAAAGCGATACTGGTAAACTTCACCCGGTTTACTATGCGAGCGGCAAGACGACAAGCGCAGAGGAGAAATACACGGCGTACGAGCTCGAGGTTTTGGCGATCGTAAAGGCTTTAAAGAAATTTCGTGTATACTTGCTCGGGATACCTTTCAAAATAGTCACGGATTGTCGGGCGTTTGCGCTCACAATGAGAAAAAAGGACTTATGTGTACGGGTTGCTCGCTGGGCATTCATGCTGGAAGAATTTAATTATAGTATAGAACATAGGCCGGGCAAGAGCATGTTGCATGTCGACGCCTTAAGCCGAAACCCCCTGCCCGTGTGTTTCGCCGCAACCGAAAGCGAACAGTGCGTTTTGGAAAAACTGAAAATCGCGCAGAAAGCCGATAACGAACTGCGACCAATCTTCGAGTTAGCGGAACGCGAGCCAGGTAGTGATTACGTCGTGAAGCGCGGTATATTGTATAGAATAACGGACGATGATGTGCGTGTTGTGGTACCAAGGGCAATGCAAACACAAGTAATTAGGCGAGCTCATGAGCGAGGTCATTTTGCCGTGACGAAAACAGAGATCCTGGTGAAGAGAGACTTCTGGTTTCCGAATATGCGAAGAAAGATTGAGAAGGTGATTCAAAATTGCGTTGAATGTATTTTAGCGAACCGTAAAAGCGGAAAACAAGAAGGTTTATTGAATGCATTGGAGAAAGGCGAGATACCACTCGATACCTACCACATCGACCACCTCGGTCCCATCTCATCCACTAAGAAAAATTATCGCCACATATTTGTTGTAGTGGATGCATTTTCTAAATTTGTGTGGTTGTATCCAACCAAGTCGACAGACACGGCCGAGGTGGTGCGGCGACTGTCGTCACAGGCAGCCGTATTTGGGAATCCGCGGCGATTGATTTCGGATAGAGGCACTGCCTTTACCTCCCATGCATTTAAAGACTATTGCGAACAGGAGGGTATACAGCATATTCTCGTGACCACGGGGACTCCCCGCGGGAACGGGCAAGTGGAGCGTGTGAACCGTGTACTAATACCATTGCTCGCGAAAATGTCCGCGCCGAAACCGGAGGAGTGGTTCAAATACGTGGGACTTGCTCAGAAGTATTTGAACTCGTCTCCTCATAGAGCCACGGGAACCACACCTTTTCATTTACTTTTTGGAACGCATATGCGACTCGCGGAAGATCCGTCGATCCGAGAAAAATTAGAGGAGGAGTGGCAAGGGCTAGTCCAGGAGAACCGCGATGAACTCCGAAGAAAAGCGAAGGAAACCATCGCGAAATTACAAGCGGAAAATAGAGAGACCTATAATAGGAAAAGAAAACCGGCGAAACGATATCGCGAAGGAGAAATGGTCGCGATACAGAGAACGCAGCCTGGGCAAAAATTTGCTTCAAAATTCTTGGGCCCTTATTCGATAGTTAAAATATTGCGCAATGATCGCTATCTAGTGGAACGGGTCGGGGAGCATGAAGGACCGCGTCAGACGTCGGTCGCCGCCGACCATCTGAAACCATGGGCAAGCGAGGAGGAGTCAGCGGACTCCTCCAGCAACGACAAAGGTGATAGTGATAGCGAATGCGATAACGCCTGAGGACATGCGTTGCTCAGGACGGCCGAGTGTAGGGTGCGAGATACTAAGAGCTAGTACGTACGTACCTGTGTATGGATGTATGTGTGTGTGTGTGTATGTGCGTATTGGCCGCGATCGAGGACCGACCCAGGTGAGGTCGACGAAGGCAAGAGACCATCCTCGCGGGGCGAGGAAAGAGTCTCTTCGGTGTGCGAGGCACCCGATACGACAGTTAGTTGTGTGTACGTGATCGATGAAGAAAGAGACAATAGCGAACCTGAGAAACTGCGAAACCGTGAAACTGTGAAATAGCGAAAGCGACTCGCGAGAATCCGATTAGACTTTTGTGCGAACCGAAATACATTATATTTTGTTTTGTTTTACCTTCATCACTCTCGTGGTTATTTATCCCCGCCTACCCTTCACAATTACATCCTACAATGGTAACATATGATAATTGGATAATTCTCACCATAAATAAAAGTACGTCTGTCGACAAATGGACCGTTTATTCTGAAAGTGTTGTAAGTCCACTTTTTTAAAAAATGAGATCTCACATAATTTGTGATTCATTAAGTGTACATTTTTTATTTGTGCAATATCTCATGTTTTGTTAAATGGACTTATACCAGTCTCAAAATAATTGATCCAAACTGCACGCAGTCACAATTTGGATGGCCTTGACATCTCGAAGTGACAGCTTCATCTATCAGTACGCGGGCTCATTAGGCCGACATTCCCTGCAACTCCACATCTGCGCACCCTGTACGCAAACATCCTTTTTTCACCGCACCTTTCGCCCGGAAGCATCCGCGTTATTTTCCCGTCAATTCCTCCCGCGCTCGACGCATCCATTACGAGTCTATCTTGTTCGTTATTATCCGACTGGCTGCCGCGCTTTTCATCGCACGCACACCATTGCACGCACACCATTGCACGCCCACGCGGCCGCGCAAATCGATGACCTGTCGCGCGGAAAGATTGGAAATGGAACGGCGCGCGCGTCTGTCGATCCATTTTTAGCCATTAATTTCCTCCCACCGCCCGCGCACCTTTTCTATTGCTTCCTTCATTGACTCGACGTCGGTCTCGCCTTCCTGGGCGCGCTCGGTGCTCAATCGAAGGGCAAGGGACGACACCTCGCAAGTGCATTACGCGATTAGCTTCTCGCCGAAGAGTGTTGCGCACGCATCGAACGGCCCGCGTGGCTATTCATGTGAAAAGATTGTCTTTTGTCACCGTTCGAAAAATGGACAGAGTGGAAGGGGTAGGTGTGATGGCCTTCCGCATGCCATGACCGACAAGAGGGGGAGTCATTATGACACATGTGCCCATAATTATGAAAGTGGTCTAAGTGAAGATTTAAAAAAAAATTAGTTTATCAGTTATTTCACACCACACTTGTTTACACTAAATTTATTCAATGTAATTTTTTTTTTTTAAATCTTGACTTAGACATTCATAATTATGGGCACACATAATTACATAGGGTAGAGAGTTTTTGTAGATGGATAGCTAACGTATTACAACATACAATATAGTTTATTACCGTTTAATTTTCTCTCCTGTAATTTTACATAGCAACCGGTAAGATAGTACTTTCCTCACACCTTGATCTCCTCCCATTTATTACGTGGTAGTCTAGAGGGTGGAAAGTTATGCGAATTACGATGCAAAGTGCTTCTCTTGAACTCGCTCTTTGGCCAGTGCAAGCTTTGATTTGACATCGAAGTTTCGATCTCTCGATGCAGATCGAACTTATCATGCTTTGACTCGGCCGAAAATGTTTGTTTTGTAAATTCGTGTCAGGAGGTTGTTATTTCCGATCTTTGGCATGACGCGTATGTGATGTGGAGGTTGGGGTAACTTGCGCGAACGAGGATCGAGACAGCTTGGAGATTGAATTAGCATGTTGCTAGTAATTGAACGCATTGAGAACGTATCAGCTGCCGTACGAATACTACGCAGTTCAACACTGCTCATACGACGCGAACAGCTTAGAAGCATCGACACAGACAGAAACATCTTGACATACACGCGCGAGTTAGCCTTTTCTCAGATTCGAGACGCGATACCTACAAGTGGAGTCTTTCAAGATGCAAGATACGAATTTACGAACGTCCAGAAACACTGTACTCGCCTCGAACGATAGTAATACTAAAAATACCCAAAACCAATTCCGTGAGAAAACGTTTATTGCGAGGTCAGCCAATAGCTATTGACACGCTGAACTCTCCGGATAACTAAGGTGACCAACTATTTTTTGTTCAAAAAGAGTACACTTTGCAAGTATTTCATAGGTGAAACAAAAAGAAGAGAAGACGATAAAAACTTTATTTTCTTTTAAAAACATATTTTTCTTCGGAGTGGATTTTTTTTTCGCTAAATGAGGATGTTCGTCTAAATAATGTAGCCACATCCGAACAACTTTCATTTTCCATATTAAATTTGACTGTTAAGACGGCAGATAATGTTTTTACAGAAAGTTGCGACTTCTGACTGCTCCAATAATCATTCCCTAGTGAAAATACCCCTTCAACAGCAGCATTAGTGCCTGGACAACATAAGGAAATTTCTATTAAAACTTTTAAATTTTCATGTGGGATATGATATTAATAATATTGAAATAAAATAATCGAAAGAAATGTTTTAGAAATACAAATGAGTATAAAATTATACAAATGAGTGCTTTCAGAGTACAGGATTTGAAAAGAGTACGGTTTGTGAAAAAAGAGTACAAAACTCAGTAAATGAGTACAGTTGGTCACCTTAGGATAACAGTCATTACCCACCGCATCTAATCATGTAAACTGCTCTTAATTATACGGAGCACAATGGAGGCAAAAAGTGTTAAGACCAACTTTCAGCTATCCGACCGGGTCAATTCGCGTACATAGCGCTACAAGGTGTTGCGTTTTCATCAATTATTCTCGGTTCTGCGTTTCACTGACGATCGACGCGCTTCGAACTCGTATTTCTTTCCAGACGTATCTGAATTCGGCAATGGTGGGATCGGGTCAATAAATGTCGTTGTACGTTTCGACCACTTTATTTGAGTTCTCTTCAGTTAATATATGTTAAAAATGGTAGAGAAACTTTTGTGGAAATTAATGTTTTATTATATGGATGTTCTCGGATCGTTACTTACAAATAACATTATCCTATTATTTTTAAAATGTTGTTGCATAACTTGTATCATGGAATTGAAACTATAATCAGACTGAAACTAAATTTGTTTATTGCATTATGGTGTCACCATCGTGATTATGAATAAGACAAATGTATTTTGACCTTGTGCTTACCAGATTTGATATCGTGTGATGTTCTTCAGTTCCAAATTAAACTATTGATTCCTGTGTGTATTAATGCTCCTATGCCGAATGGGTGTTCAGTTAATTTTGACAAAATTATTTGGACTATTTATTTCCAGACGGTGCATCGCGCGCGCGGGAAATTATATCGAGAGCGAACGGCGGCGCGAAAATCGTCGAATCCACGCTTGTTGCCAATTTTCCGCGACGTATTTATTGCTCTGCATTCCATTCCGCGACGACGACGCTTACTCCGTCGTTAGGGACGCTCCTCGAGCGCGAGCGCGACTTTTGTCGCCAATTCTTGTCAGAGTCGAAGCGAAACGATCGGCGCGCTCCACTTATCCTCGTCGGAGATGTCGAAGTCGTCGAACGAGGCGACGATAAAAGATTTCGCGGAGATTAATGCCGACGCGGTTGTCGAGGGGGAACTGGAGCGGCCGTAATTGCGATTACGCTGATTGGGGGATAGAATGGTTGGAAATTGTGGCGCGTCGATGTTCGAGGTTGTAGGCTTTGGAACGAGAAGTTTCGAATTGCAAGAATTAGAAAGAAATTTCGTTGAGGCGGTTGAGGATTGTCATAAATATTTAGGATTGTAGTATCGACATGTGATTATGCTGATTGGAGGGAAACAAACGTGAAAATACGTGGTTTGTAGATGTTTGCGATGCCAAACGCTGGACTGCGTTGTTAAAACTATCCACGAATTAGGAAGCACTCGATAATGCTTGAAAATTGTCATGTATATTTAAAATCGTTGTTTCGACATGCGAAGTACACTGATAGGGAAAAAGCATACATGAAAATTGTCGCTTGCATATGCTCGCGACAGCAAATGTTAGGATGGCTAATTCAATGAATGCAAGAATTAGAAAGACCGTGGTGGTGCTTGAGAATTGACATGAATATTTAAGGCTGCAGCGACATGTAATTATGCTGATTAGAGGAAATAAAATTTTAAAATTGTGGTTTGTAGATGTTCGCGACAGCAAACGTTGAACTGAGTAGTTAAAACAATGCAAGAATTTGAAACAACTGGATAGTGCTTGAGAATTGTCATAAACATTTAGGACTACTGTACCGACATGCGATTACACTGATAACGAAAAAGAATACTTCAAAATTCTGGCTTGTAGATATTCGCGACAGCAAGCGTTGTACTGACTAGTCAAAACAGTGCAAGAATTAGAAAAAACTGAATATTAATACTGGATGCTACTCGAGAACAATTACGAATGTATCCTTAATTGAACCGTTTATTTTGAAAGTGGCGTACGTCCACATAAAAACATTAAACATCACGTAAATAAACCGTTTACACCATGTTAATCATAAAATATATATCTCATTTTTTAAATATGGACTTACACCACTTTCAAAATAAACGGTCCAGTTACGTCCTTTGACTCGCGTTTTGCGTATTGTAACCCGTGCAATGTTACGACCGGAAAACGTTTCAATTGCACGTGCGACGTTACGACTTCGTGACACAAGTACCCGGGTAACGATTTCCATTGTTTTCGTTCCGACAGCGACGCCGAGTGGAGCGAGGAAGCCTGCAACAGATTCGCCGCCCTGACATCGCTGGCTCAGTGGAAAGTTCTCGTCGCCAAAGTGAGGGGTTACAAGGAACGCGTCGTGAGCTACGGAAGATCCCGTCGCGAGGGTTCGCCGATACCGTACGTCGATCTCTACGACAAGAACGACAACAAGGTACCGTTCACACCGACGCTTCATCGAGTCCATTACGAGCCTCCGCTCGTAACGTTACATTCAAAGGCTCAACTTACACCGCATCACGACCTTAATAACGAACACGTCGGGCGACTGTATCGGTTACAAGCGAAAATTGTAACCCATCCTCCTGCCACTTGTAACAAAACGTAACTCGATGCGCGACAACGTGCAGTCAGCGAAGCGTGCCACCTTAACGACGTTAACGGGCGGCCGCGGTCCGTCGACTTTCCCGCGAAGGCGAACTTCGGTCGAAAATTGCGTTTTGCCGGAGTAATGGAAGTTTTTTCGTTTGTGCAGGATATTAACGTCGGCAGAGTACTGATAAACGAGGGCTTTGCGGAAAGCGAGGATGGTCCATGGTCGGCTGCCAGCTCTACGCTGTCTCTGTCGAAGCGGAGCCATGACGCACCTGGTGCGTCACCGACGCCGACGCCGCCGCTGATTCTGACGCCGTCGTCGACCACACGGGACGTCAGTCCGGAAACGGTCCTCACCAGCACTCCCGTTCGGCCGAGAGCGGTGCCTGAAATTGACTTAACTACGCCCAAGGTACTCTTTACTATCCGGGACGACGAGAATGCCAGCTTGAATGCTACTCGGCCGAAACTACGTTGGCACGGTTATACGTATTGAACTAGTCATGTTTTGTGGAGGTATTGGGACGGCAAGAGAGTATTTTCGATTTTCAAACATAGGTATCGTTGTAATTTCCTTCAAGAATGTCTATTGGTGTTACAATAGTTTCCTTCCGGCAATTTGACGTTATTCAGATTTAAGTTACAGAATACAATGGGAAACACATAATTAAAGTTTATTCTTCGTACAAAAATATAAGTTTTAATTTACGTTTCGCACTCGAAAGTATTTTCTGGCCAGTCTCATAGTCAGACTTAACATTTCATATATTATATATTTTATATAATATCTTCACTCGATCCTATAAAAACGCCTCGAGCCCCGAATATTTCTATATGTTTGATGAAATAAGGATCGCAAATAAACTTATATTTTATATATATGAAGTACGGGATGGGACGGGAAACAACATGATCCGTCTGTGCAGAAGAACGTTTATTACAGCGAACAAGATGCTAATACATGAAACATGACTTCTTCCTTATAGAACGTACTCAAGGTAACTGAAGAGATCGACTTGGTGACGCCGGTGAAGGAAAACACCAGAAGCTTCATCGACAGCGAGAAGAGGGCCTACACCGAGGACGGAAGTGGCGATCACTTGCGAAACGGAAGTGCAGCTGCCAGCGAGGACCTCAAGATAGGGAAGAACGCCAAAATCGCCCCTGGCGGATTCGAGAGCGATCTGTCCCAAGACTCCGACGAGCTCGAGATGGGCTAATATGCCTTCCTTCCCTCTACGTTTCTTCTGGCTCGTGAAAGTTTTAGTTTTACGTCGTTCGCCCCGTCGCGGGCGACCTGCGATAATCGGCAGCGATTAATGAGTCCGTCGGTCTCACGCGACGACACGTGAACTTTTACAGTTACGTGACGGTATTTTGTTGTCATACGCCGGGCACGGGCGTTGACATGTTCGAAGTCTGCTATATAGCCTTAGGGAACCCGCGCGGCGAGCGTCGCTGACGGAGAGAAGGCGGCCGAGGAAAATTTTTGATAACGTTTTTACGACCTCTCGCTTAACAGTTCATGCACCGTGACTGCGGCTTGCACCTTATCGTACGAGTGCGCGGAATCGCAGTTTTGCGAGACCGCAAGAATTCGATGTAATTGCCACGGGTTCGCCCCGGGCCGAAATCGCGTGCGACCGCCTCGTTATAAACAATCGTGAGCGAAAATGGCCGCGCTTCTCTCCGCCGGCTTTCGGCCACGATTTATGGAACGTTCCGTAGTGCGACTCGGTACAGAAGTCCTTTGCCACGCTCGGACGTCGGTGTCACCGCGTGCACGATGTCTCTCGAGCTGGCCGGTTGGCAGTCTGTCTATTGACGCACGTCACAGCACCTGCACACGTTTCTCGCCGCGTCGGCAGCCGAGCGCAATGAAGAGGCGCAAGCCTGACTTAAGCGGACTCTTTCACGCGGCACGACAAAATGAATTTTGCAACGCCCTCGATTTTCCTTCCAGACTTATCCGACCACTCCGTTCCTGCAGACGCTTCGCTTCGAACACCTTGAATCTCACAAGTTTCTTCACTCGCGTGTGTTGGATCATGCAAGCTAACGCGATCGATCGGTTGTCAGAGATATATCGTGCGAACGATTGTTGAGAATCACAGGTTTTAGACGCATTTAGGCATGACGTTTTTACAGAGGTTTATCTACTTTCTTCCATGAGCTTATAGATTTAACGATCGTTGCGTGGATAATTATATTTCATCGATTAGTATTTTCTTATATCGGCCTTAATGGCGATCGGCGAGGAATGCGACGAATGAAAAAAGCGAACAAAGAGAACTGAAAGCACTGGTTTCCATGATCGAGTCTCTTTCATCATTCAGAAGCGGACGTGCGCGTGTCTCACTGTATTATACGTTCGCGAGTACTCGCCCATCGTCGTCACTCGTTAAAAAAGAATCGCAAATCTCGTCGTACCTGCTCACAGAATGAGCGCGGAGCAAAATCCTTCCATTGTACATTTTGTTACGTTCGATGCTCCGTCGCTCGCCGGCGAGCGTGTGAAGAAGGAAAGTTTTAATTTTCACCGTTCGTTGCGAGGATACTTAGTTTATTTTTATTACGCCGAGACACGAGTTCTCGAACTATGTGTGTGCGCGCGCGTGTGTGTGTGTATGCGGGTGAAATGTGAGTGCGCGCATGTCGGAACGAAAAGTTCCGCGATAGTTCGTTAAGCTCGTTCGCGGCTATGTGGACGGTGGAGATATTCGCTATTTTTCTACACGAGCACCCTCGCTCACACGCACACACACACACACATGTACGTACGTGCGCGCAAATGGCGATGACGAGCGTGCGAGAAAAGTTTGTCCGTTCGCAGCGCGACGCGGATCGTCGCGGAAGTCGGTGAACTTTTGCGGCGATCGTCGAGCGAAAAGGAAAACGCTTCGTTTTCCGTCTGAGAGTCGTCGAGCGCTTCGTACGATTTTTAAGCTGGATGCGGTACGAGGAGGTGGACGACGAATAAACGATCGCCTAAAATGCTCGGTTTTGTTCAATTCTACCTTCTACCTGAACACCTTCAATGCGCATGACAGTTGCGCTGTACGGACTAAGTCTGAAAGTCCAGGAAGTTGATCCTTCGGTTTGACATGTAACGATGTGAATGATTAACCCATTAGCTGCCACGATCCCCAATTGGGGATTTTCGATTTTATATAGTTATACTGTTACGCAACCTTTTTGCGTATATACAACTTATTCGGCCAAAAATTAAAAAAAAAAGTGGCAGTTAATGGGTTAAACCCTTGTCGTACCATTTAAGTTGAAAGCATTATTTTTACAGATACTCATTCTGACTCAGACTCGTCAAAGTACGGCAAGGGATAATGTTTTTCTTTTATTTCCACTTAGAACATACTTTCGCATATTCGAATAGTACAAGGGCAACTGTGATTCTTTTATTTTATGTTCGAACGTACTTTCGTAATCGCTTTGTCTTCGATAGAACCTTTCGGAATGACACCTTTCACCGATGCCGATTGGCAGCTGCTTTCACCCTCGACCGTCGGTACAAACGATATTTCGACGGCTTCTTGCGGAGGAAGTAAAAGTGTCGACGTCGGATCGACCGCAAAATCGGAAACCCGATTGACTCCAAACCGCGTTCCCACCTTCCACGTTCAATCGCGGACAGAAGAAACTGCCAATATTGAGTCACCGATGACGGAAGCGGTTCCGAAAATCTAAACAGTCGCCGATTTCACTTTCGACGGGGGAGAAATCCGTGCGGCTTTACTGTTCGGCTAATAGTACCGATTCCGAAAAGTGCGCGGCTATGATCTTGAACGAGGGAAAATGTTCAATTCCAGCGTGGGCCTCTCAAATTGTCGGCTATCAGCTTTTAATTCGCGACCGGTAACGTGGAAGAGATTGAAATCGATTCGAACGAAGAGCGTACTTCGCGTTTTGGTCAACATCTTCCGTTTATGCATCATTCTCCCGTTTCTCGCCACCTTTCTCCCTTTCCCCGGCAAATCGACGCGATCTACGCCGCTTTCACGGATTCCATTACGTTCCGACCGTTGCACGCAGCTTTTTGACAACCTTCTTTGCCGCCCCGAGCGCCATCGACCACGACCGCGAAAGCAAACACGCTTCTAAGCGCTCGCTACGACATCGTCACACCTTCCTGAGTTTCAATCTCCCGAATGACGAATCGCTGCATAGAACGACCGTTCACGCCCTGCACTCTTGCACAGTGGGAAAAAAAGTGTCTAACTCACGGGAGAAAGTGACACACCCTGCCAGAAGTCAAAGGTCACAAAAACGCGAATTGGAGAAGAAGACGTTAACGCTAGCCGCCCCAATTCAAAATTTAAAAAAGAATTAATAAAATTAGCTGTACATTTAGAAGTTGCAGTTGTTAAAAGAAAACAGTTTAAAAATGCGTCCCACAAAATGGGGCATCGGCGGATGATCGGTTAACGAGTGCGAGTCGGCTGACAATGTCAGAAGCTTTATGACGGATGTAGGGGTGGAAGGGGGGAGTGTAGAGGGTGGAAGCGCGAGAGATACGGTAAATGGAGTCTGAGAGCTGAAGAGAGTCGAGTGGAAGTTTAGCACTTGGCGGTCGTGCCTCCTACGCGACAACCGACAATTGAGTTACCGCTCGGGATAAACATCGTGGCAAGAAGTGACGAGAAGTAATTGCCCGGCATCCTCGTGACGATGCCGGGCGACGACGAGAAAGCTGCGGCCAACCGAGACCGTATAAAATCACGTTGACACCGGCCTCTCTCCTCAGTTCGACGGATTTCGTACAACGTTTTCCATCCAGATTCCACGGACAGCCCCGCCTTTAGTTCGGATCACCGGAAACATGAACAACATGGTAAATAACGCGGCTTGAACTTGGCTGCCGTGGCAGTCGATAGTCTTCGAGTGTGTGTGTGTGTGTGTGTGTGTGAGAGAGAGAGAGGGAGATCTTGTTTGGGGTTGATGCACATATTTTAAGAAGATTAACCCCTTATCGTGCACACCCGAGTATATTCGGGCGCGCTAAACCGGCCAAACCGTGCACACCCGAGTATATTCGGGCGGCGTTGTATTTGATGCTGCTAAAATTAAAATTAAAATTTTGATTAATTTTGTATTTTTTTATATCTTTGCCAAGACAATGTTCTACCGTGTGTTTTACATAATAAAAAAAACTCATTTTTTTTGGCCGGTTTATTTAAAAGAAATCGTACGTTAAGGGGTTAATTGCATGGAATTTTCGTATGGGAAGTTACGGGTAGATGATCGTAATGTCGCAGGTTGTGTGTTGGTAACAGTGATGGGATAGGTATGTTTTTATTTTGTGGGGAAGGGAGGTATTGATTGTGAGACCGAGGGAGCATAAGGTGTGATTGTTCTGTACATGATTGGGGGGAATGATATAGTGAATTGCGGTAGTAATGCTGGGATTTGAATACAGATTATCGCCGATCGTTAATTGATGTTCCTCTAGTTTGACAGCGCTTTGAATAATTACTTCTCATTTGACAATGTTTCAATGACACGATGATCAGAGATTATAACATCGATAAAACTCGGGAGGTCCTCTACACTGTGAATTCGATTGACATTACAAGCTTCGCGGGCTAACGATTTGAAAATACAAAATACCCTACTTAAACATCGGAATTGTTCCGAAATTTTAAACATGACCGAACAGAAGGGTAAAACTCACCTTGCTCGCTCCAAAAAGTCTTTGAAAATTCCTTCCCTCGGCGACCTCGATATCCCGTTCTCCAAACCTAAAAGCGTAAAGCCTCCCGACACACATTTTCGAAAAACAAAAAATCAGCAAACACCGACCACCTATTCACCACCGCCCTTCCTCTCGCCGCCCCGACTATCCGACCTCAAAAGCGACCAATTAAGTCCGAGAGTTTGCCCTTAAAAAAAAAACTTGCCTCGAAACTCTCGAAGGACGCGGAAAAAGCCATGCGAACAATTCCGTCCTCGGAAGGACGAGGTCACCTTGACCGTATCGGGCCGACGCGAGACAGGCAGAATTATGCGATGTCCCGCTGAATAATTTCTGCATATCCGTCGGCCAGACGAGAAGAGTGTCTCGTTTCACCTCGTCGAGAGGAATTCCTCATCCCGGCGTGTCACATCGGGACATTTTAGTGGACGGATTAATTGTCTGCCCCCTCTCTCTCTCTCTCTCTCTCTCTCTCCCTCTCCTCTCCTCTAATAGAAGGAGCATACTGTAATTGGTCCCATTAGCGGAATAGCTAATCGCTGAATAAAGTTATACGCGATGGTGGGTCGATTATATCGTGCGCCGGCACACTGTTCGCTCGGAATTGGGCTGTAAGGAGTGGAGCGGGGAGGGGACGGTAATTGGTCAGCTGTGGAATAACTAATTATACGTGAAATCTGTTTATTGGTCGATCGCTGCCGAGCTGTTGGGATAGACGACGTTTTTAGTCGCGGCCTCGGGCTGAAGGGTACTTTTTGGAAATGGGTCATTATTTTCGAATGTTATTACAGAGGATAATAAAACGAGTTTGTTGACTAGCAGATAAACAAACAATTATAAATACCATCCGCCTGTCCGGCTAAACTTCCATGTGTGTTCGATCAGATTCTGAAATTTAATATCGATGAATAATTTGGATACAACTCCCCTCAAGGTCATTGGCTTAAGGCTGAACTCAATTCACTCCTAATACAGCACCGCATAATACCTTTCTTCGAAAACCACCAATTTACCTCTGCTACACGACGGCCATACTAAAAAAGCAAACACTGTTCTCCACAGTAACCTCCACCCCCCCTAATTACTACGTACACCCTCATCCAACATTGTGCACACTTAATTCTCCCTCCGGACGCCGTCTCGCACGCGGCTAATTCCAATTAACATAATATTAAACGCCGCGCGTTACTCGCGCGAAGCAAGATGGCGGGTCTTGATTTATCGCTCGCCGCCTCGAACGATCTTACATAATTTTGAGTCGCCCCCCCAGGGGGGAGGCCGACGCACGGTGAACGTAAGTGGACCATTAGACGGTGCTCGACGGGAAGTTTAGAATTTACCGGGGCACTTTTGATTCCGAAGTTCGGAATGACTCGGCGGGCGCTCTCTCATTAACATGAGAAAAGCTGCGCATATTTAGCGTCGGTACATTAACTTTTACGGCGCGAACGTGAAACGGCACTGGCACGCTTCGTTTTACGGTTACACACGCACGTGTGTCCTCACGTACACCCCGTATGTAGGCAACTTTTGCGGAGTATTATGACAGGATTCGATTATTCCTCGGACACCGTTGTCGAGTTTACTACGCTTTTTGTTCTTGCCGAACTCGTTCGCGATGGTTCTCGATGTTGTACGAGGTCTGAACTGGAGTGTTTTGATGCTTGATACGACTGTCGGTCTTGTGGAAACTGTCGGCTGGCGCTGCGGAGTGTTGTCGCGAGCTAGGGGTTGGTTGTAAGTCGGTGACGGCTGCTCGGTATATATGCGGCTTTAAATTTAATTTAATTTAATAATAATTCATTAACGGCATAACCGCCTTTGATAACAAATAAAAATCAATACTGTTAGATTTCTACGGTGGAGTGATGTTAAAATAACTGTTAGTCTGATGATTCATTCTTGTACTGTTTGACAGAACAGGAAAAACCGCAATAATTTCAAACTCATAACAGAATAGCTTCAAAAATACAACGAAACACATGTAAAAAGTGGGAAAAGGGCATTTCGTCTGTCATAAAGAAAGCACTTAAACCGTATTACAGTTTTACAGTCCGAAAGAACGTTCAACCCCATTTCGAACGCTTGCAGACGTTACTCCCCAAGCGCAAGAAAAATGAAAAAATCAAAACTGCTCATGACGTCAGACCCTAACTGAACCTATTCGTCCGCGAGACTATCGGGCAACTCTCTCAAACACCTCCAATCCTTATCAATAATTGCGCATCGACATCAATATCGCAAGTGAATGGCAACGCTTACGATTGATATTCTGATGGAAAGGACCAGGGACGAGATACGCAAGGGAACAAAGTAATCATTTATGATAATCAGATACGGTGGTTTTATACAATATAATTCATGATACTTATAATTATACCGAAGTGATTTCTATGATCGAATTTAGGATACCTGGGAAGAATCTAAAAGAAAATCATAAACTTTTTAATATACCCATGTTTAAGATAAAGTGTATAGCTAACGCAACTGTTCCTCGGATTTGCTCTCTAGCCAACAATTACAGTCAAACCATCGGCCTCTCTGCTACATCAAAAAATAAGTTAGTCAGCTTTATAGATTACATGCCGAGCAACTTTCATTTCTATCATGTTTAACCATTTCAGTACCATACTAATGTCAATTTATCTTCAATTCTCAAAGGCGGTTATGCCGTTAGATAAATAAATAAATGAATAAATATTCAAAGGCCTGCACGCCCTAGGTGTTACTCGCACTTTCCGTACCTGAGTGCAGGTTACTGGAACGGCACAAAGGCGCTAGGCAGGCCCGACTTTATTAGGTCTGTTTCGCATCGGCGCTCACGGGCGTTACTTGGATCCCGACCAAAGATCGATATCGCGCTCAGGACGAACTTCTGCCGACCGCGATTTGCCTCCGCAGCCTTGCCAGACGAGTCGGCGATCGAACGACGTCCGAAACAGCTAATAATCCCGGCAAACTTCGAGGCCGCTCGACGTGGCGGCAATTCATTTTTCCGCGAAATCCATTCGACCCGGCGACGATCTAATTGCTGCTCGAGCGAATTATCGAGTGATCGGAATTAACTGGTCGTCGACTCGAAATAGACTCCCTCATTAACGCGAATTTGGCTCTGTTGAGCTGTGAACGGAACTTGAAGGCTGAATGATGCGTTAAGTTGCGTGATTTGTGATGAGATTAATTTTTGTATTGGTTGTCTAGGGGTGGTGGGATGATAAATTAATTATTGTTACTTTCGAACGTTGATTTAATTGTTGCTATTTTCGAACGTTGAATTAATTATTGCTATTTTTGGATGAGGTGCTTGTACGTCACTGATCGTAATTGGGCCTGCGAATGATTGTCGATGAATTTAGTAGTACAGCCGCGCGTTGCGTCAGCCATATTGGCCGACCCGATCGAGAGCAGACATCCCTTTGTTCGACGTAATTACTTGCTAATCTCGATTGAAATTGCCGCGGACGCATCGACTATTGACTCGAAGCTGATCGGCAGAAATTCATTCGACAGCCTGCGCGCCCGATGCCGATAATTCAAAGTCGTCCATCCTAAAATCCATTTCCCATCCACTTCGGTCTCGCGTCATTCCGGCCACTGATAATATGCTCGCTCGCATATCCACTTTATCGCTTCGAACCTAAGCTCTCTTTTTGCACTGGGTAACGATAAAGCTCCACCTACGCCGTTCGGGCAACCCAATTTCGCCGTGCGTCCGCAAAATCGCAATTTCCATACAACAATGAAACGCAATAACCCCGCGGGCGCAATAACGAACTCAGGGCAACTTTACAAGTGTGCGAAAGCTGCGCTGGCCGCAATCTATTCCGCGGGCCGATCATCCAAACTTTCCCAACGGCAGTCGGAACTCCGAGCGATAACAAAGCGTCGACTTCGAGACAACCCTCGCAAAGAAACGAAATAAAAGTTCTCCGTCATCCGCTGCCAGCCGTATACATTCAAAACAACATCCTATTATATCCACCCCATTTCAAACATAAAGCCTCTCACGTCGAAAAACAGTACCTTTCACAACACCGGAAAGAATCAGATCTGAGTCACAGCGACTCGCCAAATCTGTCTACGGAATCTCACTACAAAAATCTTAAAAAGCCAACTTGTTACCTCCTCGTTTCAGAACCTGATGCTGATTCTTCTGTACGGCGTGTGCGCCGTCCTTGCTGGACGTCGTTACATCGCGATCCCGATTGACGGGATCGACGTGATCGAGCTGAATCCGATCGCACCGGGTCCTCCGACGGCCAGGATCGCCCGACAGGCGGAAGCGTACTTACCCGTGGCCGTGCCGAACATCCGGACCGACGAACTAGAAAGTCCTCGACAGGAGAGGTCGGCTCACATCCTGGACTACGTCGACTTCGGCGCCCACGCGGGTGCGAACGGCGCGTTCGGCTGGTACGCCGATTATCCTGCGCATCACTGACCTAACGACCTGGACACTGGCAAGGACGAGACGCCATCGCGAGGACGCTGACGGACGACGGCCTCGTGTCCTGCCTCGTATCCTGCCTCGTATCCTGCCTCGTTCGCTCCACGACCTCTTCACCATCCGTTTTTCCCTTCAAATATTCGCCGGACGGCAGGAGAGGTCGGCTCACATCCTGGTCTACGTCGACTTCGGCGCCCACGCGGGTGCGAACGGCGCGTTCGGCTGGTACGCCGATTATCCTGCGCATCACTGACCTAACGACCTGGACACTGGCAAGGACGAGACGCCATCGCGAGGACGCTGACAGACGACGGCCTCGTGTCCTGCCTCATATCCTGCCTCGAATCCTGCCTCGTATCCTGCCTCGTATCCTGCCTCGTATCCTGCCTCGTTCGCTCCACGACCTCTTCACCATCCGTTTTTCCCTTCGAATATTCGCCGGACGGGCGGCACGCTAGCAGAGACGGAGGCTCAAAGTCTATCGGACGAGGTCCATGGATATATTTACCTTGCGCGAAGTATCGAGTATTGGAGTTCGATGCTCGGCGGAATTTTCGTTTTTCCGCCCGTTTTCGTTTTTTCCGACCGGCCGTCGACCCGTCGCTTTTATTCGCCGACGCGCGCTCGTCCTCGGGGCGAGCCTGGGGTAAGAACGAGTTCGATGGCTTCTGACCGGGACCGCGACGAAGAGGGGCGGCTCGTGTCGAGGGTGGTGATTCAATAATGTGTAAATAACGCGCAGGTGTAAGCGACGGATGTTGCGTACTTTCGCACGCGCGCGCGCGCGCGTCAAAGGTAAAGGTGTCCGTCGGCGTCTGTCGGACCTCTGTCGGTGTGCGTGCAAGGGGTCCGTGCATCGAGGAGCTTTTCCCAGTGTATTCAATTTCGATGGCACCGTTCGACGGGCAGCTGTAATTTCGAGCACCTGCTGGAATTAATCGAGCTCTAATTAAGGTCTCGACGTCGGCCGCTATCGATTGTACTCGCCTACTTACTTGGTACCGAGCCTTGAATCTGTGCCGAACCCTACCCAATGTGCTTCCACGCTCGTGAAACCTCCGAATGGCGGGTATTCGAAAAGAAATCCTTACAGTATTAATAATCGCGTCGTCCTCTTCGCGAGGCCGATGCAAGAGACCAACGCTGACACGAGGGAGTACGCTAACGGCGGATTAGGATCAACAGAGATTATAATATAAGCACTAGCACCGTGAATGATGTATCATACGACGATATAGCGCAATACGTGGGACCAATAAACGATCAATATACCGTACACCGTAAGATTCCTCTCTCAATAAAAATCAGCCTACGTCCACGACGAAACAAGAGCATACTGACCTTTTGCGGACTACGGTCGCATATATGCGTTCTGCGTAAACCATCGATTTGGCCGAGAAACTCATATATATGCGTTTGGCGAAAACTACTAATAGAGCCGAAAAACTCATTTATGAGTCCTATTAAACGCCTTGAATAGCGCTTTATTGTAAGGAAAAATGTATGCCAGCATTTTCAAATGACTATCGCAGCAGCAGCTCGGCCCCTTGAAACGATCGGACCTCGAACCGTCCCGTCCGCAAAGGGCTAAGAAGACGATGAAAGGAAGACTGGTACATCCATACAGCCACAGCTTAGAGTAATAATAGTTTTATTTTTCAGTATATCATCATCGTCGTCGTCATCGTCATGACCATGCTTATCAATACGATACAATAAATAGCCGGGGTGAGAGAGGGTGGGTGGGAACGGGGAAAAAATGGCGGTGGACAGGGGAGGGGGGGAGCGGGGGTAGACGACGATGTCTCCTCTTCATATACGTTAACATCTAGTTTTCTCTTTAGGTACAACGATAACAATCTCATCGGCAGGTGCCGCGACCCGGCACATTGTTGCACGCGTCACCTTCGATATCGGTCGCATCCGAGAAACGATGCGAACCTTCGGCCCTCCCACCTAGAAACCTCCTCCTCTTCCTTCTCGCCCAAGTGCGAGTATCACGAAGCGCTCTCTCCCTTAAGTACGGCCACTATCGCAGCCCTCGCGCCCATTACCGGGAAAAAGTGCGAGAGGGCGACGAGCGATGTTCGGCACGCTGACTGCGCGAGCAGGCAGCTTGCCTCGTCCCATTCTTCGGTCCCGAACGGCCCTCAGTGCGCATGCGCGCGCGCGCGCCAATTATGACGCCCGACGCGAGACGGACCCGCGTACTCCACCGTGCCACTCGCCGATGTCGAGTACGCCGTGCGATACTCGTACGAATCTACGATCCAGCATGCTTTTTAGATTCATTTACTTTGACGTTTGAACAATTTTTTTTATTTCATTTTTCCTAGCGATATAAATTCTGGAGACTTGAGAGGCGAAAGTTACGGTTTTTCTTTCTACGAACAGCTGTCTTTTTAGATTCATTTCCTTCGGTGTTTGAACAATTTTCCCTTTTTATTCGGATATTTCTAGGAATATCAATTCTGCGAATTGAGAGACAAAGTTTTCTTTTCTTTCGACGAATAATTGCATTCGATACATGTTTCGGGGCGCTCGCCTTTGAAGTGCGTATTTGATTAACGGCCAAACTGATTGGGAATTTAACGTTTCGAAGTTTGGCCGTTAGACTGAGGATTCAGCCTCGCAAAGTAGATTCACGTCAAGGTATATGACGTCCGCTGACAAGAATGGGACGAGGAGTAACGCGTTGCCCCCCGATGTACGCCGATCGCTCGCCAACGCTGTTGACAATTATCTATCTATGTCACATCGAGACACTTAAAACATAAATGTAGGTTCCAGCAATTAACATCGATCAACGTTACTCCCTATTAAATTCATAATCGCTTAATTAACGTCGTACAACGATTACTCCGCCAATGCGCTCACTTTATATTACTCGGTATGTTAATAATGCGATACGATAGTCTATCAATAGTTAATCCTCAGCTTCGCCGCCATCTTTGATCATTGTTCGCGCGCGAAACGTAGGTACGGTGACGCGCGTGCATACACGCGTGCATACACGCGTACATACACGCGTGCATACACGCGGAACATGCCTCGACGTGCGTAACGTGTTTTACGGGCGCAAAATTTGTCATCGAGATTAGAATCGGCGTCTCGCATCGATCGTTCGAGACGATGCCGCGGAACGGGGGGGGTGGAAGAGTGAATGAAAGATCGGTACGAAGGGCGAGGGATGGGGGAAGGTGGAGGGGGGTAGTGATGGGGAGGGAAACGTGATCGAAACGCTTGATTAAACGCGGAATACCGTCACCGAGCGTGACGCCTTAGCAATTGTCCCGTTTCTACTCGAGTGTCGCCTTGACAGCGCGACGACGAAGAAGCCGATTACGTACTACCTAAAGCGAACAAATTAAAGCATCCTCAATTCCTCATTTTTCGCCTGAGAGAAAGGGGCGAACGTTCGCGGGAACGGAGCTGTCGCGCGAAGAGACTGCGAGATGAGGAAAGGTAAAGAAAAGGTAAAGAAAAGGTAAAGAAAAGGTAAAGGAAACGTGGCGAACGTAAGAGGGCCGTGTTTACGATCGTTCGGAACGAATTCGACTCGGGGCGCAGTGAATGTAAACGCGCACGGCACGAAGCGGACTTTAAAACGTGCGAGGCTGAACGTCCGCCGTCACAAAAGTCGACTTCCGGAACGACGGATAAAGGAATTACAGACGCGGCCGCTGTCGTTAAGATGTGTCGACAAATTGTCAATTATTTTACCTCGAAATTCTTTTGTCCGTTCAATGCTTCCAAACAGTTATTCAGAAAACAATAGAATTAAAATTTTTAATGTTGGTACGATGGAACAGATCTGATTGGATTGATTTGATGATTCTATTGAACGGAATACGTGAATAAGTCGTCAATTTGTCCATTATTTTATCTTGAAATTCTTCTTGTCCGTTCAATGCATCCAAACAGTTCCATAGAAAGCAATAGAATAAAAATGTACAATGTTAGCAAGATTAAACAGATCTGATCGGATTGCTGGAATGACCCGAAGGAGTACACGAATAAAAATACACGGGAGTAGAGTAAAGCGGAAGCTGACAGAAATGAACGTCGACCGACGTAAATTCGTTCGCCGGCGTCGAGTAGACACGGGTGCAATTGTTTTGCAGAAAGCACAACAATCAATCCAGCCCGAACGAACGCTTCTCACTCTCAGCGCGCAAGCTTCTCCTCTCCGGCTCTATCGACAAGCTTACGAGATGTAAAAATATATAATATATATGTATATATCCGTATGGTACACGCGCGCCGTGTACAGCGACAGTGGTACGATCAACGTAAGTACGTAGAAAAAAGAGGAAGGTGGTCCCCGACGACTGTTCGTCGAGGAGCCTGATGCTCGTCTCGGGTGAGTCGAAAGAAAGTGCAAGTGGATAATTGAAAATGCTCGAAACGTCGGTTGGTCCATGTAAAAGAGGTGAGAGAGGCTCACGATAACGATCCTTCTTCGAATATTTTACTTCTCCATTCTCGGTCGCGACGCTGATAACGCACGATTCTGCCCTGCGTGTGCTTTGCGTTGACCTTGAGATCGATGAGTCTGACGATTACGTCTCGCTCACCCGGGACACATTTGCACCTTCTCCGCGAGCGCATTCTCAACGAAATTCGATTCCGTCTACAAATTCCCGTTCGGGTCAAGGTCGTCCAGAGGTCGAGTCCGGACAAGGTTCATCGACCGACGATCTTGACCGCGAACGATCATCGTGCTCTCGTGCCATTGTCGCACGCCTGCGATCGTTACATCATATTTACATCTGCTTGCGATTTGCGCCGAGTGTCGCTAACTAAAATTAAGAAACAGTGAAAGCACGTAGTATCTTCGCGAGTCGTTTGTGAATTACCTGGACGTCGCTGGACGATGGAACGGATGATCGTAGGAAGAGAAGGGAAATGAGAATTATCGACGATCACAAACGGAATTATTGTACTAAACGCGGTATAAATCATCTTTGTACTCAAGCGGCACTTAAATATACGTTTAAACGATACGCTTACCTTGCGCGGATCTTTATCGTCGTACTGGATGTGTCGACTGACATTGTAGGGAATTCATGTTCGAGGTACGATCGGATCGCTCGTTAACGTCAAACAAAATGATAAGAACATTCTGCGCATCAACCTTCGCTTGCGAAAGTAAATGTTCGTCACCTGAATGTCTTTCAATTTGAAGACGTTTTGCCTAAAATACTCCTCATTCTCGAACTTTGCTTTAAATATGAAGTCAAACGCGATAACAATCACAATAAAAATCTCAATATAAAAAGAAAAGAAAATATATATGTAAGTATATGAAACTCCGCAGGGATGTTAAAAGAGAAGCAAGATGTTTTCTAAGCTTGCTTCGGTCCGGCCAATTCAAAGCACTGAAAAGAATGTGACGAAACATCGTTGAGTGAGCATCGAAATCTCTCCTGCGATCGATCAACGCGTCTTGCGCGGCTCTTTATTAAGACAAAGGACGACCGTTGCGAACCCGTCAGCGGCGCTTTTTCACGCTCCTCTGCGCGAAGATCGTGTGTTGCATTACCAGGACGATCATATCGGAACCCGGCGGGGCATAACTAAATTTACCGGCAGTCACGCGAACGGTATCACTTTTATATCAGCAAAGTTGTTCCACTTTCGTTGCAACTGTGCACGCTGCGGCAGGCGCCGCAGTAAGTGATTAGGCGGAATTAATTAGAGCGCCATATTTTTTCTCCGAACTTCCATCCCGTGAGGCCCATTCTCGAAATTTAGTTCTCCTCCCAAACGCGTTCGAATCGTTACGAATCGAACCGATCCTCGGAACCTGTCCTTTAAGGCTTCGCCGTGCAATTAAATCGACGGAGAACAAAAGAAAGAGTCCGGACCGTCTTCCTGCAACCTAACCCTACTTTTCTTCGCCGGAAGTCGAACTGACTCCGTCCGCGCGGACGTGCAGCCTGATAATCCGGTGCACGTATCTCATTGTACGTGCGTCGTTCGCAAAAAGATAGAACTCAACCGGGAGGATCGTATCGTTGCATCCTTCCAGGTTCGATCGATCGAAACATCGTATGCCTTCGTCGGCGAGCGAGATCCGAGTCACGGCGGATGATTAGCCGTCTGTCAATTGAACGTCTGCCGCAAACAACTTCTCGGCAGCTTCCCATTGCCCGTCGACCGGACGAGCTCTCCCGCCAATTTGCATACGGGATGTCGAACGGCGCAAGGCGTCGATCTCGCGAGTTACGATCACGGCCGCCATTTTCGCGAACGGCGCACACGATAAATAAACCGACAACGGCAAAGTTGCACCCGCGCGATAAACGTAAATCAATACGCGCGCGACGGGAAGCGACGTAAACTTCCGCCTAATCCCCCCCCCATTTGCAGCCGACGTAATCGCCCTGGAACGGGAGCGGGCTTTAGTCGGACAACGAGGCTCGGAATCGACATCGACACACCCAGTCCAGCGAATTCCCACGCCTCGGGAACCTTAAAGCTCTAACGCCGGCTCTCTCGTTTCGCTTCTGGAAGATTTCGGCTCGGCGACAGATCGCGTCGACGGACGAAGATCGTGATCGAGGAACGAGGAAGCGAACTCTCAGGATATCCAAAAAAAAAAGGGAACTCTTCCGAAGATTTCTTTGACGTGAAGAAAAAAAGGACCAACGGATATTACGCGTTAAACGATCGATCGATCTTTAATCCGTCCTTCGACGCGACTGCCGGACCCGACGTGAAATTCGAGACTCCGGATCGAGAAACGTATCCGATACGCCGGACTTAATCCGCAGTTTTATCCGGCGCGCACGGTCGGCGTTACAGTTTCATCGTTTTTGTCGCCGCCGACCGTCGGCGTTTCGATTTCCTCTCCGATCCGTTCTGTATTATGCACGAGCATCGAGAACAAAGCGTGGCCGTGTGTCGCAGGCGGTAGACCGTCGTCTACAATGTTGATCGCGTACGTACGTGTCCGATGCATGTGTTTCGCATGTGTCAAGTTTCTATGTGCTCGCATGCACCTATGCATATATGCATGTACGTATGTTTGTACTTGCATGTAGAGTGCTCATATAACGTCGAGAATGTACGTAACGGCCCTTTGATCTCGCACCGCCCGTGCAAATTGCTCTCTCTCTTGCTCCGCATTCGAAGCGTGCTTCGTGCCCGGAAAAAGCGTCGAGCGCATTTTTTCTCCAAATTGCTCCTCGCGCTGCTTTATTTTTCTAACCTTCGGGGGCCAAGTTGTGCGCCGTTAGCGCCTCAAGTCCCCAGCGCTTGCCTGCGGTTATTTCGACCGCGAGCTAGCGCTGACTGCCGGACGCGGAGCGGAGGCTCGGCAGAGGAAAATCCCAGGTGCGCGACTTCGCCTGGACGCCTTTCGTTCCGTGTCAGTCACGGACACGTTTGCACGAATAGAGCTGCCGGTGGAAAAAGTCGAACTTATGCGGCGAGCTTAACGCCCTTTGCGGTCCTACGGCCGATCGTTGCGGACTATGCGCGCGCGGCCGCAGCCAATCTCGCGTTCGCACGAGCTGCCGGACGCGTACAAAAGGATTCCGATTCCGGTAAAAATACGTGCCAGACTTTTACGGGTGTACTCCTTACGACCTCTCGCGTGCAAAATGAGATTCAAACTCAAAATCGAAAGCGTAATTCGACGATGGGTCGATTTATGATTCGGTAACTTTGGGACTTACGCTTTTTCGACAGTAATTGTCCGTTGACTAGAATCCGACGATGAAGGAAGAAAGGGAAAGAAAGGGAATAAAAGAGTAAGGAAGGGAAACAAAGGGAAATAATGGGAAACAAACGGAAATAAAGAGAAAGAAAGGTGTAAATGATACATGTACAGTAACGTAAGTTTAGGTTCAGGCCACCGAGTGCTCGGCACGCGACACGTATAAGCTCGGACCGCAAGAAGGTTAAGCAGCGGTGTCAGATCGTGCAATAAGATGATTCGCGCCGATTGACTGCGCGTCCGTCCCTTCGTCAATCAAGATGCGTTGCATACGGGTACGCACATGACATACAGCGCGGCCGGATTACGGGCGACGTTCGGCCTCGAGCGCGAATTACGACTCTTACGTAAAATGACGTTGATCTGCCGCTCCTCGGGTAATCGCGCGTCTCTCGCCTCCCCTCGCCATGGGAAGTGATGTGTGGGAACGTCATTAATCCTCCATAACCAGTCTGCCGGAGCGTTATCGCTTATATCTACCTATGTCGTCCGCATCGACCGTCTACAGATATTGCTGTCTCTCCCAGACTTCGAAACGCTCCGATGTCGCTCGAAGCGGTCACCAACACAAGCATCGTCAATCATAAAAATGGTCTGATCCAACAAATCTCAGAAACTCAATCCTTCATTCCGATATAATCACCGCATATCCACTGAAATACATCAAAATCTGTCAAAGCGATTTTATTATAATTTCCGACAGACCGCTTCGACAATCAGCGTACACCATTGTACTCTCGTAATGTTCCAGCGGCTTTTAGGGCTTAACGATCTTTAACGCTTAACAGCCGCCGGCGTAATGTGAGCGACATTCAGGCGAAATGAAGTACCGAATTACGGAGGGTTAACGTCGAATGGCCGAGTAGCGTCTCGTTCGAATGCTCGAAATGTTCTTTCGCGCCTGTCGGCCGACGGTACTGAGCGTACTGCAGCGCGTAATGAGACACGTATGCATTAACATATTAACAGCGCGCGCACGGCAGGCATTCCGTCCCAGTGGTCTCGAGTACTCCCCGCATTACGGAATATTCCTCTTTCTGCGCTCCCGAGGTACGTGGGAGTGCGCGATGAGAGTACAATTTTCGTCCGATCAATGTGCGCCGCTTAGGCTTTCGGTGGATTTGGAAGGAGAGAGAGGAAAAAGAGAGAAGGAGAGACAAAAGAGAGAGAGAGAGAGAGAGAGAGAGAGAGAGCTAAAGAGAGAAGGAGAGAGAGAAAGCGAGAGAGAGAGAGAGAGAGAGAGAGAGAGAGAGAGAGAGAGCAAGAGAGGGGGGGGGGGCAAAAAGAGAAGGAGAGAGAGAAAAAGAGAGAGAGAGAGAGAGAGCAAAAAAGAGAAGGAGAGAGACATTGAACCGAATAAAAGCGATCCTCTCCGAGTTCGAATTGAATAAGGGAAGGATAAAGTGTACCGTGCCAATCATCAACAACAAAGTTGCTCGATACTCGACGACGTTACATTGTATCGAGCGCAAGGGACCGTATATATACCGGCGACGGTAGGTAATTGCTCGTATATATCGTCGTGTAGAGACGAGCGCAAAATGTCAAGAGTGTAAGGTCTCCACGTGCTCGGTTGCTTATAATCTGCTTAAGTCATTCGATCTGTTCCGCGGGACAAAAAAATCTCTCTCTCTCTCCCTCTCTCTCTCTCTTTCTCTCTTTGTGCTTCTCTTTAAGTTTCTCCCCATCCTTCTGGTCGGTCGACAGAGGCGAAATCTCGATTGGCCGCCGCGATTATCGAACGCAGGA
Organism: Anoplius nigerrimus; assembly: GCA_914767735.1. Classification (NCBI taxonomy): domain Eukaryota; kingdom Metazoa; phylum Arthropoda; class Insecta; order Hymenoptera; family Pompilidae; genus Anoplius; species Anoplius nigerrimus. The sequence goes on from OU612084.1 coordinate 14,812,457, forward strand.
CGATTAAATCTGCCATTTGCGCGTACGTAACGCGCCGTTATATCGTTTCGGGATCGGTTGTAACGCACACATTTTCACGCTCGCCGACGATCCTTTTGCCGAGATTCGAGCTGGCGATAAGCGTGGTAGGAATATGCGGATTCCAATTACGCGCGGCTTCTTTTTCCACCATTAGCCTCTCTTAGGCTGTCCGCGTGTGTGCACGCTGATTTTCCCCCACGGCAGGAACGGGGACGGATAAAAATATCCTTCCTCCCGCACGCAATTTTCCCTCGGCCAGGAGGATAGGATATTTTCGATCCGCTCGCCGTGATCCGCTCGGGAAAGACGAGACTCGCCCGTCGCTCTCGCAAATCGATTCGTGCCGATAATCTCGCTCGTGATGGGATTCGTCTCGGCAGGCGATGGGAAAAGATCTCCTTTTTTCGGCCTCGATGCCGGCCTCTTTAAACGCACTTTTTGGCAACGCGTTCACTTGCTTCGAGAGTATAACCGATCGAGATGTCCGGTCGAACTTCGACGGTGAGGACTTCGCGTTCTTCGTTATCGAGATTAAGTTTTCGAAACTTTTGCTGGTCGTATTGGCGAAACGTATTTTTACGAATCGATCGAGGGGAAAGATCAGTTGGGAACTTCCTGCGTAAGAGCTTGAATCTTTGGTGCCCTGATCTTGCCTTTGCATCCGAAACTATTCCTCTAACTTCTTGTAGAGCACGTTTTCATCTGCTCTTCGCTTAAAGGGAAAAGCCTCGGATGAAGACTTGCGTGAAATGTTCATAGTTGTCGATCAAGAGTCATATCCGCGTTAATAAAGTTTTTCAATCGATCGTACACATTCGATCAGCGCCTCGTCTACCTCGTAGTTTTGATTATCAGCCTTAACAAATCGCACGTCGCACATCTCGAAGCATTCGTCCCGCACGGGTAAAGGACCTTACCGAACGTCGAGCGCATCGCGAGGCTACAATGATTTTTTCTTTTTGATTCTCAGACACAGTCTGTACGTTCCGTTCTTCGCGACTGCTTCGGCGAGCGCGAAATTCGAATTTCGAGTCAGTCGGCGAACGTTCGAGGCGGCCGAGTTCGACCGGAAACTCTGTTCGTGGCCAGCGGTGGAAGGAATTTTTTTTTCTGTTGCCCACCGCTGGAAAGTTGCGCCAGCTTTGAAACTTACATTTCGCGGCGAGGTACGCGTTTTCATTTCTGTACGCTCCTCCTACGTAATTGCCACTCGGCCGCCTGAAACGTTGCCGAGAGACGCGATCCTCACCGCTTGTTCCGCGCACTCCGTACGTCGCTTATGAAAAATAAAGCGTCTTCTCTCGCCGGGTCAAATTCGGGTCACCGACGACACGGAATAGTTTTGTCTACCCTTTTCACGGCCTACGAGCGATGCTCGCGCCGAAGCAGTTCGAAGATTCTCTCTTTGTCCCCTGTCGCTTCCGGTCGAAGATCGACGATCCGTCGGGGTTCACTGACCTTCGGCGAGATCGGTATCGTGGCGCAGTGTGGTTCCTTTGACATTGTCATGAAGCTCGCCGTACGAGCTCGTACGATAATATGCGTCAGTCTCGTTCAGTGCGCGAGAAAATAAATTTTCTTGTGTACGCAGAACGTCGCCGGAACAATCGAAGGTCGATAAGGGGCCGGCATTCGATCTGGATCGTTCGAGGAATTCGGTTTCTGAATAAGCGAATGCTTTCGAGCCTTAGGTATTCCCGGACCTTTGTGTAATATTATGCATAACGTAAACTCAGGTTGTAACAACCGGTTATTGATTGCCACTGTATTTTAACTGAAATTTCAGTTAAAAATGATCGAAGTTTAGTAGTTAAAAGTATAACACTGAATTTGTCAAAAATACAATATTATACATTATGTATATTATTGTTTAAGGTAGTTGATCAAAACTGAGGAAGTGAAAGAATACTGCATATCTTTGTTCTTGAAGTAGACAAGCGAACTGAGCCGAAGTAAATGAGAGAGCGAAGCGAGATATGAAAAGTTTAAACAGGAGTCTACAATTCTACGCTGGCCTGCGATAAAGTACAGTCGCCAACAGTGCTTCGCGATTTCGCTTGCACTGTTCCGCCGTAATTACGGATAATTGAAACAATGATTCTCCTTTGTCAATTGACGATGTCATTGCCCCCGATTTCACTGACCACGATGGATTGAACGCCATCGTACTTTTCGTTTCTTCGAAAAACGCATGCAATCTCGCTCGGCATTCAACGTTCATACCCATCGCTAGAAAAAAAGGGGGAAAAAATGGGACGGTAAATTGCTGTCGCGGACTGTATTTCCCCAGCCGAAAAATACTGAATCGCGCCAAAATGCTTGAATGGAAAACTGTACAGCCTGGACTCTTCGGAACAATGTCGACGAATTTAAATATTCCGTTCATAGTTTCCATCGAGAAGCTTCCACCGTACAATGGGTCCGACAAAATTACTTGACTGTTTCCACGTTTTTGAACGGAATCATAGACTGTTGTTTAACCGATCCGTACTTGCGTCGTTTCGAAGGTAATTTCTGAATTCATCCGAACGATCCTTTACTTGCCAGCGCCGATGCTCGAGTTTGCTCGCGGCGACGTTCGTCGATGTCAAAAGAAAAGCGTCCGCGGATTCGCTCGATCAGTCGAACGATCCGACCCTTTGTGCCTTCCATCGCCGATCCTTCTCGAGCCTACGAAGATTGAGACCTTACCGGCTGGCAGCGATCGACCGGTCGACCCGTCGATCGTCGATCGTCGATCGTTCATTGTGTCCTGCGGGAGAGATCCAGTCGTCGGCCGCGAGTGCGGGACGAGATTCGGGCTTACGTTGTGTGGTGGGACAGCAAAATCCTGGGAGCCGTGAAGCTGGCTGGCACTTCGGATCAGGTGGTGCACCAGGCCAGCACCACTTTCTTGAACGGGACGAAGATCGCTCGATCCGGCTCGCTGCAAATCAAAGCGTAATGGCTGATGTAGGCAGATCACTTCTTTCAAACTATTCTTATCTAATTCTTTCATGTTTCAAACATACCATTATTTATGGGGATTCATACCAGTGGGTAATATTGTACAAATAATATACAGTAGAGTCCGTACAACGCGGTGATGCGTTTCGCGTTATAGGAAATCGTGTTATACGGGTCAATTTTTGCAAGTTCAAAGGGAACAATTTTAAGACAATTTCACGTACTTATCCGTAACATAATCCTTTCTCTCTACCTCTCATATCTTCAAATGTGTAACTAAATGTATTATTATTATTTTTTAAACAGCTACGTTTTTTAAACTGACAGCTTCATTGTTCATTTATGAACAACAGATAAGTGTATACATTTGGTGTTCTAAACAAAAAACCGGGAATTATGTGAAAATATTAAAATTATTTTACGTGTACCTCTTTCGTGCACTGTACGAGTACTAGTCGCAATTTTCTCGCCGCTTTGCACCAAATCGCGTTATACGGGGCCTTACTGTATTTCTCACATCTGCTCCGAGGCAATTCATAATTTGTACTGAGATCTTACTAATTGGGGTTTACCCGTGAACTGCAGTTAAAAACTGATTAACGTTCACTGCCGATAAATTGCTTCTTAGGAATACGATCGTTCAATAATTCTATTGATGGGTAATCTACAGTCGGTACTAGATAATGCGGATGACTCCGATCATGACGATAACTGAAACGAATTGTTGACGGTTATTAACGTTCAGTACGCACGTAGCGTTACTCCGGTCAGCTTATAACCCGTCCTCCTTTACGGCTGGGGTAGTTCTGTTGCGAAGGTGATACCGTTCGAGTGAGCATTGTTCGAAACTTCCCACGAGCCGTCGAGAAAGTATTGTCAATAATCCAGACGGATAGGCTACGCACCGCGAATGGCAACACTCCGCGGGTTCCGACTCGCGCCTACGTAAGGACGATCATCCGCGGGCAACAATGCGGGCTCGAAACTTTTTTTTCCTCTCTCTCTCTCTCTCTCTCTCTCAGCGGAAGTTAAAGTTGAACGAGGTCCGCTCCGCGCAGACCACTTTAACGGCGAACGGTGAAAAGCACGCGAATCCCTAATCGAATACGGCCGAGCTCGGGGCAAAAAAAAAGCGAACAGCGCGAGACGTGCATTTTCGATCAGTTCGAACTGAGAACTGGCGGCAGCAACGGCCGGAAACCGATATTGACCCTTTCGTCGATAGGCAAATACGCCCAGTTCCAATCGGCGCGAATCGCGCAATCTCGACGTACAAAAACGTTTCCGTCGAACTGCTCTTATTCCGTCGATAGCCGGCGGGCTCGAACTTGCGCCGATCTAATTGCATGTAAAGTCTTCATCGTGCAGAGCGGCGTTTTAACATCTCTCGCGGTTGAGTATCTATTATCTGCGTATCGCCTGTGCTGTATCACTTCTGGTATGTAGCAATTTTGCGCATCGCATACACACGCACGCGGAAAGAAGAGACACGCGCACGGTCATACTTCAGTTCACAACCGTCTTATCCCTACTCTATCCTAAGACGGACCTCGCATAGGTAGCCAATCCCAAGGCTTTCCCTTCCCACTTCTTTTCCTGCGCCTTCGCAGTTTTCAGACCGCAGAGATTAGAATTTCTCACGCGGCGAACATCAGACGACAGTTTTGGATAGCGAGTATCCTAACGATTATCGTCGTACTATTCTCAACAGAGGAAATAAACACATGAAACAGTACATAGAATCAGTCATTCATCCAACTAGTCAGGAGTCGTCTGAAGTCGCGAGTGACGGATGACGAAAGCAGAGTCCTGCGTCGTTCATTCGTCATCCGACCTCTCCTATCGATTATATATCCGTCATCTATAGTCATTGCAACCATCGCCGTTACCGAGCAAAACCCTGCGAAAGCCGTATCAATAATGGAACCGCGCGTCCCATCCAGATTGAAGCCCACGTCCTACCCAAATACGAGGATCGAACGGTCGGCGTGACATAACTATTCATCGGGCGGAGACAAAAGCGTCCGAGGACAAGAATCCTGCGTCGCAGGGAAAACGATTACGTGAAATATGCCCAGGCCACACTTCGTTTATTCAATGGGGCGCGCGTCACTTCCGGCCCGAGAATTTTCCCGCCGCGAATCGATCCCGCGTCTCTCCGACGAACGCCGCTAATCGCCTAATCGCGCGTCGTTACGTAACCGCGGGAACAGCCAAGCGTATCTCGAAGGGTGTGTGTGCAGATACATATATATATACATTATATATATGGCAATGTGGGTAAGGACTAATTTAAGGGAATGCCGAGAATTCCGCGTCAATGCGTTTACCCCCTCGGCATGCAGAAATTCACTCTGATCGAAGAGAACGCCACGAATGTGCAACGTTCGTGTACACATACGTTCGTGCGTATGTATATGTGCATGCACAATACATCTACGTACCTATATCTCAGGGCCGAGCCGGGCGACGAAGGTGGGCGACTTGACTGCGAGATTCGAATCTTGGGGGCACGATGCAGTTTCAGGGTGATGGGTCACGCGAGAGGCAGGTGGTGTGGGGGGGGGGGGGGGGATGCGAAGTTGAAAGTGATTTTCAGGGGTTCACGCGAGACGGTTCACGCGACTGTTCACGCGACAGTTTACGCAGCGGCGGAAGTCGCGATCGATGACAAGGGCCTCTCGCGATGTCGCTCGTCAAAGGAGTCGACTTCTCAGGGACCCGCCAAGGTAGAGGAGAGGATTGGCACCGATGTTTACGTCAGTCGGGAGTAAAGCGAGTCGTCGTCTGACGCGAGAATACGGAAGTCGAAAAGTTTCGCCGTGTCTGCCCCGACGACGACACGGGATTAACGAGTGCGTACGGTCGGGATTAAATAATAATGCAGATTCTAACGCTCGCCGTGCCTGAGTTCGCAAGAGTATACTGATGCTTTGTTAATAGGAAAATTGTATCGCACGCGACGCTTTACCCGACTTCGCATAGCGAAACGTAAACAGGCTGAGTGGTCGCTTTAATCTACTGCTTTATTCATAACCGGTAAGAATATTGATCCTTCAATTTCAAACCGACTGTCTCAATGAGAGATTCGAAGCGATTTTTATCACTGATGATCTTATTTTTCATATTTAAAAAAAATGAGATATATACTTAAAGTGTCACTTGAATGTAAACTTTTTATTTATCTTTAACCCATTAACGCCTGAATTATTTTTTACTTGGAAAAATATTTACATTTGTATTTCCTTATCATATATCTCCAAATAATTATCATAGAAGCTACTTTTTTATATATATGATTTGTGTTCCATATATGGCACAGTGGGCGGTAATGGGTTAATTTAAAAGAAAACGGACTTAGACCATTTTCCAGATAAACGGCGTATATGGTATTATTATTCATCGATCAGTATCACTCGCAGCCGTCGCAGAGGCGTCAGCAGATCTCGCGGATTTACGAGACCCGTAACCGCGTGCTTTCTTCGTGACTGATGAAGGGAGAAAGAGGGGTGAAAAAAAAAGTTGCCTGATTAATTAACCCGCGACTCGCATCGCGCCTACGTCATCGCGTACGCAGCGGAACACACTCGCAACAGCCGTTCGTGCAATCTCGCATCTCGCATTAATAAAAAAAAAAAAAAGGGCTCTAGCTCCGATTTTGTCGAGCGGGGCTATTTCTTCCGACCGGAATATTTCATTCCGCCTGCGATGCTCGACGCGAAGTTGGGATCTTTACCTTCCGACCGAGAAGGTAACGCGCGGCTGCATACTGTTTTTCGACGAAGTACGTCGCCATATTTGCATTCCCGACCCGTTCGCAGAGGTCAACTTCGCCAACGTACAGCCTCACAGCACGTTCGAAGTTTGAACTTCGCAGATTCAGTGCCACTCTTCGTAATGCCGCGAGGATGGCGGGTGGAAAATTAAATGACGTAGTTGCGAAGAACGGAGGAAAACTGTTCAGTGCGCCAGTGCGAAGTTTCCGCCACGCAGATTCAGCGTTGGCCTTCGCCGACATCTCGAAGATCTTGAATTCGAGACCGAATGAGTGGAAGACTCTGACCTGTAAGACCGTCAATTTCCGACATGAAGTTCGCACTTCGCAGATTCAGTGCCACTCTTCGCAATACCGCGAGGATGTCGGGCACAAAATTAAATGACGTAGTTGCGAAGGAAGGAGCTAGTGCAAAGTTTCCGGCCACACAGACTCAGCATTGGCCTTCGTCGACACCTCGAAGATCTTGAATTCAAGACCGAATGAGTGGAAGATTCTGACCTGAAAGACGCTCGAGGTCCGACGTAAAGTCCGCACTTTGTAGAGTCAGCGCCAGTCATTGCAGACACCGCGAGGAAATCGATTGCAAAATTAAATAACGTAGTTGCGAAGAACTGATGAAAATTTTCCAGGTTCATGTGCGAAGTTTGCGCCACGCAGATTCAGCGTTGGCCTTCGCCGACATCTCGAAGATGAATTCAAGACCGAATGAGTGGAAGACTCTGACCTGAAGACGCTCGAGTTTCAACATAAAATCCGCACTTCGCAGATTTAGCACCAGTCATCGCAGACGCCGCGAGGAAATCGATTGCAAAATTAAATAACGTAGTTGCGAAGAACAGATGAAAATTGTTCAGGACCCAGCGCGAAGTTTCCGGCCACGCAAATTCAGCGTTGGCCTTCGCCGACATCCCAAAGATCTTGAATTCAAAACCGAATGAGTGGAAGACTCTAACAGAAAGACCGTCAAGTCCCGACATAAAGTCCGCATTTCGTAAATTCAGCGCCAGTCGTCGCAGCGACCACCAGACTATCAGATTAAAACTACTTCGAACTACTGACTCGACACGAGAAGCCTGCGCTGCGACTACAGAGTGATCAAATCAATCCCAAGAGCCAGAAATCCCTAACTCCAGCCCGTGCGGGACAAGCATTGCCACGTATCCCGAGCCGAAACTCAGCTGCGAATTCCCAAGGCGCACGTAGCTTGTAACCCCGCAACGCGGACGGTGTTACATTGACGTTTTTCTCCAGAGTCCTGTAAAGCAGCTTCTCGACCCGTAGATAGTGCCTACCAGCTGTAGAAATACATCACAGTCGGCTTGCGTCGGCTGCGTGCGCATTCGCGGACTCTCTCACGTGCAGTGTAAAATCTCTCTCTCTCTCTCTCTCTCTCTCTCTCTCTTCCACTCACTCACTCACTCACTCGTTCCCTCTTCGTTCTCTGAACGCCGCAAAGTAAAGCGTCGACGAGGCGCGGCCCTCGGCGAAGGAGGCACACATCGCCGGTAGAGTTTATCGCTAGCGGAATTGCTTTTGTCACGCAGCCCCTACCGGCGGCCCATTACCCCCGGGTACACGGTGCAATTACGAAATTAAATACGCCGGGGCCGTTTCGGAAAAGACTCCCATCGCCGGGCCAGCGCCGCTCCAATTGAGAACTTTGTCGAAGACTGCCGTTTCTTCGCGCGCGAATATCTCAAAGGACTCGGAAGTCGATCCTTAGGCATTTAAATGCGCATGCATCGGAGCAAGTGGTCTGAGCAAACAAAAGTCGATCTTTGTCTAATACCACTGTAATTCGATGATACAAAAATTTTTGGTAAGTAATTGTTTTCTGTTATACTCGACTGTGTTTATGATCATGCGTGTGAGTGCATATGTGACGGGAGTTATAGGCGCGGAAGTTTACCGGGGTGCGTGTATGCGTATGAGTGAGAGTGCGTGTGTGCTAGGGCAAGTTCCCTAAGGGCCGGTCAAGAGAGGAGCGGCTCTACGGAAAGAGAGCACGGAACACGTCCCGGACGTGGGGCAGGACGGCGAAAATGATCGTTATTATCCGGGAACTAAGAGAACAACTCGAGAGCCTCGTTGAGAATACGTGATCGAGTGGTATCGAGGGATCGAAAGCGGGAAATTATGCGTCTACCGACAGACTCGTGTCACTCCGGCGGAGTCCGTTCGAGTCGTTTGCTTCTTCCGCGTTCAACATACTTTTTCCGCTCGCGGGAATTATCGGAGCTGAAGGAAAGTGTCTCCTGTCCGCCGTGTCAGGGTATGGATAGTGGGAGGTAGAAACGGTTAAAGCTTCGTTTTGTGAGAATGCGATGTGGGATGTAGAAACGGTTGAAGCTACATTTTGTCAGAGTGCGATCATGCTTACCAGTCGAAGAATCTTCTTCCGTGAAAGGTGCCGTCGGAGGACCCGTTCAGGTACGGCAACTCAACACCTACGTGAGCGTCCTCTCGTCCTGGGACAGGACCTACGTATCTGACTCGACCTTGCAGGACGCGCCCTTCCGGCGATATGACCTTCACAAGGTGATCGACTTTGAGATCTCTCGGTATCTGCAAGACAATTTGACAGCAAAGCTTTAACTGACCGAACGAATATCCTTCGAGCCAGACGCGTCCTGAATCAGAATCAGCATAAGTTTGTTTGCTCCCAATATTTTTAGAGGCAGACGGTAGTTCGATAGAGTAACGTAGGTAGATGGCGACGCGAAGCTAAAAGTTGACCGCCCGCAATTCCGGCGCAACTTTAATATTGAACCCGAGCGTACCGGAGGTGCTTATCTATAACAGTATACTAAAGACTCGGCATTGTCCTTGCGAAATAGTTACACGTCCCGGTCCCTGTCTACATTGACGCTCCCGCGATAAGCAACTTTGCGCTTTAAGGTCAGGCCGCGGATTCCTCACCGGCGACGTAACTCGCCTTACGCCCGTCCAAGGAGTAAAGCGACGTATTAACGTAATAACAGGGATGGAGAACGGTCTACGACCTTTTTCCCGGTTGATATAGACGGCCAAGCTGCGAAACGGCGCTAGTGGCAGCTCCGTCAACGGAAATAGTATCAGCCCGCCAGTGGCCATCCGACCAGGTACCATGAATTTAACATATCAACTACCCGAGCATTACGGCCTCAACGTCGTTCGGTTAGCCCTAACGGAAGAGCTGGCGGCAAATGCTGACGTAGCCGTTCGGGACGTCTGGAACAACGGCGAGAAGCTACGTGGCGCAAGCTCGAGCATGAGAAATTACCTTTGGCAGGTACGGTCTGGCATCCTGAGGCGGATTCCATTCTCGAACGAGATCGGGCTCCGAGTGACGCCGCGTTCTCCTTCGTCTCGCGGCGGACTGTCTGCTCCAGTAATCCGTACTGGCGCTGGCACTGGATATCGTCAGCATCGAGTCGATACTACGCCGAAGGTAGTCCTCGGCCTCGTCGATCAGCGATTCCGTCGAGTCGCCGCTGTTATCGCCGCCCACCAGGTCCGAGCGAAGATTTGGCAGACTGCCGCGCGTCATCGGACACTCTGCAATCAGGCAACAGGGATGGCATCGGATTAGCTCGGATGTTGTACGAGTCAATTAAATGGCGATTGGGCGGGTTAAAATATTTGACATAAAGTTAAAAAAACATGATTCTAATTCTTATTGTATAAATAAAAATCCAGACTGGCAGATGGAGTAAGACATAAGTTGACGCGTGACATAGTTTTTCGTGAATGAGAATGAGAATGGCTCTTAGAAAAAGGGCCCCCTATTTCTATGATGGTAGTGTTAGAAGGAGAAGGGAGGATACTTGGAAATCGCTGAGCATTGTCTTTTCTATGAACAGGATGATTAGACCCAGTCACTTGACGATTGCGTCGATAAAGGATGGGTCGAATGATGCGCATCCTGTTTGGACTCGCGATTATCGTCTTATGACACGGGGTCAGGGAAGAAAGAGGATGACGTCAGCGTGAGTTTGAATCTTATTCGTGCGGTCCGGACCGAGATGTTCGTTTCGGACGAAATTCGTGAGTCTTGTGCAGGTTGTAGCAGTTGAAAAGACGCAGATCTTGCCTACGACGACGGCGAGCAGAAATTACAGAGCTCGCGCGATGAGGTTGCGCATGATTGCCCGTTACGAAGTACTGAGAAACTCGAGTTGCCGTTTTCAACGAGAACCCGTTCGGCTTTTCAGCAGACGCGGACCTTCGCTATTCCCGAAGAGTAGGAAAATACTCGACACGCGAGTATTGACACTAGACTTGTCGATCAGAGCGATTGGTTTGACCGACCTTAAGACTCTTCGTTCACATTTCATTTTTGATATTATGTTTAGGCTTGAAGCAAAGGACATAGCCGAATAAGATGGTCGAAAGTGCTCCTAAACCGATTGAAACTCTGAATGAGGTACTCGATAGCTTGTAAACAAAGTATTTGAGCGGATTTTGAACTTTGTATCTTGACCGTGGGGGTGGGAAAGGGTAAAATGTACTAACTACTGAATCGAGTTGACGAATGGGGCAAAATATCAAATTTTCACCATTTTCTCACTATTTCCTCACCTTTTCTTGGCTGTATCTCCGAACCTATTGAGAATTCGGAACTTTGCTTGTGACGAACTTTCAGCGCGAGTTAAAACATATGAGATAGGGTAGTAAAGAATCGAATATAAGACCAACATTTTTTTTAGCGTTTTTTGGCCATTTTGAAGGTTCTATCACGTCTAGATAGGTTCAAATGATACCAAAGTACCCCCCATTGATCGCCCAATGCCATAATATAAGAACAAGCCAGTCAAAAATGCTTCGAAATAGAGCTAACATAACTCCATGAAAGCCATTAGGATGGTTCTGCTGTCTTGAGCTAAGTGTAATTTGGGTCAAGATACCCTTTCCTGGTCGCCCAATATCGTATTGTAAAGATAAGCCAGTCAATCATGTATTAAATGAGGGCTAAAATGCTGCTTTGCCACCCAAAATCTCGAAAATAACGCAAATAATACATAAAAATGAGATGTAATCAAGTAAAGTGATGCAAAATAGTGTAACATAATGCAAAAGTAATGTAAGAGTAAGGAAAAACTACGGCAACAACGTAGAAAACGACAGAAACCGTTTTCCGGGGATTTGAAAGGTGTTATCCCGTTTCAGGCTCAAATTATGCTAAACTACACAATTTCAATCGGTATAGGGACATCTTTCAAATAAAAATATGTACGAAAATCACATACAGTTCTCGTATCAAACTCACATGACAAACTGACCTAACATTTCACGTATCCGCCCAAGAATGACTTCCATGCAAACAGGATTTAGTCATCCGATCTCAAATAATCCTATTCTTTCTCCATACGTAATCTACAGCTTAGCTGCTGATCGATCGCTTATCCGAAGTGACTTATATCGCTCACCTTGGAAAGTGACCTTCGAGCGTGTTCTCTTTGGTGCGTTTTTGGACGCCTTGGCTGACGTCGATGGGGGATGGACGTGGGTCGGCGAGGATGGCATCGAGGACCAGGTCGGTCTCGGGGTGGACGTTGCCACCGGTACCCTCCAGGTGTCGAAGGACGCCGCAGTCGCCCTCCATGAGTGTCTTCGTGGCGGTCCGCTGACCACTTCCAGGCCAGGCGAGGGGATCGAGGTCAGGGAGCCTCGGTAGCGGGACGAGTAGAGGTCCGTCGACAAACGGCAATCGCAGGGACTTGGCAGACCTGTGCCAGGATTGCAGCGCGGCCAGTATCCTGCCGGCGACCCCAGCGACTCGCGACGGTGGACTTCCGGTGTGCGGAGGCCGCAGCCGCGCGAACTGAAGCAGGTCTGCGATCGGATGCATAGGGGAATGTGTAATGGAGTTGAGACTCTTGCCTGCGGGGAACGGCTGCTAAGCTCACGTTTGCGAAAGGCACGGCGTTAGCGAGCACAATGAATCACATTTATTTTTAGCTTTCTTGATCATTTTTAACTGGGGTCAGTAATGGCGATTCAATGCGTGCGTACAAGCGGCATTTGAAGAACTTTAATGCTTTAATCAGATAAAGTTGGAAAATCGGATTTGATATGGAAGTAGTTGAATATGCAACAGAGTTTTCTATAGTGAAGCTTTAAGCGAAGAGTTAGAAGGTAAAGTCACGGACTGAAAAAGACTGAGAAACGTTATTAAGCTGAACCATGATATGAGCATGTATCGGTCATCCTTCACAGGGTGAGCCCTGCTTTATTAAACCGTTCTCTGCGGCTCAACACCGTCTGGCAAAGCTTGCTATCGGACCTCTCCCTGTCCGCAGGGCGCTGCCGAGTGCAACCGTAAGCGATCGGCGGCCAGATTCTGGCGAACGCGCCGCAAATGGAGTGAAATTTCGCCCGTGCGCACTCAGCATCGTTAGAAAAAGAAAGTGCGCCGGGATCGGGCACGACGTGGCCACGTGGCCAGCGCGAAATGTTTACTTAAATTAGAGCTCCCGCACGAAACGTCCGACTGGTTCTACGGGTGTAATTTCACGGTGTGCACGCTAGGCGACACGCGACGCACACACTCGTCCCGCTGAATGGCGTGTGTCCCCCAGCTTTACAACTGGACAGCCGGACGGTCGCAGTTATCTGCGTTCTTCGCGTACGCGTATCCGTGGAAGCTGGCATTAACGGCGGATTTGTCCGCCAGCCGTACCGTCTGCTGACGTAACGCGCCATTGAGAGAGTCGCGATACGGAGAGGAAAAATAAGACGCGCGTCGACAATTAGCCGGCCGAAGCCGGCCGCGAGAGACGGATGGGGGCGGGGTGAAGTTTGCCGGCGGACGTCGGGAGCGACCGAGAGCGGCCGAGAGAGACCGACGTAGGCCGACCAGCGGCGAGCAGCGAGCGCCGAGCGGAGGGAACTGTTCGCGCGAGCGAGTGGACAAGGGGGGAGGGGGGCGAATTGCATTAGCTCCGTTCGTTCGACCTTCCCTCGCTCGTACCGGCCTGACCGGAGCGTCGTCTCTTCGTGCGTGTGCCATGTAACCGCGCACGCTGAATTAATCAAGCCCGCTATTACGGTGACTGTTGTACGGCGTGTGCCTACGTGTGCCTACGTGTGCCCCTTCCGCGCACGACCGTCGCGAGCGGACAAACGATTCTTCGGCGAACGAGGCCCAGCTGCTGCCTGCAGCAGCCCCAGCTTTCTTATAAGGAGGCACCGGGAGGGACAGTCATCCTGTCCTCCCGGCGGGTTGACCTTCCGACTCTGACGCTCCGACTACGCCTACGCTTTAACGATGCCCATTGATCCGGAGCTGGGCCAATAAGAGAGGGCCGTTTCCTCGCAATTGATTCCGCGCGGACAGAGGCAATTTCCATCCGATGTAACGTCCACGTGCCCTTTCCGAAGCGGGAGGAGGGAGGATGGGGCGAGTGCGTCCGAACGGCAGAAGGTGGATGAATTGTATCGGTCCGAGTTGGGGGTGGGATGTTTTGAGCGTTATCGCGTTGCACGGAGATGATAGCGAACGACAGAGGTTCGGCTTTTGCGTAACACGATACGAGCGAACTTTGTGCGATCGACATTCGGTCGGGAGCCGCGAGGGAAGCCGACTGACCGAAACTTTGATGTCTTTCGATCTGCACCGCAAGAGAGTCTGTCAATGAATGCGTGCCAGGTGAAATTCGCGTCGGTCGGAGACACAGTCGTTTCGGTTTCTATTCCCCTCGGCGCCCAACTGTGCAACCTCTCCAACCGCTGCTGTTCTGACCTTTTGCCGATTGAATCGTATCTCCGGTGAGTACCGTTCGCCACGGTCCCTCGAAACGGACCGATTTCCTTGGCGGCCGTTAACGGTGCCGGCGGGAAGGGAACGATTTACGCCTTTCGCCCGCGACTCTTCCGCGAGCCCCGATCTCCCAGGGAACGCTGAAACAATCTAACCCACTCGGGCAAACTATTCTCGACTATCCGCACGCCGCGATAATCGATACAGGAGCAACTGGCGCAGACACGTTCGTGCACACGCCGCCCGTGCAAAATGCGCCCGGGCGAATGCATTATGGCTCGCAGGCTGCCAAATATTTTACCATCATTAGCCCCCGGACTATGCGGACTACCCGACGAACCGTTCCACGATAAAATCTCTTAATCCAGACGCGTTCAAGCGCGCATTTGAATAATTCTACCGTTAAAGATGCATAAACAAATTCAAGACAACGGAAAACATAATTTACACCTATAATGAATTTCTTCGCAGTGAACTATCTGCAATCTAGCTCTCTAGCAATCGTCAACGTCAGAAGAAGGAGTACGAAACTACCCTGGCAATTCACGTAGGGTCGCATCAGAGATCAGTGCGTCAGCTTGAGGGCTCACCTGAGAGTGTGGGTCGTGACACAGGTGATCGGCGCTCCTGGACAGTTCCGGTACCATGCTGGTGAAGCTGATGTCTGACAGCATCACCCTCCTGGCCTCGCGCGTCTTGTCCGACAGCCTCAGTCTGCCCGGTACGCCCGCGGGTAACGCGAACTTGCTCGGCAGGGTGGTGAACGTGTGGGCCACCTTGTGCGCCAGGTAACTCTCGGAACGCCATTGCGCCGGAAGTGCGGAGATGTCCGTTTGGGCGCCGGATTCGCGTCTCGCCCCGCTGCTTCGGTCCATCACCGGCCTGAGAGGAGTCGAGCTCTTTCTGCGCCCGCCCGCCAACGCCTCGCGATGAATGATCGGTCTGCAGGGCAGAATTTGCATGCAGATCAAGCCCACGATAAGATCCGACTCTAAATTCGCGCCCTGACTTTTCGGGCCGCGCGCGTGGTGAGAACGGTCGGCGCGAGCTTTACGCAAACGTTGGCCCGTGACGTTGACGGATTTTGAGATTGGATAACAGAGTTTCCGCATAGGGAGGAATTAACGATCGGATCTGTCGGGGCGGCGGAGTTTAATGGAGATTTATTTCTGTTGCGCGAGTCCGTTGGTCAGTAATCCATGAATGATAGAAGGATAGAATTCACGCGAGGATAAACGCAAAAGTAGTCGCTATTTTACGATCATTTTGAAGAGAGGTAACATGGAAAATGGTAGTGCCGCAGAGTTGTAGATAAGAATATGAGCATATGCGCATTTTAGATTCAACTGATACATAGGTTGAGTCTAACGTGAAAAACGTTGTACGTAAAATACGGTCGGGAGATTTTGAGGTTTACAGTAGCCAATACCAGGTAATTTATTCGTGCAATATTTAAGTCCGGCTTGAATCGAAACAGTGCTAGGAAGGTAGAAAGCCGGCATGAGCCCGACGCGCGGAACACTGAGTTGCACACGGGGCAGGTGACAGAGAGGAGATACGAGGCTGATATCCCACAGCAAAATCGATAGATAGCCACTAATGCTGTATCGGCACAGCCCGCGATAGATAACGCTTCCGTACACTGTTGCACGACGACGGCACACGATACTTTCGCCCTACGGTGATGGAAACTCGTTCCCAGCCCGTACGAACGAACGTACGAACGAACGGACTGCAGCTTGCCTGAAAAATCGAATGCCGTGCATAATTCGCATACATCAGCCGACGAGCTTAAAAATACGATCTACACTCCAGACGCTAAACGATACACGAGTCAGCTAATTTTCAATTCCAAAACACCGGGGCCAACCTCAGATTTTCGAACCGCCTCGCGCAACCTACCCAACGCGCTCATCCGGCGAGCTTCGATCGCGAAGCGAGGCGAATAGCAAAAGGAGAACCTGCGTAAAGTAGGTCGGAATCGCGCGAACCGACTCCTTCGACGTTATTCATCCTTCCGCGAAATAAAGCCGCGAGCGTTGCGCAAGATTAGCATCGGTCACGCTCATTTATGGCTAATCAAGCGTGAGCGCGAAAAACGCTCTCCCATTTACTTCCTGAAGGGACGTGAGAGACGTATCCAGTTCGACGATGAGCCGCACGAACGATTCCGTTTACACACACGGAGAGCCCGACGGGCATCTCTCGCCGTGCGTGCACACGCGAGCGGACACGCTCGGCAGGGAGGCAACAATGAGCCAGTGTCATAATCTCGCTCGGCTCGTTATTGCATTACGCGTCGGCCGGCGCATCTGGCCGGCTCGCGTTACACGGACAGGAGAGCCTTGGGGAAAAAATGAGCGAGGCGCAATTTTTACGTCTCCCAGCGGCTAATTACGCGAGGAGTTGCGGACGCGCACGCCGACGCAACGATTGCCGTGGGAGACTAGGAAGATGTGGCTACGGTTCGCTTCAAGGCGGAATTGCATCTCTGCTGCCCGGAAGTTAGGCTGTCGAATCATGTCTGCGTAATCGGTTAGGACGGTTGTTTGTCTCGGGCGACGATGGCGAACGTATGACACGCGAACTCGTTTTGGGTGACACGCGAACTTGTTTTGGGTGACGGGCGTCGACAGAGGCGAAAAATTGTATAATTCAAGTATTTGTCTCTTGCGATGGCCAGAGTTGGGCATCAGCCAAGTCGGTATTAATACTCACGTTGTTCATGATTAGTAATGCAATTTTGAAAGTAGATGTAAACGTGTACATCGATGTTACGTAGCGAAGATACATGAGGAAAGCTTTGAATATACATTGCTCCAATATTGAGATTAATGTAAACAGGATAAAAATCGCACTGTAAAGACAGTGATCTTTATTCATGACATTTTATTTTTCCTCGAGCGATAAAATGCGCAATTCTGGAAGCTGCCTCGTTATTGTCAACATGTGCCTCAGGTAACGGTTTTGAAAGTAAACTCCAAATTTCAAGCGAGATATTGAAACCAAAACTCCTTCCTGGGATAAAGAAATATTTCAAGAAGGCCACTATAACGACTATATTGGAGACCCATACTCTAATTGATATTTCTTCCTTAAATGACGTTTAAATGTATAAACTGAGTATCAAAAATATAAAACCTGTTTTTACTATGGTTGCAAATGTAAACAAATTAGGAATTTTTCTATATTTGCCGCGGCGCCAGATTTATGTTAGGATTTTTCAAAACATTGATACGCTAAATTCAAAATGTTCGCCATCGCTGGTCTAGGATCTAATTCTGAGATATTGCGCGATGCATCTGGCCTGCGTTGAACGCCGAGATATCCGGAAACGACTGGAACCGAGCGCACGACTCTCGACGAGCTCCCCGTTACGTCTGTTGAACAAATAATCGATATAGAACGGCGGACGGTATAGGAAAATGTCGGCAGCGGCGAGGCGCATAGGCGAAAATTCCACAGGGAGCGTGAATGTCGCCGAAGGTTGCGCGATATCGAAAATGTTTTCTGCGCCGCAGGAATCCGACGAACGGCACACAGTATCACTGCCCGATGACCAATGGTTAAACGTTAAAAATACCTATCGCGCCGGGCTCGCGTCTCACCGATATTCCGATAAAACCGACGGCTTTGTTTGGCCTTTTCCCTCCTTTCGGCGACTGGAATTGAGGATGAAACGTGCCAGGCCGGTACCGATTGGCCATCCGTGAAGTGCCTCGAAATTCTCTACGTTCATGGCCGCTTATGGCTGTGGAGGAGTGACGGGTCGATGAAGTTGAAGGTAGAAGGACTCACCTGTAAGCTGTCGGCGGTGCAGCGAGGGTGTTCCTCCTGGCAGCGTGCCTGGCCGTGTGCTCCGGCTCTTCGACGATCCCGCACTTGCTGATGTCCGTCTCGACCAGGACGGAGCATTGGGACCACATCTTGTTCAGCCTCGTGCTGGAGCTCTCGTCGAACCTGTCGACGCTCTCCTCCCGGTCGATGCTGGAGCTCTGCGAGGACACGGCCTCCTCCACGGAACTCGTCTTGTCACCGTTGCAGACCAGGGACTCCCCTTCGGCGCTCTTGGTGTACTTCAGCAGAACGGGCTGACCCGTGGGCCCGGCCTGTTGCCAGGACTCCGTCTCCGTGATCGAGACGAGGTCCTCCTGAAGGCCAAGGTCGCGGCAGGTCTCATCGGTGGTGAATATCAGCTCGATGTCGTCCAGCTCCTCGGAATCGTTCTCCGACTGATCGTTGGCCTTGGTCGAGTCTCCCTGGCCGGACCTCTGCTGGTGCTGATGATGCTGCGACTGGCTCGACGGCTGATCGGGATTGTCGCTGAACACGGAGTTCTCGCCGTCGGACGTGGACTTCAGGCTGAGGTCCTCCAGGTCCTTGTCGGGGACGTCCAGTCGGTCCAAGGTCACGCCGTCGTCCTGAGCCTCGTCCTGCGTCTCCTGGTCGTCGGGCTTGTCGGTGACCTTGGCCAGGTCCGTGGTCTCGATGGAAGGTACCCTAGCCTGGTCGAAGGAGCTCTTGGCTGCTGACAAATCGCGACGACGATGTCCCGGTGCTCTGGACTGAGTCGGCGAACTCTCGACCGGCTCCTCGCCGTTGCTGTTGCTGTTGGCTTCTGTTCCACTGCCAGCGCGCGCGCTCGACGTCTGCTTAATTGCCTCGGGAGCGTCCTCGGCGACAACTTTATCCCCCGGCGAGTCCATCGTAGGCCTGCGTTACGTAAACCCAAATCTTAATCTTCGCGCGGAGACGAACGTTCAGCTCGGCAGATGGATCGAATGAGTCGCGTAACCGGCCACGACAGTTCCGATCGTTTTCAGCGAATGCCTCATTGCGAAATAAAAGATACGACGGCGATCGTTCCGCAAACGCGTCTCCTCGTCACGCGCACAGCTGTTATCGCGATACATAATCGTGATCATGATGCGAACCCGGCTATGAAAAATTCATGATGCGTAAATCAATTCTTCATTTCACCCTTCGCTCGCTGCAAGAAAGTATATGATCGAAATGGTTTTGTTATTTTAACCCTTTTAGTGCGACGATATATCGTTACGCATGCGATGGCGCGTTACTATTCGACAAATATTGTTCCACATACGATTTTTAACAAATAGACCGTTTATTTTGAAAATGGTGTTTGTCCATGTCTGAAAAAAATATCACATATATAAGAAATTTACACTACATTAATCATAAATAATACTTTTCATTTCTTTTTAAATATAGACTCACACCACTTTCAAAATAAATGTTCCAGACATTGAAATACGATTGGTATTAGTTTATACTCACTTTATTTCGTAATATGTTCCAATATGAATTTTGTAAATACCATTCCTATTTTGTATTTCATAAGCTTTTTCCCAAACCTTACGATACCTTGTGACCGCACCAAAAGGGTTAACTCGGAAGCCAGCCAGCGCGGGCGCGCACAAAAATGACAAAACCGACCGTACCGTCGAGCCGCGCAAAGCTCAAGCGAAATCGTAAAAGGTCCCATCCGCGAGTCAAGAAGGAAACTCACTCTTTACGCCCGTCTATTGTAGGCGGAAGGGGTCGGAGCTCTGGCGGCGGACTGGTGGCAGCATCACTGGAGAATTCGCCGCTCTTGCTGAGAATCCTCCGTCTGAGCACGTGGTTCTCGAGGGCGAGCCTCTCGACGGCGTCGACGTAGCTCTCGCTCGTAAAATCGCCGAAGCTCTCCTTAAGACGACGCACCTCCTCCCGCGACGAGTCCAGGGCTGTGCGCAACGATATCACCGTCTGTGGGCGAAAGGGTGGCGTCCGATAAGAAGAAGAGACGCGATAAGAGGCCATCTCGCCCAAAAAATTCCATCCCCAACGTCCGATCCGACGCCACGCAGTCAAACCCACTCACTTTACTCTTCGCCACCCTCGTCGCAACAGAGTCCCGACTCTCCGGTGGGAGATCCGAGTTATCAAAATGGAGTGGGTTCGATGAGAGGGGCAGAGCTCGTTGGATCAGTGACGCTTGACGAGTGCGAAGGGTTGAGGGAGGGGGGGGGGGGGGGGGGGGGGTTGAGTGCCGTGACGCGGGGTGGAGTCGTGTTTCAATTAATAAACGGCATTCTATGCGTCATTTAACGCATTCATGCCGACACAGGCGCAGTCGGCCGATAATTATGGGCTTTGCATATTCATAGAGCCGGCGCCCATGTTCTAGGACTCGGGAGATTGATTCGATTTTAGGAATGGTACCGACGAATTTCCCTTTCGTCCGACATTTTTCGGCTTCGTTCCGCCATCGGGCGCGGTTGGAATTACGTTTGGGGACGCGGATTATGTAACGCGGCGTTATCTCGGCTTTCGACGGTGCGATACGATGACAATGTCAGTCATTAAGGTTATTGCGATACAGCGAGTTTGAACAATGCGAGGCGATAATTTCGTGAGAGATCCCGGAGGTTGCGCGTCCTGTACCTTTTCATCGTAGAGGAGGGAGAGTCCTTGTAGTTTTTAAGAGTAGGGAGGGGCAGTCCTCCACTTCTTAATCGTAGGGAGGGTGAGTCCTGTACGTTTCAAAAGTAAGAAGGGAGAGTCCTGTACTTTTTAATCGTTCCCAGCCGAAGTCCCCCGGTCCGCGGATCCCTCGGCTACGTTTCAGTGCGGTTACTTTAAACCCAATTGAGGGCAATCGAATCTCGAGAGATTTCAAGGGTACTTCGTCCCGGCACGAGGATAAACGTATTTCGTGCTTACCGCGGATGCCAGCGTTACGGGGCCACTTTCGTGCGCTCCGCCAGGAGTTAAGCCGCACCGGCCGATGTAAAGTGACGTGCTCTAATGATCGTTCGCATTTTCAATCGCGGCTATCGGGTACGAACGTGCTCCACTTACAATGCGATCCTATAACCCGTCCGCCGGTTTATTAAGATTAACGGGCCTCCGATGAAAATCTCATCAGCTCCTTGTCACGCGATGCGTACACATCGACCGTGCGCCGAGCAGCGATGCCTTCTCGCGTAATTGCCCAACGTTCGAAGAAGTTGCGGAAGACGCGATCCCGAGATACACGGCCGAGTATTCAATAACACTGCGCAGTATCTGCCGTACGCGACGAGGAAAACCTCGGCCGTGGCAAAGAGGGCAACGCGACGGGCCGAAGGAGGTGAAATAAAAGTACGAAGCGGTCGAACGTTCGCGGAGTGGCTCAAGATCTTCTAAGGATTTTTCACGGATTTTCCACGGATTTTCCCCGAAATTTTCCTCCTTCGCTTGCGATGCGGTCGACGGTACCTTAATGTTTGTTTTCCGCAGCTGCCAGATACGGTGGCTAGATTATCCTTTCTAATCAATCCTATCGGCACGTGTCTCCTTAATGGCGCGGATCCTGCCACTTTCATATTAGACGTAAACGGACGCCAAGACTTGTCATTATCCGCTTCGCGTCAACTGAACGCCGGGAAGCCACGAAACTTTCTTCTAAACGGCAACGACGTTTTCCTTTGTGATTACGCAGTCGGCATCCCGTGTTAAGCCGAGTTCTACGCTAAAAGCGTGCCTCCTTCCTCATCCCCCTCTCCGCCCCTCCCGGACTATTAAGACCCAACCGTCCCACCTTGGCCGGTAGCCGTTCGTAGTACGCGGATCGGTAATGGTTCCCTCCATCGAGAACGGATCCGCGGGCACTTTCCAATTGCCGTTTCTCACGGGGCTTTCTTCGAAAATGATCTTTTCCCCGCGACGATCGTCGGAGCGAATTAAGAACGGACACGGGTAGAACGATTCTCAGGACCTCTTCCACTGAATTTCATTTTGAAATTTCGTTTCTCAACTCGTGGCTCCGTACGCGAAAACCGATTGTACGCGTAACAGAGTGCAAGAAGCGTGAGACGAAGGCCGAGTTGCAAATTGGTTTTTGGATAGAGTGGAAGCTTGATAGCGCGAATCGTTTCGGTTGCAAAATGTAATTCAAGTTTCAGCCCTAATTCGATAACGTACGCCGGTCGATCGTCGCTGCACGTATCGGAGAGGCAGGGACGCTATGATCACGCTGAGTACTCCGCGTCCCGCAAATTTATCGCACCCCCCTCGGGGGAGAAACGTTGCACCGCCCCTTCGGAATTATCAAGCGAGCTCCTCGAGATGACGGCCGCGAAGCGACGCGCGTCGAACGTTGAATAATAGCGAAGTCGAGCCGAAGGGGGGGGGGGGGGGGGGGGGAGAGTATCTCGTGCCCGTGGCATGCCTCTGGAATTGGCTACGGATATGCTGTAAAGGGTGAAGATCGATCCTGCGAAAAAGGGCGCACTCGCGCAAAGTCATATTTTACGGCCGACGCGGCCTCTATAAGTGGGATTAAATCGTTCGCACGGAAAAGGACGCTTCCGATATCAAAGGCTCCTTCCTGCCGAGGCACAAAGGACGAATAACTGTGCGCGAACAGTGCCGAGTCGCAGGAAGAAAAATGAGCCCGGACATGACGAACCTTCGAAAAGGTCGGAAAAATTCGACTGTCGTGCGAGCTTGCGGCATTGCCTCGTTATCGGAAACGTTCGTCGGTGAACGACGATGCTACACAGGGGCTCTTTTCACGGTTACGTCGCAGTAAACGCGAAAACGTACTCGACGCGAGACGTCGAGGCTCTCGGAAAGGAAAACTGTTCCATTGTCGCCGCACCATTGTTCCGACTGCCCTTTGGATATAATCGTACGTCTGTGAGCTGTCGTCGTTCCAGCTAACGCTTTTAAGACTCTCCGTGCCTCCGACAAAAACATTGTCAGCCGCTTCAAACAATCCTCCCGCCAGTGCGGCACGCACACTGTCGCACGCACACTGTCGCACGCACACTGCCTCCAACGAGCGCTCACGCGCGTGTCCGTGTCCGTACGTACTCGCATCTTCCGACACGTTCCCTGCGACGCAAAAAGCGTAGGTACGTACGTACGCACGTTACGGACAAGGCGGAGTACCGCTTTCAACGGGTCACGTTAAAAATGGAGTCGTAACTGCATACGTACACACGTAACGGACGGAACCGACGATCGTTGCAATGTTTCACAATTTCACTCGCATTAACCGCCTACAAACAGTAAACAAAAGTCTGGCTCGACGTCGAACGTCTATCTCGCAACTGTTCTCACCGACTCTCCCGCGCCCTGAGAACACGTTCATGTTCATCCTATGTTCGTCCCATGTACGTCCGTATTTATCCACGTTGGTTCAGCTTTATCCGTCGTCGCGCAATTATCTTGGCTCGCCTCGTCGGGCAGAGCGGATCGAGAACGTCGGAACGGCCGGTCGAGCATTTACGCGAGCAATTTCCGGACATTCGCGCGCGACAATCCTGGCCAAACAAGGCATGCACAGAGAGAGAGAGAGAGAGAGAGAGAGAGACAGACAGAAGTCGACGGACACAGATACGGACGCAGGCTCACCTGATGCAACGCTCTCACGACGTCCAATCCAGGGATTCCCGGGGGCGGCAGGGTGGTGAGCTCCAGCCTCTGATGATGAGACGGCCGGCCAGCTTCGGCTTCCATGCCTCCTCCTCCTCCCCGCCCAATGATTCCAACGAAATCTTCCCCTCGCCGCGGATCATGCCGAATCCTCTTTTGTGCCCGGCTAACCGTTCTTCCACTCGACGCCGTGCGCGCTGATTTTCTCTCGCTACTCGCTTCTCGCAGGCGTCGGGACAACGATCGATTCCTCCACTATCCGGGCGCTCACTTTTTTTCCTCCCAGTATTCAAATCCGTCGACCTTTCGGCAAATATCGATCGAGCGCGCGACCGACTTCAGTTCAATAATCGACTATCGAGCGCCGTCTCGATCGCGAGACTTCGCTCGCGGAAAATGACAGCCCATGGCGGACTCTCGATCGATGGGGCTAATTAAGCGGATAATGCTTCCCCTCCGCTTCCGTCTCACGGAAATCGGATTTCGAGTTCGGCTTCGACGCCGAGAGTCTGGATTTACGATCGCGCGCCGCGAGATTGGCCGTCCTCGAGCGGCGTCGACAGGCGGCTGATTAATGTATCGACACTTTGCCGCGGGCCGAGATGAAGTACGTGTACGCAAGGTGGGAGACGGTGGGAGACATCGAGGTTCTGTTGATTTTTTAGCTGGATTTCGGGCCGGTTGAAACGAACGTTGAAACGAACGTTGAAACGAACGTTGAAACGAACGCTGAAACGAACGCTGACTGTCTCTCGAGCACCGGCGGGAGGCTTTGGGCGATATTATCGATACCGTGGCGCGTAGGACAGTCTACTTGGATGCGCAATTTTCTCTCTCTCCCTTCTCTGTACCGTCCGTGTTGCTCTCCCTCTCGATGGCCCTCTTCCCACCTCTCGGCGTCACTCTCTCGTCCCTTTCGCTCTCGAGTCGCCTTTTCGCTGGAAAAACGGCTGTCAGTGACGTCGGGGGCAGCCACGATTGTCTTCGGAAGTTCGTCGATACCCTTGCCAGACGCACTCCCTCGACCGATGATAATTATGGGGAAGCGGGACGATCGTACCGCACATTGATCACTCCCGTGGGCCGTGCGACACGAGAGACTGATCGCACGACGAAAAACGTGACCCGTAAACAGGTGTCATATTCTCAGCGTATCCGCTCTCTCGGTCTCTACCGATTTTCGAGCTGAGTTTTTCGAAATCGAGACCCTGGCACTTGGCGGACAACGAAATTTCGAATACACTCTTTGCGGGTGACACACTGGCGCGTACCTCTTGACGAATCTGTCCTAACGTTTACGATAATTTCGAATATTCAATTTCGAGTTTTGAATGTTAATGACGCATACGTCCGAGGACCGCCTCAAGAACCAAAGACAGGATTTTCAAAGCGCGCAGCTGTCCTTCCCCTATCAGACGTTACTGTCACAGGTGCAGATAAAAGTTGACGTTTCACACAGCAGCGAGAATTCAAAATGAACATACGAGAGTCGCGGTGCGGAGCGTTCGGTGGAAAAGCTCACTGCTTCGATTCGCTCACAGTTCGCATCTTCCGTCCACCACGGTACGTTGGGTCGGACATCAGGAAAAAAAGGGACCGATCTATTGTGGGAAAAATTGCGGCTCTGTTAGAAAGCGACGTCCGCGATGCTCGAGGTAACGCTCCGTCCCGATACGGATTGATTCACTTTTACGCACGCAGGGCAGCTCTATCGTTCGCCGTCCGTCAGCGTACTACCGCCGCGGTGCGTTTACGGCGGTGCTTGAACAGTGTTTTCCAATGACCAATCATCGTTAAACCGATGAACGATACTAATCAATATGGAACTGTCCAGCAGCGGAGCCGGGAAGAACGGCCGATCGCCGATCGCAATCCAAATATTCCTACGATCTACGATCCGGACCGGAGTCACTCGGCGCGGTCCGTACCTCTGCCTCACGTTGCACACCGATAAAACGGACTTAATACGGTGTTTTCCTCGTTGCGCACGACGTACGACACGCCGCGAACACAAACGACGCCCGAACTCACCTCGGCGAAGCACTTTACCTCGGTTCTCGGCCGATCGTCGAATGTCTTTTACCCGGAACGCGACGCGGCCCGTACGTGTTTCACGCAAATGTCAACAATATAGTCCGAGCTGTCACTTGCCCTTTAATGCAGACGACGGGCTAGAAATGCATAACCGATTGCGCAGGTCTGCCAACGGGCGAAGTAACTAGCGTAGACCGAATTCGACCGCGTTCTCATCGCAGAACGAATTCGTAAGAAAAATGTAGACTCTAACCTTCCGTACCGGGGGCTCTTCGGGGAGTACGATAGAATTTTCGATTTTGACGCAGCATCGTTTCTTCGCAGGTGTGCGAGACGCCTGTTCGTCTCGAACAATGGACAAATTTTGCACAGCCACTCGTTATCGATTCTCTCATGAATTCGCTCCATGAACAGTGTCCGCTTAGAAACAGCCCAACTGATTTTGTGATATCTTTCCAGTGTTCTCTTTTCGCGCAAAGTTCGGTTATACGTTTATACTTATGACGTTGACATTGCATGACGGATAAAAGCAATTAAAGAAAGAGGTGAAAAAAAGAGGGAGGATACGGGTAAACTACGTTAACGTTGTGATGCGCTCCGTAAAACGCAAACTTTGAACGACAAAGTGGCTGAAGGTCGCAACAATGGAATTTAAAGGTTCATGCGGTGTTTTGTTTGCGGCTTTTATTCATTTATTGGTCTTGAACTGTGCTCAAACCTCGGGGGCTCATTCCGGCGACGTGTCAGCAAACGATGATCAGGCCGTGTCACAAATCGGCTGGTTATTCAGTAACCGGGCCCATGTTTCAACGAGGGTTAAACGAGCTCCTCATAGTTTACAAGAAGCAGGTTTGCTCAGTGAGGTGAAACTGAAGTGTTCAATGAACTTGCACCACTTGTGTGGTGACATATACCAAAACGATGAATTACGTTTATTGGAATGTGTTCAAACATTGAAGGTATGTAATATAATTTGGCGTAATATTTTGTGCCACACAGATAGTAGTAGTGTTGACTATTTAATTTAAATGTTACAGCCAAATGAAGCTGCTAGCATTGACACCGATTGTCATCACGCTATTTGGAATTACATAATGAACATCACCAACAACTATAATATACAGAGGTTAGCACAGAATGCCTGTGGCAGTGACATGAACTTATTTAAAGATTGTGCAAAAAGTGAAGGCCAACATGGCACTTACTTGCTATGCCTGATCGATAACAGACGCGAAGTAAAAGCACCCAGATGTATTGGTTTTATTCAGCGACTGGAGTGGATTGCTTTCAGTAATTTCAGGATCATTACATCTTTTAATACAGACTGTGAGCGTGATATTGCCAAACTAGAGTGTGACAAAAGACAGCCTCATAGAGATATATCCCAGGGACAGGTTTTAGCTTGCTTACAAGAACATGTCCATGACCTGTATCCTAAATGCATGCAACATGTATTTCGTGTCTCAGAATTACAAGCAGATAATGTCAGATATGATCGTCAATTATTTATGGCCTGCGCAAATGACCATATCAAGTTTTGTCCAAATATTCGACCTGGCAGTGGCCAAGTTTACAAATGCTTGATGCAGCATAAGATAGATAGATCAATGAGTGCGCAGTGTCAAGAACAACTGTCAAGAAGAGAACAAATTATTGCATCTGATTATAAAGCGAGCAAAGGATTGGTTAAAGCTTGTAGAGAAGACATCAAAAATAACCACTGCAAGAGATCAGTATCAAATGATGATAAAGTAATAAGATTAGCACAAATTCTTCTGTGCCTTGAGGCTGCAGTAAAGAATGGCAGTAATATAGGCGGTAACTGCCAAGCGGAAATGTTTGACCACAGAAAGCTTCTAATGGAAGACTACAGATTATCACCTGAAATAGTCAGTGGGTGTGCTGAAGATATCGTTACATTCTGTAATAGTCCTGAGGTTGGTGGTGTCACTATTCATTGCCTAATGGAACATACGAGACCAAAAAAAAAGAGACCAAATATCTCCAGCACATGTAGAAGAGCGGTAATTCAATGTTTTTGTATGCATGCAATGTGACAATGTTTACAAGGCATAGTTGTACAAAGAGCAACGAGTAACAGAATTTATGCCTCTATAATTTCAGTTAGAAGAACTAATTAAGGAAGCTGATGCAGGTGAAGATTGGCGAATCGATCCGATTTTAAGAGAACAATGCGAACCAGTTGTTAAAGAAGCCTGCACAAATGTTAGTTGTGTTAATGACTGGTACCGCGCTCTTCCTATTTATCAGGTTCATAATTCGCAATGTAAACTAACGTGTTTACTTTTTCATGATAAGGTACACGGCGGTGATGCTAGAGTTATCTCATGTCTGTTGGAACAATTGAGAACAGAGAGAATGACAGAACCTTGTGAAGCTGCATTAATTCAACTTCAATATTTCATAGTCAGAGATTTCAAATTAGACCCACAATTATACAAAGCATGTAAATCCGACGCGGTCAGATTGTGTCATGCAAAAACTTCGTGGTCTAACAATGGAAGAGATATGGATCCTGAACGAGGACCTTTGATATTAACGTGTTTATACAGACATGCGTACCATCCGCAAAAAAATATGACAGTAAGTTGATTTTAGTTAAAAAAAACTCGCAAATATTAATTTTAATATTATATGCAAATGTTTCGTTTTTAACTTAGTTAAAAGAAGGATGTATGGAAGAGATTCGGCGAGTGATGCGGCAAAGAGCAGTAAATGTAGACTTGCAACCGGAAATCGAAGAAGTGTGTCTAAATGAACTAGCATTATTGTGTTATGATAAAACTGCAAAAGGAGAAGAAATCCTATGTCTCCAAGATAACTTGGAAAGGTAACAATTTGAAAACTTCTTAAACATATTATTTGCAAAGCTGTTATAATCAAACATAACACATCCTTATTTTTTGCAGTCTAGGTAAACCATGTAAGTTAGCAGTCGGTAATTTTACCGAAGAACAGGCTGAACGTATAGAACTTAATCCCATAATTTCTGCTGCCTGTCAACGTGTCATGGACCGTTACTGTGATGTATGCAATCATTATTTTCTTTTTTATACTCCTTGTGATATCGTGCAGTAATAGACTGCTATAATTTCATTTACACTGTATTCCAACCGTAATTGCAGCAAGTACTGAAATATGGAAAGGATGAGGGTGATATGATGGAATGTTTGATAGAGCATAAACCTGATATGGACACTAGGTCTGATAACAAATGTAAAGCGGCAGTTGAACATTTCCAATTAATATCGTTAAAAAATTACCACTTCACGTATAAGTTTAAAGAAGCCTGCAGACCTTACGTTAAACGATGGTGCCCAAAGTAAGACACACGTACATTTTTGTTATGTTATTATCATGAACATGTTTTCTTATACTGGCAATACCGTTACAGGTCAAAAACGAAAGCAGATGTGATCGAATGTCTGAGCACTATTGTACAGGATGACATCATGGATGGGACCCAGCATCGAATACCAAAGGACTGCCGACAGCAGTTAAAAGCTCAGTTATACCAACAGCGAGAGAATATACAATTCGACCCTGTATTGCATTCCCGATGTGCGAAAGACATAAAGGAATTTTGTTTCAATGTTGAAGAGGGCAACTCACAGGTATTACCTATGAGTTCCTATTGACAAAATGTGTGAAATTAAGGCAAAAGATACATTAAAATTACTCCATCATCTCTTGCTGGGGTAAAGTTACAGACAATAATAATGAAAGGCAGATTATTTCAGGTACTCGAGTGTTTGGCTTCGAAAAAATCGAAACTCTCTGATGAATGCCACAAACAGTTGTTCAAAGTACGGAAGCAAGAGTTCCAAGACAGCTCAGTCGACTTTGTCTTATTAAATAGCTGTAATTTAATGATAAAGCAGTTTTGTCACAAGACAAGCCAAGCTTTGGACTGTTTGAAGAAATACAAAAACGATCCTGGCTTCGATGAGAAGTGCAAAAGCGTTGTTATAAAAAGGATGATCGAACAGAATACCGACTACCGTTTCAATACAGCGTTACAAGCGGCTTGTCACACTGAGATTAATAAACATTGCCAAATGGTACTAGCACAGGATGATATGAAAGGCAATAAATTACGTATTTATCACATCCTAGCGTATACTCCATATTTCATTCTAGGTCCTCAGAAACGAACCAGTGGATAAGGAGCTAGAGGGAAAAGTTATAAGTTGTTTGAAGATCAAATTCCGAGAGTCGAAGCTTAAAGACCAATGTGAGGAGGAGATGACAAAAATATTGAGAGAAGCTACGTTAAACTATCTCTTAAACCCTCTACTTGTAAAAATGTGCAGAAACGAGGTATTATATGGATGGAGGCCGCCGTATATTTTTAACAATTTAAATTGTGACCTTATTGTTTATTTATCTAATATACACGCTGTTGTTTTTTATAAGATTGAAAAAATATGTCGAGCTGACGAAAGCGACCCTGGAGCAGTTCTGGAATGTCTTAAAATGGAATTTAATGCTGGAAACAAGGATATGACGGCAACCTGCCGTTCGGAAGTAGCTGCTTCGATAGAGCAAACGCGGGCGGACATTCATGCCGATCCCATTTTGCAAAAAGCTTGTGCCATTGATGTTAGTAAATATTGTAGCGACATTCCCCGAGGAGCAGGCAAGCGTAAGATACAATTAAATTATATAATAGTAAGATATTATAAACCATAAGTTTTATGTACAACAGTATCTGAATTTGTACTACTTGTAGATATAACTTGCTTGCGAAATGTGCTGGAAGATAGCAACAAGGCCCTCGAGCCTGACTGCCATAAAATGTTGACGACCAGAATCGAAATGTTTAGGCATGCCGATAAGGTGATGTTTATTG
The DNA here is from genome assembly GCA_914767735.1 of Anoplius nigerrimus. NCBI lineage: Eukaryota > Metazoa > Arthropoda > Insecta > Hymenoptera > Pompilidae > Anoplius > Anoplius nigerrimus. The sequence goes on from OU612084.1 coordinate 14,843,276, forward strand.
TCATACAGATTCTCGAATCCGTGTATAACGATGTAACTAACGTAAGATTTACGTTTGCAGATTGTAGCACCAAAGACCATCGAAGAGCTCTATTCTTCCGTAAGTCACTCGCCAGCCAGAAGATACTTCATGATCGTTGCATTCACGATGATCGGTGTTATTTTTATTATCGGTCTGTTCTGCGGAAGGGTGACGAGGCGAACGATGTTAATGAAAAATAAGTGATAAATCGAAGTGGAGGTGATCCGTCCACCGAAACTTATTAATTTAATTCCAAGCCACAAGACAACCATACGCAATGGTATTATATGTGTAAGTAATCGTTTTGCGTCATGCGATTCTTTCCAGAGAGGAAAAGTGGTTGAGGGTTGGAGAGGGAAGCGGTTAAGTAATGCTGAAAACATGTTGAAAGCGTAAATATCAATCTTTTTGTATTTTCTTTTATCACAGTAAATCGCGAAGCATATACGATTATACTCGGTCATTCGGTTGACGAACCGATTGGCCGGGATTATTATGTGCAACTCGTGTAAGTCGACACATACACTTGAGAATGCAGGGGGGATGAATGGAAAATGTGCGAAATCTCCTATGACCTTACATTAGATTAGATTTTAATAAAGGATATTTGTCAGAAAAAGAACATGGGATTTCGAAACAAGTTTAAAACTCTATCCTTATGGCAAATTTCTATATGCGCGTAATGTTTTAGATGTCCGAGAGCAAAGGGATCATGACAAAATTTCATTTATATTCGATCGTCACCGGGCACAAATTATCCTTGTCTTCCATTTTTATGCATTTAAATACGCGTACATTATTCCAGTGAGGAGCATCAATTACAATCATGGCACATGCAGTAATCATTCGACAAATCGTGAAAACTTATTCAATTAGAGAAACATTGCGATGCGAACGGTTTGTTTAAGACATTCAAATACATTAATTCAATTATTTATAAAATTATGTAACTGCATTCATCCACCACGAAGTACGAGTTTATACCGCTATATGGGTAGTTTGCTCACTACGTTTGTATTATAAATAACATTAATATGTAAACATGAGATTATATTTCGTTAAAACATACATATAGAGCTGAATGATTTGCACAAGCAATATCAACCAGGACCTTTATGCTATTGCAACAATGCAGTGCACATATTTTTCACTACTAATCTGTTAAAATCCCGTCGATCATAATTTATATAAGCATCCCAGCGCCGTATTTATAGAAGATTTCCTTTTCCGAGCACACATCTACGTCAATTGAAATACATTTATTCTCGAACTGCGGCACTTTGCTATCCTCAATCAAATAGTCAATTTACACGAATGCAAAGTCGCACGTACAGCTCATTCTGTATCGATGTGCAACCTTCACATGGAGCAATATTTATAGAAGGTGAGTATATTTGGTCGTGCACACCAGATCATGTCGAACGAAGAATCCGCGTCTGAGGAAGACAGTCTTATAAAGCGTAACGACAATTCGCCATTAGTGCAGCCACGCATTGTAGTCGCACCGACCGTATAATTTCATAGATAATAAAGGATGTTGCAGGAAAGTTACGTCACTGCGCAACGTTGATATAACTTCGGATTACCAAACGCTCCGTTAACGAGACTAATCTGACTTCATTACTGACCGATGCGGCGCCTAGTTTGCCACCGAGAGCATCGTCGTAGACGTGCAATTGAAATAGAAAGAAAAAACAATAAAAGACGAAATAAACCCTGGCCGCATCAAAACGCATAGAATAAAAAAAACAAGTCGAAACGACGGTGCATAGTCGGGAAGTTACGTGTCCATGTTCGTCGCACGCGTCGCGGCGCGTCTCTCGCAATTTGACGAACTTCGCGTTCCCGGGAAGGAACTTTCTAAGCGTTCGCCTCGACGAGGCCTGGACAGGCGAAAAACGGCCGTAGCGATCGGTACGCGAGCGACGATCAATTCCGTCCGCAGCCGCGAAAGGAACGGAGCGAAAGCAATGCTTTTATGGCCCTAATTTTTGAGTTCGAACGGCTCTGCTGCGCAACGGTCGCGGTGAAGGCCCGCAGTTGGCCGGATTGCCGCCAGGCGGCGCCAGCTGCCGCTCGCAGTGTCAGAGTCCATGGAAATACCGCAACGCGAAGGACTCGCGTACACAGGCTCGTATGGTGTTCACGTTGTTTGCGATATACGCGGCGGCGACGGACGACGACAGGCGCTACGCACGTCTCTTGACTCGCGGTGTGTGTCTCGCGGCGAGTCTCTAACGGCGTGCCACTAACGACGCAGTATATCGGTTGTCGCGGTCAGCCGTGCTGACTGGCTGCGGTGGAGAGCAGTGAAGTGGGAAGTGTCGAGCTACTCTCCTCGGACGGCCGACGTCGCGCATCGATAGGATTCTAACCCGGGTAGGCAAGTGCTGGACGACGTGCCGACGTCGATCGTTCGATCGCTCGCGAAGCGACGGGGAGAATTTTGATGTGCCAGCGCCGCATACCAGTGACCACCGTGCCGCTCCGTCAGGCTCGACGGAGCTCGTAGTCGTCGAGCGACACGTTCGAAAATCGCCGCGCGACACGAATCGCAATGACTACGCCGCCGACGACGATATAGGTGTGGCGCGCGCTCGGAGAGGAGAGGTAACCCGTGCGACGGGACGAGAGAGTGCTCGGCCGCGCTTGGAAAGTATCGGCGGAGGCCACCGACGGGACAGCGACGCGCGAGAGACGGTCGCGTACGCGTGCACTTGGGACGGAATTGGCTGGAATGAAGACGGCGGTACGACGGTGCAGGACGAACTTTCCCCGATCGCGTTCCACCCGTAGCGGCGGCCAGCTCTCGTCGGCCGTCGTACTTTCCCAGTGACAAGAGGTGCGACCCCGAGCCCGGCAGCGCGAGCCGCATCCATCCCCCCTGTATCGGTCCAATCGGCGCCTGGGATAAGGATCGTCGCTGATCGTGTCTCTCTCACTGACGCGGCAAAGAGGAGCGTGACCGTGTCCGAGTGGCGGTTGCCGCGCGAGTCCATTTTCGGTTTTCGAGGGCGATAGGAGTGGAGTGTGCGAGGTCGCGTGAAGAAGCCAGACCCGATACGACGACGGAGCTACGCGCGGTCTGTCGCGCCGCCGCCGCTGCCGCCGACGACGACGACCACGACGACGACGTGAGGACTTGGCGTTACGCACAGTGTGTAAGTGCGTGTGCGTGAGAGTGGCTGTCGCTCGTGCCTGCGCCTATGCGTCTCCGTCCGCCGAGCCGTGGTGATCTTCGCAGTGGCGGTGGCGGTAACGCTGGAGGTGGAGGCGGGGGAGGGGACGACGGCGGTGGTGGTGGTGGTGGTGGCGACGGAGGAGGAGGAGGGGGAGGCGGCCGTCGGCGGCGACGCTTGGAGAGGGAAATTTTGTACGTTGTCGTGTCGTCGTCGTCGTGTCCGTCGTGCGGTGTCGTGAGTGAGTGAAGCGAAGGTGTGTACACAAACGTGCGGCTGGCCGAGCGAGCCAGAAGGAGACCGAGTGAACGGAGATCTAGTGCGCGAGAAGGGGAGCGGGATCCAGTGGGAGAAGGAAAGAGTGAGCAGCAGCGAGAGGTCTATGCTGCGTGTGCGTGTGGTCGCGCGTACGCTCTCCCATTCTCTGTGATTCTCGGCTCGTGCGCGAGCGCGCGCGCGCGCCCGCGCCTTCGACGCGTGCGTGCGTGTGTCCGTCCGTGTGTTGTTCTGTGCCCCGATCTGTGTGTGTGCGCGCCTTCCTTCTCTGTGACCGTGCTGTCGGTCCTCGTGTATATATCCATCGCGCGCGCGCGCATCCACGGAATTCACGACTCGGGCACGCAGGGACTTCCAACAAATGTTTAAATGGACGCATCGTCCATTATCACCCAAGTGTCGCGGGATGGCGAGCTAGGACGGATAACTAGGGTGAAAGGTATGTCTAAGCTGTCCGCTCGCGGGGTTCCGTCGAGCCGCGCTTTTTTCCTTCTTACGTTTTTCTTCCAGATGTTGGATGGAATCTGCACCTGTTACGGGACTGCACCGCGGTTCTCCTCATCTTACCTCGCCTGACTTCACCTCTCGCACCCCCCTTACCACCCAGTACGTTCTCCCCGACCCTCCGCCGCTTCTGGTACTCCCGTCTTATCACAGTGTCTCTGTCATTCTTTGTATTTGCTCTCCATTTCTCTTTCTCTCTCGCTCGTTCTTCTCACTCCATCTCTCGTTCCTGCAGCTCTCCTTCCTCTCTCTCTCTCCTTTCAGTTCGTACACACGACATATATACACTCTCCCGGTCTCTCTTTCTCTCTTTCTGTCTCTGTCTCTCCGTCTTTCTTGGCCTCGCCTCGACAAATCGTACCTTCCTCTCAACCCCTTCCACCCCTTTCCATTGCAACTCATTTCACTATTCCGTACCATGCCTTGTTTTACCGCTGTTTTAATTCATTCGTCTCACCTTGTACTCCTGCGTGCTTAACTTAATGAATGTTACGAGATAACGCACGCTTACGAAATCAAGGATGCACTCTATTTTGTGTTCGGCCGTGCGAAATGAATGAATTTAGCTCTACCTAGATCGTTCTTCCGTTAGTAAATACTCCTGTGAATACGTAAAATTAAATTGACTCTGTATCTCCTTTCATATAATGCGTGTTTGGTTAAATGAGTTGTCTCACATTTTCCAATGGAAACTTTTTATGAAAAATGCTTCTACAAAAAGTTATGTAGTTAAAAGTTTTCACAAAATCTGTCCTACAATTACAAAAAAGAACTGTTGTTACTATTGTAGTAGCTTTGGGGTAACAACACAGTGTTTCTTATTCGACATAGGTCAGTTACCACCACCACGAGAGAATGAAGCAGCCAGTAATGGGCAAACGGGTGGCAAGAAGCCAAGAGGGCGTGGACTGCTGCGTTCTCTACTATGCTGCCTAGGTAGAGGACGCGGTAGCAGTTCAAAAAGCTCCAAGGCAAGTTCCCTCCAGGGAGATGGACGGGGATCACCACCCCCGGGTACTGGGTCACCACGTTTTCTTCTCCCACCTGTCAGGCATCAGGATATGCACAAGAAGTGTATGGTGATCGATTTGGATGAAACGCTAGTGCACAGTTCCTTCAAACCGATCAACAACGCAGACTTTGTTGTTCCTGTAGAAATTGATGGAACAGTACATCAAGTGTATGTCTTAAAGAGGCCTTATGTGGATGAGTTTTTGCAGAGAATGGGTGAACTATACGAGTGTGTATTGTTCACAGCTAGTTTGGCAAAGGTATGTTATTACATGACAAAACCTGTTGTGCAAATTACATCCGTTAAATGACTTTTAACCTTGTTGTAATTGCAGTATGCTGATCCGGTAGCAGATTTACTTGACAGATGGGGGGTCTTTAGAACAAGGTTATTCAGAGAGTCGTGCGTTTTTCATAGAGGAAATTATGTTAAAGATTTAAACAAGTTAGGTCGGGATCTACAGCAAATTATTATTGTTGACAATAGTCCAGCAAGTTACATTTTTCATCCAGACAATGCGGTAAGTTATCAAAAGTTATCATTTATCTGTAACAATGTTAAAATGCATGATTGCTGTTGTATCATTCATAAATGTGTCAATGACATTTGAAATGATCCATGCACATACATTGTGAACAAATTGTTATGCTGATATATTTCCATGTTATTCACTTATCACGCTGACAGATGTTATTCCATGGTAGTATAATATTATCGTTTTATCTGCAGGTTCCAGTGGCATCCTGGTTTGATGACATGACGGATTCAGAACTTTTAGACTTAATTCCGTTTTTCGAGAAACTCAGTAACGTGGAGAACATTTATACAGTCTTATGTAATAGTAATCATCCATACAACCAAGTACCTACACCGGTGCAAAACAATCACCGCCGTGGATCAGACTCACTCGGTGCTTCCTAGCCCCACCTAAATTCTGGCCTCATAGCCAGTATTATCATCTTTCGATGCACTCTGAGGAGGATTCTCACTGAGCTATTTCATATCACACACCTACTGTGCTACAATGGACAATTAGGTATGCCCAGTTAAGGACCGACGCGTCTACGGGCGAGAGCGTACCTATATTGACAATTTGTTAACGGAGGGCAAAACGTTATTTTTTTGACCTCCCGCGTTGTCATCCGATCATTTCGACGGAACATCAACTATCGCTGCTGTCGCCGCTACTACTACTGCTGCTGCTGCTGCTGCTTCATTGTTGCCTTGAATTCTTCTTCCTGGTAAGCAGCAACATAGTATAGTACGAACTAGGTATAATGTGGCGGAGTGCGATGAACCCGAGTCCGATCGTTCGTACGTAGTTTGTTGAAAGATGTTCAATATGAAATATCTCGTTCGAGAAAGTCGAATGACTCCTTCCGCTTTCACTTGAAACGATAACGAGAGTTAGGCGCAGGCTTCGATGAGTCGTATCGGATGAAACGATAGGCCGGAGTGCGTGTATCCGTGCCTGGTGTATTTGAGCAAAGAGAACAGATGGCAATGACGAGAGCATATGCTTTGTATAGGATATATGTGCGAACTGATGCTTGTATACGATCGTGATCATTCAGAGGTATTTCAACGAGTTCGCGAGCGCGCGCGCGCGCACTGTTCGGATGCGAGAGCGTAGTGTAGTTGCACTTTCAAATCGGACTATGTTTCGTCAAGGTGTGACAGGAATATTGTACGGTTGCAATTGAATTCGAGTCGTTTGATGGGGCGTTCTGCTTCTTCCTTTTTATTCTCTGGACTGATCAGAGCTAATTCGCATTTTTTCTACTGGCATTACGTGTACATATACACAGCTATATGTACATTAAAACCTGTCTAGTAACAGCAGCATTTCTCCGACATGACCAATAATCGCAATCGCTGGTAAAATTGACCAACCCGCATACGTCATTTTTTTTTTTAGCGCGATTTTGACAATTCCAAGCATTAACGTTAAATGCATTTTATGCTGCGAAATTACAATGCATGAACTTTACACGAACTATTTTGAATGGGAGCTCGACCGCTCACTTAAAGTCCGCTACCCCGGATTGGCTTCGCATGTAAAATTTGACATTAACGTTCAAACGAATTTACTATGGTATACATGAAAGTGATATAAATTTAAAGACCGAGCCAATGCATATCATTCTCTCCCTCCAGGCAACCTTGTGAATAACGGAATCTTATGTTTAAATCAATAATTATAACAATATCAGTAATAAATTTAGAATTATTTAGGCGTACCCCTTATGGTCGGGGTACCTAAGCTACAGTGTTATCTCTGTAAGCGTATACAATATCTACTAATGAATAACTATCAGTCTTGCACGCTTGAACGAGAACATAAGATGCTGTACAGATAGATCGCGCTGTATAACGTTACAGCTGAGGAAACCATAATTATTTGTGCTTTTACTACTATTACTATTACATTTATTATTACTTTTATTATTATCACCGTTAGGAATCATCATTATTTTAACATTATTCGAATTGTCATTGTCATTCTCATTATTACTATTATCGTTGTTGTTGCCGCCATAATTCGCGTCATCTTTATCATTGTCAATCGAGACTACGATCATAATTCTCTGCTTATTTTCAAGTACGATTTATTACTCATGTATCATGCACCTAACAGTGATAAGGAACGTAAGTTTTCGAACGAAAGATCTTTCCGCGAACGATTAGGAACATTTTCGACTACGACAAGCTCCGTTGCTTTTTACACTTCTGATACGCATGCGTTTCGTCACGACGGAATATTGTGTTTCAAAAAAGAAACGTTCGGTTCAAGAGACTAACAGCAGTTGCCGCACATATAGAACTTGTTTTAAATAGTTGCCAAGTGTATCGAGCGGGATAATATCTGAAACGATAATCGGAATCGTACTTTTGATACCGTCTCTCCATTTTATCGTCATATCGTTTGCAAACGATGTCTCCTACAGTACAATGACGGAGGACGACACTCGACGAAGCGCCGATTTGTTTCGATGTAAACGAAACTCTTTGCTGCAAAAGGCCCGGCGCAGTTACGAAATAATTCGCTTGATGGTTTCATGCGCGTAAGCAAATTAACTAGGGAGTCAAATCGAGCTTATTCCAGAAATAGAACGAAACTCTATTTCTACCCGGTAGGCGCGCCATCGAGTTTTAACGATGAATTTGTAATGATTTTATAACGATGCCGAAAAAAAAAAAATGAAATCTTGAAAAAAGCCATTATCGCTTTACTGCCATAGAATTTGGTGCGCGCCGATTAAATTTATCAGATAGGGAGGCCCGAGCAATACGCTCGACGGACTCGTTTGTATATTCGTATCTGCTTCGGACGAGTGCAACCCGCATGCTGAGAGAAGCGCGAAACTTTTTACTTTTTATACAATTTTCCCCCGTCGCGCTCCCCCGCCCGCTCGAGTCTCGGCGTACTCTAACGAAACCGGGGCCAGGCACCTCCCGGATGACGTGAATTCTGACGTGGAAAAAAAAAACAAAGGGCTCGGATGCATATAGCGATAAGCGTATTACATAACAGTGAGTCTTACAAACGTTACATAATATCAAACGGCTTCTACCTTGTGTCCGTGCCATTACGAATTTTCGCAACAACGTAGTAAGGCCGTTTTCTTCTTCCTTCTACTTCTTCTCTCATCTTCGTCTCCTGCCCCCCCCCCCCCCCCCCCCTTACTCCTTTCCCCTCTCATGTTCTCATCGGGCGCAATCGAGAATGCATAATCGAGTGCATAATAAATGCATAATTAGTGGAACGAGACGGTACGGTCCGACAATCGAAAAAATCCGAGGCGTACGTCGCTTATCTCCCCGGACCAATATCGATCATGGATAACGAAGTATCCACTCTCCCGTACGTAGACGTACGTACACACACACACATACACGTATGTGCCGCGCTAGTTACGCATACACGCGCGCGACCGAATCAGCGAACGAAGTTCGAGGGAAGTCGAGAAATTCTGCTCCACTGCGGCCGAGCAAAAATATCGAGAACCTGCGCGCGCGCGCGCGAGCGTAACTTGGGACACGCGAAAGACGAATCGCCATTAGTCTGGGTTACAATTAAATATTTTTCCGCTGCGTCAGTATCTGTCACACTCGCCGTATCGTCGTCCGTTCGCGAAATGCGCGTTTCATCTACCGGGCGTCAATTTGTGCGCGACGCGTAACGTCTGTACTTACCTTAACGTACCTTTGCTCACCTGCATCGAAACGCTGCCTCTCACGTGGGATAATGAATCGTTTCGCGAACTCGAACGTCAGAGGCCGAACCGAGGAAAACAAGAAACGAGACTAGGAAAAGGAGAGTAGACAGAGAGAAAGAGAGAGAGAGAGAAGGAGTAAAGTCACCCTCCTCCGGTGTGACTCGCTTTCAGGTGCCAGGTGTTTTTTTCCCGTGTACATTTTCTTTCCCCTCGCCGCGAAAGCCGAGGCTTTAAGTGACTTAAGCGATTTTCTTGACCGAACTCTCTCGGCCAATTTTCCTCTCGCCGAATCGATCGTCAATGAGCGATTTTGATCCTAACCATCCACGTCCATTTCCTGCTTCGATGATCTACCGCTCCTTTTTCTCTTCCTATTTTTCTTCCTTTTTTTTCTCTTCATTTTTTCTTCCTTTTTTTGCGCCCGATAACGTCCGCGCTCTTATCTGCGCCGCTAAAATTGATCTCTCGTTTATCACGCCCACGTAATCCGCTCTACGTCGACGTTACTCCATTTGTGCAACGCCCAATCGAAACGACTCTATCCAAGCCCCCCGATGCCACCTGCGCATCGGAAGTTAGCGTACACGACGAGAGACGAGCATATTGAACCTTCTTGCAACCTGTTCTGTGTCAGTCGCGAAGAAGGAGCGTACCGTTTGTGCGTAACGTTTGTGCGAACGTAACAATGTCGTGCGTACTGTTCGCCATCGAAGGGGAAACGAGCACATCCTCCCACCACCCTCTTGTTCCGTTTTCGTTGTTTATAACCCCCCCGCCCACGTCTGCGAACTGCATCCGCCTCATGCCAAAAGCACTGTCGGCGCACGTCGGATGATGGGAGTCGAGCGATCCGACAGGGACAAATCGTTCGATGGCGAGGATCGCGAACGTTTTCGACTCGCGATTTCGTATCGTTAATTTTGGAAAAAAGTAAGGAACGTTAAGAGAAAAAGAACAAAAACGAAGCGGCGCCTATGACCATGAACGGTGACCGAAATCTTCGAGATGCCTGCCATCGGCGCCTGCCGCCAAATTCCTCTGTTTGAATTCGGCAGACCGCGAGATTTTTTATTAAGCGGTTTTAGCATTGTACAGCGAGAGAAACGTTCGCTTTCGGATCGCGAGTGTCGAGAGAATGGCCCCGCGAACAATCGATCATTCTCGACAGTCGATCGTCCGCCGCTGCGAGCTCGGGAGCAGAAAGCGAAGATAAAACCGTATCGCTCCATAGATCCTCCGTTAAAGTCGTCTCGAACCACGAATTCTGCCTAGGAGTGTTTCGTCCTCGGCAGATTTCGAGCGGACTCAATTTCCGCCGTTTATGCACTTCCGGCGAACGTCGTGCAAAGCCGACTTCGGCAGGACGAGTCGATCCGATCGACGGTGCCAGAGAAGGATCGTCCTTGAACGAACAGATCCAACTACAAAGTGGTAAAAAACCAATTTAAAATCGCAACCCTTACGTCCTCGCGTTCGAACAAATCTACCCGAACCTCCCCGTCTCTCAACCCCTATTCGTCGCCCCAACTTAACTTAGCTTTCGCGTGGAACAAGCGGAACTCTCGAGGCATTTATTTATTTTATCCCATTTTTTTTTCTTATTTTTCTAAACACGCCGCCGTCAGCGTGAAGCCGCGTTATCGTCGTAAACGTTGGCAAAAGGTAGAGCGGTGGTAGAGCGGCTTGCGAGTGGTCGAAAAAAAGGAGGAAGCGCGATGCATCGAACGTTTTGTTGTGCGTCGCTCGCGGCGAAGATTATTGGCGCAGTCGCGGTCACGATCGCCGATGATATATGTATATCGTTACATAATTGCAAACTGTTAGATGGATCGACGGTTTTGTTTTGCGCATCGTAGATGACGGGCGGGGAAGGGGTAGAGAAAAGAGGAAGAGAGAGAGAGAGAGAGACGGAGAGCGGCGAAACGAGTTTTACCGAACGCACGCCTGCGCATGCGCGCGCACCCGGTCGGTTGAGGTCCGCCGCTCGCGCGAGCGAGAATCGCACAGCGCAGTCCGTATGCGCACGAGGCGCGGCGGACTTCCCCGAAGTCGTTTCGCTCGTTCGGCGAACGGCGCCGAGAGCGTCGCGCGCGCATGCGCGTCCAGGCGAATCGCTTCGCGGGAGATTCGTTGAACGCGCGGACGTGCACGATCGTGCCGATACGCGCGACCGACAGTGGCGGCAGATGCGACCTCGAGAAGAGTTTAGTCACCTTGCACAACATAGATTTTGATTACAATAGAGCTTACAGCGGCGCATAACGCCGGTTGCTTGCGTCCAAGTCCTTCCGAACGGAGTACCGATTGTCGAACTGACCTTTTGATCCGGATTGTACGGAGGTCGTCCTGATCGGATAAAGGGGGGTGCGACAGGGGACTTTAGCTTTTTCGAACTTAGGCGCGTTAGTAACGATGGTGTGATGGTAAATTTTCTTCCGTCGAAAGATGCCTCGACGTTTGTCACTCGAGACTGGCCAACGTTTTTTAATTAACGACTGTACTGTGTTTTGCAAATACTGCTTTCCGTTGCTTCCCCATACTCGTGACTGCGATCAGCTTTTACTTACTCCGAAAAGACTATATCGCGCCACTTCGGAGATATTTAGTTTCGCAGACGCTACTGGTTTCTTATTTTAACCAAATGATTCATTCTTCTCCAGTGCCGTTGTCACGTTCGGTTCACGCAGCCGCTGAATGCGGCAAAGGCGAGAGGCCTGCGAGCCTTGACCTATCCTTGCTCTATTTCGACCCTGGAATACATCTTCGAACGCGTCCAACTCTGCCATTCTGTTCCCACGTGCTTCAGAACGATACGGTCTGAGCCACTTTTCGCGAGCCTCCGGTGCCTTTCTGACCTTCGAGGAGAGTCGCATTTAAGCGTCTCTGCTCTAATCCGCTCCATTCGACACGCTCTCGTGCAGTAATGTCGACACAGAAAACTTGCTTCCGACCTCTTTTACAACCCGGGAGATGCAGGATGTGTTACAACATACTCCCCATTGATCTCATCTCCCGAGCCAAGGACAACCGGGCGGATACCTGTACAGCAACTTTGTTGCGTTGCCAAGCCACCGATGATCCATCCTGTCAATCGGAGTTTATTATCCATGACAGCAATACATTTAGGCGATAAAATTGACGACTTCCTCTCCTCCGTCGATGCGAATGCATCGATCGGAGGACAGTCTGAACGTTTTTCTTCTGCAGCGCTAACCCAGCTTAGCTTTCTCACACTGGCAACGACAAGTACTCGAGTATGCACCGAACAGATTGACAACGATTGACTTCCTATCTCGGCGGTGTAGGCCGTGACTGACAACTAGGGCTGGCGATTCGAGTCGGTTCGTCGATCGATCGCGAACGTCGAGACTGCCCCGCGATCCGGATCACAGGGATCTACGCATAGATCGCGAAACGAAGCAGACTCGGCCACGATATTTTCAGGCGGATACGCGTTCTCATTATCTTCTTCGAATTCAAGCGCGTTCAAGATGACAGTGCATCCGGTGGGATGACACCCGTCCTATCACCCTTCTTCGAGACGTGACAAAAAAAAAATGCTAGAGATCTATTACTACGTCGTTACAGTACGAATATTCTGTCTTAAGCCGTATTAATTATAAATAGAGTTATAGAAACAGCTGTCTAACACTGGCCGCGAGGCGAAAGATTATTTTTTTAGAGTAGCCACCTTTTACGTTGTATTTGATACCACCCCCTTTCCCCATACGCCCCCATTCCCCCCTACCCTCCTCTCCGACCCCAAAGCCCCACCCCGGAACGGAGGATAATCTAACAGCAATAAGATGCGGATAATGATGATGTTGGCTAATGCTTTTCTCCGTGCGAATGATAAAGTGAACAGAGAAGAAAATCATTGCGTCGGAACAGACGCGAGGATCTGTTCCGTGACCCGATCGACTTGTAAAGAATGTAATAGTTAAGAAAGAGATAGAGAGCGAACGAGCGAGCGAGAGAGAGAGAGAGAGAGAGAGAGAATGTGTGTGAGTCTGTTGTGGATGGTGTTACGCGTGTGTGCGTGCGTAGTACAAACATAAAAAAAAGAGTAAAAAGGTAATAAAAAAGGTACATGGAAAATTAACGGAGGAGAAAAAAAAAATAAACTAGCGGTCATGGCCGATCGCCGAGCGACAGGCCGAATTGCCGAGGAGTTGAGCACTTTTTATATGCAGCCAGATTTCATAAGAAAAGGACAAAAAAAATAAAATAAAATACGGAATAACAGCGCGTGGGCGTGAAATTCCGCGACGGACATGCCCCGCGCGTCGCTTCGGAATAAAATTACAATTATCGCGCTATTATATATATATTATATATTGTACAAAAATTTGTCACAAACAGAAAAAAAATGAGCGAGAGCGAGCGAGAGAGAGAGAAAGAGAGAGAGGTGTAACAAGGAATTTTTAAAACGAGGAATCAGAGTGTGTTGCGAGGACACGAAAATAAGAGTGAGATATATCTGTATAAAGAAAGAGAGCGAGCGAGCGAGCGAGCGAGAGAGAGAGAGAGAGAGAGAGAGAGAGTGAGAATGCAAGAAAGAGCGTAAAGAAAGAGAACGAGCGAAAGTGCGGTACGAGAGTATGCATGTAAACATAATTAACGATAATGCCTTGATTTGTAAATAAAAACTTAATTACTTCCACTAATGAAACCTTCTCTGCGGATGCCGAGCGGGCCGTGCACGATTCACGTGGATCCCCGATTTAATTTGCATACATCCAGATTTTTCTTCTTTCTTCCATTCGGCGCCGTATCCTCTCTCAACATCGAACGCAATTTTTTCTTTGTATAGGAGTCGCGAGCGTTGACGAACCGGCGGCGAATGAAAAACGAAACGGGCGATGCGCGAACGTTAGACGAAGGCCGAGCGATAATCGAATGCGGCTAACGAATTGAAAATAATTCTGGGGGAAGAAGAAGGAAGGGGGAGGGGACCCACGTGAACGGTGCGACGGCATAATCAGCTAGAAATATTGTGACATCTCCCGCCCCTCCGAACATGTCCAGTTTGCTCTGTGATTCTGTGTTTAATAAAAAAGCAAAAAATATATATGTATATATATATATATATATATATTATACGTTTGATAAACTTCGAGTTGTGAGAGTCGTTCTTGCGTGGACCCCCGCTTAATTGAGTGCGAGAAAGAGGCGGAGGGCACGGTTCTCTCATTGCCCGTACGGAGACCATCTATTCTAATCCAAATGACGCCGTGGTATTTAGGTCGAGCCGCTCGATCGTACGCGATTACTCTCGATATTGGATTTCCGCGGGCGGGCTCGTAAAGGAAAATGTCATCAGTGACGCGACGCGTGTGCCGTGTGGCTTATATTAAATGCGGACGACCGTTCCCAGGCATTTCGCATTCGAGCCGAACCGGCCGACGCTGGCGTCGCTTATGAATGGGAGGGACGAGGACAGAGACAGAAGAGAGACAGAGCGGCAAGGAGAAGGAGAAAGAGAGAGAGAGAGAGAGAGAGAGAGAGAGAGAGAGAGAGAGTGAGACAGATCCTCCCAACACAATTTCAATGGGAGAGCCGTCCGTTTTCCTTGACATTCTGACCTTCCGCCTGCCTAGCTGCGTCTTCGATCATCACACACGACAGGCCGCGTCCTCTCGCCTTTAGTCCCGACGATCGACCCGGCCGTCGTTCGAAAATAGCCGACGCGATCGTTTCGTCTTCCATTTGTCTCTCCTTTTTCCATCCTGTCTCTACCCTTTCTCTCCCCCTACCCTCCTCTTTTCCGTCTCTCCGCTTTCGCTTCCACCCTCTCTCCCCGCCGAAGGCATCGCTTGGGATTCAGCCTGATTCAGCCTGTGCGCCGGCTGAAATTCGTTCGACTAAGCAGCATCTTCTGCCCGGTCTGCGGGCATCCCATCGAAATCGAGGCTACTGGACATACCCGGCCTCTCTGGGGACATATATTTAGAATGGTCTTACTGAATTGGACGACGCCATGCCCGTTAGAAGCGCAACGGCAATCGATCTCTCTAGGAGCCGACGTGATACTAAATTTATTATTAACGTAGACGCTCCCGCGTTCACGCGGATGGATGGGCAGCTTTGCGGTTGCCGCGATCCCGACGGTTGCCAACAATTTTGCAGCCGGGCCACAAGCCCATCCGGCGGACCGTAGGAGGCTGTAGCTGGTATAGGAGACACCACGGGCTTACGTATCAAAGGATGATCATTTATTCGTTCGCGTTACAAACAATTTTTCCCCGGCACGCCTTACACTTACGCTCGACGTTTTCTATGTACACGAGAGACGGTGTTTCGCTATGCACGTAGCGAAACTCGATGTAGGATGAGAGTACGGTGATCGTTGAATGTCGAAATATTGTTCGTTGCACGCGTAGGTACGTACGTAACTTGCCATGGTTTATATACGTACGCAGCATGCTCCTTACACGTGAATTGACGTCACTGCTTGAGCGCGATTTATGTTATCTTACGAATAATAATAACGGTAATAATAAATACTTATGCTAAACAAATATTTGTGTGAGATGATGTTTTTTGTTTTATAGTAATTGTGTTTGAAATCCTGCTACAAAATAGAAATTTGCAGGAGAATGAGGAAAAGTGAATCATATAAAAAGTGCATGAATGTTTAACGTTGACACGCCTTTGATATTGGCTTTAAGTACCACTTTTTCCTGGAAAACAGATATAATCTCTATCGACAATCTTTCCTGTAGCCGATGTTTACGCGTTACTGTTCCATCCACAGACGTATATTTATTATTTTTTGAGTGAAATTTGAAACGGTCGATAAATAAATAACGTGTAATGTTTACTTCCATTATACGTCTTTGCATGGAACTCGAACGTGCCAACGAAGAGATGAAATAAATAAAACGAAATAGAAAATAGTTCGACTAATTGGAGCGTATCAAAATATCTGCACTCAAACACAATCACTCCGCTTATTTTCCTTTCTACACTTTCTTTCGCTTCCTGTGTTTTTCTCTGTTCGAGTCGCTGGACTTTTTCTGAATGTCAAACTCGTACTTGGCGACGAGTCTTTCGCGAATCAGCAAGCCCGTGATAAGCTTCTTCCAGTTTCCGTACACACGTTTCTCCCGTTTCTCTCTCTCGCGCTTGGCTGCCTCAACTTGTTCGGTTTCCCATGCCGCGCGCAACACATCTTCATATTCTTCGCAAACGACGAAGCCTTCAAAAGCCGGAACGGCTCCCATGCATGAAAATTTGAATCCCACCACGGCGGGTGCGCAATCGATATTTAACTTTCGAGCGATCCTATTTAACGCTGGAACTAAATTAGAACGTGCACCGTTAAGAATTTTGACGTTGCGGTAGCTGGAAAGGTTCAGTGTTGGGATGATACGTGAACGATTTGGCTTACGATTAATATGGACGGTTCCTTTGGGAAGCATGCACTGCTTGAACAGGTCCACGTTCCCGTACTCGTTCCGTGGAACGACGCCGTCCTTGGCCACTGGAGGAACGTAGTCCATCGTTTGCCATTTGCCGAACAGTTCCAGCTTCTCATCCTTCAGCCTCATCCCGGTACGCTATTTACAGACACAGACTACGTGTAATGTTTAACACGTCTTCCGCTTTGTTGGACCGATATTGATAGGAAAATTGATTTTCTCCGAGTTTTATTATGCTTCCATTGCGGAAAGTATGTTCAGGGTATTGCATGCACGCGAACAGTGCTTTGACATTTTATACAAAGTTCAAATATTAGCGTAAAGGCGAAAATAGCATCGTAAGATACGTGGTCGTATCGTGCTTACCTTGTCGTATTTTAGATGAGCCTTAACTATTTTGTATGGCTCTTGAGCTGGCTTTACCACACGTGCCTTTTTTATCCACGTTTCACGTGAGTAAAGGGTATGAACACAGTATCGGGAATAAATTGCTTCACCGGTACGTAAGTGACCGAGAGGTACGCAATCCGGTGGATAAAGTGCCTCGTACTTTAATAAATGCCTTTGGAGAACGTACAACGGATGACCTTTGCATTCACTAATTGTTGTAGGTAACGGCTTCTCCAACTCCCTGTGGGATAAAGATTTTTATTTTCATGTATTAAAAGAGTTGAGTAAATATATGAAATCTGAAAAAGTGAGGATATTCCAACGAAAATACAAATTATATAGAAATATGAATAATAGTTATGGTCTGTGCACCTTTGTAATAACATCTCATCTTCAGCTTTGGATATTGGTGTGTCTTTCTCCTGGAAACCAGATAAACTCTCTGTCCACCACTTTTCTTGCACCCGTTGTTTTCGTGTGACTGTTAGCCAATGTGGACAATATCTTCTTGTTACATCTTTTATAGAGCCTTCTGAATTCCACGCAATAATATATAATACTGGTTTTGTAGCTCTCCGCTTTGATAAAAATAAAAAAATATTTTTGCAAATATTTTTTAATCACATTGCAATATTGACTAAAATGCAGTAAACTTACATAAACATCAGCTACAGAATTGACCTTTTCATGCATGACACTTATACAAATCCAGCTTCTTTCAGATTCAACATATATTTCAGCCCATAAATCTTCTCGCTTTCTGGCAGTTTCTGGATCATCGACTTCCATTTCTTCAGATTCGATTAAGCTATCCTCATCTTTTCTTCTTTTTGTACTTGCCTTTGATTTTGAACTAACAGCTTGTCTCTTTAGTGGTTGTTTTGGTACAAAGACATCATCCTCTGAATCAATGTCCATCTCCTTACTAGTTGATGCTTTTATTTTCATCTCCTTTAACGTATTTGATTCTGTCTTGGATGCTTTGGAAACCTTCAATGAACTCACAGACTCTTTTTCATTTTGAGTAATTTTTGATTTCAACTTTTTGGCCATTGTCATTTTATTTTCATCATCTGGACTATCTTCTATCACCTTGTTATTGCTCTTCATATCTACTGCATGCCTTGTTCTATGAGCAACAGGTGTTGCTTCTGATATAACATTCACCTTACTTCTAGTGTTCTGTTTACTTGATAATTTTCCTTGAAGAACAGCTGCTGCTTTCTTTTTCGCTTCCAATTTAGCATTCTTTTCAGCTTCTGTACTATTCTCTGGAATAACTGCACTTGATTTATTTTTTATGTTAGTATTATCTTTATTTTTCCGTGTTTTGGTTGATTTCACCTTAGATTTCTCCTCTGTATCACCTATTAATTCTTTTTCCTTTGCATTTTTCTTTTTTTCCTTCTCTTTGTCAATTTCTGTTTTTGTTTTAGGTAACAGATCCTTAGAAACTTTCATATCTGGTGGACGAAGTGATATAATTAATCTACAATTTATGCCCATTGTCCGTAAGGTTGCTATATACAGTAGTACAAGTTCTTTATAATTAAGAACCTTTTTCTCTTTTACTCTCTGTATTAAATTATTTCTATTTAAAACTTGCTCTTCTACCTTGGTTTCAACACTGAAAAGATTTTTAAACCATTTAGTAAATTTTTCAAGGTATGAGAGGTCAACACAACCTTTTGGATACTGTGTTTTTGTCACCAATCCTTGTACTGCAGACATAACATCCACCTCATTGATTAATTGATTTAAATGAAAACCGTGTCCGAGCCAACAGAGTAAACCAACTTTGTGAATCAACAACTGAGTAGTTTTTATCCGATTTATAATTTCTCTTATAAATCTATCTACTGTTCCTCCATTCTTCTTCCGCTGTACATGAAAACCTGTGCCAGGCAGTGTAATCTTCACACCCTCCTCCGGGATTTTATAATCAGAAGGGGGTCCTTCTGCGTTTTCACTCTCTTCATCGCTGGCATCATTATTACCCTGCGATGCTAAATTATGAGCTTCTCCTTGAAGTAAAAGATTACTGATTTCTTCCGAAAGAATATTGGGCTGTCTGTTTTTTGACTTTGCATGCACTGCTTTTTCTTTCTGCAACTTTTGAGGAACATTGTCAATTGCAGGCTCACAGTCCATGGGTTCCTCATTACCCTCCTCAAGCTTTTGCGAGTCCTTTAAGTTCTTTAATATTTGTGAAAACATTTCTGCCGATGCTTCACTGGTGACATCCTTAAAATCATCATCATTTTCAGACTCATCATCACTGTCGGCTTTCGGGTTGGTTACGTTCGTTTTGGCGACAGTTTGCGAGAAGAAGGTAGAATCTAAATTAATCTTATCCGGCGAAACGAGAAATTCGTTACTACTGTCTGAACTTTCATCATCCGTTGACTCAGCCATTTTGCACTTGCTTCTTTAGAATGAGAGGATTAAATTTCAACGTTGTTGACACTAATTCAGAATGACGCGCAATAGTCAACAGATAGCCACATCAGAAAGGTTACGTTCCAACCAGAAGAATTCCTTGGCCTTGTCCTTGTCATCAGTAAAGACCACAAGTAACTGTTAGATACATAACAGAATAAGAAAACAAACGTTGCTTCACGTTAGAATCAACAATGCTTAAATTCAAAAATAACATTGCTTTCGTCTCGATGAATCTTCAACGGGATGCATAGTGTGTGTCTAGTAATATACTGTATGATTACAAACAATTTATTCACAAGAAATACCTAGGTGAACAACTTATTGCGTCTGTCAGGTTCAGGTATTATTCTCACGTGACAACCTATATATAAATGTAAAGCCCGGCTTTTGCAAGGCCCACTTCGCGCCTTTTTTATCAACGATTACTTGAGTAGCGAAACAATTGTTAGTTCTTGCGTCACACGCTAAAATCATTGCCGCCTAATTTTGAATTTGTGTGCAATTGTCGTGATCATTAATAATTTACTGCGATTGTAAATAATTTTCATGGAGATTACATACGCCGTGTCTTGTACGATCACAATGTCTTATTATAATTTGAATTGTTATCTGATCCTTCCTATTTACTGCGGATTGAGAAGTTGTACCCACGATTGTTACAATCCAAAATAAAATTTGTAGGAAAATGCCATTCCTAGTTTATCAGTATATGGTAAGTTAATTTGCAATACGTACAATAATAGAATGATCCTACATATTTTGTTAACTGGACTACCAATTTACATTGGTTTATTAATTACTGCTACAAACGTTGAATAAGACATTTAATCATAAGGAGAGGAACCATTTAAACATTTGATTCTAAAAAGGCAATGCTACCAAAATCGTGTACCGTACGAGTACTTACAAAGTATGAAATTGTAGATTTCTATATTTTATCTGCTGCTGCCAGGTGGCACTCATTTGGTATTGCCAACCTACTTTTAGCGCCAAAACCACTACACACATTCATGTGCTTCAGTGCACGATTGTTCCGCCCTCTATGCGGATGACATTTTACGTTTTATGATCATTTCTGGATCAGAAGTATGGTTATCAATGACTACTACATTAATATTTCTACAAAACTAAAATCCAATATGTAAATAGTACTTCAATGGTAAAAATACTGTGCTGTTTGACACTTTCCAATATGAACACACGTTCAAGGACTTTAGAAGAGTAAACAGGAATAATAATTGCACCAGTTAAACTGTAACCCAGTTTGTGTTGTATTTCAGATGTTTTGTGTAAAATTAATAAGAAGAAACAATTCCCTGTCATCTAGTGTGATATCAAAAGTGTACTATTCACGGCGTAGTGATAAAAATGTAATTTCGTACAAAGTGGTAAAAGCAAAAGAGGAATCACTCAATGGTAAATAAATACAAAGGTGTATAGTAATATTTGTGTGATTTGCTTAATTCTACCCTACATTCTTTAACATATGTGCGAATTATATGTAATTAAGTATTACATTATCTTCTTCAAATAATTTAATTAACAAAACAACAATATATATTCAATATAGATAAAAACTTATGTAAGAGTTGATTATAATAATTCTATGTGTACAGATATTGATAATATGGCCTGTGAAGTGAATTCTAATTGGGAGCTATTGACACCAAGAGGATTCCGTTTTTACTTGCCAGGCTGCATAGGACCTGGTTGGACTGATGAAAATACAACTGTTCAACCTAATGAATCATTTACAAATAATATTGCAGAAAAAGAGTTTGCTGATCCTTCGTACAATATACCAGATATAGACGAAGGAAATGTAATTCATTATATCAGTCAAAGAAAACATGGCAATGGCCAAGAGATGCTTACATGTGTTGCCCAAGAGTGCCCAATATTACTACGTAAAGGCATAGAAGAGCTATTTCCAGGATGCCTGGATGTAACTTCTCCACAATTAACAATAGTGACAATTAGTCAAAAAGCAATTTATAAATCCAGATGGAGTAAAGAAGCGGAGATTGAGACACTAGCAAAACATGTAATTACTTTTTGTTTTGACATATGGAAGTATGAAATGTTTGCCCTTGATCTTGTATAACTTTCTATTTAAAGCTTTTATTACCTGACTATATGCTATTAACCGAATATAGAGTTATGTTATATAAATGTAATATGTTCTTTTGTTATCAGTTTGTACTGGCAGCGTCAGATATTTGTGCAATGCTGAAAATGGTTGGATACTGGGCTGATTTTATTAATCCGTTTAGCGGACAACCATATTTTAGTACAACAAAGAATTCTACTTTATATAAAACAGATGAGAGGTTTCGTTGCTTGGGATTTAAAATAGAACATAAAAAGAATTGTAAAGTAATTTATTATGATAATAATGTTCAAACATTTATAGGTAAGTCTGATCATTTTATACACGATGCTAACATATATGTCACCCAGTTATTGGAAATTTAAAACTTACATAGCACATAAACACTCTGATATCTACATTAAACATTTAACGTAATATGAGATAACAAATCTGTGTTACAGGTAGTTTGTACACTACAGCTCCATCTAGCACATCCTTTTTGAGAGATCTTCTAGAAAATCAGAAAATGAACCCATAGATCTTGAAATATACTCAAATATACATATGTTAGACTAACACAACGTTATTCATATGATGAATAGTTGCAAGTGTTAGTCATCAGCAAAAATTGATGAGTGTCTAGCATATAAGGAGCTATTAATAGGTTAAATAAAATTACTGGGGTAAAATGTACTCTTAGTTTTCTATATTAACATCCCTTTGGCATGTGTATTGAAAACACAATAAAAAAAACCACTACACAAAAAGAATCGAGAAAATTAGGTTACGAACCATTAGTGTGACAATACAAAGCAGACACAGTATTTCCCAAATTTATTTATTTATACAAAAAAATGTATAGCGTTAATAATCATCTTAAGTACTACTTCCATGTTACAATATATGGAACTTTAACATATGTGATACAATTTTTTATATCATGCACAGAACCATGGCCTTGTAATTATAGTTAAAACAGTTTTGGGCTGATGAGATACCATCACCTCACCATGTTTTTAACTAATTGAAAGTGATTATGGCACCCTGGTAACTGACACCACCGGTGGACAACATTTACCGTAAACTACATGATATTATATACAGTATGTACAGGCGCGATAGTACGTTACAAGCTATTTCATATACACCTATTATTTGTTCAATTAATATAAAATAAATGCTACCGTTGAGATTATCGTACATTGCTAAGTAGGTATTCATCTCCAATCCAAAATGCATCAATTACAAATTATTATCAATTAATTATTATATATATGAGTTATTGAAATGCCAAAACCAGTGAATAATATTAAACGTCTTTTTAATTGTATTTCCTAATGTGTTCATGCATTCACAGTTCAAGGCTTATATTAACTTTTTATAGCTAGAATACATTATATTGTGCGTTGGAATAAGCCTGTTTTATCAGGTATGATAAAATGTAATGAATTATGCAGGAATACATTTCGCATGTTAATCCACTTCTAGTTTTCGGAAAGAACCGGCAATTCCACCTAAGCTGTCATTGTAATTATAATGGCACGTATTTTTCGGCGATATTTCTATGTACATGTCGTCGAGTGCTTTAATTTGTTCTCTTTTCTCCCGCAAAGATTTTTTGAAGGTAGCTGTCAGAAAACAGAAAAAAAAAATGTTACAGTTCCAAAATATGGCAGTTATTATCCAAGTTTTAGTATTATCTCGTGAAGATATAAGGTGACTGCAAAATTTCGTACGTGATTTCCATCGACGGCAAATTTCAAATCGAACCCGAACTTTTGCAATCATCTGATACAAAACGAAAATAAACGATAAAATTTAATACTCATGTACCGATCATTTCTAAGAGTGGGACCTCTCCACCATACTCTTTTGGCAGAATCTTTGGATTAATCGACGTTTTTAAGTCATCCATGTTCCTGTGTACCTGATTGTCAAATACATTATAACAATTAAATTGAACTAAATGTTATATTGTATCAGATTAACAGACATTGAACGAATAAGAAGTAATACTTACTCTAATGCGACTTTTAAATTTTTCATCAAGAAGCGATATAGCAAATTCAATTATTTTTGATCCACAACCAGGAATATTTATAAAATGTGTCTCCTTGTGTCGCATTGGAGTGCTATTTTGTATACATTTCAACATGTTTCGAATATCTGTTAAAGACCATGCACCAAGATGACCCATTGTCAAACCTGATTCATCATTTATATGTGTATATCCACATATCTGATTTTCTTCATTATCCATTAATGCTTCTACAACAAGACTATGCGCACGGGCCATTTGAGCTGATGTGTATTTGTATGGATCAAAACGACCTTTATTGTTAAAAAAAAAGTCATTAGATGTAATAATGCAAACACTGTCTCTGACATTAGTACATATGAGAATAAAATGAAATTATGACTATAGTAATTTCTAATTACCTGCACAGGAAAGTATAATCTGTCGGCCATGCTCATCACGTTCTAGTAAAGGAACTAAATAACCGTCATCAATAATTTTTTCTATGCTAGGATCATTAATGTCAAGATTTTGGAACCAATTTGGGTAAAGCTGCCTTATAGTTAAATATTGTTCCAGCATCTTTTGGGCAAGTGGCACCCTAAATTTTTTTGTACGTAAGAATCGTAGGAGGAATACTGGATCTGTCCTACAACGCTTGATGGAAGGATGTTTAATAACCCATTGGTAGAATTCATTGAGAGCCTGCTCCCTAGTATTTTCATCTTCTCTTAGCTCATCCTTAGCTATCTTTTGTATGTCAGGAGTTAAGGAGCACTCATATTTAGGTTGTGGTGCATCTCCCATACCCATTTTTTCTGTGAAGGAAAAAAAGGAATACTGAAAAAGATTATAATTTCATGTAGTCAGTTCCTCAATTTTTCAGCAGTATAGTTATCACTATATATAGAAAAGTAATATATCCTTAGAAAGACCAATAGCACTAATGAACATTGTTTTTTTCCTGAAATAATAAGATATGTACTCACAAACTGGATTAATATTACAGGATATTTACATATTGTTCTTCTCAAAAACTCATAACAGTGTACAATAATACAAAAGTATCCTTATTCAAAATTACTACCACATCTTTACAGCTGCTTTATTGCCCACCTTGGGATTTATCAATTATATAATGATTTATACAAAAAATATTTATTTGCACGTAAGAAAAATTATTTATTTAACGATATCATCCATCACAGAAAAAGAGTAAAATATAGGTCGACAAGGGCGATAAAGAAAGTTTGTCTTTTATGTGTAAACGTCTTCGCCGTATTAACGGTATATATAGCACAAAACGAAAGTAGTTAAGATACTATAACACTTTTGTATTACATTTTACATTATTCACACATTCAATAACTATATTGACGCACTAAACATGCACATAAAATATGTACGGTGTTCGCGAACTTTGACAGGCGTTAATTTCAAATTTTGTCTTACCGCGTTTTACAAGTAGCAGGTGCGACTTTGCCGCTGTACGGTTGCGCAGCAAATCTTGGAGTGGTAATGAATCGCGCCCGGAGGTTAGTGGCAAGCTCACTGCTTAAGAACATAGTAAGAGAAAGAGAACGAAAGAGAGAGGGACGTAAGAGAAGACTACAGACAGAAAGAAGGAGAAAGGAGGAGAGGTCACGTTACCTGCCCGCTCAAGTAAATTGAAGCAACCTGATTGCTTCGCGGATTAGTCAATTTAAGGGGGGATCGGCAACATGCATCTATTCTCTTTCGACGTTACTTTTCAAAACGATCACCCGCATAAAAGACGCGTTTCTCTTACTGCGACCAATAATGCAATAATCACTTGTCTTTACGTTGCTTTCCCCGATATTAAAGAACCGATTTTTATCTTCACTTATTGTTAGTTCTCTTCAGTTAGTGGTGGAACATGTTTAAAATGGTTTCAGAATTCAAGTCTCGTTCTACAGGTGTCATATGACACCCTTGCGTAATGTAGTATGGTAAAATCGATGTCATAGATTTCTAGCCATTATTATTTTCATATACTATGTCTCGTTGCTATAGTATAAAATCAGTGTAGTTGCGAAGCGCAGCCAAAAAAAGTTTGACCCTATTACATTCGAGTCGCTTTCATCGACATCAAAAACGGCGAAGAAGAAAACAGTTGAAATGGTCGCGTCACAGAAAGCTTCGCTTTCTTTTCATCGAGTTCCGTTTTACTTTCACCACTATACAAACTTTCGATCGTTACAACATACATTGACTTGTTTACGTACTTGTTCTCCGAAGTCCCGTTAAGATACATAGAATAACGCAATCTAGTACAGGGGCAAACTACTTTAACGGCAATGCGGCCGCGTAAATATTTCAAATAACGTTTTTCTTTTTAGGAAAGAAAACCCACTTACGGATCGATTGGTACCATTCCGCTTTACTTAAACTTAAATATATTACGAACAACCGTTCTTTATTCATAAATTAAAAATATATGCGTTTAAAAAGTAGAATTATCACAAACAACAATAGGTCTGTTACTTGCAATATTTATTTATTTTTATTAGAATATATATGTATTTAAGTAAAGAAGATACGATCACATCGGGCAAACAACTTTTTCGATCAATTACGAGCAGTTGATATGCTTTACTGCAAAGTTGCTATTATTCCTATTATTACAATTTATTATTTTGTATTTCTAATAAAAGTTGGAGGTAGAATATATTTTTCGAAAATTAAAAATAGATAACATTTTAATTATTAGAGGCTTTCAAGTTCACAATTACCCTCATAAAAATGTTGACGATAACTTTCAAACGGTAAAATCTATTAAATAAACTGAAGCGTTACTCGATTTATCCATTTGTTTCGCGTATGACATCAAACGGTATAAAATGTCATTCACGTATAAAAGGATGTGTTGTGCAACCGTTTAAACGATACTGCGTCTATGTTTATTGGGTCAGTGAAAGTTGTTCCTTCGGTATATTGAACCCGGGTGTGTGAGCTCTGACCGTGCGCGTCTCCAGGTGAGTAATGGAATAGTAGATGTGCTGTATGTAATATGCATTCTAGATGTAACAGAGCGTCTTACAACGCGTGGTGGTAAGAATACGGGAGTATAGACTCCTACGGTGAACAGGTGTTAGACGTTCGAGTGTCCTAAAAACCACACGCAGGACAGAGGCGTACATTCTTCAACAGTTTAATCACCTCAAAATTATATTCGTTCTTTTATTTCTTATTTTCAATAGATTATACTATATGACTGTCAAACGTTTATTTAATGTACTTAAAACATATGCATCGACTGAAATTCTGATGTTATTACTTTTTTGCCTGCATAAAGAGGAAAAGCATTATGAAAAGTATCGTCGTAAATAATGACCTATTAAACGGGTTTCGCGTTCTGTTTAATTGTACGTATAATTTTCTTTGGCTTATCTCAGTAGAATGTGAAATTCCCAATTACCATGTAGGTGTGGTTCACACATAGTAAAGTATATAAAAGATCACTCATAAATATTTATGAAAATAGTAATAACATCCAAAGCCAGAGCAGTCTCATTTGTTTATGTCAATCTCAGTGTAGAGATTTGACCTTCATTGATTGTTGTGGTAATTCATTGATTATACAGACGCAGCACAGCGGAAGCCAAGATTTCCTGCTGTGGTGTCAGGTGTATTCTGACTTCGTGCAGCACAGCGATACCTGTAGCAATAATCTTTATGACATAGATAAGATCCACCTTTTTTCACCTTTTCTTCTCCAATTTCAGGACCCACCTACAATATAATGCATAATCTTCATTACTATGTCAAAGCAAAAATTACTGTTGTGACATAAAATGTTAAATAATATATACTGGATTTTTCTGTTTTTCTGTTGGGTGATGAACTGTCCACCAATCTGATGTCCATTCCCATACATTTCCTACTATATTGTGCAGTCCATACTTATTTGCAGGAAATGTTGTAACTGGTGCTGTACCCACATACCCATCTTCTTTGGTATTGTTTGTAGGAAATTTCCCTTGCCAAATGTTAGTCCTATTATATAATATTTAAATTACTTGGCCCTAATTGTTGTTTATCTAATCACATAAAGGTCTTTTAAAATTGATCTACCTAAACTTTTCATTAGGTGTCAAGTTGTTACCCCATGGAAACAATCTATCATTTAATCCACCACGGCAAGCAACTTCCCATTCAGCTTCAGTTGGCAATCTCTTATGTTTCCAATTGCAGTATGCCACTGCATCATTCCAAGAGACGTGAATAACTGGGTGATCCATTCTATCTAAAACAAATCAATATTTCTGTGATACACATGTAAAGAATCATATATTTCATCCTTACATTTTATTTCTGAATCAGGACCCTCTGGATGTTTCCAACTTGCATGTTTCACAGGCAACCACCAAGGTGCATGAGCAACAGCCTGCTCAATAGTAGCTTTTAATTTGTCATCTAATAGACCCTCAAAAGCAAATGAATCGCCAAATGTTTCTGCTTCAGTCTTATGGCCAGTAGAATTTACAAAAACTGTAAAATCTTCATTACTGACTTCATATTTATCTATATAAAAATTTTCTAACTCCACTTCTCGCTGTGGGCCTTCACCGTCTGCTACAAAAATTGGTTTGTTTGTCCCAATAGAATATGTCCCTGCATTTATCATAACCATATCTTTGTAGATATCGCTATAAATGTTTACTTTGGTTGTTGTCATACTGTCACTTGGACAAAATTTCTGATTTTCTGTGTCTGAAGTTTTTACCCTATTTGTAGCATGCCCACAAGCAGATGTTTTTACATGCTGTGTTCCATCAGTAGTAGCTGTTACATACCAACAAAGGTATTGAAAAATTAATAAATTGGACAGCCAAATAAATGAATACACTTTCTCCATTGTGATAGTTTTATTCAAAACATTTTACTCTCCAGTACAGTACACAATTTTGTTTTCTTGCGATTCAGGTTGTACGTCACTTAATACAGTCATTTGTCACCTTTACAATCTTCAAAAAAAATAAATTGGTCTTCTTCACTTAAAATCCGGCGTACGATGTCACTCTTACACAGAGCGTGTGAATGCTTTCGCTTAAATGACATCAACTGACAATTGCGCTTATCCGCGTGGCAAGTTTACGGAGCATAACCGATGTCGTTCATTTGCTATGTAGGCAACCCTGCGGGAATCACTGGCGGGAAGATTGTGCGAATTTACAATCATGTTAACGTAGAAGGTAATAACCATTCATTCAAACGATTCTATGTTACATATTTTCTTTATGGCTCCACCGGCAACTGGACCTGATTTATTCATATATGCTTTTTGAAAAGAGGCTCATCAATAGAATTAGGTACAGGTATAGCCTGTAAAGGAAAGAAATTACAATTTCAATTTACGTTTCCGTCACCCATCATTAATTTTCGTGTTCAAACCTCGCTGGTGTAAGATTTAAAAAATGGTTATTTCTGCCGGCGTGCGCAGTCCAATCTTTAACGCTTTCCAATTTGTAATATAATTACTTGGACCAATCACGTGGCGTAGTTAAAAATGACGTTAAGGAAATGAACTATTCCATTTATTCTATCTAACCAATCAGACTTATTTCCTACCAAAGTGTCTACTCTCAACTTTTCGAGGAAATTTTGTACAGAAATATTTTTAAATAACTATACGTATAAATTACAAAATTTTGCTTACTTCGTCTAGGGTTAAGACTATGTACCTTACCTCGTTTGACAGGTTATACTAAGATTACACTTGTCATAAATATCATTATTGAAAACTTTGTTTATTTAGATAATTATCTGCTATTGAATAGATATTCATTTACTTTATACTATAAAGTAGACTAAATTACTATTTAATTTGTTTGACGTACCCTTGTAATATAAGATATGATTACGAACTGCGGATAATTAACAAGTGGTTTCTGCGATTGTACGTACAGTCAAAGTTCTAAGAAAGTGTATGCACTGATACTGCTGTACAATCGTCAACTGTCGATTATTATCTAATTCAGAAAAGTATCGTCATTATTATGACAGAAGGAGAATACGTCACATTCATTCTAAAAAGAATACAGTTGGACGAAATTTTAATTAAATTGATATTTGTGTATTGTCGACTATTCTGATTTCGGCTTAACCCTTACCGAATTTATGAAGATTGGCTTTAAGGTAGCATCATGGACCTATCAGTGCGGCGTATCACATGTTGGATACCGTCAGTTTGTTCGCATTACCGCGTGCCACGTAGAATGTGACAGACAAGTTGACAGTTATAATTTAACATTTTACTTAGTTTATTTTAATCAATTATCATAAATGATAAAAAATGGTGACCAACAAGCGATCCAAGTTTATTTTATGCGCCGCCGGCATATTCGTATGCTACTTCTACTTCGCAATGTTACAAGAGAAAATCACGAGAGGACAATACGGCGACGATAAAAATGAAGAAAAGTTTACATATGTTTTTGCGCTGGTCTTTTTCCAGTGTATAGTCAATTATGTATTTGCCAAGGGCATATTGCTGACGGTAATGAAACAGGGGGAAGACACAACACCAACAGTGTACTATGGAATTTCAGCCCTTACATATCTTCTCGGTATGGTTTGCAGTAACATGGCTTTACAATTTGTTAGTTATCCCACGCAAGTTATTGGAAAAGCTGGCAAACCAATACCTGTAATGGTACTCGGAGTACTACTTGGAAATAAGGTATTATTGTTTTCATTTTTATGGACACATATTGTTATATCGCCTCTTGTTTCATATGAATCCATGTGCTTACATGGTTAGTTATATTAACTGTATAACAATTGCCACATGATGATTTATAAATATTTTATTATTTTTGCAGGTGTATCCGGTTAGAAAATACTTCTTCATCTTTTTGGTTGTAATAGGTGTTGCTTTATTCATGTTTAAAAGTGGCAGTGTATCGGGTAGGACAGGGGAGGGACAGAATTGGTTTGGTGAAATATTGTTGCTATTATCATTGGTAATGGATGGCTTAACTAGTGCTATACAAGAAAGGATGATAGGAGAACATAAATCAAAGTCTGGATACATGATGGTAAACATGAATATTTGGTCAGCTATATTTAGCGGAATTGTGATCGTTGCTACAGGCGAATTGTTTGAATTTATCAAATTTTTGCAAAGGTATCCTTATACCATTTGGAATATAGCATCGTTTTCGTTAGCAGGGGCATTTGGACAATATTTCATATTCTTAACTGTAGCAGATTTTGGTCCATTACCATGTTCCATTATAACTACTACAAGAAAGTTCTTTACTGTTTTAGGATCTATATTATTTTTTGGTAATAGTCTTTCTCCTAGACAGTGGATAAGTACGATTATTGTGTTCTCTGGATTATTTTTAGATGCTATGTATGGTAAAGATAGAGTTGCCAAGAAAGACGTTAGGAAATGAGATTGTATTATCTTCCATAATTTTTATTTATTTTAAGTAACAATACAAGAATCTGCGTGTCTTAAGGCATATATTGTTGACGAAAAAGAGCCTGTGCCTGTTATGCCGCAAGCATAATATTGTTAGGAATAATTTATGCGTAACAAATCAATAAGATCTTCGACAGTGTCAAATATACAGAAATATACAAGCATTTAAAAACGCACATAGTTGTGTATTATTATTATTACTGTATATTATGACTTTTAATTTATACCGTGTTTGAGACAAATAAATTTGTCTGGTAATATTTAGTAATTAATAAGATCTGGGGCGATATGAAAAGTTACCACAAACATGTTTTTGTCAGATTTGTTTGCGACAAGACAAATTTGCTTTCATCATTTGCCGGTATTTTCCACCGAGTTATTCTCGGTCTTTCGAATCTTTATAACGCAAGTGTGCTGTGATGCGTGTAAAGGTAAATAATGTTATTTTGTCATGAACGAATGTGCTGTATGCGTGAATAATTTGTACAATAGTACATCTTGTAATAGTATGTATAAATTGTAGGATAATTTCTATTTATCTTTCTGTCATTCCTTTAACAGCAATGCTAATATCCAAATCTATATAGTTAATGGGATATGATAAAAAGAATTATTGTGTAAAAAAACAAACTTATTTTGTAAAGTGTACACGCACAAATAGTATGTTAATACAGCGTAGGCATAAATTGTATATTTAATAAAAGAATAAATTGATGACATTTTTTGTACAAAATAATTATGTCTCAATGTAATATGTAATGAACGTATGATCTTTTATGGTCACTCTCCAATACGGTAACTATTAATAATTAATAATAAAATACTGTGTTCTAACATATGTATTGTTGTACTTATAAACAAGTGTGTGAAGATACAAGGGAGATCTAAGACAAACTGACTGAGAAAACACTGACAAAGAAATGCTTTGCTGCAGACTAAATATAAGAGCACGTTTAACCAGTTTTGTATCACAAACAGCCATGTGACTGAGCACTATTTAAAATATAGTAAACCAATTTTATTGAAAATCCAAGATATTACATCCTAAAATCCGGTTCTATTACCACAAATAACTTACCAGTAATTTTGTTATTCACATCTAATTCACACAAGAATTAGTTATTTTTGAAAGATAGAAGTTGTTTTATATTTTTATTAACACTCATGGATAAATGATTATAAGATTGAATTTATGGATTAATGATTATGCATACGGATCATGTAAAAAAATAGAAGAAATTTAAGGCATTGTTTTGCGTAAAGAAGCAAACAATTAAAATTACGTTTTTCTACCTTGAATTATTCATAGCCACTGGCACTTTCATAAGCACTGTTACACATATCAGTCTTCATTCAATTAAAAGTATTATTGATTAATCTTTTGAAAAATCTTCATGTGGTGATATACTGAAGATTTATTGCATGTTTACTCTACTATATAATCTCAATATCGGCTGCTAATAATAAAAGCACTGTAATCAAATATTCTAGAACTGCCGGTCGCACATAATTACTTTATCATGTAGTTAAATCATTGTATTACAACTGATACAACAGTGAATACATATCAATAAAATTGATTACATTCTT
The DNA here is from genome assembly GCA_914767735.1 of Anoplius nigerrimus. Classification (NCBI taxonomy): domain Eukaryota; kingdom Metazoa; phylum Arthropoda; class Insecta; order Hymenoptera; family Pompilidae; genus Anoplius; species Anoplius nigerrimus. The sequence goes on from OU612084.1 coordinate 14,875,896, forward strand.
CCCTTTTATCAAACACTTCATTGATATTATATGAAATCCGTTTTTAAAACTGTTTCTGCCTCGTTTCACATTCTGATGTGCCGATTTATAATATATACAATTGCTTACAACATTTGAATATCTGGTAATTTATAGAACCGCACTTCTTGCGTATAATCCTTTACTTCATTTTCAAATAAATTATGCTTCCGGTAGTCATTTTGAGGAATACGAGAATGAATACTTTCAAATGTGTCGCGTAATGTTATGGTAACGAAACACCGCATCTGTATATAGTGCATTCACGCAACATCTGTTTAAACTTCGCGATGCAATTTATATGACTGTTTTCTTTATTCGCACATATATATGCCATCACGAGAGTGGTGCTATTTTGATTGCAATCTTGTTACTACCGCGTACAGTTGTATCACTCCTCGCCTTAACTCATCTCACGATTTAGGTTCACGCACCTTATTTTTTTTACAATTTAGGAGATTGTAATCACCGAAACTCTGACGTTCACGAGATATACTTATTCAAATTGATTATTTATCTATATCCGTACTAATTGCAACGGTCACGTCATCCAGATTAAATAATCATGATTCAATCGTTAAAGTAATACAATTCCTAAAGTATTAATAACTCTAAAATAATTACTACATTGGCAGCATGGTGACAAACGTTTTATTGGTCTATTTTAAAACGTTATTTAAGCTATCTGCGTTGCCAGGGGCTTTTTTGCGCAAATATTTGTGACACTTCAAAATGCATCGATTCCGAGTGGAAAGAAGTACATTATATAAATTGCTCATCTTATCGACAAGAATAATTATATACTGATTGCAATCCACGTGCAAGATTACGGCCGCCTTAAAAGGCCCGCCTATAATTTATTCCCGTCCTCTATTAACTTGAACGATAGTAATGCTATATTAGTTACCGATGCGGTCGGCTGTGCCCTCATAATATCGTGCGATCCGTCACGGTGTATTAGAACCCGGGGCTAATCGTACAACATATTTTTCACCGATCCTTATCAATATCTATGCGCGACTTGACACTATCGGGATGACCGACGAAGAGACCGTTAGAAAAAGCTATGGGGCAGACGCTTTTCCCATAAGAAAATAAACATATACCTGAAAATCTTGACGTATACGTCGCCCGATGATTAAGTTGTTCGCCGCATACCTTGTCGCAGGAGCGGTTTATCTCATTTTGCAGTACTTGACGTGTAGAAAAGGTGATAAAAGCAGTGCGCGGAAACTCCGCATAGAAGACGGGAGGGAGGAAGGTCAGTCTGTAATCGGCTGAATTTATCATAAATGCCGAAGCTGTTGTCCAAGAAGCAGTTTAGCCTACATCCTTTAACAAGTTGCGCCACAAATGGGCTCGCCGCAAATTCTGAACACGTAAACGCCTCTTCCTTTCTTTCTCTCTTTCTCTCTCTCTCTCTCTCTCTCTCTTCCTCTCTCCTTCTTTCTCTTTCTCTCTCACTCTCTCTCTCTTTCTCGGTCTCTCTGACTTTGTGGCAATAGGGTGGTCGCGGTCGTCGGTGAGTTATGAATATTTGGCTCAGATCCGCCGCCCTATGTGTTCTTCTTCTAGCCACGTGCGTGTCGATAGACGGATACGAACAGCAGCGAGATGGTACAAGTGCGTAACGAATTCTCTCATTTCGGAAGAAGGTCCGCCACAGAGCGTGGCCCACCTTGATCCCGACTGTCAACGGTAACGAGCCGACTCTTTCTTTACAGAGATTTCGACCGCTCACGGCACGCCCGGAGCTGACAGAGCCGGCGTGGAAAATGCAAATCGGCTGGCAGAAGCTGATGGCGAGGCGGACGATGCCGAGAAGAAGAAGAATTGCACGGCGCACTCGATCGACGATTTCCCGTCGGACCTATTCACGTATCAGCAGAGACGTCAGGGCGCGGCCGTTCTTCACGCCTTCTTCGGCTTCTACTGCTTCATCCTGACCGCGTTCGTGTGCAACGATTACCTGCTACCCGCCCTGGACTGCATATGTGCGGACTTGAATATCAGTGCGGACGTTGCCGGTGCAACATTTCTCGCCACGGCCAGTTGCTTCCCGGAGTTGTTCGTTAACGTTGTCGGTACATTCCTGACCGAGTCCGACCTCGGGGTCGGGACGGTCGTCGGAGGAGCTGTGTTCAACACTTTTGCAACCCCGGCGTGCGGTGGGTTATCGGCTATTCAAGTAAGTGAGTAAATTCTGGAATTAACACTGGGGCCGCATGGTGCCGACTCGTGCAATTGTCGTTTCATTCACGTAAACGTATCACGATTGTTCAGCTGCGCTATCCGATATCGAGCATTCTTAAGTGTGCGGATATTGTTCAAGGTCGCGGGTGAGCCTCGCGGAGAGCGATCGCCATTTTGTCCTCCCGCGTCTTCTCTCGTTCGTTACGCGAGGAGCGTCGGGAGAACAATGTCATCGTTCGACCGAGAGACCGGAATCTATTTTCTTGTTTGTTTGCCTTGCGGTGGGGATTCTATTTTATCTTATGCGCCGTTCGCATTACCAGCGTTAGAGCGTGTGTAGATAAAGAAAAGTGGCAAACGTTGCCGACGGGCACTGGGGGTTATTAAGATATTTTTAATGACACTTAACGCGTAACACATATATATATATGTATGTAACTATAGCTTCTAAATATATACTTTCTTAAGTGTAACTGTATATATATAGAGGCAACTATCGTACTATCAGATTTGCTATGATTGATGCGTAAAACGGCAGTAAACTGCGGTTCAGCCTATCTGTCGCATTACGAGCTTAACGAATCGAGTGCGCGTCTTTCGATCGCTATCTCGTGCAACGATTCGCGACCGTGCGGAGGAATGAGAAAATTGGGCGAAAAAATCGTTTCGCCGCTTTGAGCACAGCGACGATTAGTGACAACTCGCCCGACGGGCCCGTTCATTAATTTTCTGTTCGCTCGCAAATGGAAGCTAATTGAATGATCGGAGGCACGATCGAACCGGTTCGAATTCGTAACAGCCCCGATTACAAGTCGTAAATTCGAGCTTCCAAGCCATTAGCCCGACGAGACGCTTCGATAATGCGTCAAATTGAATGAGTTTTAAACTGTTGATAATAGATGGTAAACAATAGAGGCGAACCGAGCGCTAATTCTATCCGCTGAGAAGCCACGATCTGATAACTTTATCTTAACTCGTAGAACGATTGGCAAGCGCCAGTCTGTTTAGCGTTTACCGATACCCTTGAGCCGAGATATACGAAATAATCTCCGAATCTCTCTCCTCGAGCGACGGCGGTAAGTTTTTATGATAAAGAGATCGTTCGTTCGCGGGTAATTTTGTTCGTGCATAGATCTTTCCATCTTTCTCGAGTGCTGATGCACCCTGTCGGCCTTCTCCTTTGATCACGCTCTGATCTCAATTTGCCTCACTTCCAAAGTTCCCGAGAACCGAGTTCTTCCCCGACGTTCCTTTAACGCGTACACACGTGTACTGTCGAGAATTATGGCAAAATGTAGAATGAGGCATATGCAATTTCGATGCGATAAGAACGGCATCGTTGGAATCTCAATGTAAAGTCCCTTCTTTGTCCTGGTTCTTGACAGGGAATACAGCTGGAATGGAGGATACTGTCCAGGGACTGTATAATTTACGTGATATCGGTCGGCACCTTGGTGGCCGTCATGTGGGATGGCTTGGTTACGTGGTATGAGTCCACCATATTGATGGTCCTGTTCGCTGGCTACCTGGCGTTGCTCTTCAGCAGCGATTGGCTCTCACGATGGTATCGAAAAATCGTGCACATGTGCACGAAGAAGACCACGATCGCTGAGAAAAGTTGTAAGTATCGATGTTACAGTGTACATGTTTTTTTGCGCTTCCTTGGTTTTCGTTGCTGAGAATAAATTTTGCGATTTTGCCGAAGTTGGATATTCAAAAATTGATTGCAAACGATCATGTTCAACTTCTTTAAATGATTTACAATAACCGTCTTCAGTGATATTTTTTATTCCCATGTAGAAATTCGTTCCCTTCAGTCATGATAGGGTAGAAACGAGAAATCAGAAACATTCGATGGGCAAGTCAATGAGAAAAACCATCCAATTTAAAACTTCGAATTAAAAAGTTTTTTTGAAATTCCTTATCGCTACCGGAGTGATTGCAGTACAGTAGCTTGAATAATTCAGCTATTATTATTGCTTTAATTCGGAAAAGAATAGCATTCGGAATATTTTGCACGATGCAAGACGCCTAACTTTGCTCGATATGCAACGACCGCGCCCGACCTTGAGAATTTCAAAAAAACACTCGCGTAACAAATAAGTACTTGTTAACATTCATAAACAAAATTTGTTCGTATCTCGAAAAAAAACAGCGAGCGCACTCAAGACTGTCAAAATGATCGGGATATCCTGAATGTTGATGGAGCGCGAGCGTGAACGGTATTAAGGACAGAAATTCTCGATATCGTTTTGTCGGTAGCAGGTAATACGCATATTCACGATCGTGGCCGCAATACCACTATGCTCGAGCGTATACGTATTCCCGCAAAAATGGCATTCGAGGGGACTACACATAGGTCCAGCGTGAGCGGCTTCAAGTATATCCGATAAGACAATCATCATTCTTCGATATAACAGACACCTGTCCGATAGCGGCATTTATCTTACTCGTTCTTTTTGCGTTCCTCTTAAATTTTGCACGTGCCCGGTCCTGCAGTCGGCGACGTTCATCAATTAACCTTTGCGCTCGCGTCCAAATTTCTAATGACTTACAGCTACCGTAACGGAAAACGAATTGATGCCGCACGGCCTCTACAAGCCATATTGTCACGGCGAGCTGGTCGTCGAATACAGGAAAAGCTTATCGAAGTGCGCCAAGAGAGCATCCGTTATCGAATTGGAACAGCAAAATGTTACGGACGATGTCGAGGAATACGTGGAACCAGGTATGTCAGCAATATGAAGAATATCGTCGGCTCGCGATAATGATCGACTGCGATACGCTAATGTTGGCAACGGAATTTTTACGATGCTTTTCGTGTCATGCGTCCGTTAACCGTTCGAGACTGATCGTCTCACTCGGGCAGAAACACGATGCATCGAGGAGAGAAAAGGGAGAAGGTAAATAAATGACGGAAGCAGCACGCTCGGTTTATCGGACCAAATTTTTATTCCGCACAGAAACGATCGATGGCAAAGTTGTCTGCCGAATTTCGCATTTCGCTATCTGCACAATGACCGGTTCAATGGCCTGCAGTTAAGTGACTTTCGGGCTGACCTTGAATCTCAGACGAAGGTGACAAAGTACTAGAAGTATCTGATAATTCGTCGCCAGGTTGAAGTTTGCCCCCCCCAATTAGACAGAGATATATACATACGAGCGAAGAAGTATTTCCGGAAGAAGTGGTTCATACCAATTGCCAAATACTTTTCAAACGAAAATCTCGAAAGCTTCTCGTCGCTTGAACTACATTCGCGATCATTAATTTTCTAGTCGCTCCGAACAATAGTTCAAGGACATGTCGCTATAGATAATTGAATTCATCCTTTCACGGGCCGTAATGCGGCGCTATAAAAATACTCGTCGCTATTTAAGGAAGTTAAGGTCAGCTTTGATATGCGAAGTAACGTATGTCACGAAAAGAAATAAAACGTCCCTATCGACTCGCTCATTATTTCGCCCTATTTTTCACAGTGCATGCGATACTAATTTACGATGCTGGCGACTGTCATGAAGGAGTGCGCTGCGGTCAGATGTCTAAGTTGATCCAGAAATATCTTTTCTTACAGACAGCCCTTTCGTTTTGCCAACCGGTGACACACTGTGGAAACTATGGTTCTACTTTACTTGGCCCATGAGATTCACGCTCTTCATCACTATACCTGACAGCAGGTACAAGAGGCTGAGGCGATGGTACCCTGTCACGTTCATAATGTGCGTCATCTGGATAGCGGTGTCATCTTACTTGGTGTCATGGATGATGACAGTGGTCGGCGATACGCTCGGTATAGCCGATTCCATAATGGGCATCACATTCTTGTCAGCTGGCGGTAACATGCCAGAACTCGTGTCCATTGTCATATTGTCTAGGCAAGGTAAATGGAACTCCCTTTCCTCTATCTACGTGTTGCGATAATTGTGACTAATCTGGTGATTATTTAAAATTATCGGTTAGTTTGATAAATAATCACCTCTCATTTTGGTAAATGTCACGAATTCAGCCATAAGGTATAATTACGGGTTATCATCGAAGTACCTTAATAGAATATTCTCAGTGCTCAAAATGAATTCTATCACACTTTAATAGAACCACCCCATGACTCCCTTTGGTGCATTCACTCTATAAAAAGCATGAGAAACAGCATAATTTTTCAAAGAGACTTCTCTTAACTCTTCCTTATCACCCGTCTCTTTGGACAAATAAACAAAATATGATCAGAAAATATTACCGCGATTATATATAATCGTCACTGAGGCAAATGTGATGAGTGCTTGCATATTTATCAAATGAACCGGGCAGTTATTCATAATCACCGGATTAATGACATTTGCCGTAACATATGCAAAAGGATAAAGAGGCGGATGAGGATAGTTCGGGTGGCAATAATTCTTATCGAAATTGATGGATGCTCGCTTTGTCAATAGGAAATGGAGACATGGCTATGAGCAACACGTTGGGAGCAAACACATTGGACATTCTACTGTGCCTGGGCTTGCCGTGGATGATAAAGACACTGATGACAGGGAGAAATGTGGAGATCGTTTCCGGTGCTCTATCATACAGCATTCTCTCGATCATCGTATGTGTAATCGGATTTTACACTGTAACGGCCTTCTACAAGTACACGCTTAACAAGAGAGTTGGCATTCTCTGCCTGGCCATGTACGCAGTGTTCCTCGTGTTCGCCATACTTATCGAATTGAACGTTTTCTTCCACGTGAATTGGCCAATGTGCGACAAGTGAAGCGATCGATACGGTTAAAAGTATTGAAATATGAAAATTTGAATGCCACAGGAAGATAAATTGTTGTTAGTATTAAATTATTTTGTTACGTCTGCTCGTAGAGTCGTTTAAATTGGTGCAATTCTTAATTAATTATGTATGTTAGTTTTTAAGTAGTAGCTCGTATTGCGAGAGGCGATCTGATTTGGGAGTTCTAATAACAATTCCGTGCATTCTGTTGTAATTATATACGTTGCGGGAGGGAAGCCAATTTTTGGTGTACGTCGATTTATGCTCGAACGTCGTTCAAAAAGACATGCATCCTTGTTATCTTGTCAGCGAATCCCTGGCGAAGCTATTGCGTGCGTAAATTAAATTGCGTTCACGTTCTACCTGGTAAATAAATTATTTTTTTATATCTCGAAACTTCTTTTCTCTGCCCCTGTGTTTCGCCCTGATGGTTGAGGGGGGGAATCGTGAGGGACGTAACGAATGCTAACGGTCGATATCTCATAGATATTTATTTATTTTCATAGTTTAGTTGCAAAAAATCTTTGCACAACAATCAACGCGTAACGCTGAAACAATAATTATTAATAAAGTACAAGAGCACCACATAATCCATAGTAACAATTCGCCGCAATTAATATACATTCGTGTAATTGGGTATACGATTCGTAGAAAGCTGTTCTTCGTACAAATTGTGTTCTTTTTTTTTTTTTTTTTGGTATCATTTTTACGAAACCGCGTTACTCGAATCGACGTCGAGCGTATCGGGGTTTTGCGCAATAACGGCGTTTTATCAATTTTTTCTTTTCCTCGCTCGCTATTCAATGTAAATGTAAATTGCACAACGCTGTGTCCATCATGAAATTCAAGGGGGCTAGCGTAACAATGATGATAAACGAATCGGTAATAATTGCCTGTACAAGAAAATTCGCTATTACGTGCGTCGTTGAATCTCAAACGTCCTCTTTTACAGAACAATGATTGTCTACAAATTTTCTCATAATGACCTATGCGAATCGCAATACAAAGCTTTAAGAACATGGTATTTACACCGATAGAAAAATGTCTCTTTTGGGGGGAAGTGGAGGGGGGTGGCGATAATACGTAGCGGAAATGGGGGGGGGGGGGGAAAGGAAGGATAGCTGTTCCTGCAGCTATTCGAAAATTAATCACCGATACAAGCATTATTCTGTCGTTCGTGATGGCCCTATCCGTCAGCAATGTTCGTCAAAATCGTTTTTCACTACGTAAAGCCAGAGATTTCAGTTACTCTCGGACTCCATCCGGCGTGCCAGCAGATAAAATTCCATCTCCGATGTGCGAGTGAGAGAACGGTATATGTAAAAAAGCGATTCCCGCCGGTACTTATATTAACTATAAGTTCCGATTACGTTATATTTTATCGTATGACAAAAGAAAGTTCTACTAGTCCCTTCGTCCTGTCGCGACTAAATGTATGCATTACATTATCTATATATATTACTATTTATTATTAAATAAAATTTACTGAACGCGCGTAATCTTTACTCCAAGATTCATACTGCATTAGACTTGTTGTAAACGGTCGAACTGCTACGGTTTTTTGGCAAATCGCAGATCAGTGGAATATTTTGGTATTTTTAATAGACATGAAACGCTAAACGTCAGCTTAAAAAATGTAACTGTATACATTATGTATAGATATACTCGTAACACAGATGCGACAATTGTTATTTTAGTCGTATAAGAATGTGTTCTTCTCAGCGAAAAAGAGTCGTAAATTATAGGTATTACTGGAGATTTCTTCATGCATGATTCGTCGATGAAATATTACATACGAGATTCATATTATGTGCGGGCGTTAGAGTAACAGTGCTAATTGTAAGTATACCAATTGCTGAAATATACGGTGATATTAACGACTGAAACGGATTATGGGTCATTTTTAAGAATGTAAAGGTGGAGACGACTGGTAATGGAAAATATGGCAAGGCCCCCGGAATTACAATTTCCTTAGAATGCAAATGCAAAGAGAGAAGCCGGCCATGGACTGAAAATATTTCGATTTATGTCCCGTTTAGTGACGTAAGTCACAAATTATGAATAAGTATGAACGATGTTGGACTTGGTAACAAAAAAGCTTGACAATACTTTTCAAAGAAGTATAATTGTACTTAATAAAAAGAAACGTTAAAAAAGCGGAACACTGTCAATTGCAGTGGTTAATTCCGCCGAACAAAACGCGCAGAATCAATTACATCGAGGAAAAACAAACAACAAAGAGGGTCCATACCTGAAAGAGGAAAGAAAATTGCGTGAACAGTGCCATACATTCCTGTAACGTCACCTCCATTGCTTTCCTTAAGAAAGAGTTACAACCCGCTACAGATGCAAGAATCATCCTCTACATTATCATGCATGAACGAAAGAATCTAACGCACTCCTTATTATCTTATACGTAAAGAAAGAACTTTCCTTTCGTGTAATATTACGTTAACTTGGACGGTTTCTCACTTAATTACAAGGTATTATTTGTGTTCTTTTTATTGCCGCGTAACAGGTTGAAGATGTTAATATCCTACCATACTTTTTTTTTTTTTCTCATGGCCTACGACCGTAATGACACTTGTCCTTCATAGTAACCGGCTTGCCCTTCGTCCAACTGCCTTCCGGGACTACGTGAATCGTTCGCACTTTAAATGGGAGCTGACCGATATTACTCGTTATGAATCGCATAAAACGTAGGCGCCGCCAAAATGAACTACGTTCTACCCCGTTGTCGCAGTTACGCGCCTCGGACATCACCGTTACACGTTTCCGGCTCATTCGACATTTTCATTCCCTCCACCCTTCCCGACGTTCGCTCGCACGTTAGAAAAATGAGTGGGCTCATCGGATAATAATATATAAAAAAGTCGACCCGTAGTCGCTGATAACGCACGGCGGCGGATTTAGCCTAATCGAATCGTCCTGTGCCCCTTCCGCGCTTTACCCTCGTCAAAAGTTACGAAATTGGCGGGATTCCGGCCCGAGAGAGCGCACCTTCTCGCGAAGCGCCATCTTTTCGGCTCCGAGCCGTTCGGCGGACGTTCGGCGCGTTCGAAAGCTCACGAACGGGCGTAGATGAGTACATTTTGGCGTACCGTGTCGTGACGCAAAAAATTATTGCTGTTTCGCGTATCGTGGCAGCAACGAATGCATAGCGATGAACGTGTGGGAAAAACGATAAGTTGCATTGGCCTTGACGCGGTAACCGTAATTTATTCCCTCGCCCGGCGCATTCATCGGAATTTCATGGTTTCGGTTAAGAGCGCTATTAAGTCCAATATATCCTATCGGTAAAGTTATCGAATAAGTCGAGTGGCTCCCGTCCAGCACGCATCGTTGAATACGTCGTGCGGGCAATTAGCATTGCATTTGGCGCGTTATTACATATAACTTGTCGTATTCGCTGCCGAACCCGTTCCATTCGTCTGTCACGCTGGCGCAATGTCCTGTTTCCTTATCGGTACTTATGTAACTTATTCGGTAATTCCCGTGGCAGCGTGTCCGAGCACAGTTTCAAACCATTTCCCGCGACATTTGCCGTCGACTTTCTCTCTTTCTCTCTTTCTCTCTCTCTCTCTCTCTCTCTCTCTCTCGTTCGCGGTAACAACGTTCGCCGTCACGCCAAGAAAGCGCGGACAAAGTTCGAAGCGTCATCGGCAGCGATTCGTTATTAGCGACGAAATGAATTCCTTGATATGCATCAGCGTCGACTCTTCCTCATGCGAATGAGAGCCTAAATTTATCGAAGGACCGTAACGCGTTCATAGCTCGTACTGATATGTGATGAATGGCATGGTTCATTCGTGATATTATCTAAATCCATTTTTTTTTTTTCTCGACGCTATGCCGTCTTTCAACTTCGATAGAATCGTATACTACTGCGATGAGACTGACGGATGGAAAAATACGCGAAAGATCTGACAACGTCTCAACGGCAGTCGTCGAGATAACAAAAATAAGTGACAAACTCTTTCAGTTTCCAAGCGATCTAACGTCCCCTGCGAACGTTGGGGTTACGACGAATTAAAATTGTCCTACTGACAAAAGTTTGTCGTGACTTCTCCTCGCCCTACGGCGACCATCTTCGATCATGACAATACTAACGTTCGCATGTCCAAGCAATCGGTGATACGGTCATGCATCTCGTCACTCGTCTAACGAATTAGTTCTCAAGTGGGTACATTGATCACGTCGTGTTGCTTACTCCTTCATCCTCTTTATTCCTCTTTATTTCACTCACGTCTCATACTCCCCCGACTCTCTTCCCGCGTTAAGACGAACTCACATCCGAGCGCATCGTTAATTAGTGTCGCTAACCACGCACGCATAATCGATACCGATCGGATGCATTCCGACATTTGCCACCTCGGCAATGCTTACTCCTTAATCCTCTTTATTCCTCTTCATTTCACTCACGTCTCATACTCCCTCGACCCTCTTCCCGCGTTAAGACGAACTCACATCCGAGCGCATCGTTAATTAGTGTCGCTACCCACGCACGCATAATCGATACCGATCGGATGCATTCCGACATTGGCCACCTCGGCAATGCGTCCCAAACCTTCGGCGAAAAATGCAAAGACGCAGTGTCGGCACTTCGCAAATTAGGCCAATGTAAATCGAACTACGGTCTTACAAAGGGATAATCCTAATTCTCGTCGTACTATGCTAAGTGCGCTGGAGCGAGTATGCAAAAGTAGAAGGGCACTTTACACTCGTGACGTTCGCTGAGAGGCGGGATAAACTTTTTTTGGCGCGACAAGAGTTAGCAGAATTTCTCGAACTTCCGGTCGAAACAGATGAGCGCGCGCGCGCGCGTCCATTTCCTAATAATGGCGGGCCAGTAAGCAGATGCGGCAAGCGACGGAGGACAGTGTAATCGTTAAGAGTGAAAGTTTAACATACAGGCTTAAGATGGACTACTTTACCGATACGAGTTACGAGTACAATCGGCGTATGTCAAATGTTGGCATCGCGCTTCTACGCGAGTGTCGATAGTAGACGGTGCCTAGCCGAAGAGAAAATAATCGTAGCTAGAAGGACTACTGCGGAGAATTGACCGCTTGTACCAGGAGGCGGTAGAAAGACCGTATGAATTGTTAGGAAGTAATAGTCTTCGAGTGAAACCCATTTCGTAGTAATATAACTTTTACGTCGGTACCGTTTTACCTCGTTCTACGATCCTATGAGACTTTTTTTTCGTTTTTATAATACAGTTACCGTCCGCTTCCCTCGTCACTTATACTCCGAACGAACCTGCCGTCCTCTTCGTCGGCCGAAGAGTCGAGCGGTTCACGGTAAACGAAGAGATGGAAAAGCTACCGACGCCGTTCGACAAAAGGAAAGTTTCCGTCATTGTAAAAAGTATCCCGTGGCATGCAAACCGCCGAATCTTATCGAGGTAATTTGGGTCTAACTTCCTTTCAGCGACCATCGATGGCCTGCCCGTTTCTCAAATCGTTTCGCGGCATGTCAACAAATTATTACGGCAGCCTAATTAAGTTATTCGTACTCTAAGCGTATCGTTTGTCGTCATTAACTTTTTTTCCCGTGCAGCGATGGTAGGTAAATGCGACGATGATCACTCGCAGTATTGACATTTAGGCGCGCTAAAAGTCCCGAACGCGACAGAGGTTACTATGGGCATTGGAGTTATTAACGACGTTATCGACGGTTCTCGGTACCTAGACGCCGCTGACATTCGCGAGCTTCTGCCATTGGAATGACAACAACGATACTGGACAACGTTCCTGCTGCTGAGCATCCATTTTTAGCACTATTAACTTTTACGCGAATGCAATCGTAATATATTACTTCGATCGTCCGCGTACTTATTACGTAGAATGAAGAAGACATACAGCGACCTACGAACTTCGTAACCTTCTCTCAAGCTCCGCTCGTAAATATTTCGTCGAATCACTACGTCGGATATTTAAAGAGGTATTAACGAAAGCCTGAACATCGTTGAAAACGACCACCCATCGTAGCGTAAACAGTGTGGCTTAATCGTGGCGCATCGCTAACGGAAAGTATCTGTTTTTTTTCGTGATTTTTCTTCTTTTTACCTGCCTCTCGTAGCATCGAATTGTGACGGAGACATCGGGACGCCGCGAATGTCATTACGGAAAGTCCGTCGATAGTCACGAAAAATCCGATGTCCAATCGCGCCAATACGACTCTGTACAAGTAAAGATCTGCATCCGCGCTTTATCGTTGACTTTAGACTCTTTCGAACGAAACTCTATAGTAGATATTGTTATTCACATCGTAGGATAATCGTAGTGTCGTAGCGAATAGTAAATCACTCACTCGATCAGCGATAACTACAAAGTATCTCCTTTTAGCCTACTCGCCCATGGAAAATGTTATATCGTTCGTCAAATTTCTCCGTTCTTCGTACGGCACTGAATTTCATTTTATAAACTATTTTAGCGAGTGCTGATAGCATTGATCTACTGGTCTCAGGCAAATCGGAATAAAGTACCTCCACCTTCTATCAATAAAATTCATTCGTTTCCGTTTCCTTAATTTGCGCTCAACGCGTTCATTCATTCTTTCTCCCTTTCGGCACGCAGAACCGTTTCGCCCCGGTCGTCAAAACTTGCGTCACGTTATCTGTTACACCGCGTGCAGACTGATCTCGTTTCCCGTTTGATGCATCGATTTACGTTTATATATACTTTCATTATATCTTAGTTCGATTTTGTGCACTGTTGCCGATTCGGCAACGACGGTACGGTTTGATAATAGAATATTTCTCTCAGACTCGAAGCTGGATCGCCTTCCATTTACAATACTTATAGTTAACGTTCTTGTAGTTTTTCGCTTGAATGACGTTCGCTTACGGTGGTCAAATACGCTCGCTGGAAAGACCGACGATTAAAAAGCACTTTAGACGAAAATACAATTCTGACTCCTTGCGCATGTATGCCCCATGCCGCAATGATCGACCATAGACACTTCCCCATTCAAAGATTCTCAGAGGCCACCGACCAGCCAGCACTTTAATCGATTTATTGCGATTGCGCGCCTAATATATTGAAAACATTCGGCTATAAGACATGTGAGACAGCTGTGAAATATTGAGTATGAACATTATCCGCTAGAAGTCGAAAATGCGTTGATCGGTGTTTTACGTGCTGATCACAATGGCGAACGTAAACGTGAGACAAAACGTACAAATCAGACGGAACGGGGAAGAGACGAAATTAGCTAACGGACTCTGTTTCAAAATCGTATAATCGAAAGAACGCGCACAAATTTTGCGGTGTTCCCCTTTCGAACGTCCGAATTCATCCATCTTTACTTCCTCACCCCCGCGATGACCTTGACAGGCAGACTCCAACTCACTCTCACTCTCTCTCTCTCTCTCTCCTCCTTTCCCTCCTTCTCCATCTATCCGTCTCCCCTCAACCAATCCACCGTTTTATTGCTATTTCCGGCCCACCCTCGCCTTTCCGCCATTCGATAAAACTGACTCGCTCAAAAGAACATGCTCGCCATGCTATCGAAATTGCATCGTCATTGTCCGCCAAGTGATGACAATATTGTCGTTTCGTCTGCCGCTGGCCGCAAAGTGCGCAATTCTCTTTTCATCCTCTCTCTCTCTCTCTCCCTTTTCTACCCTCTCTCTCCCCCCTCGCAACTATGCGTCGTCGTGCGACAAAGCGGAAGAGAGCAATGGCTGCAACAATTCCGGATCCATTTTCTCGCATTGGTCCGGCAGAATTCGGCGGGCAAAGATCAAGTCGTAGTCTCATTGAATCTCACAAAATGGTAGTTTGTTACTATTAACATCCTTAGTCTGCTCCTGATCCTGACTGTTCTCGCCCTCGCTCTTCGGGCTGCCACCCTCCTCTATCGAGCCCCCAGCGCTGCCGTGGGGGCAAATCGATTGTCATCTAAGTGCCAGTGTCGATACCATCGGCGGTCGGGACGGTTTGTTGTCGAGTATTCTCTCAATCTCGCTCATTATGGTCGCGTTGAGCTTCGGTATCAGCTGAAAGGACAGGGTGCCTTGTAACAGAACCGCATTGTCGCATGACGGGGGTATGACAGTGGCCTGGATCAAGCATGACCAGTGATGAGTCACAATGACATGAATGAATTACGAACTGATTCGGATTTGAAGAACTGCCAATTTGGAACTGTCACAATTTACAATCATGACATTCTTAAGTTCTGAGTCGCTTCCGAACGGATTCGAGGGAAAAGGATTATTCATGATGCTGTTAGAGTATCTGATTTGAATGGATACGTGCAATGCTGGCAAGGTGAAGGAGATGAGAGCTGTCTGTAGTATCAGGGAGGATTTTCCTGAGTTTAAGCGACGATGATGCGCGGAGTAAACAGAGTCTACGTCAGATTTTCATCCGGCGCTTGAGGCGGAATATTTTTCAACCTACCTGCAGGCTCTGTAAACTCTCGTAAAGTTGATCTGTACTAGATGCACCGAGAAGAAGGCACTGAACACTTTCATTCTTCAAAGACCACGCAATGGCCAGCTGTCCGAATGTACATCCCAATCTTTCAGCGAGGGAATAAACGTCACGCAACTTATCCGAGTATTTCCGTGTTTCCTCATCCGCGGGCTTATCTCTCCATGCGTATTCCTGTAACAATCGGTGTTAAGGCATGTTGAGAGGCACAGTGATTAACGATGGCCGTGAGAGTTTAAGCGGTTGTGAACTACGTGCGGGACCGAAATGTAAGCGTACCTCCTTATACAAAGACTGCGTTTCATCTTCCGTCCAACTGAACGACGAGTATTTGTTCTGAAAGCGTAAAAGATCTTTTCATCAGAAACAGGCGAAGCCGAAGTTAGTTTGGCTGATGCCTTTCAACGTCGAACGGTCTAAACCGGATTAGTTTCGTTCATAACTGAATTGCCACTACGCACTTCATGATATCAAATATAATGTTTGAGATGTACAATATATTTATTTACGCAAATATTGTACTCAAGGGCTGTTTTAGTAAACGGGTAAGTATACTTTAGGATTTTAGTATAGCCAATAAAATACGGTTATTCATTTGGCTCGTTTACTGCGATATATATGAGTATAGTAGCACAAGCGTATACATAGTCAGACGTCAGCCTGGTACATTCAAATTACTCCAAAGGTATGCATATGTTTAAAAACAGTGCGTAACTTTTTACATACTCGATAAGATTTATGTTATATTGATACATACATCTGTCATTGAACACAACAATAACAAATTCGACGTTAATTTTCAATAAATCAAATAATTCTCCAACGCTTACTTTGATTTGTTTGCTCGACTATAAGCGTGTTAATATTCCGTGAAAATGGCTTGTACATTATTTACCTTGTAAGAAGACCGTGAGAGGAATGGTACTCCGCAATCTTCAGGCTTCGTAGAAACCATGCCAATGGTAACTGTTGACCATGCCATTAAACCTACCCCTGCGAATAACAAGACCGGGCAAATGATAAAAAAAGCGTGAGTAGACCGTCACCAAATCCTCGCCAGTTAATTCTCTCTTTTCATTTTGCTAAACGTAAGCTGGTGTGCGTTACCTATTTTATTATACAACTCCGGCATGTAGAGTTCAGGCTTTTCCCTATAGAACAAGTGATACTCCGCCTGTTCAACAATCGGAGTGACACAGTTGAATTGCCGACAGTTTGTGTAGGCTTCCATAATTTCCACTGGCGACCATCGCGATGTACCCCAGTACATTACCCAACCTTTACTTATCACGTAATTCATAGCGCGCACTATCTCTGAAAAGGAGAGCGAACAAACATGTACTCGACCCGCTATGATCCGTACGTCGCTAAGGTCTGATCGTTCAGCGTTCAAAATCGATAGGTACATCCCGTGAATGAACGGCCCCGACAATTGAGACTTTAAGTTCAGTTCGATTGAGAAGCGAAGGCTCATTCAATTGGGCCTCACAGTCTTGATCGGGCATGAAATTTTAACGCGAGCATTCCCGTACGGACTCTCCTCATCGTCTCGTCCTGAATAAAGTAATGATCGAGCGGTATAGCAAGCATGTACCACTACGTGTCGTACGAGAGAACATAGGAGGAACGGATAATCCGACGTTTCCGACTGACACGAATCTATTCCCGCCACTTCATCCGGCATTCGTTCCTCCTTCCTTCTCTTATTTATCGTCAGAACCCGTCAAACATCAAACACGCCGTTTAACAAAGCATTATAAATATATATAGATATATATATATATATATCGGTTATCGGCATTATATATATATATATATATATATATGTATGTATATATATGTACGTACATACATACATACATACGTATGCACATACACGTATGTATAAGCATAAGTGTGCACGTATGTTTGTACGTATCAGACGACTTACCTTCCATCGGACACATTGGATCAACTTTGTGAATCATGACGATGTCGATATACGACAGCTGCAGTCTGACCAAGGATGCTTGTACAGACTCGATGATGTGCTTGCGCGACAGTCCACGACCCTCTGTCCTGTCGAGAGTCGTACATTTCTTTTTATCCGATAAAGCGGGGCCGGCGTGTGCCTTGACACATTTGCTGCCATTCCTATTGTCAGCTATCCGCGAGCGCCGATACAATTTGCAAGAACCTGTTTCCTATTCATCCTTAAACGCGTGCCGCTATTCGCGCCGTTACATTCGACGTTAAATTCAAAATTCGAACGACGCGCGATAACCGTGCGTCGTTCGGCCGTAGCGCGAGGACGTCGGTGGCAGCAAACGTGTTAAGGAATTAGCCGTCCCTTCATGTTGTGTCGTCATCCCGCAAATCACGACGCGCGCGTACCGGTCCGTATCGCAAGCGCCGAAGACAGCTGACCGGGACGCCAAACTCTTGCCCCCCGGAACGAACACCGACGAACATCGAACGACGCGACTGCTCGAGACAAGCCGCTAATCGGATCTCGTCCGATCGAGACCGGCTCGATTTCGACGCTAGTGTGCCCAAAGTAAGCAAGTGACGAGAGCTGCCACTGCGCGCACGCTGAGTGGCAGTAAGGCGCAATAAGTGGACGTCTGTCGTCGCGTCGGCCGACAGAAGCGGTAAGCGGCGGCGGCGGCGGCGGCCCGTAACGAGATTGAGGTTATGACATGCGCTGGCCCCGATCGTCGGAACATACAGCCCGCGGTATATCCGTGACGTAATCTAATGCTAACCGCGTGTCCTGCGACGTACGGACGTACGGACGGGCCCTTGCCGCTCGCTTCTAACCTCAAGTATCCGAGTAATCACCGCGCGGCCAGTATCCGGCGACAGGAACATCGCCGAAGGCCATCGAGTCGCGACCTTCGACCACCTTCGACCGAGCGAGCCGTTCGAGAGCGAATTTGAAAAGTGTATCGGCGATCAGTCGATCGATCCTTGGGCCGCACTCGAGACCCTCCATGAACGTCCGACAGTAGTGTCGGACAGCACCATCCGGGCTCCAATCGCTACCCCCCGGCAGTTTCTCGCAACGGCAGCGTAGTTGTCATTGGCCTGATTTCATTTCATGCAACGACATATACACTGACAATCGATCCTCTCACTCCCGTCGGCTGTGGGCGAGCGCGTGGCTTGCCGAACGTGCGAGGGGAGAGAGCTTTGATTCACAGAGACCCGAGAGAGCGTCGACGAGCACCAAGCACTCGGCTCGTGTAGTACAACTTTGCTACGTATACGCAGAAGCATACGTTTATGTATATATATATATATATATACATATGCATGGGAAAGAGACGGTACACGGTCCGCGTGGTCAATGCAGCGGGACACAGCGAGCGAGAATGGCGCGCCCGGGACTTACTTGGTGTTCCAGTAAATTTTCGTCGTAACGACGTAGCTTGAACGATTCCAGGCGCGGCGCAACAAGATTCGGCCCATTTGGATTTCCGCCTTGTGCCCGCTATGGGCCTCGCTCAAGTCAAAGACGTTTATCCCGCTCTCGTAGGCGAGGGCGACGACGGCCTCGGCGGTCTCCTCGCTGCTGCATCCGCCGATGCCGAAGGTCGACCAGGTCCCTGTAGCACATATTTTATGGAGGGTATGAGGGGAGGGTTACCAGGTTCGAAGCTTTTGACACGGAGACGCAACGTCATTCTCGTGTAAAACATCCAGGTACGGCTACGGTATCGTTTCTCTCATTATTTTACCCTATGTCGGCTATATGCTATGGTATAGAAATATAAAGATATACACATATATATAGAGAGAGATAGAGAGAGAGAGAGATATACAGGTATGTATGTGGAGACATGTTCTTGCACGGACATACTGTACGTGTGCGCGCTGGTCTGACTTCACATGCGTATATGTACGTACACTGATGTCCGTCCTGTGAAATTGAGATGGGGATGACGTGTGGACTGCGGGGTGTGCAGCGAGACGCATTAAGATTTGAGCCCCATGACGTTAGAAAGTTGGTGTACGATTCTTGTCTTCTGTCGACGGTATTGTGATACGCGCCCCGTCGATGCGTGTTCCGATAGGTGTATTCCGATGCGGTGATAGGCTGATTGTGACGAGTGCTCAAGTTTTTTGTGTTGCGAGGACCACTACACACTACACAGTCGGACTTTGTATCGCGAGGACACCACACATCGAATGATCACACATACGCCGAATATTGTGTTTGCGGAGAAGGTCGATTAAAATCAAGAGTGTGTTAGTGTGTCGGATGTTCTCTGTCGTGTCAATTTGGGGAATTTTTTAGATAATTTTGTGTGTGTGAGAGAGACCGTGTATGGTGAGTAAGACGTGCGTGTTTGCTAGCTATAATCAGGTGATTCGATGCAGTAAACAACAATCAAGTCGGCAAAACTATTGCGAACAATCATCGTGTGTAACAATAATCTGCGAATCGTCACAGTGTTCGAACGTTAATGCGACTCACTGCGGCTCCCGTTAACGTTTCAACCGATTGAGGGCGGTAGAGAGAATAAATAAGTTCGCATGAAAGATTTATGAAACTGCGGCACGATATTTCTCTCTCGCGACCCACCGAGCGCGCACTCTTGTTGCGGCAACATATGATATTATACAAATATTATAAATTCAATTAGGAATTGTTGCTTTTATATGTATTATGTAACTTCTATAAACGCTGGAGACTAATTGTGTACCAAAACGTAGTTTCCTGTGTTATATAAGTGATTGCCCTGTAATTGCATTATAGTTTCAGCTTAGAACCGTGGTTATGAACTGTCAACATACTACTGTACCACACACAACGTCAAAATAACGACTACTAATTTATTTGTACCTCCCAACACTTTAATCCAATTGTGAGAGCGTCCCTGTTCTAGTTACACACCTTACAGCGTACAAATAGTTGCAAAGCGAGTATCACAAACAGAAGCTGAAATTTCGATGGCAGTATTCGTATAGTTAGCTGCAGGTAGACAAGGTCGACCATGTTCTAGACACAGTTATTCTCTGCTACTAATTCGTATATGTATGTATTGAATGTCCACGACTATGATATTCGTTAAATTCTTCGTTCATTTTCATCGAATGGAGTAAAAAAAATTTGTATTCTATACATCGAACAACAACAGCCAAGATATTATCAGGATATCGCGCACACACGCATGCACACATATACACGGACGATATGTAACAAAAGAAGCTTTGAAGAAATACTTTCACTATAGAAGCTTCGGAATTGTTATTTTTTTTCGGAAGTCTCCCATTCATACACAGTACCGCTACTGACTGCATTTGCATTGAATGGAAACAACGTACAAACATCTGGAACTGGATTGCGCGAATACATAGCACATTATTAACCGTAAGTGCTCGACAGCTGTCGAACTGAATCAAAACTCCGAATCAAAAGCATAAGCAATATCTCAATTAACTTGACCGCATAATCCCAACAAAAATTCAGCCGCCCGGAAATATCGCAACCAATCATAATCAAACGTCAAAAAACATCAAAATAAACTGTTCAATCCCGATTGAAAATCCGATTTCGACTCGCTGCACCTCGAAAGCTGAGCCCAAAAAAAAAAAAAAAGTGAACAAAGCTTGCGAAAATGGGCACGCGCCGGGAGACATTCGAGAGTTCCGCAAGGATGTTGAGGGAGACAGTGGCAGAGTTAGAGAGGGTGGCTGGGCGGATGTAGGGCGAGAAAAGTCGGTCCCTTTTTTTTTTTTTTTTTACATGATTCTTTATCGAAAGAGGGGAAGACATTCAGCGTACCTAATCCAACATTGGAAACACGTAGACCGCTTTTGCCCAAGTTGCGGTAGCGAATACCTGGCGAGGGGTGCTGCAAACGTTGCGTCTGTGCGGCAATGCAGCTAGTAAGTAGCTGCTCTTTGGTTCCTGCCGTGCTGCTGCAGTAAACTCCCGTTTCCGTCCCACCGCCGCCGCCTCCGACGCCGACGCCGCCGCCGTTGAATTCTTCCATGCAATCCAAACTGGCTATCGGTGCCCGGCACCTGCATCACACCATCATCCTAAATTCGCACCGTAACGCACAGAACGACGAACGCATATCTTCAACTATTGTCCCTTGTTATTGTAATTTTTTTCGAATTTTTATTTATTTTTTTATTATTTTTATTAACTGCTTTATAATAAATAGCGTAGGCTGGGAGGTAAGAGAGTTAACGATAGAAATTTTAGATTCGGTAGAAATGTTTCGCGTCGCGGTTGAGGTAGGTCGGAAGAGAGCAAGATTTTAGGGGTGAATAAGAGGATAAGGGGGTGCGGAGGTATCGTCTGCTCTCGGAGTTCCGTTGCGTAAGACTTGGACTTTTTCTCAATCACAGGGAATCTGCGAGTCGGTCGGTTAATTGACTCGGCGGCCGATTCACTTTCGTTATTGAATTCCTGATTAAAATCCCGCGCGCAGATTGGTAGGGATAAATGGGTACCGTGGCACGACTCTGACATCACCTTTTCAATCGGCGGAAGTTATCATAAAATTCGATTAATACTTCAATTGGATCGGGGAACGGTTCGCAAACGACCGGGAGTCTCTTCCGAGAGCCGCGGCCGTACTACATAGTAAAGTCTATAGATTCGCCGAAAAATACACGTCTGTGCGCCACCCCCCCCCCCCCCCCCTCTCCTCCCATCTGTATCCTATCTTTCTGCTCCTATTCTCCGTCTCCGCCATCGGCTCGTCCCCACCCACGGAACGCGTCCTCCTCCCATCGCTGTCAGTATCTGCGTGCAGCGGTACAAATATATCGGCCATACCAACGGATATCTGACACTTCGGCGGAAGTCTTCCGCTCGGCACACGGTCGCGTATTGATTTAATTCTTCAACTTTTTCCCCCGATTCGATTCAACGACGCGAACCGCTCCTGATTACGGACGAACGTACTTCCCTGCCAACAATTATCTCTTCCCATGCTCCGGTGTCCGCAGGATTCTATGCGTCCCACATTAAGCCCTTCGAACACTCGATCACATTCTCGCACACGATCCCTGGCACACCGACGCACACACCGACGAATTAAGAACAGCTCAGGAATCCCGAGCTCCGAGACCGAGTTTCGTAACGCAGCGCAGCGGAAAGATCCGTTCGGAAAAATTCCGGCGGAAGATTGCCTCAAGGACTCCCTCGGATTTGGGTCACCGATATATAAGGCAGTTTTTAAGTAGTTTACTCGCCCCGCATACGGAATGCATCGGCACGGTTATATCACTGCGCTCCCGTACCGAGCGCGTAGCCTAGCATCTCGGACATCTCGCAGAGTCTGTGGGCAGTTAATAGCTTACGCGACTAATTGAAGGCAGTTTGCCGGAAATCACGGTGACGACCGAGACGAGGCACGGTATTCCTGAACCGAGCATACGAGAGTGTTGCGTACCGAAGAAGCTTCTCTCGAGCCCTAAGATCACTTACCGATAGATCGTCGGCAGTGGATAGGAATCGTCGTCCTCCATGCTGCTGTTCGTGTTCGCGTTATTGTTCGTGTCGTTCCCTCCTGTCGCGGAGGCGTTCGCAAGATTGCAGAGCATTAGTCGCGACATTCTTTCTCAGCGCGGATGGACCAGTCGTCAGTCTCTCATAGAGCGCACGGACGGACGGTGGAGCTGATCTTCGGGCAGACGACCTTGACGGCGATCGGCCCTTTAAGGCCGACTGAGTGTTCGCGCGAGTTAGGTCTCACGATACGCCGGCCATGCGTTCGTTCGCTCCTTGGCCTGCACGACGACGACGACGACGACGATGACGACGACGAAGACGATGACGACGACGACGGGACGCACGATCTTCCCTCTCGCTCGCCCCTCAATGCCGTGTCTCTCTTTCGCGGGTAATCCCAGCCGTCGTGGTACTTTATCTGATAACTGAGCATTAGAACGCAGCACCGACCCGCTCGTGCTATTGCAAGCGTATGCTCGAGCGGCGAGATCGATCGTGCGATGGCGATAATCTCCTATCGCTGTCACGCGCTACGAATTCAGGCACTAAGTAGTATTATCTTCCCTTATATTCGGCCCGGCTCCTCTTTACACTTTCTTCCTTCTCATCGTTCGACTCCCGCTCTCGTCGCGCCGGATGTGGAGCGTTCCGCGGCGATCGTCAGTGGGTCATCGTGTTTCGTAACATCTTACTTCCGTCTTCTCTCTCCTTCTCTCTCTCTCTCTCTTTCTTTCCGTTGGTCGACCTCCGTCCTTCACCTCTCTTCCTATCTTAATTTTATCGTATCTATATGAGTTAACGTGTCGTAGAATCTCTAGCGCATTCGATGCTCTAGCGTACCGCTGCCGGGCACGTAGAGATATGTTGCGAAAAGAACTGGTCGATATGAACCTACGATATGTAAAACAGTGTTTATGAGGTGAGCTGCGATAATGTTTCGATGCCGATTTACTCGCACTATACGCTTCCCTTCCTCTCCCCCCCCCCCTGTCACTCACTATCTTTCTCTGTCTCCCTCTGTCTCTCCCTTTCGATCCGTCTGACTGAAAAAACGCTTTGATGTATCCTCCGTTTACTCTTTATTACAGCTGCCGAGAGCCAGATCCGCCTCCTGATCCTTTATCCCGTCTTCAATCCAGCCGCCGGATCCTCGCCACCCCCTCCGTCAATTCCAGTTTCAATTCTCCGCCCTCCCCCTGCTTACCGCCACGATCGCCGACCTTCACTCTCAGCTTAAGGGATGGTCTAGTCGATTTTTACGACGTCTCACAGCGGCACTCGATGCGTACCGCTTATACTTGTCACGTAACGTACGCGCACCGATGCATTTTTATCGCTGCCGATCTCGCAGCAGCCGTCCCAGCAGCGCTCCTCGACGCAATCGTTACGTTACTATTATCACCAGCGTCCCGACGACGACGACGCTCGCGACGACCGCGACGATGCTGCAGCACTCGAACCCGTTATCCGCTCTCTACGTCCGACTAATTCACAAACTCTTCAGTGCCAACATTGTATATACACGCTGAAAATATATATATGTATATATGTATCTATATATACGTCCCCCTATGTATATATATATATATATGACTCTGTGTGTATATATATATATACATATATATATATGTGCGTCGATATCCTTCGGACGGGGCTATAACGGAACCAAGGAGGAACCACACTGAAGAGTCTTGAAGGGAGTCCGTGTAAAAATTGGGACAGGCAGGCAGGCGGCTCCGCTCGGCAAGCGGAAAGGGAAGTAGAGACTGGGACGGTGGATGCCCTTTAACGTCGGGTGAACGCAGGAAAGGAACGCCAGTACTTCCCGCACGGTAACACTGTACACGCTCGACTCGATTTTCGCCCGACGTGTCGTTCCGATTCGCCTCGGCTTCCCCGTCTGTTTCCGTACCGCTCGTGCACCTCCCCCCGTGTGCCGCTCCTCACACCCGATACCGGACACCTGCGCGTGCTGCGCGAGAGTGTGCGTGAGACTCCTACGTCAAGTATGGGCAGAGGCGGGCAGACCTCGTATAAGGGTATTTTGTGTCGCGTCCGCGTAGGAAGAGTGGAAGGCGCATGACGACCGTCGTCGTCGCATTCGGCGCATGAGATCAGTGCCGGAGGAAATTCCGTTCAACCCCCGGGGCCTCGGTGCCGTCGGAGATTCGGCTGAATTTCGGGAGAATTTTTTTTCTTTTCAGCGCTCTAGCATGCCGAACTCGGTTGAGCGATAATTCGGACGGTCGCATTTTCATGGCCAAGCCTCGTAGCTCGCTCGGCTAGCCTCGGATTTGGGAGGGGGGGGTAGGGTGAGAGGTGTTTTTACAGTATTTTCATCTTATGATTCACGGCGACTATATTTGTCCCGGACAACTGCGTGCACGCTGGGCGGCTACCTTACGATACGCGGCTTGTGCGAAACAGGGGAACGTAGTCGAAGTTCCGCCGTCGGGTCTGTTGTGTCCTTACTTCCATTGGCAACGGGAGGTGGGCAGAGAGGGAGAGGCGGGGTTGACTGACGCTACTGGGATTCCGATAAGGAACCTTCCGGGGTCGAGGGGAGCTGGAAGTCGTACGTTACGATCGAGAGCGCGAAGTTTCGCGGAATTATGGGGAAAGGTTGCGGACCTGTCGCTCGGAAGAATATGCCTCGCATTGGGCGGGAAATTGACCGGCAAGATCGCGGTTTTCCGGGTAAGGACGGGGATGCAGGATGATTGCGGTTGCGAGATCAGGTAGGATCCACCCTTGCCGCACCCTGCACGTTTGACCCTGCCGCGTTCGGGCATGACAAAACGGATAGGGGCAGCATGTAAGTCAATGCGCAGCCATCTCTTTTACGAACGGATATGTATTCTCCACTTATAATTACAGGTGAATGCGCAGTGAGCATGCCGCACACACACACACACACACACACGCGCGCGCGCGCGCGCGCGACACATGCACGCCACAGATAGACGCACACACGTTCCGGCCGGTGGAGGGAAGAAGGGTTAATGCTGAACCAACGGTTTTAGTGGCAACACCGCATTGCAGATCTGGCGCACTGACGCGCAACTGGGTTTAACCTAACCTTCCACCGTTCTCGCCATACTGGCCGACCTACCGACCTACCAACCTAGCACACGTATATCGACTGCCGCTCCTCCGCCCCTACCCACCTCCCGCCGTTCGATGTTCTGAATCTGCCAACGCCTTAATGACCGTTCGTCGTCAAGATGTCATCTTCCTCTCCTCGAGACTCTTACCTCGGACCTGCTACCCTTAATTTCCACCGAAATGGCACGACGATAAAGTTGCGAGAGGAAAGCGAACGGCTATCCCGATGGCTGCCGATGAACGCCAAGTTTCCGTTCGTGCGTTCCTGACAGAACAATTTCTGGAATATCGAATGATAGTCGTTGCGGCGCTCGCATGCCACGAGGGTAGCCTAGTATCATCGTCGATGAGAAGGAACTGGGGACGTTGGGGGATGTTCGAAGGTCGTTTCGAGTTTTCGTCGATGACGCTTCCGTGTCAGGCGTTCCATGTTCTGCGAGGGTCGGACTTTGATTTAAATAGTGGCCGAAAGTAATTTGTGCCTGGTGGGGGGGGGGGGGGGGGGGGGGATTGGCCAGGGGGTGCGGTGAGTCGAATTTATGTCGGCTCGCAGGATTTTGTGACAGTAACAGACGCCGAACTGCCGTTGTCACGCACGTCGCTAGGAACGACACTCCGCAAGGCAGGGTGGTGACATGGGGGGGGGGGGGCAGGGGGGTGGTGGGAAAGAAGTAACATTCGAATCAAAGCCACTGCAAGCCACGACATATCCGGCTCAGCCACTCGACGCCGCTCGCCCGATTCTCGCTCGATGTTTCGAATAGAGTCGATTTATTAACTGATTCATTGAATAACTTATTACAGTACTTCTATGTGGTCTTAAGTTTCAAATTATCTAAACGCAATTACAAGGATCGCGATAATCCAAAATGTGGCTTTGGTACTCCGACTGACATTCCTCGCCCTGACGCGCTTCAACAACACCATTTTTCGTCAACTGACTTCGCAAGAGAGAATGGTAAAACATCGTTTTTGTTTTCTTCTTCTTCTTCATCTATTTCTCAACGCATTACGCGCGGCCGTCAGATCCGTTTCATCCGAGAACGGATAATGGGGGCGTACCTCGGGTTGTCCGAACAATGCTTGAATTTGGGAAAAATGTACAGTTCGAACGTTTCGATGTATCAATGACGCATCTCCGATTGACTTGTCCGCGAGTTACATGCTGTTGTCTCTCTACATAGAATCGCCTTAGTGTCTCAGTGTCTGTCGCTAAAAGTATTCGCACGAGAGTGTACTCGTAACTGATTTATGGGGGAGGGGGTTTTTTTTTCTTTTCTTTTCTTTAGCTGGGTAAGGAAGTCTCTGCCGAAAGACGCGCGCTGGCCGCGGAGCGGAAAGTTCGCGCGGGAACGGAAGTGGGGAAGGCTTCTTTCCGCTCGCGGCCGTCGTCGGTCATCGGATACGACTTCCGGGATGACGATCTCGACGCGCCCTCATCCGCGGATCATCCCGATTCGACCGATTACTCTTCGCCGTCCGGGCAATAGGCGTCGGCCGCGAAACCGTACGCGCTCGGAAAAAAAGCTTACGCCTCGCGCCCCGTCGTCGCATAATGTCACGGTTAACAATTTGGCATTGGGACTACGAAAATAGCGACGTCTCGGATTCTCCCGTCCCTCCCTCTTCCTTTTCTCTTCTTCTTCTTCTTCTTCTTCTTCTTCGCTTCTTTTTTTGTTTTGCCTCTTCCTCACCGTCCCCGAACGAGTGGGCGGGACCGAGTCGGCTACTCATCAGAAATTTAGCGTCGGGCTGCACGTATGACGAAATCTCGAAGTTGAACCAATCGATAGCTTAACGGTTACGCAACGGCCCCTCTTACGTCTAGATTAGCGCGTTGCGCGAAACGATATGAAGACATTGAGTCGTCAGATGCGAAGACGATTAGGCTAAGCCTGATAATGCGCCGGCTGGCTCTCGCGCTGACTCGAGCTGATGCCGAGGGAACGATTGAGAATCGTTGCGTTCGAAGAGGGGGGGGGGGGGGGGGAAGTGATCGTCGATTAGGCGACTTTCCGCTAGCAGGATTACGAACCTTGACACTTGGCGGGAGGAAGGATCGTCGTCACAATCGGTATGCGTGCACGCGCGCACGCGAGCTTTTGGACCGTTGGAACAGGGATGTGGGAGGGGGAGGGGAGAGGGCGGTGGGGGGCAGAGCGTTATTGTCATTGGCACGTCTATTGTATTAGTATTGCTATATTAGAACTGTACACACAAAAAAAAAAAAAAATTGGAAGGTAAAGGATGAGGTAAGTATTATTAGAGGTCAATGATGGGAAGTGGCAGATATATCTATGCGGTTGCGGTATATGAAACACTTAGGCAATAAGTATGAGCGGTAATGGTGGTGTTGGAGGTGATCATGACGATGTTGATGGTAGGCGTTCACGATGACGGCGGTAATGGTGGTTCGAATGCGTTAAAAGACAGAGAGAGAGAGAGAGAGAGAGAGAAAGAGAGAGGGAGAGGAGAGAGAGAGAGAGAGAGAGAGAGAGGGAGAGGGAGAGTAACGAGAGTACAGTGGTAGGGAGAATGGAGAATCGGGAGGAGGAAGGGGTTGAAGAGAGAGAGAGAGCGAGAGAGAAAGAGAGAGAGAGAGAGAGAATGCGCCTCAAAGTAACACAGAAATAAGCACCGTTCGCTCGATCGTATTATCCGCATGTTCGTAGTAGAACGTACGACGATTACATAAACATAATCGCACCGAAAAAGAAATTATGTTGCATGATCAATTCTCCCCGAAATCATTTCACCGTCCTTTGGCAAGTGGGCAAGTTCACCCTGAAGAACACGTTGAGCTCGATCAGCGATGCCAGAATGAGAAATACGGCGTACATACATAGACAGGCGCGGCCTACTTTTCGATCGAGCTGAAATTTATTCGAAGCAAATGCTATGTATAACAGCATTAGCGTCGAAAGTAACGATATGGCGCTGTACTCCAAGCCGCCGGAATTGATGCTGATGTAATGTCTCCCGGGTTGCGTGGGCGAGAACGATGATTTGATCAACCATGGCAGTCCGAGGCAGAGCAGTATGTCGAACGTGTTTGATCCAATTGAGTTACTGATACCCATCGAGCCGTGTCCTGCGTAACGGTTGCGCAAAGAAAAAGAGAGAAAACGGGAATGAGGCATATAATATATATATATAAAACGGGCGGCAAAACCGGCCGGCATTATATTATAATCGATCGGCAAAGGGCGCGTGGCCGCGCTTCGCGCAGAACTTTCGCAACGGGCGTCAGACTCCCCCACGGCAGTGTGGGACACTGTGTCAGGGAACCCTCGATTAAACTCGTGCTCGTTCCAGTGCGAATGCGGCTAGGCGAGCGGGCAAGGGAACGGTACGACCTGTGCGTATCGGGCGGCCGTCTACTTCTGGGCACCGATCGATGCTGCATTTTTTGCCGAGAGCACGCGAGAGGTACGTCAAATCGTATGCAGCGCTCGCTACCCTCCGGCAGGAGGAGGAGGGGGGGGAAGGAAAGGTTAACATTCGCCGAGTTACGTCCGTCAGCTTTTCGCGAAAAAGGCACACGTAACGCTGGTCGTCCATTTTGAAAGCGGGGGAAGAAGAGCGACAGTCTGAACAGTCGGATACGCGAAACGAGCGGAGCTTTCGGAAATGCGGAGAATTTATCGACACCCCGTGACAAGGATGTCGGGTGAACTGTAGATATTCGAAATAATACGTCGGCTTCTCGCTTGGTAAGCTCGCAGTGTCGACTGTTTGTGTACCGCGCTGTCGACAGAGACCGTCTGCGATGCCACGCTGGCGAGGGCTTTTAGGCGGACGTTATAAGAGCTTGCGAACATTGACCTTTCCTCCCGTGACGTAACTAGCGCTAAGAGGCCCCATAAGGAAGCGGATACAGTTCGAAGCTTCGGTACGCTCTTAATGACCAGCCGGCGTCCGGATGACAGACATTCCGGCTCGTCACGCGGGGCTTCTTTCAATTATAATGCGTGGGGGTACCTTGCTTTGCGACGATGACGCTAGACACAGCTTCCGGCACGCTCGTCCCTGCCGCGAGGAATGTAATGCCCATAACGGAATCCGGTATCTTCAATGTGTCGCCTGGAAAAGCAGAGAAACAGAGTCCCGTAATGCAGAGTCCTTGGCACAATTCGCGATTCCTGCTTGCGCAGCGGCGTCGGATTGTCTTTTGACTGTGTTCCGATCTCGTCGCTCGCGCCGAGGAACAATGAGAGCCGGCGACGGCAAAAAGGCAGAAAGCTTCGCCGTCGCTAATCCTATAAAGTGCGTATCCAACACGCTTTGCGCTGTCAATACGTTTCACCCACTCTCCCTTCCGTCCTCGCAGTCAATTGCCTGCCTATACTCTGCGCCGCACAATGACGGCCATCGCGCGGTATATTTTCTTTACCCTTCTCCGCATTGACATAGCGCATGTTTTTTTTTGTTTTTTTTTTAAAGCGTGAAAACAGGGAGGCTGTATTCCGTGTTTTGTTCGAAGTGGTAGAAGTTGAAATTACCGATGATCGTTATCATCCAGGCGACCACGTAGCTCAGCGAGCCTATCCAAATGATGCACATGAGGAAGGTGACCGGAAACCAGTTCTTGAAGCGTGGCTTCTCGCAATCCGGTATGGTGCACATAAAGATAAGGTGAATTGGCCAGGTCATGATCCAAGCGGTCTTTCTGATCCATCCCGCTCTCGCCGGCCATACCAGGAGCTCGTATTCGTAATCTGGAATATAGGCAGTTTCATTATGATAGTCGACAATTGTGATTATGTACATGATTGTCGATGTAATCGGAAAAGTTTGTTTGGAACTGGCGCACCGTTACATTAGAGAATGCTGGAATTCGTTTGTTATACGTACTGACAACGTGCACGGAAATTTAGCTGAGAAAGTTTCCGAGGTTTCCTGCCTCAGTGAAACAGTCCAGAGACCAGCGTGTAACGTTAGAAAATTTGCAGCGAGCGGAACATTTTATGCTGCCCGCCGAAATACGGTCACATTGCGAGTGCAATGGAAAATGTTGGCGCGCAATCTCTGTTGAATTCTTACCAGGTTCAGGATTCTCGTCTTGCGTCTTTGTGCCGCCATTCTGCAGTGGGACATCTATTGCTGCTATCTGCTCAACACGATCACCGGATGCTTGTAATTTGTCTGGTATCGGTAAGTGAATATCCCCGGAATCTGTGATAGACAATGGTAAAGAATTAAACCTTTAATGAAAACGCAAATTTTGTATGTAACACTGCATTCAGCATTTCTTTGCAGAGTTCTTTTAATACATAATTCTTTATATCGCCTTTTTTAAGTCGGACCAACTCTTACAGATTTCTTTAATGAATTTACAACAATGTTCGGCCAATTTGCGAACTATTATTTTATCAAAAACAATCACCATTTAACTATATTACAACACTTAATTTTTCGTCTATGTCTACTCTCGAAATATCTTACTCTTTATTTATTGATGTTCATAAAAACATGTTTCTTTATCATTTTATATCCGATGCATTTAATAATAACTAAATTTCTTCGGTTGTATACGAAAAGTTCTTGAGTATCCATAAGGACTTAAGAATTCGTTTCATAACGTGCACAAGAAAACAAGCCAGTTCTATATTTATGTTACATAAACAAGCAGCGGCAACGCATATATCCGGTGCGCGCTACATACATGCGGATATATTCGCTGCTACTTAAGATGCTAGTCTCATACTCTTCCATTCATGCGTAGAAGATTCCCAATAGCTGTAATGCATTCTCACCAGTCTGAATGTGACAATCATCAGGTGCCAGCTGATCGTTATTATTAGTGCGAAATCTCGTACATCGCTGAAAGGACTTATCCCAGTACATCACAGCGATGTAAACAATATAAAGTAAAACCAGCGTGAGAGCTTCGTACCATTCAACGCGTTCATCGTGTATAATGCAAATTAAAATGGCTACCGTCACACCGTAGGCAAGGCAATCTCTACTAACGGGCCACCAATCCAAAGGTACGACCTGAAAAAACAACCACACTTGTGTACATGATCATAGTGTACGTATGCTATAATAATTTTCTTTCCTTCCTCACTTACAAATGAGCTTTCAAACGTTATCACGCAATTTCTTCTTCTCTAATTGTCAACAAGCGTGAAAAAGTTGCATGCACTTTACTTGTAATTCTGACTTTGTAAAAACGATATCTTTAAACGAATCAATCATATGCATAATGCTGCCTTTTTTATAACAGCCAAGTGCTTAAACTGACACTTGCTGTATGTACATATATCGTTATCAGCGTATGAATTAAAGAATGTTTCGAAACAGGTGTATCGGTACGTTTGAGAGGCTTAGGAAGCGAAGTACGGTTTCGCGGATTACCAACCATTCCTGCACCAATACCACAGCAGGCCGGAACCGCGAGAATGTTAAAGACCGCTGATCCAACTATCGTCCCAACACCGATATCACCTTCGGTAATGAATGTTCCGATCGCATTTACGAATAATTCCGGCGCCGATGTTGCCGCTGCCATGAATGTTGCACCCGCCACGTCCTTTGACATCGACAGCGCTGCAATTTAAACTGCCGCTTGTATGCTTCTACTAAAACAACTGCTAACTGGGGTCAATTCGATTTAGGAGTTAATCGTCGAAAAATCGCAGAGCACTCAGCCGCCTGTAACTGTCAAGGCATAATACGGTATATCCTTCGGACATGAACGGCGATTGGAACTGACACAGCTGTATACGTGCGCGCGTACGTGTATCGATTCGATTTAGGAGTCGATCGTTCGACAATCGCAGGACGCTCGAGTGTCCGTCCACTATCAAGAGCATGCATTAAACTATTTATACGCACACTTAACAGATACTGCGTGCAGTGTATCTGCGCCGCGCCACCGTCACTCTTATTAAAGTTACAGTAATTGCAACGTGACGTCGCGCAGACTACTCGACGACGAAGAGTGCCGATTCCGATCGCTGAAGGTAAACACGATAAGCACCGTCGATCGTAAGAATAGCGCGAGCGACAAAAGTTTGCCCCGAACGGCCGAACATAAGGGAAATGTCAATTTACAATTGCAAACTCCGGCAAATCGAACCGCCCGCTCCTTCTAACCCAGTATCATTCAGAAACAACAGATACTTACCGTGACATATTTTTTCTACAGCAGGTACGAAGAATTTATCGCATACTACAGCTAACGCGATAAATAGATAGAGGGATACGACGACGTGCACAACAACAGCCCCGCCTTGCCTCTGCTGCTCGTCGAACAGATCATGCGGAAAATCCTCTATTGCCGGCGGCGTACAATTTATACCTACAAAATTAAATGTCTTCCCATTAAACGCACCGCTGGACCGACGCCGGCCATGTCGGCTCGTGTACATTCTTTCTGCGGCCGAGCGTTACATCAACGGTACGCCAACGTTCTGGCCCCCCCCCCCCCCACCCCCGTAAGACAATTAAAAGCGATGGTGCAAGTGCACTCGCGGTCCGCGCACGTAACATTGAATGTTACAGTTTCGGAATTAAGCCCTGATGCGGAGGAGTCCCGCTCCGAACTCCACCGTTGCGCATCTGGCCGCACCGTTGCAAGATGAGTCACATAGGCCAAGTGGAATGCAATGCGGGACCGTAAGGCCAATTTCGTTTGCCTTATCACCTTTTTCTTCGGTGACGTAACGGGTACCGCGTTACCGATTCGTATCCAAAATGCAAGAGGAGTCGCATAGGTCAAGTGAATGCAATGCGGGACCGTAAAGCCAATTTCATTGCGTTATCACCATTTTTTCGGTGGCGTAACGGGTACGGTCTTACCGATTCGTCGATGCCGAACGTATCCGAAATACAAGAATAGTCGCATAGGGCAAGTGAAATGTAATGTCGGGCCGTAAGGCCAATTTCGATTGCCTTATCACCTTTTTTTTCGGTGACGTAAGGGGTACGGTCTTACCGATTCGTCGATGCCGAACGTATCCGAAATACAAGATGAGTCGCATAGGCCAAGTGGAATGCAATGCGGGGCCGTAAGGCCAATTTCGTTTGCCTTATCACCTTTTTTTCGGTGACGTAACGGGTACCGCGTTACCGATTCGTATCCAAAATGCAAGAGGAGTCGCATAAGTCAAGTGAATGCAATGCGGGACCGTAAAGCCAATTTCATTGCGTTATCACTTTTTTTCGGTGACGTAACGGGTACGGCCTTACCGATCCGTCGATGCCGAACGTATCCGAAATACGCATCCGAAATACAAGATACGTCACATAGGCCAAGTGGAGTGCAAATGCGAGACCGTAAGGCCAATTTCGTTGCCTTATCACTTTTTTCGGTGACGTAACGGGTACGGTCTTACCGATTCGTCGATGCCGAACATAACCGAAATACAAGATGAATCGCATAGGCCAAGTGGAATGGAATACGGGGTCGTAAGGCCAATTTCGTTGCCTTATCACTTTTTTTCAGTGACGTAACAGGCCTTACCGATTCGTCGAACGTATCCGAGATCCGTTCGATGTTACATTTTCGCGGGGCCCGAGGCGGCAGAGGATTTTACGTCACGCCGACCGGATGGCAAAAGTGTGTACCCGACACTCTAATCCCTCGCGTGCTCTGTTTAATTTGAGCCGAGCGAACATTTTGCTAAGTGCCGCCGAATTGAGCGAGTTATCTTGTTTAACGTTAAAGCAATTGCATCGAACGAATTATGGTGAACGAGTTAAAGGGAATGGGTCTCGAGTGCAATTCGTTAATAAAAGTTAGATTGGCACAGGCCGATCCGCGGATCGAAGAGATAGCGCGCGATTGAGTATGCGTGTCAATAAAATTTGATATCGACTTCGAATGCGACGGAGCTCCTCTTACATCGGCGTCGATAGGCATCGATAGGTCGGCACACTTAAAGCGTTCGCGACGATAAACCTCGCCTGGCGATCGACTCACAATGGAGTCCTGCCGAATTTGGGATTTCCAGGCCCCGACACAATTTTTCCCCCTCGCTTTTTAAGCAGGTCATAGTGACCCGGTGGGCTACCAGCGATTAGAGATGTCAAGCACAATGCGGACTGCGGATGTTCCACACCCAGGCGTAGTAAACCGTAAAATGCTCTTTACGTAATTCTGTCGAATATACCTGACACTGCTTACTACAACACTTTTTCTCAATGCGAGGTAAACGCGAACGTTCGTAGCGTTATATTGTTTACGTTTCTCTTCTCTTACTCTCCCGACTACTACGTTCTGCCGTAGGTGTAGTAGGTGTGCGTTTAGGTATTTACAAAAATATTGATTCTGTCATCGTGACATTGCCACAGAATACGGCGGCAGCTTCTCTTCGTTACTTCATATAATTTTATCGATCAAAAATTGACGAACAACGAACGGATAGTGACATGTCTCTTACGTGACATTGATTTCGAGACCGTTTGCAAAGATAACCGGCGAACGCTGGCTACCGATGTATTATCTATTCTCGAACTCCGACGCTCAATAGCTGTGAAGTTTTTCGGAACAAACAATGTGTCATTGCGCGAATCTACAATTCACGAGCTTTCGACACGTCATGGAATCTCGAAGTCAAATCGCTCGACCAATTATGAGCGATCCCGCCACTCTTGATCCGAAGATCAACCTCGAACATTTCTACACCTTTACTTTACTCTCCCTCTCGGGCATAGTTTCTCACGATGCTGAACCAACAACGAACAATCAACTCTATCAGCGGTCGGACGGAAACAACAATTTACCAATTCCGCCGTTTCCGCAGATACAGATTATACAATGAAAGACGTACATCGATCCTCGCGTACTCCTCACCCTGTCCCCTAACTTTTACTTCTAGGCGTGGTACAAAACCAAAAAAAAAAAAACAGAAGGTAGTATACCTGCAGTAGCCCAACTTGACCGTAAGTCGAGCGGACACGAGAAATAATGTGGACGGTAAACCCGAATCAGCGTACTGGCCTGCCAGCACACGGCCGTGCAAAAAGGCGATATTTCGTTCGGCTGAAAATTTGTTGAACGTTGCCGAGCATGCCCGGGACATGTATGCGGACACGTACGCGAACGATGGCGTGTACCGTGTCGCGCGTCGTACTAGTTTGCAAGGTACGCACGCAGCCGCTATGCCCAAATTGCATCGCATAGCCGTAAGATAGTAACACGCCAAGTAGGAAACGACTCGTTAAGGTTAGCCATTACTTCAAATTTACGAAAGTTGCGTCGCACACGAGTTATTTGGCAAACAACTTTGCCCGAAGGAAGCCGATTTCGGAGAGCCGTCGGTCATTCTAGACCTGAAGAGGAAGAGATCTTTTTTTTTTTTTTTTTTTTTTTGTACTATTTCTGTCTATGCAGGTCGCCCGTAGATCGACGCGCTACCGACGTTACACCGCTGACACTTTCCGTGATTGGGATAAATGACCGGTCGTATGCTTTGCACTTTGGACGCGGCTGATTCCTCGGACAACAGTGGATTCGAGACCGCGAGCCAAGGTTACAATTGGAAAAGCAGAAGTAGTACACTCTGCGCGTTGCCGACGTATGCGGACCGTCGGCACGATTATTGTCCCGATAAGCGTTACAGGGCGATTAAATACAACATTTGACGTACTATCGTCCGATCGCTGCGCGCCCGATTATGGAAGAAGGTAAGTCCCTCCCGCGTCAGCGAGGAACCGTCAAAATCGTGCGACATTCGGGTGTAATGGAAACGACCCGTACTCGTAAGCGCTCTTTATCTTTCCTATGCTTTCGTACGAAAGTCTTTCGCATGTTCTTCCGGATGTAATCGAAAGACTCGTACGTGGGACTCGGAACGAAGATGAAGAAGATGAGAGCATGCGAAAGATTCATAAGAAGGCATAACACTGGCCGAGAGAGAGAGAGAGAGGGAGAGAGAGAGAAAGAAAGAGAGAGACCAATAAAGAGACAAGGAGAGCATCAGGGGGGGAAAAGGTAGAAATTGCAAAGGCTAGGGAGGGTATTTACAGTGTACAAGAGGAACATAAAACACTTGAAGAACCTCGGCCACTTCAGTGTGACGGGTAAGATCAATTGATAAGTAGTACTCAAATTGACAGCGGGGGAAAGATGCGACTGGCGAGAAACGGCGGGTGGGACGAGCCGCGAGGCGACCGCCGAGGCGTCTTCCTCTCTACCACGAAAGGTGAACAGCACGAAGTGGACATCTTTTTTTTGTCCCCTATCGGCATTTCGGTTCGCCCGTGCATCTCTTACTTTCGATCCTCGATCGTCCAAGCAAAAGGCACGGGGCACGAGAAGCCGCGACCCGGCGGACTCGACACACGCATGTGTATTGGTACGCCGTGTTATAGGTTATACGACTATGTGACTGACTGACTGACTTCCTACCGATTAAGCAACCTAAAGAAGTTAAATTGCTCTCATTCAGCTGGGCAGAGTAGATGCCATTCATGTCTAATGTACGTCGTATAAACTAGATATAACACGGCTCAACAACGCGAACGGTCTCCTGCCGAACGGCCGACGGTTCATTAGCGGAGCCCTGGACGGTCTATGAACGCGAAAGCTTCGATGCTATCGT
Organism: Anoplius nigerrimus; assembly: GCA_914767735.1. Taxonomy (NCBI): domain Eukaryota; kingdom Metazoa; phylum Arthropoda; class Insecta; order Hymenoptera; family Pompilidae; genus Anoplius; species Anoplius nigerrimus. The sequence continues at coordinate 14,913,421 of OU612084.1, forward strand.
CGCTATCGTTGCTCAGGAATGATTCTTTCACGTGCCCGCCCATTAGCTAAACGATCGTTTCACGACGAGCGGGCCAGGCGGCTAATTAATTGCTAAGCGAACGTCGAAGCGCGTAATTGTCAGGCAGCGAGAGCACGCCAGAGTACGCGCGCGCGCGCATTCGAGTTCGAGAGGTAGCAAGGGACAAATTTTCTGACCCCTTCGCCAATTTCTGATGCCTCCCGGAAGATGATGTCGCGCGGCACGTTCGGCTTGTTTTAAGCGACTCTTTGACACCGCGCGGCGTAACGTCTTAACTGGCTGATGTACGGTCAGCATTTGCATGCCCGACTGGAAGCTTGTAAAGAAATTTACGGGTATGCGAAGCTATTCGCTCGATTGCCGTCCGCGTCGGCGTGCACGAAACAGTGAGCTTGGCGGTCGGTCGCGCTCGATATATTCACGTAAATACGTTCGATCGTCAAAGAGAGGAGCTGAGGCTGGGCAGATTCTACGTTGGCGTAAACATCGTCGAGGGATGCGAGGTTTTTTCGTTCGCGCGTTCTACCGACTCATCCACGAAAGATTCGCATTTTCATTCTCGCCATTCGGCCGACAAAAGCTCCCGATCCGCCGACGACGATCGGCCCGAGCGACGTTTCACTTTGAAACCGTTAATTGAAGCCGTCGCGTACGTGATTAGATCATTGAATTACCGCGCTGCAATTGAGCGAACATCTGCGAACATACGATTGGTACCTGCAGCGCAAAGCCGACGCGCGACGCCGGCGTCGGCTGTCACACCACGGATTTTATGCGGCGGCGGCGGCGGCGGTGCTCGCAAAATTTTAACAGCCCGAACGGCGAACGTTATTGCCCAGCACTGTGTTACCCGACGTTCCTGCCAATTTGCGAGGCAACGTGACGGGAGTTAGCGCGATTCTTAGCCAGCGCGAGCCAGCGCGAGCCTCGAAACTGCAATTGCACGGCCTCTGGGGCCGACCCCGAAGCCGATGCCATTGTCATGAGCTCGTCAAAGCCGAACGCGGATCCGTCGTTCGACGTAATTCTACGCCCAATGCGAAAGGTGTCATCGCGAAACGAAACACAAGACGTCACGTGGAAAGGAACGCTTTCACTCAAAAAAAAGAAGTGTCAGTCGACGCTCTCTCTCCTCGTCCATCGCCAAAAACCACCGTAACTCGTCAGCGCGTCTCCATCCCCCGCTCATTCATTTACACCCCTTATCGTCCCCTATCCCGTCGATAATCGAGCATGCAGAATCCTTCGCATCTCGATCCTTGTCGAATGGGGGGTTGTTGAGGCTCTTGCGGGTGAGTGTGGGTGGGTCGGCGAAGGGGGTCGGAGGGGGGATGCTGAGGTCGGTAAGAAAATTTCGAAAAGTCGGAAGAGAGAGAGAGAGAGAGAGAGAGAGAGGAAAGAGAAGGGTGCTGCGCCCAAGTTCAATCGCATCCTCCATAATTACCTCCTCCCAGATTAAACGTATCCATCATAATCGGCGGTCCCCGGGGTTATATATTCGCGCACAGATCGTCAATGGAGAAGCTACACGCGTCTGCCGATCTTCCTCACGCAGGCCATTAAAAAAACGTTCTCCGCTCCGAAACTCCGTCGACTCCGTGGCGCCGCGCAACAAAAATGGCCGTGCCCGAAACGAGATTCACATTTACCCCGGCAATATTATATACGGCTCGGTACCCTGACTGGCCGCACTCTTACACACGACTTGGCGGTATCGCGAACGCTTTCACACTCAAATGACGTCCGCGACGTCACGTGTCAAAAGGTTCCTCCCAATTCCACTCTTCGTTCCCCGTCCTCTCCATGCCATTTCTTTGCCCGTACCCTCCCCGGACCCCCCGCGTACCGTGACCCTCCCCCCTTCCATCGTGACCCCCCTTCGTCCCTCTCCACCTCCTCATCACGAGGAAGCCGCCCTCGCCCCCTTTGCCGATTCTTACCGTTCCGTTCGCTTTTTCTCAATTCCTACCCTCGAACCCTTTTCCCGACGATCGACGTCCGTGGCGATTCGACGATCGATAAAGCGATCGAGCCTCGTGATTCCGGCCACTCGCTTCCGTTCGCTGATGCCGGAATGCAAAACGCTTTCGCGATTCCGCGCGCGCGCGCGCGCGCGGCGAACGACGGATTCCCGGGCAACCCGGAAGGGCGGACGATGAATGTTACTTTTTGTCGTCAAAATTGCGTTAACGCCGCTTGAAATATTCGAGCACGCACCTCCTCCTAGATCGGACGTATCCATGTTGTCAATCCCGTTGTCACACACATACTACATTAACAACTACTCCGAAGTCCGACATCGTTTGTTAGAATCGCCCCTCCCTCTATCTTTCCTTCTCTCTCCGCGCCGTGCCATCATTCGCTCGCGCTCTCTCGATCGCGGGTACAAAGCGATTTAAGGCCGCCCGCGTGTAACGCTGTAATGTACGATTCGCCGATAATGCCGAGACGGATCGGTCGGCTATGGGTTCTGTCGTTAGCCATTTTCCTTTTCGAGCTCTCGGCTCAGCTTATCGATCGTGGACCGATCGCGCTGCGAATTCGATACTTTTCGCCGATTAGGCGACCGGGACTGCTCGAACGGTGCATGCACGTCGCTGGGAGAATTGTATGGAGTGGGTGGAAGAAGGAGAGGGAGGGAGAGAGAGAGAGAGGGAGGGAGAGAGATATAGATAGATATTTATTTAGCTCCCGGAGCTACATTGCAATTGCACTACCATCGGTAGTAATACAGAAATTTTACAATTTTCGCTTATCGCTACTTCTGATCCCCTTAGTACTAAAAATGAAATAAAATAAATATTGCCCTCTTTGCCTTTATATCTCCCTACTCTTTATGTAGGGAACTAGTTTTCGTTTAAATTCCAGTACTTAATGGGTTTACATTCCTAATTTCCTTAGGTACATTAAGAGAGAGAGAGAGAGAGAGAGAGAGTCGGAGTAGTTAGAATAAATACATGTATTACCTGGCTCGGAGGAGCCTATTTCGGAGTTGTGGAAAATATACACTGATAAAGCTCGATGCATCCGGCGAGGGAAGATTTCGTTCCCTTATCGCGAAATCTGTTTGCTTTGCGAGGGAAAGAAAAATAGTTTGCGATCGTTACGATTGTTTGCTCGCGCAGGCGATGAATATGTGCCCACGAAATGCTGATAGCCGGTGGCCGCAAAAACTTCAGCCGAACGGCGAATTATGATAATGCCAATCGAGCGATGACTATCGCCGCCGTCGGCAGATTACACAAGTGCCGCGATTGGTATATGTAATAATTGTTACGATCTAATGAGACGAGTGTTTGCCATACATGCAGATTTCAAGGATATGATGTCTCACCGAAACCTATGTGTTCGCTGGTAGTCGTTCGTTCTTCACGCGTTACGTTTACGAGTGGCACTTCCGGTGGAAGGGAAAGTTTATCAGCGACGATCGACAAAAAATATAAAAACGCAAATAATAATAATTTCTATTTTACTCTCGCTGCTTTTGCGACACACTCAATTATGCCTTCGTCGTATCGATAGCAAGATGAGAGAATCGAACGAAAAGCAAAGAAGAGGAAGAGAAAGGGGTGCAGAGTAAGCTGATATGCACGTCGTCTTTTTATCATCGTCATGGTGGAAAACTCCTTATCACTCCGAGATGACCGTGAGAGCCCACACCATGCAATTGGAAAATACCAATGTCAGCCGACATATTTTCTTCGTCAAACACGTGCACACAACCTTAACCCGCATATGATGGAAAGTTGTCATACACATGTCTGGGCCATTGTAAATAGAAATTTTTCTCTCGGAAAGCGAACGAAAGTAGAAATAAAGCGCAGGTACCGAAACAGGTGTCACGTTACACGATGCGTTTCCAGTAACGGAAAAACCTGCTCGATTGCAAGGTGGAATTATCGCATAAGCGCGGCCGGTTAAAGAGCATAAATGCATGACAAACGAAACGATGAAAAATGGTGAAGCGATTGGGGCGTTAGTCCACACCTGGACGCACGAAAGGATGGTCGTCCAGCTTGCTTCTCATAGTATCTTATCTCTAGCATGTAACGTGATAACGGCCGTGTACGAAAAGTATTGGCGGCGTCCGGCGCAGTGCTTTCAAACTTCGTCGGACGTATCAGTGCCAGACTGAACGCCGAGGTGTGCTGCGTGTTCTTCGCCTCCAAAAAAAAAAAAAAGGGAACGTAGGAAAGGAGGAAGACCTCTCGATTTACGAGTTAAACTAGTCCGTAAAGAGCGTAACGCACCGACAGAAATGGCACGACGACACAAGCATATGATCGGATACAAAATACTCTTCGTCATAGCCATCCCGGCTATGTACTTCTTTTGCATCAGTATATCAAGTTTCTTCACCAGTAACACGCTCAACGAGAGAAGCTACGAGGGTATCAGTGAGTATGAATCAACGTATCCGTTAACGATACTTTCCAGTCGCTTTGCGAGCGCGACACTACTTCTATCCGGACCGGCGACGCGTATTGTTTATTCAGCGTAAATGTTCATTGAACTCCCTTTTTTTGCCGAGCGTCGAAGTGCTTCAAAATATCGGTTCTTCGCGGCTTGGTTCTGTTTCCACAACTTTCGTCCACGAAGAGTGACGCTCTCGTTGCGTTAATTAAAATCATCGTATCGATCGCCAGCCTCCTTCACTGGCATTTGGATCTAATCTAATTAATCTTAGATATGCTTAAGTAAGTTCTCGCTATGATAAGCGCGCAGATGAATAGGACCCTGGAAATAAACCAAGCTCGTAGGACTCGATTGTGTAATTACATTTTTACAATCGTAGTGTCGTGGATATTAGAACGTAAGTCAGCTGATTTTTCGCACATTTTATCGAAAAACTTGCACTCGATCGCTACGTAACGTTTTCGGCTCTCACGTCCGAAGATAACTTTATCTAACGACAAAGTTAATTGCAACCGAAGAAGTGTACAGAAATTAAAGTATAACCTTATCGACGTCGATCGGGACGATTGAATAAATGACACGTTTCAATTATCAGATAAACAGCTTTCGAAGTAAAAAGAAGTACTCCCCGGGTGCATTGATTTCCGGCGAGCTATTGACATCTCCCGATCATCGAAAATTCCATTCCGTCCCATGAATACATGAAATTTTCCTCGCTGACGTTCCGTGGTACGCCGCTAATTAAAAAAAAAAAAACCTTTATTGCTCCTCAAGGATTACGAAGGCTGCTGCAGCTAGACGATCCTGGACCGGAGGATTTAATAGGAAATTGCACGCCACCGGCAATTAAGGAATTTCCGCCCGATGGGTTCACGCGAGCGGAGAGACAAACGGGCTATATAGCCATCCATTTCATTATCGCAATATACCTTTTTCTGCTGCTAGCCGTTGTCTGCGACGACTTCTTCGTGCCGTCCATTAAAAAGATATGCGAGAGTAAGTTGTCCACCCGATCGTAGTACCCGCCATTCCGAGCACTCGTCCAATGAGCATGCACAATCTTATTATACGCCTCTCTCTTCCACCTTCCGTCTGTGCGCCCACTTCCGCCTTCTGTCGCGCGCCACTTCCGCCTACGACGGACACCGTCGTCATCAGGGCGGCCGCGCCGGTGGAGGAGGGCGCAAATTCAAATTTTTTTGCTTCCCCTTTTGTTCGGCGAGCACTGACGTTATCATTGTTACTGCCGCAGCTATACACGTAACGTTTTTGTTCGAAGCGAGAGAAAGCCGACGGGACGCTTGATCGTGTTTGCGAACAAAACGTTGAGCGCTAAACGACAAGCAACATGGCGTACACGAGGGGCATAACAATCCCAATGGTACGATCGCATTATGACGCGAGAATGTTGACGAGTAAAAGAATGTACGTTCGCAGAGCTCGACGTGACGGAGGATGTCGCCGGGGCGACTGTTATGGCGGCGGCTAGTTCTAGTCCGGAGTTATTTATCAACGTGGTGGGCACCTTCGTCACGGAGGGGGACCTGGGTGTCGGGACCATCGTCGGTTCCGCCGTTTTCAACATACTCGCCGTACCTGCCTGCTGTGGCCTCTTCGCCAATCAGGTAACGCGCGCGTTCGCGTATGTTTTTGAACTTGATGAGCGATGAAATGAGTTTCGGTACGGTCGAGTGTCGATCTCATCAAGCTGTTCGACGAAAATGAATATGTTATATTTGTACAGGTCTTACAATTGGAATGGTGGCCAGTAACGAGAGACGCGATGGCTTACGCGTTCACAGTTTTATTGCTGATCGTCACGTTACGAGACGGTCGCGTCGAATGGTACGAGGCTCTTATTTTGGTCGCATCCTATATTCTGTACATCTCAGGTGAGGATGGTAGCTAATTATCATGGTGTTAAGCGTTTCACTCTGTAGGATGTCGAGGACGATGAAGCTATAGTGTTGAGTGTAGCCTCTTGTCCCGGCGGCTTGTTTGATTGAACGTAATCGTGTATTGTGTTTTAGCGATGTGCTTTAACCGCCGAATCAACAACTTTTTCAAACGAATGTCGTGGAGGAGAAGGCAGTACAAGGGCTTTTGCGAACAAACTCCCTTAATTACGAGTAAGGAATGCGCACTGGACACGCAGTGGGTGCCTTATTTGTACCGTAATGAACTTTCGAAAACCGGTATTCATTGTTTATGTTATTCTAGATAGTATGAAAGACGTCGAGGTGCACAACTTTGAAATGGACGACGAAGATGAATCGCGTAAGTAGAACAATTTTTGCTTTTTTCTGGTAGGTAAAAAAAAATTTGATTAAAAGAATATCGGTGGTACGGGTTTGAATTGAGAGGTCTTTGGTGTTTAGAAAAGAATTATACATGACCGAACGTATAATTAAAAATTACATTCCTTGATAAGTACGGTACTCGTAACGCCGTCACTATTCTTTATAGGCATTTCGTGTGACTACAGTGTTTGGCACAAAAGTATATAGCGCATAGTAGGTAGAAATATACCATTACCGCAGCAATTATAAATACTGCGAACGTGGTAAGGATGTGCTCTTGTTGAAATATTTACTTAGCGCACGAGATAGATAATTTATCGATTTTCATATATGACCTACTGAATTTGCAACGTTCGTTCACGGAGTATCATGTGGGAAAATATTTACGAAAATGTGTAGTGGGATTTCGGGGAAATTCTTTAATGAACGATTACAATTTGCAATTTCATAGAAAGTTTGCAATATTTTCATCTTGCAGTTTCAATTGTCAACATGAGAAGTTGGCCAAGCTCGGCCTGCGAAAGACTGTGGTGGGTTTTGACGTGGCCAATTAACTTGATATTACTGGTGACAATTCCGGACTGCAGACGAAGTTCTTTAAAGTCTTGGTATCCACTGACTTTTACGATGTGCGTCGTGTGGATTGCGGGAACGTCCTACGTGGTAGGATGGGTTATCACTGTCATAGGTACGTTAGTTACACTGAGCTCGCTATTTTCTTCGCATACTAAAACATAAACGTAAAGATATAATTAAGTCATAACACACGATTCCGTTAATTTCAGGCGACACTTTTATGGTTCCTGACTCAATTATGGGATTAACTTTCCTGGCTGCTGGCATGAGCGTGCCAGAAGCAGTGTCCAGTGTCATTGTAACGAATCAAGGTAATTTGAGCGTGAGCAGAATTTACTTGTCACCGTGTACTTGACTGACGATATGTTTTTAAGTCGTAACTATTTCTACTTGTTGCAGGACACGGCGCGATGGGAATCAGTAATTCGATCGGATCGAATGTGTTTGATGTTTTGCTGTGTCTCGGCTTACCATGGTTCGTAAAGGCTGCTATATTACCGACAATTGCTGGCGACCATCACGTAAAAATTAATTCGCAAGGTCTCGTATATAGTTCAATATCTCTCTTTTCCACGTTGATCGTTCTCTACGCGGCGCTCTCAATTAATAAATTTAAGTTAAGTCGGACAGTTGGTATAACGTGCCTCGTCACATACAGCATCTTCTTAGTGTTCGCATCTATTGTGGAATTGAATGTATTTTTCGATGTCAATTTGCCGGTATGTGTTCATTAGTGGTAACAGCGGCGTGGTACTGTTTTCATGATAGTCATATATTCGGAGGAATATACAGTATCATGTCATAATACAATTTCATCCATGAAACATTTGTATGCGTGTGCGTGCGTCGGAATGTGTAAAAATATGTTATAATACTGAATACTCTAACATTTTGTGAAACTGTCCTCATATTATGTAAATATGCATAAATGATACGTACAGATTGTGTTATGAAATATAAAAAGATATTACATAATTTGGTTTGTTTACCCTGTAACATTCTATAATCCTTGTGTCTAGCTCTATTTCAAATAGCTTTGTTAATGAGCTTTAAGGAAAAAAATATACATGAAATAACATTCATGCTCATTTCTATTTATTATATGCTTTTTTATTCTTCTTATTAGACATCCTCGAATAAAGTAGTACAAAGAGATAATCACATATTACTTTTCTGTGGAAATCAATCTGCAGATATGATTGGAATTACAGAACAGTTAACATTAACTAATCCATTTCTCTTGGACATAAGATATTGACCTTGATTGGAAGAATTAAAAAATTAGTGGAAAGTTACAGTTGACCGCAGTTAGCAATAATAATCTTTTGTGACGTCTGCCCACTTTGTGAACCATAGCTTTCAATCTTCTTTACTACATCCATTCCCTCAATAACAGATCCGAAGACTACATGCTTGTCATCCAGCCAAGCAGTTTTTAAAGTGGTAATGAAAAATTGAGATCCGTTTGTATCAGCTCCAGAATTAGCCATAGAAAGAATGCCCGGGCCAGTATGCTTCAAGTCAAAATTTTCATCTTCAAACTTTTGTCCATAAATGGACCTTCCACCGGTACCATTGTGGTCAGTGAAGTCACCACCCTGGCACATAAAATTAGGAATGACACGATGGAAAGAACAACCCTTGTATCCAAAGCCCTTTTCGCCTGTACAAAGGGCACGGAAGTTCTCAGCAGTTTTTGGTGTAACATCCGATCGTAATTCCATTACGATGCGGCCTAATGGCTTGTCATCAGCCGTCACATCAAAGTAGACTCGTGGCAATACCATATTTCTTGGAATGTACATCTTCTAACAAACTGAATCAACAAAAATATGAATAAATGTTAAATATATTTAATAGATATTAAATGACAGTATTGTTAAATGATATATGCATTATTTATGTCTCTTAATGGATCAATAACACTCAGTTTAAATGCATATCAATATCAAAACTTCAAACGCTTTCATTATCTTTGCTTTAAAAGGACACACTGTTTACTTCAAAGTAAAGTCGTATTTAATCGAATGTAAAAAAAAAGCAACATATACAACTGTATTTATATTAATATGCATTAAACATTCGTGTGCGAAAAAAAGAAATGCTTTCATGACATGCCATGCCAAATCGACCTTTTTTTGTTATGACAAAGAAAACATTCACTTGTATATGCTTGTATATGACAGAGTGATCATTCAGCTTATGAAGCATGTATAAAGGCACAAGTTTTTCATGGTAGCAGAGAAAGTATATCAGCGCCACAGGGGCAAAAATTGCAAGTAATTCTTTTAAAAAATAATTTACCAAATGTCCGCCATTGCCTTACGCCCGAATCATTCACTCGCTTTAACTCAATTCCAGTGATTTCATCCTCGACAATGATAAGGATAAGGAAAATGAACTTTTAACAAAGCGTGCCATTTTGATTACACAGAAAAGAGGACGTTGATGTCTTTGTGCCATGTTAATGTTCCTACCTTGCAAACACAATCTACGATAGGTTAAGTACGTAAAACTTTACTTCTTGGAACGTTCCAGTCAGTCCACTCGATCCGACATTACAGAAAATTCATGCACTTCGACTCTAACTGAATCTCCATGAGACTGGAGATGTGGAAGTAACGAGAGCAACTACGACTATGCAATTACGACCAGCAAATCGCATGCTGCCACGTGGTGGGTTTAGTACAAAATACAATCACAACGTCATACGTGCATTAGAATGCATCGGAATGAACCAACATTCCTAAGCACATGTACTGCTGCAGAAAGTAAAAGGTAGACGTTACGTAGGGCAAAACATTACAGTCGTAACCAAATACATTTTTGGAAATAAAATAGTAACTTTACACGACTCTGTTCATGAACCAAGAAGGCAGCATTGTCAATACTCATAGAATCGTTGATTCTGTAAGAATGCATTGTGACGACTTCCTCAATATCAATGTTTTCTGAATTGATATTCGATTACCATTACATATCACGTATAACTTTATCAACTGAGTACGATATTAAATTGCAACGCTCCTCTTGGTAGGAATTAATACCACCGACGAGATATACTTAAAGACCGCTCACCTTATGGGACTTTGTGTCGCCCGAAAATTGAGCCGTACTGGGACGCCCTCTCGGCGTATAGAGCGGCCGAGTCAGGAAACTCAAGGCAACGCAACGAACTCACTGATTCCAGTTTTTACACCAAGTTACGAAGAATTGCGAAGAACCACTGCCGTGACGATCGTGGTGGGGGAAAGTTCAGATGTGTGCTGTCAGTCAGCGAGTCGTCTACTATGTATCGAACGGAGTCAAAGAATGAGCTATGGCTCTGACTCTTCTCCGGCACGATCGCATGCGTGTTTCCTTTGACATAAGCCAGCGGTATTAAAATGCTTTTTCGTCCCTAACCTAACCGATGATCTGATAAAGTATCTTATTCGAAGGGTGTAGTTGGATGCTGGGGTCAAAATAACATAATATAACAATTATAAATCGAAAACGTCATGCGATAGCTCATTAAAAAATACCCATTTTCATCACGTTTTAACTTTCAATCTGGAAGGGCAAGGGGCAGTAGGTTGTAAATTAAAAACTTTCGTTTTTGCTCATTTCTAAAAAAAGGGGTGTCCGTGAAAAAAATCAAGAACCTCCTTTCTGGCCGTTTCTGGCGTGTTAAAATTAATTTGTAGAACGAATTTTCATGCATCCTTTATAAGATAAGTATATTATGCAATATTCAATGCTATGAGATGGGGTACAATAAACAAATATAGGTGCTAAGAAAACTGCTAAAACAAGGAGAATATGTAGTAATTGCGCTTGTTATTTTATGCTAAAATATTTGTAGGTCCGCTAATATTATCGGTTGCACAACGGCAAAACGTCTTTTTTCTCAGTACTACTCTCTTTATTATTATTTTCCTTTAGTTTATTATTATTATTACTTTGTCGTTTCTTTCTTTTTCTTCCTTTTTTTGTGCAGCTTAATCTCTCTGTATTTTATCCTTTATTTTTCTTTTTCCTAGAGATAAGTTAACATAATATTTAGGTTAAGTTATATTCAATTAAATATTAAAGCCAGTTTCTTTTTTGGACCCATGTTCTGTAGCCCCCCGCATAAAACGAATGCGGTGCATGCGCCGAATTATATTTCATCTAATGTTCAAGCGCATTTAATGTTAACCGGGCCGATTCAAAACCTTCCCACTGCTGCGTTCCGCGACACGTACACACTTTCATTTACACTTTCGGCATCTGCGCACGAATCCAATACTCTCAAGATCACTAGGCATAGGGACACCCCTCCTTCATGCGGTTGTCGTATTCTTGACGATTGTCATATTTTCGACGTATCCTTTACGTGCATTTTTATGTTTTTCTTCTTACAATGTATTTGTACAAGAAAAACATTAATATATATGCGAAATGTCTAATAGTAAATGTAATTGGCCGGCCTCAGGATCCAATGGTGACGATTCAAACTCCTCACCTGAGTGAAATTTTTCCAATCCTGCATACATTTTTATTAACATTTATTAGCAGCCAAGTTTTAAGAGTTCGCGGTGGCGATACAGTGGAGGCCCGATGAACTTTTCCTGAGATCTGCCAGATAAATTTTGACGCTTAAACCCCACCACTAGGCGGGATCCCCCTCGCATTCGGGGTAATTCCTTTGAATACTAACGTAATGTGGTGAAAAGTTCATAATCTTATAAGTAATGTAAGGTGATTTTCGAGGAAACAACTACTATTCTGTATAACTCTGACTTTCGTTGCGTCTGCTCTCCTCTACTACTCAAAATGCTATATCCCTTGTCCGTCCGTGTCGGTCTGTGTCCGTACGGTGCCGTCCGGAAAGAAACGCGCTTCGCGTCTCCCCTCGTGCAAATCCTGGCTCGGTGACGTCAGCGGCCGCCAGCTCTAGCGTCCATTGACATGCGCCGGTTTGCGTTTGTTACAGCAACGACTATGTACATATGTACGAACGTGTAATATGTAAACGTTTTAATAAGTACAAATATAAACCGAGTTGTACTGTGTTTGGTCTCATTTTACTCGGAATAATATTATTAATGTTTTGCCTTCAGTCCGTCTTTTTTCCTTATCAACCGTTTCTACTTCTGATCATCCGTATCGGCAAAAAGCAAACGACGAATTCGATTACAGTAGATTTTCTTCTTGATGCTGACAATTGAACAGCGACGCGGTCTATCGGTGAGACACTAACCCTAATTAACAAATCAAAAATTGTTAATTGCAATTTTTTGTTAAAAAGAAGTTTACTCGTATATTGGAAACATTTTTCTAATAAAAATAAGACCAAACACGAAATGGTTACGACACTTGGTTTCGCTATTCTGACTTGTCAAACACACTGTCGCCTAAACGTCGCGGAATCAATGTGGTGTGAAGAAGGAACTTCTATTCGATGTGAATCAAGTACCTGGCGAATGAATCGACGCTTAACGTGGAGCTGGATGAGAAACAAAGTTTTCTTGAGTGGAATGAATGTCCCCTATTCGTTATAAGTCCATTTGGCGGCATTTTTTTGCATCTCTTACAGTGTAGGGACACCATTGGCAGGTGCCTTCTCACAAACTCATACAGGGAGCCTGCTACAGTTTAGACGGCTTTAAACCCCTCATACGCAAATAAAGTGGCAAGCAATTTTATATGTAACTAGGAGTTTTAATTAGTAACAAAATATAACTCGATTGGTTTCGTGTTTGGTCTCATTTTACTTGGCAAAATATTAGCAATACGGTACTGACATTTTTATTCATAAAAAGTCAAAGTTGTAAAAATTTCTTCGCTGCACTAGTGTTGCCTCATCGTCATGTGGCATTCAATCATTCAACAATGGCTTCACCTTCACTCCCTCTTTCTATATCAACTGTCCCTACGTTTGGCGGTGTCGGCAAATTACAAAGAGACGGGCGCGTGGCCCAGCGTGGCCGGCAACGTGGCGCAGAGACGACATTCGTGTCAAATCACCGGATGTACGAGCAACGGAGAAACTTTAGAATTGTAAACATAGAAATAAAGAAGTTTTGCGTACAGACAGGGTCGTTTCGTTTCTCATGTTCCGATCATTTGTATGAAATGGAATACAATAATCAATGTAAGAGAGCAAGTGTATTGGAAGGCATTTACTTTAAGTAACAAGTACTTTTTGCAACATTTTCAACCTCGTCAGTGCTGTTAGCACTTAAAATGATCACGATACAAAAATTGGGAGTGATGGGATTCGATCATGTATAAAAGTTCGTTCTACAAATTAGTTTAACACGCCAGTAAACGACTAGAAAGGATGATCTTGACTTTTTCACTGACACCCCTTTTTTAAAAATATGCAAAATGGGAAGTTTTTAATTTATACCTCACTGCCCATCGCCCTTGCAGATTCAAAGTTAAAACATGATGAAAATGGGAATTTTTTAACCCTTTCGCGACGGCGGTTCGCTCCGCGTAAGCGACTCCACTGAACGGGGCGCCGCGCCGCAAATCTACAATGAGCGCGTGCACAGTCTCATACGATGAAATTCGGCAGTTCTTATTCCTCAAACCCTTCTTACAATTTGTCATCTTCAAATCTGAACCTCAACTGTTACGCTAATACTCGAATGCAACAATGTTATCTGCCGTTTTGGATTAAGCTCAACGTTGCCGCTGCTAAGCAGAAAGGTCGCTTCGCGCTCGCCGGATATATCCGGCGGTAGGCCCTGGCGATCGTTTCATGCTCGCCGGATTTATCCGGCGGTAGGCTCTGGCGGTCGCTTCGTGCGCGCCGGATATATCCGGCGGTAGTCGCGAAAGGGTTAATGAGCTATCGAATGACGTTTTTGGTTTATAATTGTTTTGGGATCGCTTTTGAGCTCCATCATCCAACTACACCCTTCGAATAAGATACTTTATCAGATCATCGGTTAGGTTAGGGACGAAAAAGCATTTTAATACCGCTGGTTTATGCCAAAGGAAACACTTGTATGCAATCGTGTCGGAGAGGAGTCGGAGCCGTAGCTCATTTCTTGTCTCCGTTCGGTACGTAGCAGACGACTCGCTGACTGAGAGCACGTATACATCTTAATGTACATCTTTTCCCCACCACGGCCGTCACGACAGTGGTTCTTATGAATTCCTCGTCGGTACGTGGTGTTACCTACAAAGTTAGAACCTCGGAATTCTTCCGTGCCGACAGAGCATTTGGGCCCCTTTGAGCCCCCTTGCGTGCCCGAAATTTTACCCAGGGTGAGCGGTCTTTAAGTATATCTCGTCGGTGTTAATACTAGAAATGTAAATTTGAATTTGAAAAGGCCAGAATTACTGAGCAGATTTAACAAGTTAGGTATTTTTAGTTATTTGTTGTGTAATGTATATGTGTTAACAGATCTTAAGTGTTGGCGCATCTTATTTATTTTTCCCTGTTCGTTATAATTGTATCTTTAATAATGTAATCCGGCAGCTGATAAGCTGTGTTTTAAGGTGCCCTCAGGTGTCATTCAATGAAATTGCACAGACATTGTTTGACCTGCTTAAATTACTGAAACAAAGAACTACACATTTCTGTGACAACTCCGGTTTTGTTTCTTCTTCTCTCAAAAAAAAAAAGCAACAGTAGGTGGTTGTGAGTCAGAGTGAATCACAATCGAGAAGTAACGAAAGTCTATTTGCAGTAGTTCTATGTGTTAATACTGTCAGGTTAACAAATTAAAAATTGTGTACGCATTACAAGTGGATTCAGAATAATCTCGCTAATAAGCACATTAATAATATTAAAAGTGATGAAATATCGTACCCAGCCGATAACGTGGTATGTGAAGAAGGTTTAATAATGGGGCACTAGACCTCAAAATGGTGGGACGAAAAAATTCATTGGATGATACGTCTATCCTATACTTCGTCAATGACTCTACCACGTCTATGATTTAATGCATCTCATAAAATTAAATAGGAATCTGTTTTTATCGTATTTGGAAAGAAAACACTTTACGTTTTCCACCAAAAGTTCCTATAGGACTAGTTCTCCTTCAGATCTTTTCCTGAATGGCTTAGTAAAAGGTTGTTAGATGAAACTGTTGTGTTGGAAAGTGCCACTTTATCAACGTGTTTCCCTTCTATTGCAATTGAAAGGTTTCTGGCAGTAAAGCGTTGTCGACGCCCAGTTGCTCGTGAGTGTTTACAATTAATTTCACCTATTTACGTTATCAACTGGTACTCTCGTATTAATTTTACAAAGCTATGAGAGAACGTGGCCGACGACTTACTTGAAGTATTTGACAAATTGAATCAGTAATACAAAGTGGTATAAATTGACATATTGACAAAAATGGCGACTTGAAAAACATTTTTATTCCAGATAGTGGTTCCTTATGATTTAATTGTTTAAAATCGTCTTTCATTAAAGCAACCGTTCACAGTGCTTAAAATGACGAATATACTTTTTTTTTTTACTCAGTTTATACATTTGCAATAATTTGTCACTGATACACACTGTAGCCTCAAATGTTCATAGTCAAAATGTTTTGTATCGTCTATTATGCTCTGCTTTTGTTGATATAACGATTGATAACTGTGTAACTAGTATAAAAAAATGGCATATGTAATGGCTCATAACATAAGTCTAAATAATATTCCCATCTCATCTTGGACAACTGTTTAAATCATGTTTATGTTGGATTGGATCTGTGGCATTCACACATGCTTTTCATAAATTTTTAATGAACCCAGATATCTAAAATATTGTTTTTAGAAAAGTAATATTTCCTATCCTACATTTATATTTTTTAATTCTACAGCAACTACTATAACTTTAACGTTATTGTTTCTTTGGCAGAACGCACAAGTTCAGAACTAAAAAACGGAGATATATAAAAATGCAGACAATAAAATGTGTTGTAGTAGGTGATGGAGCAGTGGGTAAAACTTGCCTATTGATCTCTTATACTACAAACAAATTTCCATCTGAGTATGTTCCTACAGTATTTGACAATTATGCAGTAACTGTAATGATTGGCGGAGAACCATATACATTAGGATTGTTTGATACAGCTGGTAAATATCAACTGTATAAGTTTCAATAAAAAAAATATACATATGTTGCATACAACTACATAATCCACATGCATACACATACACGCAAGAAAGAGTCTTATGTAAATAGATTTACTTTATATTTTTCAACCATTTTTTTGCAAGTGCAAGTGTTATAAATCATCTAATGTGTGGAAAAACCTTTTTTACAATAGTAGTATACTATGAAGTGAAATGTATGACAAAACTGATTGTTTTATTTTCATTTTATTCCATTTTGAGGATGAAAAAGTCACTTTCAATTCCGTATGTCTGTAGAAAAACCATTTTTCTGTGAACTATTATTGCTTGACATATATGCAGCTAACCAAAGTTGCCTTAAGTGAACGTGTAAGGAAATTCAGTGAACTGTTTGAATTGATTCAAGTAATTTATTGCAACAGAAAAAACCCATATAACATATTTAATTTTGAGTGATATTATTTATGGATATATTGCACATGTACTGTTTTCTGCTACGTGGTCGTATTATTCGAAAAAAATTGTATGAAATGATTCTATATTTATAAATTTTGCCAAGAATATATTTATCTTGAGTAGCAGATATAACGTAGTTAATTTTGTTTGGTTTTTCATTTTTCTTTAATCTAGGATGTACTTTCGTCAAACATGCTGAATATTTAGACTTTATACATATTGTGCAAACAGATTAATAAAAAGATAAGTACATTTTTCTACATGCACCATTGGAATTTTTTCATACATTAGATGATTATACAAAGATAGGGAAATTAGTTTGTACAATGGTTCTAGATTATTTATGCTCATACGTAACATTTGATACTTCCAATACGGTATTTAAATTGAAGCACCGAAGTACTTATGTTGCTTATAATTACATAAACAATCTTTCTAAAAGAGCTACATTGTAGTAAAATAATGTAAGTAAGAGTTTACAGAGGCACAATGTACAGGCTTATATAGTATATTTGTTGCCTGTATCACTTAGCGTAGTTGTTAAATAAACACATTTTTTTTAAATGGAATATCATTATGCATAAAAAACATGGCTTTGTCATGGGAATATCTCTTTAATACAGAATGTCATATGTGTGGAAACGTATTTTCTGTGTATTAGAGCCGCTACTTAATTTTTCTCCTGCTGATCTAATGCTTGCCACCTTAGCGTTATACTCTTATTTTTAATTATTGAATGATATGCAATGATCTGCAATACTAAGTACTTGAAACATTTTTTTAAACGTAAATTATGCAAACTTGTACAGAGTTAATGCAAAATTAATCAAGTGTACAGATTTACTTTGTAACTGTACTCTGTTCTAATATCATTCTGTTTTGTTCAGTAAAAATAGTTCACCATGTATCGAATGTGAAATAAAAGAAATCCAAATCTTATATTATTGGTAGTAAAAGTATATCACTTATGAGTCTAGTTATTACTACAATGGAATGTTGATGTGCAAATCTATGATATGTCTGTTACATGAAAATATTAAACAAGCTTCAGAATTCGAGAAATAATTCAAGAAAATATAGATATTATTTTTAGTTTTGGTATAATGTTAATTGAAAACATTTTTCCGTTTGACAATTTAATGCCTACGTCATTCTTCCAACATAGTCTTTGCACGTTTTCCTATACATGCGTAAAAAAAGAAGAAATGTTGTTCCTTTTGACACATAATTTAAAAATATATGGATATTTCATTCGTTTTATATGTTATACAGAAAAATTTCGAACGTGCGATTAATAGATTAATACTATTCCGATATTTTGTGTTCTGTTCCATAAATGTGTACAGCGCTTAAAAAATTCCGAATATGTCCCTGTTACATTTTAGCTCGCTATAGAAACAAAAATGATCTATTATTACAGTAATTCAATCGACATTGGAATCTTGATTTAATTTGCACCTAAGCCATTTAACTCAGTTAAAAACGAATCAGTCAACTGAATATTTATATATAAGAACACGCAATTTAAAATTAGCTACCCTGTACTTTTTACTACGCATTTTGTACAGATCGCAATGACGCACGAACATGCAGGGTGCATTTATAATATGTTGCTTTGACGTACGTGGCGGATTCAGCACAGATATTTTAGAAAAACAATTTATATGAACAAAAGTTTTATATTTACCTACAAGGATTTTCGATGTAAACTTCAATTGCACCGTACGTTTTCAAATATCGTATGTTAAAGTTTTTTATTCTCGACTTGTGAATTAAAAGCATTAGGTAATTGTGTAATTGCAA
Source organism: Anoplius nigerrimus (assembly GCA_914767735.1). Lineage (NCBI taxonomy): Eukaryota > Metazoa > Arthropoda > Insecta > Hymenoptera > Pompilidae > Anoplius > Anoplius nigerrimus. Next base: position 14,932,041 of record OU612084.1, read on the forward strand.
GTAAACAAAATTAAAAATCAGCAAATAAAGTTGTGTGTTGACGGTTTCAACAAAATTGTCAAGCTACGACTAAAGGTCTTCTTAAAGAATGGCGCGCAAATAATGTGAAAGAGTTATTTGAAGGCAGAACTGGATGTATCGTAAAAACAAAGAGTTAGTTGAAGGGGAGTACAACTGCGTAACAAAATCATAACGGACATATATTTATACGAACCTTTCCTGTTATTTGTGTGTGCTGAGTTCACCACTAAAATTATGCCCAAAGGAGCAGCCCGTATAGTTTAAGCATTCTGTTTGAAGAGATATTCAAGTCGTGCACTTTGAATATTGACATCGCATTCTTCGTCATATATATGCAAAAGCTTCCGGAACATTTGAAAATGTAAATTTTACATTTATTTCGCATAGAGGAAATTCACTAAAAAATATAAATCCGATATGTTCTTTATAAGTATCATAAAATATTAAGCGAAAATGCGACATAAATATGATATTAAATAAGAATACTTCGCCTCAGTACTTCGTTACACCTCGAATATTATTAGTATGTTTAAGTAATACTGAAATAACTGGAATGTTTGGTGTTTCTATTTAAATATCGCTATTTGCCTAGCAGCCTTGCGCATGTGTACGCATGTGCGTGTGCATAAATGCAATCCATCGCATCAAAACCAGATTACATAAGACAACTTGCATTTACTGTGCTAATTTTTTTTATTTACAAAACAAAAATTTTAATTCTGCCGCAGGTCAGGAAGACTATGATCGCTTGCGACCTTTGAGTTATCCACAAACAGATGTATTCCTTGTCTGCTTTTCAGTTGTGTCTCCGTCGTCGTTCGAAAATGTGAAAGAAAAGGTACTTTGATAAATCATATTTATTCTTGGCATTCAATAATGTCAGACAGAAACTTCTGATTAAGTATTGTTTATCACTGTAAAATTATAATCAGTGGGTTCCGGAAATAACACATCACTGTCAAAAGACGCCATTTTTATTGGTTGGTACACAAATTGATTTGAGAGACGATGCGGCGACTATTGAAAAACTTGCAAAAAATAAACAGAAACCAATATCAGGTGAGCAAGGTGAGAAGCTCGCAAAAGAATTAAAAGCCGTCAAATATGTCGAGTGTAGCGCTCTTACACAGGTATGTTAATTTGTACTTGAAAACACTTAAGGGTAATATGTTGAAATCGTTAGTGAATGTATTTTTATCTTTTAGAAAGGTTTGAAGAATGTTTTTGACGAAGCAATATTAGCAGCATTAGAGCCGCCAGAACCAGTTAGAAGAAGGAGATGTGTTGTTTTGTAGGAAATAAGTTTAACTTTTTTTGTATCAAACTTGTCGTTTGTCACGGCGCTAAAGTCTGTAAGTTTTACTACCCAGTCCATGCAAATATGCTTTAAAAAAGAAACAATTATATATTTGAAGCTTCTTATAGAAGATGCTATTCTTTTTGACTGAGTTGCAAAATACATGAGTACTACAAATTCTCGCGTGGCCATGTCCCATGCAAAATTGTTAAATGGATACGCGCAACTTAAAGATTATGGTAAGAACGTGCACACTCAGTCGATGTAACTTGTATATTAATTTACCATAATATTCTGAATTGCCCATCCATTTAATGTTTCATGCGACTAGGTTGGCCATCAAACGTTTTATGTAGATTTGGCCACATCTTAATTTTGTATTTAAAAGTAACTTGCGATTATTTACTGTATCTTTGTAATGGAATATTATTGAAAAAGTGAGTTGCATAATATTACCCATTGCTATAGCAAAAAAAAAAGAAACACATCAAAGATGCTAATTATGTTAGTTTTATATGGGAGTAAGAAACATATATTTTATGACATTATTGCGGAAACATTAATATAAGCATCACTGGCACTATTTCTTTCATAACATTTCTATTTAAGCTGAGTTGTGTATGAAGCATCAATTGTTTCTTAATTATCTTATAAAAACTTACATTTTTTTATGTGAAATGAAATACTTGTAAAGTTATATTGAAGAAGTTGTAGACCTATTAAACATTTGATATATAAGACTTTTTAATAATAATTGGTAGTACGAATTTTTTAATAAAAAAAATAACAATAAACTTACTGCAAATAGCTGTTTCTACCTGTGATATCTGCAAATAGCCTAAACATGAACCATAGATCATACAATTTAATTTTAATTTTATCGATTAAAGTTCTATTTTGCATTGTGTACAGTTTCTTAGATATTACAGCTGCATTTTTCACGAGATATGACCATTGGAACAGAGAATTTAATTCACAAAGTCACTTCTGATAGAACTTCCATTGCAACTTGTGCACTGTACCCTCATTACTGGCAAGTAAATCCACTTTTTGAATGCAAATATATTTATTTTCTGTCCAAAATGATGATAATGGTGGATTATTTGACAATATGTATATGTCCATAAGTTGCAAGTTCGAACAATTAATTATCATATGCCTCTGAAGTTAAGTAAGAGAGGTTGAAATTATCATGACACGACATTCTACTGTATTTTACTATGATGCTCTTTAATAAATTACGGCCATTTTTTTATAAGATTTTCCTTTTTTATTGACAACAATAGTGCAAAACCCTTCAATTCAAGCGTTAGAAAAGGTGTTCAAAATGTATGTCGACCATTTGTCAATGGTGATTTTTAACTCTGATACGCCAATGATCGATCCACCAGTGGCGCCCAATGTGAAAGCAATGAAGGCTACGTTCGGGGCAAAACATCGTCTAACTGCCAAAGAAGTAGCGGCATGATTAGATAGTGGCAGCATTGCAGTGTCTCAGCGTTTGCAACAAATTGGTAAAATATCGAAACTTGGAAAGCAGGTTCCGCATGACCTGCCGATGACGAATCGCATTCAGAGAACGATAACGCCAGACCACAAACGGCAGCCATAACAGTAGAAGAAAAAAGAAGAGTTACAGCTGCGAACATATACCGTACCATTACGCCCCCGGGATTTACAAGTTACCATCGTTCCCGATCATTGCGACACTTTTTAACTGCAGCAAAACAGAATGAAACTGGCGACATGAGATTAAAGCTGCATGAGATTCTTTGCCGTAGCTGCGTAGAAGGCAACAAATTTGATCAACGTTGTTACCGTTGGATTAAACATTTCTTACGTACTCGTTTTTTTTTACCTGTTTTCTTGCTACTAAGCGGATTGAATGCGCATGTATAAGCTTGAGCTCCATTAGCAGACACGTTAGAGGTACGTGGAAAAAAGTTTAGAATTACCTGAAGAACTTGGATGAGTATACAGTTTACAGTCTTCCTTCCTTTTTTCGTCCAATTGAGGCGTAAGTGCGGAACGATGCTACTTTGTCTTTCGAGAGATTAACATACAATTACGTATATACAGTAACTACCTTAGAGTTCAATTTGTTTCTACTCGCGAAGCTTAGAATAAAAGCTACAGACTACTGAATTCAAGTAATTACTTTTCTTGTACAAGCTGTCTTGTGTACATGAACGGCAAAGTAACATTTTTGTTATACTTCCCGAAGAATAATTTTTGCTGGATATTTTTTATTCGCTCTTTTTTTTTATGTACATGATAGAGTAAGCAAAACTCATTGCAAGCCCTTTTCTCTTCCTTAGACGTTTATTACGCGCTCTGTTGGCGTGCGTAGTAAATCTTTTTGAGCGTTGAAGCCCGCTAAATTTTTGTCGCGTGTTCCAATAAACGCGTCTGTTTAGCGGACTGCTCGAGGATGTAACGTTCGCAATAAAGTACCGGTGTGAATCCGGTCCTTAATATATCCCCGTAATTCTCTCTTCTACCCTCCGGAGCTTTTGACGAGTCCAACACTTTCGGACCGTTAAGAATTTCTTCTTACCGAAGTGTCTTAACACCTCTCCCTCTCTCCTACCGCGCCGTCTCTCTCCCTCACTCTTCCCCCTCCCTCCCCTTTTCTTTCTCTGGCTGTCCACCTATTTACCTATCTGCTCGACGAGTCAGTATCGAGACGCTCAGTATCGAGCTCGCTTGAATAAGCAAATCCGAATCGAAATCGATTCCACGAGAGTCAGCTCTCCGTTCCTTAAAGTCCATTTGCGCAGTGAATAAATCGAGTCGAAAAGAGTTCCGTCAACATCCCAAAAGCGAGAGAGAGAGAGAGAGAGCGAGCGAGCGAGCGAGATAGGACAAGCGGCCAAAACGTCGGCGAGGAAAAATCAGGGGAGAAAAAGGTGGAAGGCTGAAATAGGGATAAGGGAAAGAAACAGGAAAGGGGGACGACGGCAAGGAAGATAGGGGAGATCGACTAAGAGGTAAGATGAAAATCCGTGGCAGAGCGCGCGCTCACGCTTTTCCCCGCTTAAAGAAAAGTGACAACGTGCAGGAGGAAGAAGAAGATCAGTAAAATTGCTCGGGAGAGAAAGTTATCACGTACCTTGCTTGGCTGCTGTGTGGCTGGTTGCGTGCTCGGCCGTTACCCACCTGCTAGGCTGTCTCGATCTTGGTCAATCTATTCGACTGACACCGCGTTCGATTTTGTCCATTTGCCGATTCCGTTTGCCGGGCTTTCCAGCGGCCGCGTTCAAAACACACCGTCGACTTTTTCCTTTCCTTGCTTCGACGAGCTGAGCCCGACACAGGCTGGAACGGGTCGACGGTGCCGCTTAGCGGTACAGCATGGTACACTTTTTTCGGTGAATTTCTCCGTTTCCGGTATAAGACCGCGAACGCGTTAGACGACGAGGGTACGCGATGACACATTTCGAAGAGCGCGTCGTCGGCAGGAATGATTTTAGCGTCCCGATTCCGTCCGATAATGTCACCTTACGGGCACGGAGCGAGTTCGTCAAAGCTAAATCATCGATTCTATTAGCCGGCGGCTAATAATAACGTCCGCTTAACCGTTACAAAACGGCGATGCGAATCTGCCATTACAGTCGGTTTCTCTCTCTCTCTCTCTCTCTCTCTCTCTCTCTCTCTCTCTCTGTTACAATTTGCGCTGCGCGACGAGTGGCCACCTTAGCCGACACGGTAAAAGGATGTCGTCGCGATTACGAGCGAGAAAAAAAGAAATGCCAGGGCACGATAGCCGCTAACGAGGAAATCGGTCGAGGACCGTTTAATAGTTGGTGGGTCCGTTCCGTGCCGTTTGCCGTTAAACTTCCTCGTTGCATAATGATTTATATTTATTACAGTTATCCGTAGGCGAGGCTATCGGTCGCCAAACGTAATTTAGTTCGCGCTTAATGTCGGCGGGACGCGCTCGTTTTACGCCGATATATCAAAAGGATCGTGCGATCGCGTTCGCGCAATCACGCTCTTTGACGTTCATTCAAACCTTGAGAGAGAGAGAGAGAGAGAGAGAATCGGTTTGCGTTCGACTTGCAAGCCTTTACGGCACGTACCTTAACGACCACCCGTCTGTCCTCCGTCGACCGCGTCAATCGCCGGATAAATATTCCATTAATAGAGACGCCGAGAGAGGCGAGGATCGAAAATGGGAACGAAATGTACGGTTGTCCTTCTTTTAGGTCAATACTCGAGCCGTTGCGTATCGGCTTGAATGATCGCCGTGAGCCATACGAATACGAAAGTTATCGCGCGTGTGTGCGATCGTCGGACGATCCGTCCGCCTTTCAGGAACTGCTCGCGGCAAATTTTTTTTTCTTTCCTACTTCTTCCTTTTTTTTTCTTTATGTAAATCTTTTGAGACGCAAGGCGTATATGCGAGAGGCGGGATCATCGACGACAGCGCGAACGTTAATTTCGTATTATATTTTCCAACCTTTGCCATGCTAAAGGTCAGCGGATCGTGTCGATCGGAAAGTAGTAATTATGTCGTTGTTAGCGCGGACAAATATGTGCAGCCTGAAATACGCGCGAAGATTCTAATCGACTGTTTGCCAATTTACAGATGTGGTCCAACGGTTACTTTCGAAATTTTTGAAAAATCGATTCCGGCTATGTTGCCGAGCGGATATTATTTACGGTTCTCTGTTCTTTCTTTTATTTTGTTTTGAGGAAGTAATGTCACATATATACGCAGGTTCTACTTTTTTTTTTCGTGTTTTATTCAATGATCATTACATACGTAATTAAATGTAAAAGCATAATAAACGAACGTTGATCCTTTTATGACCGAACTGTGGACACTACATGAAAGTTATTGGAAGCCGAAAGATATCGAGAAATTGATTCGGCTTTTCCCATTTTTGCGAATGGACAGTGACAAATCTTGCTAAAGGTCATTATTACCATATATCTTCGATGACATTAACAAATTTTGGAAGTGATATATTACCTTCGTAATGCCACTATAATGTCGTAACATTATGATTCTTAACTTCTTGATTAAACTCCGTTTGCAGTATGCTGAATAGACAGTTTCATAAATTGTTTCTTGTATAAATGTCTACATTATCTATAGCAATCTAAACTTAATTAAACTGAGGTAAACTCAACTAAGGAATCAACTTTAACATGTAATTAATTTGCGTAGTTTCCTCTAGTACCATTCACTGTAATTCTCGACGTAATTGAGAAGTCATCATGTACAATCACAATCACCGCAATAAGAGATGTAAGCGAGGCAAATAATTAATTGTACTTGCACAACGTACTCAGAAACTTATTTAACTTTAGATCTTTGCTGACAATGCACATTTTGCCGGGTAACATTGGTATCAGTGTGGACAGATTAGTAACCATAAACGTTCCGTTATTGACGTATGTTCGTTAAAGAAAGAAAAATTTTGCGATCCTGAAGGAAAGGATCGCAACTGAATTTGACATTTGCTTCAACACACTTTAATGACAGACTGGCTCAAACTATATCGGCAGCGGCACATTTTCCTGCTTCCGCGAAAGTCTCCTAAAGAGTAACTGTTCCTATGATTTCATTAATTACGCGGCTGCTGCTTCTATTCGTCTAGATAAAAAGTGTTCACCACACAAGTACATGAATAAATTTACATCTACGTCATTGCGGCATAAAAGAGTTTTTTTTTTGTTGTTATCTTAAAGAATCGTTTGTATATGCGAATCCGTTTGTTAGACACGCGCGTTACCCTGAATGCACGTCAAATATGAAAGTGTGAACTGTATAATAATCGCCAATTTTCATACATTGTTATTCAGCTTAGATTGAACTTGGCATTTACCACTCGCGTCTCATCAAAAGTTTTAATTTAGTTTCACCTGGCAAACGGAATGATAACTCTACCGATTATCATATTAGTGACTGCCTTTTTATTGTCTCGGAGTGTCTGATACAAATTACTTGCAGACGATCACAAAGAAAATATTAAATAGGAATTCGACGAATCACCCTGCTCTAATATATGTGTTTACAGCCTACCCCGATCCCCATTCTCGATTCGCAGGTAGAATTTTTGGATAGGGACTTTGTCACGAAAGAATGCAAAAACATCGAATTCGAGAATTCGATTATTTCTCATTCGCCGCACGATCCTCGGGCTCGAAGGAAAATAGACATGTCTAACGCGAATCTCAAAAAAGAGTTTCGCAGAAGGAACAAAGCCTTCCTGCCGATGAGATTCGCGCTAACGTCGTATCATCGAACGTAATTATCTTCGACATCGACAATCGGACCAATCTGCGGGAATTAATGATTGCTCATACTATACACTTAAAGCCTTACCGTTCACAACTGCAAGGCGCTTGCGTGCACCTATTCTTCTGACACTTGTCAATATATTCAGCCACGTACCGATTTGATTAACACTGGACCTGTCGAACTGTCATAATGACTCCCTGACCCTATCCGAACAATGAGTCTCTATCATAAAACATATTATTTCGTGAAATATCCTTTAGCGCTCATCATATATGTAAATGCCCTATTGTCTTTCATTTTGCTAGTTCAAGCTCATTGACTCGTATCGTTTCCGCAAATCAGATGACAGTATAGGTATAAATCGAGTCTATTGTCTAACTTTCGTATATTCGTCGTAGCACGCTCGACGACAGTCGAATCGGCCTCAGTCCGGACAACAAACAGAGGTAATTGTCGGCCACTCTTTTTTTCTAAGGGCACGAGAGCAGAGATCAACTCGAACAATAATTTATCTGTTACTGAATCGTACGTCATGGGCAGGGAACGTTTACGGTGAGGCTCAAAGGCGCATTATAAAGTTACGTGCGAGTTAATGTAGCGCATATTGTGCAACCCGGGCTTTTCTTTCTCGTTCGTTTGCGTAACGAGGGACTAAGCCTCTTCCGCGTTGAGTTGTAATGAACGCGAGTAGCCAGCCAGGTGTTACCTGATGCTAGCTGCAGATACGTCATCTATACCATCTATTATTCATTTATCGGTGCAAATTCCTCACCATATACAATTAAAACTTGTGTCGATCGACACCCGCCCGTCACATCGCAAATTCCGTACCGTGTTTCATCGAAACTTTACTCGAATTGGCAATAAACGCGAGTTGAGTATCGTGAAGAATGATTAACGGCGATCGGCGAGCCGAATTCATGTAAATGGAAAAGTGAAATAAGTGCCGCACACCGTTTCACGTCACGGCTCACAGTGACCTAGTTAAAGAGCCTGATGAACCGAACGGACAACAATGACAAGACTGACGCGTAACGATTGTTAAGAAATATTCCTTCGGACATGTGCGGAATGATGTTCCGCGTACGCAGACCGCCGTCTGCCCGGGCAAGCGGGTCCGATTCTGACCTCACGGTCTCCTAAATACTGCCGCACACATCGTACGTAGACGCCCAGTGTACAGAGCCGCCTGCCGAAGTAGGAAGTACTTTCTGTGAAACGGTACCGTCGTAGATTGACGTACTTGAATAGCCACCATTGAGCGAAGGAGACGTTGACCTTTTTGTGATGCTTTGCGGCAGTCCGGTAATATATGGGAAAGTAGGGGTCGAAAGCTGTTACACGGTTATGTGTGCAAACCTTAAGGTACGAGGCATACTACCGAACCACCGCGCATTCCTTTGCTACAAAGACGGCCGCGCGAGCGCCGGAGTTTGCGATTGGAGAAAGTCAGGGAATAATTTTGTGCGTGTCCCAGAACAACGTGAATGCATTCCATGTCGCTCTGTGGGCATCGGTAAATTGAAATCGCTTCCTCGCCTCGCGCCTATTCGCGCCTTTATTCTCTTCGAACGTTCGTGATGCGCGCGCGCGCGCGTGCTCTCACTGGCGTCTCTTGGTATCGGTGTGCCTCTTCGTACGCGCATTGCGAACGTATCATTGAGAGTTTTATTCCGTGAAATATCGACGTACCGTACGAAGTTCATGATCACCTTTCACTTTATCTCGAAGCGGGCGGCCAGTTAATCCGTTGTCATTCTCAGCATCGCGGAAGAAGCGTAGGGTCGTCGAAGGCGAGCGAGCCTGCCGAACGATGAATCGGCCGTGCTCTTTTGCGTACTGGAATTACCATTAAACGAGACAACGCCCTCTACAACGCCGCTGACTTACAAAATACGGCAAAGCTGCACGCTCAGTTATGTTCTTTGACGCGGATACACGGGAATTTTGTATTCCGCTCATGGCCGCGAGCGACTGATCCATTTGTCTAGCGCGGTCGCAATTTATTTTCCGCTCCGAGCTTCGGTTCGATTCTTACTTTTTTCTCTCACCTACTCAACTAGAATAGCCACGGACAATTGCGACTACGTTGCAGCCCGCGGCTGAATGGTACGTACTCGATTGACGTCTAAACGCTGTCGGATTCCCGAGCGGCAGAGTTCGTTTCGACGGATACCTAGAATCAATTAGCGTGCATTCAGCATTTTGCGTATTTAGCGTGCGACAGGACACTCTTATCTTGGGCGATGATGATCGTACGGCGAGCGCTGGCATTCGGAGGCGTAATATAATTCGAAAATGCGACGGGATCGGGCTACGATGGTCTTATTCGGATCGCTGTGTCAACGATACTGAATGGCAATTAAGTCGCCGCGACGATCGTCGGCGATATATTTCGATTAGCGGAGAACGGCCTCAGAAATAGTTTTAAAATGCTATCCGGCGTTTAAATAGCTGTCCACTGCCAGATAGACAGGCCCCCGACTGATTTCCCGAGTCCTCCTTGCCCGAGGTCCGATCGATCATCATTCGCCGCGCGTAACGAATGTCGAAACAACTTTTCCACTTATGTTAATGTCCAATGTGTACCCGCTCGGTACGACGCGTCGCAATGCTAACTCCGGCAAAGTACACCGTCTTACGGGCAAAGTACTCGGCAAGGGCCGACGTCCGGGACGTGCGAAAAATCAACGAAAGCCCGCCGGAGTCGTGCCTTCGAACGTAGACGAATGAGTCGGGCGAATTCGTATGTATCGTATTTCGCCGAAATCCGTCCCCGGCCCGGTAACGAGAATGCACCGACGTTGAAAATTTTACGTCTCTCGGCAAACGGGAAGAGCCGTCGGCAAGGGAGTGGTCGTGTGTGCTTTGCAAGATCGATACGAGGCTGTAACCGATGGAAATCTCAAGGATGTACATGAATTGACGTACGGGGGAACTCCGAGCCTTTAGAAGCAATGCCCACTGGAATTAAACAGCCGCTGTAGCATAATGCCATCCCGGGCAACGTTCAACAGCCCAGCCGTCCCATGTTTTTCCCCCCGCAAAAACAATTTTTAACCGACTGTCTCCGCCCATTGTGACCGGCGTCGTGCGCGTCGCATCTATTTTTTGTCCAGGGTGAAAGAATGGTGGAAGTTCTCTTGGAATCGGGCGGACAGGAGGTGGTGGTGGCCGAAAGCGGGTCCAGGGCCGGTACGCCGACGGAATGCACCAACTCGAACGATTCGGCGGTGATCGCCAAGAACATCGAGAATCTGACGCCGATACAGCAATTCTACTACGGTCACAGCATCTTCGTCACGGGCGGCACCGGATTCCTAGGCAAGCTGCTGATCGAGAAGCTGCTCCGCGGCTGTCCGGGCATATCCTGCATCTATCTGCTCGTTCGTCCGAAGAGGGGGAAGGATGTCCATCAGCGGATCGAGGATCTTTTCGACGATCCCGTAATTATGCCCTTGTAATCCGTAGATACGAATGCCAGCCAGTGCGCACATGTGCGTACGCTAGGCTCGCAATGACGTCACTCGCGCATCACGCACAGAGAACGGAGTCACTGTCTTACACATTTTTCCGCACGATTGTATAAGAGCGCCATTATGCATCCGCTTATGCGAGTGCCGCGGACATGGACGAGGAGAATCCCATCGATCAATTTTCTCAATTGGTCGTACCTCGTTTTTTTTTTCCTTTTTTTCGTTGCGGCGTATTCGGCACGTCGGTTCCGCAAACACTTTCGTAGGATGGATTGCGTAATGGCTACTTTTTTTCCTTCTCCGTCTCATTTTTCTCGTCTCGTCTGTTGTCCGTAGATCTTCGCTCAGCTGAAGGAGGAGAGACCGAAATTCCGTCATCAGATTGTCGCCGTTGCCGGCGATTGCAGCGAGCCCGGTCTCGGCATGTCGCCGGTCGATCGCGCCATGCTAATACGCGAAGTGACAATTATCTTTCACGTTGCGGCGACCGTCAGATTCGATGAAAAAATGAAATTGGCAGTGGCGATCAACGTCCGAAGTCCCAGGGACACGATTAATTTGTGCAAAGAGATACCGCGGCTGAAGGTAGCGTTTCTTTGTCAGCAATGCTAATTCTTTTATCGCGGCTATCGAGAGGGAAGACGGCGATGCGAGTTAAACAATTAATTCGAAATATATAGAATGGTGCCGTTCGATAAACGATCCGTTCAGAAATAAGTTTTGCCGCGTAGCGATACGAGCAGTAATCATATGGCACAAAGTAGGATTCTTCTTCAATGTGAGCTGTCTTATTGTTAAATCGCGTTGGATATATCTATATTCTGGCTTGAGAAATCATTTTACGATGAAACAATATTTCAGTCCTTCGTCCACGTGTCGACGGCGTACGCCAATTGCCCGTTCGACAAAATAGAGGAAAAGTTTTACGAATCCCCGATGGACGCCGACACCCTAATCTCCCTGATGGAATGCAGGGACGACAAGCTGGTCGAGGACATCACACCTCGGTAGGTACGGAGGAAGGAAATGACAATTGACCGGAGCTAAGGCTAACGCGACGTCCGTTTGTTCAGATTACTGGGAGACTGGCCAAATACGTATGCCTACACCAAAGCGGTCGCTGAGAACGTGGTCCAAAACGAGGCTGGTAACTTGCCCGTTGGAATCTTCCGACCAGCAATCGGTTAGCGATCGAAAAAAATTTATCACTGCTATTACGTTCGATTATAATAGCGACCTGTCTTTAATGGGTTTTTTTTTCTTGATTATCCTTAATAGTGATATCGACTTATCGGGAGCCGATTCGCGGATGGATCGACAACATGTACGGGCCGACGGGAGTTGCTGCAGGTGCAGGCACGGGTTTGCTGCGATCTATACATTGCGATGGATCGATTCAGGCCAACGTCGTCCCCGGCGATTTGACAGTCAACGCTCTGATTGCCAGCGCCTGGGATATCGCCAATGTCCGAAGGTACGTAAGCATTGGCGTTGAACGTGTGCTCGAGGAAAACATAAACAGGGAGATACAATACATAAGTGGCCCGCTAAAAGTAAACATGGCAGGCATTGATAAATTCGACTCGGAATGGACAACACGGCTAAGGACGCGGTCACATATACTGATTGATCGCTAGAAGGACGTTAATTCAGACAGACTGTACACATTATGACCTTATTGAATTTGGGTGAATCCTATTTTCTGTATATATTCTGCCTTACCCTTGTTTTAAATACGGAAGTAATTTTATTGGAGTAGTTATGATAACCGATGGTCAAAATAATGGTAGGAAGCTAATATCTTTGTAAAAATTGTAAATCTGTGATAGGGACGAAAAGTCCACTGACGATATCACAAAAAAATTGTAAACTTGTTATAGGGACGAAAAGTCCACTGACGATATCACAAAAAAATTGTAAATTTGTTATAGAGACGAAAAGTCCACTGACGATATCTGAAAAAAATGATAAATCTGTTATAGGGACGAAAAGTCCACTGACGATATCCCAATATACAACTACGTGTCGAAGGATAATCCGATTACGTACGATGACTTGAAGATTATGTCAGCGAAGTATGGCTTGGACATTCCCACCTGCCGGGCGATTTGGTACTACAGTTTTCGAAACAACAAGCACAGGATAGTACATCTCTTCTACGTGTACTTTCTACACCTGTTGCCAGCTCTTTTAATCGATGCAGCAACACTGTGCGTCGGGAAGCAACCAAGGTAAAGTGTCTTTTTTTTCTCCGCACCGATCCTTCTTCGATGTCTCGCATATATTACCCGTCTGATGTGCAAGGCTGCATTTCGTGCGGCGCACATTGCAGGAATTCACTGTAAAAATCAATTGTTACCGTTTCTCTTACAGACTACTGAAAATATATAAGAAGATCCACAGATTCATGGACGTGCTGAACTATTTCACGACGAAAGAATGGAAATTTACAAACGACAGGTTTAAGTCTATGCTAGCGAGGTTTTCGCCTGAGGACAGAACGAAATTCTTCTGCGACATCAAGGAGGTGGACTGGAACAGATACTTCCAAACGTATATTCAGGGAATCAGGATATACCTGATTAAAGACCCGCTCGACACTTTGCCGCAGGCTCGTGCTAAGTGGCGAAGGTATGTTCTTTATTTTCCTTGTCGAAAGCCGCGAAAATCCACACATTTTAATTATGCAAAAGAGCAGCTTGTTACCGAAGAGACGCAGTTACTGAAAACGTATATTTTGAACGCGATGCATTATTCATTGTACGTGATACATATTGGCTTTCAGATTATATTGGATTCACCAAGCACTGAAACTCTTCCTCGCTTATGGTTGCATCAAAGTTTTGTGGGCGGTAGTATCCACTGTCGGGGTAGTCGTCGCCAGTACGGTATGATACGTGACAAGGTAATTATACGGCATCTTCGTCTGATATGTTGCGAACTGAATTCAGAATCCAAAGAAGTAGAAGAAGATACAAAAGGTGCTTGTTCGTTGGAATTCTTAAAGGATGACATTCCGGAGGTAATCGAGTTGTGTATCAGTACGCATACAACTCGTAGTAACGTATTTCAGTGTCGGCAATCATCTCTGGGAAGACTTGTCCGCTTTGGCAAATGTAATTTGTTGGAGAGACCTGTACTTTCATCTGTTATAGCGCAATGTTTTTAATGCACGCGAAATCAATCGACGTTCAACCGATCTGGCACTTGCGTCGAACAGTGCTCTCAATTTCTTTCACATCATGTCTGTATCTCGTTGAGGTCAATTTTTTAATAGTCTTCTTTGCAATGTTTGCCGTCTTGATCATGTATCTGTTATTTATATTGAAACAGAGAAACTTTTCACACAGAAAGCGTTTGTTACATCCATGCTCAATTTCATTATATGTACTATGTTATACCTATTTAAAAAAAATATATATATATATATACATACTCTATACTGTATACTTTGTACAAAATCACATGCACATATTACTAGATGTTCGTTTTCGTAGTTGCATTCGTGACTGAGGGAAGCAAGCCGCAAATATGAACTGACCATGGCGTGCTGAGTTGTTAGTTCTAATGCTCATACCATGCCTGTGACACACAGGGTGGTCCCTCAGGATCAGGCCATTTTAATATTTTTTGTCTCGTTGACGCTAAAATCGTGTAAATTAGTGGATAGTTAAGGTTAATGATTGCGAATACGACATGGCGATATATGTTTTGCTTCTTTCGTAAGTTGAAAAATTGTAACTTTTTACATTTTTTAGATATTGTACATAACTGTGACTTCAAAGGAAATTGCTGCGATCGTTTTTATTATACTTGTCCATTGTAATATTTTGCCTTCCACTAATATACATCTTTTAATATTAGCATGACGAAAGAATATTAGGGTAGTCTGTCCCCAGTGGGACACTCTATACATGTGTGAAATTCTTTTTCTACATTTCTGTTTATACAAATGTGCGGGCAATGATAACAACATACAGTCGAGCAAATGAACACTGGGTGTTCCACGAAACTGGGCCAATCTTAAATAGTTGTCATATAGTGTATCATGTGGTGTATATATGTATACGTTTCCGATGTGAAAGCGTTTCAAACCATTTTAAGAACACCCCCATTTTTTAAATAGAACTATGTATTTTTGTATATCGTTTAAAGCGTTTTTTTATCCTTTATAACAAAATATCGAGGTACTGTGTATTACGCATACGCATAATAAAACATATGATCAAGTATTATTACAGAATGTGCCAGTTATATAATGATTTCCATGTAGGATAACGCGGTCAAAGGAACCGGAAAACGAAATATAGCGCTGTTAGGGAGACTTACAAATGATTAAGTTATGTAATGTAAACAGATCCTTATGTATAGCTTTACAGTAAGTTTAAACGAAGTTCTTTGTCACTAAGCAAAGAGATTCATTAATAAAAGTTGCTGCGAACAAATCGGAAGCTATTATAATATATTAAGACTGTCTGTCAACTTCTCCTTCATTCCATCTATATTACAGATGTTAAAAAAAAAAAAACTTAACAGGGCATAAAAATTGAATCCAGTCGATGGCATCGGCACAGAACCAGTTAATGCGCATAAATAAAGGAAATGCAAAAGCCAGTTGTAAAAATTTACCTGTTACCAACCTTTATAAAAATGGAATATCTAATGATTTCTTTGTCATGAACATTCAAATTTTACAGCCGTCTGTCACAAAATATGAACGAGCGATACAGCATGACTAAGAGTAACCTTCGTACTTTGGTTCAACAACAGCTAGTAACACGAAATGAACGTCATGGTGTGTTCTTCTAATTGACTCTTCCGTCAATACCTATGTATTACTGAAGATGCCTCCTTCTCAGTATTGGTAAAAAAAAGTTGTTCCAAGTTTGCCCGTTCAATTATCATGCGCTCTTTGATCAGCCACGACGAGAATGCAAGGCCACATTATCGATGACTTTGAAAACTGTTCTTCGTGTAGTGAAAAAAAAAAAACAAAGTCTGAAATCGGTTATTTTACCATCAATCATCTGTCGTCGGCAGAGGGCAGCTTCGGGTTCAATCGTTAACAACGTAGCGGTCTCAAGTTTTTTGTCTGCGTACGATGGTCAGGCAAAAATCGTAAACGAATTACTGTTTCCTTTTTTTTTTAGGAAATACATTAATACACATTAAAGCGCGCGACCGGTGTTTTTGCATAGCATCCATCTAACGTTTATGAGATGAAGTGGGATCTTAAATATCGAAGCGTCAGTAACGGATGCATGAACGGACGTTTCAAAAAATGAATCAATTGAACAGTATTTATGAGAGGAGCAAAACACGTGTTACCATCGTAGAAATCCGAAAGTCCTGAGTCTGCCTTTCATATCTGCCTTCCCGTCCGCGAACCTTCGGCTTCCTATGCGAGCCTCGCTCCAACGTATTCAAGATATACAAAAGAATCGGTTAACAACCATTAGTCTAACGTCATGCGGCAACAGAGGATTATTACTAATATCAACATATTACTTACCAGGCGCGAGTCCGGCGACGAGCCCTCATCGTTCATCTGCGACACAATCGACGTTACTGTCGCGTCAGATATCTACATACGTCTACCATTTTTAACACGTGACACGTACGCAACAGTTCCATCGTATGGCGTATGCCAATGGTGATACTTATGCAACCGGTCATCCGGGCGGAAAATAATATATATCCCAGTCGGCGAGTCGGTCCTCCTAATCTGTTTAAAAATCATAGGCCCCAACGTTTATGCAAATTCGCGTTCTTTCACCGCCGTATTGTGTCAACCCCGGCTGACGAGCGGCTATGTCTCTCGGCGAACGGACACGGAAGACGACGGGGGTTTAAGGTATAATGGGGAAAAAAGGAGGAGGCAGAAGTTAGAAGACATTCAAGGTCGCTGCCCGTCCGCGGCTCCTCGTGAACAGTTACTCTGTCCATTGCGCCTTTAACGCGCGGGCGCGAGCCTTGAAAGTCGCCGACAATTCGAGCCTTCGACCGATAACCGACGGACGCGTGAAAGCGTACGCTATCCGCCCCGACCGATGCTCCACCTTAACGAGGCCTGATTTACAAGAGGCGGATGATATATCCTTTTTTTTTCCCGAGAAATTTTCACCGTAACACTTTTCATCGGAAACGCTCTTTGGCGGACGTTTCAACTGACGCGTTTCGTAATGTCACGCTCGCGCCGGATGGTCCTGCGGAGATTTTTTTTTGACTTTGACACGTGCGCCCGCGGACGGGGAAGAAAGTGACGACAGAGGTCAACGGGTGCAGGAGGAGAGATGCATCAAAGTCGTCGGCGATTAATAACCGGGAGCGAAAAAAGGCGAGTGGGGTCGGTTGCTTCCGTATGAAAAATTGGTGATAATGTTCGAGGTCGCGGAAGAGTCGTTGAGAAATTCGAGTGTCGTGAATTACGATTTCGATCGATCTCGGAATGGTCGTTCGGGTAATTCGGTCTCTTACGCCTTTCGACGCGGACGCAAATTGATTTTGACCGGCGTAACAGGAGGCGGCGGAGGCATTAGCTTCCGAGCGTTAGTCATCGGATTCGTGGAACGTGTTTACAATTTAAGGCGAACGCGTTGAGAGACTACTGTCTAAGAGACCGTTCCTCGCACTTTGGAGAAGCAACGTTTTTCATTGTAATAAAGTTATCGCGGATATGAATGAGCGATATCTGTCATCGGCTTGATTTACATTTCGTACGCTACATCCTTATGCATAACACTGTTGCAACATCTTGTTGCATTGTTCAGTAATGAACGATGCATTATTCAGCGTATTCAAATGATATTTTCAACTTCCGACTCTTTTCGTCGATGCATGTAATGATCTGTATTCCGTCGTAATTCAATCGAGTTCTTATTGCGTTTAAAGTGGACGGAACGATCGTTTACCCCGAAATAAAATTTGATCCTCTACCAATTACGTTATTTACGTAAGCGATTTAATTTCCAATATTATAGGATGAGATATGTGTGTCCACATTTCGTTTCTCGTTATGCTATTCATCTTCCGTTCAGGGACAGAATTTGAGTAAACAGCTCAAGTTACCTTCTTCTACATACCTCTGCATACTCGGAACACTCACTTTCGACGGCGTTCTAAGAAGATTGTCATGGTGCTTACATTCCCGTGCCTATGGCTATACCGAACTTCCATCTACGGAAACAGGCTTACGTAATGAGGAGTAGATGGCTAGATAATCTTCCAGAGCCCAGTCTTGAGACAAATGTTTACATCTGTGAATCGTAGATTCAATTTTTTCAAGCCCCGTCAGACTCATTCCACGTCATTCACGGGATGATTTATTTTTACTCGATGCACGTATCCAGGCTCACCTAAGTTTACTTAATAAAGTGCGTGAGAAATGGAGACTTTATGCCTCCGAGAGACCCGCGTCAGGCGTTGAAGTCACTGATTCGTAGGTGATTTCAACGACCAAACGAGGTACCCCTCAAGTGTCCGACCAGTTCGGAGCCGTATAATTTCACTCGTATCACGGTCAGCAACGAATTCCCTACCATAAAAATACTACCTTCAAAAAATCCGCCGCGCAGATAGACATCAAATAAACTGGCCGCCGTCGATGAAATGACAAGTGACAGTACAAATAAGCAAGTCCACGCCTTAGGAAGTAAAAACGATCAAATCCTCTACGTACCCAGCAATCAAATACCATGAAATACACTACGAAGATGCCACATATTCTCCCAAACCTCAACCCTTAAAGCCAAGTCCATTGAACCGTGCCAACAAAATCTCAAAATGACCATCCATACAAAAGTTTCGTTCAACGATCCGTGGCCAATGCAAAAGTCCCCCGTAATTCCCCATGGACTCTAAACAAGACATTGACGTAAGGGCAAGCGAATTGACACATTGCGTACGTACGTCAACAGTCGATGACGAACTTCCGTAATCGATCCGACAGCCCAATCCGATCCGTCCTCCCGTATTAATGACCGTCCCGCAGGCGTCAATGTATCACCGTGCGTCGGCAACATTCTGTCCACCGACGTCCAGCGTCGCCGACCTCGCCGCCCATCCTTTGGACTTTGACATTATCCTCGAGCCTCGCCGGGTTGTTTCGGACCCGGGCGGAAGGCCGCGGGGCTGCTGACGTCGTTCGCGTTCACCGAAATTCCGAACAGTTTACGGGGGCCGACCGCCGACCAATGGCCGACGTCGGCGGTCGGCGCCGCTTAACACGAATGTCGCGGAGGCGAATGAGGTCAAAAGTTGTTCGACCGATAGGTAGCCGCGGCGTAAGGCAGCGTGGCGGTTCCTTCGAAGGCAGTGGCGGGCGTCGCGGGGCCTCTTCCGACGGAGAAATGTTTCAGTGTCGAATGCCGAGGCGAGTGTCGCGCACGAAGCACATATAGCTCGAGAGTCTGTCCGCGGGAAGAGCATCCCCTTCAACGTTCGAAGACGTCGAAGACCTCGTCGTGCCTCCTTCGTCCCGAAAGCGTGCCGCGTCCGTAACTCCCGCCGAATGGTCGAAGCTTGCCAGCGGCGACGGTAGCTGCAGTAGTATTAGTTTCGTAGCACGGTGGCACGGTAGTACCGTAGGTCGTCGTAGTGGTAATAGTAGTAGTATTAGCGGTGCCGGAGGAAGTAGCTGTATTCGTCCTGGTCGCTTATCGAGTCTGTGCCGTCGCAAGTGTCCGCCACCGGAGTTGGCCGAGGCCGTGACGGATACCGTTCCGTACTTTCTTGTCCCATTTCTCGACGCGTCTTCCTTTCCCGCGAGCGAGCGAGCGACGCGTCGAAGGCGCCGCGGAGATAATACACGCGTGTGACACACTGGCACGGGTAGGGAAGAGGCGATCGTCGGCTGGACCCCATTCATCGTGGCTGCCGTGGACGGAAGAGGCTCGGAAGGGCGAGGAAGGATGTTGCTGGAAAACGGTCTTGACATCGGCGATGGCGGGCAATGCAAGAAAGTCAGTACAAATCGAACGGAGATACTCTCCTTCTCTTTCTATTTCGATCGTAGAGATATCTAGCTGAACGCGTAATGCTGCCGGTGCGTTTGACGGTGCGTCGCCGATTTCTCGCGAGCTGCGTGTCCGATCTCCGCTTCCGACTTGTCGAGGGTTACGGGTTGTTTGTCGTAGAACGAGTTTTATGTAACGAAACGTGCCTGATTTCGAATCATCGAATTATTGAAGTAGAGTCGAGATTATCGGGCGTTTCTATATATTCGCGCATTTGTCGGGGTGGATACTGCAGAATTTTGACATTGTTAAGTTTTCACCCTTCGAGGTAGAGTAAACAAATGCATGACACGGATACGTCCATATGCTCGTACATCGGTATTACGTCGGAGTGCCATCGAGTCGCTATGCTAAATTAAATAGCACACTTTCAAGCTTCCCTCCGGTTCTCGCGTCTTCGTCGGAGCGTTACAAAACAAACGCACGTTTCGTTATTTTTCGATGTTCGCCGTGAATGCCCGCCGTGCTCTCACGTTCATCTTCGTTCATCTCCGATCGTCTCCGTTAATCTCCGTTCGTCTCTCTTTACCTCTCTTCATCTCTTCGTCATCTCCGCTCATCTCCGTTCATCTCCGTTCATCTCTGTTCATCAATCACGCGCTCGCCTAGATCCCTCTATCATATCGGAACGAGTTCTAACGCTGTTAACGGTATATGCACGTCACATCGTGCGCGAAGCGTGATTCAAAACTGACGATTATAGGCACGACATAACGTAAGAACATTATTGCGCACCCAGCTGACACATTTTTATGCCGCTCATATGACAAAATTATGCATGCCTAAACACGTCCACGCTGTAATGGAACGCGCACCATCGTTATTTCGACACTGCCGGCACGAAACGAGTCTCTCACGAATCGTGCGTACGGATCGTGGATGCCACATTAACGTACGACTACCCGCCGCGCGTCGTTTGACGAAAATTAATCGTCCGCATCGCTGACTTTCGCCGTTTGATGAAAGTTTTCGTCCGTATCAGCATCCTCGATTCCGTAACACGCTCGCGGCGCACGCCGAGGGAACGTCAAAACGTTCGGAGTGGTATGTCAACTGTAAAGGTGCCGACAAGTCAAAATTACTTAACCGACCTAACACCTCATCAATTGCCGAACGTTTCAATTCTTCGGATTTTCCTCTATCGCCTTAGAACGTAAATCCGACTCGTTCTCTCGTGATCTAGCAACGCGTGACAACTTTATTATGGCAATCTGAGCGAAGATTTATTAATATTAATCAGGAGTTAAGATATAGCTATCGATGTTACGTCAAGATATTTGTTGCTCGATAGATCTAGCGTTCGGTGAGTGAGTCGACAATTTTTGCTGATTCGGAGAAAGATGGGTCAATGTCAGGCGCGCGCGCGCGCGGTACGGCGGGATGCTCAGATAAATGGGCCAGTGTACGATATACTTATATGCAAAGACGGCATTCGATAGAGAGTAAAATACCCGTTACTCCGGTCAAGCGGTGTTAGCGACGAATTGTGCGTACTTCTCGTAACGGAGACATAACTGTACAGCGGACAGCAAACGTGCCATCGGGCATGGCTGGTACATTTAAGCTTGGGAGCGATTTCAACATTTCCTGTCCTTGATGCTTTTCCATTTTAACAGCGCGCATTACGAGTAACTTCGATCGGCAGTGCGATATGTACACAGCTGTTTCATAAGATCATGACATTTCGTCGGCGATCGCACTTACAGATTCGCGTTGCATCACGGCCGATCTAAACAATGGCGATGTAGCAGGTGCTCAGGATAGATAATTGATAATCGTCGATCGACTCTTTATTCGAATATCCCGTTCATCACCGTCGCTCGCCACTTTCGAACGACGAGGATGCACTTCACGGCATAATCGCGCGCCACTCACACTCGTCGCTGTACAATTTCTCTTCCCGTGTTTGTCGATTTTGTTAAGGTCTCGCCTTTTGCGGGTAAGCGAACGAATTGGGGAATTGCACTATTTTATACGGGGCGCAGTGTAAAATTGGACGCGCCATTTTACAATGACGGTAGATGTAAACAATCTGATTGTTGAACTGAGAGAGCAAAAATTAAACGTTAACGCTGTAGCGAAATATTTTAAAATATTTCTGTTTTATGTATATGTTTGAGAGGGTATGCGAATGAACTGATGAAATGCACTATTTTATACGGAGCGCAGCGTAAAAAGTAGACGCGTCATTTTACAATGATGGTAGAAGTAAACAATTTGGTTGTCGAATTGAGGAAACAAAAATTAAACGTTGACGATGTAGCGAAATATTCTGAAATATTTCTTTAGTTTCGAATTCTGAAATATTTGTTCTCTTCTATGTCCCGTTACCGAAGGAAGAAAATGTATATCTCAATAACATGATCATCGACGAGAGAAATAATAATCGGATCGTGGACACACTCGAAGATGATACGTTGGATCAGTCCGAATCGCCGATACAAAAGTTTTACGCGAACGAAAGCGTTTTCATCACAGGTATTTATTGTCGCTGCCAAATCCATTGCTCCCGGCTCATTGCATCCGTGCATTCCTGCGCGAGTGGCTGACCAATTTCTTCTCGCAGGTGGAACAGGCTTTCTCGGCAAAATATTGGTCGAGAAGCTCCTTCGAAGTACAAAGATCTCAAACATATATCTGCTCGTAAGGTCCAAGAAGGGGAAAGACACGAAGAATCGAATAGAGGAACTGTTCCAAGATCGAGTAAGTTCTTAATGTTATCGTACTAAAGAATAACGCGTGGGTGTGGATTTTTGTCGAACTAATGCTCAGCGCTGGAAAGATGGCGATCGAGGCGTCAGAGAAGCGATAGATATACATTCAACGCTTCGAATCATTTCAACGCTCACCGTATCGTTGTTCTCGCTCTAAAGTTGTTGACAACCATGATACACACTCTCATTAATTCATTGTCCCGAAATTATTATTCCTTTCGGACAGCTAACATCGAACGTCATACCGCTAATTTGATGTCCTTTTTTTTTTTTTCTAAATCTACATAACTAACGAAGTTGGACATAGGGATTTGACAACAAAAGGCATGTAAAACATAACTCTATACTGTCAAGATTTTACTATCATGATCATGTAATTTATGCTTTACAAGGTGTTCCCAGTGTGTTAAATATCCCCTAATCGCTTTCTATTAAGATAGCGGCAATTAGGCTAAGCTATTGACTCAATTATAGGTTTACGATCGATTAAAAAAGGAAGTCCCAAAGTTTCGGGACAAAATTGTTGCCATAAGTGGCGATTGCAGCATCGAGGGTCTCGACATATCTGACAGCGACAGGGAGCTGTTATTGAATGAGGTAACTTTTTTCTCTTTGTGCCTCTAAATTCGCAACGTAATTCCCAGACTAATACCGTAGACTCTTCCAGGTATCGATAGTCTTCCACGTTGCAGCCACTGTCCGCTTCGATGAAAGTCTGAAGCTGGCAACGGCAATAAACGTCCAGAGTACCGCCGAAATTGTCAACATGTGCAAGGAAATGCGGAAGTTAAAGGTATCCAGTCACAAAACTTGTTCAAAACAATTCAATCATCGACTCGCTATTTTTGACTCATAGCCGAGGACGGAAAAAAAAGATCTTTAAAAATTCATACGCATGACACGAATTTGCATAGTGATCCGGGTACGAGTCGTTCGGAAATGACGAGATTCTTTGTAAACAGCGCATTCGCACTTCTATGTTAAAATGCGTCTTTTTCACGATCCCCGCGCTATCGTATGACGTACACTTTCTAATCATCGACTTCCCGGTACGGGCTGCGTTCCGGAAAGTGGAAATTTAATGGCGCTACAGTGTCAAACGCAATGCTGTACAGTGCGTACGGCAGTGAGTTTGACAAAAATGTGCCGAATTTTGATATCCTCCCTTCTGTTCCCAGTCCTTCATACACGTTTCGACCGCGTACGCCAACTGTCACGTGAAACAGATCGAAGAACGCTTCTATTCATATCCGGTGAGCTACGAGGACGTGTTCTCGCTAGTGAATATTTTGCCAGAGGACTCACTGGCGCATATGACACCCAGGTAACGATTCTGTCATTTTTATTTTGCATTTGAAACGTTGCTCTCTATCTTCGCGTTGCTCATTATTCGTGTTGATGTAGAATAATCGGACAATGGCCGAACACGTACACATTCACTAAAGCCATAGCAGAGACTCTCATCAGAAGAGGAAACGAGGGTCTGCCGATGGGGATATTCCGACCAGGAATAGGTAAGAACTTCAAATCCTGTTCTCCTCGAAAGTACCTACCGTGCGTTTAGGTAAAACTGTTCCCGCTTTTTCCGCGAACGACTTTGCTAAGCGAGGAGAATACCGGTCTGCTTCCAGCAGCGTGTATTCGTTCATTATTTTTATCTTGAAACGTAATAGGATCTTTTGGGAGATTTCTCTAAGTATCTGCCCGTCGATCTTCATTAACTGTCCTGATCTTTCTTCCGTGTAACAGCCGCGAATTATTACGCTCCGTTCATCGTACTTAATTGAGGACACCGTATATGCATACTTTCAAGAGCCGGTCGCCATTTTGGCGGCAATCAAACACTCCTTTCTCGACGGTAAAGACTTCGAAACATAAGTCTCACCATAAAACTCGCTGCTAACGTTCCTCTTCCTTATTTGCATGAAAATCATAATACGAGAGAAGCGTGAGAGAATATCAGGTACCGCACATGAACATGTATTTCTGCAACTTCTGAAGTTGCTTCATACCGAGAACTTTGCCCACAATAGTTATGTTAGCATATTGTACAGTCGAAAATCGATCTGTGCGCAAATACTACACGTGACATATATTGCAAATAACCTGCTCATTCGTTAAATGCATAAATGTGCCTAGCAATTGTGATGTATGTTATTACCGGAGCCGTGGGCATTGTTCGTCAAATTTTTATAACAATAACCATATTCATTCTGAGCGTTATTGATAAAATATTTAGCTACGTATATGCAATTTATTATTACATTCGTCAAAGAAGACATCGGCGCGCTTCTATCGAAACCGAAGTCGCAATGATTGTGGAAAGTGCATACAAGGAAGATTATTCGGATTCAATAACATCTTCCCTAACGCAGGATTAGTAATTGTCTACGATAATGATTGTGGCGATAACCTTCGTTTATTTAATTATTAAGTGTATACTGCAAGTTCATTACTGGAAAACGTTATTACACATTATCAATTAACTATACGCGCATAAAAACCTAGATGCCAGTAAGATTGCCTAAATGGACGCCGCATTTACTCCATACGTACCATGGATTTATGTACTTAAAAGAAAATCCTGGGTTCAAAGTATCTGTCGGGTTTGCAAGCACATGCTATATACAAACGAACGGGTCAAGATTCCTGTCAAACATGTCCCCTTTCTCCTATGATTTCTTACCACTCATCCCTACTCTTGCTTAATGCAGAAATAAATTGTTTCGATAGCAAAGGTAACAGCGATCCCGCCTATTCTCACACATCATGCATTTTACGTTACTTGTATTATAGTGATCTCTACGGCGTATGAACCTCTTGTCGGCTGGATTGATAATATGTACGGGCCGACTGGCATTGTCGCCGGTGTCACAACTGGTGCATTGAGAATCGTGAATTGCGATCCTAACGTCACTGCGAATATAGTACCTGTCGATGTTACCGTCAACGCCCTAATTGCCAGTGCCTGGGATGTGTACACACAAACTAATAGGCACGCTACTGAAATCTCTTAAGTTTCACTTACCGCTCGAAAATTCGTAACTAATTTACGCTTTCATTTCAGGAGAAACGAAAATATGCTTATCTACAACTTTGTGTCGACGGTAGAAGCGCCGCTGTCTTGGCGGGAATATTGTGAGACCAACTTGGCGTACGGTTGTAAATATCCGCTAAGCAGTTGCATGTGGCATATTACACTTACCCTTATTAAGAACAAAATGCCATACACCATAGCCGTTTGGTTTGCCCATTTGTTACCTGCCCTACTTGTAGACGTTGTCAAACTGTGCATGGGACAGAAACCGAAGTATGTCGCCAGAAAATATTCCTTTCTCGTACATACTTTATTCACTTCATTTATTCCGTTATATCGTTCTTCCAGATTTTGGAGAATATACGAGAAGATTCACAAATTTTCGGGTGTGCTATCATACTTTTGTACGAACGAATGGAATTTTACAAATAATAATGTGCAAGCGATGTGGCGCAAGTTGCATCCAAAGGATCAGAGACTTTTTAGATTTAGCATGAAGGGTTTCGACTGGCCAAAATATTTCACGACGTACATTATGGGAATACGCATACATCTGTTTAATGATGACCTTAGTACATTGGAATTTAGTAGAACGCGCTGTCGAAGGTAATTTATAAACTCATTTTTTAATTTGCATTGCCGGTGTCCGACACTTTCAATATCAGAGTCGGTCACACTGAAACGTGTATCGCTCATTAATTTATTTATTATATACCACATTTTTTTGCAGATTGTACTGGATGCATCAATTTCTGAAAACTATCATCATTCTTGCCGGTATCTGGATCATGTGGAGTATAGTCTGCGTTATTTGTGCTTAAATTCATGCGCAAATGTTAGTCAATTTCAAAATGTCAATTCTCATGTAAACGCTTTAAGGTATTCGAGAACACAATAAATTAACCTTTAACATAAGAATTACCCCATATTTGTTTGTTACTAATTACAATACCATTCGGTAATACATGAATTAGTTATAGATTGTTTTATTCTCAACTTTTTACGAGTATTAGTACTTCGCATTACGTTCCACCATACGATAAACACTGTATGTACATTAAACGATAAGTTGGAAGGGTTACATTATACTACAGCTTAGCATAATAATTATCTTAATAATACTTTACTCCCGATATCAGTATTTATTGAAGACTACTGATAAACATTGTATAAAAATTTGTATAAATGTTTTTGCTAAATCATTCTTCGTAAAACTATTATTTTCTCGCATTTTGTTTTTATGTTTAATAAAGTATAATTAGTCAATAATATAGATTATCAATAATAATTAGGCATAAAGGTAACAATATAAACGTTGGTATTTAAAAAAATTGGACGGAATATGTAGGATTATAAAATACCTTAATATCAATGCAGAAAAACCTTTGAGTTAATGTTCAACAAGTTTACAATCTAATAACTTTTAGATCCCAACTGTTTAAGCATTCTTACTCCAGCTATGTACTGCATTTTCAAATTTTCACAAAAAATTGTGAAAGGCACAAGAGTTAATTATGTGATGTAATGTGTGGCATAGTGGCACAATTCCGTAAGACACCACAGTTACATACACGTAGATGCCACTTATAAAAGGTACATGTCAATGACAACAAATAGGTGATGTAGAGAATTGTCTTTCAAAAAGACTGAACACTACTTGCAATTTGTTAGACACTGTTAATTCCTAATCTCAGAAAAGTTTTACATTAACAGTATATAACAAATTAATCAAATTTAAAGTGCATTACCATTGCCTTATGCAGAATCCTTGCATTTACAAATTTTCGGACGATTGCATTATTTCGTTTTTTGTTAATACTACATAAAGAGATTCTATAATGCAATTCTTATTTCCCTATGAGTAAAATGTGGAATGTCGCACATTCTAAGATTATTTTAATTAACTGGCATTGTTGATACTGTGCTGTGTGGAGTTGTCGGTCGAGAGCCAGCAATTGAATGTGTTGTTGATGCATCTAATGAATGCATTGTTCCAATCTAGTTATAAAAGATAAATATTTCATGAGCACATTATCCTGACCTAATGAAATGTCAAATAAGTATACTGCCTTACCCTTAAATGTGCCAAATCTTCCAATCTTGTTAAATCACTCAATTCAATATACAGAGAGTATACAATTAACCATCCATATACTGAGATACAGATGAATATTGTCCATAGTAAACATATCATGATATTGTAAGCAAATATCATGTCATTTACAATACTGAAGAACATAAAAGCAAATACTCTAAAAAGAGTAAATATTGCAAAACTGTATAACCATGGTACCATTTTCTTTTCATATTCTTTCCTTAATGCTGTGATTAGCATTATGGATGTGATAAACACTACCACACTGCCTAACATAGAAAATAAGGCAAATATGATGAGGGCATTGCGTACTGTAAATAAAAGAACATTTAGTTTAATTTCCTTCAATTATTAACAAAGCATTTGTGTCAAATGTAATTACCATGTTGATTGCCGACATAAACAAATTCATATGATATAATATAATATCCGTAATGTGTTGAACCAGGTGCAGCTTGTGAAAGGCAATAAATATCAAATATGGACGTACATATCGTAAAGAATGCCAAACACTAAAATCAAAATTTATCCAGTCATATAAACAGTATCAGTTTTTACTTTGCATGAAACTTACTAATGAAAATATGCCTGTAAACACAGCCCCCCGTTGGATACCAAGAATGTAAACATTGGTTACAATTGGTTTTTGATACCATTGGATTCTGACACTGCGTACAGATCTTGATGATCTCAAATTTGCAACACTTCGTGATGTAACATGTGAGTATACAGATGGTGTCCCCATACTGGGCGATTTTTTTCCATGATTCATGTTTAGAACGTAATTATTATTCTTAAAACAAGATAAATAAAACATTATTATTAACCTATATAACCAATCATTTTGCTGTCACATTTTAATTAAACCACTGAGCAATTTAAATTGTGATCTCAAATTTCACACTTTCACATTAATACACAACTACTTACACGTTATCACGCTTATAGTACTATGTGTAAAGTAACAAAACTACTTTATAAAATATCTTCTGTTAACATTAAAAAACAAAAAGCGTCCACACAAATATTTGCATGAGACATCCATTGATGGGACACGCCTAGTACAAACCAATGCTACCAATCATTAAACATAAAGTTCTACTACACCCTGACATGCCCTGACATGCCCTGACTGGCTCTGACATAACTTCAAAATTTCATAGTGTTACAAAAAATATATGTATTTACATGTAAAGAATCTGTGTCAAATGAAACTAATTTTGTAAGAATTCTTTATATTTGCATCTTAACAAATGCAGGTTATTTGGTTGACATAGTTTCAAATATGTACGTCCTACATTTCGATTTTGAAATATAAGAAAAATTGTTTCATATTAGGTAAGTAATTGATATACAAGAGCGGCATACTTTTTCTAAATACCATTCAAAGAATAATTTGCAACGCTTGTAAGATTTTAGAAACTTCATTGTGAATGGCTTAGGGTATGTGCTAATATGAAGCTACCTGTGCCTATATGGCCATATACCTGGAAACGTATATTCGACTTTGTGCAAATATATTTTTATTTTAAATACGAGATTTAGCATTTACAAAGTCGCTTAAACCAAATGTTTTTTTTTGTACAAGTTAAAAAAGTCGGAAATGGTTACTTAAGATTGTTTAAGAAAATCGGCAAACTGTCGTGGGGAAAATGATGAGCGCCGGGGCGAAAAAGGTGTGAGGTGCAGCCCTGGTACACAAAAGCGCATGCGCAGAATTACTCTCGGCCCTCACTATAATGTCGAACGTTTGGCGTACCATAACAGGAACATTTCTTCTATTTTCCGTTATTTTATAAGTGAATTTCCTAGTGTGTTCCTTGTGTCCATAATCGCTGTGGTATTATGCCCACATATATTATCGTTAATAACAAATCAACAATATAATTAGTGAGGCACGTGCCAGTTATTGTGAGAATGGGTGAGTAAACGACGGAAATCGAACGGCGCAGAGTGTATGAGCCTGCTTCTTTCATTTTCTACCTTCTACCTATCCCTTTCTCTCTTTTGTACTCTCTTCCTTATCTGACACTTAGTAATATTTTCCCGTATGCATGCACGTCATGTAAATCGCGGTGTCATGTTAAACCTGACTAACCCACGTACGCTCACATATAAAAAAAGAATTAGTAAAATGTATAAAAGTACGGTGGAGGAGCAGAGGAGAAATAAAATAGTTCACTAGCCAAGAAGAAACTAAAAAAGATAGGTCACGACAGGCATGCATGTGTGCATGACATCATAGGGGTACGCCCCTATACATCGTAAAGATTTTGCTCAATACTGCAGATTTCCACTGCTCTATGCGCGAATAGAGCATGTGTCCTGGAAAGATTATAAGATCAAACTAACTGAAGATTCTAAAAATAAATGATTGCTGTTTGATGCTTCGCCGAAGAATTTGTCGCTTACTCTCCCTACGTTCGTTCGATACTCCTTTTACACGTCATTTTCATTTTTACTTAAGTCGTTATAAATATTGCATCCACACTCTTACTCGGCAACCGGCTAACTTTCGTATACCGACATTAATATTACGTAGAAGATGCAACTGTACGTATAAGAACGTTGCAGATGTCAGCTTTCTAATAAGTGGCACTGTTTACCCGGCAATTGAAATTTCTGTCCTTTTTTTTATTTTTATATAACTGCTATTGGGCGTATACGCGGATGCCAACTGTGGTTGAATCGTTTACGGTTCTGTGTTAGTTAATGTGAACTAAGTGTGGGTCGTATGTGCATGACGTATTTGTGAACGTACTTGTCGCGAACGAACCACGCGGTAGTATCAATATTACAATGCGACGTTGCCTACTCGTACAAAAAGTTGCATGCCCCGCCCGTGGATTACAATGATCCTCCATCTACCTGCTTTTAGACGTTTTTTCCCGGAAACTAATTACTTTTATGATAATTTCATGTGTCCAGAGTACACCGGACAATGGTGTACTTAACATTTCGACTGACTGACACGAAACGATTTTTTATTTTAAGTAGTGACCCTTTCGCGCAACTGCACTTATGCGGGGGTCGTATACATGCCGGCCTATATTCGTGAATGCCTAAAGCCATACTTTAATAAGATACATTACAGCATTTTTCTTCTCTGCACCATCTACTTTCGTATGTTGAACTGTTTAGATCATGCAGTGATAGAGTAATAATGTGTAATTATTATTGTAACATATAAATTGACAAGAAAAGTAGTTTGTTATGAATGGAGATTGTTAGTACCATATCTCTTGTTTAATTCCAATTTTATTTTGAAAACGTCAGATTTTAAGCAAAAATGCTTGGATATTTTATATACACCTTGAGAATAGATATCCCTCAGTTGACCACAGGTTACATAACTGTGACCAAATACATAAATATAGCAGTATAATTATTGGTTATCTGTAGACCATGGTTGTAAAAAATGAAGTCTTATCGTTGTTTTTACCTTGCTTTACTAAATGTAAATACATTGACCAATAACATGTCAAATTTGAAAATGGGTGAAGAGGGGCATGATCTTCAAATCTGACATTTCTAAGGTACTTATTACCTGTTCCCATGTATACTTTGTACAGATAGATCTGTTAGTACATGTGAAATAATAAGTTCCCAAGGAGCACTGCTCATTGATATGTTTTAAGTCATTAGCGATGATAATGCATTAACAAGACATAGTTAATGGTGTTACTTCCTTGTCACAGCAGATTATTGGCCGAAAAAGAGAGCTAATGTATGAAAAGCTATTACAAGTGGCATTGGTAGACAAAACACTATTAACATTTAACCATGAACATACACCTGTACAGCATGCAAAAAAAACCCTGAAATTCTTTTTTAATATAGCTGAATAACTAATACCTACAAATTTGCTGTGCATATTTTTGTATACTTAAGTAATAGCGCTGTGAAAAACTCATTTGTTTTTCACTGCACAATCAAGTAGTAATATTCATACGAATATTGTGTTTTTTAATATTTTAAAATAGTACATTTTAAATAAAACAATCAAAAAATTGGGTCATATTAGATAAGCTCTGATTAAGTCATAACGTTTGTTTCAAACACTTGGTCCTATTATGCATTGTGTAAGAGCTGTTGTGCGAGCACTGATCTAATAGCCACACAAGTGTTCCGGCAAAAAAGCTCCATATAGTGGATTGACAGCATTTGTGGTAGAATAAGTTTCAAATTAAAAAAAAAATGCACTTTAAAAAATCGTGATTTTAATGAATGTAATATTCCCACAATCAATAATGGGTTTTTCAAAATATTGGTGTATAATGATTATTTTTAATTTATATATTCTAGCACCATGTAAATGATATTTGCCATTTGTTCTATGAGAATGTTTTAATTATTTGGCAGGTTTAGAAATCAACCAGATAAAAGTTAAATGAATATAATCATAATTCTGAAACATGGAAAGAATCTTTTGACATTTAGAATCATTAATAAGTTGAAGAAGTTTCAGTGAAGCAGAGGATTTATTGAATATTTATTGAAATGATTCAGCTGGACCACATTCTTCTTAAATTATTCCTGATGCTTACTTAGTATTACCCTTACACAGTCATGTTGAATACACTTTGGTATAAAAGACAAAAAGTCTACTTTGTGTTTTCTTTTTATAGACTCATTCATTTTTCATTTTCCTTCTCATAAAGTACTTCCAATTCCATGTACACATGAAAGACGTTTGAAGTTTATTAAGAATCAGATACAATCTACTTAAAAACATTTACTAAACTTCTACATTCGCATTTTATGTGCAACGATAATCGACATTTTTCAACTATCTTAAAATACGGATACCATAGGTTTATTGATGGATTGATGCAATAGGTCGGCATTTTCAATTTTTTCCGTTAGTATTATACATAAAAACAAGATTATCACGAAAATATTTAATTGATGTCCAAAAACTAAATTTGTCTTCTTGATAATTAATCTTCAAACATCTTAAATGAGCTTTACCTGGTTTTACCTGAAAATCGTTATAGTTTCTACAAACGCTTTGACGGTAACGGTGGAAAAATAAAAAAAACGTATCATTCAGATATGATATCAGATTATGCCTCGCTTCACGCCGATCAAGTTTCCACTGATGTATTTTTTACATCACTAGAAATAAGCGAGTTACTCAGGCAACCCGTTTTAGATGCTCTACTCTACATATGGTATTTTTTTGCATGGAAATTTAGAGACCTTTATTTGTAATACGATTCCGTTTCATAATAAAGTACTTTCGGACTGACCTGCTTGAAAATGCTTGCGAATATGCTGTGT
Organism: Anoplius nigerrimus; assembly: GCA_914767735.1. Taxonomy (NCBI): domain Eukaryota; kingdom Metazoa; phylum Arthropoda; class Insecta; order Hymenoptera; family Pompilidae; genus Anoplius; species Anoplius nigerrimus. The sequence continues at coordinate 14,965,231 of OU612084.1, forward strand.
TGTATTTAAATGGTTTACTTTCCACGATCGACGGTACAATGACACGTTAGTATAGTTAATTCATTTTTTTTTTATAGGTAAGACATTTTGTCAGTCTTGTAAAAAAAAATGTAGCGGAGAAGTCCTGCGAGTTCTGGACAAATACTTTCATATAGGCTGCTTCAAATGTGCGCAGTGTAATGTTAGTCTGGCGCAAGGCGGTTTCTTCGCTCGTGAAGGTTCCTATTATTGTACAAAAGTAAGCCAGACGTATTATACAACATAGAGATCATAAAGTGACTAGTAATTATTTAAGTGTTTCACATTTTTTTTTCAATTTCAGGATTACAGAGAACGATGGGGTACAAAGTGCGCTGGATGCGGAGAATATGTCGAGGGCGATGTAGTAACTGCTGGGGAAAAACATGCGTTTCATCCGAACTGTTTCCATTGCCAAAGATGCAAGCAGCCGTTGCTGGGACAAGGGACGAAAGTGTCTTTAGTACAAGGTACGGCTTACAATACCACTTAAATATGTATCGTGACTCTGGCGTTAGCCGTGCTACATTCACATTTACAAGCTCTCAGTGTACAACTTGACCACTTTTGTGCGTTCAAGGAGTACACGACTGCCGGACCACCTACTAACGTCATGCGCTCGAAACAAAACTGTGCAAGTCATTTGCATAACGTAGGATCTGTCAGGAGATTACTCTTGTATTCATTGCATATTTTTTCAGCCGGCGACGCAACATCCTCGTGTAGGAATTCCGAGCGTGTTATTTACCGAAACATTTGTTCACTGCCATAACATCCTTTACAGTAGTGTTTACTTTCGGCCTGTTGAAATAAGACCAAGGTGCACTCGACGTCTATCGGAAGGCAAAAGTTATTAACCGACGTGACTCATGTCTGATTACCACACCGAATGAAAGGTTGCATTATGTAATTTGCATATTAGGTCATCCTAATATTACACCGTCTGTACCATTTAGTCAGCTGGACCATAGATGTGTACAATACTCGCGCAAAATTTCCAGTGTCAAATCGCAAAACTGGGGTCCCTCCGTCAAATCACCTACCTCCTTTGGCCCTGACTTAACAGCCCATTTATGCATGCATAGCATGCCAATTGTGCTCTCAATAGGGGAGCAGAATTACTGACGTGACATGTCGAGTGTGACGAGTATTAAATCTTACTAATCGTACATTCGCTATGTTCGCAGGTCAAGCTCTATGTCATCGCTGTGTCGGTATTCCAGTCCGCGAAGCTTCTACGCCAGTAGGTAACAATATCTCTAGTAATCGTACATCCGGGGATGAGCCTACTGACCCCGGTGCCTGCGCTGGTTGCGGAAGCCAATTACGGGAAGGTCAAGCTTTGGTTGCTCTCGATCGTCAATGGCACGTTTGGTGCTTTAAATGTCACAGCTGTGATGCTGTCCTTCACGGTGAATATATGGGCAAGTGAGTGCGTTTACCTATTCTCCAACACTTACACGACACATGGATGAAGAATATTATTTTTGCTTTGCAATAGCTGTTGTAGAGGTGGTCAAATATTGAATCAGGCACTCTATAAACATTTTAATACATTAGATAAGAACTGTAAGAATGATAGTAATTTCCGTGGTTCGTAATTTGTTTCATCGTCCCATAGAGATGGCGTGCCATATTGTGAGAAGGACTACCAAAAGCAATTTGGTGTTAAATGCGCCTATTGTAATCGTTACATCAGCGGTAAAGTATTACAAGCCGGCGATAATCATCACTTTCACCCGACTTGCGCGAGATGCACAAAGTGCGGCGATCCTTTTGGCGACGGAGAAGAAATGTACTTGCAAGGGGCAGCTATCTGGCATCCGCGATGCGGTCCAGGACCGACCGGATCGAACGGTATTGTCAATGGACATGGCGATACGCACGTATCCCAGCATCGAGAGGCCGAGCGTATATCTGGCAGCGCATCGGAAATACAGGTTTGACATCCATTCATTTACAATATGCATGAATGTTTCATTGTGGTGACACGCATTGTATAACTCATATACGAGGCATCTTACATTAACATTCTTTTGTATACATCGTGTTGGTACTGTTACGGAAATTAACAATAGACGTAAAGATATTTTTAGATCGCTATAAGATTTAGTGTGAGTGGAAGATTCCTGTTTAGATAATCGCACGGTATAAATTACATAGAAAGCTGAATAGAACTATCTTGAAATCTGAACATATTATTTAACGTAGTAACTCAATTGCGAATCGAATAGTGTAGACGATAATACGCGGCGTAATCAAAATTTTAACGAAATGATAAGATTAGAGAACTCATGCCTTGGAATCAAACGCGCGCTCTGTTTATGATCTCAACATCTTTTACGAGTAGAGAAATTTTGAAGCGTGTAAAACATTTGGCAAAGAAATTATATAAATGATTAATTGAATTAAATACAAATGTTACGTTTGTTATACTGTACTCAAACATAACATTATGAACATCTACAAAAGATCACAATTGAATCAAAATAATCAGCGTGAAATAACGCTTATACGATTTGCCAAGAAATTTCATTGCTAACCGAGATATCGCCGGCGATAAGTAAGAGAGATAACGCGATGCTTACTCTACAAAGACAATTTCAGGGACTGGTGGGGATAACCCTGAAACTATTAACACGATGAGAAATGTGTTGATTCGACAGAAAGGGCTGTACTTTGCTGGATAACATGTTATTATTTGCTTATGATGTTAATGCAACTGTTTATCTATAATAAATATTCCAAGCCTACATTCTGTGAAAACGACATTGCATTTCGACAGCAATTGTTTGGGTGATATAAGTTTCTTTTACATGTAATATGTTCAGTTTATGAGTTTATATTATATTTTAGTATATTTCCTGTTGGAGCTAGAACCACTATCATGTTGTTACATGTATCGATTTAATAATGTTCCAAAACTGGATTTCACATTCTAATTCATCATAAACATCATGTCATATTGTTGCTATAAATTACTGCTTAATAGCGCTTAACAGACTAACATAATAAAAATACATAAAGCTCATAAAGGCATCCGTAGTTCTGTCAGTAACTGTTAATGTAGCTTAACGTATCCCACTGTAAGTATAATTTTAGACTGTAAGTTTTCTTATTCTTCCCTTTCATTTATGATAATGTATAACATTGTATAACACTATATGGAGTAATGAAGCATGAAGCTACTTGTACATGTTAAATTATCAGATCTATTACCAGTGACATACTACTAACTTGATTGCTTACTGTCAATTAGTTCGTTGTTTATATTACACATTAATGTGTGCCCCCGTTACTGCCTTTAAACAAAATATTATGAAAATATTCATTCCTGCTTCTTTCATGTTAGTACCTATACACCGAAATATATTGGAATGATTGTGACGTTGTATTTGGTTTTAATCAAGTTTTACTTCTGCTTTTTAATGAAAGATTATGATTTTTTTTGCACGATTATTGCGTATAGTTTTCATTGCGGTCACGCACGCCAAGCCTGAACGGATCACTCTGCAGCCCTTATAGCAGCCTCAGTCGTAAGGTATGCTATGTTATTCGTTATTGTAATACTTTCCTCAAAGCTCACATTAAACGAGTTTCTTTGTTTACAAATCCCCGTATGATGTATTACCTTATTGTACAAAGTATCTCTGAAATCATGATACGATCTGTATTTATGTTGTGAAATACACTTTCTATTAATATAAATAATTGCACAAGTATATATACAATCTTAATGAGTCCTAAGAAAAATGGTCGGTTGCCGCACCGAGGGGGCATTTAGATGGTAGATAATTAGATTAGGGAATAAATACATGGTTTTTATGTGCTTCAGTATTATCCTGCGCGAACTGGTAGCCCCGGACTAATACTCAGAGAATATGGACGAGGAGCACACGAGGATATATCTAGAATCTATACTTATTCATATTTGACTGAAACGCCGAGTCAAGGATACCTAAGACGTCCGATACAACCCTACGACAAACCCCCCACCAGTCCGCATTTTCACAGACCCAGTTGTAAGTTGTGTCATTAATTATTCTCACATTACACCTCTGACTCTTATTTCATTTTATTCGGCAGCGTCCCGTTCGATAAGAAGTAGCGGTGGTCGTAGCAGTAGGTCTGGAATGAGAGCCTTGGTCGATGCTCTGAGCGAAACTAGACCGAAATCTCCGGCTGCTGGTAGTCAGGTTGATAATGACGAACCAATCGAATTGGCACATTATCCAGATGCGATGAAACCCTCTCCGGGTTCACAGCCACCGATTGAACGAGATGATTTTCCTGCACCACCTTATCCATACACCGATCCTGAAAGACGTCGCCGATGGTCAGACTCTTACAAGGTATGACATTGTGTAAATACGCCTTGTTTGATGTATCTGATTGAGCAGTTAGAGCAAGTAGCTATTGTAGTGCTCAAGACGAACAACGTTTACGTATTTAAAAGTCATTATCTAGTTTAACCACATGGCGTTACGATTATAGTATTAGAGATCTGTGCATTAAAAGCAATTGTCAATCTCATAATTCAGGGCGTACCTGTTTCTGACGACGAAGACGAGGTAGATAACAAGACGACATACATTAAGGAAGCTGAACAAAAATTAAAGAAAGAACACGACGAGTTAAGTAAAATTGATACTGGTATAGCAAAGGTATTTCTGCAAGATCGTGAAAAGGATCGGGAGAACCTTAGATATAAGGCAGCCAATGTGGATCCCAGAAATGCATCTAGAACTCCTTCTGCTGCAAGGGAACCGACGTATAGGCTGCGGTACGAAAGTCCGGTTGGAGCATGTGAGTTATTCACACACATACGCCTTTCTTCCTTTGCCGTATCTGCGATAATAGCAAACTCCTGAATTTAGAACGATGACACATAACATGTGCCGAAATATATTTTTGTACAGCCCCATCGAGAAACATAGATCACGCTCGGCCTTGGGAAGACGATGACAGCTATAGTTACAAATCGAGTGTAGGGCCCAATTATAATGGTGAGCAGATTTTTCTTCGTTCCCTCGTATTGCGCCAAATCGTTCTTGTTTGTTACTGTTTTCTTAACGTATGCAATTATCATCTCATACATGTCCACACGTTCGCACATTACACTTAACACGAAAACATTTATACATAGCCAAATTTAAAAATTATATAGCGGCGGGAATCCCTTCTCTACACCCTTAACAACCGTTATAAGCATTTTCCTTCGTTATTCACGTAATGACTAAACACACATCTTGCGGAGGAAGGCCCACGGGACCATTCGTCGATCAAGTAATATGATACGTAATTCATTGGTTAGGATCCGAATTTACTTTAATCAAGCGTCACGGCACCAAAATTCATGCACCGGGCGCCAATTAACACACCAGGTGATGTATTCCATCTTTGCATGTATCGGAGTGTGTTGGATTATTTTCTTACGTTCTCTGCTTGTGTACTGATTGGCATATAGTATGTAATGTACTGGGACTTGCATTTGGACGTAATTACAGTAATCTGCTGCGAACCAATACACAAGCTGCACTCAGAGAACGTCTACTTAAAGTTTATAGTCGACGATCAAAATGTTTGGACACCATGTTTAAATGCAGTATTCGATACTTCAGTTTATTAGAAATGAACCAAATCGTCTCTTTCATAAAGTTTATATAATTATATAACTTATAGGTCAGAAATCTATATAATCATTACCATTAAATGGGTCAGATTCTAGGGTTTACTTTTTACTAAAATACCGAGCAGCAAGTTCAAGCATTGTGATCGATTGTTTATTGCTTTCTTATCTCGACTGCAATCCTCCTCGGATTTCAATAACTTGCTCTTTCTTCACACGTATTATACAGCGTGAGTCTATCGACATTGGCCAGTTAAATATCTCCGAAATTGGTAAAGTTTGCAAAGCACTTTTAGAATATAACGTAACAAGTATAGGAGGTACGGTACCAACAACTATCATTAAAATTCAGAAAGTCCTTCATCCACTAACAACATATTACAATTTAACGAGACCATTGATAAACAACATTTTGGTACCCCTTTTTGGTCGTATGTAACATATTCGGAGATGTTTAAATGAATAATAGTTATTAAATCACTCTATACGGGGTGGTAATAAAGTTTTGAGAACAATTGAACTTCGGCCAAAGTTGCATCAATGTAGAAGTGTGCCTGCTGCGTAGTCTGACTCCTCTATACCAGCATGTAAAACAAACATATTCAATTTTTTAGTCATTATTTAAGTTTATTTTTATAAAATAACAGAATAACCATCAACATTTTTTTGAAAAGACTGTCAGAGTTTGTCAATTCCACAACGCGTGAAAAGAATAAGCTGTCTGTATGTAGAATTTAATGAACAGCTGTAGCTACTTTAATAGTCGCAAGAATAATCACAGAAACCCAGAAACTAACTAGAAAAATAAGTTAGTCATTATTCTTGTCCGCTAATTTCTTCATGAATAAGTTAATCTCTTTTTGAATGAAGAAAGAAATTGTCTGCAAAGAAGTTTTCCGATTTAATATACTTATTCTCAAAACTTTATTAGCCATATTTCGTATACCGGATATTGTGCCCACAGTTTCATGTAAAAATTCATCCGTACACAGACACACGTTGCATTAAATTTATCATTATATCTCATTATTATTGCATATGTAGGTCAACTTACGATATTGGAAGAAATGTTGAATATTTTTTCTTTTGTAGTTCTATCGCATGACAATGTACATGTTCCTTCTCTTGCATTACACGCGTGCTGTTGCCTTCTCCAATTCAACGACTATTTTATAGCACACGCCTTCCAATGTTGCGAGTCAAAAACATCATTCCTTCGAGTGGCAGCTTATAGCATCGAAGCTAATTTTTATTTTATACGACTTATCTTTAGAATTTGCCCCGAATTCTGAAATAAAATATATATAGCAAAGGTCACACGATTAGCAGTTCTCAGAGATTTATTCATAGAGAAGTACAATGCTAAAAGTCAACGTTCTTATTTAACTGTCTTTACGTGAGAATATCTATCGAATTTGAAACTATTATTTAGCCCCTGTTATTTCAGTGACTGTTTCAACACTTAAAAACATCCCATAGTTAATTACTTCAAGCTCACTTCATTGCAGATCATTACAATCGCCTCTCTGTCAGTCATGGCACGGCACTGAAAATATGTACAAGCTGTTTGACAAAAAATCTGCACGCAAGCGAGTAATCTTAATCGATTCTTATCAGACCTATTCTATGTGTTCCATTAGGTAATTCAATGAGATCGGAAAGCATAACTGCCACTGCGAAGGTTAATGAAATTGAGTTACCACAACGTGTACCACGTTGACGGTGACGTATAAAAGCGTACAAGTATCGTGTATCATCGTGTCTCTATTTGTGTTTTTGTGTTTGTGTTGTATTTACGTTGGGGCGGCAGTTGGGAGATCATCAGCGCGTTCCCCGGCTCCCAGAAACTATCCACCCCTTGGTACTCAGCGCGCCTTCACTCTTCCAAATGCTACTAGGCACTATCATTCGGTGAGTTCGAGAACTTTCCAGTTCGGCTGGCCGTGGATTTCAAGTCAAATGCAACGATAGAGTTCGTGCGCGCAACCGGCGTTCTACGCTCGTTCTTTGCTACCCTCTCTTACGCTATCTTGAAGACGGTAAGAGACCTTCTAAAGGAATGGCAGACGAAGTAAGATGATGGGATTGGGCGACTGACACCCTATTGTCGGTGGTCGCGTCACGGCAAGACGATGTCCGAAAGAATTTTGACTTGTTTTCGCACGGGCAAGCCAATAGCTTTTCTATTTCATAGGAAAGAGTTATCCTACGCGGGTGCTAGCTTTCCTCGGCCTTATTATATCTACATTATCTCGCATATTCTATCTTACAAAGGCGCCATTCGACGTGCGCCGTACGAGCAATCCTTATATTGAAACTGTAAGATGAATACTGCGAGTGATACTAATTTTTCATGTTTGTATGCCTTTTCCTGCAACCCTCCTCCCCCCGCGCCTATATTTTTTGACGATTGTACAAACGTGTGTTCTCGAATCTTTTTTGTATTTATTATCTACCAGTTCGGCAACAGTAAACGATGTTGACAACAACGATGTTGGTTGTAAAAACTGTACGGTGTCAACAGGAACAGTAACATTAACAGTACAGATACGAGCGTGTATTTTGGCGAACGTTGGGCATTCGTATGGGATTGAAAGCGGTAACATGCCGTGAAAACGAAACTAACAAGTAATGACTGTCGATTGACATTTGAAAATAGTTGTGAGCTCACTTCGGCACATCCCGAAGCCAGGGTACGGTCTGGCACCGCGAAGTCACACCTTCTCCTCGACCGGCGGTTCTGTATCTGCTCTCCCTGTAAGTGACCTTGTGCCGCGTCTCGGACCGACGACTATGCTACTCTGATACTCATACGTTCACATATATAAGAAATTGTCTGAGACTGGGTGATAAAAAAGGGTCCATGACTTTGCATGCTTGTGGTACTTGCCAAGAGTGGTGTACAACACATGTAAATACTCATATTAACCAAAGCAAAAATGTGTTATATCCGTGAAGGATATTTGATGTGTGTAATACTGACATATTCGTATACTGTACATTGAGTCCTAACAATTTCAGGTGATATTACTATCTTCGGCTGTCGTAGAACGTTGAAAAATGTACATCTACACTGTCCTTGTCTCCAAGTATAAGATCTGTGTAATTCCAAGCCCTTAAATAATGTAATTAAATCTAAGAATCGGAGAGCGCGGAAATCCTTACATGGTTTGATATGTTAATTCAGTATGTTCTATCCCGTTGATAAGTACTGTAGCCTGACAAAGTCTTAGACCGCTTTTATATAACCCTGCAGTTAAGAATATTTGCAGTATTTAACGAATATATTTTCTACCGTTTAGGCCGACTACTCGTTCAGTGGAATGGGCGACAAGACACACAGCACTGATTTCTCATCCGGCAAATCAGATAGTGAGTAGATGAATACGGAAGGGAACATTGCACAAGTCGCAAACGAATAGACTTAACAAAAGCCACTATTTCTTAGGCCAAAAATAATTACATATATGCTGATATTCCATTACATTTCAAGAACCTTTTGCTTTCCTTTGAATGTCATTCGTCTTTTATTCCTCTTAATCAATGCTTAACTACTCATTAACACAAGGTTCACAGTTCAACATTTTCTGAAGTAATATAATTGCTTACTAATAAGAAACATAAAACAAGACAGTTAATGAGTCGCGTGTTGGTTTTTTCACGAAAGCCGTTCAAGGAAACATTTACATGTGTACTTTTATGCCAAGCCACTAATTTTATACTATTTTCTCTCCTTTTTTTTCATTTCTTTCGACATTTAGTATCAACAGGCAGCATCACCGATGTGGATCGACGGCCACTGGTATGTACTACAGCTCCATACTACTCCCGGCGAATTAGCATGGTTTGTAGCTTGATTTTGCATATACATTACAACCTGTATCATCCTATCAGCATATTCTATAAAATGTAATTCTTTAATCATGTGTTCTTGTCCGAAAGGTGTATATAGATGCACATGGCAGCATTCAATTGATTTCACTTTGCAGTTGTATTGGATATGAGGGAAATGAATAAGAAATATTTTCTGACACTATTTGTTATTTCTCTAGCTTCTATAGTTTTTATTTTTTTTGCTTGCAAAGAATTATATCTAATATCAGCAAAAATGATCTGAAAGTGTATTAAATTAAATTTAGTGTACTTGTACATATATTGCATAAGCAACACTGATTCTGCCTGTGATGTTGCATACACTTCCTTATAGGACCGTCGATAACTGTGCATCTAACTGCCAAAGGTAAGATAAGCACAGTTGTCGATGAGTTTAAAGTTTGTTAGCAGCACGCTTTTTTCTTTCCTTTTCGTTCGTTCTAATTCCGTTTGATTATTTATTTAATTTATTAAAATAAGCGATATGTTTAATTGTTAGATTATTTTGATTCTGTCAACTACCATTGACAACAATAATACTGATTGATATGTTTTTGGCTGTAATGTACAGCTGAGCATGCATGCCTGCTGTACATTTGCTATTGTTTTGATATTTAAATATTTTCTGCTAGTGTGCACGAATGCATTTATATTAATTTACACCTTATACATATATGCATATGATATTTTTAAGTCGGTGTTTCACTTACTTTATGCACTTTATATTATTTACATAATTTAAAAAACTCGTTGGTACAATTTACGCTGCAATAAATTGCATCTTTTGTACTACAATATAGAATGACGGTGGGATTCTTCCATCATCGACAACGTACACAGGCGGTCTAGGTTCAGTTGTTGGAAGTCACATAGGTCATCACGTGAGAAGGTCGTTACCGGACATGGGGACTAGCCCATCGGAACCACCTAAGTTGTATCCGTACCACTTGCTTGTTATCAGTAACTATAGGCTGCCAGCTGACGTGGATCGTTGCAATCTTGAAGTAAGTTGACACGAGTGTCGGCGGCAGTTTTTTATTTATAATTTTATAATTTCAATTTCTGAAAACTTAGTAACGCTAATTGAAAGGAATAACCCTTCATATATGTTGTAATTAATCGTAGCGGCACCTGTCCGATGCGGAATTCGAGGCAGTTCTACAGTATAGCCGTACCCAATTTTATATGCTACCACAGTGGCGTCGAAACGAGATAAAGAGGCGTGCACGTCTTTTCTAAATGTGCATCATTTACCGCATTATTTTTAACGCCATCACACCAGCATACTTTATATATACATGTACATTCATGTAACACACATGCATATGTACATATAGACATGCGATGACATGGTATATGCAGGATGTTTGTAGTCGTGGTACATCCCAGGAAGGAATCGATACCTTATAAAAAAATATCAACATTGTCAGATTGTCTTATCGTCACTTACGGTATTTTTTACGGAAAATTCATACATTTCGAATTACAATTACGACATGCGCAGAATTCACAGACTTGCATTCTCACTAACAGACTCGTCTCTTTCGACTTATTTTTGTATGAAAAAGAGGCCGCCCCTTAGTAAATGCATACACGACTACAGGAACATTCTGTACAAATGAATATCGTACGTACCATATACGTACAATATTGACGTTGTCTCATGTTCATATTAATACGTGGTACACATTCCTACCACGTAACTGGATAGATACATATGTTTTATGCTATGGAACTAGCACACCTGTTGCAAATTCGAGATGCTTAGGGCACTACGCTGTTTTTCATGATAGGCAGAGAAAGCTAAAATCAACTTTATTAACGACACAAAAAAGCATAACATTGGACATCTTATATAGATATCAATTTCTGAGTTATAATAAGCTCTACACTTCTGACAAAATGATGAAAGAACGTATATAAAATTATACTATCAGATGCGGTAAACTTTTTATATCGGCAACGAATTCGTAATTTTAATTAGACAGTGCAGGTCTTACGTTTGTTGCGTCTTAGATACATTCTACGCACTCAAATGCAGCAATATAGAAAAGAATAGAGAAACTAAAGGTATATTGAGATTTACTATACCCTTTATTATTGAAATCTTTGTGAACGAAGGTTGTCATCATTTGCGTTGTGAAAACTTAGGAATTTGACAAATGACAAAATGTTTTTCTTACGTCTAAGTGTTGTTTTGCATAAGTGTAAGTTTTATTTCAAAAACAAATAAAACGCAATTCAATATTATATTTTAATTACAGTACGTATTTCATATGCATTTTATTATATTGTCTGAAGTTGTGCAATTAAATTCGTCTTAATTTTCTTCCAAATATTTAAGTTATACTGAGAATGAATTATTCCAATTGAGTAGAGAAGCTTAGTACATTATATTATTGTAAATAAGAAACAAATTATGCTAAACATGTTAATAATGGCTTGCAAGAGAAAGTAAGATGAAAATAACAAAAGTAACTGCAAAATTATGCGAATTTAGCAATACGGAAATGTAGGCAACATATAAAACCGCTTTAACGACATACATATTTGCTATTTACATTAAGGGCATGCAAAGATGTTATTAAATAGGCGCTGTAACTATTATCGTTACTATTGCAATTATACTAATTCTGAATATAAATATTATAACTTTTATTATTATTATTATTATTTTATTATTATTATTACCATTACTATTGCAACATTTATTATTTTACTTTATTACACGCCTCGTAAGAAATAGGGATAACTGGAGCAAATAAAATATTTAGCTTAGTACATAGTGCACATATTATGTAAATGAATTTATTAATTTATATCTAACTGGTTGCTTTTTAATTTAACATGCGCCAATGAACATCTTACAAAATGTCTTCTTTGTCTATCTAAATGGTGTTCCTGTTAAAAATGTATGGCTATTCTTCGGTTATTGTTCCGATTGACAGGGAAGACTCTGTGGAGCAGGCAAAAACACTAATTAATATATCCCACCCAGCCGCTATTTACCAATTCGCTCTGCATTACAGTGCTATCAGTTTTATTGCGTCAGTAATTTAAGTAAGCCAAGGCAGATATATGTCCAATAATATATAAATAATACTGAACTGAAGAGTATAAAAGGTAAATTGACGTGGCAAAGACAGACCTGTTCGCATCACAAAAATAATAAAAATAGTCCCCAGACGCGGTAAAGTTCTAGAGTTATCAATTTTTATAGCTTCTTCAAGATATTTCTATTCACTGTAATATTCGAATACGCAAAAATTCAGTGAAGAGTGCGGTGAGCTTTTTTCGGCTCGACATTTTGTAAAAACATATATATTAAGTTTATATACAAGTATCTCCTGGAATACTTGTATATATGAAGTTTTAATACGCGTGTTCTGTGAAACTCTTGTATGATCCAACCGAACTCATGGAATTAAGTTTCAGATGCGTGGTGATAATATAGTAGATAACAAAGACTTAATTCTGGTCATCTGCCGAAAAACTGCTAGGCGATTTTTGTTGAAGATTATCGTATTGTACGTTATTATGCTATATTATCCGGACAACATTGTCATTACGTTGCACTTCACGCGTACACTTCGTTTCTATAAGTCATGTGCCTGTAAAAGAATGTCTTGTGAGACATTTAAAATAAAAAAAAAGTAACGCTACTCTTAAAATTCACACAAATGATATCGTACGCATATAAACATCATAATGTTTCATAGCTTTGGTAAAGAAGATGAAACGTATACCATGATCTGTCGTGTGTCAAATGTGAGAAAATAGTCAATAAGTGATTGACCATTGTTGAAGTATATTTGATATGTATTTGATGAAATTAATTCTCATACTTTAAGGAAAACGGTAAGTCTTTTTTCATGTTCGGGGTGTCTCCCCTGAAATTACATTTAAATTTTGATGGTTTTACGAAACCAATACGTTGCAAGTCAAAATTGATTCTCAGTGTTGTCTAATTGACTCTTCTTCATCTGTTTCTTATGTCAAGTCATACGTACCTTCCTGCACACAAAGGTAATAAAAATTTGCAATCAAACATAGATAGTGCTATAATACTTATGAAATTCACTCTTTCACTGATAATATCATGTAACTTATAACAACGTAAATTGTATTAGAAATTATAAGTTTTATTTTCCATGTTCACTGCCGAAGCAATATTATTATCAATGATGTTGCTACTGCCTATTTTACCTCTATTAAAACTTGTAGCATTAGGAAATGAAATATATATATACACAAAAATATTCGACTAAAACTAGAATATGTGATATGGGAAACAGTGGAAAGTACGTCCCTTGCAACGCTTTGCCGTTTGAAATCATTAAAATTGCACGTGAAATAAGTATTTTATGATTGAGACTCGGGGAGACAATTAATTCATCTGTCTTGTGCGGCAAAATTAATATACGTCAATTGTAAACATTCGTTTTTGTCAAATACAAAGACACGTTTTTGGTGGATGTTGTCCCATTTGACACATTGATCCTTGTGAAACGTAAATGTTCTTACAGTGTAAATCAATAAAAGTTCTTGTTGTATAGAGCACTTTGCCTCTGCTAGTCTCCAAAGTTAAATAAAAGTGAAATGTGTGAACATACTGTTTTTACCATAACTGCAATTACCTAATTTCAATTTCTCCTTAAAAATTGTATAAACTATCACAACGAATGCCATTTAATCGTCACGCAAGTGGAACAATATTAATGTGTAAGTACAGACAACAAAATGCGGGTTGGGTGCTTCAAATGGTATTTATTCAGTATTAAAATTCATTGTACAAGTTATAGAGAAGTACAAAATTATTTTTTTAAACGATAATAAAAGATGACGTTAATTTCATCTCGATGCTAAATGTTCAGTCAACCTTCAACTTGTTCCTGAAAGGGGACATTAACATACCTACTAAACAGAATTGTGTGTACAGATAGTTATAAAAGCTACACGTTGTACCAATTAAAATTAAATAAATAAAATCTGGTACCCCTACATGTTGTTTTTAACTCCTTTATTACGTGCAATCTGTCAACCATGTCAGTAAGTAAATATCATTGTATGACACACAAGAATCATTGTTACGAAAAAATGGTAACAGTTTTATTTAATGTATGAAGGTAAGGGCATAGCCGAGTAAGATGTAGACATTTTTAACTATGTATCCCGAATACCCGCTTTTCCCACAATTTTCTCGAAATCTAGTAGATAACAAAATTTGAAAAAAATTAGACCTCATCCGGCAATTATGCACATATTTTAGATATGTTGTTGATGCTTTAACTAAATATTAAAGGTAACAAGCATTATACGCCACAAGGCTGGAAAATATCGATTTTTTTACGATTTTTGTCACGATTTTTTCACTTTTTCTTGACTGTATCTCTGAAGCTATTGCACATAGAAGCCTCGGGTTCCGATTTTTGTGATTCTCTTTTAATCCTTTATCAAGATGTGTATAATCCCAAAGTACCCCCCATTGGTCGCTCAATGACATACTATAAACGTAAGGCAATCAAACATGCTTCAGAATGGAGCTAACATAGGCCTTTATTGAGCAAAATCCCATAAAAGTCATTGGGATGGTTCTACTGTCTTTAACAAGGTCTAATTTAGGCCCAGGTACCCTTTCTTGGTCGCGCAATGTCGCATTATAAAGATAAGCGAGCCAAACGTGTATCAAAACCCCGAAAATAAGGCAAATATTCCATAATAATAAGATGTAATAACGTAGAGTGGTATAAAATAGTGTAGCATTAAGCAAAATAATATCAAAGTACGCACAAAGTCTCGTTGGTCCACATAAAATAATGTAGAAATAGAAAGAAACCGTTTTCTGGGCATTTGAAAGGTGTATCGTGTTTTAGTAGGGTCGAATTATGCGGAAGTACCCACCATTGGCCGCCCAAGGACATATACTTTACTGTCAGACATACCGCACTCTAAATTGGTTCCAAAGAACTGTAAGAGTGATTATTTTAATCATTTGTAAGGTAAAATATCTTAGGAACGTCAAAATAAAAAACTGATGAACAAAATTTAATGATGATAATGATCACATACTGAAAATGATTAAACTTTGAATACATTCCTTCTCGTATTTTTTCCAATTCATACGGACACAATTGGTAAAGCATAAAAAGTGCGTTTCGGTTTACAAGCTTGTTTTGTGTTTCTGTACGTATTTGTAAGAACGTTGTCCTTGTTTTCGAACTTAATTTTCCACTAACGCATTTAGTACGGCACTGAAAGTGGGAAGAGGTCACGGATGAGGGACTTAAGGAATACAACTTGCCATAATTTGCGCAACAGACAATGGATAAATGACTAGAAAATGTTCACTATCCATAGTAGTTGCACACGCTGACATCAACAATCATACTGAACACATAACATTACCGAACAATTATTTACACGTAAAACATTGTACAACATCAAATGTTGCATACATATAGCGTTATTATTGTCATCATCGTTATTCCATACGTATCTAAAATTCAATAATACTTGTTTCACGGATATATTATCTATCTTGCACACTGGCATGACTATTTCTTACACTCGCTCTCACACACACACACACACCTTCTTCTCTTCATGTTTGCCTTTTGTCGGTCGAGTACGCAGACACACACTCGCATACAGTAAAATGAGCTACGTTTGCCCGATAGCTAAAAATTTCAGTGACATTTCGAAGAAAATTATATGAATCGCAACATCCAGGGAATGATAATTCATCACAAATGTATAACTATAGCCTCGGAATACATTCGCATTTCCAATCTTAACACAGTAGCCAGATATTACAAAGTACACAAAATTAAATAGTTTTATGACTAGTCCTTCCCCGTACTAGGCCTGATCTCATTGACTAGAATAAAAGACAAATTTTATATATAATTGGCCCAAGTACTTGTCGTACTAGCACCAACCATTGACAGATTGTTCTCAAATTTCAACGTAGCAGTATTCGGTACCGTGCCGTCGCTGGCCGATGATCAGTTAACAAAAACAATAATATGTCCAGACATTAAATAACCATAATTAGGAACCTTACAATTATCGATGGCGGGAACGTTTTAAATATTCGTCGTGACATGAGAATTATAGCTAGTCCGCTGCAAAGAACATTCTCTGAGATGCAGTGTAAGTCGAAAATGTCAATTCTTTGGGAGATCGATCGTATCCCTGATTTTTGTACTTCTCTCATTTTCCGACAACAATTGAAAATCGTAGCAACGAAGGCCCAGAAAGTCGGAAACTCATCACTTCTGCGTACTGCTGTCCGAAAGACGCGGAATGTTCGACTTTACGCCGCACAGCTCGTCCTGAATCTGTCGCAGACTCTTGCCCTTCGTCTCGGGCAGAATGAAAATCGTGAAAAGAACACTGAGAACGCAGAACGCGGCGAAGCCCCAAAATGCGGTGTACTTGTCGATGCCGTTGGCGTACTTGGTCAAAAGGAAGGCCAAGAACCAGCAAATCGACACCGTGATGCCGGACGCCTTGGATTTGACATCGGATGCGAACATCTCGCCCATCACGGCCCATGGCAGTGGACCCCAGCCAACGCTGTAGGTCGATATGAAGATGATCAAGGCTATCACCGGCAAGATCCTGATGGACTCCACGGATTGCTCGTCCGTCTCTTGCAGGTAGAAATACAGTCCGAGAGTGGCCTGCCCAGAAAAAGAATGATCGAGATATCGTGTCTCATTGTCAGCCGTTACCTGCACGTATTACGTCACGGGCGAGCCGCTTCCCCGTCGGTATGGAAATAAAATAGAATATTGTCTCACCAGCGTGATTATCTCTCCGACGCCGGAAAAAATAAGTAACATCTTTCTGCCTAGCCTGTCAACAACCAGCGGCGTTATGCAAGAGGTCGCAGCTTGCACGACACCCACGATGATGGTGCAGACGGCGGGCTCCAAGGTAGTCTTAGCGGCGTTGAAGATGTCCTGCATGTAGAAGAGGACGACGTTGATTCCCGTCAGCTGCTGAAAGCTGGCGAGGGCGCACGTACAGAGGAGGGCCTTGAAGTTGGCCTTCTGCGTGAACAGGTCCATCATGCTGGCTTCGGATTGGAAGGCCTCGTCCAGTTGCGCCTGAAATATTTCCCACCCTTTAGCGTCTTCCGACCTTAAGCCATTAACGTGCGCCCTCGAGATAATTCGAGCGGCGTTGTATCTGATGCTGCTATCATTTTTCACACTCGAATATAATCGTGAATTGAAAATAACAATGTGGAAGCTAAGGAAAAAAATCGTTTTATTAATACTTATCATTTACGTACGATTGTAAGCTATAACACGTTATTATTTCAAAGAAACCGTGCGTTAAGGGGTTAACATCATCCTAGAGAACCTCTATGTTGAGAGTCCTGGGAAAACTTGTCAACGATGCAAAGTATAACCGGAGTGATGAAAGATAGACTCTCACGGGATGAACAAAGTGGGAAATGAAGTCTTTTAGTAACGGTACTGTTGAAAAAGGTACTTACTTGCATCTCATCAGCTTCTTCCTTCACGGCAGAGGCAGGCTTCCTTCGCAGTCTGACGAGTGATTCAATGGCAGCCTCCCTGTCGCCCTTACTTAAGAGATAATAGGGCGATTCAGGCATCAGCATGAACAAGATGAAGAACACTATGGGCAGGCAAGCGCAGAGAATGGCGAATATTAGGTAGGAGACGTAAGGTCCGATGCAATACGAGTAGAGCAGTCCGACTGTGATGAAGAGTTGCAAGAACGATCCCACGGTCCCACGGATTGACACCTAATTCGTAACAGTGAATTGTCAATCCTGCATCGGCAGCCTTTCATTGTACGCTTCGTTAGCCTTTGCGATTAACGTAATCGTTACCTCAGCGATCTCGCCACAATACATTGGCACGACTGTGAATGCGAAGCCGAGAGCGAACCCGAAGATCAATCGTGCGACGTAAAGTTGCGCTAAATGTTGAGCAGTTGCGATCAGGATCCAGCCTATTGTATACGGCACCACGCTGGATAGCAGAGTCTTCTTTCTTCCGATCCTGTTCGCACAATAATCAAGTATCTTTGTCAGTCGTCAGTTTCAAGCTTGGAGAGTTAAGATATCTTAACCCAATACCCGCCGCAATACAAAAATACAAAAATGAAATTTACTGTACATTTAGAAGTTGGAGTCATTAAAAAAAAAACAATTTGAAACTATGCCCCAAAAATGGGATATTGGCGGA
Source organism: Anoplius nigerrimus (assembly GCA_914767735.1). Lineage (NCBI taxonomy): Eukaryota > Metazoa > Arthropoda > Insecta > Hymenoptera > Pompilidae > Anoplius > Anoplius nigerrimus. The sequence continues at coordinate 14,983,978 of OU612084.1, forward strand.
TATTGGGTTAAGAAAATCTGTTGAGTAGGTTGAAAGCTCAGGGATGTTACTATTTAATGCGGTACGCTGAAGTCGACTTGCAAGAAAGTTTACTGGTACTTTACATGTTTGTTGTTGGAAACTTACTTTTCGGCGAGGTAACCGGATGTGAAGCTGCCTGCAATGGCGCCTAACGCTACCAAAGATCCGACCCACGAGCTCTCATCTTTCGAAATCGCAGTGTGCAGGGGATTATCCGGATCGGATGACTCGAGTAGTCCGGTCACTGGACTTGTCCATCCGAGCATAGCACCCGTTGCCAGAATGCTAAGATTAGCTAAGACAAAACGTATTTTCCCATTAAACGCACGCTTGATTGAACATTGAAACGTGAGTAGCTTTGCGATTAAAATAATAATGAGAAATCAAGTTGAAAGTGGTAGAGCATTGACATGAGCATGAACATTGAAACGTGAGTAACTTTGCGATTAAAATAATAAGAAGAAATCAAGTTGAACGTGCTAGAGCAACTACTATATGTCTAAACACAGTGATCAATATAAGTTTTGAGCTAGGGACAAATCTCCAAACGTAAACAATTACCATTTTTCTCTTCCCCAATTCTTTCGTTATTCGAAAGAGTAGCAGAGAAAGAAAGAAGAAAGTAGAAGATAGGGGGAAGTTCCTGGCGAAATGTAATCTATGAAAGATCAGGGGCAAAGTTAAAGGTCACCTCACGGTGCAAAACGTAGTAAGATTTTCAATGGTAGGAAATTTCCGCTCCGATAGAGTGACTCGTACGAAAATGATTTTAACCTTTGTGCCGCGAGATAAGACTTTTACCTCGTCCGTGCATTTATAGAGTTGGCGACCGTCAACTTGCGACAATAATAAATAATAATATAAATCCTATTCAGCGATTTGTTTGTATATACTAAGTTTATTACGCGCTTAGAACGATTCTTGACGTAGGTACCACGTCAAATACTGTGAATGCACGTATTTGATACCATTCGCAATGGTATTAAGGAAGTGCATACGTTTTTGCTGCATCAAAACATTGATAACGATCCATGGCAATATGCGATCAATTCTGTTGACGCGCGAAGCTTTTGGCATTGGTCAAACTGACCGTATAACAAATCATAGAAGACTGACACAAATCATAGAACGAAGTCATAGAATCTTCAAGTAATACATCATACTCTGCATCATCATATCATCTGATAAATGCATTGCGCATATACTGTCCAGTTACAGATATCATTGACCTATTATGGCGGCCGTCTGTATTCGTGCAGGGAAATTAATTTCATAAGCAGTTGTCTCTGCAATTTCGTATCGTTATCGTAGATTTTCATTATTTTGACAAATATAGTCTGACGTTATTTGCATCCTTTTGAGAGCGATAAGCTCAGTTGAACAAATGTCCCAAATGATAATCCGAAAGGATGTTACTTTGACTCGTCGACAAGACAGTTAGAAGATTATCCGGTACAATTTAAACGCCCACAAAGATAGCGCTATCATAATGGTTGCAGCTATCGCGGAATTCTGTATGGTTCATTTGACCGACGCAAAATATCAATGGACATTTTACAGTGTCAGCGAAAGCAATCATCAAGATACATCAAACATAGTTAAACTGCTAAATTCGTATAACTTTCCGTCGTAATTTCATGATCTACGATGAAGAACTAATCCATACGGTCGACTTTACGCTTTTGCAAAATTTATCTTCGAAATTGCATAGGTGCCTAAGTCTTCGATGTCCAACGACCAGAGACTATTGATCCTTACCAAGAAACGTTACGTAACATTTTCGAGCGTCGCCTACGCGATGATTAGAAAAACGAGCGCGACAATCCTTCCGCCATCGTTACGGACAACTTTCATTCGAATCCGAAGAGATGACCGCATCCGGTGCAATTACGGCTATTGTTGTTTACATAATCGCATCGCATTGGGCCAGCTTATCGGAGCTCGCATCTGTTTTGCGCCGGACAATCCGGTCGCGGGTGCCGATCGTCGAATACGTCGTCGGGCAGATGATCCCGATAAGGACTTTCGCAAATTCATGAATGTACTCGACTATTTTACGCGCGATGGTGGAGCCGCCGATAAATCCAAGGATGACACGTAACAATGCCAAGTTCGCACGGCGATCCGTACGATAATGCGATAGCGAACTACACACGGCAGGCTGTCGGCTCATTGTCAGTGTTTAGGATTCAGAGTCAAGCTCGAACGTTACCTTGATTCCGGTCTCAGACGCAGCATGTCGATAGGAGTCCGCCAAAATGTGAGAGCGTGCGACGAATTTATAAAATTCATCACGCACGACTTTGAGACGCCACATGCTACGCGAACATATATATCCAGTATGCGGTCATACATTTCTCTCTCTGCCGATGTGTCAAAGTTGGGATGATAAGACGGAGACACGCTTGCCAGCGATATAAATTAGCGACATGCTCCGGATGCGAGCTCGAAACAAATTGGCCTGTTTGCACAAATAGGAAGAAGGTTCCCGGACGAAATGAATTTATGCGACGGTAATCGCGGAAAGCGGCGAGTCCGGAGTTGAGACGAATCGGTTCGAGTCGTTTTGAATATTCCGCGAGCTGGCGCGAGTCTCATTCGACATTCGAATCGAATGAAATCTGTAACGGCCGCGGTGAGATTGTAATCGGGCGAAACTACTTCCTCGCTATTCATTAGCATAAAATGCTTGATATCGCTCGCCCCGTCTCGCTCAATCGCGATGATTTACTATTTTTCAAAGTGCTCGAGATACAAGTTATTACTTGCCGCCGTAAAAATTGATCAGCCGATTATTGCGATACTGATTATTGCTTACGTGCCAATGTGGTCCGAGGAGCTTTGATCTAGCATTTAGTACGTTGCAGCATAATGCATGTTGGCAGTAGCAACGGACACGCTCTTATGCCAACATCGGCACGATTATTCTGAGGAAACATATTCTTAAAAAATGCTTGTGGCAAACTGTAAATATTGTTCAGTAAATTGTTGGTATAATCTGTCATTCTTCGACAAACAATCACTCGGTAAATACTGAACGTTACCTCACCGTATCCAGTCGTATATTAAGGAAAATTCAACAAAATAATACAAAATAATAATATCGTATTATTTTGGACGAAAAATTATTCTCTTATATGGTTATAAGTAAATAATTGTCAAGATTTGGCTGCACGTTAGAATATTCATAAAGACATTCACAACTGATACGCGACATCCTCCGTAGGGAAGTCATGCGACATCTCGGTCAACGTAAAACAAATTGATACGTTAATCGCGAACTCTGCGGCTATCTTTGCTGAAATATGAAGTGAGCGACCGATTAGGTATTCCGATTTCGTACGCTAACGTTCATCGCGCATTTACGAATTCATTGCGCGCAGTAATATCCCATAACGCGGTACTCCATTTGTTCAATCGGAACTCTTTCAGATTTCCGGAACTTGTCAATCCTATTGCTGACATACTGAGTTAAAACGCAAAAACATTGATAGCGCCGAACAATGCATCGACCGCGTCACTCATTTCATTAATTTCACTTGAAAAGCAACCTATGACAATAGACGTCCCGTGACTGAAGCGGCGAAGAAAATGTCTCAAACCAAATTCATCAACGTCACCGCTCATGACACTCCATTATTTACACTGACTTCGTTTGGCGGGACTCGACTCTGAGTCGCTTAAACCTCAGAAGCTGAACACTGAAATAATGGATAATCAAGGCTGAGGCATTAAGTCACTCTGGCCTCCGTCCGAGAAGGTGTAAATCGTTTCACTCGGCCGTACATCTAATATCCCACATCCTGATCTAACACAGGCCTCAAACGAAGCTTCAAACGAAGTTTCAAACGAAACGATGAGGTTCGTAAATCATACAACGTTCACTCTTCGTCTTCAGCGGTCTCGGACGTCACCCGAACATGCTTTTCCGATCGAAGATTTGCAGCCTTTCACGTTTTCATCCAAATTTCGACTTACCGACTACGGCCGCTAAGAGCTGAAAAGTGGTCGAGCCCTTCTCCGACATCGTCGACGAGCGGATGTGATAGTCCTCGTTAATCCTAGGGGAAGTTCGACCACCTGCTGCCTCTGTCGTGTCCTCGGGGGTCGACGGTACGATCGTCACACTGTTGGTCCTTGTACTGTAAGATGTGATTGAGCTCGCTGGTACAGGACTGTAGTCATACTCTTTATACGAGCGCCCCTCTATTTCTTCATTGCCGTAAGTGGGGGCCATCACATCCACCTCTTCCTCCTCTCGTACCCCCCTCTAAATTGCACTCGGACAAAGTGGCCAGCGAACAGCAATGATCTCCTCTTCCCGACGAGGATTATCGGCCCCGACAATGTCCTTCCGATCCCGAACGATGACCACCCCCTGATCCTGCGGAACCGATGATTTTTGCGAAGGTCAGGGAAGAATGTGCAACTTCAATCTTCGTGTAAATAAAGTACACAATATGTACGATGTTCTCTTGATTATAGCGAGCAAAGTTGAAGTGTACTTACGTTACTTTGTCGGTGTATCAGTTTTTGATCAGGATCTGAACGTCGGCGAATTTTGAATGATTCTTTTTATACGCGATACACTATACTCCAGTTGTCGAATAGTCGATCCGATGTTACGATCTGTAATAATCTGAGGTGGGTTAGAGTTAGGTGCGAAGTTATATTGCAAGTATTGCGCAAGGGGGCCTTAACTACTGCGTCTAAGAAAGTTTAGTATAAATTATCGTGAAACGTGAATCACACCCTCCCTACGTATTTCCCATGCTATGGGTGCGATAGCTAGATAAGGATAACGGACAGCACATTCTGTATGGTATTATTCCGACGAATACAATGCGATGATACATTTTGCTCATCCGATGCATACCGGGAGAACGATCGGGTCGCGTAATGGGAATCCGAGCGAAATTGCGCAAAACGAACGATATCCTACGTTCGTAAAATTACGACTGAGATGGATTGACATTCGTGACGTTACCTCGATGCACTTTTCGCCCCGACGCAGGTGGAAGTCTTCGGGCATTTAATATCGCGGTGCCGTCGCTTATCGCTCATCATTTTTCGACGTCCGACGCGAGATATTTATTGGAAAAAAGTGGGAAATAGTTATTCGTGCCGATGGAATTATCGCTATCGATCCGCCGACCGAGCTCTTTTATTATATTTATTATTGTCATTCTCCATTATTACCATTATTATCGCTGCTGTCATCGCTCAGCGTTGTTATTATTTTTCTTATCGAGTCCAGCAGCATTGAGATTGCGCGCGAGGCGCATACTCGTGGAAAATCTTCTTCTCGGAAGAAAAAAGGCTCTACTATACAGGCTACTTAGGACTACCGTTAACTACACCGACGCATTTGTGTCTGTGCGATCGAACCGAAATCCGTAACACTTAATCCGTGCCCGCTTGTGTTACATAAGAGATGCGTAAATTCTTTAATGTTACACGAACGACAGACGATACGTCGGGAGATGACATTTTGAGAAGGAATAAAAAATGGATTTACTTACCGGCGTGATACGCGCACATGATTAAAATGGCCTTTTCTGTAAGAACACCTGTAATATAGACGCTCGATAAATCTCAGCTTATATAACAAGCGATACATTATCTATAGTATACCTATATTCTTATTCACCCCGCGTTGCGATATTGTTATTAGCGATTAACTATCGCATATCTGTGCTTTGGCTCGCTGTGATGTGAAGCATTGGGCGGCTGACATTCGACATTTTTTGCAAACGAAACGTTACAGTATCGTTTGCGACTAATTTTCGGAGATCGAAGATGTGGAGATTTGTAAATACAGATGTAAAACTATTTTCAATTTTAATGAAGTTGTAAGGAAACCGAGCCTGTATCACTCACAACCGAGATATTATTCATTTTTATTTTAAAATGAATAAGTTATAAGCGTAATTAAGTTAAATGTACATTCGACTCGCAATTAATACTGTCCGATAAAAATAACTTGTTCGCCTAGGATTTATTTTTAAGAGACGCTTCGAACGTACCTGTTTGCCAACTCTTACTACCGTTCTGTCAGTGCATGGATACTGATTTGAGATTAACAATCAATCGCTTATCTGGCGCTGTGATTCAAACACTCCCTGATTAAAACACGCGGAGAATAATAATCGTTCCATGCTCTGTGCAACGTTGTAATTGCAAAATTTGAAATATTACTTGTCCCCATACATTTTTGTATAGTAATGCTGATAGTAATGCTGCCAGCATGCCTATATGCTTAACATTGTGAGCGAACATGAATTAGGTGAAGAACTGGATTATTGCGAAGTGTTAGAATTGACGGCCGCTAAAAGGACCTGACTTATTTAAGCTTCGTACAGCATGAAGAAGCAAGTTTGATTAACTACGAAAAACTGTATTATCAAATTCTTGTAGTTGATATCGATAGAGTACGTTTCGCAACTTCTATACTGCAGAAATCGCAAAGGAATCTTTATCGAGAAGCGCACGTCAAGAACTGATTCAATTCCTGTAAAAATGTAATCAATTAATTCCACGTTTTCTTTCTTATAGAACAGCACATTAATACTATATTATTACATTAATGTGGGAAGACCCTACGTGATGTATCTAAAATATTTCCATCTGATAGAATTACGGAAAACGTATTAATGACCAATACACATTTATGAAGAATATACGAACGGTTGCGGGAAAATAATTATACTCAAGTAGAATTTTTCTTTGTCTTTTAACGGAAATTTCCTCCTGTAAGGTTTACAAATGAAATATTACAGTTGTCTACAACTGAAATCAAACGATATACTATATGTGATTCATTAGGATTCTTACTCTTGAGGAATGCTGATAATGATCGATATACATTCAGTCCCATTTGTCTTTCATGATGATTAAAATAATTTGTACACAATCGCGTTTGCTCGTAGCAATTCTTATCGATTAGGTAGTTTTTGCATCGTTACATTGGCAATGATTGGAAGAAACATATGTTTCCTCAATTTTGCGAACATAGTACCTGACGAGTTACTGTACATGCATTATAAGATAACAACACGCAATTGCCTTTCACGTAATAATGCGTCATAATCGGACAGCTACTACATCGTAAAAAGGCACTTCAACCATCGGTAAAAATCAACAATTTTATAGTAGTAAGTAAGTGGTAATAAAGGTTTCCCCGATAAGGCATGTTCATATGAAATGCAATGTAATTCGAGAAACTTGGAAATATCCTCCTGTATACAATGAAGTATACAATATTTTTAATTGTTTCCACTCCCTTGTAGACTCAAATTGAAAAAAAAACTGTTTTCCTTTTTAATTCCTGCGGTCAGAATAAATAGATCAAACATGGAAAAATGGGTAGGTATACACCGGTACAGGAAAGATAATTCTTTTTATTACATAGTATCACAAACTTTTGTTCCTTCATTTTACATTGGCTGCGTAATGAGTATAGTACAAATATCGGATGGAATGATGTGGAGTAATTCAACAAATCTCAAGCAGGGAATGTCTGTGAAAATCAATGGATGCCTATTCCTTGCATGCAACTATGCCGAATTCTTCTCTTTTCTTTTAGCATGAAAGTACATACATAACCCTTCTGATATTTATTCGGAACGATATCGATCGAAGCACTCCGACTCTTAAGCAGAAGGTACTTGACAAAAAGAGGCGACCTGATTCGAAGTCGGCAATCATTTTTGAATCAGTCGAGTATTGACGATGCTGCGACTCCTCGATACGCGATAATCACTGCATATCAAGCAATTAACTGGACAAATAGGGAGAAAAGGAAACAAACCGGACAGATAATCGCGTAATCGCCTTCACCTAACGCCTTCCCCGCCCGAGCAAATGGTAACAAAGCCTCAATTCAAACATCCATCCCAAACCGTCCGTTATCACTCAACTTTATTGCCGCCAAAATACATTCGGCCGCGTAACAAAAATTTTACCTGACGAGAGAATTATTTAACTTAACGTGGGCGTACAGCACCCGCCGATGACTAATCGCTGTCAAAAACATTTCGTCACGCCACGAATAAAAGTGTCCGGAAACCGGACGCATTTCGATTCGGCGACAGTCTGAATTCTGAACTTATCTGTAAGAATGGAGAGTAAGGACGGTGCAAGGGTCATGAATGACAATGAAATCGTTTGATGAGCAGTTTCGAGGATCTTGATGTAAGAAGAGTGTTGCCTCAAGGGGAGGTAAGGAATAAGGTAAAGGAAGAGACCGGCGTCTCCAATAGTATTTATTCTTTACATCGCGCGCCGGAGATAAACTTTGTCGGATCGTTGAAAGATCGAAAGTTCGAACGCAAACGTTTAGCCGACCGATTTATCTAATCGTGAGCCGCGACCCAGTTCCTCTTGAATTTCCTGAATGCTTTTGCCCTTCGTCTCGGGCACCAGGAATATCGTGAAGACGGTCGCGCCGGCCATTATGGCGGCGAACAGCCAGAATGTCCAATCGGCGCCCAGGCCGCTTTGCATCGCCGGGAATGTTTTCGTTACCACGAAGACGAGCAGCCAATTCAGCATGACGGCCATGCCGGAAGCGACAGCCTTCGCTTCCGCCGAGAAGAGCTCGCCCATTATCATCCACGGGACGGGGCCTAGCCTGATGAAGAAGGAAAGACGTTAGTGATATAACAGTATACGGATGATGTTGATAACAAAATTTTTAGTAAGAATAAATATTTGTGTACTGTTGCACGAATAATGCAAATAAATAATATAATAATTATATTATACATTGTATATTAAATAATAATTTTATTGTTATTATTAATCTTATTATTATTATTATTATTATTATTGTTATTATTGTTATTAAAATTTTGGTTTATTGAAATTATTATATGTTTGGGTATACTTGCCCAACAGAGAACGCGATCATGAAAATAGTCAGAGACGCCAGCGGTAGCCATCCCAACGTGCTAACGTCATTTCCATTCTTCTGAAGCTTAAAGTACAATCCCAGTACAATAAGACTAAGCGACATTCCGGCGGAAGATATCAAGAGCAGCGGCTTCCTTCCCGCTCGATCGACGATTACCGCCGCTACGGCTGACATCACCATCTGCAGAACGTATACATGAAGACCAGAAGAAAATTCGAAGAATGAATTGAAGTCAGTGAGGAACAAACCTGAACCATGGCGACGGATATGGAGGCGATTTCCGGCTTCATCGAGCTACCGGCCTCCTCGAATATTTTGAAGGTGTAGGAAATGACGGCATTGATGCCGGACAGCTGTTGGAAGATCATGCAGCCGAAAGCGATGATGAGAGCCTTCCTCAGGGCCGGCACTCGGAAGAGATTGACAATGGACGACTCGTTCGCGGATGCGTCGTCGACGGCCTGCTGCATGTCGGTCAATTCCACGGACGGATCGTAGGTGGTGCCCCGCAACACTGTCATAACTAGCCTGGCATCAGGCTTTCTTCTTTGATTCTGTATTCGACGATCAGGGACTGAGTTCCTCTCTAAGCGAGTGTGACGTTAGGGTCGTACTCGTACTCACCATCAGCCAGACCGGCGACTCTGGCATCCAGACGAAGGTCACCAGGAAGAGTACCTCCACGAGGCCGCACATGAGGGCGAAGGTGGTGTATCCGAGAACGGAGCCCAGGACGAAGGTGTACACGATGCCGACCGTGAAGAAGAGCTGGAAGAGAGCTCCTAGAGTTCCGCGCGTCGAAACTTCGGCCACCTCGGACACGTAGGTGGGCACCAGGACGCATGCCGCACCCACGCCTATGCCGACCAAGAATCTCGCGACGAAGATCAGCCACAGCTGGGACACGGCGGCTAGGAGTGTCCAGGAGAGGAGGAACGGGATGGCCAGCAGGATCAGCGACTTCTTTCTGCCGAGCTTGTCGGCCATCTTCCCGGAGAACAGCGCGCCGACCATGGCGCCCACCGCCAGTAAGGAATTTATCCAGGAGTCTTGCTCGTCGGTCGTCTCCAGCCAGGAGTCGGGCAAGTGGAACTGTGGTAGGACTGGCGATGGCCAAGCGAGTGCATTTCCCGCGCCGACTGCCAGCATACAAGCTGGAAGGATGCAATTTATTAGGATTTCTTCCCTTCGTTGGACAGACTGAACGAGAGTTTTCTTTAAAGCAGGGGTGGGGAACCTACGGCCCGCGAAGTCATTTAGGATCAGTTAATTATGTTTAAAAATGGATATATTTTATGTTTGTTTATTTTTTCATTCGTTTATTTATAATATATATATTTTTTTTGTTGAACAATAAAAACTAAAAAAAAACTATTATTAATTTTTGTCTGGCCCGCGAATGATGTTATAAATTTCCAAATGGCCCTTGGCAGAAAATAGGTTCCCCACCCCTGCTTTAAAGAATCTCTAAGTTCCGTATTAGCAATTGTGCTTAGGACTCTGTTAGTAACTATTGACATGTGCGTTATCGTTTTTTTTTTGGAAAGTGGTATAAGACCATATTTAAACAGAAATGAGATATAATGTAATTTATGATTAAGGCGGTTTATTTATGTGATATTTACTTTTTTTTGAACGGACTTACATCACTTTCAAAATGAACGGTCCAAATTTCGCAAAGTGTGCATGTCAGATTGTAATGAAAGGTTCTCGTATGGTACTGCATCTTCGAAAACAATATTGGGTGAACGAATGTCGCTATTGACATGAGTCAATTCGGAAATTCTCAGAATCTGGTGTTAAGTAGTGTGTTCAGTGTCTTATACCGGATATGGAGGACAGGTACTGCCAAAGCTGCTTGGTCTCCTGCTTATTGTGATCCACGGCAACCGGCTCGCCACTGATCATCCCCGTTCCCTCCATTGCGACGCGATTTGTTCGTTAACCCTGTATCCTCTCACAGGAATCTAATACATTATCAAGTCGCTCCGCCACTTTTCCGGGACGGGTCGAGAACTTTTGAGATTTGTCCACTGTCCGTTCAACGAACGTCGATCATCGTCGAGACTGAATAACGAAGGAACCGCGACGGATCTTTCTATAATTTCGCGCGCGAACGTCACATGTATGCTACCTTTTTTTTTTTTGTTTTGTTCACTGACAAATTGAGACGGGCAGAAGTTGATTTCGGAGCGAACGAGCCCGATTGAGGAATACCGAATGGTCGCGGCAAGATCGGTACCATCGTATATTACAGTGGTCATTATCTATCTGGGCACACTATCACTAATCTTTCTTTATCGGCCGCGATCGTACGGAAAAAGTATAGAAATCACGATAAACAGGAATGAGTGACGGTGACACCAGAATAGGGACTTGTCGTGCCTGAGACCGTAATGTGACACAGGGTGGGACACTAAAAACGTGAGGCATCCTCTAGGTAGATGTACTGTGAGCACGCTTTTTTATGAGACTTACGGCGCCTAATTGATGGCATTAAACGATTAGGATATGCGGGTATTGGATTCAGGGCATGTACTGAGTGCGATTATCGCCGGTCTGAGTGTGTGTACAGAGTATGGAGGAACGTGTGTGAGGAGTAGGTTGATCGGTAGGTGCTGACTTTCGCAAGATTTATTCGGTAATAGGCGTTATCAGGTGCACTGCACTTGAGGGCTTATCAAAGCAATCCGGATATGTTGAAGTAATGGTTTGACATCGCTTTTCTGATTCGCAGGATCTGTCGAATAGAATTATTGTCAACTTTCGAGGCTTTCTGTAATACTCTGTCAGCATTGCTAGCATATGCAAAGATGTTGCCAGCGATATTTAATGGAAGGGGGGTAACTTACCTTGGAGCAATTTGTCGAATTTCATCCGTGAGAATGGTAAGGATTAAAAAAATATAATACAACGAATATAGGTGCTTGATATACATGTATAATGGAAAGCATTTCAAAAAAAATAGATCGTTTCGATAGAATCTGATCGTAAGAACGGCTGCATCGGAACAAGCATGAGACCATCTCAAAACATATCACCACTATCAAAGATAACGGAGTAATCTATGTTAAGAGCTTGTACAACTTTGCTAATCTCCTTCTAAATATTGCATTTCCTTCAGATATTTGCATTTAATGCGGCTGAGGGAGAGGAGTACTATTCAGAATGCGAAATATGTTGCACAATGAAAACGTATTCAAGTTCATGCACCAAGGAAGTGGCGTGATCTTATCATAGTAATTGCGGGTAGTAACTCGGAACAAATTACGCTGCCTTCTGACAAATATACCGTGTTACAAAAAAAGTGTAACGTCACCGTAATCTGCTCAATTATCTAGGAACGACACGATTCGTAATAGGCAAACCAAAAGAACGGCGAGAATCGGCGGATAAGCGATTCCTTGGGAGGCGAGATAATCATTGACCATATTGATGACTGATTTTTGCTCACTCATATGAATGACCTTCAGTACGATGGTCGACGATTCGCTAACTGCAGATATTTTATCGGAGGGAACTGCATTAGCAAACAATACGGAGAATCCTCAAGGGCGAAAATTAATCATTATTTCCTTTTCTCGCGAAGGGTACCGGTAGCACAAAATGTAAAAAACGAACGAATGCATGAAGAGTGCACTGAAAATAGTTAACACTACCCTAAACCCCCGCGTGGGATCAATGAGAAACGGTGCAAAATCACAGAATTGACAAACCACTCAGATCAATATTTGATTTAACGCCGATAACGACTCTTATCAACAATCGCTAAACCTTTCATTTTTCGCTACTGTGCAATTTATGCCCTGGTTTATCTTTCTCACTAACACTGGTGAAAAACGATATGTACGTTACGCACAAGTTGGGTCGTACATTTGGGAAGATGTAACATATCTTGTTGATTTATCGTTTCTGTTGTATATTACAGCATTTTATTTGCCAAACAAACGCTAGTTTTGTTGTCAACGGATACAAAAGGAAAGACGAAGAAAATATATTTTTCTGAAACAATATTGATGATCGGACTTATGGATAAAAGGATGAAGGAACCCTACATGAAAGCATACGTCAGACGTCACTTAACCGTTTGAGTGTCATGGATCGCAAATTTTGATTTTCTGTCGAAAAATTCCATTACATTTGGATACTATAGCACGATTGACACTGACAGTCTGTAGAAGTAGGCTTATCGCGTGCTTAGTTTCTCTTCGCAAGTCGATGGACACAAATGCTATCGTGGTGTGCATCATGTTTCGACCGTGTTTTTTTAATGACCCCTGAGACTCAAACGGTTAGTTAACATGTTAGAGAAGGAATGTCGGTGATAAAACAAAAGAAAAAACTCAAATCACTCTTATTACTACTGACTTATTTTTTCGGTATAAAACTTGTAAACTAATGAGATTATAGTAACTCATATCGATATTCACACCTTGTACTGTTTGGAGTATTGCTGCAGCACACTTGGATATATGCATTCATAAAGAGAACATAAATGTAATGATTTAAATAATGGGTGACGGATTGTTTATCTTACCAATATCAATGGCAGAATATTATTGCCTTCAACGATCTATAAGGTACGGTATGTGTTCACATAAAATTGAAATGCAAGGTTTGAACATTTCTTGATTTATTGTTTCAAATGTGAAAGGAGTGTAAGTCCAAGAACAAAATAGAACATGCATTTTTCTATCTATAATGATGATTTTCATCGAGTAAAAAAACAGTCAGTTCGTTAATACTATTATAAGCAAACATACACAGCAATACTCATTCAAACGTTGTGAGGTACGAATACTAATCTAACTCGCTGTGGAAAGAAAAATACTAATACGTTTAATTTTATATGATCAACACATATCTCGGGACATTAACATAATGTATAAACGCCCAATGTTTCGACGTAATATGTGGTGAAAAATATCAAACTCGCTATTGATACATTGAAAAAGAGAAGGCTATAAATAAAAACATGTCATGGGCTTACATCATTCTCTTTCTCTCACAGTAAAAATGCAGGGTTGTTAAACGTAATTAATAGCATCCTCATATAAAATTAGTAATGAAGACAGTCACTATTCTTCTTTTAAGTGCGCGTAGGCAAACAACCTGCAATAAAACTTGAATACATTCACTGGCGGAAAATATAACTACATCGTACTTTCAACAGACCATTTTGCATACACAGCCACGCCCATTGGGCGAACATTAATACACCGTCGCAAAAACGAAACACCGCTCCATATAAACTGTAAGAATGTTATCGATACAATTCAGATCTACTAAAATACTGTGAAAGATGATATGCCATCATAATCGTTGGAATTTGCTTATGAGATTAAATACTATAATTAAAAAACAGTACATTTTTAATTCGCAGATCATTTCTAATCCAGCACAGGGACTTCCCTTCAACACGCGTTTCATTTACTACTACTTTCTGAAGTATTTTAGTTTAATAATATTGAAAAATTGACATCTGAATAGTCTTAATTTTTCTTTGGGTATTTTAAGTAACTACTTATATCACACATATTGGGCTGCACGACCTAAGTATTACTTGTACCAAAATAAAATATCTTAGCAAAATACTATCTTACATACTAATAAGGCCCGTTGTTTAAGTATTTCAACTAGCTGACTGTTCATCATTGCAACAACAGAGTTCGCGAGTGTTCAATATTTGTATTAGTGCCAAGACGACGCATAACGTACGTTACAAAGAATAAAATCTAGGTTTACATTATAGAAGTACTCTCTGTGTATTAACTTATCTCGTATTGAAATAACGCTGCAAAATCATATGAAAAGTAAATTTCTGCATTTTTGGTTTACATATTGTAAGGCATATAAGCTTTACGTTAGAGATCAGGATTAAATTGTTGCGACCGTCAACAGTTTTAGTTGTAAGTAATATCCACGATTAATGCTTTTATCGTAACAAAAATCAGTACGTAACCATCAGTTCTCGCAAATTATGCATATTGTTAAATGCAAGTAATATTATAAAGTCCTGAGGAGTAATGATTAAGAGAAACCAAAGGACTTTACTCAAATCGATTTAACATTGTTTCTGTACCCTTAACGCCTATTAATGTAACGTTATCATATTTAACGACAATTTCGAATATCAGTTGCAAAGTTATCGAGACATCAATAATATTTACGGTCTTATAAGGAAAGTAGAAATCAGCAGAGATCTGTGATTTAATTATATCCCCCCTAAGACAAATCGTCCTTACTACAAAAATAATTTGGACGGGATCCGCGCACGCCCGACAGTCATTAACTGTTACGGAACAGAAAACAGTTCACACCCATATCTCTTTAGGCAGGTCGGTTCTTTCATGGGATGTATACGTAAGCATATTAGCATAGGCGTATATTACGTATAAACTCACGTACACGCATATAAGGGCATGCGCTCTTGCTTGCTCAGATATACTACTCGTCTTAGGAAAACTGTTTGACCGTGCAACGTATTCTATAAAGAGAAATATGTTGTGGAGTTTAAGGGCACAATAAATCAATGTGTTACATATTTCAGATCTTCCGCAGCGCGTTATACAGAAAGAGCCACTTTCCACTTTCCGTGACATGTACAAGCTTATATCTCTTACTCGTCAACTTCTCAACAAGGCTCTTTGTTTCAGCTTCACTAGGATGTGGGCTGCAACGTATGGAAAGGACTGTTATCCTTATCACGTCCCAGGGAATTGTATCGAGAACCTATAGAAACAAATAACATGATTGTTACAAACAATTGGATTTTTATGATTTATATTAATCAAATGTAGATTCAACCTGGCCATCCTGAGCATCGGGACTGTCCAAACTCAAATAATCCAACGATGTTGTATTGTACGCTAGCAGTACGCTGTATAGCGGAAAACATTTTAACCGTGTAGTTGGTACGTTGTCGTCAGATGACAACAAACTATTCGGTCCTTCACCCAGCTTGGTAACTTGAACGTCCGATTCTTGGTGGTACGTTACCTGTTACATTAAAAATTACTTTTTTGAACTTTTCCCCAATTTTTATGGTAATGTTATGCTAGAGTCCTCCAGTTTTACCTCTTTGGTATCCTTGTCAGTGCTGAGACATGCATGAAGAACCCTTGTTTTTGGATTTCTAGAGCTTCTTTGAGCTTCGAAAAAACTTCTAGGGTCTGTCAAGACTAAAACCCCTCTCCAATTTGCATTTAATTCTAACCAAGCTGTGCCAGAAACTGCACCTATCTAATATGGACATAGTAATCTTAGACACAGGAATGTTAATAGAAGTAATGCTAATATTGAGATCTGGATCTTACCCTATTGATGTATTCAAAATAAACACCTTCTTGTTTACCCTGTGTCGACTCAGAGATTATTTTTTCCTCTTCTGTTTGACTTGCATTCAGTGGATCTTGATGGGTTGTTCGTTTTAACTGAACTTCCCTAATATAAGCAATTAACTGTGGATTATCTACAGAAACATTTAGTACATAATCCTTGGTCATATTTGCATCAAACGCTTGTCTCCTGCAATGTAAATAGAACAATAAGAATCACTTTTCATTTCTTTGCCCACATAATGCAAAAGGAGACTGACCTTAAAGCAGCTGCTTCACTCCAGACAAGAAGTAATGCCATAGCGGTTGAAAAAGCTGCAAGAAAAGCTAAGCATGGTGCCACCTTTCGCCAGCATGTTCTTTTATAATTCATTGGTGAAGATAATACTGAAGATGACGGTGGCACTGTTGTCCCTGGAGCAATCGGTCCCATACCTTGAGAAGGGCCATTACTGAAGAATCCTCCAGTGGTGGCGGATCTGTAAATATACACAAATAATATGTTAATTATGAATCTTAAACCAACAGACTTTGACATTGTCAAAATTATGTACCATATCAAACAATCATTTTAAAAATCAAACCCGATTTTAGCCTTTCAATAAAATGGTTCAAGAAAATAAGAACCCTAAGCTTC
Source organism: Anoplius nigerrimus (assembly GCA_914767735.1). Classification (NCBI taxonomy): domain Eukaryota; kingdom Metazoa; phylum Arthropoda; class Insecta; order Hymenoptera; family Pompilidae; genus Anoplius; species Anoplius nigerrimus. The sequence continues at coordinate 15,000,887 of OU612084.1, forward strand.
TTAATTTTCAACAGAGAAAAAAATGATTAAATATCCAAGTAAGTACAATATTGACAAAAAAGTCACCTAAATAGTGACACATTTTCTGTTTTAATTTGATGTCTGCTCCATTGTAATATGAAAAAGTTGATTACTTTAGTTCTTTCCAATTAATACATTCCAAAAAAACCAATAGTGCACATGGTGGATAATTAATTTTTCGCGTAAAATACTTTCACCTGTCGAATAATGCAAATTTTTTTTAATACAAAAGTATCTGCATTGTAATCAATTTTTCAATTTTTACTGCACCCATTGAATATTAAAATCGATGAATTACATTCTGTACTTTTTTGAAATTTATTTAAAAATAAAAACATACTTTTTCTTTTCCGACTCCATTTCAATGAATTTTCTTCTTGCAAGGGGTCAGCCACTCAGCCCTGGGCTTCTTGATAGAATCGATCTTCACATGTCATTCACAAAATGATCAATACCAAAGAGAATTCACTGATGACAATAGCATAATGCTGCACATTGTATACAATTTAACACATGCAACTGTACAGTACTTAATTCGCCAAAATACGGGAATTGACGAATTCGAGTTCTACTTTATCGTCTACGGAGTCAAAACACAGTTGCAACTGACCGAGTCTTCAAAATCTCTCGAACAGTTACGATGACAAGATTGTTGATCAAACAATATGGAAAGCCGTAGCAGTCAGCTATTCCACCTGCAATTATTACCACGCTACGTCGAGAGCATGTTTCGAAATCGTCTAACGCCGATCGCGATACGCCGTCCGACGCAGTTCGAACGGCGAAAAATTCGTTTGTGTCCCGATGCGGGAGCCTATTCCTTACCCCCGGGACACTGGCGCGTGTACAAGGTGTTGCAAACAAACCTACGAGACGGCGAATGCGTCTAGTCGCGAGTACACTTTCCTTCGCGCTGCAGCGATTGACAGACGACCCGTGTATCACAGAAATAAAAGCGTCGAAGTGGCACGCACGGCGAGTCGTAATTGGAGTAGGGCTGTGCGTTAAATCGCAACGGTGCCTAAGTGCTCCGAAGCACTGTATACAACGGCGAAATACTGTTTATCACGCTCGCGGAGCATGGAGGAGCACCGCTCGGTCAGACGCGTACACTGGATGCAAACCAGACGCACACTGGCTGCACAGCGTACGCACACCAAACCGGATGCACGCCAACCGCACACTGAGCCTACGCCGAGCCTACACTGGCCAACACCGAGTCGCAGACTCCTCGCATACTAAACGCACGTCGAACACATTCTGTAGGCGCACTGACCGCACACTGAACGCACACTGGACGCACTGCGGGCCGCACGTTGAATGCACGTTGGATGCACGTTGGATGCACGTTGGATGCACGCCGAATGCACGTTGGATGCGCGTCGGCGGGACGACGAAGGAGAGCAGAAGCGTTACCGTCTGCCGCCAAATCTCGCTCCGACGAATCTCTTATGCATCCGTAACACTTTTCTCGCCTCTCACCCCCTTCCCTTTCTCTATCGTTACCCTCGCCGCCTTTCCACTCCTTTGTCCTGCTCCGTTGCCGTCGCCGCGATGACAGTACACCGCACCTTCGGTAACCTTGAAAAATTGATACACGCGAGAGAAAAAAAAGGCCGACGGTGAAGTCGAAGATTCGATGTTACGATTCCGCGAACGTTGCCGAACGGTAAAGAATGTCCCTAAGACGGAACGGTAGACATATGCCCCGCTTTCATTGTGACTTGGGACACGAGCTCCGACCGTCCCATAGCACCTGGTATAACTGAAACGTGATCGGGACGACTGAAAAGCTTGACGGTTGGCTGAGTACAATGGCTTCTATACCGGGTGGGCTCCTACGAAGCCGATGGTTGGCTAACGCTCGAGGTCGATTCTTCATCGACGCGCGTTACCCCTAAAATGCGATGAATCTTTTTGTCATTCCTATACACGCCGTGTGTGCAGAGGCACACTCGATGCTTGATCGTCGGAAAGGTGGCATTATCATTTTTGTCGGCCTACCTTGTCTTAGGGTACGATCAGCCTTGACACCTGCTCTTCAGGAAACAACGACAGGCAGCGTGCAGCTGTCGATTTTTTTAAACTTGTTGCCCAATTTGCCTTTAAGTATAAAACAACGGCTCATCTGCATGCTTGAGTATGCGCTCCGTATGTATGAGTCACTTTGCCCCATATATCAACATGTGCATGTCATATACGGCTGGCTTGCGGCGGTCGAAAAAAATACACAGAAGGAAAGTATAACGTCATAAAGCCTACGAAGAGTCATCGAGCGGACAACAAAGTGTGCGGCGGAACAATGTTGGCGACAGATGGTTCTTCCCAGAAAATTGATGCGCGCAGTTAAAGCGATTACGCCGTATATTAAATACCTTACCACAATCGCGAGCACTGCTACAACCACGGATGAGCGTGATTGCAGTGTGCCCTCATTTTATCGTTCCGTCAACTTTTAATTCCATCAGTTTTTCCAAGAGAAATTTTCCTTTAAAACTGATCGTGTCGTACGTTTGGAAATCGACGTCAAAAACGCCATTGTCAGCGATTCTATTCATCTTACTTTCCCTCTCGGCGAATGCCATGATAATTGCCACTGCTATTTGTCTCAGCTGTGCGAACGGAGTTGAACAACATGCAATCGTTTCTGGAAATGATATAAGATGCCGCACACTGCGCTCATCTCGTCCGCTAACGTGGGACAGTTACAGTTCGACGTCTGCATGAAAAGATAAGAGAGCCGAGAAATGCAAGCCACTGGTGCAACAATCGTCTGTTCGCGGGTGTGAAAGAGCGGGGGAGAAACTAAACTCGATTCATTAGATAGTCGCAGAACGGTAAGAAAACTGCATCGGCGCTGATGCGATAGTATAGCGTAGTATGCCGCTTATTTCATTCTAAATGGTTTCGCCCTTCCGGCCTGACCTGTGACTTTACGGCGGCAACATGTTTTTTTAAACGTTCACGCATCCTTCAGAATTGATCAAAATGTCAATTGTCAAGAGTTGCACGTGAATATTTGAATACGCAAAAAAGTGCTGCAATAAGTAATTCTGAGAAAATTTCCCCTTTTATTAGAAACTTTTATCTATACGTATGTTTGGTAAAATCGAAAAAGCTTTTTTGTGGATTAGATTATAACCTTCATTTGGTATGTGAATATTGCGATTATTGTCGTTAAATTATTTTTTATTGAAAACAGGGTGTTCCTGTATAGTTAAAATACGAATATTATTCAACTGCGTATACCGCTAATTTTAATTTACGGCACCTATGTGAACCGGATATCCGGAATACTTTATGATTACCTTTGTTTTTTTTTTAAACACACTATATTTTTCTTTATTGTTACTTAAAAATAACCGCACATTCAGTGATCTAAGCAATTTTCAATTGTTATTATTGTGTACTATATAATGCTAAAGTAATTCGGTAGCGACATATAAATTAATTACATGTGAGTACAACTGCGTCATATTTCATGACATTATAACGTTCTGCAGCGTAATAGAAATTCTGTTGAACGCGCATTCATATTGCGTATCTGTGATGTATTATCATAGTTGTACAATAGTTCAACGACGAAGTTTAAAAATTGAGCTTGTTGATATTAAGTTTTCATCCTGAAATTAATGCGGTTATAAAAATTATTAACTACACGTATACGAAATATTAATCAGAAATAAGGTTTTACAAATTTTTATTTTTGTCTATTTTGTAATAACGGGAAGATCACTTCTTTTTTCTTACTTTTTTGTCCAAGCGCATGTGCGTTCATGAAGGGTATGTTTATGTTGTGTTAGGTTATACGTCTAACTGTCAATGTCAATGATATACGTTATTTACAAACACATTACTTTATCATGTAAATTCTCTCAAATAGTTTCAAAAATTTTTATTTTATAAATAATTAAAAAATAGCTTATGATCACTGTAGTCTATATGTATCAAAAGTATTGATTTATTTTGTCCTGATATTTCCACCTAAACCAATTCATTTGTTTATGGTCCTAGATAAAATTTAGAATGTTTCTCATGCTGTAATTGTATCTTACATTAGGAAATTTCATCATATAAACCTGTAGATTTAAATAACATTTTGAAGCCCCCAAACATTTTCTCATACTTTATATTAATCATTACACAGCAATGTGTGATAATGTTCACAATTCTGATTATAACTATCGTATATTTTAAAGGAACTGGTTGACGTCATTATGAGCTATCCATATGATAGCTTCCTGTTTGCAATATTAAACTTAGAAATAATTCTAGTGTTCCACAGTTGGAGTATTACACCCGCAAGGTTAAAATCCTTGACATTCCCAAGTTTTTAAAAATATTGCAAGATTAGTGTAAAGAACCTTACTGAATTGTACCTTATACACTGTTTAAATGATTCGAAAGAACGTATGATTTTATAAAGGTGGTTTATTTTATAGCTGAATATGTGAAATGTATGTAAAAACAAGTTTTTTGTACACAAGTATCTTATTTTAGTTAGGCATTAGCGTAGTACTATGTAACATAAAGTTTAGGATAACTGCAACGCTTAATTATTGAGTAATATCATTTAATTAAATTGCACAAGTCTAACAAAAGCAAGATTTTTGTCTTCTCGATTCAAAATAACTGGACCACCTTACAAAACAGTGTTGTATAACTGAGTATTGCCATTGAATCACGTTGCATATTACTTAATGCTCTGATTATGTTTACGCTGTAAGGAAACTCATTATGCGGCAGGTGTTTTCACTTTGAATGCAGGAAGTTAAAGAAAATTTGAACAGTACCGTAAGTATACAGCTGACCACCTACAATTGAAATAAACTGTCATCTATCGCCATCGCGGAAAGGATTTCATACTGAAAGCGCTTATCTCTCACGTTGCTCATAGATACTGTTATCAATAGATAGTAGATGAGTATGCACGAGACGCAAGTTTAGAAAATATCGGATCACAACTACAATATAGAAATTTCGTAACAAGTGCAAGATAGGTTCGATTAGGCGCGGGTCAGATTCGGTCTATTCTTGTAAACGCGCGTATCAGGCGATGTAATTAAGACTACAAACGTCTTTACAATTTAAACAGGCTACAAGAGCGTCTCCACCGATTACAATATGGAGTGTAATACGCCCCAAAAAACCTTGAATTTGTCTCAATCATTCAATGTCTCAGATGTAGAGAGTCCTTTACTATCATCGTTTCTACTCCGGCATTATCGGAAATATTGACGTCTCCAGTAGCCGCGTTCATTTTTCATTTCATCCATACCCGACCATGCGAATGTATTTCTTTCGCACTATCTAATTATCTGCCTGCCTTTTCTTATATTCTACGCACTAGCTCAGATGCAATTTGCTCTTACGTCTCGCATTAGATAGCCAACTATCGTGCAAATGTGAGGAAAAATGGAGTAAGGATAGTATAGGGGGACATACACCCTTCGTCTTTTCTCCACTTCGCATCAATCTGTCGTTCACATGTATGCTGGCTGCTTTGTCCTTTTCCGAGTAATGACGAACAGGCTGTAGAGGTTGGCGGTGGCTATAAAAGGGGCTGCTGGCGTAATGCGCATTAGTCAGTAGCCACTCGCCTGCTAAGTGCAGAACCGTGTGGTGGTCGAGCATCGTTTGCGCATTAATAGCAGGAAGAAAAGTGTTTGTTGCGCAGCCAATTGGTCATCGAAGACGGGAAAACAGGCGGGCAACGTTAGGGTCAAATGTTCAGTCAGCCGATCGAACGAAAATTGGCGTTACGAGCCCTCTGAATCTTTCTTCAGTCACCTTATCGCTGGCGTCTCGACGACAACGACGACATGAAGTAATACCCAAGGTGATCTGATTCGATTTGCAAGGAAGCCGAAGCTAACACAGGCAGCGGCGGCCGAACTTAAAGCGTCCGTGCTCAGTCCTCAGTGTAGGCTAGTCGGTCGCTTGGCAGTCGTTGTCCGGACGATTGGGATTTGTTTCCGTCCGTGAATATCTGTCAACATCATATCTCACGACAAGGACGTCCCCAACGAGCCCTTTGTTTTCCAATAAACGGCGCAATTCGCGCGAAGGATATGCTCACATACGCTGGCGGGAACGAATTAACGAAAATTCCACTTTGAACAACGAGGTACATGGTGCGGATTGAACAGATTTTGTCGCACAGAGGAAGGGAAAACACGCGAAGGGAGAGATTGAAGAGAGAAAGATAGACAGCGGTGCACGAGAGGAATACTTTCTTAGCAAGGGATAACTGGTGCATTATTTTTGTACCATTAACAGGATTTATACGGTATATCGGTAAATCCGGTGAGAAATATTGTAGACGCTGTCTATTCTAAGGCATAACAGTGACCCGGAGCACTTTGTGAGAGAGACGCGTGCACGCGGCAACACACGGAATATGGCACTGAATATGTATATGCAAAACTGCACGGACAATGGCGATGGTTTCCTGCACGAGATGATCGCGAAGGAAACATGGGCACCCTGGAATACAATATCTGATTACTTTGTGTATAGACCTTGGTTGTTTTCATTGGTCGGAAGTTCAATGGTTGGTCTGGCTGGAATTTTCCCGCTTTTTGTTATTCCTATCGACGAAGGTATCGACCTGAAGAATGAAGGTAATAATTACTTCTGCCGAAGGATCGCTATGTTAAATGTTATTGTGTTCGTTGCGCTTTTATATTATTGCTGATCGATATACAGGTAGAGTTTATACGTGTTCAAATGCATTACAAGAGTCTGGAAAAGTTCGAAAAACATAGGAATCTCAACTGTATTTGTATGCATGGATTACTCTGTTTATATATTGTATCAAATTGTATAGTGAACAAAAGCATAGAAAAAGAAGCAGATGTTAGATGAATTCCTATTCGATTTTGTTATAGTAATAAGACAATTTGTTTGTGAATTGATTTGTTTCATTCAGAATGCAAGTGGGTAAGTCTTACCAAAGACTTGTGCACATTGTGTTATTACTTATATTTTTGTTAACGTTAACTACAATTTCTTTATGCTTTATTATTTCGACTGGGACATATCTATAGTAAATTTTAATAAAATCAAATTTTATATAGGTTTTATACAGCACTATTAGAATCCTACAATGTAATATAAAAAACAAAAGAGTATAATAGAATTCTACAACATTATACTATACTACAAGACAAGTTTTCATTATGATATAAAACATTTATTGCAGTTTCAGACACTATGAAAGTGTACTCACTTCTAATTGTATAGCAAACTTTGTACATTCAAAATAAGCAATTGACTTGACAATGGGTAGTGAGATGAATTGAGGATTGTGATTGAAATAACTGACCAAGAACAATGAAAAATCAGGTTTGGTTTTAATAGGTGCTATTCTTACGTATTGTAACTATTAACTGTTGATCCTGTACCAATGATTGTGCAATGCTTTGATAAATATATAGCCTTCTTTATTAAATATTGTATGTAGCAGATGGTTGCTGAATAATAACACAGGATAAGGTCATTTTATAGAGAATGTGCACCTTGTATGAATATTTAACAATTTGATGCTATGCTATTTCTAGCAATTTGTATTTGCCACAGTATTGCAGTACAGATTGCATAAGGTGTACAATTTTTTTATCTAATCTATGTCAAAGCAACTATTTCGTTAGCATTGTTTATAAACATTTTAGTTCAGCAGTGAATGAACATATATTCTCGGTATTTTTTTTTGCACGTGAAATTAATACACAAATTCATTTTACTTTAAATGTTTACTAATGAAAAGAGTTAAAAAATTTGTCATATGAAAACCAATCCTATTATTTTAATAGAATGATGAATTAAACGTGATGATATTACAATTAAATTTTTACGGAATTTTCCTTGAAATTAACTTCTCAAGCAGAAAGATGCACATTAGACCAATTATACAATGATTGACACATTTTTTAATTTTGTTTCGTTGTGTAAATTCGAAATACTAAATGCCGCTGACACTTGATCAAAAATATGTTATCTTTCTTGACGTAAAATTCTGTTGCTTTCGTCTTTTAATCACGTATCTGTTAGCTATCATGTACTCAAATACGATAAAAAACATTTCCGCTCTTACCGGCGACACTTTTGTTATAATGTAATTTTTTCACGAGATATGATACATTAATGGTTCTTGGGTGCATAAAGCTTAATAGTATCAGATTTGTATATGTCTTTTTTATCTTTTTGATACTGTATTAGTGAAAATTATTGCATTAGGAGGAACTCAAATGCAAAATTTTTACGAGTATATTCTAACATAACAAAATGTAATTTGAATTTTTGCAATTTAAATTAAAAAGCAATTTTATTTTATCTCAACGATGCAATAAATTCGTTACAACACGACAAACAAGACGTACAATCGTGCAAGCTATTCTGTCAATTAATTAAAAATATACGGATCAGGAATTTGTCGCGATAAGCTTAATATGCTTGCCAGCTATCCCTATCTTTTATATGAATCACAAACAGATATCAAGGACCAGTTTACGCAGAAAAATTTATAATGGCATTTGCCGTTATGCAACTATTTAATTGAGTTGGTGTTAACATAGAACTAAGCGCATTTCGAATCTACGATGAAATTGCTTGTCACGTGGATGAATGTGAACTTTGAGCTAACTTATCTCAGGGAATTTTCAATGAGTATCGAACGATGTACCTTGTACGATTGATGTTGTGTATTGCGATAAATGTTTCATTTCAAACAAAGACTACTGTACAAAAGAGGAAATTACATATTTAGGTTGTTAAACTGATTAAGTTCGACCTTCATATTTCTTTCAATGTTATATTTTGCAATCTACGTAATATTTGTGTTTTTAAAATTGCGACAAACAACACTCGGGATACTGATATATCGTTGCCTAGATTTTATCTGCGAGATTTCCTATATTTCTCAATTTCGTTTGCGATAAGATATATTTTGGAACCGCGGATCAGACAGCAAAATTAACAAATATCTTGTAGTTGCACTTTGAAGAACAAGCTTTGACGCCGAGAAAAATGCGCTCCGTCCAGTATACATATCGATGAAACTTACTGAACCGAAAAGTTTCCGTGTAAACTCGTACACGTGCCTTCCGGCAACAGCTCGCATAAACATTGATTCTATACATTTGACAGAGTTAATTAGCTCAATGTGATAGGAAAACGTGTATGATCTTAAATATTTGCTGCCGCATTAATATGTCGCTAAAATAACGTATCACTTAACGATAAAAGGCTTATCACGCACACAGGAGAATATGCTCATTTTTTTGTTAAGATGGTCAACGGTCGATGTGCACGTCAAAAAGTAAAGATGCAGCAAAGTTGTATGCAAATGTTTACCTGCTGCAATTAGAATATTTCAAAAAATTCGATAACTTTAGTTCGTTTTATTTTCTATTTCTTTTTTTCTAAAGATAATATGCAATTTTTTTTGAAGATAACATGCAGTACTTTCCGCATTTAGCTGACTTTGTTTCTACAATAATGAATTTTGTTAGAAGACAATTGCGGAATGCATCCGTTATCTCTTAAAACAATATGGGTTTTGCCTCTGATGCAAACGTTGTTTCCCGAGTCATTATCTACAAACTCCCCACACACATACATTTGTATTATGTAGTTTGTCTGTGCTGATATTCGGCAGAGTACATTTACTCATACGTAGAAAAGATATATAAACACTTAAACATTAAAAACTTTCCTAGAATTGATTGTCACTTGATCATAGTACTGTAGTTTTGTCTATAGATTTTCCGTATGTCTCCTAATCATGATATTTCACAGTAATTGAAAGTGTTTAATATTATGTATAAAACAATGAGAACAAATCAAGCTAATAGACAAAATGTCTTTTTGTACAGAATATAAAATAGAATTTCTTATTTCTCAGCCTTCAATCAATCCAGCCAATTAACGTGTTTATGCACGCATACATGTGTAGTCACGCTTCTTTTCCTAATATATAAACATGAGTCATATTCTTAGTAATTGACAGAATTGTTTTTGTGGTGAAATATTGCTGCAACCTTAATGTTCCTTGGAATAATGTCAACAAAGTCATACATATGTCATATGTTATGTATTACATATATCAACATATGTAGGTTGAGAAGACAAAGCACAGTACAGTAGATTTTCTTTTGTGTTAAATGAGATAACAATGGTTTGAAACCATCAATTAAGTAATTTCAAAAAAAGGTAGCATCTGCTATCATCAATACATTTCACACTGTACTTTGTAGTGCAATAGTGCGAAATTTAACACTAATGAATTAAAGTAAATAAACCTACAACCATTCAATGCCTTTCATAGCTCTATTCCAGGCATAAAATTGTAGATGCTTATGTGGACAATAATGTTATAATTGCTTTTAAAAGTTAAGTGTTGTACAATTTCATATTCAAATATAATCTAATTTTATGTTTCAGCTAATTCTCGCACATTAAAAATGTTACTTAGTTTTGCTGTTGGTGGCTTGCTTGGAGATATTTTTCTTCATTTATTGCCAGAAGCATGGGAAAGTGAATACCACCAAATAGGTGAGAAGATTATGCCCACTCAACTGCATTGAAACTTAGGAATCAATAATATGTATTTATCAAAATAGAAATTCTCTGTTACAGTTTTTATATACAGTACAGAAAGGGTGATGCAATATTTGATAAGATGAACATATCCATTAATTTTATGTTTTCAGCACAGGACACTGATAATCCTCAATCAGTATCGTGTGGTCTCTGGGTTCTAAGTGGCTTCCTCGTATTTGTTATTGTCGAAAAGCTATTTGGTCTCGATAACAATGATGAGGCAGATGCTGCAAACACTTCAGTGAGTTCACCAACTTTAAAAGAGAAGTTGGTGAAAGATTCAACATTGGACTACTGTCTACTTAGCTCACTTGACAATGAGCTATTTGAGGACGAAATAAAAAATAATAACTCCATCATGTTCATTGAGGGCCACTCAGATAGTATATTGATGAAGCAGTGTGAAAAAGCAGGACTCGGCCAAGCTGTTTTTGAAGTAAGTAGGATTGCGATACGTACTACTTTTCTAAAGTTGCGCTCATTTGGACTAAGGATATTCTGGTACATTTGACAGCAAGGTATCGCAGTAAGACCAAAATACATATGTTGTGATAGGTACAACGTATCAACAACAGAAACCTAATAAAGAACGCCGATTGTATGCAAATACTCAAACAGTGTGGAGCGATTTCTCAAAAGAATGGCATCTGCAAGAATTCCATGTGTGATAAGTACGCGCGGCTGTGCAAAGAGTACTCGGAGAATCTGAAGAAAGGAAAGAACGGACTATATGTCACCGCACCATCGCTAAAAATTGACCCCGGCAAGAGTCTAGAGACCAAGAAGGATAAGTCTAAGCACATAACTGGTTATCTAAATCTCATGGCTAACGTTATAGACAACTTCACGCATGGGATGGCGGTCGGCGGTTCTTTTCTCATGTCATTTCGGCTTGGCGCACTAACGACTTTCGCTATTTTGATACATGAAATACCACACGAAGTTGGCGATTTCGCCATCCTATTGCGCAGTGGGTTCAGCAGATGGGATGCTGCGCGGGCGCAGCTTCTAACAGCCAGTGGCGGCATCTTCGGAGCATTGGCCGCTGTATTCATTTCTGGTGGAGGAGTAGGTGAGTAATTAATTACCGTCTTATCACCTTGCCTCTTTTTATTCCCCCTATGACATACATACTTTATCAACCTCGGACGTTCGCAATGATTTTTTGTCGTCGTACAAGGTTAATTGCATTAATCAACAATCTATCTGACTTTTCAGATGCCCGAACAAGTTGGATATTGCCATTTACAGCTGGAGGCTTTTTGCATATAGGCATGGTCACCATTTTACCAGAGCTGCTCAAAGAATCTAGTCCAAAAGAATCTTTAAAGCAACTTGCTGCTTTATTATTTGGTATTATACTAATGGCAATTTTGACAATTCTTTGTGATTAAGAGCTTTGTTATCGTCATAAGATGTTGTCCAGATATATAACTTGTAACTACATTGATACGTCACACCTGGTTATATTACACCATAACTCAAATGTTCGATCACGTTTGTAATATTTTTGAACAGAAAACTTAATAGTTTGTTGTTTATATATAATTTTTCAAACAACGAATTTTGTTCATATTTTGAATCGAATCCCGTTTCTATTCCTAAAGTACATATTCTTAAAAGTATAAAGGAGTCACGAAAGCAGTATCAGCCTTAATCAACACGAGAGACTGCTTATTGATGCAGTATTGGCTCTTAATTGACATCCACCAAATGTTATAAAAACTCATATAGTTTATGTACATATATATATATAGATATATACCTATATACACACGTTTCCTCGTATGTAAAGGTGTATTCATGAAAGAATTTCATGGTTACAAGTTGTACATGAAAATAATAGTGAGCTCCAACATTCAAGTCTCTAAAAATGGGCAAAATAACATCATGATCACAACGTAAATACTTCCTTATTTGATATTGACAAAAGTTAAATACTTCAATTTTCAATTTACAAATTATATATAATGTAGACCTATACTTAGCCATAATATTCATACAAGAATGTACACACTAAAAAAGTATATGTAAGTTCCTACTGTAAATAACGATTTGAATTAGGCATGCGTTGAAAGAAAACGTTCACATGAAAAATACAAGTTGCAGTTTTTATAATTTATTTTGCACAAAACAAAACATTCATTGTTTAAAACGTAAAATTGGTTTAAATAACATAATTTATTATTGTTTTCTTGCCGCTGACAATTTATTAGGATTTATACCTTGTCATAATCATGGATAATTGAACATCATTGTACTTAAAAGGAAGTAAATATGGTATTTTATGACCAAAACGTGTGGTACATGAGTGCCTTTTCCTGGTATATGTAAATATAAATCTTATTCCAGAAAGTTTAATGCATATGACTTCCTAGGTATATTTTCTATAAAGTACAATTGTATCAGTGAACTGTTCATATGTAATCTAATATTTACAAATAAAATATGCTATTCTGTGAAGTATTCTCTCATCGACATTTTTTGTTTGATATGTTTTGTTACTACTGTTATAAACATTTCAACAAAATGATTGCATTGAAAGTTAATATAAATATGCGACGTTAAACGATGTTATGTTATTTATTTATTACTATTTGTCGACACACACTGGCTTGATATGCTACAGCTGCATATATATATACACACATAACAGTCACAATATTCGGTAAATAGGTTTTGTACATTTGGCGACACAGAAAATACATTACAAAAAATAAGAAAAAAAAGGTAGACTTTGTCACGATCAAGATTTCACTCGTTCGTGGGAAGGATAAAAGAAAATTGTAATTAAAAACTTTTAACATAAATTTTTATCTATAACTCATCTCGAGGCACATCATTAACATGCACAATCTTTGTTTGGAGTTGTGACAACATAAGTTGGAGATCTTTCAACCTATCGACTTCATCTTCATCAGCAGTACTCATCGAATTTTTACACAAATGCATGATATTATTCACTGTGAGAATAAGATTATTTTTATCATTTTGATACTGATCTTTACACATAGGATGAAAGATCATCAGACTTTCACTAATTGTTTCCAAGAAATCATACTGTTCTGAATTAAACTGATCAACATGTGCATATTTTCCAATGAATAAACTATTCAGTTGATCACAATAATTGTGCAACAACAATTTTTCTTCAAAATGTGTAGTTATATAATCATTTTCTTTCTTTTGCCGTTCTTCAGGATCATCTATTCTTTTGAGATCTTGTCTTTCAATTGCCAGATCATTAATCAATTTCAAAACTTTCAGTTGGATTTGTATTTGGCCGTCTGTGAGAATTTTACCAAATACTTCTGGTCCACCATGGTCAATTAAACTTTTTTGTGCCGCAGGAAAATGCCTTACTAAAGCACTCAAAGCAAAGAGAGATCTCGCACTTAGTTCTGGGGCATTGCTTGTAGACAGTATATATAACAATTTTTGAACAAATTCACTTTCCAATGCTTTGCCTTGAACTTTTGGGTTTGATTGAGCTGCTGCTCCCAATAAGCGCAGGGCTTCGGATTTTATTTCAATGTTAGTGCCATTAACACATGGCAGGATAATCATAGATATCCTGTTAAGAGATGAAACACCATTTTTAACACTTACCAGTTAATAAAATATATTTAATGTGGAATATTTTATACTTGCCCATTAAGGTCAGTAAACATGTGAGCATTATCAATTTGATGTATCAGATATTCTAGATTACTTAAAATATCAAGAACTTTCTCTGTCTCTAATACTGTCAATGTTCCCGTCGTAATAGAGTTTCTATAAGCATCAAACTGTTGAAAATATTTGTTTAACAATTCTGCATCATTTGTGACATGTATAGAAAGGTTTTCAAATTTTCTATTCAGGTCACTGTAATTTTGGTAACTTTTATCATCCTTTTGGTCTGCCTGAAATGAAAAAATAAGTATATCAATGACAAACTCTGAATTATCAGATATGAATTGTAGTATTATGATGTTTACACTAGAATGACTTTTAATATTATTCTGTTTAATAGTTTTTAAGTGAGCTTTTAGTTCATCAATTGAAAATTTCATCCGTTGATTTATATTATCACTTGTAATTTGCGTGGACTTATCACCATTAGATTGCAATAAGGATTTGTCTGGATCTACTGCCCATAACTCAGTTTTTGAATTGTCTGAGCTATTGTTTGAACTGTCATATTCTACTTCTCCCTTCTCCATTAACTTGGCTTCAGTTACTCCAGTCTGAAAATTATGTCTTACATGCAATCCTCTAGGTATTGGTGTCCCTGTCAATAATAAATATACATTATTTAAAAATGTTTAAAGAGTATTATAAACATAATAAGCAAAGTGATTGTTAGATCAGTGTCTAAATGAATAACAGTAGAATCTCACATTTTTCAAACTCTATGTATATTAAAAATTGATTAAAACAGTATGTTGGTGATTTTTATGTAATAATTGTTTTTCAATTGACTGGTGGAATAAAGGGATAAGTGAGGGATCAAATCATTCTTTGCGCATCTTCTTTATAAGATGACATTCTATATTTTTGCCGGTTTACACGAAATCGGCGAATCGAATTCGATTGATGTAGTGTTAAGAGATTGATCAATTGGTTATGTTAAAGGTTGTATCATACTATTCTCTAAATCGGTTAAATAAACATTATTGAACTAACCTGTTTTCACAACTTGCCATTCACGTGTTGGCACAAAATTAGTTTCATTTTTTTCACCACTGCTAAATATTCCAAGTAAAATGTAGACATAAACCAAAGAAATACGCATGCTTGTATACATTTTGATGAAAAAACAGTCTTCACAACGTTCGATATTGATGAGCAAGGACTAGAATTCGCAGAACACAACAATTTTAAAAACAGTTGCTCAAGATCAATGTGTCAGACTTCTTAATACTAGAAGTATCAGTATTTATTATGATTTGACTGGATTTGACCTACGAATCTTTCATACAGCACTTATACTTTATCCAGTCGATGTGTCGACATTGGTACCAAAAATGTACACCAGGGGTACGTTTAAAGTATTGTCGTTGGAACGCAACGTTGTCATTGAGTACTACCTGGTACTACCTCCATAAAATCGAACTTTTATCTCAAAGCGATAATCATGTTAAAAAAGACACATTTAAAATGTCACTACCAATTTGCGCGGAATTAAAATATGATAGCGGAAAATATTGATTAACCTTTACGTAGCTATCCATATAAAATTGCTCCAAAGAAAATTACGTTTCATTTCACCCTATACCCTGCGTGGTCTATGCCTCTACGCGATATTCCATAGAACTAATAACAAACAATATCCAAATAACAAATTGTTACGGCGATAAATAAAAAAATGAAATCTCCAAGAATGCATGAATAATCGCAACAATTACCTATCAAGAAAGGAAAAGAAAGCTGACACGACGAGGGCTACGTTCAAAAAGTCGGAAGCCGGGTAGGCCAGGGTAGGCGTGCTCAAGGTGGGAAAGTTGAGCGCGCGGCACCGATTCGTCAGGAGCCAGGCGAAATTTTGAACGACCTCGAACCTTCCACGGTTATTTGAAGCGGCGCTTTCCCGTATAGGGGCTAAAAACACCCTTTACAATGTCATCGGCGATATAGTGAGAATAGGCTTGGCAACAGCGCCCAATGCGTTCAGAATGCCATCGGCCAATAAGAGAAAGGAACGTATTCTAGGCGCGCAAGGCCGACTACGCGAAACTCATTTGCTACGCGTTCGTCTAGCACGTGCGACCACCCGCCACTGTTCATTGCACATCGCGCAGTAACCAGCAGTAACCATTGCGCGCGCGGCGTCTTTAGCTTCTCCATTTTGTTCAACACATATACTCCGCTGGCTCTCTTTGTACTCTCCCTAACAAGAATCCATTAATATCAAATTGATCATCATGGCAGAGGAATACTTGTACGGTAAATATAATTGGCCCCGGCGCCATGAATATCCTGATTTCCTTATTTCTTAGAACACGCGGATACTTACCTTCTGTTGACCGTTACAAGTAAAGGGACGCATTGCCCGTGAGACGCCGGCAGAGGTTCGGCCATTGTGACGAAACCCCATTGTATTTTCCATTGAGCTAGTAACGTTATTTCCATGGTGATTTGGAAATGGCAAAAATTTGCGACAATCGTTGTGCACAGCAGTGTGATTTGTGTGTCCAGGGATCACTCTTAAAGGAGCGAACGCTAGTGAGGTATGGGACCCGGAACACAAGAATCTCGATGCAGACCCGAGTTTCGGTACTGATCAAAAACTTATTATAAAAATGGTAAGTAAGTGGGAGGAGAAGCTTTGTTCACGTTCTTTGATCATAAATTTTTGCCCGTTCAATATCCCGATCGTTTCCGTGTGCCTCGTTCAACGTTGACCGATTTCCCATATATCATATCGTCCCGAGCGTGAAGACGCCTATTCTGCATAATTTCTTGAGCATTTGACGATTTTCATATAATTTCGAAGTCTACTGTTGCCGGTTACTTAAACATTCTTTATTGATGCAACTGGCGCTGCTACGATACTACTACCGGCTTGCTCTTAGTATTGTACTTAAGACTTGCACATTATTGCCAATGCATCCATAATTATTTAGTCTTTCTTACGTCAAATCGAAATTTTAGACCAGTTTTTACAATATTTTCATATATTACATTTTTAACAAGTTTCGTATTCCTTAAGAGAAAAAATTAAAATTGTTTAAAAATTTGTTTATTTTTTTTGTTTACGAATATTTTATGGAAGCCACAGCAATGATATTTTAATCATTTAATACATATAAGTTCTTGGTGCCAGCTTTATATATAGATATGTACATATATAGATATATACGTATATATCTATATATATACTTTATGAACTTATATGTTAATTCTCTACCATAAGTGCATAAAGTTCTAATTACCCATAGCTTGTATAAATGTGAAGAATATGCATCCATGATTTATTATTGGTAATACTTAACAAAATTAGTATACATATGTTGCACAGTGATTTCAATAAGTTTTGTTATTATGACAATATGTATTTACATATTATCGTTACACTTATACAGCAACTTATTTATTAATTATAAAGATCTCGCACATTTGATTACAAAAGTGACCATAGAGTACACCCATTAATTATATAATAATTATTATTTCTTAATATATAATATATAATCCATTATAAGAATAATTCACAAGAATTTCCTTCAATATACAAAACACTTAATTTGTTTTATGTGATATATGGTTTAGTAATAAAAAGCAATAATTCTTGTCATTTGCTCAATATGCGGTCAATATTGAGAAGCAAGCAATATGACGGAACACATATAAATTTGTTTTTATGAAAAATTTTCTTTATCCTTAACAATTGTATATTTTATACAGTGTAGATTGCTACTGCATAATAGATATAAAATGTTGATGTAGTATTTAACTAGCTTCCATGGACTGAGAGATAAGAAAAATAAGATTCAACCATGTTCAGTTCGCGTATATGTTAATTGTACTCATATTTAAATTTAATGCAACCTTTATTTTATTGTCCTAAAAGTAATAATGTTTTTGCTAATCATTACTCAGGCCCTGCTAGGTCCAGAAGCCAAGCCCGGAGAGTTGAATGTACTTCAGATTGAAGCGGTGGGGGGGCGCAGAGGACCCATTAAAACTCCAATTGCTTTGTTGGAAATGGGGAAAACAGCTCAAATTATACTTGATCTTAGTTTTCCTGATCCTCCTGTTACATTCACTTTGATTAAGGGAAGTGGGCCAGTTCACATAGTGGGACATAATCTTCTTGGTAAGATTTAATAAAAATTAGTAAATCTTATAATAATGTAGGAACTGCAGTTCAATTTTGATACAAAATCATCTGACATAATACAAAAACTGCATAAATGTTGTAACCAAAACGTTAACATCTTTCATTAATTATAATATATTGTAAAAAGGGCGATATATGCAAGTGGACGCCTTTTCATTTGTAAAGATTGTAATCACATTGTACTTACATTGTGTCAGACTGGATTAGATCACTTTGTTGAATTTTTTAAATTACAAAGAAAAAATGTAACTATTATGAATTACATTATACAAAGACGTTCTTTCCACCAAATGCTTAAACTAAAACTGATAAAAGTACTAAAATGTAAAGACTCTTTAAAGAATGCTATTATGCTTTGAGTAAGGTGAAAATAAGGTTCAGTAGTCAATACAAAATTTTGTTTTACTTTAAAGGTACACACATGGAAGAGTTTGATGATATGGATGATGAGATGGAAGAAGAAAACATTGATGACGACGATGATGAAAAGGTATGAAATTGTGTTCTCATTGACTGTAACACATTTTGTTCATTATAAGCAGAATAACGTGTGTTGCCCAATTTGCCGACTGTCTTACATTTAAGGTGTGAAGTAATACATTAATACAAATAGTACAATAACTCAGGGAAAATGTGTATTCTTAAGAAAATGTTTTGTGGAACAATAATAATTTCTAAATATTAGCTTAAATATAAATTTGAACAATTGTTATTCATATTCTAGCATATAATCAAGTTGCAATATTATTACTAATACTTAAATATGTTTATTTGCTAATATAATTAGGGTGCCTGTCTTTTTATATTGTGTGAAATGTACATGTGAGGAATGAAAATTTCAGCCACCACATAAGAAACGAAACCATGCAGAGGGTAAAAAAAATGGCACCAAACGTGCCAGGAGCGACGAAAATGTAGACAAATAACGTCCTTGTCATATCAATTTGATGATAAATGTCTCGAAAGGGATATGAAAAAACGCAAGATCAGTTATTGATTCTTTAAAGTAAATAAGTATTTGCCGAGTAAGGCATTTGGAGAAAATCAAACCTATAGGTCGATGTACGCCCTCATAATTTCTCATTTCAATTGATTGTTTTTGATTTTGAAATAATAAACCATCCTGTTTTATTAAGTAATCGCGTTTATCTTTCACTTCATATTTCCTTCTTCCATATATCAAGAATGTAATAACCCATACATTGGTATTTGACAATTAATTCATGCAGCAATAACAGTACAAGAATAAGATTTGTGTCCATTATTAAGACTGCAGCAGAGCTTCCATTGATATTATAAATATTTCATCCATTTTGTTTATTATTTAGGACCCCGAAGAAGATGACGACGAGGACGAACCTAAGAAGAAAATTGCCAAACTATCAACTGCCGCCAAGTACAAAAATCAGGCTAACAAGAACAAGAAAAAATAAGTTCGAGCCTTAAAGCTGTGGAAGCACTACAAACTTTTAAATTAGGGTATTAAGCGTAAGTCCATCATCATCATCCGCATTGTGCGCGAAACTAGTATTGTTTCATCGGGTTATCAGACGACAAACGTTGCCTTCCACGTTTCTAAACCACAACTGGACCAATAAAGTACTCTAAGACAATGTTATATCATGTATTCCGCATAATTATAAATCATATTTTCCTAGTCTGCCCATAGATTGTACATGATTTTAATTAAATGGCACATTTTATAGTATTTAAATGAAAAGTATCATTTATTATTTTATTTTCATAAAAGAATCACCTTATGCACTCCACCTTACAGAACATACAATCAAATTATAAAGTAACATGAAATAGAATTTTTTCTCAAAGATTTCCTTGAGAGTGGAGAATGAATATCAATCTAGATACAAATCTAGACACACAATCTTAGCGAAGCCAATATAACATTTTCATACTTAAGGTTGTTAATATTACAATCTGCTGTAGTATTATGATTTATGACACATACGATTATTTTTGGCCCAGTTGTTGTTCGTAAAATTAGTGGAAAGCACGGACGAATTTGCATGCAGTGTGTTGCTTGTGTCTCTGAACGAGTGAGTCAGCGTGTGTCAGAGTGTGTAATTGCTGATTCGAGTGAGTGTATGGCAGTGGTGATTGAATGTGTGGAAAGAGAAATGGGGGGATGGTAGGATCCACATTCATGCGTGCGTGAATGCGAACGTGAGCGTGTCTGGAAGAACAGAGAGAAAGCATAAATGTTCTTTTTCGTCTTCTCGAATACCGTGTTCACATCAATAAACTTCCAATAATGCAACAACAAATATACTATCTTACTATAGTAGTTATGTAATACAAATCAGAAATAGCATTTGAGAATAGATTCCTAAGAATTTGCAACGATAACTCTTCAGTGTAATTTATTATTTTCGTTTGTACAAGGTGGGAGGAAGAGAATAATAATCACAAAACCTTTACACGATATTGTTACTGACTACTGTAAAGATAATTTAATATCAAAGTTAAAAACACAAAACCGGCATATTCACGCGTCATTTCGACATTCATTCCATTTGATGAAGAATTCCAGAAAAGGAAATTAAAGGTGTACGAATAAATAGCGTGTGATGCTCTTACAATGCCGTGACAGAAGCGTAGTATAAAGCGTGCGCCCAAGCGATTGATAGTAGTCTGTACACCTATTTTGTATATATGCGACATAATAAAAAATTTCACAACTTTTAACCGAAATTGTCTGCCTAATTCAAATTTAAGGACACGTATAAAATTGTAAACATCCTCTGATAGATCATATCATCATATTATATCTTCAATGTTCCCTCTCTGCAAATGGAAGAATAAATTAATAGGTGAATGATGGTAGGCTAAGGAAACTTTATAATAATTTAATGAATTCAGCTGTGTATTTTATGTATATGTAAAACCCGTCTTGCTTTCAAACCATTGCAGCGCGCAAGCTTCCGTTTGTATGTATATTAATTAGTTTCAAGTAAGAAAGAATGCATATGTTGTATACTCGAGATCCAACCCATTTTATTTAATAACATGGTAATGAAATAGTAACAGACCATATCCAGAATCAATTCATATGAATGTTGAACGATTGATTCAATTGCTCTTCAGAAAATCTAAAAGTTGCATTGCGAATTGGATGCGTTATGGACACATACTTCATCTGTTCTAATTATCTGTTCGCATTAATTTAAACTTTGCAGTCGTCAATAGTTAAGAACGTATGAAATAAATACTTTTATAAACCTTAATGAGAAATGTAATAAAGGGGTGTTACACAGAATCACAAGCATATTTACGTTGAATTGGCTAGAAAAAACGACAATATTTGTTTTTACAGAATCTTATATTGTGTATTTAGGAGTAGTGACCAAGTTTTATGAGATCTGAATGATATAGCGAAACTTGTATTTTTTTTTCACATGAAAATCTGGTTAATTGCTATAGTTCCTACTTAAACATTGTTTATAACATGTTAGAAATACTGCATGTAACATGTTCACGTCTACTGGTAACCTAATAGTATCGCAGTAGGTGTTGAGACTGCCATCCAAATTGCATTTACCGCAATAATCAAACACTCGGCAGCTTAATAGTTTCTGTAAAATAGAGAAATGAAGCGTAGACTATGATTAGAGAAAAAAATTAATCAATGAGAACATGTAGTTAATTAGAGACGTAGTAATCAATTGAAACAAATTTATTTCAAACAATTATTGCTCATATATTTTGTTTATGTCTGACTTGGTTAATTGGCACAATTCCATTTCATATCATGTTAGATAAATATACTTAGTATTTATAAGAAAAGAATGTAATTAATTTATGATAATCTAAACTTAATTAACAGTAACTTTGTCGATTATTTATATAGCATTAAATATCATTAGAACGTGTACATTTTTTCAAATATAGATCATCTAACATGTAAATGGTTCAAATTATACAAGATTTTAATGAATATTACAAAGAGGAAATATTATAGTGATCCTATTTAAATAACACAAACATAAAGTAGAATATTAATTTTTCAAGTGCGTATTGAAATGCTGATGTGATATAGAAATGATTGAAGAATATGAATACTACGATATACTTTTATTAGGTGTAACATTAATCATTTAGACGAATTTAGCCAGTGATCATGTGGTACATTTGCTGCCATATGTAGCTTTTATTTGATTGTAATACTGGCATGGATGCATGCAAAGAAACCCCAGCACTCGGCGTGCTTTCCTCCTGTTCCACCATTTTGCGAAAGTAGTGCCGCATTACCATTTCCGTGTCACATGTAACTTGTTCGACCGAGTAAGGCACTAAATGGCAACGCTGATTACGGTGAGAATTAATACTAATTTTGTTGATTTGAATTTAAAAAGAACACAAAACAAAAAATTGTTTTGATAAGAAATTATAAAAGGGAATTTTTGTTGTATGAAATAAGTCACACCTGTGCAAACAAATAATTTTCAATTCCCACTTTCAACTACCGGAAATGGTGGAAGTGTCTTTAATATGGAAGTTTTCCTTTTTTGTCTACGACCTTTTCAGCGTCCTAGTTGGTCCTAGTCAAACCGTTCTAGCCAATGAAGGAATGCCTCTAAGAAACACAGTTTCTCGCATAAACCCTCCATTTTGAAATTTCAAATCATTTAGAACTAGGGACATGTATCACATTATAAGTTAACGAATAATACAGTGACAATAATTAGTCATTGTAACACCAGGAATTGTAATGAAATAATCTAGAAAATATTTTACCCGGACTGTTAACTTATGTGGCAGTCATATATGTAAAGAAAACAAAGTTATGCTATGTTTTAATATAACAAATGCTTTCAAAATTATTGTGTTGAATAGAAGTACGAGAAATAGGTTAGATATCAACAGCGCAAAGTGAATTATAGTGATCACCCGATAATAATATTATCATCGTCAACAAATGTATAGTTAGGTACATCCAGGTTGGTTGGCGCTGGACCTTTCCTTATGCGCCCGGATGCGTCGAAATGAGAACCATGGCAGGGACAGAAAAAGCCACCAGGAATAATACCAGAATTTGGTATCGGTATGCAGCCCAAGTGTGTACAAATTCCAATTACAATCAGCCACTCCGGTTTTTGAACTCTCTCGTCATCACTTTGCGGATCCCTCAATTCCGAGATATTAACATTTCGTTCTTGCATTATTATTTTGGAAGAACTGAAAATCATTCGACACATCGTATAGTATAATCAGCATGTGTGTTTGTTACTTAAGCCTGCTTAAGCCTTAAGTAGGGGGTGCTTAAATGGTTGCATGGGCGGACGGTTAAAGGTTATTTCAGGGTATTGAAAGCCCACGAAGATAGAGAATAATTTACTTTAAATAAAAGATCAAATATTTCGAATCACCTGTATTTGTTGGATGTTTACATTCACAATTACTGTACAGATCGGATACGATAAATAAAAACTCTATTATGTAGAGTCATTTCTTTTAAAGAACTTCGTTCTCAAAGTTGTTGCTTTTCAATTTCTCCAAATTACCTTTAATCATCTCGGTTTTTATGTACCTTAATAAACACTAATACAAGCTGCATAATATTTTCTACATTATTACAGCACCAGTAAAACAGAGCTACGAGTTAATAAAATTTGATTTTCATATTTTAGTTTGTTGCAAAAGCAACTATTGCACTTTCCTTTCTAACTATAAAGAAAGCATAATTCAATAGATGCATTTAAATGAAAAAATTGATACTTAAGTAATTCTTGTTATCAATGTATACTTTGGTAAATCCCTAAAGTAAACAAGTAATATCACATATAAATTATTGTAGGGAAAAAATTACTAACCGATGATAGACAAATACAGGTTTTCCACGCCATTTAATTACGGCTGTCTTTCCTTCTGGTATTGCATTTAATTTAACTTCAGTGTGCGCAGATGCCACTATTTCTCGTGACGGAGATAGAAACAAAGTGTAATGTAGTAAATGAGCCTTAAATCCATATAATGTGATTACACCTAACACTGAAATATGTATATAAATTAAACAATGACATATATGTATTTATTTATTACTGGTATAAAATGAACTAATAAGACATGTGTTGACGCTTACGATTGATGGTTACTAATAGGAAAATAATTACATTTGGAATATTTAATCATACCAAATGATGACACGCTATTTAAACCCTTGCGTTCTTCGCTGCTTTCTGCTGCTGGTTTTGTACAATCTTGTATCACTTTACGCCGATATTCATCAAAATTTGGTTTTGATAGATCGGTATGAGCACCAAAGGCATAGTTATCTTTGAAATTTAAATATTTGTGAAATGTAAATTTGTCTTAAACTAAGTAGTAATTTAGAATATAGGAAATGTTAAATGTACTTTTATGTTTGCTGTGTTTACTGTTTTCACTTACTTAGTTGTGGAAGTAGGTACAATCCTAATCGATGTGTTTTACATTCCATTCTAATACAATTTAATTTCATGAACAACTGTGCACAAAACATTCTCCTTGTGAATAATTTCTTTTACCATAGGAGATTATGTCAATCTATTACTTGAATGTAACCACATCTTACTATATTTTGTTTTCCATTTTTGTATACATACAGAGTGAAGTATTTAGAATAAGATGCTCGAATAACTTCTATGATTCTTTACTTATAGGTGGTTTAGACCCATTTTAGTAGTTTAGTGTGATAAAGGAGAATCCAATAATTATACTTATTATTGTAACAATCTGAATATTACTTTTTCAATGATAATTCATACAATATTTTATAATTTTGCTTTATAAGATTACAACAGGTAACTATTTCGATTCAGTGATCAGCCTTAAATGCTCTAGCATACAGACCAAAGGTAAAAATATTGCTTTGCGGTACAGTTAAACGTATTGAAACATTTACATAATCTGCATGTTTAATTTGATTGTAACTAAAATTTCGAAGTGGCATAATATTTACACCCAATGTCGATGGCATAATTATGGTGTGTCGGGAATCTGGAAATTGTCCTGTTATATGAATGGATTCGAATGTAGTATCTGATGGTTTGATAGATCCACACGAATCAGCAGTTTCGTCCGAACATTGTACTATGGCACACGATTGGATACCCGCCGGGTAGATATTCACAAACATACGGCGACCATTAAAAACAGCTATTCGATAATGTGTTCTAGCATCGACGCTTATCAACTTAATATTAAAATCACAACAAAGTCCATTATCACATAATGTTTGCGTTATGTTACCATTAAATGGTATTGTATTATATTGCTCAACACTTTCATGAAGCAATCGTAACTCATTCGCTGCTTCCCGCGTCGTTCTTAATCCATTCGTTTCATCCGCCTGCCTTGTGTATTTATTAAACTGTATATATTCTTCTGCCAAACTTCTCACTGATTTTGATGTGCAACTGTTCTTTTTTGGAACGTCCACAACTATCATTTCATTATGGTCAGATAAAGGCAAGACAGCTTTCCCAACTCCATTACGACCTGTAACAATTCAATATCTCTTTGAAAAGTAACTGGATTGAAGTTACAAGTTTGTATATCATTCATTTAAGTAGATATACATGAATGTTTGCTGTTTCGTCGTCTTACCTAAATAAATGCCACTACCCGAATTTCCTCTACTAGGGTTGTTATATCCGGATGCTAGAAAATTAACATCTTCCGCATACGACCACCCCAATTGTGTTTGAACAGCTAAAATGTAGTTTCATATATATGTAACACAAAGTTTATAAAAATAAGGAAAATTTATGATTTATCACCACTTACCAGTTAAAAAGGGTAATTCAGAAAACCAAGCAGTAGGGAATACAATATCAGTAACCCCAATGTCTCTTGTTAAATTAGTACCTGGTTGTTCAAACAATATATCAAAGCAAATAAATGTGCCAAATTTTACACCAAAATCTGTGTCAAATGTAACTATTTCTGGTGTTGGTGTTTTATTAAATTGGGCCTCCAGGAATAAGTTTGTTTTACGATACCTGTTAATTCCAGGAAGATTAGCATTTGTCACACTGACTGTTGCCACACTATGGTTTTCTTACTGTATAAGTACACTTAGTTATAAATATATGTTTTAATTACCTTGCAATTATAGTACCTGAACGATCAAATACAACATTAGCATTGTAATAGTATATGTTATCGTCAGGACACCCCTCTCCAGTGCATGGTAACTTTTCAGCAATATTGATTACCACATAAATGTTATTGTCTCTTGCAGCACATGATATGTTTTGTAACACCTGCAAAACTTTAAGTACATGACTTTACCCCTAAAAATATCATTGCATAAAATATAATCTTATGGACACCATTGGCTTCATTTTCAGCTGTTTTAAATAACATGTATACACTTATCCATAATGAGCTCACTTTAGCAAAGTAAAGATTTTGGTCAACACAGGGATTATGATTGCCCAAAGGTATTACAGTTGCCCATGAGTCCATTTTGCTTCTAGGTGGCAAATTGAGTGATGTTAAGCCATCTTCAGGGAACACAATGATATCAACATCCTAACAATGAAAGTTATAAAATGATCAATCAAATTGAATATTACATTTATAAAGTACAGTTAATATAGTTGTAACATATAACTTGGTAATCATTAGCTGATAACAGATCTGAATTATATACCTGATCACCTGCTTTCTTGATATACTCTACATATTTAGCAGTATTTTTTTCCAAGGTTTCTTCTGCATTGTTCTCTGTATAAAATGGTTTATACTCTATAACTGCAGCTCTATATGTGTTGGAACTTGGAGAAGCTTTCTGTAAAATGTAAAAGTATTTTTATTACCTAATGGTTATGTCTTACTATAAAAAATTACTTCTTATCTTACTATAAAATTAAAATTTAATTCTTACCTCGTAAGAACTATTAATAAATGCCATGAGGAGGCAAACGTAAATATGTATCGTCTTCATTCTTATATTTGTTGTCGTTTACACTCCACTAATATTGGATTTCTTTTTCTGTTCTGTGTGACTTTACATTTACGCCGCACTTAAGCCGTTTGTTCTGAATCTCAGCGTCGAACTGCGCACGGCGGAACGTGTCCAATCAAATTTTACGGGACAGAGTTCGTTTGCATGACTTTGCGGACAAAGCTCGCTCACAAAAATAAATTGCTGACTAATATTATTATTCGAACTGACGTACCTCGCTGGTTGTGACAAATGAAAATGAAAGATTACATGCATCAGTGGTAAACAGAAGATTCTTGGGAGAAAGGCGACATATATCTAGAGACCGGACCATTATCAATACTCTTTCATTTTTCTTCTATCTTTCTTATACTCTCGTTTCCTGGCTACCGCATATGGCGCGCACGTATGTGCCATACTCCAGCTGTTCTTACATATAGATAAGGAAATTGATACCAAGAAGCACATGACGATAAACAAATATTTACAAAACTAACAAGATCTACTGATCTTTCACACGTATTGATTTCAGCTTTATGTCTGATTTAGTAAACGAATCAAGTACTGAGCACTGTTTACAGAACCGTTCTTTATCCAACTCTTAATTTTATGTTTACCTAAATGATCTTGCAATTTCATTGATCCAACATATTTTAAAGATCTTATTCACCGCGTTATTTAATAGGATGAAATGTACACAAATTTTGCAAGGCAACCATATTGATGAATTAGTACTTAGGTTAAGAATTAATAGGGGAACAATAGTGGGCACCGAAACAATTGATGGGAAAATAACTTACAATGTTCCATTTTCGAAATAAGGAAAGTGACAAAGTACTGAATCTCTTATCAATGCTTCTATGTAATCGGTCGAAGAATGTAAAACATAGGCACAAGCGGAAAAAATGAATCCATGTAACCGATACATGTTACTTTTCTGTTATAAAACATAAGGGTAGAAGATAGCAGATGTGTATAGATAGAAAAAAGATGTTGATAAGAGCGGTCGTCATTCCTACCAAAATCAGCGAATATATCTTTGTTAACATTTTCACCATTGCAGCCCTTTTGTTTATGACGATAGTGTATATTTTACATGGTGTTAAATCTGTGCTAAACTCGTCCTTTTGCAGATTCTAACGATGGCTCTCATCTTCTGAAAGTGGTAACAAATGCGATTGGATCAAGTCCACGTTACATCTTTCAAATCGATTTAAGAGAATTGTTATCTGTTAATGAAATTACCCTATTTGTAAATACCATCTGCGACACATTTATGATGAGGTTTCGCATAAAAGGAAGATAAGTCTTACGGAAATCCCTGCTGACCTATGACCTGCTTGGTGAACAGAGGTCATGTCTTTCGATTCTCAGCAGTTTTACGACTACGAAAGATTTTGTCGAAGAGTTAGAAGATCAAGGAAATACTCATTTTCAGTTAAGGAACTTTACTGTTTGTCAGTCAGCATATAGAACAATATTTAGCATTGTCAATTTGACTTTCTGGGTCTCATTGGCATTAAGGCATGATTGGTCTTCTGCTTTTATTCATTATTTGTGGTCTTAGTTTCATCAATGAGCTATCCCTACAAAATAATGCGTTATGCATATTTACCTTCAAATGCCAATGTGTCTTCTCTCTTCATAAAACTTATCTTCTGGGTGCTGGATGCTGTCTGGCTTGAAGAAACTTAATCGACTACTCTGTATGAATATTGCTTACATTTTTGGGATAAGACCTACGAGTTTGTCACCAAATTATCAAATCTCCTTGCAAAACTTGTGACGCAATAGATAGTGTATTTTAATTGTTCATTTAACTGACAGCAAAATAGACCATACATAGAAAACAGTGTGTTTGCAACAATCGTGTTTTTGGTAAGTTATCCACAGATGGCGTTAGGGTTAGCTTATGGAATTTAAATACGACTTGTCACTTCCTTTAGGTGTATCAGTTGATAAGGAAGGTAGCATTTTATGGATCATGCACTTTTTTATTTTGCTTGCCGTTAGTCTTTATTATTCTTTTATTATCGTTCGATGATTCCATTTATAACTGAACTTCAAATATATGATTTTTGAAGTTGTGTGCTGAATACGAAATGTAATTTAAACCAACTACAGTCATAAACTATTTGGCCATTAAACATCAACTTACTTACCTCCATTATGTCGCTAAAACATATAATATGTGATTTGAATCATGACATTTAGATTGGGAAATCTACTACGAAACGATCATGATTTTCTCGTTGAGAAATATCTTTTCGTATCTATTATCAAGCATTTACAAAATATTGGAGTAAATACTTTTCATTAAACGTTAAAGTAGCTATTCATTTTCTAATTACCTTCTTCTTATCAGTAATTCACACGGCAGAAGAACAATGTTGTAGTTCGAGAAGTCTCGCGTAATTATCCGGTCGCGTGACCAAATAATTTTCCTAATAGATTAAGATTCGAAAAAAGTTGTCATATAACAGGCGCGCTAAGTGAGCTGAGTACCATACACCATTGTTTCACAAACAAAAGACGGCTGGTTTGCAAGTCATGGCGGTGCTCTTTGAACGCCCCCCGACCAATCAGCGGGCGCGATTAGAGCGCCAAGTATAAAAGAAACCGGTCAGAGGTGATTGAGATTTTCTGTGTGCAACAACGATGTCATACACATAGACGCTATACGCGCATCAGTGTGTTCGTAAGGTAGGCAAATGGTGAAGACAACGTGAATTTGAATAAAATACGGAATGATAGTAAGAAGTGAGAATGCATTCGTAGGTTTGTGAATAACATAATCTGAATGAGGAAGGATCACGTAAAAATAATTATGAGAATACTTGCGGGTTCGTTTGTGAGGTACTTCGGCGTTGTTAAGGCTCGGTTGATGTTAAGACGATGATCGATTAGCTGCGAGATGAGCGCTTTTGTGAAACATGAAAGAATGGGGAAGAAAGGTGTCGATTAATTAAATAGACAATTGTGTGGAATTTGATTGTGCGAAGCTAACTGCCGTGATACTTTGGGCGGAGGAGGCCGAGGGATTCCCCAGTTTCTAAAAAGAAATTAGTTGACAGTTCACTGAAACGTTCCTGCAGCGTCATCGGCGGCATCTTTGCCGAGTGTTTTTGCCGAAAGTGGTATTAATTTTTCGAAGGTTCTCACGATCGATAATTGATTAATCGTGACATCCGAGATTGCGGTCATTTCGCCAACGTTCTCCTTTATTCCTTTCGCTCTCCACGTTCGTCATTGTGCCATATCTCGCACTGTGCTGCTTTGTTCGGATTTAACGGTCAACGACAAGCGTTTGAAAAAACACATTTAAGCGAACAATGCACGAACGTCGAGATCAGATTTTTCGATTCGTGTTACCTGCCTGGGTATTTTCATTGTGAACTCTTTTCACGCTAGAAGATTCTCTGAAATTGAATAAACCGTTGAAATTGGTTGCAGCACGGATGGAAATTGATGTGTCATAGAATTATTGAAGATACGTATAATATCTCTTAAAGCAGTTTAAAATTACTTTTTAAACAGGGACAGCCGTGGCGTAGCATCATGGTGAGATTTAAAATTATGTATTTCAAAATCAGTTGCAAAATATACGTATTCTTTAACGTCAATTACCCAGTTATTTACATAAATTTTCTCATTTACACGTTCCCATTAAATATTTAAGGATTCCCTTCATACTTACCCACACCGAACATTTACATGCCCGTCGCGATCACCTAAAGCGCCCAAAACAGAACCAAACCGAAACCTACATAAAAATCCGACGAAACGAGCCACATGCATGCCACCGACTACCTAAACGCATGAGCTCCCGGATGCAGCGAGCAATCTCAATTTTCGCCAATCTCTCGGGGGATGAGGACCTTATCTCGCAGCCCCCAGCAGCACCCTCCCCAGCCTCGGCAGCGAGCGCATCGAAGCTCACCTCCGCGTCGAAGCGTGTCCACCATTCGCCGTCCGCGGCAATCGACTAGATCTCGAGCCATCCGCGCGGCTCCTAAAAACAGTGTATCGGATGATTAATCAGTAGTGACAGCGGTCTCCCGTATCGAACGCTATCTGTGCCCCGTCGAACCTGGCGGGCGAACGGTCTCGTTCATCTCGTTCGTCCTGACTGACGCGCCTTCCTCGTCCTCCTCGCGTCCGAGTCCGAGAGGGATCCGCTCGATCCTCGTTCGCGCGGACGTCCTTGTCTGACAACCTGCTTCTGTTACCCTATAAGGCCCGCACCGCCGTAGCGCCGTCTCCGTCTATCGCCCGTCTAGCACGTATACGCGTACGTGTCGGGCAGAGGGCGAGGGCGAGGGTGGGCGCGGGTCCGTTCTCGGGCGAGGATGGGGTCGCGCGCGGTTCTCGCTATGTTGCCTCTCGCTCGCGCCGCCTTCTCCCGACTCGCGCCGCCTCTGTCCCACCTGCGCGCCGCGCATGACGCGCACAATCCCCCCCTCTCTCTCGCACCGGCTCCTGCCGTCTCGCTCGCTCGAGCGCGGGCGGCGCCCGTCTCGCTCGCCCTCGCTCGCGCTCGCTCGGCCGGCCTCGGCGTAGGTAGGGGGGGAGCGGCGGAGGGGGAAGGAGGGGCGAGCCGCTACGAGCGCTCTTACTCTTTCCACTGTGCGGCGGCGCGGATGAAGAAAAGCGGCGCCCTTTGAAGTCCAGTTGGGAGCCAATTACACGAGTCACACAGGGCCGCACGCACCGCGCCTTTGCCAGCGCGGTATCGAAAATATTATTGCGTCTCGCGCTCATAGATCGATTAAAACCGAGAATTATGATTGCGGTCGCGCCGGGACGCGCATCGCGGTGGGGAGGATTAAGCTCTCGAAATTAATTAACGATTATGGGGAGTGCGTACATGTCATCGGATAATCGGGCGAGAGGACAGTCGATGGAGGTAAGTTTGGGTTATTCGGGAAATTTCTGATGGACTGGCGTCGGCGGCTGGCTCGGATGGTGGAGACGGTGTCGGGCGTGTTGGCTATGTCGAGTATGTCAGGTACGTTAGGAAAGAATCCTGAGGGCGCGTGATGGAAATGGATGTGTGACGAGCGGCGCGATAAGAGAGTTGTGAGCGGTGCTTGATCGCATTGTGCATCGATGTTAGGGATGTCGGTCGTGATTGGATTTGGACCTGCGAAGGGTAGCCTGTAATTCGTTAAACTTTGTTGTCAATCTTGTTACTACTTCGTATTATAGGAATATGTTTGGATCTGCATGTATATAGTATCGCAGCGGCCATGAAAACTTCATTATGTTGACAATTTTAATGACATAGCTTGAAGATATTATAGCTCAGCTTATTATCATGGAAGTCGCTTCTTTATTTGGTGCCATATTCTGATTCCTCTACATTTCTCGTCGAGGGAATGAAAAGATTGAGTGAAATCTCGGTCGAAGAGAAAGACTGTCGCCTTGTAGTATACTTAACATTTGATGAATCGGGCATAGGAGTCCCTATTACGAACTATCTATGTATTCATTATGAGACAAGTGGTAATAAGTTCCTGAATATAGGTGTGCTGTATATACACAGATATTTTTGCGCCGCGCATAATAGAAATTTAAATTAAGGCTGTTCATAAAGTACCAGTGTTTATCGCATAACGGTAAGACCTACACTATATCTACAAACGATTATAGTTTAGCAACAGAATGTCCGGAATTACGCGTTCAAAGTACAGCCTTCCATCTTCTACGTTTAATAACTACGTTGTTTAAAAAAATGCAGGTATTAAAGGTAACAGAGAAGAACTTTAAAAACATATAACTAAAAGATGATCTACTGCTGCGAAACCTGTTAAATCTAACGTGATTCTTGCCTGCAAAATACATCTTAACACCCGCTAAATTAAAATCCAATGCCCTTTGAAAATAATGTCTCTATCCACCTCTAACCTTTGAACTTTAAACATTTCAGCCATTCAACCCTTCCGCTCCTAACTTCTACATACCCAAAATATACATGACACCGGCGCATCAGCACGGATAATAGAACCTGACTCGTACCCAAAACAGACAAGTGTCCTAACCTTCTCCCTAACAACGCGACACGGCAAATCCGTTCGTGACATATGCGATAGAACGCGTGACAGTCCGATCGTTTGGCCGGAAATGTGTCGCGTGTATCGATCCTTCCGGATTTCTGTCTTTTCGCGTACGCACTCTCACGTACGTTCACGCATAAACCGGCCATGTGTCCGTGTTGTCTCTCAGCTATCGGTTCGGGCTGGATCCACTATTCTCCCTGTGGGTCTCGCGCTCTCAGGAAAGACCACCCACCCAACCTATACTTAGCGAGGTGTCGGCAAATTGAGCTATAGATGCCAAGGATAATGCAACGGCATAGAGGGGTGGCCCGGTATTGGAGGGGAGGGCCAAGGTAAGCATCAGCGATACCATCCGGCGTGAGGTTATTAGGCACCTTCAGGGACCGAAAAGAAACTGGTATGGCCCAACGAAATTCTTGGGTCACCTATTTCTGCTCCGAGCACGTTCTGTTTAGTGTCAGTTATCGTTTGACTCGACTCCATCGGCGCATGGCATTTCGGATGGGCCCCATCATTGCAGGAGACCATGTTTCCGCCGTCATTTGTCATTTACGTGGAAAGTCTTTGTTGTTCTTGTAAATGATCTATCAGACTGTCGATAACGCAGAATTTATCGCGTGGATTTATTTGTTTGACGAAAGTTGTCAACGGCGGGAGTTAAGTGGAAGCTCAACGTAGAATAGTTGCGTAAATATTGTCGGAGAATCTCGAGGCCTTTCCGAATGATACATTTTTCACTGATACCGTTTAGCGCTTAACAATCGATCGGCCGCCGCGCGCATTTCGCGAGTAATAAGAGTCCCGTTTGATACTTTCCTATCGTTTCTCTAGAATTATTCGTCATAGGAGAAGCGAAGAGGGGGGGATTTACCTTATGATTAGCAAGGATAATGCTGCGGTCTTGTGACCGCAATGCTTTTCCGGCATCGGGCCGACTCATCATCAATGTTTGTATGATAATGGCGAAGGTGTGGAGAAATGAGAGGGGCTCTACCTAACGAAAGGGGAGGGGGGAAGACTGATTGTGAGCTTGAACGCCTCGAGGTACGTACACTGTCAAGGGAGCGTTAGGAGACGGCTTGAAGAAAGAAGGAAAATCGGAGAGAAAAAGACGCGGACGGAGACAGAAGCTGCGACGAGCGAGAACGTAAAGGAGATGAGGAGGTAGGTGAGAGAGTGAAAGAGGCATGCAGGGCGGTCCTTTTGATGGATCCTTTGTCGGGTCTTGCGGCGTTTTGCGATTTGCAACTAAAATTGTCGCTTACCCCGCTCCTCCTTTTTTCCCTCCCCACCGCTTTGACTATTAAATTGGCCCGAATTCATTAATACGACGCGCGCGGCGACCGTTTCAATTAAAATCGTCGAACGACACCTAGTCGGCCATGATTCGCGCGAGAAATCCGCGCAAAAACCGCCCTCCGAAAGGGACAGGCTCCGAGTTCCTCTCTACCGGGGCGAACAACGGGCGAACTCTTACCTTATCATCGAGCGAACGCGCCGATTTGCATACGCGTTCAAGGTCGGACACGAGTCGGCTCCTGTGCGACAAACCCTTTTGTTGCGATAATATTGCGGTTAGGTTCGCTTCGATGTGCAAAGGACTGACGGACGAAAAAAGAGAGCCTGTGCCCCGGACATCGACGATCGAGACATAGATAATAGAGTTTTTCGAATAATACGGGGCTGCCTATGCTGGTAAGTATTAAAGAAAGAGCAAAGTGAATGTAGATACCCCTACCACATACTCCGGGGAACATGAGCGTGGAAATATGAATAATATACGTAGGAGAGAGAGAGAGACGGACCGCGGTCGTAGCCTGTAAGCAATGGTGTAGAGAAAGAAGAGCTGTAAAGGAGCGCGGGTAGAGACCACCCCGTGGCTCGGCGGCTCGTTTGATCTTCTCCCACTCTAACTAACCTCCTGTATCTCTCTCTTCCCTCTGCCTTCTTCCTAATTTATCCCCCTCCTTCACTTTTTTCTCTTTCCCACTACCTCCCTCCCTCCCTCCCTCTCGCTCGCTCTCTTTCGCTCACTCCCTCCTTCTACTATCCCTCTCTCCCTCTCTCTCCCTCTCTCTCCCTCTCTCTCACTCTCTCTCCCCTCCCTCCGCTCACTTTCTCCTTCTCTCAAACACTCGTAAAGCCTTTGTCATTTTTTCTCTCTCGCTCTTTGCTTTGCCTTCATTCCCTTATTCGTTCTATGGACACCTCTTCATCCGGTACGATTTGGATCTTCCACCTTCGTCTATCCGCAACTTATTCTCTTCCTTAAACTTGCCTCTTCGCTGTCCGGCCGGGCTTCTTTCCTTTTTTTCTCCCCCTACCTCCTCCCGTTTCCTCTCTCACTCCCTCTACCTGGTCCCCTTCTGCCTCCTATACACGTACTGTTTCGCCTGTCGAGCAGAGGTGTTCGACACGTTAGAATCACACCTTCTGCAACGACCCTCTTACTAATAATGTGAACCACCGTGCTACGATCCTTTTCACTAACGGAACGCGCGCATTTGACGTGTCAAAGGTGCTTTTTCTCCCCGCGATTAACCGTTAAGAGCGTTAATTAATAAGCGTCAGGTGCGCCTGAGTAGTTCAAACATTAGCGCGGACGATGAAAAATGTTTCCGTGATTCGAGAATGTTCGCCGGACGGCCTCGGATATTCCGTCCTCCGCGCGCATATTTATTATACGGTCGAGCTAGGTAAATTGGATATTTGTCGAAGCTGCACGAGAACAGTTGAGACTCGTCGCGACGTCGCGCGGAACGGCGGAATTTGACTGTCGCAATAAACGGGCCAGGCGTCATTAACGGTCAGCGATGATCAATGGCGAATAATGGCCGCCGAAAGTCGCTTTCAATTATTCCCTAACCCGCGATATCGTATTAATAAGCCGAAACGTCAATTAGCTAAAAACCCACACTTTACGAGGCAAGTTTAGTGAAGACGTTCGAGTTTCCACCGGCGGGTAAAAATACTCGGTTCGAATATCTGTTATTACAACGTTGCTTATTTCGGCTGCATCCGAATGCGCTACTCAATAATTCCCCGGCCTCTAATCTTTCCCTTGCCGACGCGTACGGCCGTTCACCACGCATCGAGAATTTGTCGTAACGTTCGACGTGCCGCGATCCGTCGCCGTCTTCGAAGGTTGGCGGAGACCAGGTCGAAATCTTACGAATAGGTACGATAGAGCGAAAATTCTGTAGACGGTGCTAGGTCCAAAAGACGAATCGGCCGATCGGTGTTAGAGGATAATAGTGTCCTTACTTATCGATTGAGTGATTGATAGAGAAGCGTAACTAAGAGATGAAAACAGTAGACGTAAGTTATAAATAAACAGATGTGTTTCTAGGAGAAAAGAGCAAGGGCGTAGGAGAAAATTATAGAGAAAGTGTGAGACGATTAAGACAGATATATATAAAAAGAGGAGACAGCGTTTAGTGGAGTTTATGTGTTAAGGAGTTTAAAAGAATATACGTTATTATTATACAGTTTAAACCACGTGAGTATATTATTTTACCGAATCAACACTAGGTCCAAAAGACGAATCGGCTGATCGGCAGCTAGGTGGACAAATTCCGCGTAGCACGCCGTTCCGGCAGAATCTGACAGAACCTGTGCAGAGTCTGACAGAACCTGGCAGAATCTGGCAGAGGTGTCGGCTAATTGACAGGGACGCCGGGTCCGTGGACGGTGTCAACGGCGGCGTCGGCGGAATCGGGCTGGGCGACGCATCAGGAAGGACGAGGAACGCGGCCGATAAATTTCTCGAGAAACTGGTATGCCATGGACCACCTCAACGCTTACGAGTTACAACATTTCTCCCTCTACTCGGAGCGGGACGATGGCAGAGCGTCGATCGGACAAACTGCCGGTCGGCCTGTGATCTATAGCGATGTCCCAGCCCGACTCCGCGCAATAACCGAGGTGAGAGCGAGAGTGTAGAGGATCCGGAGGTCTGTAATCAGGAGCTGAGCCGCTGGCAGACCCTGCTATGGTCCCGAGCCTCCTTACCATTAACCTATCCAGTACCCGTTCCGTCAACCTGACGTCATCGTGATTCGTGATCAATGTGTACGCACGCATCCATACACGCGCCCCGCACGCAGACGCTCGAGCGCTCGCGCGAGGAGTCGAGCGTGCGCGCACGCACACCGAATCACGGACTTTGTACGCCCCGCGTACGTGTGCGCGCACCTCTTCGCGCACCTCTTCGCGCACCGTGGATTGTGTCGTATCGGTTATGTTGCACAGTTAACACCTTATAAAATTGCCAGATAAATATCGGGAACAAAGGGATGCCGGAACCTCAGGATTTCGGAGACTTTTGTCGGTTGGCAGCGGGAAGTGACCTTTCGAAGGTTGTTGCGATCTTCATGGATTACTTTCCTAGGTTTCCTCCAGTCTTTCGAACAGCATTATGTTCGTCTTTATCGCTGTAGAAAGTTTTGGTATACAATCGTGAAGCATCCGACGAATCGAAAGGTTCGATATACGCACGCGTGTCTTCGACGGTGAATTTCGGAGAAACTCGCTCGACGCTCACCTTCGTCGGGTACATTGTGCTCATTGTTCGCATGTTAACGACGCCCGACGTCGATGCCGAGGCTTGAGGGATCTCGAAAGTGTCGGCAACGATCGAGCGTATACGTTTCATGCCGCGTAATACGAGGCAGTGTGTTCGTTAGCGTCTGTCTGTTGAATATCATGGCTTTTTAGCCTGCAGGTGTCATTAGGCAGGGGACGCTTGGACGGACGCTGATTGGTCTTGGCCGATAGCCCACGGGGACACGGGCCCATCAGCTGCCCCATTCGTAGCAAATGACGAGTGACGTCGGATTCGACGATGCCGGGTATCAGGGTTGCCGCCGCAGTCCGTGTTATGCAACTTGCCCGTCGGTACGTCAAAATTTCATTCCTCCGACTGCACTCCCCGCCTCCCACCCGGCGAACTCGATCGTTCCCAGGAATTTCGAAAATGAACTTCGCCCCGGTGCCGCCCGACAACGAGGCTATATAACGATAATTTGTCAGTGACATCGTATCCGAATTTCGCGCGCTTTCGGCCGCCGGGGCCTAACTGGTTCTACCGAAAAAATTCTTCTCCCGTGTAAATGGAGCTCGTTGGCGAGAAACGAAGATCAAAGACCCCGCGGCAAAGGCTCCCCCACTCGAAAAAAAAAGGGTAACAAACGTTACTTCGGAGGAATCTAAGAAGAATGGTAGAGTGAGTGAGTCGGGGAGAGTGTGTGTGTGTGTCTGCGAGAGAGAGCGAGAGAGAGAGAGAGAGAGAGAGAGAGAGAGAAAGAGAGAGAGGAAGGTAGGGATGGATAGATAGAGGGAGAGGCATGGCCGGTCGTTTGAGATATCATATTAACAAGGTACGTTGATGGGGCCGGAGCTAGATCTACGTCTAATTACCTCGCGAAGCAGGGAAACTCGTTTCTCGCGTGCTGCAACGGTTCACATCGAAATTATGGATCTCTACGGCACTCTGGCCTGGGTTGACTGACGCATGACTGGCTGCGGGTTAAGCGAGTCAACGAGTAAATGAGTCCGAATTACGTGGGCGTGTCAATGCCATAGAAGTGATCCCTGTAAGTCAATATTGAGGTATCGTTCCGTGCGAGATCGGTGAAAATGGGGGAAGCGCGAAAAATTGTGCGCCGGATGCTCGATCCTCGCAGTTGGCAGTGCCGTGGTTCGTTACGTTCCTTGAAATTGTTCGGCTTCGTTTGCTCGATGCTTACGACTTCCAACTCGTAGAGGAGACGGACAAGTTAACAGAGAGTTACTTCCCAACCCCTGGCGGGGGGAATAATATTTCTAAGCTCAAATAAGAAGCAGGGAACACTCGTTAATCATTCCCGTAACTAGTTGAGATGTTTATGTACAGATACGCGTGTGCGCTATGCGTGCGGGAAGAGGAGTCTTTTTAGTGAAAGAACGGCGAGCGTTTTCCTCGGATTACCAAAGTTTAACCATGCAATTTGATGTCATATTATCGGTTAAGCGCGACGTCGGCCATTTATACTGCGCATAATCGAGCGTGGGTAATGTAATAACTTTAAGACTAATGGACCTGATCAAAATGAGAAGACAATAAGCTGTATCGCATATGTACTGAGCATGAAAATGATTTCGGTAGAGTTATCGATGTATCGAATATATCGAAAAGATTGCCGGTGGCCATCATCGCCATTATGAATTCTTTATTTGGATGCTGCGGTGCCGGAATTACAGGGCGGTGTGGGCTACCTTGCTTACCGCTTCATATACGACTCCATGAGCAACAGCAAGAGCTACGAGCCACTTTTGAGGCGTTCAAAATAACGGAAAGTATCCTACGCTCAGTTTCTTTTTTATCATTAGGCAATCCCACTAATTTGACATTTTTACTTCCCGTCATTTGCGTTGCTCAAATTAGTATCTTCGTTCGTCTCCTTTTTTCGTAAAACAAACTTTTGTTATAGTTTTAAAACGATAAATATAAGGATTTTGTTAATGTTTACGGTTTTGAAAATTAAATTCTGAAAATACGATTCGAAATGGAAATAACCAATTGTTCCTTTTTATGCAAGATACATACATATTTACAAATTGCATAGACGACGATTAACATTTAAGTATATGATTGGAATGTAGTAACGGAGACATATTGTCGATATAGACGTTAAGCTTAGAATTGCGAGCCAGCTAGTCATTATCTGCGGGACGCATCTTATTTTTACTTGGGTCATCGAGTTCAATAGTAATTGTCGGTTATAATGTGCAAAGATGTTCACTTATGATAATAACCAGATATCGCGCGTTTAAACTCGACGAGATTGAGCAAAATGACTTGATCTTAATAAATTATGGCTGCGAGTAAACGGTTGCAAACGGCTTCAAAAAGGTTCCCAGAAGGACCGCATGCTTCGCGCTATTTTTGGACAATAATTCCTTTTCATCTCGCATATTTCGTGCAACACTCTCGTTTGTTCCTCTCCCATAAACAAGACACTCGGACTTCCGTTGACCTTTTTATAACCGTCATTCGACGCAGATGAATATAGAACGCTAATTATACAAATTCGCACGGTTTACCCTAATTCGCAAATCGACGCGCATCGATCGAAGTGTATCATTCAAGCGATGGATTTTACATGGGGGAAAAAAAACGGTGAGGTCAAAGTTTTACTTCCAGTATTTCTTTTTATTGACGTTCACTATACATTGTCCTAATCTCGTTACACATGTGTTCCCTTTTCGCTTATCACTTTGCAAGTTGTCGCAATCATCGTGCAACCGAAATATACATTTTACATGATCGTAAAGCTGCCTAATTAAATGGATAATCAGGTATATTGCAAATTCCCATCTATCGCTTGTAATCTTACCCTACTCATGTATAACGACTGTACTTTATTCTATTTAACGCAAAATCATTAAGGACAAGAAATATATACAAGGTATGTACACAATTTAATCCACGGCGAGTGGTTGTTATAATTTATAGAATAATATTTATTCAATAATTTATTATCGATGCTTTTTCATCAGCCTTTCGTCTGCTCACATTTTTCGGTATAATAAATACAATATGTTACATTTTTTTTTCCCCCGTTTCATAGTCGCACTTAATAGGCTTTTTCCATTTGAAGGCGAACATTCTCTCAGCATGTCGGGGTTCCCTTCTTACATGTTTGTAGTTTCATAGCGATTCTTTTTGTCTCCCTGTACATTGAATAGTTGCATGAAATTCTTACTACTGTCTCAACTTTGCCAATGGATAAGTTCCTCTCACTATTCTTTCAACGAATGACATATTTGCTTTGCATGTCGTAGAGTGTGATTTCTGGATATGTTGATTTACATCCAACTTTGCAAGAAAATAATTTAACAGTATAATCATATATGTCGTACAAAATTTTGCTCGTTTCAATTATTCCTCTTACTTGTATAGATAGAGAAAAACAAAATACTTTGTCACCCCTTTGTTCTCTGTCGAAGATTGCATGTCAAATTTGCTAGGATAAAATGGCAACTCAATTTAAGTAGTAAAAACAACCTTTTAATTTCAATGATCCTCCGAGTGTGAAACCAATTGACAATAACAGATTCTGACACGTACCGTGTACAGAAAATTTAGCGAACGGAATTTGCGAATAACTCAAGAAATAATGGATATCTTCGAGATGGCCACTGTTGCTCGGCCATCTTATTTTTCGCAATACCTCACTGTTATTCGGCTTCACGCGAACAATTGCGAACGATAGTCTTACAAACTACCTCGATCACATTTGTCAACGTGAATTATAGGAACTTATAGCGTTAAAGAAGTTTCATTCGGCGTTTCAGAATTTAGTATACTGTAAACGTTGAGAGCGCGTTTCCTCTACACACTTACTTCGATCAGAAAGCCTGTTCTCACTTATCTGATGAACGTAATCGTCAGATGAAACGTGATTGCACCATGTATTGCTCACCGTATTG
Organism: Anoplius nigerrimus; assembly: GCA_914767735.1. Lineage (NCBI taxonomy): Eukaryota > Metazoa > Arthropoda > Insecta > Hymenoptera > Pompilidae > Anoplius > Anoplius nigerrimus. Next base: position 15,042,813 of record OU612084.1, read on the forward strand.
CTAACTCGTTGCGGCGCAACGATTCATCGAAGAAAGTATAAACATTCGCAAGCGATTCGAACGTTCGGAACTGAAATTCAGCGGATGAGTTTGTACAAAGGAATCGTCGTAGTTCACGGACGTTTCGTCACTCTGCACCGTTGTTCGATAATAAACCACGTACACTAACGAACGATAACCATGCAATTTGAAAGGAATCGTTGAAACGAAAGAGCACGGTATAACTTACATACGGTAAATAAACAGACATGTTCGCAATAAGTGTCCCTCTCTCTGTTAATAAGTCTGTCCGTTATCGGAAACTTTTACGAATGACTCGTTAATACGGATGTAGCGTACGCGTACGCGTAAGGATGAATCTACAAAAATGTAACAGACCTCTTATCACATTATTACGTAAGCTTCCGGTCGAATCTTGTCCTCATAATACGTTTCGATAATATAATACTATATCTCTCCTTCGACGTACCGATATCTCTTATTCAATTATCACGTACTCGCACCCCATCGTACGCAGGAACTGCGAATAGACTCGTGCGTTTCATCGGTGGCCGTTAATCGAAGACAGCTTGCTATTCGATTACGGAAAATTTACTTACTGCGGAAAATTTAGTAAAAGTCCGTCGGATTTGAACCGCAACGTGTTCTCCCTCACCCCGTCATCGATCGCTTATAAAACTTTTCCCGAAACTTCGACACGGCCGAAGCAAACTATCTACACTCGTCCGTCGTGTCAAAGCGGTGCACGACCTTGAACACTCTTTGCCACAACGGAAAATCGGCATTCGAAAATTTCGCGCGTGCAACGCACGCTTCCGCATTGCTTAGGCGCTTGTAACCTTGAATCCTTCAAAACGCGAATTGCGTAGATGCTGCACGCCTGGCCTAATCCAGGCCTAATCCAGGCCTACTCTCTTAATAACGATTCGATCACGGCCCTATGTACAGACGTTCTATTCCGAAACGAGTGACAGCTAGATACGTGCGTCGCATCCAGTATTACGATACTAATTACCAGCTACTACGTTAAGTACTATCGAATTTTTACACCGCCAGCGACAGCTTGCGAACTCTTGATCTGATTCCGTCGAACTCTCTTCTACCCCTTTCTCGATCTGACGTCATAACGCTCGCTGATCTGCTAGCACCCACGATGCGAACAAATCGTAGTTTGACTCGACCTACAGATTTCGCGAGAGGATAACCTTCCGGTGTCCTGTCGTGATACTTCGCAGAGGGGGGGTAGACGTACGTGATAAGTAGAACGGAAACGGTTAATATGGAAAATCGCATCGGTCGGGGCCGATAATCACTCGCGGCCTTGAACGAACAGTCTCATTTACCGCAGGTTCGCTCGCCCCGTAGGGGGTGGAAAGGTGAGTTGGCAGTCCGCTCGATTGTTCTACGACTTCTCGTCCATCGAGTTCGGCAGAGGTCGCTTCTTCAGGATGCCGAGATCCTGAACGTTCTCGAGAAATGTTTTGTGATGCTGGGCGACCAGGAGGGGATTCACGGTTTGCACGTCCTTCTTCAGCTCCTCCATGTCACGCTTGAGCTTCGCCCTTCTGTTTTGGAACCAAGTGATTACCTGGGCATTGGTTAGACCTAGCTGGGCCGCGATCTCGTCCCTGTCCGCCGGACTTAGGTACTTCTGATAGAGGAACCGCTTCTCCAGCTCGAAGATCTGCTGGTTCGTGAAGGCGGTTCGACTCTTGCGCTTCTTTTTCGGCTGCTGACGATTGTTGAACAGGTTCAAGTGATTCGCTTGCTCTGCAACAGAGAAACAGCGCCGCGACGATTAGTCGAAGGACGTCAGGGACAAAAAAAAAAATTTAATTGTATATAGTTGATCACGTATCACGCGGATCGATGTGCGGCGAGTGTGTCGGATTCAATTATCGTTGCGAATAAGGTACGAGTCCGCTGACCCGTAAATTTTGGATTAATCACCTCGCCTCATCGAATAATCGATTATACATTCGTTTCATTGTACTCTATCTGGATATCAGAAATTAGACTTGTCGCTAAGGAGCGCACGCAAATTAGCGACTCCATCCGTTACGTTCCGTCGCACCTGTACGGAACTCGATCATCCTTGCGGACGAATTTCCGGTGCTCGATTCCCATTGAAGAAGATCAGCCCCGCCGCATTCGGCCCTGCCGATTATTGTTTTCACGCGGTTCGATTAGCCAAGTGCGAAATTAGCAAAAATCCGGCGACCGTTTTCAAACGGTCGCCCGCGCCGGGCAAGAAATGATGAAAGCCGCCGAATAGAGATAGAGGGGAAAAAACAAAAGTGAATGAAAGAGAAAATGGCCACCGGCGGAGGATGGGGCAGGAGGGGTAGGGGAGGTGGCGAGGGGGAAGTAGTGGGCGGTTTCGATGAGCCGTGGACAAAGTAGCCGTGGAATCGCTTCACTCCAGGATCAAAGGCTGCCGACTGTCGGTGACACCTGGCGGGACCTGACTGTACAGTCCTTCCTCGAAATTATTTTGACGAAGGGATGAGCGGCCTGTACCGGCCCGTTGTCTTCCTTAATAGCTTCTAAACACGTTATACGATCCGCGAGGCGTCTCCTGCCGTTGCAAACGATATCGTTCCGGTCCATTCCTGCTTCCTGCATCGTTCCGAAACCGACACTCTGCACGTTCCTTACCGTTCCGACCGATCAAGGAACGTCAACTGACTCGCGCCGTACCTGTCGTGGCCGCGTATCGCGATGACCTTTCCAATCCCCGCAGGCGAAGAGAGAGAGAGAGAGAGAGGGGGGGGAGGAGGGGTAAGGGCAGGATGGAAAATCCGATGGGACGTAACGAAATGAATGAACGAATAAGCGGACGAACGGAAGGGAAAACGGGGAACGATGTACGTCGAAATATTAGTTTCTGCGGTCGACTCTCGGCAGAGATTTAATTCGTTTGATGTTTACGAATTCGCCGCTGCAGCTGTCGTTTCGCAACGCGGTCGGCTTTCGGTCGTTTCTCTTTCCTTCGCTTTCCTCGACTTGTGGTACTTCCAGTAGTCATTGCCGGTTGCCACCGACACTACCATGCCTGGCCCCGACGCCATTGTTGTACTTACCGTCCGCTCGTCCTTATCACGGTGGCCGTAACTTTAAATCGTCGTCGTGACTGTACCTATTTGTCGCGGTCCGTTCGGGGTAGCGGCGGCCGGGGTCTGCGGTCACGTTAACCATTACAGTCGTCGATAGTCTTGACGCCGATCACATGTGTAATCTGCCCATCTACATCCCCGCAGGCCGTACGGTACGTCCGTCCGTGCGCTCGTTTTCTTTTATTCAAATGAACCCTTCGGGATCGGCTCAGAAATGCGAATCCCTCTTCGCATCCTGCGCGGTGCGGCCGCGTAATAGTTCGGAAATTAAGAGGAGGATGCACTGCGGGCACTTTCTTTTGTGCTCCGTTCCTGTCTGCGAATATTATCTGGGCACCTGGGCAGGTTTCGTGTCGTTTTGCTTATTCGATTCGAGCGGAAGGAAGAGTTCGGACGGTGCGAAGACGCTTTCTTGTACAAATATTGTTTATAATAAAATTTATATTTGAATAATAAAGTGGTAGGTGTTTAAGAGGGTTGATACAGCTGTTTATTTCGATTCCATGAAATGTAGCGACCGTATGGAAGGATCGATACTGTTCGAATGTTGGGTATGGGTATTTTTTGGCTCTCGCGTGAAAAGAGATTAAAGTGCGTCAACTACGAAAGTTGCAGGGACGAACGCGGTAACGGGGCAATACCGCATGGCGTGGCATCTTAGAAAGAGTAATAAGACTTCGGCAGCCATCTTGGTTCCGCTTGAACAGAACCCATCTGAGTAGAATGATGCCGCAACTAAGAGCCGCGACGACTTAAAATGACGGGCCTTATACCTAATAGATTATTTGGAAACAGTTTCTTGTTAGCTAAATGTAACGACTAAACTATAAACTGTTTTTGAACGGTATCTGCGGTGACTACGAAAAAGTTGTCGAGCCATTAACGCACCGTAACGAGTCTAGTCATTTGTTGTCGATTCCCGGGAATCCCGTTAGCGTTAACAAAAATATCGCCGATCCGAATGGTTGCATACTTTACGATGTAAATCCGATGCAATCCCATTGTTTCATTAAAAACGTGAAATCAGGAAGAGTAGGCACCGAGGCAGTAACTTCAATTCAAATCGGCAACAATAAAAAGTAACGTCGTTTCCGTACAGTTCATTGTGTCAAAATTGATTATCCGCTAAATCACTTATTGTTGTTAGCGAAGAAAAATGTTCGTTGCAGTTCCAGCGAACTATAAAAAGCAATCTAATTGTTTCCCCGTTAGAAATTAGCTGTGACGCTATTCGATGATCGCTGTCGCGTAATTAGTAACGGAAGGTTGCAGTAAAATGAGCTGATATACGGCGTCTTGTGACACGATAGCGGAATAATATTTTACTAATAGGCTGTCCGTACATACTTGTCGGGAGTATCTGAAGCATTTACGAACAGACGGGCAAAAAAGAAGCTACATAGTGACACCGCCAAGCAATTTGGTAGTTCCTTCCGTCGGTTGACGATCATTTGTCTCCCGGCAGCAACCCTGAAGTTTCTTTTCTTTCTTTACTCTTTCACTCTTACTCAGCTCTTTCTGCCGTCCTCTCTCACTTCGACTCACCCTCTCTTTCTCTCTCCCTCTTTCTCTCTCTCGCTCTCTCTTTCTCTCCCTCTTTCCGTATCTCTCCCTTGCACGTGCAAGTCCGCCTTCTTTCTCTGTCTCCATCCCGCTCCTCTTTCCTTCGTCTGCTGGCAATTTCTCTCTTTGTTTTATTGCTCACGACAGATTCCCCTGACCCGAGGCTTTGCCCACATGTAAACGATATATTTTCTGGCGGCCCACAAATCGTTTAGCGGGTAATTTTGAAATTGGGACACTTATTTAGTCGTTTAGTCCCAAGGGCATGACCACGATACTGTTCGAGATTTATTATTTGATTTTTTGCCAGCGCGTACTTATGGTATTTGGGAGCAATTTTTTTTTTTACTAATTTTGTTACTTTACTATACGCGCATGTATGGTTAATTAATATTATCCTTTTAGGTTGTAACAGTTATATTTGTATAGATTGCTGTTGTGCATACATTACAATGACGTATATTGAACGCATATTTTAACGACATTATAACGGCTATGTTTGCAGAAGTTCCGGTATTTGTATCGATTCTATGGCAACCTGACTGAAAGCCAGTACAGACCAACCGCTAAGCCGTGTCGGTGCTAGAAGTTTGTTTAGCGAAACTTCTTTTAGCACTAGGACTTTTCGATATCGTTAATGTGCAAGCGGGCAACATATAGGAAAAGGGATATAATAATAAAGCGTGTATTCATTTATGCGTACTGGGCGTTACGACTTCGCAAACGTTATGTTGACTGCGTACGTAGTCGGTCTTGTAAACTGCAAACTAGAACCAAGTTAAGGGACGTCTATATCCGAACATAAATACAGGGGTAGAAGGTTAACGTGTGCAACTATTGACCGGTACTGACCTATGAGGACCAAAGGCTCATGTCATTTTTCCAACACATTCCACTTACCGCCTATTTATTTCAGTACGTCGCAGGGAGCAATCGATAAACAACAACAATTCTCCAACTGCCTAGCGCGTATTCCGCTAAACCGTAGAAGCTAATTACATTTTTCCTGTCTATCCGCCGCCGCACAATTTTCGTGTCTGAAACGTCTACGACAGAAGTGGCTGGTCATTAAAAACGCGACCGGCGAAACGCGTGAAAACGTGAGTGGGACAAAGAGAATCTTGCGGCGGTTCAAAGAATGAACGAGAGGGAGAGAGAGTGAGAGAGAGAGAGAGAGAGAGAGACAAAGAGTTCGAACGCCATTTTGGTTAAGATTTATCTTCATTAGGACTTCCTGCGGTGCCGCTGGCTTTCCACCTGGTGCCGTAAGGTGGAAGGTGTTAAACTACTCGAAGCAACGATATTAGAGGCTGATGAAACGATATTCCTCCTGATGGGTGGTCCCCATCACCGTATTGCTGATGAAGACGCGAACGGTTGGCTCTCCTTGGTCCCCTTGGTCGAGCCTCGATTAATCACATTTGGCTTCAGCACGCGACTCGCTGCTCTTCGACTGTCCGCGCCGCGGCCATTTCTTTTTCTATCGGAAGTGGAGCATTCGCAACAATCACCCCATCCGCCAGCGAGCTCGACGATCGCAGACCGAAACCCAGACTCGTTGCGATATTACGCGTGTTCACGTGCACTGTCTATCCTCGGCCTCTACAGGTTAACCCTTTTTGTGCAACGACGCTGTCGAATCTATCGGAACTCGAAAGTCGGACGATCGATCCTCGAAAGGGTAGTACGTACGGCCCGAAACAAATGTACATCGTCCGACTTAACGACACCGAGTCCGGGGGGACATCTCTTTTTCGCATCTCGAAATAACAGCGGCTTCAAGGATCGTTTGACCGGGTCCCTGTGATCCTATTAGTTGAGACTTCTTTAACTCTTCCGTCGCTCTCCTCTGTTATTCGTTACCCGCCGTTCTCCCTCCGCGCCAGGGCTGCCAACCCCTCCCGCGGCCCTTCCCCTCGCGCGCATCTATTTCCGGCATCGCGTCGCTCGCGGCGCTCCGGCAGCTTTGAGATCGTCAAAAGACAGGGCGGCCGATTCACGTGCCGCTGATTAGCGTAATTACGGGAGAAATTCCGTGGACTGATAAAATTATCGTCAAGAGTGTTCTCGTTTTCGGCGCCGCGCCCAAGGCACGCCCGGGCTAACCCGCTCGGCTAACCCGCTCGGCTAACGCGCCCTAGCTAACTCGCCTTTCTGTCTGCCGTCTACTCGCGCTAACTACGTCGGTATATACGCCCGATGCAGCCGATGCGACTAATGCAAGTTACGTTTCGCAGAACGGGCCGCTTACCGCTGTCAGATCGATCTCGAACGGCTCGCGCATGCTATTCTTGCGTTAAGAGGGATTCTAGCCTCGTCCGCAGTACGGAGGTAAGATTTCTGCGTTACGTCTTCGACGACGATATCGCCCGATCGTAAATATCGTGCAAAAGTACACCCTTATACGGAAGAAGCAGCTCTTTAGCGGAAAGCAACATTTTAACGTTTTTTCGCCCCTCCTCATCGATCGATGCTGACATTTTTGAAAGAAAGTTGAAAGAACAGTTGTCGATTAATTCTCAATTTTTGGAAAGATACTCGTTGACCGATGCTCAATTTTCTGAAAAATGCTCGTCGACCGACGCTGAATATCTAGAAAAGTATTCGTCTCTCGTTGCTCAATTTTCGGTAAAATACTCCTTCGTGCGTTGACACGACGCCTACAATTGTTACCTCTCGTTGCGCCGATATCGAGTCGCGACTCGCGCCGAGCGAATCGTTAGCGTTAAGCGGACGATAAGGAACGCAGAAGAATGCGCGAATGCATGCGTATCGAATGAGGGCGTGCTGCATTAGTGTGCCCGCGTCCGCACCTCGTAGGAAGACGCTCGTCGTCTCGTCGCTCAACTACCAACAGGACGTCGTCTCTCGGCCATTAGTTACGGCGTCGTCACTTCTGCAATTAGAAGGTACTAACAGCTTTTTCCTCCTTCCTCTTTTTTTTTCTCTCTCTCTTGCCAGGGCGTGAGCGAACGAGGGAGACCGCTCCCAAAGGGCTTCTATGTCGAACTACTCTTATAGCCGCGTCGAAACTCGTCTACGCCCGATGTCGGAGTGTCGCGGAATTAGGACTGACTCCTGGATTGGACCGACCTGAGCTTCTTTCTTTTTGCCCCCGCGCTCTCCTTCTTTTGGGGAGGGCTATTTACGGTGTCACGGACGGCGACGTTTGCTTAACAAGTGTCGAGGAACCGGGGTGCTATATCAAAACAGCCGTTTCTGTCGATTTTCATGACTCCATCCCCGAGTTCCAGGAAGCGGCCGTGTGCATCTCTCATATTCCGCGATGAACGAATTAGGCTTCTGGAGGCGCCTGGAGCCATTGTTCGAGACTTGAACATTTTAGCGGTAGTAGTATTCAAATCCTAGATCGAAATACCTACTTTTTGAATGAGCATAGTGAAGATGTACTTATCGAGCGTGTTAAGAGGGATTTTCCGTGACGGTTTCGAGTTTCGAATTAGGTTCGAAAAGTGCGTGACGATTGAAACGCCGCTTTATCGGTGGCGCGTACGGCCTGTTATTTGGAAGGCGCGCGTGCGGAGGTGAAATTTAAATGGCCGATCGGATAAAGGCGCATTATCGTATCGATCGAACTGCCTATTAATTGTGAATGATCACCGTTCAGCGGGGCCGACGATACCACGCTCCGGTATCATTGCGGCCCATCGCTGATTAGTATTAAGTGGATCTCTGTCATAAATGCGAGACAGCCCAATCTTTTGCCTTCCCCGCGCACCTTCATTTGCGCCATCTGCTCGCTCAGCCTTCCGCGGAATATCACGTTTCCGTATTTCCCAACGCCCGCCCGATCCGGCCACTGCACTTTTGTCCGATATGACATGTACGATGGTGCATCATCGAAATGTCCGTACTGTCCCTCGTCTGCCCTCGGCTCGGAGCGGCCAAGAGAGGCGCATATGGCGCAAGAAGACGACCACGTACGCTCACGGCTCAAGGTTGCAAACGGCTGGTACGTTCGAGCCCCATTGACAGTTCAAAAGAGCATCTATTATCCGCTTCTGACTGATCCTGACGTATTCGAGGCGTTAACGATACCCATGCGCGAAAAACCGTGGGCCAGTCGAACGAAGAGGACAGATAAGCGTGGACGAAACATAAACCTTGCTTGTGAACGTTCCGTAACTTTTCAACAAGATTTTCATTAGATCGTAGTCGTGAAAGTAGGATGCGTAGAAAATGAATTGTAGTTTTCTGTACTTGGAGTAAGGTTAGAACGGACGTAGAGGAGGTTTATTTTGTGCTTGAATTTCATTCGTTGCCGTTAATGTTTCAAGATCGGAATAGTTATACTGGCAGTTACAATGTCTCTCATTTTTAAATAACGACATTTTCATTAGATCGTAGTCGTGAAAGTAGGATGCGTAGAAAACGAATTGTAGTTTTCTGTACTTGGAGTAAGGTTAGAACGGACGTATTGGGGGTTTATTTTGCACTTGAATTTCACTCGTTGCCGTTAATGTTTCAAGATCGGAATAGTTATACTGGCAGTTACAATGTCTCTCATTTTTAAATAACGACATTTTCATTAGATCGTAGTCGTCAACGTAGAGTGCGTAGTGAGCTAATTATTTTCGATACTTGGAATAAGATTAGAACGGACGTGCTGAAAGTTTATTTTGCACTTGCATCTCAATCGTTACCGTTAATGTCTGAAGATCGAAACAGTTACGCTGACAGTTACAATGTCCGTCATTTTTCAATAATGACATGTGATACATAGTCGTGAAAGTAGGGTGAAGGGTAAGCTAATTATTTTCGATACTTGAAGTAGGATTAGAACGGACGTGCCGAGGGTTTATATTGCACTTGCATCTCAACCGTTGCCGTTAATGTCTCAAAATCAGCAGAATAGATCAGAATAGTTACACTGGCAGTTACAATATCCGTCATTTTCAAACAGCGACATTTTCATTAGTTCGTAGTCGTGGAAGTAGGGTGCGCAGTAAGCTAATTATTTTCGATACTCGGAGTAGGATTAGAACGGACGTGCTGAGGGTTTATTTTGCGCTTGCATCTCAATCGTTGCCGTTAATGTCTCAAGATCGGAATAGTTACACTGGCAGTTACAATGTCGACTCGCGTTGCCGGAGCTCGCGTTCTCTATTTTCTTGGCATGTTCCCCTTCGAGCGCTTTCCCGCTTATTTCCGTTGACAAAATATCGCCTCGCAAGACTGTGTCCGACGCTGCGCGACAAGGGTCACTCGTCTAATTAGCAAGTCTCTGATCTCTCGTCCACATTATGTTACACCGTTCTGCGTTTTAGCTCTGCATACTTGTTACCGCTTAATAAGAGGATACGATAAAGTCTGCTTTGTTACCGTATCGCTGCGAATGCCGAGTAACGAACGGCGCGAGCTTCGGTCTTCTCACCAAATCGGCGATAATATCTTGCATAAACAAGTTGCGAACGTCGAAGGTGTAAAATGAAAATAGAGGTACATAATGCGGGGCGACGATGTATAAATAAAATGGTAAAGGGGGTGTTGAACGCATATGTCATTGCCGTTACTTGCCTGTGTCGGTTAAACAGTGCAAAACGAATGACGGTAGATTCGTCTGCAATTTGGTAACATTAAAAACCTGCGGAATCTTTGATGGAGGAGATGATAGTCTTTTAAAGACCGGGTATTAAGAGTACTTCATTTTGTAACCGGCCACTATCGCGCATAAACTTCCTTTTCCCGATTATCCCGCAGTTGATATCAAAAACGGTTGAAACTGGTTACCCACATACTAATTGCAGCGTTAGTAAACTGGAATTGTGCATTTTACACGTTTAACGCATGAAATAGGTGGATATACTTGTTCCTTCTGAAAATACGGTTAATTCGAATCGTTTGATACGTATTTTTTCAATTCATAATACGTTTCGTTTGTCGAGGATACACTCTGCTAATTTTCAAGGAACAAATTAAAGATGGGTGAAGGATTTGTGACGAGTAAGTGAGCAACAACAGATTTGATCGCGATTGGGGTGGATCGGGATGATTGAGTTTGCGAAGGTTCAATTTATGGAGCCTTTACCTTTCGTTCCGTAAAATCCGTCAGGCAGCCTGCAGAAAGCGCATTAAGGGCAGCTGTATCAACAGAGACATTAGTCAGATTCGACTTTAATTCGTTTATTTTTCCATTGAGCGTGATTTCGACAATGGGCTATTATATCGTTTTCTGCCCGCGTCCTCAACCTGCATTCGACGTTCCGACTACCCGCCAATATTTTTATGTTTCTCGCCTATCAGTTCCGGTAGCCGTTCAATGCACGTGCAAATGCCTGATATGCGCTCCGAATGGTTGCAAAATTCTTTGTAAATCTTGCTCGAAGCCTTTTTGTCGTCAGTATGCAGGTTCGAAGGAATACACGGGCGAGTAACGGGAACAAGTTGTTTATTGCCGAGGAATATAATTTTTATAGGAAACTTGTCTAGAATTCCGACCAAAAATTATTCCGTTGGAAGTTATGCACCTGCCGTTATTTTAAACTGTGTTCGCCGCGATGAGTTAGGCCTGTACTTACGCGAAATTCTTGCGACTCGCCGAAGAAAAACGTATCCGACGACCACTGCCGTGTGTTTGATAACTTCACCCGCTAATATAGCTTTATGATGGAGTACATGTTACAAACGACTTCGCTGCGTCAGTTATTTTCGACTCTTGCGCATTTACGTTACCCAAGAAAAAAAAAAAATAGAGTTCAATAACTATAAGTTTGCGGGCGGTGAACGTACAATAATGCGCACACTCGCTTCGATATTCCACATACGTTGCATGTTCACATTGTCTTTTAATATCGCGCGTGCAGAGAGCACAATTTAATTAACCAATAACGTTAGGTCACGATCCTTCGAAAAATTCAATACCGAGAAATAAATACAGTCCTTTTGACAGTCGTTCGTTTATCATTTCTTCTCACACTTTCTCCGTCTTCCTCCTCCCTCCATTTTTTGCTTCCATCACTTTCGCCAGCGTTTATCCATACACACACACACACACACACACACACACACACACACACACACACACGCACATACACGTGCGCACACATTCAGCTCCGAGAAACGCCATGGACCGTGTTTACTACAAAACACTTTGTTCCGCTTGGGCTCGCGCGGAATGTTAGTTGAAATGTTCGTCGGTCACAATGCCACGAAACGTACGCGGGGCAGAAAAGCATGTAACGCGATACGGTTTCTATGTACGCTGACATGTACGGCAATTGGGCTCATCCCTCCGCTCCATCAAGGATTAGACGCAGCCGCTTTCGTTCATTATAATCCGCTCTGGTTAATGTCGCCGTGCGCGATAATACGGAAGGGCAAGAACAAAGTGCTAAGTTCTTGTCGCCACTTAGCATCCTTCGGCGTTTATCGGGAAAATATCAAACAACCGAAACGTACGTTTCCGGAGGAGAGCGGAGGGAACGGTTCGAAAAACTGCCGTGCAAAACGAACCGATAATCCAGACTGCGCGCGCGGGCGCGCGCGCGAGAATACGGTGCGGAGTGACGCGGATAAGATAAAGTCTATTCTTCTCCGACACTCGATGCCGACTCTAACGAGTGTCCAGAAGCGGTGGGTTCGAGATAAGCGTCGAAAGCGAGCGGCGAGGGGCTTGTATATGGACATCGCGGTATGATCGGAAGCAGAAGCCTTCGGGCGTCGAAGCGTCTCTGTTTCTCGTCCGCTCCATTCGTGGAATACATTCGAGCCGAGAGTTCGCAGTTTTTCCGTATCTGCATGTCGGCCCGCCGGCTCGAGCGGAATTCGGCTCGTACCTACCTACCGCACGCGCTTACACGCTCGAGTTGGCGGTGAGCGTAAGGTTTCGCACTTGCGCTTCTGCCACGCTCGGTCATTTCGGGCTTCCGATCAGGAACTTAATCGGTCGTGAAGAAAATGAAACCGTTTCGTTGGGTCTGCTCCCCTCCCCTCCCCCCCTCCCCCGCGCCTCCCTTTTTGTGCGGCACCGAAGCTGAAATCGGCCCCCGAGACAGATTGGCCCTACACGCCCGTGTCCGTGAGGAGGCTCCTACCGAAGGTTAATCGCTTTACGCAGATAGGTGCAACCGATTCGTGACGGCCGGTACGATCCCTTCGGCGAAAGGCATGCCACGGGACTGGGCAGGCTGGAAAAGCGTGAACGAGTCACCCGGTAGAGACGCTCCGCTGCGTCTACGTTTTGCGAGGGTGCCGTTTAATTATTCCCTAGGAATTCAGTAATTTTCCGTTTTGTCGCCCCCTGCAGCCAACGTCGAGACGGCATTACGCGGCGGATCTTTTATCATAAAGACTGATCGGCGTCGGGGAAGGCACTTTGCGTTAGTCGCCGGTGCCTGGCTTCTAACCGTATTACTTAACGTCTCGCAATTTCGGTAGATGAATATCGCGACTGTTATCAGTTGCGAAGGAACTGGTATTTAAGAAAAGGCGTAACTGTTGTATAATAGTATTTTCAATGCGGTTTTAATACAATGCCTTTAGCATAATTATACCGTATCGGCCAGTTTGGTCAAATGAGACAATAGAGGTAAAAAATTAAAAATTTAAAAAATTATCTTTTCGTCCTGCATCCACTGACGGACTCATGTCTTTAGTCTTTAAAGGTAACTTGTAATAATATTTTCATAGAAAGCGAAGTTTTAGTTAGATGTTTGGGTACGAATGTTTATCTTTTACTGTTACATACCTAGACTTTTTTCACGCGGAAGCCGGATTACATTAAGCAGTCGAGCCGCGCAAGAGGGCACATACTCTTTTGTCCCGCCTTTGAAGAATAGAATCAATTTGACGGAGGGGTAAGGGGAGGCTGGTGCGAAGCAGGTAACGCTTTTCCAGACAAAATGACAATAACAACGAAGCGGGCGGCTGGCCGCGTAAAATAAATGGACCGATTTATGGTCGGCAGTGGAAGCTCGAGACTCTGTCTCTCGCCTAATAAAATCTCAGCTATGCTGATACATTATCTGGGAGCCCTCCGACTCCCTGACCGCCCTCGCCTGGCACGTGGCCGCCCCCTTACCGAAAGTGCGCGCGTACACTCGCGCACAGGGTGGCGAGAATGAACTGCGGAGAATAGAAAAGCGAGGGAGCGGATCAAAACAAGGATGTACGCCGGGAAGGCCGATCACTTTCTGCTATTCCTAATTTCACTTTGTCATAACAATTGTCTAAGTACGACCTATAACAGCACACACTGCCCAGTTCAAAACCCAATAACGCGAAATCAAAGAATTTTCTGAAATTTTCCTTAGCGAGTGTTTGCAGTTCTTAATACATCTGGCCAAATACCACAATACGTACACGTGTTTATCCAGACCAGACGAACGCGGACGTAAGACTCTCCGGCGTACAAAGTATCCGTTTCATTGTTCCCCCAAATGATCCCGGTAGCTGAATTATCGGATTAGCACGCCTGTCGTTTTTTGCCCGCCGTTCGTTAGCGACCGCTCTATACCTCGCGCAGAGTCGAACGTTGCGCATACATTTTTCACTCCCGTACATCGTCGCAATCGGCGAACGGGCACGCATTCGCGGCGCATGTATACGTACGACACTGGCCGGCAGCTCGGATAATCGTCCCGTCCCCCGTCCGTAGAAGTTCTGCGAACGAAAAAGCGAGGAGAGAACTCACGCATCGGGTTCCACCTCCTTTATCGTTCACTGGACTTTTCCGCTCCTAATAATAACCATAGAGTACGGCATGTAACGCTTATTGTACGGACGAACGAGCGGGCGAGTGGCGGGCGACGAAGGGGGAGCAAAAGTGGCGTATGCCGAGTTTCTCAGAGCTCTTACCAGCGATGCCGATCGATGAGGAAAGGCTCGCTTTCGGCGACCGTATCATCCGGAGCGTCCAGGCCGTTTTAATTTAGCCATCGCTTCCGTCTGATAACTGCCACCCACTCCTAGTCCTCCCGCTAGCTCGTCTTCAAACACCTCCCGCCCCCATCCCTTCTCTTTTCTACGGTCGAGAGGAGAAAAAAAGGTCCTACAACGCGCGTATTTTCAACCTTCGCCGACAGAATGGCAAGAACACACCGGTGCACGCGTGTATCTTGTCCATATCGCTTCGCATTCCGCACTAACACGGTCACCCGCTACTGTTCTCCTGGGCTCCCCATGCATCTCACGAACTCTCTCTCTCTCTCTCGCTCGTCCTTTCTCTCTGTCGCACGTGGAGCCACGCGCTAGTGTGTGCGGGAGAGAGTGAGGTAGGGGGCGTTCAACGAGACACACAATCGGACTCATAGAATGTCGGACGAGTGACACGTCGTGAACCAAGTGCCGCTCGCGGTGATCAACCATTTGTCACCAGGCCGCTGGATTTCCCATTTTCCAGCCGATTTCCTTGCAATGACAGTGATATCCCGCCTCCGGCCCTCTCTCGCTTCCACCCTCGCAGTTTGCTGCCCGACTTTGCAGCGCTGGGGCGATGGGGTATGTGGCTGATGAAGGGCAAACGGGACAGTGGGAGGGGGCTCGAGTCAGGGGAGAATGCAAGGTGGCGCGAGAGGAGGAGGGGGGCGAGAAGGAGGAGAGGGGAGAGAGAGAGAGAGAGAGAGGAGGGAAACGTTCGTTCCACGAGTAGCGCCAAGAACGGCGGGTACGTACGCTATCGGGGGAAAGCTCGTTTTCACGTTAGCGCCTTTACTCCGTGCATGTACCCGTTTATTTTCCTTGACGACACTGCGTCGGTCCGCCGATGACGCGACTGCTATCTATAACCCTGGACGAATCGATACGTGATTTTTCGTCCTGGACGCGAACGAAGGATATCTCGTCGTTCGGAAGTTCGGTTTGCTGATACATGATCGGGATTGAAAGATGTTTTTTTTTCTGGTTCGCTGAGGTGTTTTCTTCGTATGATTGGTATTAGAATCCTGGGTGTTCTTTACTGACATCTTCGCTGGGGTGTTTTCTTCGTATGATCAGTATTAGAGTCCTGGGTGTTCTTTACTGACATCTTCGCTGAGGTATTTTCTTCATATGATCGGTATTAGAATCCTGGGTGTTCTTTACTGACATCTTCGCTGAGATGTTTTCATCGTATGATCGGTATCACAGTCCTAGCTGTTCCATATTGACTTCTTCGCTGAGGTGTTTTATTTGTATGATCAGTATTAGAGTACTGAGTGCTTTTCAGTGACTTCTTCGCTGAGGTATTTTCTTCATATGATCGGTATTAGAATCCTGGGTGTTCTTTACTGACATCTTCACTGAGATGTTTCCATCGTATGATCGATATCACAGTCCTAGCTGTTCTATATTGACTTCTTCGCTGAGCTGTTTCATTCGCATGATCGGTATTAGAATACTAGGCCTGGTTTGTTTGTACACGAGCGAGGTGCGGAGTGGCCAAGTCTGGGGCGTCTAGAACACCTAGATCCTTCGTTAGCGGACGCGTACGCTCAACGTGTGCCGTATTCGAAAGTCTGTTGGGCGCATATAGGTACATAGGCGCTCGCATCGATTCCTTCCGTCAGTGCGTTCGGACGTTTGGCCGTCTGCCTACGGCGGGCACGATTCCGCATTCGAGCTACCGATGACTTCGGGACAGATAAATCAGGATAATTTGCATTTCGGTCAGTCGCAATGGCGTCGCGCTCTTCCCGCGCGTCGTAAATTTCGTTCAATTATACGTCAGCGGATTTGGCGCACGGGCTGAACGGTCGAGTCGGCGGTTGGCAGTAGAAATAATCGCGTTACACAATGCAGTGGGTGGACGAGTCGCGGATTCGCATAATGAGAGTCGCGCATGGTTCGGGCAACTGAGATCGGATACTCGGGCGATCGATTTCGACATTTTTTCTCCCGCCGTGCGTACATCCCCCCCGCCGGCTACCGGCGCCCATGGGCTCACTGTATCGTCGTCTCTTTAAGGGTGAAACACGATAGGCGAGCACTCAGTTTTCGGTTCTTGATGCTCGACGTTCGGTGCTCAATGTCTCGTTATTATAATCCTCCTACCGGTAGCAGATAGCTCGTTAACCCCGGTAAGGGAAACAACCGTCCGTTTCTATCGAGTAATACGATGCGAAACTAAGTAAGATCAAATAAGCGTATCGCCCGTAAAGAAGAGTAAATCTTTTTGCTAATATCTCGTTATACGCCGTACTTTGTTGGCGCGCGTATTCATTATTGGGACTATATCGACGTTGACTCTCGAGAGCAACATTTACAGTCGGAAAGCAGGGCAATGGTATTATAACATTTTATTGGAGACGTAATAGCGTTCCTCAACGTCGAATAACCCGTCATTAATTACAGCTCAATGGCAAAAAGGTTGAGAAGTCAGTGAAAAAGACTGGATTACAGAGCGATAAGGACAGCTCGCAATCTCTAATGTGTATTAAGCGGCTGAAAATAGAATGCTAATCTGTCACCGGGGTTTTATAACGCTTATTTTTTCCTTCTACAATTATTTCGCCGCAGGGTACCACCGGGTATCATTTGGGGGAACGCGGGGCAACATCGATGCCGCGTATGACATTGCCGTTTTATGTGGCATAAAGCAAAGGTTACGTCTAAAGGCCAATACGATTTGAAGAGTACAGCACTTCGCTTTTTTATGGTATACGCGAACATAAACGAAAATTTGCATAATGTGCCATGCGCGGCGCGTATCGCATAGCATCTACGGAGTCTCAATGGGCATGTAACGTATGTAACGTATGTAACGTACGTAACGTACGTAACGTATGTGCCCTCGGCCGTTCTCGCCCGCTCTCATCGACCCCCCGACAAATAATGTGTCGAGTAACGCGGCAAATAATACCCGCGACTCCACGTCGCGTTTCGCGCCTAATTTTATCGATTATTTCTTTCCCGCCGTGATTGCGACGCGACGATTGGTCAGTGACCGTTACATGAAAGAACTGACGCACATTCGTGCCATCTACGTATGACGAAACGGCCGCTGGCAATTACTGTTTAAAAATCCAATTGTACTTTCATGAAGACAGGGTATCGGTGGCAGCGACTATTGTCTCTACTTCTGCAATGTCGCGGCGTTTGATGCGGCCGCTATATCGCCGCACGGCCAAAGAAGTTTTGTTGGTCAAGTTCAAATGGGTAGTTTGTCCCGTCGCCGCCGGTACGAAGAAGCGCCATTACCGAAGCAACGTTTGATAAAAAGTGTGCAAAATTGCCTGTAATCGTCTGATGAAATATTCGTCGTGAATAAAACCGTCCATTGGCTATCGAATGATTTCACATGCATGCGGAGCCGTCCATGCTGGCAGTTACTCCATTGTTTAATCGGGTAAAGTGTCTGTCAAGGTTCAAAAATCTTCGATTGCTTCGTCATTCTCCTACGTCCAGTGAGAGTGCCAGCTTACCTCGCTGTACACACACTAGGATGCATTTAACGTCGAGAATGAAGTAATAAAATCAACGATGTGTAAAAAAAGTGTTAGCATTCTACGTGTTAATTAAAAGTTATTCAGCGCGTGTTAGTCCGCTATTCGTTACTTTACCATGATCATGCTACCGAACGTAAACATATTCCACTTCTGTGGCCCGAAACGTTTATACTGTCCGACATGTGCAACTGACATTTCAGTCAGTATGTTAATGCGAATTGAAGCGCAGAGTGTAGTCACGTTGTAAAAATATCGTTCGGCACAATTCGTTTGGGCGAAAAAATATTTGCCATCGACATCGGTGTCGCGGCAGCGACGAATGCTGGGCCTACACTGCGTTCATCATTTCCGTTATCAGATGCGGCGCGGTCAATTAATGACATATTAAGTTAAAGTAGAATAGATTATGGAAGCGAGTAGGAAGTACCAGCGATCGGTCGCCCGATAGCGCAAAAAGTAACGACCGACCGGATATTCGTCGATAGAGGAGGACGTTGTGCCTTTTGTTTTACTTAACACCTCCAGTTACGGGCGTGCACGCTTCAATTAGCATGCCCATAAAGTATTCGAGAAATAGCAGCGTGCGCAGAGAATGCAGAGACCGTTTCGGAATTGATTTGCATACTGAAACTCGGAATCATCCGATATCATTGTCACGACAAAAAAGCTTCCCTCGCCTTTCATCATTTTCGTAGGTTTCAATTAAACATTCGTTCACAATAATACGATCACATATTTCTGAGCATTCAAACGTCATCCCATGTTCGTTACATCAATTTTACGTAGGAACACATAAAGAGTAATAGCAAAGTTACACTATATACGTCATGATATCTATTACGTTGGTACATAAATTGAAGAGAGGTTTAAAAAAGGTACTCTGTCAAAAGTGGCAGATGCGGAGGACGTGTCCGAGGATTGATGCGCATCAGGCTGTCCAACATGGATACATCCGCGGCGGCGGCGGCGGCGCTGTCAACTTCTCCGAAAGGAGAAGCGTGAGTTCGGCCCTGCGTGCCTTCTTCATTCCGAGAGATCTCGTCAGTCCGTTTTGAATGGTCTGCCGAACGGAACGGAAGTCGTGAGGCCATTCGAAACAATGGCCGCTTCGTGAACCGTACGCGGTCTGACGCGGAGAACCGTAAAGACTTTATGGCTCTATTTCGTTTCTCCCTGACCTTATCCCTACGCGGCACATGTAAACGCACTTTTACTCGACAATGTATTCGAACGCGCATCCTCGGACGCGCACCGGCCAATCAAAAGAGCCTCTCCGTTCTCGCGACGTTGTTTGTCACAGCTCGCGTACACACACACACACACACGCACACACATGCAAACGTTCGGGTCACTGTTACAGAGAGCCTTAAGGATATTCGCTCATTCGCCATTTTTCGCTTCGAATCCTTTTTGTCCGCGTCGAGTGTGTCCGTGAAAGATTAATCCCGTCCTTCGTCGCACACACTCGTTAGGAGCGAGACACGCGCTCGATTAGTATCTCGCGCCAGGGATGTTTTTGGCAAAGACAATCTACGGCTTATAGCGTCCGATCGACCGTTCCGAACTCTAGTTGACGCCGGCGGGGAACCGGCGCGCATATGCGACGCTTTTAATAATGAACGGTCCGCGATCTCTGCACAGTTCTTTGACGGTGTAATATGAAGGTCCTTCGGAAAGAAGCACATGTGTATGACAGGAGCAACAGGGTACTTTATCTTTCGATTACCGGCATGATCCGAATAGCCGATGCAAACTATCAGCGGCGTACACCTTCGCGTCTACGATCACGTATGCATACATGGACGTATCTATAAATATATATATGCATTTATATGTATCCATATACGTAACGTGTGTGTACGTTACGTGCACATGCGAGGTATTCGATCACAATGCAGGCACGTTTCAGAGGCTCGATCGTGGGCTGAGAAGCGGCGAGGGCACAATTCTCGAGCGTAGGGCATTTTCATGCGAGCATCGAGAAACAGTAATGGATTTACTCGCTCGCTCTACGGAAACGATAAGTAGAGAGCGTGTCACCGTTGGCGAAGGCGTCCGTTTAAAGTCGCCATCCACGCTCTACCTACCCCTGTACCCATCCTATTCAGCGCCCGCAGGCCATACCTCGCTCGGCGCCCTTCGGCAATTTGTCCGATATTTATTTCTATTTGTCATCAAGTGGCGAGCATGATTTTCGTCCCCGGCGATAAAGTCCCTCACTCGCGGCGCGTCGGGACCGATTCCGGGGCCAGGGTGGGACTAGGCGCTTTGAGGCGGATAATGAAAAGGGCCCGAGGGACGCCGACGGGCGCCGTCTTCGACTTCGGAGACAGTAGTTCGGATCGGGGAGGAAGGATGTTGGGAAGGGCGGATGGTGAAGATTGAGAGCGAGAGAGAGAGAGAGAGAGAGGGAGAGGAGGGGAACGAAAGAGATTGAGAGATGGGGAGAGAAAATGAGAGAGATTGAAAGAAATTGAGAGGCTGAGTGAGAAAGAGAAAAAGTGAGAAAGGGAGAGAGAGAGAGAGAGAGAAAGAGAGAGAGAGAGAAACAGTAGATTTCTGTATACAGAAAGGGAAGATAGGCAATGATAGCGGTTCGTACCGTTGGGGATAATGCGCAAACTGAGACGGATCGGTCGCGTAAATCTTCAAATCCGACTCAATATAAATCTAAGGCCGCGTCGTCTAAGTCACCGGCAAGGAGACCGACAGCTCGACGACGCTCTCGCCGCCGTCACCCATTATCGGCCTCTCCCCCCCACCCCCTAGCCCCCCTCCTGGCCCCAGGACCCCGTCGGCATTCCCATCGGCCCCGGGCACCATAAATACGACTTAGCGATTCCCGATCGTTGCCAGTTAATTGAGAATTATTTTTTCGCGCCGCCCGCTCGAGCGAGCATCGACGCTCGTCGAATGCGGGGCCTGTATTGAGACGCGAAGGTTCATTGAAACGCGACGAATTGGGCAAACCTGCCGACCGGCCAATGGGAGGCGTCGGATTCGAGGCAGCCGATCGCGTCGCTCATCCTTCGAGCGTTCATTTTGCTTAATTGACGGATCGCGGGCTGATTAGATACGACTCGTTCGCAGTTACCTCCGAACACTGTACTGCTACACCGTTTTCCACGGGTACGTAGGAGTTGTTTTACGCTCGACTCGAGAAAAAGTGGGACTAATTGACGTAATTTTTGTTCGATACGGTGGAATTTGTAAGTCTGCGAGCGGTACGATTTAATTGGATGGCTTTAAATATTCGTTTTTGTCGTTACTGTAATTTCGGCGGTGGCAAAACGTTGCGGGGAACAGGGTCAGTGATTCGTTGGCTCTGTGCATTGTTTTGAGGGAAGATAAGGGGAGGGGACGTGTGATGTGCAGCGAGCGGTCGTGTAAGTGCAGCTATCGTCGTGAATCTCGGTCTCCCGAGCCCAATGCTGTATTCCGAGATTTCATCGGATAATTGACGTGCGCGCACCTCAATCAGGGCGCCGGAAGAAAGCAGTCTATCATACGGGCCGGATGAAGAAGGAGCAATATCGCAAAACAAACGGCTACTTTTTGTAATCCCGGGAATCGTTTCTTAGCGCAGCTCTGTCTGTCGATTTATTCGCAAAGTGTCCCGGGGCAGCTCGAGTTTCACCCGGGATTACACGTTTCTCCTAACCTTTGCACGTCCGCTTCTTTACGCCAGATTATCACCGTCAACTTCAACGCCGATTCCCGTTGCGACACGTTTTACATTCTTAATTGCGTGGACTAACTTATGTATCTATGCACCCTTGTTCCGTCACGTTATCAAGGTATAGTTACCGTCCTCTACCGAAATATCGCTCGCGGGAAATTCACCTTCGTTTGCCCCCACTTAGCT
The DNA here is from genome assembly GCA_914767735.1 of Anoplius nigerrimus. Taxonomy (NCBI): domain Eukaryota; kingdom Metazoa; phylum Arthropoda; class Insecta; order Hymenoptera; family Pompilidae; genus Anoplius; species Anoplius nigerrimus. The sequence goes on from OU612084.1 coordinate 15,064,739, forward strand.
ACGCATAAATATTGAAATCTAGTTACGCAAGCATTTATAATCTTGTTACAATGATTAATTCATGTATGATAATCACTCGTGCATTCCGCATTCGCTTTCAACACTCGACGACCTATAAGAACGTCGTATTTCGGAACTTAAAAACATTTCCCGCAAACGTGTTCGTTGAACGAAATCCGATCAATTCGAAAGCCCCCGTAAGTTAAACCAATTTCTTTCGTAGACAAGTGCATTAAATGTGCAGCGGCCGATCTCACGTTCGTTAATGATTTAATCACGTTTATCGATTCTAGTTAACAACCGGCTGTTGCCTGCGTTATCAAGGACAACGTGTAAAGCAGGTAGCGGTATTGATTATCAATCCGTTAGCGGATCTCAGCCCTCAGCGTCGGATAGCTGTCAGAAGCTGCAAACAATGCATTACGCCTCGTACTTTCAATTTTCATTCCACTCACAGTTTACGAAAAAATGAAATAAGCAAGAAATACAATATTCGCCGCCCGCTTCCCTGCGCGCCTACCGATCGAAACGAGTCTCTCTCTCAATTACACGACACAAACATCGCACCTGCACGTGTAAATTAACGTACGACTAATGGCAGTGCCCGCAACTCTCCTACGTTACCAATAACGCACGAACACTGACATAAACGTACGCAATATATAACGCCGGCGGCACGCCACTATGATTAGCCTAATCTGATCCCGCGGCTTTGCATAAAGTTCGCCCGATCGGCCTCGACTATCAAGCCACGGACTTCCTCCAATTTCCGGAAGCAATCGGCCGACGCTAAACGTTCGCCGCAGATCGACGAAATCGAACCTCGGAGCGGGAATGCGTGGCGCGTAATTCGACGCCCGAATTCTCTTCGTGGAAAAACGTACGAAGCGGTTGGCGGCCGGAAGGACGCAATTGTTTTCGGGAAAGTCGCAGGGCAAGGTTGAAAACCGAATGGTCGACTCGCTCGGCGCAGCGGGTGTCCGGGCGTCTTGTGTAAAAAATAGTGCTGGCGTCCCGTGGAAAGAGAAATGGGGCAGCGGGAAGAGGCGCTGCCATTCTATTCGTTCGACAAACTGTCACAACAATTTGGCCTAAAGGAGCCGCAGCTCGTCTCACTCAGCGCGCGTCCTTCGGTTAGCAGGGCGTTCCTTGGCAAGGGCGAAATTCGAGTAGCGCCCGGGACTCCTATTACCGGCCTGCCACGATAGTAATTCACTCGATTACAACGAGAAGCACGCATGTCCGCCATCAGGAGCCGCAGGGTGCAACGTGATAAGCGGCGGGATATGAAAAATAGTCGGCCGATCTACGGCGCATATGTGTGTCTGTGTGCGCGCTTAAATTGCGAATGACTTGAAATACTTTCGATCTTTTGCCTCAACATTTTTGCGTTTCGGTTTTGGTTCGGACACTTGAAATCGTTGAGGTCTCTGACATTCTCGGGTCGTGCCAGATGTCTGTGGACACTCGAGTTGATCCGGACCGATCTTTCCCTGATTGGCTACGAACCTCGGAAAACTTGACGCTACTACATGTTTGTATGCTTGTAATGCAGTGTGTGTGTGTGTGTGTGTGTTGCAGACTGTTACTTAACGTTGGCACGCAACGATACGGATCAGATAAGACTTAACTGTTTACGTTTTAAGAGTATGGAATTAATTTTGTGAAATAAGAGCGTTAACGAAGTTGGAATAGAAAAATCTCCTGAGATCAAAGTAGAGATTTGAACACATTGGGGAACGATGGAAAATATGAGATGACACGATCCGTGAGCTATGTCGGGTGAATGGACTCGATAGTTCGACGTAGCTACTCCTTCCTAGTTGCAAATGTGTGCATCAGCGCGCGTTGCTCTTCACGTCATCGCATTATTTAAACATCCGTCAATAAAATTCCTATGCGATACCATCACCTAAACTGAAATCAAAACTAACATCCCTTTCCTCACACCTATCCTCCTCCAAAAAAAGGTATTGGAACCCTCTCCCGTCGTTCGATTTAATTCGTCTACTCGTCCAACCTGTCCCCGATTTTCATATTTCCACGTCGGTCGTATCTTGTTTCCGTGAAACGCGCGATCGAATTAGACTTGAAATTGATACGAGCGTCGATTATCGCTGGACAGAGAAGGACAGATCGAAGTGCAAGAAAAGGGTCAAAAAAGGCACGCGAGGTGCGCGTACTCGTACGATAGGCCGAAGGGTGGAAGAAAAGGGAAAAGGCGGAGGTGGGTTGAAGGAGAGAGACAGACAGAAAGAGAGAGAGAGAGAGAAAGAGAGGGAGTGAGAGAGAGAGTGGGAGAGTGAGAGAGAGAGAGGACGATGATGCCAGGAGAGAAACGATGCGGAGGAAAAGATGGTAGAATGGTAAGCGGGGAAGAGATAAGAATGCAACGCGTAAGTATAGAGAGCATAATAATCATCAGAAGTAAATTGCGAATACGTGATGCTACCGTGTTGTACGATGCCTCGGGCAGCATTTGGCCAGTAAGATGCCGGCTGTATTTTGTAGGTACGTAAGTATATACGCGCACAGTCTCGTACGCGGCATCGGCTGGCACACCGATGCCTAACCTGCTTGTAATCTAATTTGAATCCTGAGGTCTGGCCCCGGTAATGGAACACGTATCGAATAATATTACGAACGATTCGATTCGATATCGCTTGTAATTCAAAGTCTGAGAGAGTATGCCTCGGACGAGGGCGGTCTCGCAAAGATTCGCCGTGCCAATAAGGCGCATAACAGGCCGACAAAAATTGCGAGAATGAAGATATTGACGAATATCCTTTCCCGCCGGCCTTTTTGCGCCGGCCACTTCGTCACTCGTCGAAAGGGGGATAAACGGTTCGGTGAGCGGTCGAAGGATTTATAGTCAAATCTGACCTTCCGTCGCTCGCTTTTGAGAAAACCTGTTTGTTCGCAAATTACGTTTTCGGCTCGCCTCGATTCGATCGAAAAAGAAATGCCGGAGTAAAGTTTATTCAAAGATCATTTCGGTATTTGTCTGCGGGAAGAATGGAATGGTGGGTATGTGGCAATTGTTCGCGTCAACTTTTTCGAGTTGTCGGTAATAAAATGTTCAGGCGAGACGGAGCAGTCGCGCAGACCCGGACTGACATACAAATCGCGAGGGAAATATAAATATAGGTACTAGTCACAGTATTGTTAGCACTGTCACCGACTCGGATCGCCGCGATTAGTATCTTTCTGGCAGCGGATATCTGGGCGATAAACATTTCTACCTGCTTTAAGAGATATCACAGTCAATCATTCGCGCCCCCTCACTATATTTACGTCAGTAGAAACAATGCATTCTAACACGGTTCAATTCTCATAACAGCCTAACGTGGAATCATACTTAATATTTTCCAATATTTACTTACAGCTTAGACCCCACAACGTCGAGTCAATATTTTTACTAGACTCGATACTCGAGGCTTAATAACGCAAAGCTGAGAATTGACGAATTAACGATAATACACGTATTCTGACACGAGCCCGAACACATGCGCGCGACGAATCGGTAAGAATACGTGCCCAATGTTTTTCGTCAAACGCTCGCCATAGCGATTCCATCGGCGCCCGTGCAATTTCGCCGCGAAAGGCACTCGTGGCCATCGTCCGACCCGTTCTCTGCCAACGTAATCTTCGCAGGAGCGCATTGTGAGAAGTGGCAAGGAGTCGAGGATCCGTTCGTTACCCCGCGCAAAGTAGAGTGGCGAAGCGACAGATCGGTACCTTCTCACCGTCCTTCGCCCGTTCATCTCTCACCTCCTTATCCTACCCATTGACATCATTTACTACCGAATAACTGGGGGCACCGATGGCACGGTGGGAAGGGCAGATATTCCCTTTTGTTGAAATTTTTCGCATATTGTCGGCGCTGTCGGAAGTCGAAGACCGTGTTTTTTGTATCACGCTATATGCAAATGAGACATATGCTCTCGCCAAGCCACGTAATAAATTACTCCCGTATAGGTAGGCCTAAAATTACGTACTCAAGTCCGTCGCACACGCACGACGCACTCTCTCACTCTCTCTCTCTCTCCCTCTGCGTCTGTCTGTCTGTCTGACTGTCTGACTGTCTGTCTGTCTGCTGTTTGTCTGTCCGTCTGTATGTCCTTCCCTCACTCCCCCCCCCCCCCTCTCATTCTCTGTCTCTCTCGGTGGCTCACTTTGGCACACGCCCTCTCTCACTCTTTCCCTCGCCTCATCTCCGTCCCGCTTCTAGCGTCCGCATACGCCACGAGAATGTACGTCGGACTACTCATGCCTGTCCTTACCCGCGAATAATACGTGTGTTTTACTTATGGCACAAGCGTAATGGCAAACTGTCCTTTCGTCGAGCGCCATTTTTAAAAAGCGGATCGTGCGCAAGGCAGCGTCGCAGGCCTGACGTTCGGGCAAAATTTCGCATTGCCGTGGGAAACGCTTAACGCACCGGTCGTTCCATTTTCATCGTTCGTTCGGCATCGGTTTTCATTTGACAAAAATAAATGTCTGACTCAGGCCCGTCTTCGAAGACGGAGGGCGACGGCAGCCCATCGAGTGAAGGTACTATTGTTCGCGCTCGGTCTCCGGCAAACAGTGTACACGATGTAAAATGCGAGCTGGCCTGATCCGAATGTTACGCGAAGTAACGTTCGTTCCGCGCGCGTGTAACGTTACGCGGGCCAAAACTCGCGGTACCGGTAGCTCAACAATAAGAGAATCGTCGGCGAGACCCGGACGATTCCTCGGCTTCTCGGACGTACGAATATAAACCCGATGAGCGGGGACGGTGAGACAAAAGCGTCGACGGGGGTGAAAAAAATCGGTCGAGCCTCTCGCTGTTTGCGGCGGTAAAGGGCCCGAGGTGCCTTAAAATAATTTGCCGCGCCACAGCAAACAATGACCGGTCATAGGGTGGGCCACCTATTGGCCAGGTTTTAGTCCAGCGACCGTAGAATTCACGGAGTCCTTCGCGTACCTCACCCCTATTGCCGCCCGTCCATTCGCAGACCCTCAATTTTATGACATCTATCACGAGGCCTGTCCACTCCTCACAATCTTAATCCCGGTAGTTTGTTCGCCAACGATGACAGGCTTAATTTTGCGACTGAACGATCCTGCAGCCTGCGCCCGCCAGCTTTTACAGGATTCCGCCCGGTTTGTCTCGGACGCCCCGAAATGCAAACACTGTTAATTGCGCGCGCGAGAGAGATTTTCGACGGTGCCGTGCTTATTGCGCTTACCGGAAGGCCAGCTTTATCGCTCTCGGGCAATTGGATTAGGACGTTCGGCAAATATCCGTCGGAGGAAAAATCTGAGGCTGAGCGCATGAAAGAAGTTTGCGGACAGTTTCGGTTTTGTTGGCAGGCTAACAATGGGTAGTAGCTGATGACGGCGGGAAGACAAGTTTCGGATAAGATCGGATATTCCTGTTTGCGCAAGTTTTTGGCTTCGCCGTGAAGAATGTTCAATGAGACTCTTCTAATTTGCGCGAGGCAGACAGTAATCGATGGTAACTCGCAGTGATATAAAAGGTTGTTGGCGGTGAAGTAAAAATGAGGAGGCGTTTACAGTGATCTGTTTAAGCTTATGTGGCGCAATTTGAAGCGAGCATTTGTTTCAAGTGCCAAAGACATCTTCATCGAGGTAATTAGGTACTGATGATGAGGTAACACGACGGCTCGTTATTAGAAAACGTGTAAATAACGTACTACCGTTTCATGTACAGAAATGAAATTTATGGATTTCAACCGTCTCACCGTTGCACCGCAACGATAAACTATGATCAGAATTGACAAAACAGTACCTTATCCCACTGTTCAGAGAACTAACTTAGCAAGGACTTTGAAGAATCGTCATTCGACAAATCGATTCATCCGCGACTGTTTTCGTCCCATCGACGGTAGGAAAAAGCGCAAAAAAATGTACCTTGACTGTGTTCGCCAGCGTCGAAAGTCTTGCTCGTCATTTGGAACAGTGCGTCGAGAGGACTACCCTGACCGGTAGGTCTCTTCCCATTCTGTCCCGTCTGCGATCCGTGATGCTGGCCGCTCTTCTTCTTGAAGTGCTGCTGTTGCTGCTGCTGATGCTGCTGCTGTTGCTGCTGCTGCGACTGCTGCTGCAGGGCCGAATGATGCAAGCCGGGATGAATGCCGTGGCGGAGGGCTCGATGATGATGATGATGGATCAGCGGGTCTGGACTGCCGGAATCCGACACGGAACTCCGGCCAGACGAGGAGGAACTACTTAAGGGTGGCTCGCCGATGGAGCCGGACATTGAAGCCAAGGACATGCCCATGAGGGACAGGTCCCTCGCGCCGGCATGATTCGGATGACTGCCGTGGTGATGATGATGGTGATGATGATGATGCTGGTGATGCGGATGATGGTGCGGATGATGGAGCTGACTCTGATGCTGCGACTGCGGCTGCTGATGCTGCTGCTGCTGCTGCTGCTGATGATGATGCTGCTTGGACACGTGGCGCCGATGATAGTGGCTCAGATTGGACTCGACCGTGTCCCAGGGTCTGACGATCTTCGCCTTCGGCCGATGGGAGAGAATGTCGTTAATGCTGAAGGACTTGACGCCGCGGTCGCTGGTGTCCCGATCTCTGTCGTCCTCCTCGTCGGAATGTTGCATCGGCACCATCTTCAGCTGCCGGAGTGGCTTGAAGTAGTCGTCGGTTGTGCCGGTCGCGGACGCCCCGTTCCCGCTGTTCCTGGCGTCGGTCGACTCCTCTTCGTCGTCCTCCTCCTCCTCCTCCCTGAGGGTCGTTATCGAAACGATACTTCCGCTTCCGGCGCCGCCGACCTCGCCGGCGTCGCTGCTCTCGTTGGCACGCGTAAGATTTCTACCGTTCGGGATCCTGTAGTCCCCGTTGTGAGGATAGCCCTCGGACTCGTCGTCGTCGGCGTCGTCGTCCTCGCGCTCGTCGCCGTCGTCGTCGTCGTCGTCGGCGTCCTCGTCCTCGTCATTGTTGTTCCTCGCGATGGCAGTGCCGGCGACGTCGGCCGCCGAGGCGTTCGTCGCGGCGACGTCCTCGTCCTCGATGAGGATGTCCCTGGCGCCGGGATAGATGGATCTGGAAGGAAGTCGCTCGATGCAGTCCCGGGCGGCGAGCGGCGCGAGTCTGTCCTCGACGTTGGGCACGGCCACTATCAGAGGCAGCGGACTCGGACAGCCGACGGAGATCTCGTCGTCGTCGTCCTGCGGATCGACCCGGCTGTCCGCCCTGCAATCCACTCTGCAGTCTGCCCGGCACTCGACCCGACAGTCGACCGTCCGCTCTCCTCTGGCCGCTCCTCTTGGCGGCGAGCTCTGGCAAGGAGTTCGCCTGTGTGTCGGCGAGCCGGTCAGACAGCCGCCCGTGGCCGTACCGTTCGACGAGCCTGTCATCGACGGCGACATATTGTACGACTCGGTCATCTCCGTAGTGCACATACTTAACACGAAGGAAGCGATCCCGCTAGTCCGCCGCTTCTTCGCAAACAGTTCCGCGGCCCAACGTCTGTTCGCACTCGCGGCTCGTTCACGATCCGTCGTTCCGCGATCGCGTGCACACCATCCTCGCGTCGAGACGAGCCAGATCGTGCACTATCATCCGGTCGGCAGCGTCCTGCGGCTCGCGACGATGCACTCTGCTCCGCTGGCACATCCGTGCTCAGGGTAGCGATCTACGTGCGGCAGAAGTTGATCCCGAGCCAATGGGCAGTCACTGGAATTTACGAGCACCGCTTAGCTTCGCCGTTCGCGATCAGGCACAGGGAACCCGAGGACTTTACGCTAGTTTAGGTTCGAGTTAGATTCGAGTCAGGCTCGAGTCAGTCACAGTTACTCGCGCGGCGCGTCGTTCGGCCGTTGATCGAGCGACATCGCTGACTCTGTCGCATCGGTGCCTACCGACGGGCAGCGTGCGAGCGTGCACCCGGCCAGACACTGAAACACCACGCTAACACTGCCGGCTCCCGTCGACGCCCCGGACCAACGCCGTCACCCGGATCCCCGACAGCGAGCCACCGTCCACGTAAGGTCCACCGCCGAGCGGAAGAAGATACTGTCTCTCGCCGCGTGTCATCCAAACACGCTCCATGCCGCGCACATTTCCACCAGGCAGATCTGCCGCGGCCCTCCTCCGTCACAAGGCACACTCAAACACACTGTCACTGATCGTTGCCGCGATCGATCGGCTCCTGTTACGCCAGCTGATGCGGGCCGCGACCGATGGTCGATTCGCGCCGATCCTCGCCGATCCTCGGCGCCTTCTGCAGCTCGTCGAACCGCGCTGATGACGTTTCCGGGCGAGGTACGGCTCCGTTCCTGGCGCAGAGAGCGGCCCCGGCGAATCGAGCGTGGCAAAAGACGAATATACCGCGCGCAGGTCAGCCAGCCTTTTTCACGGGGGCCCCGTCCGCGATTCGGTCGAAGGCCAGTGCGACTCCGGTTCGTTGCGCGACGAGTAACCTCTCCTCTCCGGGCCGATGATGTTGCGGGGGCCGGTGCTTCGACGCCGACACCGCCTCGATTGCACGCGCGTAGGTGGGAGTATTTAAACTGCAAACGTTCTCGCTTTACTAGCACCGCGCACCCGCGCTCTGCTCTCCTCTCGCTTAGCTTTTGCTCGCCGCTGCCTTGCTCCGCTCTGCTACGATCCACTATTCTCCTCGCGCTCTTCGCACTCCTCCGCGCCTTCCCACCTTGACTTCCCTACGCAGCGCCGAACGCTCGTCCACGCGCCGCCCTCCTACGGCCCGTAGCGCTGCCCCCCACCACCCCGCCGCCTCTAGGCCGGCACCGCTCGGTGGGCGGGGCCTACGCCGGCCACGCCCGCCGGCCCCTCCCCCGTCGATAAACCCGCCGCGAACCTCGAACTACGGCAAAATGACGTTGTTGCTCCGATGGAATTTTTACGAGATGTACTTAACGCCCTACCGTTTTAGCGCTCCCAGTATCAGAGCCCTCGCTTCTTTCCTCCTCTCCGTCCCTCGCAGCCCTTCCCCTCTCCTTCTACTCGCCCCCTGCACTCCTTCCCCTCTCGTGCATGGAACCCTTCCAGAGGTGCCTTTCCTCGCTATTCTGATTTTTGCTAATTGGCCGACGAGTCCGCGGGACTTTTTCGCCGACAGCCAACCGCTTCGCCCCTGTAAAATTTCGAGCGTTCCCGCGTTTTAGCCCTCGCGGACAATGCGTCCCTTTCCGGCTAGCTTTCGTGACGGGAGAGGCTTGAAAGAGAGTGGAGCTTCGCTGGCTTTCGATCGGCCGCGGCTAATTCCTCCTGACGACGTTCGAGCACTAACGAGGAATAGCCGTAATTTCTGTCCGGTCAGGACGACGCCTTCGTTAAGCCTAGTCACGTCCATGTCCTCACGGTCGATGGTGGTAGGAGGTTTCATCCGGGGCAGCATGAGATCACGGCCGAGATTTATCGTTCCTGGCCGTTGGGAATTATTAATTTAGCGGATTATTAAGCACGATAAACGTTGGCGAACTTGTATCCGTAGGACGTATACATGTCAGTGTGCAGAATGAAACGGATGCTCCGCGACTGTATCTGACCGGGAACTGTCTCAATCTTTCCGCTCTCTCGATATAAAATATCAGTCCCGTTAGATCGGACGTATCGCGCGAGAGTGAACTGAACGTGTCAACCGGCTCGTTAGCGGTTCTCATTATCTCTTCTGCGATCGGAACGAAATTTTCAACCGCGTACGTTTCTGCCGAGCGAACTTCTCGACTGTGGCAGGATAAAAGTGGGAAGACCTCAATCGCTCGGAATCGATCCGCGAACGTTAAACCGTCGATACGTACGATACATGTCAGCCATCACCGAGGCATTGTCGTACCTACTCTTACACCGAACAGGCGAAGCCGACGAGTGGCTTCGATGGAAGACTCCGCCGAACGATTCCGAGATTAAATGTCTTTCCGTAGCCGCGCGTTACACGGCCTTACAGGCATCGATGCTTACCGCGAATATCGTCGCGGCAGGTTGTTCATTCGGAACGGCAGGCGTTAGAAAGGTATGGGGCGACCATTACGTACAGTCTATTACCGCCGATCCGACTGGCGGGAATCGATTTGGCCGTGTAATTGTAGCAATCCCGCCGGCAACAAAAACGGGCCCCGATGTCCCGGCAAACTCGGCTGAAAATATCCTGCCCGACGTTCTCGATCGTTAGGTCGCACAAAGTTATGCGCCGAACGTGTCAAGCGACGTGTGCGGCCGCCGCTCTCGTTGCTCGGCTCGGATCGGAAATTTATCGGGATCGCGAAAACTCCCCTACGACGTCGGTTCCCCATACAGTCATGACAGTACGAACAGCAAATGTTGTCCCGGTGTGTTCGAGGGCTGCCCGCGACGAATCCCTATCGCGAGAACTGCCTGCCGATGCCACTTGAGGCAACGATTTCTGGGAGCAAAAAGTGCCGTGCCGTAAGGAGACACGATAAGACTCCATTAGTTTCGCGCTATTGGCCACCGGCTCGTATCGTCTTATTAGAACGTTTGCACTTATCGGGAAGGTGTCGGTGTATACGCGTAAACGTCCGTTCGAAGACACGTTTCGCCTAATGCGGTACATGGATACGAAAAAATTGCGTTCCGCAATCTGCTTCGGACACTGCATCGTATTCTTCCAAGCACGTGTCTCGTCGTCCTATATAGGTATAGGTCAATTATGACGGTAATTACGGTAGTGACTTAATCTGGGGATTTGAGGATCTTAAAATAATTAAAGATTTTTATTTAATTAAGGAAAGAAAATAAATCAATTTTTCTGTTTTATATTCTTTACATAGACCATATTTCTACCCTTAATACATGTTGTGAAATTATCAGTATATCGCATAGGACGATGATGGGACCTGTTTGTGTAACAATTATCAAATGTATAATCAGTCAATAACAGAGCTTTCAGCATCTTACCAAAATCCATATTTCCATATTATCTCAGATACCATAATTCCAGCGCTGCAACAAAAAGCGTGAGAGCTGCCACTCGTTCGACCCAAAATTCGTCGTGTCCAATCTATTTATAATCGAGCACGCGAGCGGCCGCGTATTTGGAATTAATTCGTCGGCGGTAGAAGGAAAAGGGCGGCTCGAAAAATCAGTCGGACAGGATTTAGCGAGTAAGTGAGAATGAAGGTCCGCTCGGGCGCCTTACCAGGCGTTCCACCACTCGACCAGTTACCGACCAACCGCCGGCCCAGTCCCTTTTTCTTATTCTCGGCCTTCCCGTCGGCTTTTCTATCCTGATACAAAGAGGCGCGAGCCGAGCCTAATTATTATGATAGCTCGCCACCGGATTCTGTCGGTTCCTTTGATCTGCCGCCGTTTAGCATGATCCCCCGATATTTAGATAGACTCAGTTGTCCTGCCACGGGTGGAAGGGAAACGGCGAGTACTGGTTCGAGGAGAGTCCGTGGTGGGGGAAGCCTGGCCGGACTTGGAAGCGCAGACGGTGGTGAACGGCCAGGAGACGGAGAGGAATGAGGTCGGAACGAGGGATCAGGAAGAGGAAAGGCACCACGAGCCGGGGATACGGTATCGAAAGTCACTTTTTCGACAGGACTGTACGACAGATCGATTACCGGTCCTCGCCTCCGTGCACGCTCTAAGAATAAGGGACGCGCCGCGTAAGTGTACATCGCACACCGTCACCTGCATCCTCCGATCGAACATCGACGATGTACTCCCAACGAACGCTTTATCCCTACCTTCCGACTACGAGACACTTTTCACCCAAACTTCCGCTCGTCGAAGGTACACTTACGTCGATCCGAGCGTAATTCGACGAGCCTCAACTGCGATCCTTTCTAAAATTGTCGCGTGACCTTGGACTTTGACACGATTCAGAGTGTACTCTCGTCGCTCTCGCGTCAGCCTCCGTACCGGCAAAAATCCTCGCCACCGCAACAGGATGTCATATAGCCGGCACATGTGCCGTGCACGTACACGCGCGCACACGCTCGCACACGCCCGATTCCCATTGTACATATTTATATACGGCAGGGTACAAAAGATCCTCTTCCTATCGCCTGACAGTCCGCGGAACGGCGAGCCGCGCTCTCCATATTAAAGGTGATACGTGTACTTAGCGGTAATAGACGAGACAACTGGACAGGTCACGCGAAGCTATTCACTCCGCCAGAGGCTGTTAACCGCTTACGGGTAGAGAGGCCGTAGTCGATACCGCCGCGGCTCAGTCCGCATCTTCTAGCCCCGCATCTACCCACTACTCCCGATATTAGCCCACAAGGAAGAAGGAAGTAATCCCATTTCCCATCTCCCTCCGCCACCCCTCCCGCCTACCCTCCTCCCCACCCCCCCCATCCGCCGCCGAGCAGCCGAGCTCCGTGTGCGAGCGTACATCCCTGTTTACTCCACTTGTAAACAAGTACGGCATTTACCCCGCCCTCACTTATCCCCCTGTTTTCTCCTTTCCCTCCTCGTTCATTTTCTCTCCCTCCCCTCCGCCGCCCCCTCCTCCTCGTCCTCCTCCTCCTCCTCCTCCATCTCCTCCTCTCCATCCCCCGAGCCTTCCTTCCCCTCCCGCTCGACTCGATTTTCCCTCTCGGTCGCCCCCTTCCGCTCTCCTGCCTTTCCCTCGCCGTCTTTTTTACTCATACTACGGGACGGAAGTGCACGGAGCGCCGAGGCCACGCCCACGCTCGCCTGCCATTGGACAATCGCTTCACACCGCCCCGGGGGCGAAGCGCGTCCCCGGGCTCGATTTATATCTTATGATTTCTATCCCCCTTTTCCGTCCGACCCACTATTTCTATGCCCACCTCCGCCTTCCACCACTCTGCACCCACCCCCCTTTCCCTCCCCCCTCCGCCCCTGCACCCCTTCAGCCGCTACCAAACCCTACGCGCGGCGCTCGAGTGTTACTACGTTATTACGCTTCGCCGAAAATTTCATATCGACGCGGAATGCAAGCGACGTCCGTGACTTTTTTTCATCTCCCGTCTCGGACGCCTCCACCCCCCCCCCCCTTCCCCACCTCCTGCTACCCCCTTCACCTGCTCGTTCCGCGCTCCTTGGCTCTCATTTACGGGCGAGCGGAGGTGAGGAGGTGCGCGAGGATTTTTATCGGAGGTTCGACAGTTTCGTATGGGGTTGGGATCGTTTGTCTTGCGGCGTTTTGGATTTTGGGGGTGTCGTCGGGATCGGCGGGGGTGGGAATTGATCGATCGGAGTTGTCGGATGAGCTCCTGGCTGTCCTATCGATCGACCGGTCGAGTCCTGTCCCTTTAACTGTGACACGGGTGGCGCAGAATGATGAGGGAGGGTGGGAGTTGAAGTTTTTGGTAGGGGGGTGTTTTCGGTTTTTAATGATCTTGGTTTTTGTTGGGTTTGTAGTGCGTTTATTTTTCGGTGCGTGGGAGAGCTTTAGGTTACCTTGAGGACTCGGTGAAGATTTGGGATGTACGGTATTGGGGAATAGCTGGGTATGTTCATGTACCACGTTTCGTTTACGGTTGGTACATGTAATTGTTATCGGTAAGATGTAGTTGATGGGAAGAGTCCTGATCGTTTTCAACGTTTTCGGCGTCGGCGTGTTCCGTGAAGATGCTTAAGCGTGAGTATTGTGTTTACTGCATTTCGTTACTCATAAGAGCATGACATGTTCTGTTTTTACATTTATATAATAAATTCTAATTTTTTGATATAAATTCAAGTTAGTATCTAGTCCGAAATATATAATATGAAGCATGTTTATACAAAATTGTATTATGACATTGACGAACTGAATGTTTCAGCAATACAAAAGGAAGCTTACTTTTTACTATGCTGCCACTTACGGTAACAATTTAAGATATTAATCCAATCTTCGTATACTTTACAACTCTGCTAAGGACAGTAGGTGACAAACCATTGTTTCCCAACTAGTTTACGCAGACTATTATCTGTAATTTGTTAGTTGCGTGTTTGCAATGGAGTTGACTGGGTTATCGAGCGCTAATTATAGGTACTGTTCCACTAACAAAATCTCGGCCTAAACATCGCGTACAAGATTACACCATAACACTTTAAGTTACAGTAATATTGGGAAAACGTCCAGATCCATCAGTATTATGTTTTAACACGTTGCATGTTGAAAGTACTTATTATGTTGGTCGTGTCAAGAGTAATATACAATTTTTTAACGGTTTATCGCTTCCAATCATAAATTCCAATAACTATATCAGAAAATTGCTTCTAAACTGGGGCTGGTTATTGTATGGAACCTTTATCAGGTAAATGGGAAAGACCACATTTTGTTCAATATGTGCATGTTTGTTCATATATTCCTTGAGTTATATCTGAACATATTATCCAAATCGTCAAAACATGTAGATGCATCTGCACTCACTGCAATTACTATGATTATGGCACAAAGTAGACACAGTTTTATTTTCCGTTCCGTGTATCGAGCTGCAAGTAATTCCAAAGAACTTTGTACGTACCTCGCATTGTAAAATCTAAGCACGCAGTAGTCAGCGTAGTGTAGTCATCTGTCTGTGTGCGTAGGCGGGATGAATTAAAATGAAGGAGACAGTCGGAAAGTGGAATAGAAACTGTGACTCGCTCAATCAATTGGCAACATTGGAAAACAATCACCTTGAGTTTGAATCCTTACACCATAAAACGTTGTTTACATGGACCAGGCCATTGCCTTTGTCAATCTGCGCAACATAAATTTGTTGTAACCCTCTCGCAGATCAAAGTTCGTTCAACTTTAGGCAAATCGCTGAAGCACGTTCATGAAAATCAATACCATGGAATGCCAATGACATCGATATGTTAATCGTTCCGGCCACTAACGCGGAAGGCAGCTTCGATCCCGAAGAAAACGGCCTCGGTTTCTACTACTTTTACGCGCGAACGTTTTATTTCAGGACAAGCAGTAGCGAACGGAAGGTGGCTAATAATTGGCAACCACGCCCACCGACACTAATAAATCAGTTGATTCGCAGCTACCGGTTCGACAACTCTTTTGCGGATTTGACCAACGGATATATTTACCAGATCGTATGCATCGGTGGTCGGGATCCGATGAATTAACATTCGGCAGCTTTGCATATCCACCCGATACAAATCCGGATCGCAGAAAAGTGAATCTCAATACCTTCGGTTCTCATTCATCAGCCTCTCGCCGCTAATCTTGAAATATGCTTAATTACGAAACGAGATTCATCGTCGCGGTAGAAGAATACGCCCTGCCCTAATCTGGCCGAATTTGCCTCCTGCTAATGGAGGGATGTCCCGCCGATGAGTCTCATAAATCCTGTCATTGAATTATCGTAATTGTTCGAGGCGGACGACACGGAAGGAGTGAGCGGCTTTCCCAAAGGATCCTTCCGTCCGATTTGGGGAAGAATTCCCCTTTCAGCCGCGCGGAAAGGGTGAGCGAACGGTCTCTGAAAGGTCCTTTTAACGCACGCAGGATACCTCCTGGTAACGTATTACGACAACCGGGTTACGTGTACGCCTCGGCCGAGCGAAGGTATTATTATGTTAATATATTAGCTCAGCGTCATTTGTATCTTATTAAGTTTCGGTTGCCGGCGTCATGTCCTGTCACGCGCTTCCTTTTGAAGCGAGCTGGCTGACGCGAGCATGGGTTATCGATGACTATGCGCATTCGGCACGTACGATAGATAGAGACCACGTAATCCGATGCGCGAATATGGTCCATCGTTTCGCACTACCGTAGGAAATCAATGCCGAGCTGGTCTTACCTAATAATTCGGTTATCACTAATAACGAGTATTAAACAGGTACCCTAATTGAGTTTGTCGAAATTTTTCGTTACGAGAAAACTAATTGATGCCATGCATACCATTATCGTTATAAATCATTTTTATACTAATACATAGTGAGTTATACGGAGAGTGTATTGCTTTTCGTTATTTCGATTTTTGCATTATTTACTGAGGTCCAGTCTATAATACACGATACGAATTTGCACACTCGTAGTAGCTTCGAATTTGTGCACAAGGTGTGCTGAAATCCGATCTACTCCGCCATCGGTACAATACAATAAACGAGTCTATATTACAATGCGTTCAGCAGTCGATCGGACATGAAAATGCGTGTACATCAAACCGTAACGCCGGACGAGTGTCGATACCTCTCATAGAATCGTATCCTCACGAAACTAACCATCAGTTTCGCCACGGCCACCTTTTGTACGAGATCACGCACGCCCTCTGCCTTTTCCGGTTAATTCGACTTCCCTTTGGCCCCTATTTAAGCCCTATTTAAGATGAATTGGTCTCGCTCCTCGGCAGCCGAGAACGAGGAGGAATCGCAGTCGTTTAGCCATTCAGGTCGCTTCTATAGATTGCGGTACGAACATTTTCACCGGCGCATCGTCCTGGCCCTTTGAAGAGGCATCTCGTGCGCCACTTCAATTTTTCGTTTCGCCAGGCAGTCCGCGCCTACCGTTCTGGCCTCCTTTGCCACCTTCTGACACCTAAATCCTGTAACTCGCCATAATGATGTTTTCCTATGGCCCGAGAGTCACTTCTCTTCTCCCTCTTTCCTGTTCGGTCTCTCCGTCTATCCTTCTGCCTCTTCTCTCTCTCTCTCTCTCTCTCTCTCTATATCTCTCTCTTTCATTCTCTTTCTATCTGCCTGTCTCTCCTTCTCTCTCTCCCCCCTCTTTCTCACCCCTCGACACTCTTCATTGTGCCGTGTTAAATTTCGTGAAGCCAACGACGTTGACAAAAAATTCGACATGCACCGGGTGCGCGATTGATCCTCTCGCATCGTTGAATGGTCGTTGATGACTCTATATCGTCGGATATAGTCGTGGGGCTGTTCCTGACGGACAATGCGATTTCTACGGACGACATCCACGTACCAGTCCGACTTCCCACCAGGACGCGTACGTTATCGTTCGTGTGGAGATTCTGCGACGTTCGCTGGCGTCTAAGCGGCTTGATTGTCAGCCAATGCGATCGGATCCAGGCCTGCCCCCTCTCGAGCTATTGACTTAATTAAAAGTCCGATTCGGGGACGAGAGTGATGACTTGCGCTTAACGGCGTGGCTTCCCCTAATATTGAAGAGGCCGAGTAACGGAATGCTTGATTTTCTTGGCAAAACTCGATCGAATACCATTCCTCGCTATATTACAGATCCCTTCGAGAGGTAAAGAACGAAATTTTTATACGTACCTACAAGAAATACTGTTGATAACTGGATAATGCGTGTAACGCACATTACAGATAATTCTCCGTCTCTTTATCTAGTAGTCTATAAACTAAAAGTCGTTTTAGTTCAACGGTGAGCATCGAGATCGTTTCTCACCCGAAACCGTGACGCGAGATCGATTTCGGGTATTCCAAATTTACCGAAATAATTCTGACGTAATGCGGCGTCCTTCGCCGGAAGCAGATAGCTCGATTTTACGGACGTATCGAACTGACAATTCGGGGAGCAACATTGCTCCAGAGTTCGGTAAACCGAAAAGACATTACACTTTAGAGGTACGAAACGTAAAGTATATAAAAGCATTCGTGTGTGGCCCGGAGATGGCCGGTTCTTCACCTCGCGAACGAGAAGTCGGTTCCCTTTGATGTTCTACCTACTCGTGCCTGGTGGGAGTCGCTCACTCCCTCTCCAGGCTCTTCGCGTTCCTCTTCACGGAACCCTCTTAAACTCATCACGCCAGCTTCACCATCGCTTCTCTCACCCTTACTAATTTCTCTCTCTCTCTCTCTATCTCCGTCTCTCTCCGTCTCAGTCGCTCTCCTCGCCTCTCCTTCGCTCTCCTCCTTCCGCCATTTCAACTTTTCCACTCAACCCTTCCATTTGGCACTTTTACCTACAAAACCATTCCCTCGTATCTTCTTTACAATTCCTTGTATACATTATTCGGAGGTCGAATGCTGCGATATAATTTCGTTAGCGGCCCCGTAAATAATTTGCGACGCCGGCTCGCGACGTACCGGAGTGTCGTTTGCCGCTCCGAGACGTGACTGGGTCGGAATTGTTGTAGGCAATTAATGAAAATACTGTAGTGGATGCCGGTGTATGATTGTGGAGGTAGAGTCGGAAATCGGTGAGCTTCGGTGATCCGACCTTACGACCGATTGCTATGCCTGGAATAAACATATTCTCAGCCAGTGCCTTCCCACTGATGCTGGATGCAAGAATTTATATATCGTACGTTGAAAACTGTATCTGATTACCGAGGCTTACGCTGAAACTGTGCCTGATTACCGAGGCTTACTGATACTTGCCACCGAGCTTGTTATCGCAATTGAACGCTACTTCCAGTCAGAGCACACATGTTAGTTACAGATTTGGATCCGATCGGCCACTATGTACGAGATCGCGAGTGAACAGTTTCTTTTGCTCGACACTCATTAGAAGTCCGGCTGAGCACGGGCTTCACGTTACGGCGCGCAATTATATTCGTATCCAGCGTTTATCTGCCATCCGCTTAGGGGGGGGAGTGCGATAAGTAAACGTTCGCACCGAGAATTGGAGTGCGTTTCATCAGAGCGAATCTACCGACTGACGGTTGCCTGGTCTTTGCTGGTCTTTAGCATGGTTCGGCATGCCGCCACTGGAACTACCGGCCTTCGAGATGGGAGCGTGAACGGAGTTATCGTACGAGTAGTAATGGGAAGATGATACACTGCGTTGCACTTTAAGCGTGCGGGATAATTGCTCATGTAATTGTTAATTTTACGTTACGCCGGAATCCTGAATGCGGACTCGGCCAATGCCGTATCTGGAATCTCGCATCTTGCGTTAGGTTCGCATTTATCGCGTACGATATGCCCTACGCGGGCAGCGCGATGCCGCCATGCCACGGGATGAACAAACAAGCGGTGACGCGCTTCGTTAAGCGAGCCGGCCACTTGATAATTAATTCGTAGCTAATTTTTAATGTTACGTTGCCCCGTAGCGCACGGCGACAGGCTGATTTATTGTTCAGCTGCGTCGGTCTGCACGGCGCGAGCGACTCTAACGAACGGAATGCATCCGAATGCACCCTCCGATCGAACTCTCGCCAAAAAATAATGCTCTATATCCCTCCGATCGCGAGTAAGATCCAGTTCCCAACCGAAGAAGGGATCACATTCGATTATTCGAATCCTGCTTGCCGGAACCCACCGGCCTGTGCCAGAAACCGTTTCATCCGTTCTCGAGTACTGATCGAACTCTCGCCAAAAAATAATGCTCTAAATCCCTCCGATCGCGAGTAAGATCCAGCTCTCAACCGAAGAAGGGACCACATTCGATTATTCGAATCCTGCTTGCCGGAACCCACCGGCCTGTGCCAGAAACCGTTTCATCCGTTCTCGAGTACTGATCGAACTCTCGCCAAAAAATAATGCTCTAAATCCCTCCGATCGCGAGTAAGATCCAGCTCCCAACCGAAGAAGCGATCACATTCGATTATTCGAATCCTGCTTCCCGGAACTCACCGGCCTGTGCCAGAAACCGTTTCATCCGTTCTCGAATACCGATCGAACTCTCGCCAAAAAATAATGCTCTAAATCCCTCCGATCGCGACTAAAATCCAGCTCCCGACCGAAGAAGCCACATTCGATTATTCGAATCCTGCTTGCCGGAACCCACCGGCCTCTGCCAGAAACCGTTTCATCCGTTCTCGAGTACCCACCCAGCCCTGGCACCGGGAGGATGAAAATCTCGGTACCTCCGCACCTTCCGACGATCCAACCTAACCAGCTGACCTCGTGCGACGAAAACGGATGCGGTCCCATTCTCTTGGCCACCTCCCTCCGGTCCATCCTCAAAGCCACCTGGAATCGTAATTTCTAATCTCGATTACTCCCCCGCACACAGCCGCACGGCAGCTCACCTTCCGCGCGCGCGCGCGCGCGCTCGCGTGCACGTACTCCGCGCACGCGGTGGAAGTCCGGCTGGTCGGACGAGTCCACCGCAACATGTTAATCTTCGCACGAACACCTCCGGCATCGGACGAGCCGCGGAGTGAATATGGCTCGCAAACGGCGAATGAAGAAGAGACCTCTCGGCAGATGAGGGAGGCGCAGAAGGTGAGGCGGACGAGGACACTCGCGGATGAAGGCTCAGAATTAGAAGACGCCGCCGCGGAACGGTAGACGCGAACTCAAGCGACAAACGTTGACGACGACTTAGACCCCGGCAAGAAGAAAGAAGGATCCATCCGTAACGCGGCATCTACCCGTAAGAGACTCTCCCGCACTCTCGCCGGAGTTTCGGATTTTTTCCCGGAATTAATTGCCGCCGACCGGGCTTTTTTTCGTCATTAAAATGATATTATACCCGGTACGGGAAACGTGTCCGACAATTTACATGCGAGCCGCCGGCGGGACTGGGGAGCAGAGAATGAGGGGAGGCGGAGGCGGGTAGGGGGGCGGGTTGGGGGAGGGTGGGTAAGAGACCCGCGGTATTACGGTATTTCGCTGATTGCCTCGAATCAGATGAGCACGCCAGTTTGTGTATCCGCGCGGCGAGCGTTGCGGCAAGCGCCATCTCAGGCGTAATTGTAACAACTACAGGGACGCGACGGAGGCGAGCGAGCGCGCGCGCGCGAGCGTTCTAGGCCTCGGGAATATTTGATCCAAGTTATTTGATCATTTTAATTATACCGCGGGTACGGACGTTTCATAACGTTAGCGTTGGCGACAATTAGCAGGCGGACGGCGATGCGCGGGTCAAAAATGAGACAGGTCGGTTCGGTCGCTCGGTGGGGAGCTGGATGGCTGGCGGTGGGTCGTCTGACTGTGGGGACACACGGTAGAGTGGAGAGTTTTGCGGGGCTGAGGATTGGGAAGGATGATTCTCAAAAGGGGATCGATGGTGGGGGCTGCGGATGTGGAGACGTTTTGGGCGTGAGGTTGGACCACCTGGAAATGCGGGCAAGATGAATGTAGAGTGGGAGGTGCAAATGTATTGGACGTGATCGATGTAGTTTGTATTGTGACATTGTACTCGAAGTCAGCGTCGCGTAGGTTTGGACGTTGGCGACTAATTGAAATTTGTCCCGGCGTTCGTTTCTTTGGATTGAATACGGTCGTGTTGTCGAATGTGAATATCTGCGTTTCAATTTTCCTTCTCTTTGGATAATTGACGGTTGAGTTGTAATCGTTCGTGCTTTCAATTTACTATATGCTTGCAAATTGGTTTTGCCGACGCAGCGAGAAAGAACTGTTACAACTTTTCTGTTCACCGTCCCCATCCGTCTAACCTTTCTACTCCATCAACCGTCTGCTCGTTACATGTCAGGATATTGCAGAAAATCATAGTGCCAATAGAGCATTCGCATCGTCGACTTTTTCGACGCTGCCTTACTGTGAACAAGGGAGATAGGGAGAAAAAGTTAAAATAGAGCGGCCATTATTCGAGTAAGTTCGTGCCAGAAAGGCATAAAAGCTATGCAGATGAATGCTACCCGCAATCATCCACACTCCGACTATTTCTATGCAGCTTGAAAACGGCAATTTTCCCACCGCCAATTCCAGCGATCCTGAAACACTATTTACACTTGAAATTTTACTGAGTCCTGTCACGAGACGAACGTACCGAAAGGAATTACGACTGTCTTCCCTCCATCGTCTAATTCGACCAACGAAAACTCGGATCGCAGGGATCATTGCGTGCACCGCTTCGCAAACTACTGTATCTCACGTCTACTCATTTCCCAGATTTTTCTGATGGCGCGAAATAAATCGCTGGATCCATTCGATAAGATCGAACCTTCATTTCAGGGTAAAAATGTACAACAAGAAGAAATGAAGATATTACCATATATTTTCCGTACGTATATCATCTATACGTATATATACGTATAATTTTTCATACCTGTGTCATATCGACAGTGGTTCAAGCGAAATACCAAACCGTCACCTTTGATTCTTATCCGAACTACTCTTGTAATCACTCTGGCAACCTTCAGCGACCAGTTTGCAATCAATTACATTCGCGCCCGTTTACAAGCAAATAAAAACATTACCATATCTTTCCGTACGTATACGTATCATTTTCCACACCTGTGCCATAACGACAGTGGTCAAAGCCAAAAACCGTACCGTTACCTTCGATCCTTATCCAAACTTCTCTTACAATCACTCTAACAACCTTCAACAACTAGTTTACAATCAATTACAGTCGCGTCCGTTTTCAAACAAATAAAAATATTATCCTATCTTTTCCGTACGTAGGTATATCATTTCCATACGTAAGCCATAACGAGAATAGTCCAAACCAACAACCAAACCGTCACCTTCGCTTCTAATCCAAACCACTCTCATAATCACTTTGTCAAGCCTTCAACAACCAGCTGGCAATAAATTATATTCTCATCCGTCCGCAAACGCGTACGCTAACGACTAACCTCAAAATCCACCCTCCCAGCACAGACCACCTTTCCACCATCGCCAGCAGAATCCCCGAACCACCCCTTCGCCCGAAAAAAAGTTCGGAACGTCAAGGCGGATCAACGACAAGCACGTTGCCGTAAGAGCGTACAACGGGAAGGCGAGTCGCGCGTCAGCCATTTTGCCATATCGAAGAAGAAACGAGGGAGGGCTGTTTGAGTCGGATAGCCGATACTTTAAATATTTCATACGTTTACGGCGGCGAACGGGCGAATGCAGAAACGATGGCAGAAACGATGGCAGAAACGATGGCAGAAACGACGTCGGAAAACGACGGCAGAAACTGGTGTAGAGGCGGTGGCGATAGCAGCGGCCATCATGCATTGTCACGACACAGAGCTTTAAACGAGGGTCGTAAGCCCTCTTATCTGCGGTCTTTGACTATAGACGCTCGATTACGCGACCTGCAGCTCGGCCCGCGCGCTCTTTCGAGCGCAAACTGCGCTCCTACGTAGCTACGGGCATGATTTGCATAATGGGACGCACTTCTCGACTATCGGCGACGTTTCGTCCTGCCTCGACCGTGGCGATAAGACGTGACGGATTCTGCTCGTTCCTGCGAAAAGTGTCGCGAGCTGCGCTGGATGTAGAAGACGTAAGGATCGTTGGATATAGGTAAGTTCAAAATGAACGGGATACTCATGCGGATAGAATGTGTGAAATTGGGAAGAAGCTGGATACAGGGATTGTATTTTCTAAGAATATGCGTATATCCTATTTTTCGGTAGAAAACGCGCACCTATTGTTTCACCCGCACTTCTATCTTTTCGGCATTCTCTCTTTTTATATACATAACGTGCACCTATTGTATTATTATTGAATTCGACTTCCTTTATGTCGCTTTCTAATGTATAACGCGCAGGCTCTTATTTGATCAAATATTGAATATTTGTGTATGGTAATTGAAAAATACCGTAGAGTGAGGAATCGATTCTATTGAAGCTGGACATACGGATTGTATTTTGTAAGAATGAACATATAGATTGAGGAAGTGATTCTATTTATAGAGTTGAACGACTTACAATTGGTTGTTCGGTAAAGATCATCATTTTTCGTTTATATTTCCTGTCGTTTTATTGTCATAGGTAATATGTTGCGGGTAATACGGGTGGGCGGGTACATTATTCATTTTCGGTAACCTAGGTACAATGTAACCGATTTGATATCTTTCATCATTCGTGTACGCTGTTCTAACCCACTTAAGGCGACAAATTTGTTGCACCTGCACATTGCGGAAACTCTCACGCGACTCTGTTTCTCCGTACTTTTTCCGCAGGCTGTATTCCCTCACCTCTATTGCCTGCAATGGGTTCGATCAACGGCGACGTTAGTCCGATGCGTTCTATTTATTAGGATGAAGAATAAAACGCGGTTTGCGTAAGGTTAATGGTTACGTTGCGGGCCGAATGCCGGTTAAAAGTATTGCATTACTCCTTTTCTGATCATACGGTTACGTAGCCGAAGTACTGGCCTGCGATATTACGAGCATGTAATAATACCGTTTAGGCAGATATCGTCGTAGCAGTATGCGATATCCGCGGAGGAAGCGTGCGTTTCGTCCTGCCAGCCCCACCCCCGAATGAAACTTTGTCAAAAACGGAAGGACGCCGCTAGCCGACATTTCTCACGGGTGGCCATTAGGTCGCGATTCCGAAAATTGGCTCGGTCAAAAGTTTGATTACTCACGGCGCAATTTCCATAACGAGAGCGGACAATGTTTACCAGCTTACGAGTATTTTGCGTGTGGAGGGGTAATAGTTCTGGTATCATTATGGGCCGACATAAGTCACGTATACCGGTAGTCCATCGATTTCACCATGCTTTCTAACGGCCGTCATACTTAGGTAGACGATCGGATTAAATGAGTTGAATGAGGTACAGCTCTCTCTCCGCTTCGTGGCGATTCGATTTACTTGTTCGGTAAGTAATCGCTCCGACCACGCATTCGACGTCGAGTGACATTTTTTTTTCTCAACTGCAATCCGCGAGAACCGCGTGTTACCGCTTTTCGCTGGCACTGTGAGTGAAATTAGATTTGTCGTTCGAAGCGCAGCAGAATCTATTTTACAACGATGTTACACAACCTACTTCATTCAATCGATAGAAATTGCAACAATTCCGTATCTGTATAATGAAAGCATAATATTATATTTTAGTTTCACTACTTTTGTCTTTGACCGTACTGGAGAAATAATCGAGCCTTCCCTACAAGATCGACCTTTGCACACATATTATTATAAAGATATTAGCTTGAAAAGTGAACTCTCTTTAAGTCCACGCAACGAATTAATTTCCATTACGTCCGCATTAAGATTGCATCTTCACTTTAGTTTGATATCTCACCTGGCAGTCTTTCTAAGCAGAATTATTCAGGAGTAATTAATGTAGGGACGGTAACACCGATCGAATCCTCTTTCGCTCTCAAATATTTTATAACCACTCGTATCAGATAGCGTACTTTGCAGTGCACTTACCTACGTCTGGAACAGGTGAAGAGCGAAAATCCGCGGAAATTCTCCTAACAATTTCGATATCGCCCGAGGGCGACCAGCTGGCGCATCGTTTTCGCTTCGCATCCGAAGAATGCGACAAAGTCCCCGATGATTCTCCCGCGTCGCGCACGTTCGACAAAGTAACCGGCGAATAATGGCCGGTCGTTCGCAACAAGTAAAGAAAGCGACGAGCGAGACGGACAAAAAGAAAATGGTGGAAAAAAAGGAGCGGCGAAACATGCGTGCTCGGTGTCTCTCACGACTTTTGTATATTTTTGCACCCATATTATGCCACTCTAATGACACAGTGCAACGTCGAAGTGCGTGCGCGTAACGATGACGAGAAAGAACGTAGCTACGTACGTACATGCACGTACTCATGCGTGCCAGTCATGCAAATTTTTCTGTGTCAACGAGACGAGGTCTCATACGACAAGAATCGTTCCCCACTTACCTCCCACACAATTTGCCTCTCTCTGTCTGTCTGTTTCTCTCTCTCTCTCTCTCTCTCTCTCTCTCTCTCTCTCTCTCTCTGTTTCCTCATCTCTCTCACTCTACTCCTTCGCACGATCCGTGTCTCTCTGTTCCACTCGCTTCTTATTTCGAGGAAGTCCAGCCTGTTCCGGTTTTCTTCTGCACCGCAATTTTAATAACCATAGAGTTCGTCAGGGGACACGACGATTGTTCGGGATTATTGGAGCAGCGACCGTTTGACATTTGGCGGCTATTCTTCCGACACGAAGTTCGGCAGGTAGATCCAAGACGTTCACCAGTCGAATGTTCCGTTTCTGTTACGGTTTTTATCAAGTTTCATTAAGTATCCATGTATATGTTGCAGGGATATGATAAAAATGAGACTTGATGAGATCCCTAACGTAGATGATCGATTCACGTAAGATCTACCTTACGTATTAGATCAAATATCCGTTTTCATCATTTCCCTGCGACATATAGGTACCTATATTTCTAAGGTGACCAACTATTTTTTGTTCAAAAAGAGTACACTTTGCAAGTATTTCATAGGTGAAAAAAAAGAAGAAAAAACGATAAAAACTTTATTTTCTTTAAAAAACATATTTTTCTTCGGAGTGGATTTTTTTGGTAAATGAGGATGTTCGTCTAATAATGTAGCCACATCCGAACAACTTTCATTTTGCATATTAAATTTGACTATTAAGACGGCAGATAATGTTTTTACAGAAAGTTGCGACTTTTCACTGCTCCAATAATCATTCCCTAGTGAAAATACCCTTTCAACAGCGGCATTAGTGCCTGGACAACATAAGGAAATTTCTATTAAAACTTTTAAATTTTCATGTGGGATACGATATTAATAAAATTGAAGTAAAATAATCTAAAAAAATGTTTTAGAAATACAAATGAGTATAAAATTATACAAATGAGTACTTTCAGAGTACAGGATTTGAAAAGAGTACGGTTTGCGAAAAAAGAGTACAAAACTCAGTAAATGAGTGCAGTTGGTCACCTTAATATTTCATTAACCAATTAGCTGCCACAATCCCCATTTGGGGGTTTTGGAATTTATATAATTATACTGTTACATAACCTTTTGTGCATATATATAACTTACTCGGCCAGAAATAAAAAAAAAAAACATTTGGCTGTTAACGGGTTAAGTACAGAAAGTCGTTACGTCACATTACAATATATATAAACAAGATACGTAGACAGGAAATAAAAGTTTGTTATGCACCGGAATGCAATATACCTACGTTTTATTACATCTGTAAGATGACGTTGAACGTTTTCAATTTTCGCCGCTGAGAACTTCATTCCCCGTACGCGAGTAGTATAACGTATTGCATTGGCAGCGGGGAAGGCATTTTGCGCGATGTAAAGCCGATGAGTAGAGGACTGGCGTAACGATCGGTACCGACCGCTTCTCCGCTCTCCCGGCGAACGTTGACAGTTTGACAGTACGCAATCGCGTGCGCGCGTGCGCACCACCGCGCTGCCGGTTAGGATAAGCGCAGGAACGTTAACTAATTGAGCAAATTGAAACGAATGAGTTACGGCTGCCGGGACGGACGGTCATTTCGGCGAATCGCAACGTGAAATCAGTCGGCAATCCGAGGCATCCGCGGAACACATCGAAAAACGTTGTCGTAGGTGGACATTAACTGGGAAACGCATGTTCCGCCGACTTTTAAGAACAACGGTTACACGTGTTCCGAGCGAGCGAGTCAACGCAAAATGGAGGAGTTCGCGAGGAGGTTCGTGCCGGCTCGAAAGCAGTCAGCGACTCGCATGCATTTCGCTTATTATATGTTGTTCGTTAACGTCGCTCGCCGCATTACGCAGTAATCGTTGAATAACCCCCGTAAGTAAGTCGCGCCGTTTCCTATGTCCAGCTAAAGCTCTTTTCCGCTTTTTATTCCCTTCCATTTCGTACGAGCTCGGTTTAACCGGTACTTCATCGGGACGCAAACTCGACGCTCTGCGATTGTGGTTTCTCGGGTAGTCGAACGATTTACGAACGAAGTTTATGATATTCCACGTAAGATCCGTTGGGCTTCTCTTATCGTTCGGACGGTCTGAGCGTAGGTGATATTTAAAGGCGAGTGATATGATCGAGAATGGGAGGAAAACAGCGGGTGTAAACTGATTGATGACTGATGTGTAAGGTCGACCGGATTAAGCTGGGAGACGAAAGATTCTGATCATCTTAGATCATTTATTATTCTAGAAGATATTCTATAGCAACGAAAATCAAAATTTACCGGTAACAATTTTTACTAAGTGTTTCTTGTAGTGGAATATAATTTTGTTTCGGCGGGAAGAGGTTCTCAGGTAGTTTCAATGATTTTTAATGTAATGTTACTCTGACGTTACTCTAATTGTATTCAACTATTGCATCCTAAGTTGAGTGCCATAAAATACATTCAGAGTGCCACATATTTTATGCTTCCTTTGCAGTTCTGTAACCCTGAATTGTCGAAGCACACGGTGTACATATAATTTCCGCATTAATTCCGCTTGCGCTGCGATATTTTTGTGCTTCGCATTTTACGGTGATCCCGATCAAATTACACCGGCCGACAAAAAAATAATGACCCGCTTCTTTAAATAAAGTTTTTCGATACCTCTAGCAACAACGGTTATATTCAAGCTTGACAGCCTTACTGGCCCACCCTGGTCCACCTATCAGTATCTTAAAATTGAAGTTTTAATCCACCTTCTTATATCTTTATAAAAATTAGCTCCCAGCGTCGTCCCATACATTCATCAAGCGAGCACACATAATCTTCCTTCCTCCTACCGCACACACATAAACAATTTCACAAAACTCCTGCCTCTTAAATCCGAGCATCGCGGGACACGCAACACTCCAAGCTAAGAGCGGAACCACCGAATCCTACAGGGATTTAAAAGAATAACGATAGGATCTCCGAATCGGAAGGGTGTAAATCTAAGTCAGTACGAGGAATCGATAAATCAGAATAATTCGATGAAAACACACTCGGCCTCGTTCACGGCTCGCTTTCCCAGCGGAAAGCCGGCACGTCCGGCAAAGAATTTCGTAAATATCTTATTAAAGAGGGAACGATCGCTGGAGGACTCTTTGTAACGCCGGCCGCGGGAAATAATGTAACATGGTGATAGTATGACGCCGGGGTAGCCTAGAGAAATGCAGAGAGTGCTTGGTAAATTATAGCAGTGAGCGTAGCGTGCATACCACTACGCCTATATGTCTCGTCTGGCTGTCTCATCTTCTCGCTCTTTCCTCTCCTCCTTCGTCCCCTCGCCGTCTCGCTCGCTCTCATCTACCACCTCACCTCCCCCTGCCGTCTCTCTGTCCCTCTACCTGTTCCCCTTTCTCTCGTTTTGTCCCGTCTCTCTCCCGTTCGTCCGGCATCGTACCGTGTCTACGCACCTCTTTCTCGTTCTTTTGAGAGTTAGGTGGAAGACGCAGCACCGGCGGCAGCCTTTGATCTTACTGACCACGCCCCCTTTTTTCATTTTTTCACTCTGTAAAAGGCAGATGGACAAAGTGTATTGTAAAGTGTGCAGCGTAGCAAGGAGGACGGTATATGGGCGAGAGAGAGAAGGAGAGAGAGAGAGAGAGAGAGTAAGAGAGAGAATGAGGGAGAGAGGGAACGGAGAGGAGAGCGAGGGAAAGAAATGCTGCGGAGGAGGTGGAGGAGAGAGGAGAGGAAGAAACAGTGAAAAGAGTAAAACCGAAAAGGAAGCAGAACAAAAAAGGAAGCCACGCATTAGGCGAAGCTGTTGGTTTCGCGTTCGGTTGCAATTATTAAGAATTTTCTGAGTCGCCGCGCACCGAGCGTGGAGGGGGGCAAAAATTGAAGGATTTCGGTCAATTCGTGCGGTCGATCCGTTGCTTTTGGCCGAAATTCGGCCCGAAAGCGAGAAACTGACCGGGGAGGGTTGAAGTTTTTACGTTAAACGACATTATGTCAAACGCCTGCACGAATTGCATTTACTGACTCTCGTCTGCTGAAACGAGCAATTTTTTTTATTGGTTTACATCGTTAGAATACTAAATGACCTGCAATGGTGATCCGATGATGTTTGGATCTGATCAGATTAATGTACTGCTAGATGTACAAGTAGATTGCAGTAGCGGCGTAATATTTCAATTTGGTATTGTTTAGTTTTATATTCGCTTAATCTGTCCGCGTGATTGAGTCGTCGCGTAATGTCTCACTTCATTCAGTTGTCTCGTTGACATTTTAGCATTATTAATCAGCGGTGTGATACGTTGTCTCGAACAGTGCGAAGCGTACGAGGAGCAATTTGCAAGTTAGAGAGAGAGAGAGAGAGAGAGAGAGAGAGAGAGAGAGAGAAAGAGAGAGAGAGAAAGAGAGAGAGAGAGAAATACGCCTAACTGCTGCAGTTACATATGAAGGGGGTAAACGGTTCAGTCCTTTGTGCGATATTGGGTAAATGATTAACCAATTGGCGAAAGGGAGCTCGGACTTTTCAGCATGATTAATCATGCCCCCGGGCCAAATTACTCCTGTTTCGAAATCTGACGAGCAGCTTACAGGATAGACATTTTTCATTGCAGGACATTTCGTAACCTATAATACCTTACACATCTTATTCAACCGGTAATTAGGCGATATTGTCCGAGGCGGACGTATGATATTTTACTTGGCAGCTTCTCACAATACCGAGAGCATGAGTATTCAATCATGTGTACGAAATCGGGACATTCTATTCTCGCGCACTTCATCCTCTTCGGCGTTATTCGACAGAAAATATGCCCACTCGACATTTATGTCTCGCACTTTCCATACTCCTCGTGCAATCCGTAAAGTTTCTCATTATCACGGACATATGTGCCGGTCAACATAATATTCATTGTAACAGCACGTTGTTCGAAAGCACATATGACGGGGAATACTGTCATTATCTTGCCGAAAGTGGCTCGAAACGTGAAAGATTTGCTCGGGGGATAATTCGTTCATTCAACATCCAGCACATGGCGCCAAATTTGAGTGATAATATCCGCGAAATCATCGGTAACAACATTGGCAGTTAATAATACCGGTAAGAATTGTATTGCCTGCACGCTTGCCCGAAGAAAGAAGAAAGGACGAGCAGCAAGGCGGGAGGAAGTAAGAGGTTGAAGAATGTGGTCACCGTCGCTTCTGGGTATAAACGACTGAACACTTTAAGAGATGTTTAACTCCCGAAGGCCCCCAGGACAATCCTACGTAAAATTCGATTTTTAGCCTTACCGCGGTATAGGCCAATAAGACTAAATTGTTCGTGCGTGAGTGTCGCTACTGAAAGTTCTGCCAAAAGAGGCTACAGGGATAATAACGTACGGTTATCAATATTGTTTGTCGCGATAATAAAGTGAAGTTGAAAGGGAACGAGGCTAACTCGCATCGAGCTCTTACGTAACCGCGACGTTGAGGAATAAACGTGATAAGGGCGGAAAAAAAGTGGTTATCTGCCAGTTTACGAGTAACTGACATTCGACCGCTGGCAGGCACCGAATAAATGCAGTCCAATGCCTCGAGTGGACAATACAGCGAATTCATGCTCGGGACATTAACTTCGCACGCTGATTCAGCCTACGATAGTGAGGACAGTATAATAAGAATGCGAGGAAGAAAACGACACGAACGTTTAACCGAATACAAAAGCCACTTAATTTTTATAGTTGGCCACTGGTTGGGGTGCCAACAGTTTGTGGTTCTTCGTTCGCGGTACGTTTAAGCTGCGTGGTAGCAGACTACACATCCAGCATTACTTTATATTATATCGCCGACATTTCTCGTCGCTGAATACCGTTCAGCATCTTATCGGTGTAAAATATTTATTTCGTGCCCAGTTCTAATAATATCCGTAGCGAAGCTCTGCCGTCGAAACTTTTATTTCCTTCGCTCAGTACTTTTAGGGTGCGTCTTCAAGACAGGATTCATTCAGACTACTGTGGTAGGTAGCTACTTGTCTTGATACTTGGATATCGTTACCACCCTTGAAATAATGTGGCATTGTAATGTTTCTTTATCGTATCGTTATTATACAATAATTTCGCTGTTACGTAATGTAGTCCATATTGTGATTAAAATTAAAATAAATATGAACTTTTCTACTATTAAGAAAATAACCAATTGATCACTATTACCATCGTACAAGAAATTTTACTGCGTACACATTACTCATTTGATAAATAAACTGCTTCTACATATACAACGCAATTATATATAAGTACATTTATATATAGGTATATATAAAAAACAAAACGATAGTAACGTTGCTATCGTCAAAACTAAATCATCTAATACATCACCACCCACAACAAACTGTCCTCTCCATGACGAATCGAATTACGCACAAATCGGCAAAGTTATCCTTACCCAAAGACCGCGAACAGTCCGCACCCACAACCAACCCTCGAAGCAGGTCCGCAAGGCAGCCAAGGGTCGTGCAGGGGTTGGTCCGCCATATGCTCTCACTCCGCCGCACTCACCCCGATCTACCAGCAGCGTAATTCATCCCTGCTTACGTATCAACACAGAAACGTCGGTAACGAGACAATTATCCATTACGTAACCCAATAGAAACAGCTTGCCGGGCCGGCGGCCCGCAGTTGGCTCGTTAATAGTCATAAAAACAGTCGCTAATGTGCCGTGCGAGCATATTATTAAGAAGCGGAGTTACATATAAATGCAGCTCGGGTAATGCATATGCGTGTATGGCTTTCTGCAGCGGTTCAATCGCGGCTCGACGGTAAGAGGAAGTGTAACCACGGCGAGCAACGAGAGACAGTTATTACTCGCACATCCGCCATCGCGGAAAACGTACGAGTCGGCATAAGTACATGCATACGTGCGCTTTTAATACGCGCGCACGTACGTGACATGTGCCTGGCGAAGCGTTCGCGCGTGTGTGTGTGTGTGTGTGTGTGTGCGCGCGGTGCATAAAGTGCGGCGCCATCTTTTTAACTCCGCGATAGCACATGAGAAGGGTGGCTGTCGATGGATTCGTCGATTGGGACAGATCGTTGAATGCAAATTTTGTTTTGTCGCTTGTTTCAAGTTTGATTGGCTAATTGAAGATTTTTTACAATTAATCATGGTTTTTCTGCGAGCTTATTCAATAATTTTGTGGAATTTGTGGGAGGATAGAGAAGACGAGAAAATGCATTTTTTTTGCAGTGATCCCGACGGATCCAGAACGAAACGATTTCTTTTTCCTTTTTCTATTTAACAATTATTATTGTAATTCTCGGATCGATACCTCTATGTATATCGCTTTGCAGTAAAGTTCATAATTTTAATTGTAGAGCCTTGGAGTATAAAGAAGATGTGAGCCGATGGATGTATTTATAATTGCATGTGTTGAAATCGGGTCTGGCACATTCGCTCGATGTTAAATTAACCAATGAGACAAAGTGAGATTGCGAAACAGTCGAGAACGGTTAAGTTTAAGTCATTTGCGTATTTCTATAGTGTCGCGTTCAGCCGCTGATAAAATTCTTAGAAAGTATTCGCCACAAACTTGGCCAAAAGTGTGTGTGACGTTTTATCGCGTCAACTACACAATCTCGAGCATCGTCTCTGCTCTACAGAAGACGACTAAGACTGTAACAATAAGCAGTTAAGGTAGCCGTACCGCGGCAGGATACAATGCGTGTCAATACGATATATCTTTTTTCGGTCGTTCCTCAAAGGAAGCGAAATAAAAGAAATTCATATCCGTGTTTTTATCGGGACACCTGACAGGCACGACCGATTGCTCTTCCCGGATAAAAATCCAAGTACACGGAACAAAGGCGCAACCACAAAACTTTTGCACATTCGACGGGTCCATCTTCGTTCCCCGGGTGAGCCATAATATCGAACATCTTCGAGCGTGTCCCAATGGAGCATCCTTTGGGCACTTCCACATAAGCGCTAGACGAATCCTACAGGATGTTTCACGTAAGTACGTCAGAAAACCTGAAACATTCGCACTGCTACCTCAAGGAAAGAGGTCTCATCCAAGTCCTATCCAAGTTCTATCCAAGTTTCACACATCCTCCCCCTCCCTTCTTTTTCCACTGCACCGACCTTCCTATCCACATAGGTATCACTTCACGATAAACCGAACCTTCAGACCTCACAAGAACCTCCATCATAATTGCACTGAACGCTACCAGATTCGCAGTCTGCTCGTCACCGTCTGAACAAAACCTACCGTCCCCCTCCCGCCCCTTACGTCCCTCGTCTCGTCACTCGTGGAAACCGGGAGCGGCCGAAGTGCGAGGGACCTGATTAAACGATCCGCAGCCCTAATTGCCGGCACAAAGGAGCTAGGAATCGCTGCCGCGCGAAACTCATCGCGCCCGCCAATTATCCGACGTTCACGTCTCTCAGCGCTCGGTACGATCTACGTGGGTGAAATTGATTAAGGGCGGCTATCCGCGGCAGGGTAGGGGCGCGAGGGAAAAATGTGGGAACAAGGCGATGGACGAGGCCGGCACCTGTCCCTCCTAAATCTTCGTATTGAGTACGCACCGCGCATCCTCGCGGCCACCGACGTCCCCTGCGAGTTCTTTATCGCGTTTAATTGGCGCACTTGCGGCACGCTATTTATAAGTCGGACGTCGGTCGTTAGTCCAGTAGTAGAGCTCCGGCACGTTCAGGCCGGGTTCAGGCCACGTTCGGGACGCGTTCGGTCCGCGTTCGAAGCGCATTCGGCGCAAGTTCAAGCCACGCGCCCTGCATCGGCAGCTTCGGCCTACGCTTCGCCACGTTCATCGCCGCCATGGGCGCTGCTTACCTGCCCGACGCTCATTAGCGGTGTAATAATACTGCCATTACCGGCAGCTGCCGTGAAAAATAAGTTGCGACCCGACGCGCGGAGTAAGGTGCGTGGCGATAGGCCCTGGACGTGATTGAATGGATCGGCTCTGGGAATCGGCCTCCGCTCGGCTTGAGTTGGGTCGGCCCGACTTGGGCCAAGATGTCTTGGAGTTGGAGGGTCGGCCTGGCTTGGGCCAAGATGTCTTGAAGTTGGAGGGTCGGCCCGACTTGGGCCAAGATGTCTTGGAGTTGGAGGGTCGGTCTGGCTTGGGCCAAGATGTCTTGAAGCTGGAGGGTCCCAGGCTTCGGCCAAGATGTCTCGGAGCTGGAGGGTCCGCCCGGCTTCGGCCAAGATGTCTCGGTGGAGGGTCCCGGGTTCCGGCCGATCTCGGGATCCCGGAATGCGGCGAAATGAGTTTCGGATCGATGGGACTCGGAGATTTATCGCGACGTCCGTGATTACGACCGTCCAAGTCGAAATCGCGGACGAATTGAATCGATCAAACGGATCGTAGGTAGAAAGCTTCGATTCTAACTTTAATCCTTGGGCTCCTGAATACTTTCAGCCGAAGCGC
Organism: Anoplius nigerrimus; assembly: GCA_914767735.1. NCBI lineage: Eukaryota > Metazoa > Arthropoda > Insecta > Hymenoptera > Pompilidae > Anoplius > Anoplius nigerrimus. The sequence goes on from OU612084.1 coordinate 15,099,475, forward strand.
ATCGCGTGAACGGCGTGAATTGCTCATGTAATATGAATCTGTTCGGCGATGTATTGAATGATAATTTATTATTAGGGACGAAACGAATTTTTTGGAACACACTATCATTTCCGTTTCTGTACCTATTGTCTTCTTAGACCCTTGATCCATACGCCGTGAATTTCTGTCTGTATGACTAACCCAGGATCATTAAATTGCTTATCGTATAATTTCTTATATTTTATTTTTTCTTGTTGATAAGCAGCAAGGTACGTTGTTCCTGAGAGTGTTGCACGGATACGAAAAAATAATTTCTGGACAAATACAGTAAGACAGCAGTGAACGATCGAAGCCATCGCCGTTCACGTAACGTTCCGAAATATTTCCTACAATGCCTCGTGCTGTAAGACTGTCCCAGCATCTTTCGTTAGCACGATGTCGTCATCGTGGGATGTCCCATGCCTCGTGCCCAGGACGAGTTAACATGACAGACGAGGATCTCGTCCGCCGATCATATCGACGAACTGCCACCGACGTCACAACAACTGCCAAATGCTAGCGACGCATCGGCATACGCGTACCGAACGCTATCCTCTTTTTTTTCACGGCGTCAGACACGGTCCTCGATTAGCGCCGTTTCTTCACGTAAGCCGGTTGGCTTAATGTTGTTTTAATTAAGTAGGCGGTTAGTCGAAAAGAATATCATCGACTCGCCGCTCTCCGGCCACGGCGTATCTCTCTCTCTCTCTCTATTTCAAGAGGTGCTGCACAAGAAAGACCCCACGTGTTTCTCGTATGTTCAGACGCAATGGACGATTTCGCTTGACTAATCACCGTCTTTTTAGCTTCCCCCTCTCCTACCCTCGCGGCCTCTTCCTCCTCCGTACGTTTATTTCTCGTTCCCTACATCCCTCTCCTCCCTCTCCTCCTCTTCCTCTTACTCCTCACTCGGAACCGCTAAACGTACCTCTGCGATTCTCATTCCCGGTATTGCGGCTCGGCGAAAAACAAGAAACGAGATCGTCTCCTCCTCGCCATTGACATTTCGAGGCTCACATGCTGCGGGGCGTACGTGTGAAAATTGGCCGGCTATAAATATAAACATTAGTTAGACTTTAAAAGGAGCCTGACGCGGGGCGACCGGGGGACCTCCGTATTCTAATTGGTCATTTGTACGCTCCCATAACGGAGGAGCATAAATTAAGTCCTCGCCGACGATTCCTGCGCGCTCTGCGTTATCGAGGGTGACCGCGTGCTGCGAAGCGAGTTTCGCAGAAGAATGAGAGGATGCAGAATGGGGTGGACACCATTTTTGCGAACGTTTGTCCAATAGACGTTCCGGGGAAAGTGGGGTTGTTTAGGATATTTTTAGGTCTGTCGCGTTAGCGATGATGTTCGTTCGTCTTCGGTAGAGAAGTTTTCCTGTTGCGTTAGAAAGGTCTGAGGACGACGCTGTGCGATAAGAATTGGAGATCGATACTTCCAGAATCGTCTAAGACGCAGAAGTTCCGTCATAATGGAGTTTTAATCGATACGAGGGGAACAGGAAATGCTTCCTATTTCTGCGCTATGCTTCAACCGACTGAAAGTTTCAATTGAGGCTTTAGCGCGAAGAGTAGTTCGGTCAGTCGATGGCAGTTTAGCGGGTGATTTAAGTGCTGCATTTAAAAGTACTCGTTTCCCTAGTCGCGTTAGAAGTGTGAGTTGCTCCGTTTCGCGACATGAGCTTGGTACTTGTGTGCCAGCTTGCGTGTGTGAGGCCAGACGAGACTAATTATCGAGGCGGACGTACGCGGAGTGCAAACGATTTATTTACGTACGACCATCTCAGGGTTTGGGAGATGTTAACATGTAATTCTCGTATTGTTATGCTTTTCATTTGCAAAGGACATGGAAATATTAAACTGATCGCAAATTTAAACAATTGACAAAATATTGAAACATTCCATTAATTTTCGTTTGTATAACAATTATTTCATTACGCAAGTGTTTATTGCGTAAGGCACTTAACAGTACTTTTATACTTTTACTGCAGCCATCTAGGGGAGTCGAAAAGACTGTATTTGACAGGACTTGATCGATACAATACTATTGATGTGCATTTGGCCTGGTTACCATTTGAACGAGAAAATGAAATTGTCTACGTTATCGACGCGTTAGCAAAAAAGCTCTATAAAAAATTATTTTATTACTGAAGGTTTTTGATTGCTTGTGTATGAATTTTGCACAGTTGGCAATAATTAACTTTGAGAAGTGAATGGTGCATGGCTGACGAAATGAAGAATCAGAATTAGACGATGAGGTAATGGGAAATAAAGCTGCCGTTAAAGAAGAGTGGCTTTAACGTTCTGGTAATGTCGCATCCTGTATTTATCTCAAAAGTGCACCCTTCCTTAACGACTACGTAAATCGTCTGTTGGTAATGTTTCTTTATCGGTAAATTGACATTCAGAATAGTCGCAGGAAATTTCATATGTGGGTAGATAAGTGACTGATAAACCAACAATGGTTAAAAAGCTCAATTCATTTTAACACAGAAACTTGAGATTTTTAGTAAGGATGGAATAATATTTTTGAATCCAGTAATAATGCTGCAAGTCATAAATAATGTTATATTTAGGACCCAAAGCAATATCTTATATTTGTTTACTGTTTGTTTACTTCAGCGACTGGCTGTTTCCGAACTTAGACAGATTTACGTTTAATATTTTTCCAATAACTTCTTTAATTTTCATTAATAATGCTTTTGATTATCGATCTTTCCACGAGTGTAAAAACTCTTTTGACAATAATAAGTAATAATGCAACAAATTTGGAGTACTGAACACATTATTCAACCCCTCACCCTTCAGAAGTCTTGTTAGAAAGTATTGGGTGCCACCCAAGCATGTGTCGAAATCGATATATACAACCTGCGTACTGATAGAGAATGCACATTTTTTTATTTATTTTCTCTTTCACAAAGTGTTTCCTCACTCTTTCGGAAGATATAACGTTTCACACGCTTTTACCCATTAATACCTAAAGTAAATCTTCCACGAACCCTCCACAGCGTCTCGACCGTCTGCTAACCAGAATATTTGATGTCCGACATAAGTCGGGAGACCTACAAAAGAAGGGAAAATTTATGATTCGGGTAGTAGTCATTGACACTTCGAGATATAGGTATTGAGTTCTTATACAGTACAGTTCAGATTGATATTATACATCTATCTATAATATACTGCTGTACATATTTAGAATATGTTTATGTAGGAACGGAACTGCATAAATGTAATATTTAATAATTTTTTATAAAAAAAAAAACGTAATTGGCAATGCAGAGTAACTGATGTCATCACATTGATGTTAGTGAACAATCCGTTAAGGCAATTTGCAATATATTCGCATGAGGGACAGAATTGATAAAATGATTGGTGATCCTTTTTTTAAATTAGAGGCTGACTAAAAGGAGATTAGCAGAAGACGTGACATTGATATTTGAGAGTGAACTATTCGTCAAGCTGACTGTGATCACGCGTTACTGCCTGAAACGTCATTGATTGCCCGCTTTCACGTACCGCAAAGCAATTTTCCTTCAAGTTGCCTCGTCGCGAAACGTTACTAAATTGTTTCTTTGAAATATTGGGATAGCGAAAAGTTTATTTTCTTTATTCTCTCGTAGGGTCTAGTCGATGTCAATGTTTCGAACGACATTTTATCCAATACAGAATTCTAAAACTCCTGTTTACATTTTTATTATTTTGCTTATCAACGAAATTGGAAGTAAATTGATAAAGTCTTTTTCTGTACTCACACGAAGTTTTGTACTTCAGTCACGTCTGATCGCGAATTTAACATTATAAGAGTGCTCTTTAATTCTTTGAGATAATGTAGAAGTAAGATTGTCTTATATAATGATCCGGTTTAATTCAGTACAATGCTTAAGGAATATTAGGAAGTACGACGTTACAGTCGCTATAAATCTTAACGAAGTCACTGCTGTTGGCAAGAAGTTGTCGATTCCAGAACACCTTCAATCTCACAAACACAAACAAATTTTTATCCAGAATCGAATACGACTTACTGGAAAATCAGTGAGCCTGAACTGACATTCAAATGACGATACTTGTAATTCTTTATTCCTCCCAACTTCTCCTATACATCCTCCACACACACTACACAGAAAATACTTTTCACAAGAGTAAAGTTTGTACAGTACGTTTCAGAAGAAAACTAGTTTTCGTTCCAAGAGTAACTTGTAATTCAATAACAAATTCCGATTAACAAATGTTTCAACTTGTAATTCAATAACAAATTCCGTTTAACAAATGTTTAAACGCGTCTACCTAATGAAAATCTTGAATGGTTCATGAGTGTTAAACTGCAGCCGGATTTGGAAATTGCTGCCGACGCTGTTTTCAGAACGGTTTTGCTATCGTTAATACTGCTATTGTTGTAATTATCCCCGCTTACTTAATCGATGCCGATGAACGAAGGTCGGGGAAAAGACGCAGAAAGTCGGATAGAGAAAGAGAGGGTTGCTCAGACGAAGGCAGGGAAACGGGAGGGCGTGTAAAATAGGGTGCGACAGATTAAGGACGGAAGGAGCGAGAAAGAGGACAGTTCAGCAGTGTTAACAGCTAATGAAAATTAGCTTCCCTCCATTGATTGAGCAATCGTCAAATCCGCCGTTCCTTTCTTGTTTCAGGAGGGAGCTCTGTCACTGATTTCGAGGAATTACAAGCGTCGCTCGCTGCACTACGCTTAAAAGTCAGTCACGTAATCGGTGACAAACTTTTACATCATTCTCTGTCATGCAGCCGGCTGTATCTGACTTTTCCTATTTGATCCAAACTACTGGCTGATTAGTACAGAACATTGACTCGTATCGCGTCGACATAGACCTGAGAAGTTACATCCAGTACAGAACTTACTGTCAGTAACATAGTATGTACATGTCAAAATATTACATGACTTCTATTAATTCAACCCAAAGATTAATTCGTGTCGCATCAACATAGCCATTTCGAGAAGTTACACGAAGTATAGTTTTTACCGTCAGTAAATGTGAACATGTTACATGTCTCCTATTAATCCAACTCAATTCAATCCGAACGTTGACTCGTGTCGCATCGACATAGACATTACGAGAAGTTACATCAAGTACAGTTCTTACCGGCAGTCATAGAGTAAACGCACAAATTTTACATGGCTCCTATTAATCCAACTCAAATCAATCCAAATACTGACTCGTGTCGCATCGACATAGACATTCCGAGGAGTTACATCAAGTACAGTTCTTACCGTCAGTAACAATAATATGTAGAAAAAATTTACATGACCCCTACTAATCCAACTCAATTCAGCCCAACCATACCTCAAAACATCGCAACGGTCCATATAGAAACCCAATACATCTAAGACTAAATTGTAAAAGTACTCCAAGTGAGAGCAATTACATCACTCCATTTTTTATCCTCCCACTGTCATCCACTTGACAGAATTTCGTATACCGGTCCTCAGTTTTCCGGAACGGCTTAATCTTCGGATCGTCGAATGTCAGCGTAGTTTTTTCCGACCTCGCGAGAGTTAGATCCCCTGTGCCGGGAGTGTAACTGTAAGCTGAATGTAACGGCGGAGCAATGAACAGCGAGCGTCGTCGGATCTAGATTTTTTTTCGCCGACGGCCGTCAGTCGAAGCCCGCTCGTCTCAGCTCGTCTCAGCTCGTCTCCGCTCGTCTGAATAAACATATCCGATGTCTGGCCGGCCCACCCACAAGCGGAGATATTAAAACTCTTATGGGAAAGCTGAAGAAGTCAAGGCGCGATACGGACAATCCTACTTCTGCCAATAAGTAAGGTGCGCACTCTGAGGTTAATCATGCTAAGGCTTCGCTCGTGTTTTTAAGGTCCATTCTGCTGTAGAATGTGCAGAAAAACTGGAATCTTTGCCACTGTGGTTGGAAATGACAGCGTTGAATTGTTTGACTCTACATAGTGCAGGGATAAAGAATGGAAAATGTTTTGAAATAGTTTCTTGTGCAGAATTGATACAATTTTATAAACGGTTAATCATGCTAAGGCGTCGTGCATATTACGGTCCATTCTTCAGTACAACTTGCAGAAATCTGGAATCTTTGCCACTGTGGTTGGTAATGACAGCGTTGAATTGTTTGACTCTACATAGTGCAGGGATAAAGAATGGAAAATATTTTGAAATAGTTTCTTGTGCAGGATTGATACCATTTTATAAACGGTTAATCATGCTAAGGCTTCGTGCATATTACGGTCCATTCTTCAGTACAACTTGCAGAAATCTGGAATCTTTGCCACTGTGGTTGGTAATGACAGCGTTGAATTGCTTGACTCTACATAGTGCAGGGATAAAGAATGGAAAATATTTTGAAATAATTTGTTGTGCAGGATTGATACAATTTTATAAACGGTTAATCGTGCTAAGGCGTCGTGCATATTACGATCCATTCTTCAGTACAACTTGCAGAAATCTGGAATCTTTGCCACTCTGGTTGGTAATGACAGCGTTGAATTGCTTGACTCTACATAGTGCAGGGATAAAGAATGGAAAATATTTTGAAATCATTTGTTGTGTAGGATCGATACAATTTTATAAACAATATGCTTAGAAAAGGGTTTTGTTTTGTACGTTAAAGTAAGACCATGTTTTTTGCTGTTGGAGTTAATTGATGCTTGATTGAACGTAGGGGGAATTGTTATGTTTGCTTAATGGGAATGTTGTGTATCAATTGTCGCTTACAGTGAATGGTACGTGCGAGGATGGTTTTTATAAGTGAGCACTTGAATTGAAAACGGAAAATGAAAATGCAATTGGGTCACATCGCGGATGTAGGAGCAAGAAATGAGAACAGGCGCTGTTGATTCTGGTATGAAAAAGTGACGAGGAAGAGGCAGATTAGCACCCTTGTCGCAGCAAAGTGATTCGAAATAAAAAGACACGCTGCTGTCGTGTCAGGATATCTTTTGGGAGCTTCATGATTATATTGTATAAGTCTCAAAACTATATGTTGTAAACCGAAAATACTTTTTAAGGATGCACTGTTGATTCTGGTCCACGTAATTCTTGTATTATTTGTTACTAATAAGACGATATGTTTTTTTCGTATTATTACGTTACCGTGATGTAATTATCTTAGTATTGATGTTTTTGAAGTGCCTAACAATTATATTATATCAAATTCAGTTGCATTGATAAAAGCAAGATATTTTTCACACGAATGGCACAACGAGGGTAGAGAAAAAGTGTCGTTCACCAAATGAATAAAAATTTATTTAAATAGTTGCTCCAAGAGGATAGTACCCACATTTTCTGTGTTCCCGATGACATTTTCTTTACTGGTTTTCTATCGAAGAACTTTGCTTTCATTCAGTAAAGTTTCCTTCGCTGCGTCATACAAAAATCAATTACCGATTCATTCAATAAATGTACTCATCTATAACGTGTTGAATAGGCACATTCTCGAGAATATTCCAACAACGAGTTATGACATGTAAAAAGATCACCCTCCATCATTCAATTTTATTACGCGTATCATAGGCATTTAACATTAACAGACAAACTACTATATTATAATTGCGACCCGAGGAAAAGATTTGAATAAACGCAATTAAATCAACCCACCATTGTCATAACCCAACCAACCCGCGGTTTCATCCAACCAATTACCTACGTATCCGCCAAAACAGGATAGGAAGTTGAGGAATAAAACACAATGTCAAAACACATTTCACATCCGTATATATCTCTGTATTGCTTTACCGTACACACTTCACAATTTATACACTTATTTACACGCTAATTTACACAGTACTCGTAATAAATATAATTAATCTTACAGTTATCTCAGCAAATATTTTCACCTTACATGCGTCCGTCCGTACAACTACTCTCGCGCTGCTCATATTAGGATCGATCTACACGCTGATCAGCTTCATTCCGTCGATCGCCGCCGATGCTGCGACCTTCCGCCAAGGTCACGGAGTCTGATGAGAGGAGAGGGAGGAAACGAGCTTGGGGGAGAGAACGAGAGGACCGGACGTGGAAAACATTGTCAACGTCCGTTAACATCGTCCGCTAACATCGTCCGTCCATTTCCGCCCCTCGCCGACGGACTCCTACTTGTCGTTATTGATCTTTATGAAGTGATTTTGCTCGGCCTCGGAGGTGACGGTGTTCGACACCTGAATGTGAGTGGCGTGCAATGGCGGGCAGAGCAAGTGGTGGTAGGGTAGACAGTAATAGGGGAAGCTGGCGAACGTCTTGCCCGTTTGATGAATCTGAGCGCCGCTCATTTGGCCGGCGTGCTGACCGGATGTCCGAAGTGGCAATCCTCTCGAATGCTCGTCAGGGTGCACTAAAACACGGACAGCAACGCGTCTCGCGTTCCCGGCGTTCACCAGGGCACCCAACTCCTGCTGCTGGCGTCTCTTGGTCTTGTACCTGGAACGGCGAGGTGAACGCTGCTCAACTTACGTCTGTCACCGAAAGTTTCATTTCTGCATTTTTGTCATATTTTTCTGCATCGATTGTCAAATGAAACCCGGGGGTTCGAAGTAAAATTATGTAGAGGAGTGACAGAGGGAGGGATCGTAATAAAGAAAAGATCTTGCTTATGTTAAGTTGGCAGTTGAAAAACATGAATATTGGTTTTGTTTTCCTGCTGTCAGAATTGTAGAGCGAAGATGAGAAGTGTGTGTGGTTGAAGTAAAGTATTGTAACGGATTAATAGAAAAAGTGGGAAGCGGTTCAGGTGACGATTGAAAAATGTAAGCTTTATGTCTGAATTTGTTTTTTGTTCTTTGGTATTCAAGACATCTGTTTTGCGGTGAATAGTGCGTGTGGTTAAAGTAAAGTTCGGTAAGGAAGTAATGGAGGGCAAGGGTTTGTAATTAGGAAGGGTGGTTACGGTTCAGGTGCTGATCGAAAAATGTATGATTAATGAGTGAATTTTTGCCTGTTCTTTGTTATCGTCAAAATCTGTACTGAGGGTGATATGAAAGCACGTAGCCAAAGTAGAGTTATATAAAGGGATGAAACAGTAGAAATATTTGTCACGAAGAAGGGAGGCTGAAGTTTGATTTAATTCCCGTGGTTTCAATTGTAAGAAACTGCTGCTGTTAATATGGACAGCTGTAATTTTCATCAAATCAAAGTCGTATGCATTTCGTACATAACCGCAATAAACATTTACTATTCCTTTATCATAGGAAACCACTTGAAAAGTGTATCCCTTATACAGTAATATGCATGATCATAAAATATGGAACAGAAAAAAAGATGATGCACTTAAGCAGATATTTATACCCTCCGCTACTTTACGCACTTATTAAAATGAAAAAAATATCTCTCACGAGTACTTCATATCCCCGATTCAAAAAACATGTTTAGTCATATCACTCCAAATAGTATCCATTATGTAAATGCCTATTGATTCAATTTAAAAGCGGATTCAAGTTCTGTGACTCTGCCCGTTATATCCTCCTTTCAAATTGTCATTTTGTTAAAGTCATTACTGATTTTTACTTTGAAAAAATCGATGGCAACACTCGCAGGCTACTTAAAACGATAGATGAATAACACATCCGACAGAAAAAAAGGATCATACCGACGATTCTGAAACCAAATCTTCACTTGCGTTTCCGTCAACTTCAATCCACGAGCGAGATCAGCCCTCTCGGGGCCGGAGAGGTACTTTTGGGCAGCGAATCTTCTTTCCAGCTCGTAAACCTGAGCGTGCGAGAAAGCTGCCCGGCTTCGCTTCTTTCTGCTTTGAAGATTTTGCATGTGATCGGTCGCCTCGAATATCTCCTCCTCGGTGTCATCTAGAAGATACGTAGGTGCCTATTTATCTTGTGCTGATCACCATTGGAAGTTGCTACTCCGAGAACAGTAAATCCCATCCTCGTACAGTCAATTCTACTCATTGTATTATATCTATTGTTCATTTTGTCTGATCATGAAGAATCACGACTTTACTACTGGAACGTATCTTAGATACATTTTTAAGAGCCTACTGATTCGACTTGATGCGTTTCGTGTATTTTAGAGATGTCAATGGTATTTGTATGTCCGGTCAAAATTGAACGCTCGACAGTGAAAAGTATGGATACACATACAAGTGACTAAGTGATAATAATTTCCTGTGCTCTTTATACAGAAACGATTGAGAGAATTGCACTGATTGGACGGACGTAAAAGTTAAGCAAATTGTTTTATACAGAGCAACGCGTATCGAGCACGCGTGCCTTGGCAAATGTAAATAGTAAGGATTGTATTAAAACGTGACCGAAAGCTCGACCCGCTCATTACTAAACGAAATGACTCGGAAGGATATCCCGTAGAAAGGAACCTCGTAATTTTGTAAGAGCACCTTGAATCGGTGCCAGCTCGTACCTAACTTCCGTGCCCTTAGCTACGTGGAGCATGGATTTCTTCATATTTCTAAACAGGAGTCGAGGCAAGCACAAGTAAACTCCCGTCAATTTTCGTCTACTAGCGAAACTTGCTTTACAATATTCCTAGTTTAGCACAAAAACTAATCTAGCAATTATATACCATAAAGTCCACATTAGTATATCAAAATTTAACTTGCTTATTTAGTTATCACGATATGCGGAAATTACAATTCGCTGATCGAAAAATCTGTGCTTGAAGTAGCTTATCGTACATCGAGCCCTATCACTTACAGTTCATTCATTTATGACACCGAACGAAGAGCAATCGAAGGACATCGAGCGACGCTAACACTAAGCGGCACTAACTCGCGATCGATTTCACAATGGTGATAGTTTGCCAGGAGGGAGCATTCTGTTTGTCCTTAATAGGGCTCGATGCTAGACCGATGTAATTCTATACGAGATTCTCGTGAAGCAAATCCATCAGGACGGGAGCGCTTACGGTAAGCGAAGTAGATGATGCCGAAGGGGTGGTAAAGGGAGAGTAGGCTTCAGAGTGGCTCTGAGTACACGGTCGCGAAGCAATAAATTATTTTTCCGATCAGCAACGAGCCTCAGATCCTCAGCTTTGATTCGCGATGACGAAGCTCGAGTTTAGAATCCGCGAATTCTGCTTCGGATGCGAAACATGCCCATCCGACGCTTCATTCTTCGTCGGAAACGCCTCGTGACGCAACCTTGATCTAATTTTGTTTTTGATCTCGAAGTATATGAATCGCTCGCAATGCTCGAAACCCGATGCCAGCGGCGAGCGGACGACTCTGCGGCCAGATATCGAACGAGTGCAAGAAGTAGAGTGGCGAGCACTCATGACGTCTGTCGAGTCGAGTGCCACTTATGCTACTAAAATTACGTTCAATTATGTTATCTCTGGCCGGGTTAGCTTGAAAACCCCTTGAAAAACTAGACCGCTGCCGGAGGATGCGCGAGCGAGCGAGCTTCTCGACGAACAGGTAAGGGAATGATCTCGGGACTGGAAGCAGCCTTAAATAGTGATCAAAGATAGCGGTTACCATGGGAAAACGTCCGAAAAGCCTTGCGGAAGCAGCCTCGATTACGGTTAGCTGGTACGCTGACTACAGTCGCTGACTTCATAGATTATTTTATCTGGATCGTCTCTAACAGCTCTTCCGGCTGTTTCTCGCCAGCGACGGTTGTCTTCGCTTTACATCGACTATGCGCAAAGTGCACTCACCTAAGTACTTGGTCTTGCTCATGTCCAGAGCCTCGTCCTGCTGCTCCAGCTGATAAGCCTCCTTCGACTGCCTCGTCGTCCTGTAAGCAGGCAGATTCCTGACCGTGTCCAGACGCTCGAGACAGTCCCGTCGCTGGATCTGATGCGGTACAGACTCGAAATTCGACAGGCTGGCCTGCGCCAGGTTCCGTCTGAACACGTCAAACTCGCGCGACATGTAGAGATCGTCGTACGGGGATGACGATCTCGGGAAAGTGGCCGCCGCCGAACAATCGCTCTCGCAGTGCCGATGAATCTTCTTCGCCAGACTCTCGCTTTCACTTCCGCCCCCACTGTCGTTCAGCATAACGCTCACGCTCCCACTTATGCCCTGCACATTGTCCCGAAACAGTTCGGTGCAGCATGCAAGCTCGCTGGTGCGGGAAGTCTGTCGGCCGAGGATGTCCGCGATGCTGAAAGGCGTCGGCTGCGATGGCCTTGGCGATGCCTCGCTGCGCTTCTCCTCGTCCATCCTCTCGTCTCTTCCGCTTCCTCGAGCGACCCTTGCACCGAGCGGAACGAACAGCGCCAGATCCAGCAGCTTATCCCACTTGCACCCCTTCGACTAGGTCTCTCAGCCGAATACAGGTGCCAGCATAACTTCGATCCCTGTCCAGTTCTCAATGACCTTCGCCGCGAAGGCTACCGGAAAACAAACGACTCGCACGACTCATCCGCACAATTATCCCGGCGCGACAGGTGTTACCCTCTCTCTGTACCCCTTTCCCGGCCTTCTACCCTCCGTGCAATCCTCCGTACGTCACATCGGCCAATGTCGGGCCCCGCAAACAAGACACTCACTTGACCCGCCGCAGCCTCGTTAAAGTCCGGCGGGGGGGGAGGGAAGCGATCGCGAACCTTCGGCCCCGCTCGCTGCGCTCCTTCGCGTTCAAGTGTTCTTGTCACGCCCGCGGAACTTATTCTTCAAATTAGTCCGTACCTACTGTACGCACGGAGCATCCCCTCCCTCCCCACGCTGTCCCCCTCGCGCGAAGTGCCTACCCCCACCGCCGGGCGCATCGCCTAGATCGCCCCCCACTCCGCCTACCTCCGCCGCCGCTCGGCTGCCTTCCTCCTTCGCTCGCACTCTCAGTCCGTCCCGCCGCCCCCCTCGCTGTACATCGCTGCACATACGGCCCGCTCGAAACCCCTAACGAGCCTCTTTTCATGCTCTCCTCTTTTCGTTGAAAGGCGCTATCGGCCTCCTTCTCCCGCGAGGCTCCTCGCTCTCCTTCCCGACGACGCTACCCTTCCTCTTCGGCTTTACCAACCTCTTTCCGCCCCCTCCACCCTCCAAGCCCCCGCGCGCTTTCCTTCGGCAAGTCCGAAAATTCGCGGCGCTCGGGGAAGAATTTCGAAGCGTTGGACTAAGCTCGCCTCGACTCGCCGTTTTGCGAAACAAGATAGAGGTGGAGCTTTCTCGTCCGGTGTCGTCTGACGCCCGTTGTCGCTCGAGCGTGATCGTGCCGACTCCGTTCAGGGCGCAAGCCTCGCCCTACGACCAATCGAGGGCTTTTCTCGCTACGTGGCTTTTCCGGTGGGACCAATCGCCGCCGCTCAGCGGAGCTTCCGAAGGTGGACGTCGGCGAAGGAGTACCGAATAATCGGCGAAGAAGTGGGACGCCTGACGGCCGTTTAACGGGCTTCTTACAAGGTTTCCACTTGCACACTTGGCGAAATTGATTTTTCCAGCGCGAAACGCACGGCAACGGCGCCCGGCGGCGGAGGGGAGGCGAGGACGCGTTTTCTTCGGGCGAAGCCTCGAGGATGGGTTGGATAGGATGTGAACTTTTCGGATTTCGGGCGAAGCGGGGCCAACGAGCGAATTTTTGGTCTTGTTTCTTTGGGGGGAAAATTGAGGCGACGAGGCGAGGGGAGGTTAAAATTGCACTGAATTGAGCGTTGGAGGAGATATTTCTTTTCAGTGGATTGAGTGTTGTAATGTTGGTAATTGATAGAGAGATTTGATAATATATTGGGTTGCAGGATTATTTTGTTGGATTTTTGGGCAAGCGAGACAGCCGTGAGCATATGATAATTATGACATTATTTATTCTTTCTCGAGATGGTTAGGTGAAGAAGATGATCTTATATTGTTTATTCTCAGTAAAGAAGTTCAGCTCCGCTAATTGTGTCATGGGCAAAAATATTTGAATTATGCTTAAAAAGGGTCTACGGAAAATGTACATCATAGTTGATAGATGTTATACAGCCGCATTCCATAAAAACCTCTTCAAATTTCTATTTGTAAATAGTGCAATTCTTTGTAAACTCCTTAAAGACTCAAAAAAGGCATTCATTTGTACACATCTCTTATGATGACTCTTCAACTATTCTTTTGTCGCCCCACACATCATACTCACACCCTACTCACATACTGCACATCTACAATCTTTAGCCCCAAAATCTACTATTTCCATGTCTCATTCATTCCTTCAACACCTTGAAACTAACATCGATTAAATCAAAGATCATCCCCGAGCCTCCGACGTCACCGAGAATCTTTGCAAAGTTCCGAGAAGTCTAGGGCGTCGGGCATTAAAATTGAACGTCCCCGACGGCCGCTTTTGAAAAAGTTAAACTGTCGTGGATAATGGCCGCACACTTGCTCCCGGTATCGACGGAAGAGAGAAGCGGCGCTCTGGCACATGCATGGGATGGACTTTACATAACAATTGCCGCTAAAGACTTGCGGTATTGTTCGCCACGTGCTGACGGGCCCGTCGTGTTGTCAGAGTTCCTATGGTGGTTTAATTAAGTGTGAACCACAGGAGCGCGGGATACGCCTCGTTTGATCCGATGATGGTCTCCGCTCATACCGGATATCGACGAGTAAAATCTATCCGATGCCCATCGACGCTGACATATCGTACATTCTCGAGCCGCTTGCGGCCGATCTATCCTGGAAAGTCTGCTTTTATTCCTCAAGAATGTACCTATTGATGTCAGAATCCTTTTGATTTGTTGCAATTAATACTATGGTTAATTCAACTGCCTATACTGGAAATTGACCAGTCAAATCCATTCGATGCCCATCGACGCTGACATATCGTACATTCTCGAGCCGCTTGCAGCCGATCTATCCTGGAAAGTCTGCTTTTATTCCTCAAGAATGTATCAATGCCAGAATCCTTTCGATCTGTTGCAATTAGCACTACGGTTAATTCAACTGCTTATACTGGAAATTGACGAGTAAAATCTATTGGATGCCCATCGTCGCTGACATACCTATCCTACAATCTCAAACTGCTTACGGCTGATCTATTCTGAAAAATCTGCTTTTATCCTTCGAAACGTTCCGATGCCAGAATCCTTTCGACTTGCGACAAAAGTATCATCTAATTAGCACTACGGTTAATTCGATGGCTCATACCAGACATTAACGAGTGAAATTAAATCCAATAGCAATCGACGTTGACATATTGTACATTTTCGAACCGTTTGCGGCCGATCGTATCCTGGATAGTCAGCTTTCGTCCTTCGACAACGTTCCGATGCCAGAATCCCTTCTACATGAGACCAAAGTATCGCCCAATTAGCATTACGATTAATTCGAACACATACCGGAAATAGACGAGTAAAATCTATCCGATGCCTATCAACGCTGACATATCGTACATTCTCAAACCGCTTACTGCCAATCTATCCTGGAAAGTCAGCTTTCGTCCTCCGACAACGTCCCGATGCCAGAATCCTTTCGAGCAGCGACGAAAGTATCGTCCAATTAGCACTACGGTTAATTCGACCGGAAAAACGACGCTCTTTCTTTATCGGTCTCTAACCCCTTTAACGCCGTTCATCTCTCTTCCCTCCCGTTCCACCCAGAGAGATAAGAAGAGAGTCACAGGACGAGAGGAGGGCGAGGACGGAGCAGAGATGAAGAGGGATGAGGAGAGAAAGTCAATCGTCGAACACTGTAACGACATCCACGAAGGGAAGCAGAAGAATTTCGCCTTTAGGAGCGACTTTCTTTCCTCGATTCGATCTAATCAATAATAAATTATAGGGGGACGCCACTAGGTCTCTCCCCCGCATCTAAGGTCTGACCCTCCTGCTCAATTGGTCGCGATCCTTAAAGACCTTAATTGGCGCGGAAAATTATACCTTATTCCAGTTGGCCCCAAGAGCGAGCGAACGAGAGAGTCCGTGAGCTTCGACGAGAGTCGGGAGCTAAGTTGATCCGGCCTTTTCTCCACCCTTCGACCTCCACCCCCCCGCGTCATATCTGCCACCGAACTGTCGTTCATCGTCCTTCGGCCTCGTTCCGATCGGAAAAACGGACGCCCAATCGACGGAGCAGCCAGTCCGAAAAACAGAAGAGGGGAGGGATGGTCTCGAAGAAAGGAAAGAAAACAGGAGCCTGACGTGTTTACCGTTCGCTCGCCGCTCGCACTTTCCAGAACTGCGAGGTTGGCCGTCGTCCCCGGGGGCCGACTAAGGCAGGAAACCTCGTCAACATTGACGGTTCAGCGACATTAAAGTAAAAGTAACGAACGGCCCACGGGAACGAGAGACATCCGCGAGGAAAGCACGCGCTCGCTCGCTCGCTTTGGGCGGGCTTCTACCGCGCGGCATAAGAATATAAAAACACGGAGACCGGATGACTGGTAACTGTTTGTTAGTTTTGGGTTTTAAAGTCCGCGCGTCTGTCAGTTCAGAGATGTAATATTAGTGCTCGGTGTACATTGGTATACTCCGCCGTCGGCGGACGCCGTCACTGCCATCAGTTTTGCCCCTGTAACTATCGTCCTCCCCATTCGTCTCACCACCCCTCCCCCCCCCCCCCCCCTCTGCCACGGCTCAGGCAACAGTGTCCTGCGATCTCGCTCTTTCGTTCGGGGGCCAGTTCTCTCGTCTCGCGAGCTCTTTTCCACTCGCGCAGTCGGCCGAACAGCAGTTATTTCCATTGCTTCTCGCCTCTCGCTCACTCTGGCTGCCTATTCTCGGTCCTTGTCCCTTCTTCCGACTCGCCACTGCTCCCCCATCAGCAGCCCTAGCGGGCCGTCATCGGCGTTTACACTCTTTTCCACGGGCTTGCTATAGTGATTTAGTCGCAGGGACTTCTTTAAGTCGCCGCGATCGAGTTGACTTGACGCTCGGCGCGCAAATGCGTAAATCACGGAAATTACGGGCGCGGACGTTAACTGGAGCGGGTCGTATTTCCGTTTGTTCGATTGCCTTCCTGGAGGTTGAGCGGGACCAATTTCTTGGGTCTGTCGGATTTGAGAGCGGGCGACGAGACTGCCGGAGAGGATTTGATTGTTGGGGGTGGTCGGTTGGTCGCGATAGGTTTCATTGTTTGCGATGCGGTGGATTCTTGTTGGCGAAATGCTTTGTTCTGGTTAGGAATGTTGTATAAGATTGATTTTTTTGATAGGAATGATATAATTAAGGACTTTCAATTTAATGTTGAATTTTACAAACCTTACATAACGGTGGTAAGATTTAGAAAGGGGGAGGAAGGACAATGAAGGTGGGTTGAAGGTAAAATGATAGAAGGTTAGAGCAGATGAGACAAATAAGATACAAAGGTTACATTCATCTTTGTTTAAATGCTCTTTTACTACTTCCGGTATTAGCGGCTCGTAGTTGCGAGGACTTAGGTGTAAGGGTGTAGTTTGATGATTTAAGTTATTGCTCATGTCTCTGTAGGTGTACTTCCGGAATGAGGATGCTGTGAAGCATGCCAGGGAGAAATCGTGTCTTTAAGTATGGCTGGATATATGGCTCGCGGATGAATATGCTTACATACTCAAAATTATGGCAATCGACAGCGTTCAGGGCTACGTGTTACATGAAAGTCTACTGCGAGATTTGTGAAGATTGCAGGATTGAGACCGAAACTGAGAGTTT
Organism: Anoplius nigerrimus; assembly: GCA_914767735.1. Taxonomy (NCBI): domain Eukaryota; kingdom Metazoa; phylum Arthropoda; class Insecta; order Hymenoptera; family Pompilidae; genus Anoplius; species Anoplius nigerrimus. The sequence continues at coordinate 15,117,014 of OU612084.1, forward strand.
TATAAAAATTGATCTATATGCAAAGCATGTTTTTTTTTAGCACGGCTGTAATAAAAATATGATTGGTCCTACGTACGGTACGAGACTATTTGTGGGTCATGTTAATTTGTTACTTTCTGTTCAGCAGGTTTCGATTTTTAAAAAACTTTAAGTTACAAGTAAATAAACTGCCTTATAAACTAATATTTGTATTGAGCTCTTTCTTTTGTACATATACTCGTCCGTCGATATATGATGGATCATCGGTAAAGTAAAGTGCGTGTCAGAAATAGAACGCTTAGAAGATGTTTTTGGTGAGGTTTGTAATTTGAAACATAATGGAAGCGCTACGGACTTGAAGTAGTTAGGGAATTATCCTGTGGGAAGTTTGTGTCACAGAATCTGTAATACCGACGTAGTTAAGATCCTATCTTATCAGTCGACATAGTTCACGCTTCTGCCGAATGTCGCCAATTTATGGCAGCAAATAATTGTACATTTGTGATCCGAAGAATGTTAAAATTTATCATAATTTACATTTTACTGTCAGAATAGGGCTAATATTTCAATTATTTGTCTTTTTGCCGGGCTTAAGCTCAAATTGGCAATATCGGTAATTCAGATTCCCATACACGTCCCGCTTCACATATGATGGTAAACTGTACCTTCTGTATGGTTTGAAATGATAAAAGAAATTTCGGAAGGTAAGGTAGTGCTACTTATTCAAAATTCAAAATTTTTCACTTTACCGATAAGTATGACATTAGATTTGATTTGTTTTGTTAATAAACTTGAGCATGCCTTGCACTGTAATTGTTAATTATATTCTGATGTATCTGCGTTCAGCTTTGATGGGCCACTGTATTTTTTATCATTCTTTATCTATTTCTGGTAAAATTTCTAAAACTACTAATCTTGGAAGTAACAGAATATCGTGATTTAAAGAATTATTTATTCTCTCTTCATCGAAACTCTTCTATTGCTTTTAAGATACATTCTTGAAATAATTATTAATTTCGAGGATTGGGAAGCGGCTGTCAGAGTTGGTTTTAGAAACTTAGTTCATATCATTACGATAATTTGTCCTGCCAATTTTCGATTTTTACGACATCCCTTAAGGGTTGTTTTTTTGCCATTACTATATTCAAAAGACAGTAGTAGATTATTTCTTTATTCCTAAGAAAAACATTTTTGATATTCAGGCAGTATACATATGTAATCAACATGATTAATGACCGCCAAGCAAAAGAGTACTACATTGTCTTTCCTCCTTTTACGTGGAAAATGTACTCGAAAGCATACAGATTGATCAGAGTATATCTGATTCCCCACATATTCCATGCATGCGTTTAGCACATTGATGACCGTTTCAACCCCTAACCGTCTGCTTGGAGACAAATAAGATCAAATTTCAATATTGAGCGTCCCATGATTGATTATGTCAATAGCCTGTGGTGCAGCATAATGGAGCTCCAAGTTTTAAGTTTCAATACAGACACACGCCCGTGCCTACATGTCTATTATTAACCGTATACAGTAATCGTATACATGTCTATATTAAATTTAAAAATGCGAAAAGTAAAATTAGTTAAAAATCAACATGTACTGATAAGAATTCAAGAACATTCATCTTACTACAAACCCAATCGAAAAAACTTGGTGCTTAGTTTAGTATTCTTTATAAAAGACCGTCTGAATGATAAAAAATTCTGCTAAATATAAATGAAGTCTCAATAATATTGAATCCCTGCAATACATGTCATTGAATCCAGGCATTAAAAAATACAGAGGAACGTCATTATCCTCCCGAACACCAAAACAAAGGCAACATCCATCCAACATCTCAATGAAATCCTAAATGAAGCGTAGATCAGATTTACGTGTTACCGTAAATGTGATTAATCCGGTCATTATGTATAATTACCGATCGTTCCTTAAGTTACTCAATAGAATCCTGCCAGTGCTCAAGAAAAATTCTATCTCTCTTTATTAGCAGATCCCACAACTGTCTTTACATACTTTTTATACGAAGCACGACTAACATTACTTTTCAAAGAAAATCTTTTATTTAAATATTCTTTATCACCCATCTCAAAACAAGCAAATGTGACAACGAGATATAACCACAGTTATATATTACAACTAAAAGTAAATACTTACGATGAATTCCTGAATTTTTACCAATTTAACTCCTAATTATACATACGAACCGAATTAATCACATTTACCGTAAGACATATACGCGCCGATGGAAAAAATGTTCGCTCCTCATCGAAGTCCGTCCGTCGGGGCCCGCAGGATGAACCTGCAGTTCGCGCCGAGTCCTTCGGCGATTAGGCGCGCCGCGATTAGGCGTGCTGCGGTTAGATGCCGAAGACCGGTGGCAAGACAGATGCGATTACACGGCCGTCAGTGCCACGGAAGCGGCGGTGGAAGTGCACGACGAAAATTCTACCGACGTGAATTGCGGCCCGTGCACCGTATGCCACTTGACTGCCAGATGACCCCTCGTGTTCGCGCGATAACCTAAAAGGGAGACGTCCGTGGCTTTGCTCAAGCTGTCAGAACTCGGAATTCACCTATTTATAAATCACGCCCGAGGTTCCAGTCGCCGGCCTCCATCGCCGTCTTTATTTTCGCAACGAGTCAGGTAGGCGCTACTTAGTACTTGATACTTAGTACTTGCTACTTGTTGTCCGTAGTCGGGGAGGGGGTATTAAATGATCGCGTCGAAGGGAGAAAGAGTTGATTTCAGTTGGGAAGCTAGCTGGCAATTGCGGTTGAGCGTGGGAAATGAGGTAGAGTGTTCAATTGGCTGCTTATGTAAAGTAGATGGTAAGGAGGCTGGATAGGAGCAATAACGGTGAGGTTGAAGGGGGTTTAGGTCAATTTCGTGTGGGATACTGTTGAATGTTTCGGCAGGTTGCTTACGGAAAGTTCGTGATAAGAAGTTTGATTAGAGGTAATGATAATGGAAGTCTAGAGTGCTGGATATTGTTGGAAGTTTTGGGTGGATTATTCGAAGTAAGTGGTAGAAAGTTTGAGTAGGGGTAATAATTGTAGAAAAGGGTTGCGGTCAAATTCTGTATTGGATGCTGTTGAATGTTTTGGATATGTCATTGATGTAAAGTAAAAAACTCTGATACTTCCGATTTGTTTCACACTTGTTATTCACGTAAAGACAAAATAAACGATAGCAAGTGCAAATGTGAGCAAAAGTCATGAAATTAAACAAATTCTTGCAAGACTCGATATCCAACATCGTAAAGTCCGAGTAAATATTTCGCTCGATGAAAAAGTAAATGATAAACAATTCGGGTAAAGGCAAATATAATGAAATTGCTCGAATTCCTGTAAAATTCTGTATTTAATACTGCTAACAATTTAGGTACGTATTAGTAATTTTTTGGTATGTACGTGAGTAGATGTTCACGAACGATCGAAAAATATAGCTCTTGAGGCTGGGATTGCGATAAGGAAAGCTTCTTCCACTATGGGAACTCATGCTCCCAGAAAGAAGACTTCTCCACTGTTCGCAGCTTATACCTTCAAACAACACGACTTCGTACTAAGGTTACCACTGTTGTCACAATTGTTCTCGCCTATTCGTTTTTCCGTAATTGACATGACACACCGATAGCTAGACGCAAAAAACGCACAGTAGCCAGGCCTCTGATCTTACACCGACGATATTCACTATACCGCACGTAAGACTCGTCATGGTCACCTTATATTCGTTCGTATTACATATTTAAATCAATTATCTTAGCACCAACGAAATAAACGACACAGCGCATGCGCTCAAAATCCCAACTCCGTACATGACATCCGAACAAGGCTCACTTAACAATGTACAATGGCACTTACGGTGGCAGAATAACATCTTTGGTACCGGTCGACGATTACATATTACATCGCGTAACGCCACGCGAATGCGCGAACGAGAAAAGAGAGACAATAGAATCACGCAAATCTTCCGCGAACCGGACAGCCGCTTTCAGCTTCACCGTTACCATAATCGCTGCAAGCTCTGCTCCGCGGACAGCTGCTCCATGTAGTTCACATACTGCATCTGATAGTTCGGAGGTGCAAAGTAATTCGGAAGAGGATAATCGCTGCCTGGAATGTCCAGGATGTTGCCGCGAGTGTCGGACAGCAAAATCGACTTTCCTTCCGCACTGGGAAATGGCAGATTCTTGGACAAGTACTCGGACTTGATGACGTTCACGGTACGAGCCTCGCCGTAGCCGGGTCTGTAGTCAAGGTCGATGCCGTGCTGCCTGTCGGGATGGATCTCGGTTCCCAGTTCAGGTGCGATGCCGATGCCTGAGTTGACGTCAACGCCGGCCGAGCTGTCAATGACGTTGGCAGTGTCCACTCTCGCGTTGCGATTCGCGACGAAGTCAGCCTGAGCTTCCATGCCGGTCGTCACTGGCAGGCCAAGGTTCATGGTGTCGCGACCTTGATTCGGCCAGTAGGTGGGCTCGTAGGTGTCGCGAACGTTCGCCTTGCCGTCCTTGATCAGAACAGGGACCTGAATCTTTCTGTGCGGCTGAGCTTTGGTGCTCTGAGCTTGCGACTTTTCCGCGTCCTCGATCTTGGCACGCTTGTTCTTGTACCGTCGGTTCTGGAACCAGATCTTCACCTGGGTACTCGTCAGCTTCAGACTCTGGGCAAGTGTCTCGCGTTCCGGGGCGCTTAGGTAACGTTGTTGCTTGAATCTCTGCTCCAACTCGTATACTTGGCTCTGTCATGGCAACAAATTCGAATATGAAACATTGTACGAGTTTGGCTGATTTGTATTTGGGACAAGCTTGACAATATGAATGTAAGACTGAAGACTTGGATTGTCTTTTTGGAGGTAATTGTTTGAATTGTTCGTATGAAATGATTGGTGTGCTTACTTGAGAAAATAGAACCCTCGGTTTCCTTTTCGTTCGCTTTCCAGTCTGATTCTTTCGCAGTTCCGTTCTGCTAGACGTTACAACGTTGCCTGAACAGAAATGAAAAATACATGATGAAACGAACTTCAGTAACGTTTGTATTCCCTCAATAAACGTGCATCTTCGTCAGGTGCAAGATTACATCCGTCAAAGAAGTTTAGTCGAAAATTTGAAAGTCTGGAAAGTCTTACTGTGCGCAATGATAGTGTACAGTTTCTGTCTGGAGTGAATAAAATCTGCAGGTACCCACCCTCTTCTGTGACAGGCATTATCTCTTCGTACGACGTGCCGACTTGACTCAGCTGATGAACATGGTTCATCTCCGGATAATGCTGGTCCCACGTATTATCGCACATGATGTTGTACGGATAATATTCCTGAGTCCCGTGCGACTGTTGCTGAGGCTGCTGAGACTGCTGATTCTGCACATGATGACTCTGAACATGCTGCTGCTGCTGCTGATGCTGATGCTGATAATCCTGCTGCGGGTATCGTTCCATCACCATGAATCGCTGATCCTCACTGAGAATGTCACGAACGCCGAAAGGAGTAGCCGAGATCGAGGACGATAACATTTTAGCGCATCCTCGAATCGTGTCAGTCCTTCGAAGGATTCCCAATCTACTTATCCTATATTACGCCTCCCACGACAACCGATTACCATTCAATCGCGATATTTTTCCAACGGAACGATACACTCGCGGAGCGCCGAAACGAAACTTGCCCGTCGGTCTCTTCCGGTTTACTGTTCGACGCGCGAAAAGTGGAGAGTGATCGGAGTAGAGCACATTATAGCGTGAGGGCACGTTGGCGAAACTTTGCCGATCGAAGGGTTTCGTTAGGTTCGAACGATCCGTCCGGAGGGTGGACGCGTAATGTCATTTAGTCGCTCGGAGGAGGAACAGATTGCGCAAATGGGGCGCTGAGGGGCGCTGGGGTGCAAAGACCATCTCGAAAGAGTCTGGCCATGCATTGAGGAGGAGAAGGTAGACACTTTTTAAGGAACTGCCCGTAGGATCCGACAATGGCGTTTAATCGAGATGTGGGATTAATGTTGTTAATGGTACTATGCGTTGGGAATTGTTAACGGTTGTTTGGCACGATGGAGGAAGGCGTGTTCAGATTATGGATGAAGCAACAGATGGAGGAAATGGTTGATTGGTATGTGTGTCTGAGTATGAACGGTGCGAGTATGTTGTAAATTATTTCAATTGAATCAGCAAGGATAAGGAATAATATAAGTATAAGGTTGCGTTTTAGATTTGTTAGGAGATACTCCCGTAAAGATACGGAATGTGATTGTCATTTTGAAAAATATGGCAACAATTGATGTAAAAATGTCCAAAAAATTAGTCTGTTTATTCAGTATGGTACCAAGGATTTGCTTTTAAGGAAGTAGGTACCTATATCAAAGCTTCGTAAGTGCTTAATGTGTGATGACAGAATAGGGAGACGGTCAATGAAAACTAATCTGTTTTCAATTTTTTGTTAAATTTTCCAATTTTTTAATAGTATCCATCCTTTTCGTGGCCTGTGATTACTTCTTCTGTAACATAATTTTTATTCCCTTTGACATCTGTCTGTCTTTCGTCTTAATTTTTCAAGTATTGTTACGAAATGATGATTGTTAATGTCTTGTTATAATGGGACGTTTTGAATGTTTTGCCATGTATATGAGATGTAAATCATTTGTGCTCAAGACAGCCATCTACGTGGTAGTATATCGGGGCGGAGAAGAAGAGCAACGACCCGCCTATTCGAGCGATTTGAGCCAATCAACAGAAAGTGTGAGACAGACATAACACTCGGAGCGGGTATTCTTGAACGTGACATTAATACTGCTTCTTACGCAATCGATATATTGATTTTTACTTCTGGCAAATTATTCGCCACACACTAATTTTCATATTTTATGATTTGTAAGTTGGGAGCTAAGCGGATTAAAATTGTCTTTCTCCTTACTTTATAATAAGTAGACAAACGTATGACGTGCTTCACATGCCATGCATTTTGTGGTTTTCTTTTCGTGCAGTTCGATAATGGAGAACAACGTGATTGAAAATACTATACTCATGTCAACTGTTAATCTTTGGAGATTTGCGAATTAGGACATTTTTGAATAAATTACACATATGTGATTTTGAATTTACTTTTCAATTATATATTATTATTATAGTATACAATTTATATACTATTATATATAAGTTATTACGAAACAATCATGCTGGACTATAATAAATTGAATATTTACCCGTGAGAATTCTTGCAGTTTATTGAGTAGCGCCTCCCACGCGATATATTCTATAAAGACAATAGTCACAATATTTTCGACCCAATATCAGAATTCTTATAGCAAAGACTAGAGTTGTACGAGTGTTCGCCGAAATATCGACACATCTGATAAGATACTTATTCATTTTTAAAGGATTCGTGGAGACTTCAAAACGCAACCGTTACCATTTGTTTGTATCGTCTCAAGAAAAAAAATTATAACCTTTTCGGGTATTGACAAAGTTCATCAGACTTTACAAACAGGTCCCATTACTTGCAATCACAGTAAAAATCCCTCTAAACATTATTATAACAATCACAACAGTGTTCCAAGCAAATGCAGTTTCATTGAAAAGCAAGTGCTATTTCAAAGCAAGTAAACAACTTATCAATTTATTTATCACCATGCAATACATCAAAGTTGCGATGCAAATTTCATTGCCTATTACGAATTAAGAGCAACATGGAAAATGTACGCAACAATAAATCTTTGCTTCTTTGAATTTTATATCTGCACGCTCAAATCGCTATCCTATCGTGTTACGATTTTATTCGTTTATCTCATTGCACCAACACGGTCACAAGTAAAGTAAAAAAGAGTGTGCGCACTTTTTCGAAGACGCGCATAGCGAAAAATCTCGTCGTTTCAGACTCCGCAATTCGAACGAGACGAAGTTAACATAATCCAGATGCGATTCTAAAGGCGCCCAGAGTCCTTGACGCCCGCCGCTGGAATTCGAAAAGTCGCTTCCATCCTCATTTTCTTCCTCCCGCTCTGCTTTCACATTTTCCAGTACACTTCGTGGACCGTCTATAAGCTTTACGGACAGACAAATTAACTGCAGCCATTTGTAATCCTCCAATTTTTATACCTTGCCATTCTCGGCGGACAGCGTAGAATCTCATCGAAGTCTCGAATCTCAGTTTCTGACTTTTCCTTCATCGTAACGTAGTCACGACTCAGAGGCGTAATACGACACCACCCATGTCCGTGACGCCTACATGTATATAATAGTTAACTTTGAGAATGTTTGACGTGTCACGCTTATATACAGTCAAATGCGATTGGGTAAGCAAATGTTTGCGGCTGATCCGCAACAGATGTAGTGTGAGCGAGCCAAGTTAATGAAACGTGAAAGATAGATGTGGTTTCGATTACCATATTTTGATGGAATTATGGGGACGTTGTAAAGTAAAGATATATAAAATACGTTTTCGTGAAATTTGAATATCATCTAAATTCAAAGCAACTTTCTTTGAAAAGCAACTTCTTGCGCAAAACAATTTAGATACGAAAAGCTGTTCTATTGGATGAAATTCGCTGAAGGATCGAATCACAGATTGAACCGCCCTGTTTTTTTGATAAGATTTTATTAACTATCCCAGTACTTACTGTAACACTGATGCGAGTAGAAATTCGGTGGCAAGAAAAGAGCTGAGTGTGTCATAAAAAATTTTCATACAGAATGCACTGACCGATCATTTTGCAGTAACCATAAACTCATACCAATACACTGAACGAAACAACTCCTTTACAATACAATTCTTCGACATACATTTTTTAAACGCTTATGATTGCCAGTGTACCTATCTGGACCATTAGTTACGTCAATTAGGAGAATCTGCGAGGGATTGTTTTTTTTGTCCGAAGCCACTGCCTCGAAGGATTGTATCGCGCGCGTAAATTTGTTAATACATACCTACTCACGCGGCGAGTAATAGGCGCCAAGAGATAGCGCGGCGCCTTCTTAAGTGTGGGAAAATGCTCCGGTCAAAGTGCGTCTGGATGGGTACCGTCGTGTGAAAGCAAAGGCATTATGCAGTGGAAGAGAAACGGAAGTGACGAGAGCAAAGTGAAAAAGGCCACATTTTACTTTCTTGGCGCACCGACGAGACGTAAATCGCGTCAAATCGAAAATTTAAAAAATTCCGTCTTCTAACAACGACTCAACAACGCAATCACAAGAACATGAGTGAAAAAAACGATGACGAGAACAGATTAGAAAAGGCAACCACAAGTCGTGTGTCCTTCCATAAGCTTAGTTAACATCTCAGTTACCGGATGCGTAAAGCTCAAATTGCTGAAACAAGACTCAGAAGGCGGAACTGACAAGAGGAAGTTTAACCCCATAACGTGCACGCTCGAGTTTATTCGAGCGCGCTAAACAGGCCAAACTGTGCACACTCGGTATAATTCGGGCGGCGTTGTACTTGATCCTGCTATAATTTTTCACACTTGAACATAATCGAGAATTGGAAATAACAGTATGAAAGCTACGAAAAAAAATCGTTTTATTGATACTTATCATTTAGGTAGGTACATGGGATTGTAAGCTATGACACGTTATTACTTCAAAGAAACCGTGCGTTAAGGGGTTAATAGACATGTCTCTCATCCCTCCAAGACACGCATTCTCATCCGCATTCTCGCGGAACGGAAGCAGTCCTCGTCATTTCGATCGTCTCGAACAATGCCAGGACACGGATACCGACGTCGCGCGGTCCGGTTCGCGGGCAGAGGAAAATTTCGAAAAAATAAAGAATACCGTAGGGCAATGTGGTTTCCAGTCGCAGTCGGTCGCAGTCGCCGTTACAACGCGTAAAAGGGCTCTTTGTGCATTCGTTTCAGCGCACGGCCAAATAGACGCACACTGCCCTGTTGTCTGGCTCCGCATTGCCAGTGCGCGGCCTCATAGAAAATCCAACACCCGTTGGCGAGTGCGCCGAGTTCGCCGAGTGCTTCTTTCTGGCTTGTTCCTAGCTTGTTCCTGGGGGGTCAAGATATACCGCCCATGGTGCCCGTTCCTACGCTCGCCGTCGGACTTTACAAGGATCTCTGCTATTTCTCTTGCGCGTCTCTCGCTGCGGACACTGATACAACCTATTCGACTGTTGGCCCATGCGCGAGACAGTGGGATGGGACGTGTACGAGTGTACGAAGATTCGGTGCGGGACTGCTGGGATTGGGGGGGTGGCGGGGAGGGGGAAGTTAAAGAGCGAGGCAAGAGGCAGGATAATGAAGGGAGACGTGAGGATGACAAAGAGAGAGAGAGGGAGGACTGAACGGCGCCTGGTCCTGTCACTTTTTGCCCGCCGATGTCTCGCTCGCGTCTCGGACGATCGTAGGAAAGATTTTCGTGCCCGGCGTCAACTGATGTTTCGGATACTCGGGCAAACTGTTCCATGTGACTAATAGGTCGGTTTTGATATTCGTACGATTGATGGGATGCGAACGTCAAATGTGTTTCGGATGACCGTAGGAACGATTTTTATTCTAGGCGTCAACTGATGTTTTGGATACGGGGGCAAACTGTGTTTCAAATTTGGTGCGATTTACGTGATGCAACAACTATGTTTCGGATGATAATAGGCATGATTTTCATACTTTGCCATTTTACACACTTAGGAAAAATGTACCGTGTGACAAATTAGTCGATTTCGATATTCGTGCGATTCGCTTAATGCGTCAAGCACGTTTCTAACTCGGATTTGCGGACAGTCGTGGCAGTAGGAACATCTGCAGACAGTATTTCCTTAACTCGATGACGCTGGCGCTATTGTTGCATTTTTACTGGGCCAGTGTCGGTCATTGCCGGAGGAGCGAACTCTTCATGCCGGGTGAGGGGGGGGGGGGGGGAAGGGGGGATTGTATGCAAGCGTGCGCGATCTGGACAACGTCAGGTTTGTCACGTGCTGTCTGGCGCCTGGACATGGAAGTCAGGTTAACTGCATCCTCATTTCGCAATATCCCGCTCATCCGGCAAAATTGGCCTGATGTCAGTGTCATTATGTGGGTTAAATGCCAACGAGACGTATTGAGAAACAACACAAACATTTTTGAACCTTAACAGATTCCTGCATGGCTGTTCCTACCTGCATATTCTAATACAGTGTATCGCTTAGCTGAGATTGTAGTGCTCGTTGCATGCTACAAATTTGCTATAATCTATAATGAGTACCTATATATTGATTCCGTATACGAGTGCTCTGTATCCGAGTACCTGTAAGTACTCTCGAGAACATTGAAACGGAGTCACAGCGTGTTCAGCTTCTTGCGATATAAAAGTGCACTTAATCGCGGTATGGTAATCTCAAGGTATGATTAACGTCGTGCATCAAATAAACTCAGCGAGCCGAGCATGGCGAGCGGTTGAACTATTAGCCTACTGAAGCGAATCGTATCTAGTTCCTGGTGTAAGGCACTTAACAGTTTTACGGCTGGACGTTTCGTGCTGTTGCGTTCAGTTACTGTCAGTATCTCTCACTTTGATTTTATCGCCAATAAAAGCAAATAATCCTATTGGGAAAGGCATTAAATGGACCATTTGAGCCAGTGTCATTACTTGTGTCTTGCATGTCATCCAGATTTTTTGCTACTTATATATAAATATGCATGCATAAACGTAATGAATTGACAAACTCGCAAACGGTGACCGAAACGAATAAAGTGAAGTTTTTACTAATCAAGACACATATAGTCGTTATGAAATTAACGACGATTTATGTAGGTATCAATTAATGATAAAACTTAAACACACCATCTGCTTTACTACTGTTCAATAAACTGTTGTACACAGGCTTTTACGGACTTGTGAGACGACATGTTTCAGCATACATAGCATGTGTATTTGTGTACAAGAGAGTGAAGGAGGAACGAGTGTGAAAGAGTGAGAGAAATAAACCGCAATGGACAAAGCATGGTAAGAGTAAGCCGAAGGAAAAGTTGATATAAATCAACGACAACAACAAAAACAGATGTAACGTATAATGATATAAAGATCAACTGGCATGGACAGGATTGAATTTGATCTTGGAATTGAAAAGCTATTGCGCAGCATTATTTTACATAATGTATACATCGAATGACAGGCAGAAAGTTTCCTTTTATACGGATTCAGATTAATTAACAATTATGATATAATTAGAAAATATAACAATTTTTTTGCTGTGCTTAGTCATAAAGCATTTGCGATAGCAACTGATTTTATGGAAAGGCCGCATTCCCGTTTGTGGTAAAGGTAAAGAAAGACGTGCTCATCACCGATTTGCATGAAACTTTGCAGAAACATCAACTTTTGCATAAAAATAAGACCTGCAAAAGCCGCATTTTGACCAAACACTCGCATTTTTCTGACAAAATTTCATTATCAGGTATTAACTTCAATCTAATGAATGTCGATAGAATGAACTCTAAACTCTATATAAGATATAAATTGTAGTTGTTTAATTATTGTATATAAATGCATAAGTTTTTAGTATGAGAGTAACAACAAGTATTACACAAGATTTATTTATATTATTAATATATGTATTTTGTCAAGTTATTGTTTGCACTTTGGGCAGTTAAATCCTAACCCAAACCTACTCTCGAACCATTGTTTGATTGAAAACTCTTAAACATTATAGGAGGGAAGCCTTGCCCACACCTAGCCTTCGCCAATTCAATATTATTTCATTTCAAATACGCGCACTTTACCTGCAAACTTATCCGTGCGCATGCGCAGATGTCGTTCGCGCTGCCGGCAATGCAGGTTTTATAACTATACTTTAACGCTTAATAACTTTTTATTTAGACGAGAGCGCGCTTTTTGGCTTTTACAGATCTTATTTTTATGCAAAGTTGATGTTTCTGCAAAGTTTCATGCAAATCGGTGATGAGCACGTCATTCTTTACCTTTACCCGATGAAGGATACCATTTTTCTTGTGACATTACAAGATAATTTACTCTGCGTTAATAATGTAGGACTGGATGATAAGTGAAATACCGACAGGAGTTCTGGTAACATGGTAACGTTCTTCTTAACCGACTCAGCGGACGGTACATTTTGAGACGAGTTGTAGAAAGTTTGCTCTGAAGATGGCAGCACGGACACAGGCGTGAAGTAGAATTCTAGAAATGTTCGTTCCTTGAAGCATATTCGTTTCTCTATGTACCTACGTAGATGCAGCATATTACATTTTCGTTACATTATAACGAAATAATAACCTTCTGGAAAAACATTGGTAATAAATTAATACAGTCTAAACAGAATATTTTATCACGCAAAATTCGATGACTAATTGGCTCTCTTAATGTGAATATTTTTATCACTATCAAAAGCTGATATAGTATCATATAATTTGTATAAATTCTCGATATGTTATGTGAATTATTGGAAGTAATAAATATTTTGTTAAATCAGGTTATGCAAATTTTACAGTTTACAGAAGAAGTAAGGTTGTATAGCGTATCTATTTTGCTACTACAAAATCAAAATTATAATCTTCTTAAAACTGCTGAAAATGAATACACTCTGCGTTCCTAACATATCTACATTCCCGTATTACACAATAATGAAGGCCTCTCAATGCAATAAAACTCCAAAAATAACCGAAGCTTACAAACACAGCTATTTATGAAGTACACTTACGAAACTGCAACGTGTTATAACAACCAATGATATAATCAGTGATAATTACGAACAATGTGTCTCTAATGTTGGCAACACAAATGTTATCGTTCATTAGTGAGTTGTAATATTCATCAAAGTATACATGAAAAAAACTGCACATGTTTATCAATTATTAATATGACATCTATAAAATATAGTGACCATTTCAAACAGTGTCATCATGACTTATGATAAATAAATCTTCACAATTTCTGTAACAGTACTTAAATCAAATCAATGGCGTAAAAGAAAATGTGAGAAGGTCTGAATCTGTAGTAGTAAAACAATTGCTATTACTCTCAGCGACAAAAGGAGAAAGCAGGATTGGAAGTTCAGCAAGATTTCAATTAACTCAACACACGTGCATACGTAAATCAACAAAAATGTTCCTATTATCACTTTCTTCCCATTACTTGCAACTATACATTCGCTACAATAGGACCATTAAAATGTAACATTTATCAAAAATATTGGATCGCTTTTCTGCGGCGAGAGAAGAAAAAAAGCGTCTTGCCTCTCTGTCCCTCTGATTTGTTCCTTCCTGCGACTGTCAACAGGAACTGAGATATCGCCGGTAGAAAGAGAGAACAACTAATTACGTTGCGCGTAACCTGGCGTCGAAATATAAGATAAGGGGCAATAAGTGCGATAAATTATGGAATTCAGGTCCGAGAAATTCAATAATACGCGCTATCGCTCGGAAAAACACTTGACCCCAAGATTCGAAGGCGAGGAGAAGGCGGCGGGGGGGTGGGGGCGGGGGGAGGGAGGGGTAGAAGAAAGGAAGGGAGTGAGTGTCTAACGAGAAAAGTCCAGGCCGATATCTCCATTGACTCCGACTATCGGACACTAATGAATTTTCAGCAGCGGTTACGGACGCCCGCATTACGAAATTGACTCAGCCTCCCGCCCGATACATTTTGGGACTCACCTAAAACCGGGCTGAGGCCCGGGCACCGTATTTCCGAGGATCATAAATCACGAAAAAATCTGTAGGTCCAGATATGGGCAGCGAGAGCCCCGGCGAAGGTGACTGAGCGGAATGGTAAGGATAAGAGGCCGTTTATTAATCACGGGCGAAGGGAAGAATATTAAAACGGAATTTATTACCGGTTAATTGCTTCCGGGCCGATGACATCGAATTAAGGCGACCGGCACGTACCGGGAATTAAAATTGCGCGGCTCGCTTTCTATTAAGAAATCTCGACTGACGTCCGATCGTGTCCGCGGCGGAGAAGGTCGGGCTCCGCCCTGTGCTCCGCGGCCGGATTGTTTTAATATTTCAGATGGTAGCGACAGTCATTCTTTTGCTCCGTCCGAACAGCGTGCGGATACGTACCGGGGGGTAGGGCCCGAAGGTGGTCCAATTTGTCTGCCGGTTCGATATCATTATGAACTCGTCCTTAACAATGTTCTCAAACAAATTTCCAGCCGGGGTATACCTAGGGATCGGCATGTTTAGGCCAGCCGCGATTTGTTCGGCTCATTCCTATTTCGAGTGAAGGATGATAATGAAGACTGTCGACTCAAATAATTGTCGCAAAAACATTTATTGTAACTAACTTGTTGCTAACCATGAGAAGTTTATCGAAAGCAGTAAACGGAGACGAAAATATATTTGAATAGCTTACTGTTAGTGAAATATATAACTATGAAGAGCTTATAGGTAGTCTACTGACAAAATCAACCTATCACACAACGTCGTACGGCCGACCTTACGAAATCTTCGCATTGTCCGTGTCCTCCGACACACGTCTGCCACGAAAAAAAGGCCGACACGAGTTCTCCCCAACAACTGAAACGCACCGTCCTCTCGTCGAGAGCCATAAAATCAGCCTCGAGGCTCTCGTCATCGATACTAAGTGCTTACCTTCGACAATATACAAGCGTCGATAGGATGCATAATCGTGGAGCGCGTAGCCCGTGAATAAAAAAGGAAGCCGTCGAGAGGTCGGGTCGTGAAAAGGAGGTGGAGAAGGACGGGGGGAAGGAAAGAGAGTCGAGAAACACAAGCCCGACAGAGGGGGTTCGTAGGGGGAGGGTGGGGGGGGGGGGGGGGGGTAGGGAGCGTCTCATTAATGGTTCCGCAGCGGGTTATAGTTCCAAAAAGCCGACGGGAGTAGCGAGACGTGAGAACATCTCCATTGGCCGTGTCCGCAGCATCTTGTCGGTATTCATAAAAGAGTAATGTTGGTCGCCGAAAAATTAATTTAATTTGTTCAGGAGAAGAAGTGGTAAGTGAATGGGGGGGGATGGGGGACAGGGAGGGGGAGGAGGGGGGGAGGGTTTCAGTTTAAGAGGTGGACGAGGACAAAGAGATGAGAGGAACGGACAGCGGTAGTGAATGGCGAGGGGGTAGGGTCGGGGAGGTGAGGGAGAAGATGAAGGAGGAGGATGAGGAGGAGGCGAAGGAGGTGAAGGAGGTTGGGAAGGGAAGACGGCCAAATGCGAGTCGCACAGGTTAGAATATGTCCCGCGTCTCGAAGGAGGATCTAAACGATGCAGAGGCGGTAGGCACCGGGGTGGGGATAGCGAAACTCCCGCTGGGTAATATATAGCAGGCTAGTTCGTTTGAAAGGCACTGGCGTGTCCCCGCTATGGACTCCTTACCGAGGCACGAAAACTTTACCTCGTATAATTGATACGAATGTCTTTTGGGCCCGCGGGCAAACATCGTGGGCTATTTGGGCCCGGGATGGGGCGAGGAGGGAAGGGAACGAAGCTGGAGGAGAACAGAGGCTGGAGGAGGAGGGGGAGGGGGGGGTGGACTGCGGACCCACGGGACCCCGCTGTCTACGATCCACGTCAATTATCAATGCTACGAGGATCGGGAATCCGTCAATGAGCGCGGAGCATTCTTCCTTCAGAAAACTTCGGAACCTTCTTGGCTCGGACGACGTTCTGTCTTCCGGGCAGATATTCAGCGCTGGCGAGTGACGAGAAGATTTTTTCCCGTCGAGCCCGAAGTTACCGCGGACTCTCGGCTAACGGTCGAGGTTCATTGGTACGTCCGTGCGTCTTTACACATGCGAGCCCCGAGGCTGGCCCGAGTGCGATCGCAGCGTGCTCTTAGAAGAATTAATTAATTAGCCGATCGCGCTCGGCGGTGGGCCCGAAATCGTCGTGCCCTTACGATCCCTGGCTCCCGGTTAACAGCGCCAACAGAACGAGCCACGGGTAATTAGTAGGTACCTACGGATTAGCATCTGCAAGGTGAACGGGCATTACCCCATGCTTAATGAGTTTAACAAAGAGCGCGCGGGCGCGCGCGCGAGAGAGCGTTTCGGTGAGAGGGGGGCACGTACACGCTCGCACACGGACGGGGAAAGATTCTGAGAGAGGGTGATTGAGGGTGGGCAGGTGGGGAGGATGCGACGGTGGCTGTAGAGGGGAGGGAGGGCATGAGAGAACAAATCTCGCATTTTCATCGTGTACAGATTCATCGCGCCCAGAATGCAATGTTATCGGAGAAAATTCGACGCATCTTGATAGAAATGTGATACATGTCTCGGTGTGTCATTCGACTGGCTCAGGTAAGTATCGCGGTGAAATAGGTACTGGCCTGCAACGTTTGCTACGTACAGTGCACAGGAAATTATGTAACTCGTACATGTTAATTTCCGTATTGTCTTCGAGTTTGACAACTTTCTTTCGTTCTATTATTGAAATATTTACATTACTTTGACATTTACAGAAGTAAATTTGACGCATCTTGATAGAAATGTGACATGCTCGGAGTGCCATTCTTTTTGCTCAGGTAAGTATTGCACTGAAATAGGTACTGGCGTACGATGTTCGCTGCGTCGAGTGTACAGGAAACGATGTAACTCGTACATGTTAATTCGCGTATTGTTCTCGAGTTTGACAACTTTCTTTCGCCGTACTATTTAAATATTTACATCGGGCGCGGAGGAACGCATACCGAACGGGCGACAAACGTGTAAATATGCAGCGCCATTCGTCGGTCCCGCGGATATTTGTATCAATAGTTTTAGCATATGTTGAGCGAAGGGTGGAAAAGGAACAATGCGTTCGCAGAAGACGCGCTTGATTCATTCGATTTAAAATAGCGGCGAGAAGCGTCGGGCCGGGTGGAAGGGAAGGTAAGGGGAGGGGTGGGTAGAGACCAGTGCATATACCACCACCGAAGTCAGAACCCCAAAACAGATTACGATCTAAGTATCTTCAGGAACAAATGCCGAATACAACTCACCCGGCCGGTACCTTTGTCGGCTTCAAGAACGGTACGCTCCGTTGTTGGTATATACCAACACCTGAAGGAAGGGCACCGTCGACTCGCCGCTTTTATTCGACTCGGCGAAGACGAAGTTTGAGCTCGTGATTTTGATATATGTCCGCACACCACCTTGCCTCTCCTGCCGCCAAACTAAATTATTAGTTAAAGACAAATTAGCAACAATTGATACCCTCCGCTCGCTTCTCATTTCTCAGCGTTAATTTCTGCACCGTGATTTATCTAAACGAATTAATTACCCTCCACTGCGAGGTCAAGATAAAAATTCGACCGTACCTTCGTTCCAGGTACATAAAATAATGCGACAATAACGTGACTCTGCCCCTCAATCCATTTCTCAAATTCGTCAAATTCCTCCTCAAACCCCTGACTCCGACCTTAATTTGAATGCTCCTCCTCTCGAAAGACCTAAAATTCCTGCGCCACCTTCGAATTGCACGACTCACCCGTCGACGATCGATTCTCAAAAAGTGACCGAGCCAATGTGCCTACAGTCGGAAATCTGTAATACGTCGAGCGATCGGCCGCCGAATTGCGAGGATCGTCGGACGAGTTGGGGTCGGCAGCTTAATGCCAATTAGCGCCGTGCATCAGCCATTAGGACCTAACGTCGTCAGGGCCACCTGCTGTAAAGCCCAGCGGGTTGCGCGGGTGCACGGACGACGATACAGAGAGGTGCAAGGCACATCGAAATGCCCTTCCGCGTCCTGCACCCTTTCTCCATTCCCTCTTGCCTCTCCCTCTCTCCCACTCTCTCTCTCTCTCTCTCACCCTCACTCACTCTCACTCACCGGAGTCTCTCAGTCCGACCAGATAGCCGATCTCCGTTGTCATTCGTTTGTTGGACTTAGCGGATTAGAGCCAGTCATCCGCGTCAAAGGCGGCCGCCTATGCAATCGGCGGACGATACGTCCAGACAAGAATCTCAATTGTTCGTCCGTCGGTGGGACCACCCTTAAGTAAATAAATGAGTCCTTGACTGATGCCAGGTCGGGGACAGCGATGTTATTGGGATCGCCCGGGGGCACCTTTGACGAAAGGGCCATTAGTTCCCGTGATAATAATTAGATCAGGTCCCGGGATAGTCGGCCGCGCCACGGCGAGCGAAGGCCTCCCGAGTCCGATTATGAGGCCTCGTTTATTGCCCGGACACTTTGCCCCGAACAGATCGTGACTTTCAATCCGCAGTCATCGTCCCGATCTTCGGCTCGTTTGCCTCGTTTGCGTCGCTTCACCCGATACGTCAGTGATTCTCATCGTTCCGCGAGTGATTACGAGATCTTCCTCGTCCGCGGATTCGCATGGGCGAGAATTTCGACTCTCGTCCATCGAACATCCGAGCCACAATCGCTCGACATCGAATGAAACGGAGCATGCGGGGGTACAGTTCTGGCGATGTAATTTTTGATCCCCCGGTAGCGCGTCCTCGACTCCGCTTCGTGTCGCCGTAGTTGTCGTGTCGATTGTACTTTTTCTTCGAATTGAAATGCACCGAGACCGCGGCCGAGCGTTCGAACGGCGGGGAACGGCATGGCATTGAGAGCTCAAAGGGGTTAGAGAGAAGTAGGAAGGTAAGCGCACGGAGATAGAGGACGGGGGGCAGAGAGAGAAGGGAGATAAATAGAAAGGGGTACGAAGATGAAGAGGGACGCTGAGATGCGGAGAGAAAGGAGGAAGGAGGAGATGGAGAGAGACGGAAAAGGAGAGAGAGAAGAGAGGGAGGAGAGAGAGAGAGACAGAGAGAGAGAGAGAGAGAGAGAGAGAGGAGAGAGAGAAGCTTGTGAGGGCGGATGGAAGGATCAAGAAAGGAAGGGCCAAGCCGGCTCGCTAGCGCTCACGGTTACACGGCGTTACTCGTAAATAGTGTGCTCCGAAAGCATCACGGTCGCGGTACAAAGAGGCCACAACGTCTCAATCCGAGCTCACCTCGAAGCCTCCTTGGAGGGTCTGTGAGGTACGTAGATACACGCTCCTTCCCATTCTCCTTCTTTTCCTTCGCTCTACCACCCGCTCTGCCATCGTGTTTCCTCGCTCTCTATCCATCTCAATGCCCTCTCCTCCTTCGCCTCGCTGGACGGTCCGATCGGGCAGCCCTACTTTTGCCTCCCTTCCCATACGCCCCCCCCACCACCCTCCCGCCGGGCCCGACCACCCCTCCTCATCCTCCACCTCCTCCACCGCCTCCCCCCCCCCCCTCTCTGCTCCCCGTGCCACAGCCAATACCCCTCCCTCCCACTCGCCCCGCGCCGCAACCGCTTCATCTTTGCAAGAGCATGCAGGATGTTTGCGAAAGAGGTACCACACACCGGGCCTCACAGATCACCCCGCTATCAGAGCGTTCAGATCTTTGAGTTCAGTATATACCAGCGCGAGAAGCGTTGCCACCACTTTTTCGTTTCTCTCTGAGCCTCCGTCGCCAATAGTCCTGCTATGTTTCTGCCTCTCTCTCTCTCTCACTCTTCTCTCATCCTCCTCTCATCCTCCTCTCATCCTCTCTCCGTCTCCCCGCTTCTGCCACCGCCTTTTCTTTCTTCTTGTATCTCTTTTCATTTCTATGTATCTATCTATCTAACCCCGATCTCCGCTTTCGATTCCTTCCCTTCCTCTTCCGCAAGCGCAGACGCGAGAGCGTGGCTTCATAAGTTTGTTATTTCGTCGCTCGTTCCTTTCCACGGGTCCGCGCATAGCTCACTGGATGTTGGCTTTATGAAAAGGGGGGGGGGGGGGGAGAGGACAGGTATATTCCGCGAGTCTTCGCTCGCAAGCAAATCTGTAACGATCGCCTATCGGGCGGGCCCGCCTGGCCTCGAGAGTCTTTCCCGAGGATGTTGAACACGCGCGAGTAGGCTGGCGACGAGGGTGAGATTTGAAGGGATACGGGGCGATGATTAGGCCAGCGTCGGTTAATTTGCAGTGTATTAGCCTGCGAGCGCCGCAGGTGGAGATTGTCGGTCAATCCGCGGCTACTGCGACCGATTCCTGCCGATTCCTGCCGATTCCCGCCGACTTTCGTCCTTTTCGTCCAGGATGCCGCGCTAATTGTTGCTCGGCGGATGGGCAACGGATGCCGTCGACGATTACGGTTCATTCTCGCCCCGGCGGGGGGGGTAATATATCGTTTATCGAGGTGAATATCGCGACGATTCAGAGTGGACGTTCCACCTTTCCTCGTTTCTTTTTCCCTCGAGGCTTTACTTTCTTTTGTCTGTATCTTTCTCAGGACCCGCCGTCTCTCTGCGTCTTTGTTCATTCGTCGTCTGGGTTAGGTCCACTTCCCTACTCTCGGCCGTTTTCGACCGACCGCGTTGCTACCGTTTGTTTCATCGAGTACCGGAGAAACACGAACTTTATATACGGGGTGTCCCGGCAGAAAGACATCGTCCAATTATGTTCCTCGATACGGAGAGGATTCGTAGCTGAATATGGTTGGTTTCGATCGGACAACACTGTGGAAGGGATATTTTCTTTCTTGTTTGTTTTACTCTTATTTTTTGGTTAGTTATATTTCTTAGTTATATGGACTAATATATTCTGTTTATTGTCATATGACGGTTGCCGCTGCTACGACAATTTGGAAATGACAAAATATCCCTAAGAGGGTGTTATTTACTGATGATGTATCTTCCATCAATTATGGCCAGGTATATCTTAGAAATATGCAAATTTGTCAGCACAAAATCCACGGCGGGTGGGACGCGTAGGTAGGTAAGGATCGTGGACAGAAAACCTGAGCCTCGTTTCATCACCAACCCGAATAAAAATAAGCAAAAAAATGTTTTAATAATATCATTTATTTCATTTCACGTTATACTATTTAAAATCAATACAAGTAGTGAATGCATCTTATGTTATTAAAAACGGTCGACATATCGAAACGGTTTCTTTAAACTGAGGCACCCTGTATATCCGTATGTAGGTACACACGTACGGACCGGAACGTTTTAAAATTTCAAATTAGGTCTCCGATCACGGCTCGATAACGTGGCGATTCTTAAAAAGGTAGCATCGAATGGACCATTTTGTTTCTGTTAAACTTCCTAGCTGTTAAGATAAACCGTAATTGAAGCTACCGAATAGAAAGCTGCCGAACCTTTTCCCTTGATACCTCAAACGATCTCGTCGCCTCATTTTCCAACGATCCCAACTAAAAAAACCCACCACTTCCACATCAAAACAAATCTTTCCTCCCACCCGGCTAGTCGAACGATTCTTTATTAACAAAAATTACGTCGACCGACAGCGTAACCCGTTGACTTCACAGTTTCGACAAAGGTCGCGATGTCCACACACTCCTCTCGATTAAGGCATTCGTCCCCAAAAAAAGCCCCCCCTCCCCCCCCCCCCTCCCTCCAAAAAAAAGCAGGACACACATCGAGCGCATACGTACAGTAAAGCGATAACTTTCGTTAAGTGAATGAAGATAGACCATCGTCGCAGGCCCGATAACCTCTGACTTCCGTAAATAATTTAGGAAGAGCAGAATGTCTCACACCGTAATGCTCCCCGAACGATCGAAGTCAAGTCATCGCAATCAGACTCGGCGAAATAATTTGTTCGCACTTTCCCTGCCGATCGTCAGCGTGTCCCCCCCCCCCCCTCTCCCCTCTCCCCTACCTAACCAACCAATCTTCCGTTACGAATTTCCTACGTAACCGTTATCGACACTTACGCCTCCCTTATCTCGCTGGCCTCCGATGGCCCTTCGCTGGGCAAGTGGAACGTGAGCTAACAAGCGGGAGGAAGTGAAGTAAGATGGAAAGACTCAATCGTACGCGGTAAACCGCGCCCGTACGGTGCCCTGTTGGAGGAAGGAGACGATAATAGCCAATCACGTTGGCGAGCGCAAAAACTTCGGAAGGGTAGCCGTTGTAAAGGGCCACCGATACTCCGAAGACCATCCTGTGCACTCCGGAGTGCACTCGGTGGGCCCTTGGGCGCGATGGAAACGGTGCACGTAGTCGGTCCCCCTACGTTTGCGAGCGCGCGCGCGCGCGCGCGCACGTGTTGGTGCGTGTGTGACCTCTGTCTGGCATCTTCTCTTTATCTCTGCGTCCGCGCGACGTCAGGCCTGTCCGAAGTATCTCGACGAGAGAGAGAGAGAGAGAGAGAGAGAGAGAGAGAGAGAGAGAGAGAGAAGAGGGACATAGGCTAAATGATTGTAGACACGGAGGCGAATGGAAGCCTCCTCTCGTCACCTAATAGCGCGGGAGATATTAATTAGAATAATTGCCGCTAACAGGCTCGTTAGCGTTCAATACAGATAAGAGAGCGGTGGGCGTAAGGGGGAGATGAAGGAGGAGGAGGAGGAGGGGTGCTGGGGTAAAGAATAAAGTAAAACTGCTGCCAGCGAAGTGAGCCAAGAGCGTAACAGGAGCTGCATCATTTACATATAATCTTAAAATGGATTTCGTTTTACTGGGTTTTGGCATCCAGATACTGTTCTGGCCATTTTTAATGTCGCGGAGTCCATTGTCGCGGTGATAGTTTGCTCGGGCTGGATAGATACCGCTCTCTCGCTGATGCTCTCAGGCTTGTATAGCGGCCTAAGGTTTTTCTCGGTAATTTCACGAGCTACTGTCGAACAACAGAAACGTCGAGGCGGACGTATCTGTTCGCATGTCGCGGATAAGAATGAGAGGCCGGCAAAAGATATCCGTCACTTCGCGTACCCGGCGGTTGCATCTTTATTCCGGCCGGGATGGCTCGCGGACCTTACGTCCAATCAATTCCAATTAAAGAGCTGAATATTTGCTGGAACGGGGATCGGGAGGCACGGCGGGATTATTAGCAATCTCTCTTCCTGCAGTTGGACGAGTCCGCGGCTCTGTTCGCTGTAAATCAAGCATCCAGAGAGAGGGAGAGAGGGGAAGAGAGAGAGAGAGAGAGAGAGAGAGAGAGACTCGCTTGCCTAACTATTGAAAAGGACGGGCGAAAAGAGGCAGGCGGACAGGGAGCAAAATAAAGGCAACGACATGTAAGTACTTAAGTAGGTAGGTAGGTAGGTAGGTAGGTAGATAGGAAGGAACGACGGAATTAGAGGATTCGACTGTGCGGTGGCATGCGTGGCCGTGTAAGACAAAGCGGAATAGGCCGGGAACGAAAGAAGTTCAAAACCGTCGGCTAACGAAGCGAAGTTATCTCGGCCGATACAGCTTAATAACTTACTCCGTCGAGTGGGCAAAATAGGCACTTTCTAATTGGACATATGGGAGGCGGACTAATTAACGTTTCTCCTTTTATGCCTCGCTGAGATATCGCCGCGCGGTGCCTGCACGTCCGATCGACAACTGTATTATCGGGAAGACACCTTTGATATTGTTGGCGCGGACAACCGAAAATTAGCTTTGACCGGGTCGTCGATACGGAATATGGTCGATACCTTTCGGCGAGTAATATCGAGCTCGTGACTACGACTGGTGACATAATGTTCTTATAAAATCACAGTCGCCGATCTATCCGTTATGAGAGTTCGCTGAACCGCTTTCAATGACTTTTCGTGGCGCTCGATGGCAGTTGATAGCGAGTTACATTGTGAGAAAGTTGCCGGCCGTAGATCTTCGCCGGAGATTTCGGGAGAATTCGACGACGGATCGGTGCGCGCGCGCGCGCGCGCGGCTAAAGTCTAGACAATCCTGCATAATTTTAAGTTTCTGCTCTTATGATTTGTGACGGTTGTACAGCGCTCTTAACAATGACTTTACAAGGAACGACTCTATTAAACCGCCTTTGTCGCGAGCCGACAACAGGGAATCCGTGCGGGGCCGGCTTTCCATACAATTTGAATCATTCTATTCAGCTTGCATAAATATCGTGATCTCCGTTACAATGCGGATAGTCCGCCTTTTTATCTTCGCTCGTAAAACTACTGTTCCGTTCCATTCACTCTTATTAACGTCGGTTACATCTACGTACCGTCGCAGTTCCGCGGTCTCGTAACGAACAATTCCCGTTTTCTCTCCGCTTATCGTAAGACAGGCACCGAAATTTGCCCTCCGTGCCTAACGTCATACCCAATTCAATTAATATCAATTAAGACGCTCCGTCTCGATTTCTGGTCTGCCATTCGAAACGCTTTTCCGCCCGTTGCCGAAGTGGCCTCATCCCTCGAAATCAATGCCAGGGAAGGGGCCGGAAAAGATTCGCCGAGTGAGAAAGCATCCATGACCGTGGGCCGTCGGGTGCGCTTAAGGTCGGTGTAAATAGAAGTCAATTGGTGGGCAAAAAGCGGGGTGGCATAAACGACGCCGTGCCGTCGCTTTTTCGTGGGATCGTCACCCTTATATCGTTTGGCATACGAGCGGCGGTTTAAGGCGCACCCCTCTCGAGCTGAGATTCGACACACAGGGGGTGACATATGTTCGGCGAGGGTGTAAGCCTGGCTGCCGGTTCTGATCGCCGTCCGTTTCGATTCCCAGCCACCCGACGCCGATTCGAGAGCGGCCGACGCGAGTAATCCGCGGTTAAACCTACGGCAAACAGGAGCGGAATTACGCCACCATCCGATTCGGTACTCTAACCATAGAGATGGTTCGACTTCGTATACCCTCCAAAAAAAAGGCGGGACGATTATAAACTACCGTCTTGTTTACCGTTCACACGAGTCAAAAAGCTGGACGCCGTTCCGCTGTCGGCATAAAAATCACACCCGGTAGGAGGTCAATAAGGCGAATGGAAGAAGTTACGTGTGGACGGATAAATCGGATCAACGTTAGGCCAGTTAAGTACAGGGCAATGAATAGGATGTATTGTGATGCGATGTTATGAGTAGTGTGAGCTCCGTGTTCGCACGAGTCAAAAAGCTTGACGGCGGCGTGCCGTGGTCATAAAAATGAGGCGAGCAAAAAGGATATCCGAAGCTGATATAGTGTACTGCGATTTCCATAAATCATTTTTCCTGCTTCGTGATTGTTTATGTCATTACGACTTAAGGTGCGGACCGTTTATTTTCAAAGTCGTGTAAGTTTATTTTTTCAAAATAAAATATGACGAACAAAAAGTTTACACTAAATTAATTAGAAATTTTGTGCTATCTCGTTTTATTTTTAAACGGACTTCACTTTCAATACAAACGGTCCATATATTTCTTCTAGAAATCAACAACATAGGTTCGAAGAAACTGTCCTAATCGGCAAAATAAGAAAATCAACACAACAATTCATGCACATCCTAACATACCTACTACCGAACATAAGAAATCGAACAATAAGTCCCATCAACGCTATCTCACAGTCAGATCATCGAATCTGCATTACGCCACGATATTGTTCCTACTACGCGTACAACGTTCTGCGTATTATTTCTATACAGCGCGTGTTACGAACACGTCCGTCGCGCTGTACGGATTTATATTATATAATATAGGTGAGAGTCGTGGCCTCGTCCTCCGTTGCGCAGTGTTCCACCTAATGGGCACGGAAATTAATAATCGAAGTCGTGGACACGAAACACGATGACATAGGATCTACGAGGCGGACGTGCATATTACGCGTGTCAGGGTAATAGCTGTTCTGGCGCCTGTGCCCTTTGATGATATATTCATGATCTAACCTAGGTCGTAGAATATGCTAATCGATGTAACGTCATTACTCGGAGATTATGGACGGTGATTCTGGTGACAGGGGTATACGTTTCCCACCGAGTTCGCCTGGGTCCCTCTGTTCGAACCTCGGTGATTACGGCCCGACCGAGGGACGGGAGGGCGGGGGATACAGAAGTTATTAAAAAGGGTACTCGTGTGGCTCCCTCTATGGAAATTCGAGACTCCCACCGACGACGTATGCGAGGAACGTTAATATTGACGCGTAATCCCATAAAAATTGGCCACGCTTATTAGCTGCTTTATCGCTCCGTGTCGAGGAACGCGGAGATTATCGATGACGAAGATGACGGACGGTCAGAATCAATTTTGCGCCTGCCGAGGACTGAACTTTACTGTTACTGAACTTTAGACCGACGATGGAATCTGCGGCAAATGAAACGGCGAGGGAGAGGATGAAGGTGTTAGTTTGCGAGATGTTTAGTGCGGTTAGAGGCAGTTGTTAATGCTGCAGTCGAAGATGAATGATGGTACGGATTCGTAAGGTGTTGGGAAGGAAGACGAGCGATGAATTGTAGTGTGACGTGCGAAGCTATTATATTATGTCTTATCGTTGATATAAGATGCCCGAGGAAGCTGTATTTTATAACTCGGTTTTCGCGGAAAGTGAGGAGAGTGCTGTCCGTGATGTTTTATTGAAAGAGTAACTCTTTACATACCATGCAATTAAACTGCATAAAGAGAGAGAGAATAGAATTTTCGACGTTTTAAAGAATTATCCAATAATTATAGTTGATGCACGTAGGTATTCCTGTAATTGTGAAGAAGAGATGTTGGTTACAGGTGAAACTACCTTACCAAATTTCTGGTATGCTGATATAGGATGTGCGAGGAGGACTGACGCAGCGAGCAAAGTTCGAAAATAAAGAGGCTCAAGAAAAGAAAGACCGGTAGTAAGAGTGGAGGACGAAAATGCGAGAGAAGAGATGAAAAGGAGAGGAAGAGTGGTTTGAAGGGGGATCGAGTTTGCTAACGGATGATTTAATTAAGAGAGGCACAAATTACAGACCTGCTGGATGCTAATGTCCAACCACACTCGCCTCCGCCGAAGCTCCTTAATTAGAGAGTTCGGATGTACCGAAAAATTATTGTCCGACATCGTATAACCCTTCCACGCACGTACTTTAAAAGACGAAAGCGTAGACACACACTTTTTTCAATGACATTCGACAAAAAATGTCTATATACAATAGGTATATAACCAGGATACGTAAAACGATTCTACTTGTAACTGGAAAGATAGACCTTGATGTTTTTTTTATCAGCATAATGTACCTACAATCACCTTTTTTTACTAAAATACACTTTACGCTCTTATTATAACATAGTTTGCCTCATGCAAAAATGTTCTTTTAACAAATTACTTTTTCGGCCGAAATTCGAGTAGTGTTAGATTTCCGTCCAACTTTATCACCGAAATTAACAGTGGCATGTATATGATGACGTTCCGCGCGAAATGCTAACATTATGCAAAAACTCGAATAGCAAAATGAGACAATGGCGTCGAGCAGGATCATGAAACGCGACCGCGATCTTATCTCTCAGCTGACCGCGGCCGTACAAAATTTCGCCGCCGAAAAACGGGATCGGCGCGGAACGGAAATAGCGGCGCGAAACTCGCGACAAACAGACTGTAGCAGCTTAGTGGCGAGTGCGTTAATTAGCGAGGTGCTCACGCGAGCAAGCAATTAAAACGACATCTTCATTATTGCCCACATATATACCTACCGGACATAGTTCCGTGTCAAATAGTTGCTCGGCATTATATAAATAATAAACCCCACCTAGCATCCCCACCGCCACCCCTAGCAGGCAAAAATTGACGTCTAGCCCGACGACGGACGAGAACCGGTAAAGAATTACAGCGCTGAAAACAGAGACAGAAAGAGAGAGTAGGCGCGAGGGGTTGGGGGGGGGGGGGGAGGTGAATAAAAAAGTCCATGTTTTAATCATATCTCGTAACACCTAATGCCACCCCCTCCGGCTCTGATTTATGCTCCCCTCCTCGGGACAGTGAGCCTCCCCGACGCCGAATGCAAACGAGCCCGAGAGCGTTGGGACATTAGAGCGCCACCGGCCGACGTTGTTAACGCGGCCGCGTATATTTTATTGCTTAATTTAACGGCGTCGCGATGCGTGGCGTGAAAAACTCACGATGGCAATATCGTCCGACGGTTTTCTCGCGGGAGGGCAAAAGAGCAATCCGACCCGAAGTCGAGGAACCGGGGAATAAAGAGTAATGGTTCCGCGGGAACGGAGCGGAGGCTGAGGGATGAAGGGGGATGAAAGGGGGAGGGGGGCTGGGGGTGGGTGGGAGCGGGCGGGCAGGGAAAAAAGGTAAGAGGAGGAAGGAAAGGAAGGAACGGTGAGGTAAGGTAAGGGCGGGGTCTGCAGCTCGCGAGATTGGTAGAACGTGCGCTATACGATGTGCAGCATGCGGCTCGCGGCGGCTCGGTGACATTATTATTCGTTATGAACAGGTTTACGAGGCCGCAAATCATGACCGTGTTCATATTTCGAACGCGGGCCCCGCTTTCCTCGTTATTCAGCTTAATGGAAGCGGTATTTGAATTCTCGATCGGCCGCCGGATCTTCTGCCCGACGTTCGCCGGGCCCGCGATGCTTTTCGCTTTATTGCGCATCTAGTTAGGAAACTAATTAGGCGCCGAGGGTCGGCGGGTAGGAGGAGGAGGAGGAGGAGGGTGGGGGTAGAGGGGTGGGAGCGGGTGATCGGCTGTTTGGGCAATTGGCGGCTGGGGAAAGGGGTGAGTCGATGTTAAAGGTTTTGTATGGTTGAGATTGTGAACGATCGGAGGATGTAACTTGATGGGAGGCCTTGGATATGTAATACAATACTATGCACAATGCGAAAGAGGTCTAAGTCAAAATGATGCATACATTCACTTAATCCATTTTATTACGGTAGACGACGTACAGTGGTTTTAATTACTCGAATTACTCATCATTTTTGCGGTATAATGATCGTTGATGCAATTTTTATTCTTGGTACTGTTAATTTGTACAAAAGTGCAGTTCTTGATGTGTACGAGCAGGTCGCATAATGAGTGCGGGTTCGAGAGCTGGCAATGGCAATTAAATGCAAACTTGTTTATGCAATGCAATTCCAGATCGACAATCGCTTGGCCGGCTTATCGTAAAGGAGAGATCTGGTACAGCGGCCGGAGCGTGAGGCATAGAGAGCGATAGGTAAAAACTGTCGAACACTAAATTTGGAACGTGCGTGTGCCACTCAGCGAAAATTAAAGTCATAAATTACGTGGCGCGTGCGTTCGTTCACGTTCCACGTCAACGGGCCATGAATATTAATGGAATCATTGCTCCGTTTACGGGTCTATTAACGCGTGACTCAAATATTCCTTCGCCGAGGGAGCCTCATCGGCTGGGGGGAGCGAGTGGCCAAATTTCTGCAATACGACCTTCCTTTCTCAATTTCCCGTTATGAACGGGGCTTTAGCCAAATAATCGACTTATAAACACCGGACTCCTCCCTTTCGCCGAGGATGAAAATCGGTCTTAAGCGTCATCCGAGTCGAAGACAGAATAAACATTCATCAACAACGTATAGATTCTTCTCACGACCTACAGATTTCAGTTCTCACAACCTATAAACGATCAGCTCAAAATCGGCTAACAATTGCAAATTATTCAAAACACACTCTGTTCGTATTACATCTATTTAAAAGATACATACCTACTACAGATACATCTATTTAAAAGAATAACGTTACTCATCCTTTTCTCTCCTCTTCCACAAATTTGTTAATTACCAGCTCGAATAAAACACACAAAGCACGCAATTTAACAAAGATTTTTCTTTAGGGAGCATTTCGATATTAGACTCGAAGAGTGGTGTCCAAAAGTTTTTTCCACGGCAGCCCGTCGAGTCGTGTTACGCCGACAGATCCATAAAAGTGAGGAAGCCAGAATCCGACGGTAATGGCCGAACGATAAGCTTCAGACGTCTTCCCCGTCGGCAGGGTGACCGCTGTCCGTTATCTCGTCCGTCGGCTTTCTCCTTCCGGCGATGCGTATTGGAATATCGGCATAATCGCACAGAAATCGTCGAATTACGCAAAAAAGCGGCGATCGCGCGAGCAGTTCGCGGCCGTCCGTCCCCGCGCTCGACTTAAACAAAACGTTGCGTATTTGAGGAAAGAGGAATCGCCATAAATCGTCGGCGCTGGCCGCTGCCGTTTATAGGAAGGTCGATTTGAAAGCCAGAGAGGATCGCTCGGAGGCGTCTGGCGATCTTCGCTGACAGCGTTCGCTATTCAAAGCCTGGGATCGGCAGGTAACGCCTGCCGTAGGAAATGGTAAATAAAACGGAAATTGAGCGGCGACAAAATTTCAAGAAACGACGAAATTCTGATGGCCACCTCCTACTTTAGGTAGCTGATATACGTCGTTCAGTAGAGTTATTAATTTCGGATGATTCGGTGACTGGATAGGTCTGGCCGTTTTACGGCGGAGCTTGACGAACGTATACTAATCGTGCGGTCCATCGACGGCTAGGTGATCGAAGGTAGGGAATGAGAAGTTAGGTAAGGAGATCGGTTCGACCGAGAGTGGCGCGTCAAGTAAATGAGGCCGTCGCAATATAAAGCCGTACGGCAGGGGGATAGGAGAGAATAGAAAAGAGGACAGAAGATAAGGTCGCCGGAGTGTGGAAGCGAAGGAAAACGAACTGTTGGAGGGAAGACGTCGGAATCTATATACATGTAAAGCCCGGAGCGTGGAGGGCTTCGGATTTGAATATTGATTCGCTTTATTTAAATTCCACGCGTCCTTATCGCCATTCGGATATCTTTGACGCTGGAATTGGACGCGATAACAAAGAACGAAATGGCGGGAGATCAAGTACGGTGAATAGGCTGGATTACTGTATAAGGGAAGAAAAAAAGGTGGAGGGGGGGGGGAGGGGCGGAGGGAGAAGGGGAAAAGGATGGAAAATGAAATTGGCTGCAAAGAGTGTAATGAAAAAGGACGTAAAGTGGAGGGCATACGGGATGAGATGAAGCAACAACAAGGAGGATCGTATATTTGCGAAGGTACCTCATCGAGATTAACATTTTCCTTAATTCTTTCTTGATCCATACGCTGGCGAGAGCGTCGTTAATAACTTGCGCCAAGGACTCGTCCATCCTCAATTTTACAATTGAATCAACTTGTTCAAGTTGAACACCGCCTTCTCGGTCTCCGGCGATCCGAGCAGATAAATACGTTGGCCGGGAAAGCGTTACTGCCGACGACTTTCGAGAAGACACATAGTTTTTCTTTCCCCTCGGCCAGTAATTAAGAATTTTTTAGGCGGCTTTCATAAAGCCACATTAAATCTTGCGAGGAGCTGAGCGAGTGTCCCGCAAACGATGTTAACCGAAAGGAAGGGGAGGGACCTTCTTCCACCCCTCGGTGGAAAATATTATTTCTTATTCCACTGGGTCGCCGCCGCCGCCGCCGCCGAACTTCTGCGCATAGGCGAGCGAAATAATTCTAAAGAAATTTCATAACTGTCGACCGAGCAAACGCCGCCATAACAGCGGTTGAAAGTAGGTAATAACCTAACCGAGAAAAATGGTTCTCATGCCTTACGTATAAACGTACCGTTTGCGTAATGGAAAGGAGAACAAGAAACAGATGGAAAAGGTGGGCGGACGAAGGGGGGGGGGGGGGGGCAGGAGGGGCGGGGTGGAAAATGACAGGTAAATCGGCGGACAAACAAACGTGTGCGGAGGAGGGATGAACGATGATAGAACGTTTCTTTCCAGAATAGACATGTTTCTAGGTTAATTGCTCGGTTACAATGGTTATTAAAATTCCGGATTCTTCCGCATGCGGAGCCAGTTATTAACCCGTTGATAAATGCCAACCCGTTCTAACCATTAGACGCAATTAAAAGGCTTATTTGCACTCGTTAATGTCGCTGGCCCGCAATATATCCCCGTTCGAAGGGGGCGGGTAAGACAAAAATCTTTTCAAATTTTCCTGTCAACCATGAAAGCACCTCTGTCGTACGCTCTGTCAAGCACGCGTCCCTCCCCCTGTCCCCTCTCCGTCGTCCTCTCTCTTCCTCCCTCTCATCCCCATCACGCCACCCCTGTTCCACACCTCTTTCACCCTCCCACCCCCTCTCTCTCTCTCACACGTCCTTCGTCCCTCTCTCTCTCTCTCTCTCTCTCCCTTCCTCCCTCTTCCTCCCTCGGGCACAAACACACTCACCTCCCTCGCACACCCTCTTACTTACACACACACACACGTCGACTCCTGGGGGCGTTTTATTCGCATTCAAATGGCAGCACTTTAATTTGCATGCTAAGAGTTCTCGCCGGCCTCCCAGCAACCACCCCGGCCACTCTCCCAACCGGATTTCCATTTAAACTCACAAAATGGCGCTGACTCTGCGAGGCTACAAAATTTTTTATTGAAAGATTCGATGCGGATAGCACAAACGCTCGGGATAAAAAAAACGAGCGGAGAAATGCGATAGCGGGCGGAGAGAGTTAAAAGGAGATGGATTGAGGGAAGCGAGGTGAAAAGGGAAGGAAGGGAAAGGAAGAAGAACGAACTTCCACTACGGGGCGTTATTTCGCGAGATAAAATGCCCTTTATCCGCACTACGCCCCCTGGCCTAGTACCCATTTCAGCCCCACCGCTTGAATACCTCTCTATTTGGAACCGCCCTCGCCCTCTCCACCCCCCCCCCCCCTCCCCCTACCCACCCACACCCCCCCGCTTATACCCTTGCCGTCGCCACCCTTACACCCCCCTCGTACCTCTCTATCCTCATAGCCGCCCACTCTCTTTACATTTAGGGGATCACGGTTAGAACTGAAGTAGCAAAGGGCTTACTAATTTAGCAAAGCCGCAACTTTTTTCAATTGATCGCGCGCCGCGCGGATTTTATACTTAAATCGGCGGTCAAGTGCCGCAGGGGGTTGTTCTCCTGACGGTGGGAGCATTGTTTCGTTGGCTGCGGATCTTGGGGAATGGATGGCGATGGTCTTAGATCCTTTGATCGAATTAAGTTAAGGTAGTCTGTGTCGAATCGAAGCTTTGAACGGGTTGAAGTATTTGTTTTGTTAAAAATATATGTCGGTAAAGCTATCGAGGTCGACAATTGTTTATTGAATAATAAAGTTAAGGTAGCGGTGTCGAATGCAAGTAATGAAGAGGTTAAAGTGTTTACTTTTTTTAAAAATGTATGTCGAAGTTAAAACTTTCAAGGTCGTCGATTGTTTATTGAATAATAAAGTTAAGGTATCGGTGTCAAATCTGAACAACGAAGGCGCTGAAGTATTTATTGTCGTAAAGAATGTATGTCAGACTGAACGGTTTCGAATTTATCGTTTGTTTCGTTCAGGGTGTCATTATCACGTTGATGGTAGGTTTATAGACGATCGACAAGATGGCGATGGCCGACGAAAAACGTATGCCTGCTGAGGCTTCTAGTTTTTCTTGCCGTATTCTGTTTTCCTCCGGTCGCCCGTGGAAAATCCGAAAGCGGAGAATATTTTGGTGCCGGGCGTTTGTAAGAATAGGCCGCTTATTGGGCCAACTGGGCAAACACAACCCCATCGATAACCCTCAAAGCCATTCTGATCCACGACCCCTCTGAAACAATAAGTCATTTACTCAACGTTATCCGTTTACAAGGCAAACGCAAGCGGCGTTTCCGTTTGGATCGTCTTGAAAATTCGAAATCGCATACATTTCAAAGGGAGCGCTGAGCGCCGTTGTTTACAGAGCTATTAGGGTGTTTAGGCATTAAGGAAACAGTTCGAGGCCACCCCCCCCCTCTCGGTTCACCCCCGACTACTTCCCTCCCCCAGCTGTGTTTTGGGTCCTCTTTCAGCGCCTATTCCGATTTTGATAGATCGCACCTTTACCGACGTTACGGACGCCT
Organism: Anoplius nigerrimus; assembly: GCA_914767735.1. Lineage (NCBI taxonomy): Eukaryota > Metazoa > Arthropoda > Insecta > Hymenoptera > Pompilidae > Anoplius > Anoplius nigerrimus. Next base: position 15,151,411 of record OU612084.1, read on the forward strand.
CTCTTGAAAGGTTGCAAATGAAAGGCACGAAAATAGAGCGCGACGAAACTCTCACGCTATCAATGATACGTAACGGATCGGCGATGAAAAATGTATGAAATTTTCGCTCTACCCGCTAGTTCACTTTTCTCCGCTGTTCGGGTGAAATACATTGAATCCCGGGGGTAGTCAATAGAGCCAGTTAGGGGTGGTAACGCACAGTCAGAGGTCGGTGGCGTTTTATCTCCGACCTTGATATACTGGGCGACCACAGTTACAGAGGTTAATCTCTCACGCTCGGTTAGCTCCTATTTCTAAGTTCGCTCTCCCTCAAATCACGTACAGTACACACACGCGCATATGCACGCGTACGCTCCGTCTCTCGCTGGTCAGTACGTCCGACGCGATAGTCGCTCCGATGAGCATTCTGATTTTTGCCAACCGCACTCAATGAATCCGCCCCAACGGCAACCACGGATTGCATTTCAATTATGATCATGTAAGGCGACCCCTTTCGACAGCGCGCACGGAAATTATCTCTTAAGAACACGGCAGAGTGCCAGCGGGTCGAATGCAATCGTCGGATAAGGGGTATCTTCCTTGCCAGACAAATGATTGAAAAATATCGGTGTACACAAATTAAGTAACACGTGTACACGAATCGAATAAACAGGGTTCGATGGGATCGCTGCAGGAGAAATAAATAGACCAAATACGAAAATCGATGTAATCGAACTAAGTTGCATCTGGACAGGGATGCAGTTTAAACATATACAAAGGGAAGATTTTTACTATTTCAGAATTTCAGCTCCCTGAGATTAATGCGATCCTCAAGAGCGCTCTCGAAAAATTCAAGTTCCGATACAAATTCCGCACTCGAACTCTCAACGATCTCTTCGCACTCGATAATACCCACCGGTCTCCTTCAGCCTCCGCCCCGTTAATCGCAACCGTTCGACGTCATCTACGCTAACCGCGAGCAGCCCTCCAATCAGCGGCAAAAATACGGGGCCATATATCGTTCGTACGAAGAAACGGAGAGAAAAGCTTCATCCGCCGTCATCCGGCGACTCGCCGGCAGTTGCGCTCACTTATCGCGAGATAAATAAGGCGACGTGACGCAACGGAATATGAGACCCAACCTGCGTCCGTCCGTGAACCGGCTCGGAAAACTGATAATTGATGGAATAAGTCGGCGGAGTGTGCCGGGGTGGTCCGCTTTTCTCGTCGTATCCCATTCTCATTGTCAGTTTCGATTCGGTCGTCCGCCGTCGTGCGTCCTTATTCGCGGTATGTGAATTTCGTAAGGCAGCGAGGAAGGAAGAAAGACCGTTCCATCCCACAGGACGAAAGCTACCTCCCTCCAACCCCTTACCTCCCCCCCCCCCTCCTCTCTACCGCCATGCCACCTCCAACCGACCTACCACACGTACGTACATACTTACACACTCTTTGTTCCCTCCACATCAACCCACTTAAGGAGCGTATAAACCAGCCATTAGTATCGCTCGACCACTGTCCATTGTTTCGTTGTTTGCTGAAACAATTGACGGAGCCAGCCATGCAGTGTTCGGTCGTCTCGTTAGCGCAGCGCTTCGACGCGGACAGAGGACAGCATTGTCCGATGCTGCTGCTTCGCTTCTCGCTTCTGGCCTACCCGACTCTCGTTTCTCAGCCGGCACGCCGCTGAAATGTTTAGCACCTGCGGAAAAATTCTGACGGACTTCTAGCCTTTCATCCAGTTACCGTCCGCCTCCCCTTTTTTTTTCCCTCTCCGCCGCCTCACTTCCACTCCTCCCCTCTCTCTCGTTATCTCTCTCTCTCTCTCTCTCTCTCTCTCTTCTTCTTCTTCCTCCCAGCCACCCTCTAAGCGTTCTGACACCTTTGTTCCCGAGCGTTTAAAACGCTCGCGCTCGTGATTGATGCTCGGTGAACGGAGGAATGATTTCATTTCAGATCAGCCAGTCGGTGAGAATCTGCTTTGACTTTCGGAGACTCGCGATTCGCCGCGAGAGACCGAGGAATTAGTCCTATCGATTAGTCGGACTTCGCCGGAAGTCGGTGGCGGATATTGAGCGAGTCGAAGGTCCCCGTCGACGAGGCCGAAATTGACATCCGCCCGGTGAAGCCGTGGAAGCACGGGCGGCTAATCAGCCGTATTCGCATTCCTCGACATCGTCCCGAGATACGAAGGGCGAATCTAACTCAGCGTCGAAAGAAATCGCATTCTTGGCATATCGTATGACGAGATCTCGAGCTCTCGTTTAACCGTGGAGGGAAGAAAGGTGAGCGAACGGGCATTTCTTGGTCTGCCACCCACGTACTCACCTACCCGAGCCACCTCCGCCTCGCCCGCGACCTGCCTATCGATGTATCGGGAGCGTACGACGGTCGGTAAGGAGTCGACGAACGAAAGGAAGGAAGACAAAGATTGAGCGCGGCTGTATGCGCTGCCAGATTCTTCGTGTGCGTTCCTATCCTGCTCCTTTATATACACTCATATATATATGTATAAAGATATATATATATAGGTACAAATGCAGTAGATACATATATATCCATCCGCACAGAACATGTACGGAACTCGAGCGCGCGCGCGCGTGCACGCCGGATAGAGAGGGAAGGAGGAAAAGGCAGCATGTAAGAGGGACAACTCACTCTCTCGTCGATTCCCGATATCCCAAATAGTTAATAACACTTCACCCCCGTAGCGAGAGAGATATAACGTCTGGGTCACATTACCATGTGAATATAGTCGTACGGCCGTTCCTGCCCGAGGGGGATCGAAGGGCTGAGGGACCGTTTATGGGGGCGTCCCACGATACATTATTCTATGGGCGCTAATGTAATATGACGAGGGGGAGCCGACGATACCTCATCGCGCTTATCGTCGGAGCCCGAGATAAGGCGCCCCGCTCGCTAGTTATCCAGTTAGCGCCTCATTGTCCAATGATTTTAGATCGCCCGCCGATACATCGTTTTAATGCCGCGTACGCTCGCAGGCGCGTGCACGATCTCTCGATCATCCTATCTGGCTCTCTCTCTCTCTCCCCACCCCCCCCCTCTCTCTCTCTCTCTCTCTCTCTCTGTCACTCTCTCGCTCTCGGGTCTCTTCATAGTCTCTTCATCGTCTCCTTCTCGTCTCTTTCTCGCCTCGGACATCAGAGACGAGCCGTGGACCCTGCCGGCAGTCAACCCCCTCCCCCCTCCTGCCCCTCACCGTCCAACCTCCCTCCTCTCATCGCGTACGTACAATGACAAATGACGTGCGAGACGATCGATCTCTTCCAGCCTGGCGGAGCCTTCGGGCCTTCCAGGACGGGCAATATCGACGATTTTCGCGCGGATTACCGGCACGGATCGCTACTTACGACGATCGGGATATTCTTTTCTCTCTGTTAATCGGGCCTGCGTCGACGGCGATGGGGTGGCGGAATGGCGATGATTGTCGCTGGATGGCACTTAGGCGCGACACTGACGGAGGACTCTGCGTCGGCTGTGAGGAAGCTGGGATGAGATCGGCGTTATATGAAACGTAAGCTGGCGAAGAATGGTTGGCCTGAGAAGAATCGAAACGAGCCTGAATGGGCTGAGATTCGAATATGTTGATTGGTGACAGTTTCAGGTACGGATTGCACGTTGTCGGATGAGTATCATATCTACGGCTTTGAGGTAAATTGGCATGAATACTTATGAGCTGGGCGGTAATGCGTCGATTGATAATGCGCCTTTGACGGCATTTAATCGAGCCTGTCGATCATCGATTTAAACGGCTCGCCTGAATAGAGCTTATGACAATTCCGTCCCCCTACGCCGGCATAGACGAACCCCTAAGTGAAGCGGGGAGGAGCCCGGAGCGATAAGAAAATGGCTGAATGCTAAGTATCGAGTGCACGCGCTCACGGGAAATCCCGTATCAATCTGGGAAACGTCGACTTTCGAACTCCCCGTACACCCGTTTCCGAGGCGCAAAATTAGTCGGTGGGTTGAAAGGGACGACAGCGGGAGTCAAGAGTAGGATGTCCCGTGAGAACCGTCGAACGAGTGAAGGAACTTTATTATTGTCATCTTTCGGCCGAATTCGATACAATCACGCTTCTCCAAATTCTCGTGACAAATCGCGCCCGAGACGCCACTTCAGCTACGTTCCTCTGGGTCATGTCGGTCGAGTGGCTCGTCATAATGGACGCGACGAAGCCTCTACTCGAGTCACTTCGGGTTCCTCCATTCATCGGAGCGGATCCTCGAGCTAAACTGCCCAGCGTCGCGCTAATATCTTTATAGCGAGCGGTCAAGCGCACTTTCGGTCTATTAAGCGAAAATCTTATTTTTCTCCCCCGCCGAAAAAGAGCGGCCTCTGCTCGGCTCGCACGGCAACGGAGCGAAGCGAAGTCGACGTTTGAATCGGCCCCGAACAACTGAAGGAAGAGCACTCGAGGATTCCGAACACTCATCGTTCCGCCCAAATTTCTGAATGGGCCCTTCGCGCCACAATGCCGAATGAACTCGCTCGCCTTTTCACAGAAGTCGCCTTTGCGATTGGTCTATCAATTTCACCGGAGCGACCTGCAGTGTCATTTTTTTGTCAGATCACAAAGACGTCCCCTGCCCTCCCGGCGCATATCTCTAACCATTTTTGGGGGGAAGTAAAGTAGAAAAAAATTTGATGACATACCTGCCATTGTAGTCGGCGACACGTTTTATTAACCGGAGGTGACGCATGTGTGTGTGTGTGTGTGTGTGCGCCCGCGTTCGGGGTGTCAATTGTGCCGTGGGCATTACAACGGGGGTAGTGTTCGGGAAGTAAGATTGTCAGGGGCGGCGATTTGGTAATGGAAAACGTCGGTAGAGAGAGAACTGATCTCTTGCAATGAGAACGCAATTTGGGGAAACTGGCGAGGTGTGGGAAAGGGCATAATATGGAATCGTAGCGGTATCAACGAGCGGTACTATCGCATATGATATCAGTATTTGCCACCTACGGTGCAATACACGACCCACCACTTTCCGCTTACTTAGCGACGAGCAATCAATACCCTCAGAAATGTCGCCTAGTTCGTGGTATAAATCAGGGGAAATTATACTTACTCTCCGCGAAGATCTACAGAATTTGACTGAAGCATTTTAACGCGAATGGCGTGTTCCTTGAAAAATAAAAGTATATCTTGTACGACACGAAGTCGGAACACAGTCCTTAAATGAAAGTAATTTTCGTAATATCGTACCTCTCGCGACTTCGCTGTGCGTGTTTTACATCAAGGTAACACGAGGGCTACACGAAAGTGTTCAGAATAAAAACATTGCAAGGCGAGATACACTCGCAGCCCGGACAATAATGGCCCGAACGACTTTACGTAGGTGACGGGCACTTATTTCGCACTCACATTTTTCAGCCCGCTCCGCGTTACGTCAGCGTTTAATCAGAGCGAATTGAGCGGACGCCGCCGGTGCGCAGGCATGCGCGTCGGGATAATCTGTAATCTGCACTTTAGCGTATTTTCTCCTCATACCGTTTATCGCGCCTATTAATACGACATTCATGGAGGAATTCGCTGTCTCGGATAAGTTACTCGATTGCGTAACGTCACATTAATCGCTCGTTAGCGTCCCGTCGAAAGATGGCGTCGCCGCAGACAAAACCGTTAATACGGCGGGGCGTCAATTTCGGTATGACGTCAGCGTCGGATAATTGGATCAGAAAGGCGCGAGGAGTCAAGGTGTCAGCGATTGGCTCGACGGGACGCATAAGTGCACCGAGCCTCTTAAGGCTCAGGCTGCCCAACGTAACGCAACGCGCCGACTTACGGCAACGTACAAAAATCGTTGGGACAATCGATTCTGCTCTTCCGACAGAAGCTCGACATCAATACATCAGCATTTTTACCTCCGCGCATTCCTCATAGACAACGGAAGTATTTGTGACCTTACAAGGATATCGGCGCGTTAACGTGAGAGTTTAGATAAGCCGAGGACGACCGAGATGTAAATCGGCGGGTTCGTAATATCATGTGACAGGTACATTCCAGCACGCTCGCGAAGGAATCGATGTGCTTAACGAGCGAGACACCTGTTTCCTTATACCGAGCAGCACAAAGACGGAGCGAGGCGGGCGAACTAATTAATTGAGCGATTAAAATCCAAAGTACATGCCAAGTAAAGGCGGCACGCCCGGGGTATACAGATTGTCGTATGAGGCGAACGATACGATGCGGCTCGAATATTTTGAACGCGCGTCGAGCGAGGGGGGGTGAGGTGCCAGCGGACAAGGTGGAAATAAGCGAGGAGATAGGGGGGTGAAGGGAGGGGCGACCGAGCGGTCGACTCTCCTTAGGGCGGACGGCAGGAGGAGGAGGAGGTAGAGAGGGAGGAGGGAGGAGGGAGGAGGAGGAGGAAAAAAATTCGGAATATTTACGTTGAGTATTATTAGCATACGTTGCCGAGATATCTCTGTAGGCATCGCTAATTAGCCAGCGCGACGAACGCGGCCCGTGCATGTCGGCTTTTGGCTAAAACAGTGCTGGCTACTGTCTCCCGAGCTCCTCTTCGGGAATAATCAAGATGGTGGCGCCAACCAGCCGAAGCGGTCGATTCCGAAACTAATTGCCACGACTAATTTATCTCCGCGACATACGCGCGCGCACAGAGGCGCCATTCTGGGCAATTCTCGGATACCGCGTAATCGCATTAGCAAGAACGTAATCATTCATCAGAGCGCGCCAACGCTGCGCCGAGGCAGAATTCGAGAGAGAGAGAGAGAGAGGCTCGAGGTTGAATTTCCGTTAATCCGCCGTTTCGCGGATGCGACCAAATCCGCGGAGCCATCGTCGATCTGACGTACGAATAGGAGAGAAGTTGACTGGGGGATGGAAGAAAGGGGGTTGGGGTGGTGGAATGAGAATGTAACGTTCCCACGTGTTCCTTTTCACTGGCATTATTTATTTTAAATAATCTCCTTCGGCTACATAACGCGCTTACGTATTATATTTGTACAAAATTGGAAAACGTAATTGTCTTGCGTAATGTCGATTGAGATTGGACGGCTGATTCAGCCGCGCCGGTTTATTTACAAGTTGCGTGAGGGTCGTTAAACCATGGCGGTTCGTATTTACAGGTAGTATGTACATGTGTCGTTACACCGTCGGGGGGATGCCGGGCATGCGCGACGGACGCTTGCGTCATGTCCGGCGTAGGCTTGTCCCCGAGCGATTCCAGGAGTCGAGAGTCGTGCGGCTTGACTTCCTTTTCGGCGTTAACTAGGAGGCTAGGTACTGGGACAGATTTTCACCTCAAATGGCACGAATGGGGTAAAGTGTTCGAGCGACGAGCTTCCTTAGGTAAACTATCGGACTCTATGACTTTTTCGGCGGATGTACTTTACGCATGTGCAAAGTACACCCGCCGGGTGGCCAATCAGTTAATAAATATTAAATGAGACCGTAGACTCCGCTAACGCGTCCCAGGATGAACAATGTATGCTGAGCTCTTGGTATTTGATTGAGGGTAATCGTAAGATTTCGAATCGTAAGAATCGTAAGACAGCCCTGAGCAGGTTCCATTCTCTTGGCCGTAGTTCTCGAAGAAGCTTCATCGATAACGTGATACCTTCTAGCATCGATTAGAGCAATTTCCTTCTTTATTCTCTCGGCGAGTGCTGAGAAATGGCAGGATGCCCCGCCATGCCGGGATGGGAGAGTAATTCGACAGGATAGAGTCCCGCCGGACTCAGGATTCCTGGATGCGTGCCATAAAGAGCCACGGCGTGATGCTGCCTAACCGCTGACATTCTCAGCTTCTCGATTTCCGCCTCCTGCAAGCGTTTCGCCTTCGCGCGCCGGTTTTGAAACCAGATCTTCACCTACGGCAGAGCAAAATAAACATGTCAGACGGTCACAATACGCAATTCCTCAGCTTTTGGCCAACTCATTAGCCGGACCACGTGCGGCCGATACTATTTTAACGTAAATTGAAGCGGCGTGAATGAACGGACACCGATCCTCGTAAATTACCGAAAATATGGCAGTAGTCTCAAGCACATGTGTACACTTTTACGACTTCCACATGGCCGGTATCGCGGTATCGAATCACACGCTTCCACCGCGTATACGGTTTTCTACATTTCCAGAACAAAGTGCCAGTGAAAGCAACGCAGAGGAAACAGGTTTTGTTCGATTCTCGCTCGGCATCATTTCCCGATCCTCCCGGACGAATCTAACATCTGGCAATCTGATCGTCCCTTAGCTGCCCGCGAGTTCGACGAGCAGAGCCGTCCGTAACTCGTTCCTCACCTGAGTATCGGTCAGATGAAGGGAGGCCGAGAACTCTGCCCTCTCGGTCACGTTCAGGTACTGTCTCTCGCCGAACTTCTTCTCCAGCGCCAGTAATTGCTGCGTCGTGAACGGCGTCCTCGGCTTCCTATTCGGCTTGTGCTTCCTCAGGTTACACTTGATCTTGGCCGGCTCACCGTTCTCTAAAACCGAAAGGGTACCCGTCGAAATTGAAACATCGTACACACAGCCACACATACCTATACAGGCGCACACGTACGACTTATACATGCGAGGGATGCTGCCGGCTATAGAGTATGTAAGTAGGCAGACGAACATGCGATATTAGGCGGACGATGGTAGCCAGATCGTGCTCGGTTAATGAAACCGTGCCGAGGTATAGGCAGAAGCCGATCGGAAAGAAGCGTCGACCGCAACGGCCGAGTTTTTTGTCGCCAGCATGGAAAACGGCTAAGCCCAGGATGCCGAACCTGAGCTTTTTAGCGCGCGATTCATAATTTTTCGAACGGTGCCGTAAACTACCGTTATTAAGCTTTTTGCCACGGCCGACCGCAAAGTTCCGGCCCCGCGCGTCCGAATACGGACGGAGTTTGGCCTTTGCTCGACGATCGTTGGCTTCAGTGTTCAAATGTTGTTCGGCAAGGATAACTGTCGTTTCGCGACGAATGCGCGTTACCAACATTACAGTATGTGTACGGGTGCTTATGCGTTGAAGAAGGAGCAAATTTCGATCGAACGGAACGATTGTACATCCCGGGCGAACGGTGTTAACAGGATTTAGGCGTGTTCTCGGGAACGATCGACTTCGAGACAGACTCAAGGACTTAGAGCGTACAAGAGGCAAGGTTGGGAACACTCCTGGCCCCGGGATTTGTTTCCATACAATTGACAGATTTGTACTAGCGAGTCGAGCGAACGGTATGACTGTAGGCAGCGAGAATATGAAGAAGGACGGGGAGTGAGGGCAGGAGTGGGGGAGGGGGTGGGCAGGGAGTAGAGGAGAAATTCAAACAATGCGAAGGCGATAAAAGGGAGAGAATGCGAAGCATCGGGAAAGAGAGAGAGAGAGCGACAGAGATATGGGGGAGGAAGGATATACATGGGGATAGAGAGACTTCGATGAGACAAAAGAGCAGATCTTTGTCGTCCTTGCTGTTGTTCTCGTTGACATGGTTTCAGAATTTCAAATTCTACATCAGTACCCTCGCCCAACCCCGTGCCCTTATTATCGGCGTGTGTACCAGGCTGCTGTGCAGGGGATGGGAGGGGGATGCGTGCAACGAGAGCTAAAAGAGAATCGTCCGACTCGGTATATATATTTTGATTTCTTGCCCCGTCGCAACTCAACAAGCATCCCAATTAGTCCCGGCGTATGCGGTCCGCTCTTTTTGTTTTCTCATCGGGCATATGTAAAATTGGGTTTCCATAAAATGGGCTTCAGCTTAGTTTGTTAGGGAAGAATGTTCAATGTTAAATGGGCCTTGAGATGTTGCTAAAATAGCGGCAAGTAGGGAGAGGATGTTCGGGCTAAGTATGCGAAACGTTGATAAAATAGGCGGGAGACAATGGGCAAAAAAGAATGCAGGAAGGAGGCGAATGAATTTTAAGTGAGAGTAATTGAAACAGAGGCTTCACGGAATGCAACGATCCGATACCCAGGAAGGAAACTAGCCTCAGCATCGGTTGTTTAGTGTTTACAGTATCATTACTGGTATCATTTGTTTAACAAGTGGGGAGAACGTGACCTACACGCATTAAATAGCCGCTTCAGTTTTTTTCATGCAAAGTGCAAGTTGCTTAATTGGCGAGAATGCGAGTTGCTTGCGTTTCAAAATTCCGCAAAGCCGTTTCAACCAGTTGTTATGAAAGTTATCTTTCACTTTCACAATCATTAGCGCGATTACGAGTTTATCGCAAAGTAGTTTCCTTTTACGTTTTTTAGTAACAATGTCGTTAGTCGATTAAGTTTCAGCTATTTTCGTGATTAATTCAATTTTGAAAGCTTCTCGGTTATCGTTGTATATTCCTCCTTTTTCAAGAATTATAACGTGAATGACTTTATTATCCTTATTACCATAATTGCTTCAATTATGTGTTGTTGTGAGCTTCATTACGGTAGTGTAAGTGAAGCAAGAAATCGAATTAGGTTACTTTTCGCGATGTTTGTTTGTCGAAGATAGAAAATAAAGCAACTTGAAACCGCCTACTCAACGCTTGTTCAGTTTCAAGAGGCTCTCTTTTATGGGTAGTCTGCCTAAGGAAAGAGTTTACGAAGAGTTTAAGAGGCAAATGATTCGTGCCCTCCAAGGCGCAATATTTCAAATTACGATCCCCATGCACATCATTCTCCCCTTACTTTCACCGCATTTTCACGCCTAGTGTTTGCGATAAACTCCAATAGCAGAATGCCAGGGGAATACTTACAACGTAACTTGGCGAAAACAATCAATATTATTGTACAATGCAATTAACATTACGTCACTGTTATTCAAGGCTCCAAATGCCGCATTAAAATGTATAAAAATTTATCGCCCCACAATCAGAGTAAACAAGTAAATGATCCAAATCGTTCTGTTTGCTTCGATATTCTCGCGTTACCTTAAAAACTACAAAAACCAAACAACTGCCGAACAAACCGCATGTCTAATGTTCCTAACCGTCAAGTCGGAAAAGCTTGTAATACTCTTATCAGGCTACAAACAGAACATGACATTACCACTCCAACTTACTGTACATAAAACCCAAGCGACGGCAGGGTATCCATCGACAGTTAAACCAATAACCGACAACATTCTCTCCGGACGATCGACATCAAACTACATACCGTACAAACAAACCCACCGTCACATTAAACAATCGCAGCGTACAATCCTACGCGCAACTAACAAGCTACCGAATTAAAAGCATCCCGATCTATTCTCCCCAAGTCTGTAAGTGTTGTGCTCGAACCGTCTCGAAAATCTCGAACGTTATCAGTGTTATGCAAGATTACGTACCGATGAACGGACTGTGACGTGAGAAGTGCAGGGATGGGAAGTAAGCGGCCGTCGGTGCGTCGTTGGTACCTGCCGTTATCCGATGATGATGATGATGACCACTGGTCCCCCAAACAGCCTGCCTCAGATTAGGCGGGATGGTGGGCATGCCGCCGGCAAATCCGCCGATGTACGCCGGCGTCGGCTTCAGCGGCGACGAGCAGCTCTCATGCAGCCTCCTCAGCTTCTCATCAGCCTCGGCCATTCCGTTCTCATCGTCCTCCGTCGACTCGACATCCTCCACCTCGGAACATCCTGACCTCGCGCCGTCGTTGAATCGACTCGCCGACAGCCTCGAATCCTTCGCGTCGGACTTCGGCGAGGATCGGGACTCGACCGACAGCCGCACTTGCGAATCCAGGTTGTTGACGAACTCACTGGCCGCCAGGTACCTCCTGGCGGTGGAGGCGTCGTCGTAGATGGGATGAAGGCCTAGTCGGGCAGCTTCCGCGAGGCCAGCGGACATGGGCATGCACCTGGACCTGGCCACGTTCGCCGCATAGTCGGCCAAGTTGGGAATGGTAGCCGAAGAGTGCGGCGAGGCGAAGAAGTCAGGTCGCAGTGTCCTGGAGGCGTTGCCCATCATCGAGGTCAGGTCGTGAGACAGTTCCGGCGAAGCTCCGGGCGACGACTCCGGCGATGACCTTGGCGAGAGTTCGGAGGACACGGAGAGTCCGCCTCGTCTCGAGGACGCGGACGACGTCGAGCACGAGGACGACTTCGAGCTCTTCTTCGTGTCCGCCAGCAAGGCCGCCACGGAAAAACTGAGTCTGTGAACCATTGGCCTGCTGCTCACGGTCTCCGTTTCCGGCACGTTGCTGACGCTCTTCTCGTCGTCGTTGTTGCTGTCGCTCGGACTGCTCGGTCGGGACGTCGCGGTGGGCTTCATTCTTAAAACTGTCATTCTCGGGAGCGACTCGACTGCCGCCGACGGACGCTGAACAAAACGGACGCGTGCGATCTAACGTCGACGTTACGAAGAGGCGAAAATTCGCGGGATCATTGCCGAGTCGCAAGCAACGATATTCCACCCGTCGTACCTGACAATGTCCCTCGACAACCTCCTCCTCCTGTCTTCAAGCTGCCCTTCTCGAGTGAAAGCTTCTCACCAGGCACCGATGTTCGCCGATACTTCCGATAAACTGCTCCTCATGGAAAATCGACGCGACGACGTATCATCGACTGTACACCCTCCTTTTTCTCTTCCCCTCTCTTTTCCTCTATCCCTCTCTCTCTTTCTCTCTCTCTCTCTCTCTCTTTCTTCGTCCGTCTCTCTCTCCCTCGTTCTCGAAACGATCAATGATCGACTCCACCTGACTTTACGAGCCTCCACTCTAGTCGAGCTCTCCGTATGAACTGACTTTGACCATCCCGCCAGCGCCGCTCGGACTTTTTCCTTTTGCGCCCGAAGCGTAAGCGTCGATGGTGGGGGTACCGTTCGAGAGAGAGCCACGAGCGACTCATGGGCGAGGGACGGAGAGGGGGACAGGCTAAACGATGGGGCGAGGCGTCGAATGAGTAGGCGGGCATCGAGCTTTGTTGCTCCGCCCATATAACCGGAGTTTCTCCCGGCTTAACGGTGCGGACGTCTATATATTTTTGTAACGAGGGGTAAGCTTCCTTCATGCAAATGCGGCGTACCGTGCCGAGGGGATGAGGGTAGGGGTGACCGGGAGCAGTGACGGGGTATGGTGGGGTGGGGGGAGGGGGGGAGGAGAGGTGGCTGCCGTTCGAGGAGGGGGGGTGGGGGAGAGTGGCGTGGAGAGAAGAGAAAGCTTGGGAGAAAGGCGAAGGGGGCAGAGGGGGGGGGGGGGAGAGGAGGGGATCGGGAAGGGGGAGATGTCAGTTATCTTATAAACAAAGACAAATGTTGAATGCTACGCCGATCTTGATTAGGTCATTAAATTGCGATGGTACGTACGGGGGTAAGAAGGGATCGGGCGAAAGCTGAAAAACGTTTGGCCGTCGTTTAGCGCCGAGCGCGAGTTTGACTTAATTGCCCGAACGGAGTGGCCATGTTGAGAGAGCGTGCTTGCGCGTGCTGCCCCGGACGGCTGAATATTAATTTTATGAATGGAATAATGATCGCTGGTATCGCTGGCCGGATCTCTCGTCCTCTTCTAACCGAGACATGTCTCTGTCCCTTTCATCGGCCCCATCGACGTACGATTCGTTTACAGGGAAATGACACTCTCCCCAACGCTCCTGCGTGCGTGCGTGCGTGCGTGCGCGCGCGCGCGGGCTGAGAACCGTCGGACACTGGAAAAACTGGTTGCCACTCGTTAGCGCCGTTAACGTCGTCATATCGCATTATGCCTATTAGCCGCCGAATAAAATACAGCTTCCGCGTGTACCTGCCTACGCGCGGACCGTTCCGTTATCACCTAATTTTTCCTTCGAATTTCGCCGCAGCGCCCCCGTTACGTCCGCGGAACGGAAGTGAGAGGGTATGAGCGATCATTCGATTCGCTCGAAACGTCTCGAACAGTGGTGCCGCGATCGCGAGTCATCTCTGCTCGGTCGTATCGGGTGGGATCCGACAGTATTTTTCGTCCGATCCCATGCTTTTTCGAAGTCTCTGTCCGAAGCGGTCGGACGGACGAACAATTCCTTTCGCTCCAATCTCGAATAGCCGGACTCCTCCCTCCGTTCCTCCTCCTCCTACTGCCTCTGCCACCCCCCGAACCCCCGCTCTTCCTTCCCCCTCTGCGCACCCTCAATTTCGCGACGGGGAGCGAATCTAGCGTGGGTGTCAACTCGTCGCACTCATCCTCTCAATCGAGCGTCGAGCTTTTCAGAGTAGGTACATCCGCGGCGCTCGTTTGTTCTGACAGCGCAGAGATTCCATCGCGGCCCAGCGCCCGTCTGTCATATTTACGGTGACGTTTCGTGACGTAACTTCGCGATAAGCAAAAACAAATGAGTCTCGATGGGGGCATCGATAAGCGGGGAGCAAATAAACCCCCACCAGGAGCCAGCGGCAGTTCTTCCATTTTGCGGAGAATCGTCTGCCACTGTCAATGTCACATTCGTCCGTTACTTTTTTTTTTTTTTAGCAGTCGTACCGTAATTCTAATCCTTCTCCTCGGACAGTCTACGCTTTCCATTGGACGGGGTAGTTTTGACGATTTATTTTTTCGTCCCGTTGATTTTTGAACTAATTAAGGCGGAGAGGGCTGACCGTTGTTAGCGAAGGATGAGTCTGTTTTTGACCTCATGACGTCATAGTAACCAAGTTGCAGCTGATAAGATCTTGCAAAAAAGGATTTTGTACGTAACGACTATGAGGTACGCTCAGTCGAGGCAAGTGTGCAAAGTTATTTGTTGCTGTCGGAACAATGTGAGTACCTTAGGCGTGCTATTGTCGAACAGAGGCAAGGGTGCCTTTTGTTATTTTACGCGGGCGTAGCTCGCCATGTCGATGGGACGGAATTACAGCGGTTAAACGTCATTTTTCTCGATAATTAAGGAAAAAGCGTGCGGGAGATCAAGCTAGATCGGAAGATGCGGTTGGCACAGAGCAAGGAAGAAGGATGGGCCAATTTGGATGGTTACCAAGGCGAACGATACGTTAAATAGATAGGACAGCGGTAGTGGCAGAGAGGGGAAGCCCACGTAATGAGGACCACCCGCTAGCAGTGCAAGGCGAAGCAACGTGGTATACGTACACTGTGTTGGCGAATTCAGCTTAAACAATCTGCACTTTCATGACGTTCCACTCATGAAGTGGTAAAATAACAGTTCTACCCTGCCGAACACGAAATCATTTCTGCTTCCATGCGGCAAAGTTTATTGCGCTGACGTCGCTAATAATCTTTAACTAAGTGTTGTTATAGGTATATAGAAAAATGCAAAGATAGCTTTCGTGGAAGTTGATACAATGTCAAATTTCTAAGCTTAACGTAACAGAATCAGCATGGGAGTGCTCTAGCTCTAACAAAAGGTATACTGTTTACCAAAATGCTAAGAAGATGTACAAATTAAGTTAAACAAATATCAAATATTTACATGTAGTTAACAAAATTATGTCATTATTATTATTAGGATCTCGTTTTTTAGCGCTACTTGTATTAGTAGACTACTGGATTTTATTAGTTCAATAAAAGAAACGTTTGATTGTATTATACAAATATCGAAGGAACTGTGCGAGGCTATAGTACAGTTGATACGTTTATGCGTTCGAATGCATCCATATGTGCCGCGAGCCTACTAAGTATTTACGGACAAGCCGTACCTCATGGCGGATAATTATTAGCGCACTCGTATATTGAGCGTGAAGTGAGGACTTTTTTAACCGAGAAGAAATTCGAGTGAAATTGGCGTTAAAATTGCAATCACGGTGGTCCGTCACTTCTGCCGGCTCTTCCCCTGCCTTCTGCACCGTTGTCACTTTCTCTTTGCATGTTTCCTCTCATGCAAGGAATTACATCGGGTATTCTTGGAAGACGCGATCTCGCTGCTTACTTGTAATAACCGAAATAATTCCGTCGCGGCGAAAAAAGATTCGATAGACAGCGATGTACAACCGCAACTTGGCATTTCGCGCGAGTACAAAGAACAGTGAACGCATTATGTGCGACGTTCCGGACAATTTAACATCCTTACACAGTTTTTCAACCTACGCCACGACAAGAAAAGAGCTACGTTCAGAACTGACGAAGAATAATTATTTCGAAATTATAATTTCTGAACATCTATTACCACCCGTCTTTGATAACTAACATAAAACTGTTGTCACGCCACTTTCAACGAAAAATAACAAATTATATGTAGTATTTATTTATGCCCTACAAATGCCTGCCAGACCAGCATCTATCCTGCAGCAAACCTACAATTATATTACCATCTTTTCAAAAGACACCGACTTGAAGTTTAGCCAATTCGTTACATTACGTTAAAATTACCTCCAACCCTCCGTCAAAAGAAAAACGTTTCTCTCCGACTCAAAATTCTCTCACGTCCGACTGCCAACTATTCTCACTCATCCCCCCCCCCCCCCTCCCCATCCTACGGAAATCGGGAAAATCGACGAAAAGTCCGCCGATCCGAAACTTCCTCCGCTCGGCCGAGCTGCGCGTAAGCGCGTTCTTACAAATCGTCCGTAGTCCCTCTGCCCGATAATTGAAGGTGGAAGGTAAAAGGAGCGTCGCCACGTGGGAGGGCAGGGGGAGCAAACGATGAACGATAGAATGCTCCCGGGAGGAAACAAAGGGGCGAAAGGAGGCTGAGGGTGGCTGAATCCTGCGCTCGCGCAGTCTCCTTCTGCCTCCTTCTCTCCCCACCCCTCCCCCTTCCCCCCTTCACCCCTCCCACCCCACCATCGGGCTCGCCTTGGCACTCGAAAAAGCGAGCGTCGCCGCTTATGCAAGGAAAAATCGATATTTTAATTGGCCAAAATAATTGGGACGACCGAACGAACGGAGATCGTAATCCGCCGACTCCTTTTGTGCGCTGCCGGACTCGGCGACTGCGTTCTTCCGTCTCTCTCCGACTCGCTCGCCTCGATTTCTATCTTCCGCCACGTTGCACTCTGTCTATCCTTTGTGCCTCTTTTTATGGCCCGACCGGCGGGGAGGTCGATCATTTTCGTGTACGCTGGTCAAATGTGGATCTTGGCGGTGGTAGGACGTCTCGTGCGAGTTTCTGGAAAGTAGATGTGGCATTATGTTAGGTGTATGAATTGGTTCTGATGGAAGGTTATGTAGGATGGAAGTTGTGTGTACTGTTTGATTTGATTGTACACCGAAGAAAAGAAAAAGACATTGTCGTGAGTTGTTAGATGGATTATGCGCGGGTCGATGCGAAATGTTGTTTCACGATGTTAGTTTAAATTGCTTGCGTCAACTTGTTGTGATGTAAGCTGAACAGACGTTGGGCGAACTTCCGTTTAGTCTGTATTTCTTGCTGTAAGGAAAGTTGGAACATTACGTGTAAATCTGTAGAAAATGTTGTTTGACAATGTGGCTTTAACTTGCCTACGTATATTGACTGTTCTATAACATAAAGAAACGATGAAACTTTACTTGACTGTCTGCAGTACCTACACGTTGAACGATGGAAAATAATGAAAATTACCCGGATTTTGTACTTGCGTCGGAGGACATATTTGACTCGAGTCCGTGGAAAACATTGTTCGACAATGTAGCTTTAAATTAACAATCGAATAACATAATAAAACGATAAACGTCTCTTTACTTAACTGCCCATAGGAAAGCGCGCACCAAAACCTGGAAAATCACAAAGATTACCCGAGCTTTGTATCTGCGTCGGAGGACATATTTAATTCGAGCCCGTGGAAAATGTCGACCGACAATGTGGCTTTAAATTAATTATTGCATAACATGAAGAAAGGATAAACGTTTCTTTACTGAACTGCCCATAGCAAAGCACGCGACGAAAACTGGAAAATCACAAAGATCACCCGAGTTTTGTACCTGCGTCGGAGGACATATTTGATTCGAGCCCGTGGAAAATGTCGACCGACAGTGTGGCTTTAAATTGGCTATGTGAATTGGCTGCGGTATAAGATGAGGAGACGATGAACTGCGCATGCACGTATTGTATAGACGTGCGCGCGGCGGTATGGATGGATAGTGGCAAACGGAGCGCAACGCGCGCGTAATGTTCGATAATTTCACGTTGTTTTCAGTTAATTAAATTTCATTTTCCCCTCCCTAAGCGGCTTCCGTGCCGGCTCATCCCCCGGCGGGACGTCAATTGACCGCAGAGAGCGCGCCGAACGCGCCCGAGGCCGGGACAATTTCAGTTCTGGCCGTATGCGAAATTACAATACAGCAGGGCCGACCTGCCACCCGGCTACTTTAAAACATCAAAGACAGCCGTGGAAAATCCTCGGATAATTAGACGTTGCTCACTTCATTTCTGTCGTGCCAATCGGCTCGGTCGATTAGTCTCTTGCGGATTCCTCTTCAAAGTGGTCGAGGATCATAGCGGGATCTTCGCAGGGCCGTAATTGTCCTTCGTTATCGCGACATTCGGCACGCACCGAACGCGAACCATGCGAAATCTGGCATTGAGAAACATGAGATGAAGATCGCTGGAGCGCGAACGATAATCTTCGAACGCGTAGGCACGAATGTGTTACAGGCCGGTTCGGTTTATAAATAACAAATACGCAAATGCCAGAGCGAACGGTCAGGTCGATTGTAAACACTGGAGTGAGCCCGAAGAAAGGAGGATAATCATCTCCACGGTTTCTTGATGATTTGTGAATGGTTCTTCCGTGGCCTCTAAAGGATTTCTCGAGCTCCCGACTGCCAGTCGACACCTCCACATGTGCTCACCATGCGCGGCCTGTTAAATGCATAAAAGGCGCATCGGTATCGGGGCATGCCGTATGTGCCAACCCATCGCTGCGTACACGCATACTCATTAGGCCCCGACCGACCGAACGCTCGCTATCGCGTATCAGCAGTTACTTCCTTTTCCGCGGCGCTTCCCGCGACTTCCGTTTCTCAATATTGAAGACGCGTGACGTCAGAAATCCGTAAAGACATATAAATCAGAGATACAGTACTGACAAACAGATCGTTTGGCAGAGTTCGCACCGATCGGCGACTACAAACGTAAACCTTAACAATTGCATGAACAAGACGAGTATATCCGGCTTTGTTCAGAGTACTTCAAGTATTGCAAGTAGCAAGATTCTCAATCCCGAGCACTGGAGCAAAGTGGACGTGTCAATAACATCGACCGGCACTCGTGGCAAAGCGCGAACGCTCGTTACCGTAACAAAGCTGAGTTTTCACAGCTCTCAAGGATTTTCGGAAATCATTAATATTTCCTAAAGAACTTTCCGCCCCTCTTTCCCTCCCTTTTTTTCGCCGCTCGCTAATGGACACTGTGAATGGTATTTTTGTTGAATAGAGCGCCGACCTCGGACGTAACACTTAGCGCCGCTTCCGTTCAAACACATTGCCCCGAATCCCGATGCTTTTTAAGAGGGCCGCCGCCGTCGGGATATATTGCATGTTTGGACCGCTCGGCGACGCATCGGATTAAAATATTTTGTGTAAAACCGCGCTCGCGCGCGCGCTCACTCCGACGATAGCGCTTGGGATCAGTCGTTCGAGTGCGTAGCTGAAGTCGAGTGCAGGGAAAAGCGGGAGTGTACGACGTCGGGAGGATAAAGAGATCAATCGGGCACGGAGAAGGGTTTGGAGACGGTCCAGTTATAACGGTCATTAATCGTTTTCGCCGCGATTCGCCGGCACACTAACAGCCCCGACTGACGAACGAGCCGTCGTATCCGCGTAAACACGCTCGTGCGAAGGCGCGTTTCGCTCTCGTGCTCCTTGAATTTCATGGACCGTTTCGCTGGTCGTCTCGCAAATTGCATGTGTCACGGGACATCGTAATTAGCGTACGGGAAGGAAGCGAGCTGCCCGCGCGAAAAACTCGATCCGAGAGCCCGCTCGCCATTTTCGTTTTGCTCGCTGCCCCTCTACGCGCGAACCTAATTTTTTTACAGCCCAGCGCCATTCCGCGCCGACGGCCTATCCCCTGTTTATTATTCCCCCCCGGTAGCCGGGTCTGTCATTATGCGCGAGCTGGAATTGCGTAAACAAAGTGCTCGCGCGCGCGGAGCGCAGTGTTCCGATGCCAGGTTGCGCCGGACTCGTGTTGCGAGGTCGTTAATTAGTGCCGAACTCTTAATTGCGCGTCGCATAGCTTGCCCTTTTTCAGCGCGGGAAGGAATAAGGAGGAACAGACGCCGTTCGAGTTGCGTCTCTCGCTCGGGCTTTGATATTTGACGTGACGCGTGTATTGCTTTTTCCGTGGGACACAGTTAGATTCGTCGAGATTTCGTGCGAATCCTTCGAATTCCTCGTTAGCGCTCGTAATTGGGCAGTTGAGAGGCGCGAGCGAGGAAAGAGGCCGGCGAGAGCTTTGACGAGCGACGATTCGAATTATCAGAGAGAGAGAGGTGCTAATCCGCGATTCAAAGAAAATCCCTTGTTCCGTATTATAGGTGTGCGATACACGCGCGTATACACCTCGTAAACCGTGTCTCTTGGCTCGTTTAAGGAGCTATGTTTAGCTTGAACGTTTTCGGGATGAATGGTCGCCGCACGCCTCGGTCTTTTAACTCTCTTTCCTGTCCTTTTTTCGCGGCAACGAGACACCCAGAGGTATTTAGCTCGTACTAGTCACTCTCCTACGCTCCACCTCCCCGTCTTCTTTTGACATCGATATTCATCTTACCCGGCCGTAAGATTGTGGCCGACCCCTTTGAATCGCTCGGGAAGTGCATAATTGCTCGAAAATAAATGAAACGAGTGCTTTTCTTGTCCGAAATGTCTCTTTCGCGGTCTCAAAACGACTTTCATACATATTCCGCTTCCCACCGCGAAGGAATGAATACGAGCTTAGAGCGACAGAAATTGAGGGACGCTAATAGGCTACATTAATAAGTACCGCGTAACGCGTCGCAGGTTGTTTATACGATAACGCTTAAACTCTTTATCTCGCGTTTCGCCGAACGGACGCTAAGGATGAGGCCAGCTTTATTAATCGGATCGCGACTGCCCGTATCTTCGGATCGGTATGCGCGGTAAGAAGCGGGTACCGATTTTCCGACAGCGTAGCGATAATTAGTAGCGATTCGAAAATGGAAGTGTGACACATGTACGCCTAACGATCCGGGCACGCACACACGTGGCAGCCGGGACTGGAGGGCATTAGCAGGATCAATTTCCAGGCCGTTTTTCGAGCTTCTTGCCGGACGGAGAGTACGCTCGTTTCACAATTAAAATTCTACCAGACACTCTTAACCGCGAGTGCCGTACGCAGCCACCGGGACAAAAGAAGGAACGTAACCGGGGACGAAGAAGCCGGCGTCGAATGGCGAAAAGAGAGCAAATTGCAAGCTCGCGCGCGCGCGCGCGCGCACACACAGCGCCCAGTCAAACCGAGGGACCCAGAGTCGGAGGAGTTTGTTTTTTGAAGACCGTATTGCTTACAAATGTCCCACCGGAAAAAAACAACTGACACGGTTCTAATGAGTCTGGTTGTTAAAAGATCTCCTTCTTTTTTACACTTATACGTTTCCCCCTTTCGCTCTCTCGCTCCTTCTTCTTCTCCGCCACCGCCGTTCGCCCTCCCTTCACCTCCTCCGCCCCTCTCTCTCCCTTCCCACGTTCGTTCTTGCCACCGTTAGCACCGCTCGTTCGCAAATAGTAACGCTTCCAGCTCGGTACTCACCGCGCTACCCGCCGAGCCATCCCGTAGTCCGCCGTTTTATCGTAACTCGATAAACCGGCGAATTACCATGATGCTTATGCCAATCTATTAGTCTAATTACATGCTCCGACGTGCCGTATCGTCGCGCATCGAATCGGAACACAAGAGTGTCGAGAGCGCTCGCAGGAGGCAAAGATCGATGATGCGGTCGTTTCTAAATGGTCCTTGGGCGCACTTAAACGCCCATTTCCTCCGAAATCCGCCCAAATCGCTTAGACCGGGCAGAGACGTTCCAATTAAGAGGTATGCGTCCTGTTTCTGGCATTTCGGGAGCGAGACGTATATATTTTTTTCCAAACTCTCCCTTCCGCTCGACTCCCGGCTCATTCTCCCTTCCTCTCTCTCGCTTGCTCCTTCTCTCTCTCTCTCTTCGTCTCAGTGTCTCTTTCCTTCTACCCGTCACCTTTCCCCTTCGTCTTCGTTCCACGGCCGCTCATTTGTGTTAGCCTTCTGCGCATTCGTATTCGCGCGCTGCCGCGTGTTCGTGCCCGTCTTCTGCCCGACGGGGCCCGACTATGCGAGTTAAACGGATGGGCATCTTTCGGTCTATTAGTGGAGCTGCCACCGACGGTGGTGAGCAGAGAGAATTGATATCTTGTCGCTTATTTTGCACGCCCGTATTTGCTCTCGTTCGAATCCTCCCTTGCTCGTCGCTATCCGCATCTTTCCACGTCTCTCCTCTCTCCTCTCTCTCTCTCTCTTTCTCTCTCTGTGTGTCTTTCTTTCTCCTTACTACCTCATACTCCTTCCATCAACCGATCCTCATTCGTCCACCTTGAGCATAACTTCGATCGCAGACTATTTTCCCCAGCGCCTTACCTCCGACCGGCACAACTTCATTCCGCGCGTTTAATTGCTCCCGAAATTCTGGAATGCGCCGGAGTGACTCATCTGACAATTCGAAAAGGGGGTCGTAAACTAGGGGTGCGATCTTGACGTGAAACACTTCTCGGAATCGGTACGCGGCCACATGTTTGGAATTAGAGCGCCGCGGCGATAAACCTTTTCCCTCGCCGCGAAGGAGTCGACGGGCTTGTCCGTTTTGTCGTTTGCGCTTTTAAAGTGCGGGTCAGGCTGCCGGCGTGGGCAAAGGTCGAACGTCGTCCGAGGGCTTCCCAAGCTTCCGTCAAAGAATTTTTGCGGAGAATCGGCGGCGATATTCGCCAGCTTCCCGTCGGCCAATGACGATCGCACGAAAGATATATCCGAACAATCCGAGACGTGTTCGGAGACTGAAGCTGTCTTAAATCGGAGAACGGAAGTGTGAAGTCAATACGAGCGTGCTGAGCGTACTTGTAGATTCCGGCGAATGGTTAACGTGTCTAAATATCGAGCGCTCCTCAGCGTCCGTCCTAAACCGAACCCGAAAATAGAAGCGGCCAGAATTGCTCCCCCATACGTCATCTCGCTGGATACCGAGTTCGAGGTAGTGAACGAGCCGCTTCTACCACGGAACGGTTAACTGTATTTATCTCCGGTTTAGTGTTTGCTGTTATGCGGCGATGTTCCTACGTGTAACCGCATTCGTTAAACACGACTTCTTTTACCGCCCGGTCGTACGTTTTAAGCCTCCATCAACCCCCACCTCTCTCTCTGTCTCTTTCCCCCTCTCCCTCTCTCTCTCTCTCTCTCTCTCTCTCTCTCTCCCTCTCTCTTCTATTTCCCCAATTAATTCCCTGCACTCCGCTAACTTGTCCGTCGATCTCTTCTTACTCACCTCGTCGTTCGTCACTTCGTTGCCACGACTTAATTGAATCATTAAACCGCGGATTGCCTCCGAAGAGTGCAACACAACGCGGACGATTACAGAAAGGGTACAAAACATTCGGATAATTCGTACGTTGCCCGATCCCTCGACACGTCTCCGGCGACTCGCGAATACTTCGAGACACCCGACGCATTCCCGCGAAGCTCGAGGAATCTAAAGTGCATACATAAATCCGGAGCGAGCGACAGACGCGCTGCCGTTGCGTGGCGCAAAAATCCGGACGAAAATGACGCATTAACCGCGACGCTGCCATTGACAGCGCACTGACAATTATTCGAGGTCCTCGAAGAGTTCAGGGATCGGTGTCGGTTCCCGCTCCGAGTCTCGTCGGACTCGGGCCGCACTTCTGCTCGGTAGGTGTTCCGCAAGCGTCCTGCCAGCATTCACGGATCCGAGAGCTCGCTTCCTTCCTGAAAGGACTCACGCCCTCAACAATAAGGCAATCTCTGCGCAAAAAGGGAAAGAGGCGTGCGAGAGAGAGAGACCGCGAGGCAGAATGGGGCCGGTCGAAGTCGGAGGTGAGACGGAGTCCCGGGGCAGAAACGATTCGTTCCATGACTATTGACGGTCACCTGAAGGATCAGTTTTTGAGCGAGGCGCTGGAAAGATAGACCCCAATTTCGGCGGCGTATAGCTCGGCCGAGGATAATTGCCGTTTAAGAGCTCACGAACAGCTGCGACCGTTCGACAATGGCCCGGCTACTCGAGATGGACAATTGAACAATTTGAGACGAACTGTCGAGCCGCGTTAAAAGTCACGCGAAACACGCTTCGGTGCGGTGGAGGGGGGGGGGGGGACGCCACCGGGGAATGAAAAAGTATTTTGGGTCGGCCGGGCAAATGCAAACAGGGCTCCTTTCGCCGGCAGTCGACGGATCCTGGGTGGCGTTCGCCGTTTGTCTATGAAACGGCTGCGGCGTTCGGAGAAAGAACGTTTCGGTGGTTAAATTGTCCTTGAATCGCTCCTGGCATTGTGCGTGCACCGAGCATAATGGCGGAATGGTAAACGTATTGCGTACAGATACGAGGCAAAGCTATGTAGCGAACGCTCGTGGATAAGATCGCAATTTTTGGTAAGAAACAAACAGTAACAGGTTTGGTAGGAACGTTCGGGTGTTCGATTTGAAGCCTGATTTTTCAAGGAACTGGGAGGTAAGCGATAAATTGTATTTTATATGGAGACAGGATGTAGATGCGAGTTTGATAAGCGAA
Organism: Anoplius nigerrimus; assembly: GCA_914767735.1. Lineage (NCBI taxonomy): Eukaryota > Metazoa > Arthropoda > Insecta > Hymenoptera > Pompilidae > Anoplius > Anoplius nigerrimus. The sequence goes on from OU612084.1 coordinate 15,175,953, forward strand.
AACGAATCCTGCAGGACGAGAGGAAAAATGGCACAGCTTGGAGTGGCAATGAATGAGCAATTCACATTGGCTCACGGGACGTTATTCTAAAGGGTCTAGGGCCCTCATTGTATCCCGTGCTGAACCATGAACGATTTCAAGTTGTTTAAGTCCTTGTTGGGTTCAAAAGGACGCGGCTACGGTGTCACCTTCCGCTCTCGAGTGGTTTCAATTGTCGACCTCTTGAAAAGAGTGAAACTGAATCTACCGATTTAACCAGAAGGCCGAGCAGGTGTCTGACCTTCGAGCTCTCCTCATTCCCGCTGTTATCAAACAAACGCCTTCCAAAGTCACTGAAAGTGAACTTTTAACAAATTGTCAACTTAAATGGAAGTTGCTCCAGCGCATCCTTTGTCCCATTTTGTTATTAGCATTGCCGTTATCACCTTTCTTTAAAACGGCCATTTTAAGCCGTGTCTGCCTTCAGCTTTCGTTAGACTCCTTTGATATGATACAGTGAGGTTCTAGTCGGAGTTCAATTAGCGATTATTTATGGGTTAATTTGTTCCCATACAAGTGATGTTAATCGATTAGACGGAAGCAGTGATTAATGCATAGGCACGACCCGATGCGCAGAGGTAGGTTCGATTCTTGAACGAATTTCACAGATGACCATATCGGCCCCACTGAAAATGATATACAGCTTGGTAATGGTGCTGGGCGATCCGACACCTGGTCCCCGTGTCCTTTTTGAGTCGGTGTGCACACGAACGGGGCCTCTACACGGCCACTATGAGAAATTTTGACTAACCCGTGAAACGTTCGGCTAAAAGACTCCGAGGCTCTTTCAAGTAGCGCAGCCAAAAAATGCCGAAAGCATAGTCGCATACAAACAATTTAACCCAGCGTCAGCGCGGACTGTGTTAAATTACTCCTCATATAATCGTAAAGCGAACAGCGGACATTAAGAGGAAGCTATTTACCAAAATATAAATATATCATGCGGAGAGACGCACGAAACGTTGAGCGCCTTGCGCCTTCCTTAGAAATTCTTCGGCATGCCTAAGTAGCTGCAGCGCGTCCCACCTTGGAAAAGTATACCTATATACTGTTCCCTGACGTTCAATAGCAATGTTATTTTTAAGTTCAGCGATACGCTGTACCGCTCAGTGAAGAAGGCACAATTACATTTAAATAGACTGTTGATTGGGGCATAAAGGCATATATCTCAAACGCGCAGCAACATTTATCCGTTTCACGGACAGACACCGCTTACGTACACACCTATATCCCCGAAGCGGTTCCGTCTTAAACAATAATTGACACCTGTTGAAATCACGTAAAAGCTACGCGTCATTTAGCGTAAACTCTGATTCGACACGTCCGGCATTCAACAAACATTCTTCCCAGCCACTCGCTTCCACACTCGTAATTCCGCGTTCGAAATCCTCGTTACCAAAATTATCAGCTTCCATCCCCTCGAGCCCGTCAAGTCCCTTCGGTGCATTTTTCGTTGCGCAGCGCCGTAGTGCCAATCCGAGGGATTCAATTAGCTGGTACTCCGGCGTCAAAGACATTAGCTCATCAGGCATTGATACGACCACTCGTGGCTTTAATCAAAGCGCATTCTTCGTGGCCGCGCGTTCGCGCTGACATCACGATGCCGGAGTCGGAAAAATTGACGAGCTGTCGTCAACAATGGCCGAGTGGCACAGTGTGTATACCTGCCGTAGGTCGTAACTGTCAGTTCTCTCGCTCTCGAGAAGCAGCCTCGGCGCTGAAGCGAGAGAGAAGGTGGAGGAGAGTCGGACTGCGAGAGAGAGGGAGGAAAAGAGCGAGTGACGGAGAAAAGAGAGAGCGAGAGAGAGAGAGAGAGAGAGAGAGAGAGAGGGGAGTCGGCGAAGGAAAGTAAGAAGGTGCGGGAACGGTGAAGTCGAAGGGGTTGGCGGGAATGGAGGGGAAGTGAGCTTCGACGCCCGTTCAGAGACTAGTTAGCACCTTCGCTTAGGCCGTCGCGCTCTTGAATCAAGGTAGGCATTCTGCCCCGGCTCGCTTGGCCCGGCCATTACAATACGGCATTGTACTTAAATCAGATTCAATTTGGGCCCTATTGAAAATTACGCTTAATAAATTATTTGGGCAATTCATAAATCCGCCTCACGTACTGCCCTGACTGCATGCCTGACCACCGGCAGACAGTGCCGACCCGAGTGTGGATCTCTGTGTGAATGTGTGAGAGAGGGAGAGTGAGAGAGAGAGAGAGAGAGAGAGAGAGTCGGGACGGGTTATAACAAACTCCGGCATCGCCTCTATCCGCGCCCGTCGTGCCTGTCTTTTGAAGATGTTTTCGTGGCGACCGCGAGCGAGCTCATCTTCTAATAGACACGCTTATGCGACGACCATTCCGAGCGGAACGAAGCGCGTAAGGAGAATTTATATATTTGCCGCCGAGGATTGTAATTAGAGTGGGAGGCGAGCGACGCTTCTTTTCTTCGCGCTAGGTAGTATCAATGGTGTCATCAGGGATTGTTGGGTTAATGGTACGTGCTTGGAAGGATGTTTTGATGAGAGTCGCTCTCTCGATGCGCATGCCCGATCTGCGAGCACAAAAAAATTCAGGCACATCGCTTCCGTGTGCCGACGGCATTAGCGCGCTGTCGTTTCGTAATTCTTCCACCTAGGCCGTTCCTTTTGTTTAACGTACGCATTAGAGAGACGAGAGCGGAGAGAAAAGCGTTCAGCTCAGGTAAAGAGACGGAGTCAGTTGCCATCTGGATCAAGCACTGTTTTTGTAACCCGTGGACCAACCGTTCGAGGGTATAACGGGAAACTTAGCGAACGTAAAGTCGGGTGGAACCTGGACAGAAGTATGCCGACAAAGGACGGGGGAAAAAGGAAAATTTTACGTGGACTGTGTCCGTGCGAGCGGGTCCCGAACAGAGGAACGAACCGCTCGACAACTTGCAAACAAGGGCTGGTACACTCGAGACAAATGTAGGCAAGTTTACGAACCTATAATTAGCGGAATCTCTCATTTTCTTGGGTCCGGGCAGCGACCTGCAAATACCCGGTGCGGACGGCGGTGGGATCTGTTACCTTAACTGATCCTGATCCGAATGCTGGGACACCTACAGCGAAGTCCGTCGATCATTATCGTTACGAAAAAAACAACCCCTAGCAACGCTTGAAAAACAAATTAAACTCATAGGTATATAACGATTTAGCTCGAGTACTCCCGCCGTGCGTAATTAACATGAAAAAGCGAGTATTGGTCTCTACGCAATTTTTGGCTGACAAATGAAAAATACTGAACTGTCCTGTCAATTACTTCGAGTCGACAACTTGTCCTCGGCCGACACCTACCGTCATCCGCCAAACGAATCCGAAATATTTGTCGCATCCAGAGCGGCTCGGGGTCCCGATCTAATTAAGAAATGTAACGATATCGATACCGTGTCCGGCGGAGATCGGCCCCCGGCTTTTAATCAATCGTTCGCGGAAGGTCAACCATGCGTGCCCGTCCACGCGCGCGCACAATGGCCAATGGACCGTGTACTCGTTTACGCGCCATTATGAGCGAGGGTACGGAAGTATTGTATTTCGATTCACGAGCCGCCTCGCCGCCACCGACGGTGTCTAACATCTGCGCAACGAAATTAAATTGACGCTTTTAACGGTAAGCGCTGCGTCAAAAACGTTGCGAGGGCGCGGAATCGGTAGCCGCTCTCTTCTGCTTCGGCGCGAACGTTTCTAATTTCCATCGTATTAACCACTTAACGCCTCGAGAGCGAGCCTGGAAACGATTTCGAGGCACAGCGTGCGGCAGCGTACGGCGGACTACCGTATAACGCAGTTAACAGCCGCGTTAAGCTGTCCTACGGCGTTATACGGGGGCCCGTGCTGTACGGGGACATCCCTCGTATAACACGGACGATGGAAAGTGGCGTATTCGGACGATTTCTATCGCGCACTCTCTTGTCTCAAGGTTCGGTCTTTAAAAAAATCGCGTTAATGATCAATGAAATCACGGCGTATGAATGTAAGAGTCATATGTTATTATGTATAATATTAAGGTTTCGACGTATTCGGTCAGTGTTGTACTTTCGAGTACTAAATTTCAATGTATTTTAACAGAAGAGCATTGACTTTAAGTAATTCGCTTGCAAAAGGATATACTTAATGATAACATATTAAGTAAAGTTTCATAAAAAGAAAACCACTGTTTGATAATAAATTTCAAGAAAAACTGAGCGAGGTTGAAGAAACTACTAAGTCTAAGTCCTAGTCAGAATCTCCCGACGTTATTGTTATACTTATATATTTTTTATAGGGTCTAGTGGGACATGTTAGTCGCGTTCACCTTCGGCAGCGATCGTCCGAGTTAGAAAACGCACTCGTGACCCATAACGATTCGAGGCGCGAGACAGTGGCCTATCGCGTAGGAGTCCGGCAACAAATACGTGCCGCAATTAAGAAAAAGGCGCGAACTTTGACCGCGGTCGTAACATGCGTCGCATTGTTGGCAATCGGGAGTGCGCGCCTCGGGCAGTTCGCAATCGCGCTCGTCTCCACCAACACTTCCAATTCCGCACAATGAGAGCATTCACGAATGACGGGACCGCGAGGCGGATCGGCGTCGAGGAAGGACGGGCAAAAGGGAAGAATGAGACAAAAATTGTGGGAGGAAAGAAGGGAAGGAAGAATTGAGAGCGAACGATGCCAGTTTCCTCGCGCTCTCGACGTCATCGCTTTCCGAAGATTTGCGCGGGTTTGCCAGTTTTGCGCAATGGGAAGGGAAGCTTTTCGAAAGGACGATATGCATGCCTTAGACAATGTACAATATGAGACAGAAGGATTCGAGAGTGAACAATGAAAGTGTCGTCGCAATTTCGATCAGTTGGATAGAGTTCTTCAAAATAAACATTTTGGCAGTACACGAAATAAGAGAAAAGAAATCGGTGGTGAAAAATCTAAACTTTAGATTTTCTCGCCGAGAGTCGTGGACAGATTTGTAGAAAGGAAAGAATTCTTCAGAATCAACACTATATTATGTACCGTTGACAATTATACAGAATGAAAGGGAGAAAGAATCGAAAAATAAACAATGCAAGTTTCTTTGCGATTTTGACCTATAGGAAAGAGTTCTTCAAAATGAACATTATAGGTATATTAAGTACTTACTTTACACAATACATGAAATAATTGAGAGAAGAAAATCGAGAGCGAACAATCCAAGTTTTCTCGATTTCTCAGAATCTGGCCCTTGCCGAGAGTCGCGTATTGAAAGCTTTGCAAAGACGGAAAGAATTGTTCAAAATCAAGACTACATAGGTATACCTTGAACGATACGCAATATAAGAAAGAGAAGGAATCGAAATCGAATAATCCAAGTTTTCTCGAATTCTCAGAATCTGGCCCTTGCCGAGTGTCGCGTATTGAAAGATTTGCAAAACGGAAAGAATACTTCGAAATGAAGACTAAATATACCATGAACGATATACAAAATAAAAGAGAGAAGGAATCGAGAGTGAAGAATCCAACTTCCCTCGCACTTTCTTTCGCCCTCGTCGGGCGTCGCTCGCGGAAGCTAGTTTTGCAGAACGGAAAGAGGAGTTCTTCAAAAGCGATAATATATGTACGTCGGGCATCGTGGCGGTCGAATTTCGAGACGAGACGGAGCCGTGTCGCCAGGGCGTGTCCGAGAAATGGTCGAGCGAGCCGGGGCCCGATCGTCGACCGGTGCAGAAAACGTTCCCTTTCCTACCCCCCCCCCCCTCCCCCTCCCCCTCTACCAGTCCTCTAACGACGCTCATATTTTTTCCCTCAAAAATTTTTCGAGAGCCAACCGCAGCGACGGTAACAATACACCTTCCCTTCCGTATCGTTTCGATTTCTCTCGAGGCATCCGCGTCGGTCCACTTCATACAACCCCTTTCCTCTTCACTCTTCCTCCTTCCTCCTTCTTTCTCCCTCCCCTTCCTACGCCCGATGACGCAGAGCGCAGAAGATAATTTTATAGCGAACGATGTCTTTGTTCTGAAAGAAGCTTCCCAGGTTAAATTCCGAGCTGATACGTTTCGAAATTAGCTTACAAGTCTCCGGGCCAAAACTGACTAAACAACTAACGAGCGAAGTTAAATGTAATGTAGGTTGAGAAAAGAAATGAGAAGTGAGAATCTATTTGCCGAGGAGCAACAATGTCGAGCTTCGGATCGCAAGACTCGTTTCGCTCGATGTTCCATTCGATGTTTCGCTCGATGCTTCGCCCGATGTAGGCCGAGTGCCTCGCATGGCACAATACAATAACGTTTTGTTAACTAATTGCAACCGTCGGGGACCCCGATCAACGATGTTTACGCGCGGTGATTAATCGCATGCGAATTGAGCGAGTAACTTGGCGAAATTAAGATAACTCGAGATTACAAATTATTTTAAGGTTTCGCTGATTACGGCCGAGCGATATCGCCTATGACCCAACCGTGTTTTCCCTCCGAATGCCACGAAAACTAATTAACCCATCTATCGCGCGTCTGCGCTCGAGCGTGCGTATCTGCGTAATTATGTTCGATGCGAGATTTCCTTGTCGACGCTCGGAGTCGTCGTCCGATCCACACCTAGCCAATTAAGTGCCGAAAAATGTTGCATTTAATAGACTGCTGACTCCCCGATATACGTTTCTTGCCGAAGCGTAAACAAGGCGGAGTGAAATTTTGTTAATTGAGACCTCTGAAAACGAAGCTGTGCTCGAAGAAATATTTAATTATGTAAGTATATGTAAAGCCATGCTTCGATATTTGTCTAGGCTGTTACGTATACGAAGAGGTAAATTTTATTAATTGTGTTTACTGAAATCGCAACTCTCATCGCGGTGCATAAACACTTTATCGGCGCCACTTAATTATACGAGTTAAGTATACTTGAGGCGGCGTGCGTGCATGAAAAGTATGAACGTTTCTCACGGCAAAGATTGATAGCAATTAGGTGACACGCGAGCGCTTACTGAGGCTAATTCAGAGATAGCTTATCGATTAGGCGCCGTAATTAGTGACCATCAATTACCAGGTGCTTAAATAGGAAGCAAGTAGCCACGATAACGGAGCATTTTATACGTTTTACCGGAAAGCATCGACGCAGACGCTCTTGGAATAGTTTCCTGAGAAAAGTAAATACGTACGGTGGTCTTGCTAAAGTATAAAACTTATAATCATACATTTTCGGCTAGTTTGGTCAAATGAGACTTGAAAGAGAATTTGTATAAAACTTACACTTTCTATAAAATCTTAATATATTTTGTAACGTGTACAGATAATTTTACGGATTGATTACATCTTTAATTGCAATATACCTATTACTTTACATCACAATACATGTTTTCATAAGCGCAGACTCGAGCTGTAACAGTGGTTACGATTACATTGTACTGCGTTACAATTTTGGCAGAAGCACAAAGCGACAGCCAAACCGGCCAGCTCATTTTATTGAGTCAAGCAGCACGTTGACAAGCTCGCTTCTCTCACCATCATTTCCCGTTTCCTTATCTTGTTTTCAACAAATTATTCGTGGCATAGTTCACATCTTGATAACGGCCGGCAGGCAAGCTAATTCAAGTGCACGCGTACGAACGAATCCCGAAGCGAGCGTAGGAAGTCGGAATAGTCAGCGAAGCAGCGCTCCTTCTTTCCCACCGTCATCGCGAACAATTCCGCTCGGCCATTCCTCGCGCATTGACCGTACAGCTGCCAGCCTTTATTATTTCCGTTCGCAACAATCGATGCGCGAGTCGAGGCATTCCAGGATCGTGTATTCAAATAAACGCGCGAGGACGGTACACTTAATACAATATCTTATCTTGTTTTTCGACTAATTGTGCGTGCCATGGTTCACAACCGCGATAACGAGCTCCTCCTCCTTCTTTTTCCAGCTGCGCGCGCGCGAGCGAGCGTACGCTGGAGGAAGGCGGAATATGTCAGTGACACATGTTGTCGACCGACCATTGCAATCGAGTTACAATATCGTCGACTTCGCAATGATCCCGCGGGCCCGTTGTTCTCCCATTATCTTCATCTACCTAATCGCCGAGAGACACAACACCGCTGAAAAGCCGAAGACTGCCTGGGATCCGCTCAAATTAGCATTATTATCATAACTATGCCCGCGCGAGTATCATATACCGGTTGCCATCGGTAACTGAGATGTTAACATCGCGATCCGCCCGGCGGGAGTGATTAAATGTGGTAAGGATAATTGATGGCCAGACGCTGTATCGAGGAATCTTAAAACGTGTTCCGAATCATGTGTCAATGTCTCCCGGCACGCAGCGAAATGGCCGAGAATGCGGCATATATTACCTTATCAGCGATTACCTTAATCAAAACGTAATTTGTCGAACTTGTCGAATTCTGTATTTGCAGAAGAGACCTTCTCGCAACGCGCGACGCTGCCCGTTTTATTCGGATATTCAGGGAAATATTTCTCCGGCTCTTAGGAAGGTATATATATATATATTATATTATCGTCGCATTAAAGTTGATAAAATGAGACGATATATAATAATGTGAACCGTCGGATAACCTTCTGAGGAAGTAGGCACTTAAAATCATAATTCAATCGTCCGCTTTGAACAACGTGCGCTTGTGTTCTGCTCGTATTTACGCGCGCGTAAACAGTCGATGTTCGCTCTTTAACAAATCGGCAGCGTCGACACAGTTGGTCGGGACGACGTGAAAATTTTGCAATACCCGAACGTTGTACGAGCGGAATGCGTGCGGAATCGCGTCGATAAAATGCGGACAGAATTTGTAACTTCGGCCTAAGCCGAAGAGCAGCCCGAGGCGGAGCAAAACAAAAGATAGAGTCTTGACCTCAGTCTCTGTTAATTTTACGTCGCTCTTTGACTTTCCTACCTGCAGCGGACAAAGAAGGGAGTAAGCGGCGCGTCGCTAAGCTTAGGGTGTAAAGTAGGAGTGGATACGGAGTGCGAATACAAAAGAAGAGGAAAGGTCGAGGAACGATGGAGTGAAAAGCCGTTAACTCGAAGGCGGATGTTTCTCCCGAGCGGAATCCTCTTGTCAACCTGTTAATCCTGACCTAATCCTGAGATCCGATGAAATCAGATAAAAATCATGCGACAGAGCCGCTCTGTCAAAACTTGTCGTGAGACACGGAACTATTGAGCTGACGTTGTCTTCGAAGTCAGGAGGAGCATCGGGGTATTTTCTTACACGCCAAAACAAATCTTTCGACTTTCCTACCACTCCTTCTCACCCTTTGCACTCCTCTCTCGTCCCCCCCCCCCCTCCGCTTTCCTCTCCGTCTGTTTCTCCTGACCTTTTCTTACCGGGCGCAGCTGACGATAAAATGATCAATAAATAAATTGCTCCCATAACCGTTTTTTCTTGCCGTCGTAATAATTGATGATTACGTCGCCGCCCGAAAGAGGTGCAGTAATTAATATTTGTCAGAAACGAGGATTATTAGAGGGAAAAGCAACCTAATTTGGATCGGTCTATGATTTATGCATTTTACGCAAACGTCCCACGCTGTAAAGTTCACGAGCACTTCCACGTCACGCGCTTACCCGCAATAAGCTTCCTAACGAAAGTTCAAAATGCGAGCGTACTTCGCTACGGGAATAAATAAAACTGCATAATTCGCGTTCGCTGACATTTGCAGCAACGGCGTTCGTAAAGCCCGGCGAAGAAAGGGACCGCGGTGAACAAACTGACAAACGGCAAAATAGACGGAAACTAAGTAGGCCCTGTCCTATTGTTAAAGGACACTTTATCTCCACTTGTTAAGCAAATGTTGTCAGGCACGACGCTGTAAATAACTTCCTCCTTCGTAAAAAAAAAAAGAAAGAAAAAGAGAGCGACCCAATCTACGAGCCAGTCTAAATTGGGCAACTCCCCCCCTCTCGAGTAAAAGAAAGAGTCAGCCTGACGACTCAACCAGTGTCATCCCATCGAAACGAGACCCTCGTACGTCAACTTCTAATAAGAAATTAATACGAATTTTATATCAGCGACATATAAACAAACATAATGGGAATTCGTCGCAGTGCATTAAACCGGGAATTGAAAGCTTCAGGTTTGAAGGCACATCTGGTATTTTCGATCGTCGAATTATTCAAGAGTACTACCATCGGCACATTGCGTATATATAGGGGACGTCCGCTGAAAGTCTCTCCCTCTCTCCCTCTCTCTCTCTCTCTCTCTCTCTCTCTCTTCCTTTCTCTCACACACTTCTACCTCTCTCCGCATCCGCCTCTCTCACACCGACACACTCCACACCGTTCGATTTTTGTGCCTCTCTTTATCCTGGTTGGTTCAATCTGCGGGCACTCGAAAAATTATTGGTCGGCTCGCAAACAATGAACAGTTACAAATCATCCCCTTACGTTTGATATCCGTGTCAGGGTAGTGGCCCTTTTTGTGTCATTCATTGTCAAACGTGTTAGCCGGAGGGGGGTTCGCGGAGGGTGTCGAAACCTATGGAATCGGAAGTAGATTGCAGGCAGGCATTAGTGCCAAGGGAAGATAGAGTATAAATCGGGGTACATAAGGCGCGTCAAAAACGATGCAGCGCGCGTCATTCACGATCATTTTATGGCCAACTAGATATATTAGCGTTCTTGGTACTTCTAAAGCGGTATAAACGAAGTCGAGATAATAAATGCGCAATTAGCGACTGCTATGCGGTGAACTTTTTTTTTCTTGTCTACGGGCTTACGATTTCGCGCGACAAAGAGAGAATTAACGGGCAGTGCCGTTCGTCCTGCCGTCGATCGAGTCGGCGGATAGAAGATCGGTGGGCGTAACCGCAAATTCCGTAAAGTCAAGTTTTTCGTCCGCCACGATGTTTGAACGTACCCTCGTAAGCAACTTATCGTCTTATGCATTTCTGTCGCCTCGCGAGCATTGTATCCCGTCCTAATCCTGTTTTCAGATTCTCCCGGCCCTTGCGGACGGTCGTATTTGATTATTTTGGGATTTGTTGGGCCTAGAAACTTCCATGCACTTTGTTCCAGGATTCCGCCGACGTAAATCCCCTGCGCTCACGCCCATTGAAACACCTCTTTCTACGCATTCCGTTTTATTATCGCTAATCCGTCGTTACCGAGAAAACGCAGCCAGTTTCTGCAATTTCCGATACGTACCGGACGATTAAAGTTTTCGTCGTGGCAATTAAATTCGCCGCGCTGACATTACTTTCCGCTATCGTCGTCCCTTGATAGTCGTCTATTTAGATTTCATTAAATGTTTACATTTTAACGGATCCAATAAGGGATAATGGGACGGACGACCGGGGGGAAACGATCTGATAATCCTGATTAGTCTCATTACCGACGTCTGCCTGAGTATTTAAGAAAATATCGGAAGTCCCTCCTCGCCTTGAATTAGCTTCTACCGAGTGTCAGATTCGATAATGACGCGCGAGGAATGCAAACGGGAGCGCGACGGAAAGTATCCGCCATCGTCGATGCTGCCAACTATGTCACCCTCGTTCGCGTAGCCATCCACCAATACGGGCGCAGAAAACGTTCAATTACGAAAAACATTCGCGTAACTCTACCGGAGTCGAGCGATGCAAACAATACTTCTCACCTTACCGCGCAACGCGGGCACACCGTCTGCACTCGTTAAATGGCATTTGTGATCGCAGCTTCCAGGCAGCAGCCCCCGTTTAAAAACTGCCCCCCTGTCACAAACGTGACCCTACGCACACCCAAAAAGGGGTTCCCTCCCGAGCCGGTACACTCCCATCAAACAGAATCGCTTTCCGTTTTCCCCACTTCTGCGTCCCACCGTTGGCAATCGCTTGCTCTTTAGAATTATATAATATGGAGTCGATAATACAGCCGACAAGGGAAAGTCACTCGGGCATGAAACGTCAAGCTGAATGGCTCTTCGACGCTTAAATACTTGGCACAGTGGCTCTTCCTTCTCATTGCACGTCTCATCGTATCTCTCCCCGTGTACCTATATACAAACAGGCATATAGGCGATACATAGGGAGGGGTAAGCGTGTGAGTGCGTATAAGTCGCGCGTGTGAGTAGTCCTCCGGTGTGCGTTCATCCTCATGCACGCTGAATCGCGCAAAAAGGGCATAATGGACCCTACAACCACATAGGTGTACATAATGAGGTTAACAGGGGGTGGGGCAAGACACGAGTCAAAGTAGCGAGAAGCTGGAGGAGGAAGAAGCGAAGAGGGGGTTGTTTCCCTTCATCCAGAACGCATCTGTCCCATTATGTTGCCCCGGGGTACTCCCGAGACCATTAATCCTCGCTAAACGACAGCCATTTTGTACCTAAACTGGATTGCCGACTCGCTAACTGGTTTTGAGGACGCTTAATAGACTACTCGGGTTCCTATTATGGCAATCGCGCGTCGGCAATGTATTTCGGTGACGCTTATTCCCCGGTAACTTGCAAACGTGTTACTACAGATGAATACGTAGGAGGATAAAAGTTAAACTCAACCCCTACCCAGTACCCCCGCCCCCTCCGCTTTTGGATACGAGCTCGTTGCCACGAGACGCTGCGGACTCGAGAGTCACAGCCTGCCCCGGTCTTGATTCAATTATCGAAATCGTGTACACCGACGATAGTCTCGGATGTAACGAGGGTAAGGGCAACGACGATGACCGACGGTATAGAGAGCAGTTTTACAAACCTCTGTTTACTAACTGTCCTAACGAGCCTTCGCCCGATCTCGCTTGACTTCTCGCCGAGAGCACTGATAAATCGTAATCTTTTACTTAATAACGCGCCTCGCGCCGATTAGCCTTATCTCGGGGGCGAGCAGTTAAGACACTTCAATTTCATTGCATCGTAAAAATTACACGCAGATTGCGGAAAGAATCACGACCGTCCTGCGACGGTCGGGAAACATCGTCTCGCGTGAGATCGACGGATCGGAAAAAGAAAGCGTTCCCGGATCGAGGAGCTCGTCCGACAAAGCGGAACTGAACCGCTCTTATTTGGAATCCATCGATTCGTGCGAGACGACCGATAGACGAAGAATTACATAACCTGCGTTAATCTCCTCCTTTCACTCGCGGTAATCGAGCGCGTGCGGGTGGTACGAAAAATGGCGGACGGCGGGGATGAGCGACTAAAGGTAATACTTGCCCAACCCCCGTACAGACCCCATAAGACACCGCGCAAAGCGGGCCAGTTGAACGATACGATCGTCGCTGATCAATCCGCAGAATACCACTGGAACCACGTGCCCACCCTCCCACACCCCCTCAATACCCCCATCGTCCATGAGAACATGACGCGTCGCAGAACGAGCGTACGCTCCTCTCCCAGCGTCCGTCACTTTGTTCAACGACCGCGGCCGGAGTCTGCACGGCGTTCGGGATCAAATCTCAGTTAGGGAAGCCCCGACTGATAGCGGGCAACGACGCTGACCGTCAGAAGTGACTAGCCGCGCTGGCCGGCGTGCCTGCCCATTTCGGCCAGGCGCATGACAGCGTAGTACGCCGGCGGGCGCTCGGCGCTGATCGCGGAAGCGGCCTCGAGAGACTCCGGAGATGCTCGGCTCGCCATCTGGCGGCCTTCGGCGGCGACGGCGGCTCGAGCGAGAGAACGACACCCCGCGAACGGCTGCGACCGCGCCAGTGGGAAAGGGGCACGGGGGGGGGAGAGGAGTGGCGGCGCGCGAGGGGAGCCCCGCTGACATCGAGACCGGAAGCCTACTCGTCAGAAGGATTTCCCATTGGTCAGGTTCGATCGAACGGCACCGCCCCTTGTCGAAGCGCCTGCCGCTCACGGCAGTTCGTTCGTATTGGTCGCCAACCAGATAACTCGACACGGTACCGGTGTCACGAATCCCGCGGGGGCGGTACGCGCATTTAGCAGTATCACGGCGAAGCCTGGTGAAGGCGAGAGAAGGACAGTGGGAAGAGGGTGAAAGAGGGGAAGAGTGCGGCAGGCGCGACCGCGGTGTAGCGCGCGCGACCGAGAGCGAGCGAGACGGGGCGAGAGTGTGGGAGCGAGAGGGAGTGATCGGCGGCGAGCGGGAGCGAGAAGGAGTGGGCGCGCGAGGGAGCGAGAGAGAGTGAGAGGCCGAGAAAAGTGGGAAGCGGAGGGAAGGAAGGAGGTCCTCGGCAGGGCTCTCCGCCACGGGTGTAACTGAGCTGGTAATCAGTGCCGTTTCCGCGGCAGCAGCGATCGCCACGCGTTAGTTTATACGGATTACTTTTTTCTTGCTGCTGCCGTCACACGCTGTTCCCGTCGCCGCCACCGTGGCCCTTTTTTTCCCCGCTGTGCCGCCGTCGGAGCTCGTTACAAGTGCCCCGCTAAATGCCCGATACATCGGCGGCGAGAATCGTGCGTCCCGATCGGTGCCACCCGCGAGCTCTCGAGGAAGGAATCCTCGGGGAAAGAGGGAGAGAGAGCGCGAGAGAGAGAGAAAGAGAGATACCGAAAGAGAGAGAGAGGCTTACCTGAGCGGCGATGAGCGAGGAGAATCGATGAGAGTCAATCGTTGACGCTGCGGAGAGGAACGTGCACGACGGCTAGGTGTCCAGTGGCACAAGTTACGTTCACTACGTGTTGTTGAGGGATACTGCGCTGGGAAATTGGGAGGGCTTATGATGTACAAACGGTGGACGGCGTTCGATGATTGCAACGAGCGCTACCCGCTTCCGTTCCGGCTGTAGGCGATCGTGTCGGGACGAATGACAGTGCACCTTTCCACGAGTGCTATGTTGGAGGTCGCGGACGATCAACCGAGCTTGGACTGATTGCCCGATTCGACGTAAGGCTCTAGGCTGGAGCGACGTTTCGCCGGGATAATTTCGTTGATCACTTTGGACGGCCGCCGCGACGCTCGGAGGACTGACAATGACAAGCTGCGAAGAAATTGGAAAGCTGCGGGCGCACGGATCGGATCTCTGAGATGGCCTCTTAGGCTCGCGAGTGCTGCTACGCGTCTTATCGCACGGCAGAGCGTGCCGGGAGTCGATAACGGTCGAGCAATGCTGCGACGATGACATGGGGCCGCGTTACGATTGTACTCTGACGTGTCGGCGATCGTTTTCGGCGGCGACCCCGGGGAACTCGTGAAATTCGCTGCGAAGCGTAGAATCGCTCGGCTACGTGCGACGGGCGCCGAACGTGAACTCCTAGATGCAAACTCGCGTGAGACAACGTTCTCCTCCTACTAGAGACTCGTCCGAAAACTGCCTCTCGTAGGGACGACAAATCGAATCTGACTGAATCTAAGAATCCTCTTTGGGGGGCTCGTCCAGTGCTCGCAAAAAATTGTGAACCGTCCCTCAGCGTATCCGACGTTCGAACGCTCATAGCAGGTAACAGCAGCTTCAGTGTCCAGCTCCACGCCCGTCAACCTTCGCCAGAAGACATTCCGCCGATTCTCATAAGAATCGTACGTAACCTTCTAACAGTCAAAGAAATCGAGCCGCCGAAGAGCAGATATGCCATGATCCACCCGTGAAGCGGTGGAGGCGAGGTGAAAAGGTAGTCGTCGATCGAAAGCTGTCATTGGCCGGCACTGAGAAGCTGAGCGAAGTCTGAAAATTGGAAAAATCAGACGAGCTGGACGAACGCGATGAACAACGGCGAGGGCGTGGTAGCGGGTCCAGGCGTCGGAAGTGATCGCCTCTGCGACGACGTCGACATGGCTACCCCAACGTCAGCATCGTCAAACTTAAAGCCGCGTAGTGGTAAGATCAGTTTCAGCGTGGACTCTTTGCTAAGCGGCACCAAGAGGTCTGCCACATGTGGCGGCGGCGGCGGTGGTGTTGGTGGTGGTGGTGTCGGTGGTGGTGGTGGTGGTGCTGGTGGTGGTGTCGGTGGTGGTGGTGGTGGTGGCGGTGGCGGTGGCGGTGGTGGCGGCGGTGGTGGCGGCGGCGGCGATGGTGGTGATGATGAAGACGTTGGCAGCGGCTGTGTTGACGCTTTCACCAGACGAAACAGCGAGGATCGAACTGACGTGGAAAAGAGCCTGGAGATGGAAGTCAGATACCGCGAACTGTTGATGGAACAGCAGAGACTCCAGAGCCGCGAGCTCCTGGCGAGGCTGAGTCCTCACGGGCTGGCGGCCTTCAGCAATCATCACCACCAGCAACAACAACAGCAGCAGCAGCAGCAACAGCAGCAGCAACAGCAGCAACATCAGCAGCAGCAAGTACGAATCGAGCAGGACCATCCGTCGGCCATCAGGCAGGAGATACTCACGGTAAAAGATTTTTCAAGGTCCTCGGGCCACGACAAGTCCTCCTCGCCGATCAGGATAGATCAGGAGGCGCACAGGGACGATCGCCGGATGATCCAGAGATCGCCGACGTCCCGCGTCCTGGACTCGGCCGCGATCCAGCGGGCACGGGATAAGGTCGCCGAGGACGAGAGAATGGATCGGATCGAGAGGGTCGACCGCATGGACCGGATGTCGAATCCGAGATCGATATCGCCGCTGGGCAGACGGGACGCGATCGACGATCGAAGCGACTCCGAAGCTAATCGCTCGCTGGACGGCGATCGGGCCGGCGACCATCTCGACCTCGAGGACCAGGAGGCGCGCAGCATCGGCCACTCGGAGGATCTCAACGTAATGGACTCGGATTGCGAGCTCGAGAGGGAACTCGAGGCCGGCCAGGAGAAGGAGGAAAAGTCAAGCCCGGTAGTGCCTCAGCCGATACACCCCGGGGTGCAAAGGCCTTCTCAGGCAGCGCCTTACCTACCCGGGGCACCCGCTGCTCCCGGATGGAATCCCACGGGATTTCCGCATTCCCTCGCCGGCTTCGCCTGGCTACCCCCACCGCCCCATCCGCACAATCCGCATGGACATCTTTACACGCCGCACGGCGGACCCACCAGTCCCAACGGTAAGGCTTATCAATAGTTTATCATAGTCGTTGAAAATTCTCGTCGTCCGCGAATACCTCGAGCGGAATATAGGTACGCTGGAATTTGACCTGACTCGTGTCATTGATTTGGTCGCGGCGAGGGGGAGGGGGTAGGCGAAGGTTTTCGGAAAATCGATGCGATATGTCGGTGGAAGTAGAATAATTGTCTGCGTCGGTTTAGAGTACGCGAACGGTACGTGCGACGTTCGGTGGGAAGAATTTTGCTGCGGGATGAGTCGGTAATGTCGAACGAATGCTTAAGTGGGCGACGCGTGTTTGCAGGAGGGGGATGAGTGCGATTTGTAGAGTTCACAGTGAGGATAATTATAGCGGAGAGGTACGTAGTCGATACAGCTTCGAGTACCTGTCCTTTCTAGTGTACGGGCTGAAAGCGCTTTCTGTCAGTGCTCTCGATTGCGTAAAAGCTAAACATTCCGGGCTGAGGAAGCGAAACATAAGTTCACCGTGCGTTAGATTACTCACGCTACGGAGCTCGCATAATACGTTATGTGTAGAAAACCTCCGGAAATACTCTTTTTGCGCAGACAGTCCCGACTTTGTCCGATTCCGTAATAATCTTTAGACTTCCTCTTCTAAACTCGCCAAATTTCACACCTGTGGAATTCATTTCCGTGGTTCATTTTCCCTTTTACTTCCATTTGACTAGAAACAGTCACGGCGAAATCTCACTATTCTTTACAGTATTGCCACACAATTGCAGTGTATCTCAAAAATATTAAAATCCTCTCTTTCCCTAGTTCACCTCTTCAAATGCGCTTTGTTTAAACGCGTCCTCCCGATAAATGCGACATCGCATACTTACAATCAAGTGCCACGGGGCACACACAATGAAAAACTGGCCGTGTCATTTCCGATGAAAGAGGCACGTACACACTAATCGCAAACTACTTCGCGGGACATTAGACGGAACTCGCGAAATGAGCGTTCTGGCAAAGAGCGAACGACGGATGCACGCCTCCCCGAATACTTTCCGCGACATTAGAGGCGGAGACGTAATAGGACAGTGAAAAAGCGGCGCGGAGGGTGCAGAATAATCGCGTAGAGCCTGAAAATAAGATGCGGCGGACGAAAACGAGGAACGCCACCGCAGGTTGCATACCGCCCCGAACCTGATAGAGTCATACATAACCGCGAGCATCCATAATGCATTCAAGAGTGCCCTCCGTAAAAACTGCCCATGTTAGGTTTAGCCCTCTGCACCGAGTTTCCTGGGCAACCTCATCCTCTCGACTTTTTACGTCTGATAACAACGACTTCCGTTTACCTCCGCCGCTCGTCCTACATCACTTTTTGTCACACTACTACCCCGCACCCCTCTCGCCCTCTCCTCTGTTAGTCGTTCTAGCGTACTTCGTCCATTTTGACGTTATTAGAACCAAAAATCTCTCGAGCTTCCGGTCGACGCTCGATACAAAGTTGTGGCGGACTCGCTCGACGAGCGACCGTCTGTCAGATTGATTTTTTTACATTAGTAAACCGTGGCTCGAGGCGTATTATGAGTATCGACGGTGGGCAAGATGACAAATTGTCGAATGACACTAATCTCGCGGAGAACGATCGGAACACGAAGTTTTCCGTTACGCCGGGGCGGAAAGTGAACGAGGCTGACATTCCGCGAACGTTTTCTTCTGCACTCGCGTTCCGGCATTGTTCGGGAGGCGTATATCGTACGGGGGATACTTTAATAAGCAACCGCGGCGTCATTGATAAAGTTGAACAATGGCTGATACGCGTTACGCCGAAGCAAATTCCATTGATATTAATTAAATTCGCTCCGACTTCATATTCATGCTTAATTAACTTGTCAGTCTTACGACGTCGGGTTTTCAAACTAAAATTGACCATTCACCGGGGACTTTCGCGTCCCGGTTATAGGGTATGAATTTAACGTCTACACTGTGTAATGGAGGCTGTATCGAGCGTGCTGAATTTGATTGACCCAACGTTTCGTCGCGGAGGATTTTCGTCGAGACGTTAAGCGACATCGTGTCCGCCGTTTGTTTTCTTGATTTTATTTAGTTTGTCATTCCGGATGGACTATACCGGAATTGCTGATGCGTTTTTCGAATTCGGACGAATTACTGATTCGTAGGACTGCCGGGCTGACCTCTTTTGTGAACAATATTAGTGTGACATATGCACATTCACAAATATTGAAACTGTTTCCTTCGGTGCCGTACGTTCCGTTCAGAATAATGCATCTATTATATTCGCAAATGTCACTGGGAGAGAGACCACGATTTTCAGGCAAACATTTAAGTAAGGATTCGTGGGAAAAAAATGAATGAACCAATGAATAATGCAATCAAAATTCTACGTTTATATGAAACAATGGACAGATATGAAGTACCTGCTAATAAAAGGAAACCGCAGTGAAAGAAAATAATTATGACAGAGGGTGATTATTCGAGTTAGGTTCATTGAGTTAATTCGAAAATGTTTTTGCAAAGTCAAAACTTAATTTCTACTGACGTTATATATATTATTATACTTAGACTTACATAATAACATTACTGCTTAATTGTCACAAAAATATTTACCTGAACACAACACAATTAAACGTTTCAATTCATCTCTTTATTTCTCTCTTCAGAGCAGTATTGTATAATCTTGTCAGTATAATGCTTTTTCTGCTGAGTTTTTGTTCCCAATGACTTAGAGAGTATACGTAAGCGTTCGATGTTCCTTGAGAAATCACTTTACAACGAAACAAATGTAAGTGATTGTAGGATTAGTAGAAACATTAATGAATAATGGAAATATGCGCTAAACATTACAAGAATTTGTTAAACACGTGCCGAATTTAAGCGTGAGACCCTTTTTTCACCCATGTAATGCTCCTCGATTGTACTAATATGAATATGGAATATCTAAAAAGTCCAGTATAACAATGAATAACAGCATGTATGACATATTCAAAGGCAAATTGACAATCGGTTATGAAAGATTCGTTGTTAGGGACACGAATGTCAATTTCGCTGAAACTTTTGATCATTGGCATTACCATTCAACATACCTACATTTATGTTCACGTCGCAGGACTTACACTACCGCTTTACAAATTATGGTCACAGCCATCGTCTAAACCTACTGAATCCCGCAAACGACGTCACTACAATTTTGACTGACGTATACGACAGCTCCAAAAAATGTCTTCATCCTCAATAACATCTGCAGCAATTCTTAAACTCTGGCAACCCACCTTTTGCGACAACAACTTTCCGTAAAATCCTTAAATAAAATCATTTCAAACGCGTAAAATCCATTCCGACGCTTGCTAGCGCCATTAAGGTTAACTTTTTTCCATGCACACATTCGTTTAGAGTACAAGAGAGTCAGTGGTAGACTTTGTCAGTCAACTGGCCGAAAAATCCTTTTACTCCCTTGAGAGTCGTCAGACGAATCCGCAATGGATCGTTAGGAATGCGCCGCGAAAGAAAAATCGTTTCGCAGCAGGACGATGACGTAGATTCGAACAGATACCGATAGGGATGCGCTACTGGCTGCCGTGGCAAAATTCTCGATAACAGGCGGACGTAGTAGGACGATAACCGGATACGGAGGCAGCTCGTTACGACGTCGATGTAGTCATTCCGGTGAGCTCCTGCGTGTGATAATTAACAGAAATTAATTAGGCGCCCGCAAGAACATATTGATCAGTTATGAGTTCGTAATAACTGGGCTGACGCGCGAAGACGTAAAGCCACGGTTATCGTTGAAAGATAAAACATATAGCGTCCCGACTGATACCGACGCGTGCACGCATCAACGTGCGCGGCCAGTAGAATCACACGGCTTGCCGGAAAATTCTCAAAATCCGATCCCCGCTTCGAGGAAGTGACGTCAGCGGACTTTGTCCGTACGCGGTTGCAATTGCATGAAAGATGTGCGAACTTTGGAATGGCGAGAATGATATATGCCGTAGCTTTATGGCGCATGTGCGAGTTATTTTTTCATTCATGCAGACGTAAACGTCGGCTTGTTATGTTTGTAATTTACGCAAGTTATTTGCATTGAAGAAACGTAACAATATGCGGGAGTGTCGGTTGGGTCTCGTTAACAAAGCACAATCAGTTTTCCCAGCACTTAAAGCAGTACTTAACGAATTGCATTAGAATCGGAATGTGACCTGGGCTGATGCATAGTATAAAGAAAATATATAATAATAATGGGCGCAATGTTAAGTATTAAGTACTTCCTCTCGAATGCCAAAGTGTGAACAATACTTGGAATATAAATTCATTTATGGGCAAGCAGCATAAGCAGAATGAATAGCGGAAATAACAAAATAGTGATGAAAGTATAAGCAGTCCATGTTATTCAATTTCTAACCGCATGAGTAATTTATAATCGATCAAAATCTATCTATATCCGTCTACAGCGATCAGGCATCCTGGGAAAAAAATTCAAAGCATAGGCAAAATATTTCATACGACCGCATAATACTGTCTACTTCGATCACTACTAAGTAAGCGAGTTTTTAGTTGCGAATAGTCGCTAATTACCAGCAATTATCGATCGCCACTGTTACCTGCCGCAAAAATATTCTAGAATTCCTCCGACGGAGGGAACGTCGAGAGTCGAGCATCTGTTATGAAAAACTGTTTCTCATTACAACAATCATTACGAATACGACGGGCGCACACGCAGGAATCTGGCTCGGTCGATTGTACTTTACAACATTGAACGCTTCTTTCGCCCAGCGCGAAATCCAGCGTTCCATGCGAATGATAATTTTCGACTCCGATTACGGGAATGAAAAACGAGGAACGAAATGGCGCGCACGTTATAAATTTTGCCGCGCATCGTCGAAGGGATAGAAAATTATTCACAACTCCCACCGATTCATAATGATTATCTGTATAAGCGATCATAATATCCATTTCCGCGTATGATATACTGTCGCATTAAGCGCGCCGCTGCATCTAGCCGCATAAAGTGCATTTTCAAGGCTGTGCCAGCCAAATTAAAGTGTGGCCGTTGAATTTTTGTTTTTCAGGCGATCTGAGATTACCCGGCCCCGGGCCAGGACCCGTGAGATGCACCCTACGGAAGCACAAGCCAAATCGAAAGCCGCGAACGCCATTTACGACGCAGCAGTTATTGTCCCTCGAAAAAAAGTTCCGCGAAAAGCAATACCTAACGATAGCTGAGAGGGCAGAATTTTCATCCTCCCTTCATCTTACAGAAACGCAGGTAAGAGACGTCTCTGTTTCGACGGGTGTCGTTAAACTAACCTTTCGACGAACGAACTTGTGCATAACGTGCCAGTTGTAGGTAATGCATTGCTATCATTCGTTTCGCGATGCATATATCGTGCGATTGCATCAAAATTCTTCTGCGTTCGCCTATTCAACGCGTCATTGTGGGAATAAAGATGAAATTATGATTTCTAACGAAGTAAACGGATATTCTTTCTTTCGTAACAAGTTAATGAGCATTTGTATCGCGAATGTTGAGGATTGAAAAGAAAATTGCCGGGAATCTCGCGGAAAGTCCCCGTGCTTCTCGTACGTACAATCTAAATTATACCGATTACAGTCGCAGAAATAATTAATCGATTTATTATTCCATCGTATGTATTACATGCATCTTTCTGCTTGAAATATAATCTTATCGCGAGATACCGAAGAACGACGCGTGGCACGCTTAACGTAACTGATGAAAGAATAAAGCATGTTAACCCTGCTCAGTGAGTGTTACATCCTTTCAAATGCACGGTTGCGCGGAAGCTCTATAAATACACTCCCATAAAAGTATTTACGCGTACCTGGAAAACCTTACGTACCCACTACAATTTTTCATGCGGCAGATTTCCCAATCCTCGGCCAGACCACTTCTCAACTTCCGACTCGACGCAAAATACATGCACATTATCTAAACAGTACACGTTCGCCCCTAATCTTGTCTAACCGTTACTAATTGCCCGCACATCTCAATTATGCGTATAAACACATCGCTCCATCCGAACATTCAACCGGAAAACCGCGCACGTACAAACTAACAATCCACTTACTCTCGAACAAAACTAACCCTACCGCCAACCCCACCTAACCTCCACTTCCGACCACCTTCTGCCTGCCCTCACAACACACGTGCACTTCTTCAGCTTCACTTTCCGCAATGTGAACTCGTTATCTGCCGCGCGGATTAAATTCACCGTAAAATAAGCTAGTAAAAAAAAAAAAAGGTACACGTGAGCGGGCAGCTTCTCACCCCGAGATCGTTGTTGTTTTGCAGGTAAAGATTTGGTTTCAGAACAGGCGAGCGAAGGCGAAACGGCTTCAGGAAGCCGAGATCGAGAAGCTGAGGCTGTCGGCGCGTCCGCTGCTGCACCCGAGCTTCAGTTCCGGCCTGATGTTCTCCGGCGTTGGACCACCGGGTACACCTGGGGTGCCACCCTTCATCGCGGCTGCCATGGCCAGGCATACCCATGCGGCGGCGGCAGCTGCCATGTTCATGGGACCTCCTGGACACAGACCTTAACAACGCAAAGGGGTCGCACTCGTGTCGGCGGACTTGAACGTAAGAAACGAGTAAATTCGCCGGCCGCTCGTCGATATTCGCCGACGGCAGGAATGCCACCCTTGAGCCGCTCACGAACCGGCACACATCCGGTGTACGACCGGAAGCGTCATCGGCCGCGCGAGAAGACGCCTTGTAGACGAGAGTCGGGCCGGCGCCAAATTCGAAAAGGCTCGCCGCAGAAAAGTTCTCCTCTGCCCCAGTCAGCGATCCTGGATGCGTCAGCGGCCCGGTTCCCCTCGCTAATGAGACTTCGTTATGGCCCGCGGGGTCATCGAGAGACTGCCGCTCAGACGCCGGGCGAAACCTTTATTCTCGATCTTGCCGAACCGGAGGACTCTACGCTCCCGAGTCCGCGCGCGAAAACAGCCTTTAGCCTATAAATCGTGCCGGATCCGCGTATCGCGTCAGCGTGCGCTCAAGTTTGCCATACGATATTTTTATGTAATGTGGGAAGCGTAGGTACGTGTTAAGTTTGCGAATAACAACGGCCGCGGGGGGGGGGGGCTAATCGAACAAGGGAACGACCGCTTCGAGGCATACTTCGAGCTTGATCTCAAACCGACGGACACCAAGCGTTCTGTACATATTGTAAATAAAATGTCTTTCCGTGCGTGAGCCATGGATGTACGTATGTGTATATAGGCGTGTACAAAGGCGATCGGCATTTGATTGAATAAGCGATCGAGTTTAAGGAACAAGTATAAACGGACAACAAAATAAAGCAAAAAAAAAAAAATGAAACTTAACGAAAATACAATAGAACGGGGTCGTTTCGTTGCGGTGAACAAATTCCTTAGGTACCTTTTAGTCGAGCGAACTCGACCGCTCAGCTCCACGTATGGTAATGTGCACGAACGGCAACTGCAGAAGGTTCATCGTGTTTATGAAACTTAGTGAAACTAGAGATTTATTCTATAATTGCGTGACATTCGTGACCGAGGGAGGTTGGGACGGGAGTTGGGGTGACAAACTTCGTTAAGTGTTAGTCGGAAATTTTTTTTCCATGAATGGAAAGTGGAGCTACGAAAGTAGGTCGACGCATGTACGTATACACGCGCGCGCGTGCGCTTCCGTACGCCAGTGTATGGGCGCGTGTGTCGATGTGCGTGTCAGGCGCCCGCGTATGTAAGTATTAGCATGAGTGCGAGTGTAACAGCGACGAATTTTTGCCCGGGGGTGAGACACCATCAATAAATGCATGAGGGATGGGACGAAAAAATTTTGACTGTACCTATGCGCTCTGTATAAATGTAATAAGATAAGTTATCCAGAAGGCATATTATTGCGAAATAAAAGTGATTTCAATATTTATATTGGCCGTTTATTATCTTAATTAGAATCGTCGACGTATCGCGGGGAGATCGACTCTTTCCTCGGAATTAAGGTTGGCGATCGTTTTTGCGACTCATCGTTCCGTTCCGTCAGTCTCCGTTGCACACTGGCAGCCGTACCTGACCCTCAACCATTATACCTAGGCAATATCTGAAGGCGCACCAATTATTTAAATAAAGCCTCAGACCAATTCTCATTTCACCGAACGTCGCGATAAACTAATTTTCGATTATAGCGGTGTCTTGCTTTTTCATCGGTGAGCCCAAGGAAATAAAGTGATGAGACATTTCGTCTTGCAAACAGATTAGGCGTGTACGTGACCTCGTGATCTTGATAGATCACGAGCATGCAAGTGGGGTGCGGAGAATGAAAAGATCTAGGTGGAGTAGATCGACTATTCGTTCTCTAGGAGGAGATGATTGACTCGCGGTCCACCGTCTAGCTGTTTGCCAGAAGGTCTACACGGCAAATAGCGAATAAGGTAGTGTAAGGTGACCAAAAGTGTTCGTCAGATAATTAGAAATATGTTAATCCACCGTCGTCGCTAATTGGCTTTTGACTAAATTTTTAATTAAGTCTTAAGCCTGGACCACGCTGATTTATCGAAGGGAACCTACGGACTAATTATAAAATATATGCACGTGTGGCACACACACACACACACACACCTCCTCGCGAAAGCTGGTTCGTTGTTACGTATACGTGTGCATCCACCTGTCTGAGGAAACCGTACAATCCCATAGGCGCCGGTTGCGATCTATATAGAAGCGAGACTTATCCACAATTAGTCGACAGCGACTGCCTGCCGTATCTCTCAACGCGAAACAATAAGTATACATTTTTACAACCGAAATTACTACGCGCACCGTTAATTTTCCTTTGAACAGCAATTTCTCCATCGTGAAACATTCGATGCCAGTACGTTTCTACGTTGTTCTATCTCGTTGTGCGTCGGTGTGAGTGAACATTGGCCCAGAAGACGTACGATATTTTCACTGACAACCTCGACCGTAAACGGAAGACTCGGCCAGCTTCGCTGAGAATCGAAGCTGGATCGAAGCAGCGTCGACCGATCGGCACCTCGAGCGGAACGTTCGAAAGGCCGACGCTTATGCGAGCCACTATTTCAAAGCGCTCGAAGCCATCTTCCCTATCCACGGACTCCGGCGGCAACAGAAGCAGAAGCGAGCCCGAGCGGAAGGAGGCCGATAATCAGCCGTATTTCACTTCATCACCGAAGCCCAGATTCCGAAAAAGATTAATCCCCCTTAAACGACGGGTTTCCACCGGCCGCTAATTTTCATCCTCGTTTTTCGCCGTCCGCCCCGCTCATTAGCCGTCATTATGACAAGCCGGCCGAGCGTCGAGCGTTCGGCGACACTAATTCGTTCGTCCAACGGTAGCCGAAGCGGATGATCGACGTCGAGCGTAACGGCGCGAGTGCTCGCGAGGACTCGCGAGCGTTCGCGAGTGTTCGCGAGTGTTCGCCAGTGTTGGCGAGGATTCCCGCGGAGTCGCAGCCGAAGGAAATGATTTTTTGGCCAAACGACGTTCGGCTACCTACTCGGTAGCGGTATCCATGTAAAACTCTCGAGCCCTACTGTTCCATTGGCCGGCCCGGCGTTATATTGGGACACGCAGGCCGATCCGAGGAGCGAAGGGAACGTGCCCGCTACTCGCGCGCGCGCGAGCGCGCGGACCCAAGCGTGTACGCACGTACGCGCGTACGCGGCGACCCGCACACCGGCGCACGCCATCGAGTGCGCGATATTTATATGCGCGCCCGGTCGGAAAGCCACGCATGCGAGCACATTAAGCGCTGACAATTAATTAAAGAATAATTTCTTGTCCTCGCGATACTCGGGTAGGAGGCGCATCGTCAGTTGGCGGCCAATTATGCCCTCGGACGAGAACAGAATACCAAACAGGCCTGTTGACGATGTCGCGAGCACCGTTCTCTTCGCGCCATGCCTTACCTACCTTCCGATGCCAGAAGCCTCTCCTCCCTCCTCCTCCCTCCTCCTCCCTTCTCCTGCCCTCTCCCTCCCCTCTCGATCCACTCTCGCAGCCCTCTCGCACCCCTCTCGATCCACTCTCGCATGCCGCCAGCCTTCTTTCCGTCTCCGCGAGCCTCGAGGATCATCCTCCTTTCCCGTCGCGAACGACACGCGCTGTCAACTGGCAGAACGATATCGGGAGAGCGTATAATATCGCGCGGCTACCTGAGCTAACGACGATTAGCCACGGACGTGTAATTGATCAATTAATTTTCACCGGCCGACGGAGGCTCTGAGTTATTGTTCGAGATTAATATGCGCCTATACGGGTCCCCTTTCTCGGTTTCCTCTCTTACGTCGGTGAGATCAATGTTTCCCCCTTTCCTCTTCCTCCTTTTTCGATCGGTTCTTTCGATTCTTTTTTGCGGTCGGTAGGTATCGAATTGACGTTACCTCCGTGAATTTCGTCCGTCTCGCGCTCCTTACTGTTACGGTAGACTCCGTGGGCGTTGACGGTGGTGTGTGCTAGTAGTAGCGATAGTAGTAGTAGTAGCAGCGGTGGTAGTGGTAGTAGTAGTAGTTAGTAGTTAGTAGTAGTAGTCTCGGGACGATTCCGAGGACGTTGAAGGGCAAGAAGAAAAAAAGTCACAGTTAACGCGTGCATCGAAAGCAGGGCTCCCCTCATTCTGTTTATCCAAATTAATTGGTCGTAAATTAAGCAGCCGGTCTGACGAGTGCGTGAGCCGGAGAGAAGGAGGACCGTGTCGGTTGAGAAAGAGAGAGTGAGATGCCGCGGGGAGAGGGAGAGGCGGCCGGAACGAGGACGGAAACAGAGTGGATTAGTGTGAAACAGACGAGGAGGGAAGGTAACAGGAAAGGAAAGAAAAGTGGAGACAAGGAAAGAGTTGTAATACGGAGGAGCGAACAAACGGAGAAGAAGCGAGATGGCCGGGTCGGTGGGAGAAGGACGAACAAAGGAGTCGCGGAACGAGAGTAAGAGAGATAGATGGAGAGAATGAGAGGGGGGAGGAGGGTACTTGCACTCGGGAAGAAGGAGCGACTTAAAAAGCCAAAGCCATCCAACGGACAGTAGCGCATCGACACGCCATTATGTAGCGGCTCGAACTAATTTATACAAGGGAAAGACAAGGACGCCACCAAAAGTCGATTGATCCTCTAAAAAGCGGCGGCCGAGGACGGGCAGAGATAAAACGGCGAGGGGGACGAAAGTGAAACGCACGATAGCGGACATTATTTATAAAGTGGGACTTACGTTTTCGCTGACAATTCCGGCTGATTGTTCGTTCGCGGCGACGCTCGGATTTCTCGCCTCCCGAATCGGGACCGAAAGGACGAGCGATAGGACTCGCGAGCAACGATAACGGAAAACAATTAAGACGCGGGGAGTTTATGAGAACGACGTAAGCGTCGCCGCGGCCTTTACGGCAAGAAGTTTTGTCCATTTCTAGCCGCCAGAAGAAAGCTGCGCGCGGTCAAACGTGTTTGAAAATGTTCTAGAAATGAGGAGACAAGCTACTAATTAGGTACGAACTGGGCATTCGTTTTTGTAGGTACGGACAAACGGACCGATAAAAGAAACGGTTTTGTGCTGACCAAATTAGTTGATTGAGCAAACAAATTTCACCACCGGGGGAATGTAACGTGTCATGACTGACTCCGCGCGGCTGTGTGAGCGTCTGCGTGCACGTAGCTGCTTGCACTTTAGCGGTTTATGAAGATTTCTATGGCCTCTCAATGGAAATATATTGTGTACGAGGATTCTTCAGTTACAGTAATCTCGAGTCACGATGATTCTGCTCTGTTTAGCATAGGCGTAGCGGACAATTATTTGGCAAATAAATTTACCTAATGAATAGTCAACATGTAGCCGCAAATGGGCGTGTTTAAGATGTATTTGCGCAAAATTATATCTGCATTCCGTATTTATTCTACGCTTTCCAGGTTTATCAGCAAATGTGTTAAAACTCACATAAGGTCATCGAAGAAATTTCTAATTTCAAACTTCTTCAGTATTTATATAGTCCCGCAAGATATATATTATATTTAAATATTATTCCAGCGCAATTATCATTATGTTGAAATAATATTTGTAATTTTAATATCTCCTGCCGGCTGAATTTATGTAGGTAATAAAAAGTGCTCTATATACGTTTGTCAACTATTATGCTGTTTACTATTTTTGTTAAATAAACAACCTCCGTATGGCACCCCCATGCACCGTCTCTATACTCATTCCAAAGCAAAACGATTGCTAAAATATACCATACATCTCTTTGACAACAATTATAAAGTATAATTTCCCATAAATCGAAGCTTCGTATATCATGCTATTAAGCCAAATATAGTTTGCCATAATATTGGTCGATTAAACATTTATGGAGCTCCGTAACGACTTAACCCGATGAAAAATGTTCCGCTGATTAATAATCCCCTTTTTGCCTGCCCGACATTTGTTTATTTCCTCACTAAGCGTGTCCGCGGTATTGCCAACTTAACGGTACTCTTTCATAACGCCGGATTGTGAAACCGTGGCCACTAATTGTTTGTCAGCGACAGGTTAGTACGCGCACGCTACTCCCATTCAATATTTACCGCTGAAATTATGAGTGTTCCTAATTTTTTTTTCTCTCTCCCTCTCTCTCTCTCTCCCCCTCGAATCGGCCAGCATCCCAAAGTGCTCGACGCGAATGCCTTTACACCCGTAAGACATTTGTCTTGCGGAATGCTGATTGCAGTAAATATTCCTTACCAAACGCTCTCGGTATTCTAGAGGCAATTAGCCACTGTTACTCACCATCACGAAACACGTACACGCGAAGTGCGCGCGACGGAGAGAGAAGAAACATTGCGAGCAACGGAAATCGTTTTCATACCTTTCAAGCGTGATGGCCGGTGTGACCGGTTTGTAAATATACGATGAAATGGCATAGCGTAATGTATTGTCGGCGACAGTCTGGAATTATTTTTCTCCGCGAAACTCTTTCGTCTCATCATCGTCAAACGTTCGCCTTCGTCCTTTCACCTTTCTCTCTCTCTCTCTCTCACACTCTCTTACGCACGCAGCGCTCACGTCATTTTCACCGGAAAGTTACGTTTCAGCGACATGCATATGCATAAGTGTCGTTACCGAATATTAAATTATACGGAGCCGCGAATCTGTACCGCGTGTCAGGCAGACTTTGACGAAATCAAATTATACGCGTGAACAATTTATTACCCATAATTGCGTCTGTATTCAAAATCGTCGCCGGGTCGCGTTTCGAAAATGTATACACTTTCAGCGTGAAAGAGTGGAAAGAGACGTATCCTTATAACAGAATCGAACCGAACGCCGCCGCTCGATTACCGACTCCGCTCGAAGACTAACGAATTAATTTGCCCCCGACAACATTCGACATCGTCGCGTCGGCGAGCGAAACGGCAAAGAAGCGTCACCCCCGGGGCAATCAAATTTTCGAAGAAGAGCGAAAGGACGGGTAATGAAGGGCACCGATCCCAAAAAGCAGTTTCATTCGATAATATTGAATCAGACGATTGCAATTTGTGGCAGCAGACGCACCGGAGTGTACAAAAACGACGCCAGAATCCTGGGGCAATTAGTCGATATTTTAATGCGCAAAAAGCGGTCCCCTCGTTAGACCCTTTGGAGCAGGGACCCGGCTATCCGGCACTTCCCAAAGGGCCATTCAGAAAAACGATCTTGAATAGCCGACGCGGTGCGGCACCTTGTTAGCGCAAGGATTCTCCACTTGACAGCTCCGAAGAAAAATATCACGGACGCTAACCCGATTCCCAATTCCTACGATCGCTGGACAACGAGTTAACGTGTGGAGAGTGAGGGTGCCGCGGTGTGTGTGTGTGTGTGTGTGTGCGTCCGTGCCGCGTAAGTGTGTGCCGCTCAGCGTACGCAGGAAAGAGAGAGAGAGATACTGAGCGAGCGACGGAGAAGAGAGAGAGGAACGAAGATGGAGATAGAGTGGGAGAGAGGGAGAAGGAAAGGAAAGCAAAGAAGAAGGAGAAAGATGGTCGTCCGCGCCCCCGATACCGGAGGCATTCTCATTAATGCGCGCTCTCCCCCAGGTTGGTTACGTGCACCGTTCAAGGTGGCGTTAGCGTAGACACCTCGATTAATCGTCGATCGACGTCCTCGTGACGTAACTAACGCACGATATCGAACTAACGAGGACGTTAACCACAATCTCAACAAATTGCCCCCAAGCCCCTCGCGATAACGAATAGACGCTGCGACTCACGGCCGGATACGCTTTTCGTCCCGGCGTCCCCCGCGCGGCCCGAGTCGAAAAGTTGACCTTGATACAGTTTTCCAATGTCGTGCGTGTCCGGGCCGCGGGACCGGTGCCGTTCGTCGGGGGAATTTCTTCGGACGGCTAACGACGCGGAGAAGAAGGTGTCTCACGAGCGAAGGGAACATGTTCCTTGACCATTTTAACGGTACCGAAACGTGTCACTCGCACGATCGCCTTCTATATTACACGTACGCCCCACGGTATCGTTCTTATTCGCGCCGCGCCGCAAGCCTCGGATAAGGAGTTCTCACCTTCGATGGAACCGAAAAATGTATGATCCGCTGTGGCGGTGTTGTTAGTTGGATATTTGCGCGCCTGACTTTTTTTTTCAGGTAATGGAAATTGAGAATGTGGGGAGGAAGTCGAGAGAAGTGCGCGGGAGTGCACGGGACGTTTTAATGCGTACGGCCGACGCGAATGATTCCACGTTCCTCGGGAACGTATCTGCTACCAGAACGCCGAACACGATCCATGAACGAGGCGGCATCATTCCGTATAGGCGATGACAATCTCACCGCAGGACTATCTAGGTGTGGTCCAACGGTTAACCAACGGGTTTCCGAGAACGCGAGCCATTAGACCTTCTCGCTGGTGTTATAAATTGTACATCGTTTAATTAGGCTCCCGCTCTTTTTCTTCCTCCGCCTTATACCTATCTATGCCGGACGGTTCGGACAGTTACGTAGTGCCGCAGCGACTCGGGTAGTACCCGAAGCTACTGTGCATCAAATTGGATCACAATTGGGACCGTAGGATCACGAATGGATAAGGAAATATTTGGACGCCGAACGAGAAAGAGCGTAAAACAAGCTTTACTCAGTAGACGTATACTTAATACGCCTACTCAATTATATTACAATCTCATGGTCGAGAAATAAAATTACGTTAACGATTTTACCGAATAAGTCGACATAAAAGAAGCTCATTTAAAAACATGTTCGGTATCAGTGGACAACTTTAGCAATTAACGAAAAAGCAGTCAATCAACAATAAAAAAAAAAAAAAAGCCATGAGAAAGATCCGATACCTGCCGATAGAAACGGTGAGAGCAATGACATTAAAGAATATTAGCCGCGCTCGCTTCCCTAAATTCCCATAAACCCCGATATGTAATTGCTATCGTAGCTAAGCTGCCGTTCCACGAACCATCGTATCAGCTGTGTCGAAATGATGGTTACAAAACCGTATTCTCGGTTAAGCGCGCTCACGAGCGTGCCCCGATGAAGAATAGCGTCGAGAGTTATCGACAGCGTATTAGGTGTAATCGCGGTGAGAAATTGTCATTAGCGGCGGCCGCTGTCGGTGTGTTAGTGTCGTCCGGGGTATGCACGCGAGTATAACACTCCTCGCTCTCCGAGTGCTTGGCCTCTATCCGGCCACATATAGCCACTGCACGGCAGCTAACAGACACTACCTTACGACGGGGGAACCCTTTGCTCTCTTAGAACTCTTTCGAACATCCGTAAGTGTTGGATTCTTGGGCGTTGTTAAGTAAATTGGGCCCTAACCGGTTTCTTATTTCGTGGCCACTGTCTTACTCTGCGCATCCGTATTTTGACCACTCCCCAGTCGCTACCACCGTCGTCCCGCTCGCAGTAACACCGGGTCTTAAGCGTTTCTCCTCGCCGAGGATCGAATCATTCCTCCCTTCGAAATCGATGTTAAAAATATCTACGGGTCCCTGTGAATATTGGCAATTTTGTTAATAACTGAGTCAATGGGAGGGTGGGATGAATTGTTGAACAAATTGAGAAATGAAATGGGAGAGTAATTGGAGAAATAATACCTATGACAGGGTTATGTTGACAATGTTGGAGCTATGTTGAGTCATGTCAAAGCTATTTTCACACCATTTATCAAGTATCATTATATAGTATTTTTTTATTGAAAGAAACTCTAGGGTTTGGTGAATTATATGTATATTTATCATAGTGTATCAGTTTTCAGGAAGAGACCAATATGAATAAGATGTTTTTCATTTAGTATATATTTTTATTATTTTAAATGTAGATTACACTGAGACTATGGCGTAAGATTGAATTTACTGTTATCTTGCGCCTATAAATATATTTTCCCCTCGGTAATTTATCGAAAAGTACAAACGAAAAATTACAATTTTCTTCCCGATTAGGCAACTCTCCGTATAATGTTATTGCAGTACACTGCATAATCTAACACACGTACTCATTCTCACCACACATCATACGGAGGAGTGCGAGCGAGCGGACGTGTGCTGGTGCATATCCAGAAGAAATCGCTGTGAAGGGTCGTCTTTTGTTTTAGCTCCGCAAACAGCGGTAACCCTCAAATAGATTACCACAAGATCTCGCCTCCTGATACCGCGTCTTTTTTGTCAATTTATAAGGATTTATACTAGCAGCCTGCTGCTGCACCCATTCCTCCGCTTCCCTTTTCTGTTTCTTGATTCTTAGAGCTCACCTGACTTCGCTGAGGGAACAGTTCTGTTAACCCAAACTAGCTGGAGCACACCAGCCAGCGATATCGACCAAAATCAATAAATTCAATATCCTTGCATTCGTTCACCCCATTCCATCTTTCCCTCGTCATCTCTCATCAAGCGAACATATTAAAATAGCTTCGACATCGGTCGAAACCAACTAAACTAACATTCCTCCACGCCGACCCTGCCTAAGCACCTTGACAAACGGACAGCAATCCCAAATTCCGTCGATCGACCAATAACTGTACCCGTCTTCCTCCCATCGACCGATCCTCTACGACGCATGGCATCAACCCCGTAGACCCTTCGGCTCCATCCTTATCTCCTAACCTTGATCGCCTCTCGCACGTAGAGCGGCCAGCGAGAAAACTCCGGAGGTGAAACTTTCTCCGTGAAAGGATGGAAGACCCGCGCCGTGAGGAGGTAGAGAAGGAGCGGAAAGGGGGGGGTGGGGGCACGGAACAGGGGTACAGGGAGGCGGCAGGAAGGAAGGAAGGTAGTGCGGTAGGAAAAAGTCCGTCTTAATGATATTGTACCGAGCGTGCCCGAGTATAGACTGTATCTAATTGCGCCACTGAAGCGGCCATGTTACCTGGGCAGGGTGCTATACGGCGAGGCGCAGGGAAGGGAACGGATGAGTGAGGCGAGGAGGAGGAGGACGGGGCGGAGGAGGGCGAAGCTTGAGGACGAAGCGAGAGGATGAGGCTTGAGGACGAAGCGAGAGGGAACCGAACGAGAGACTGGAGCGAGAGAATGAAGTGAGAGATCCGAGCGAGAGAATGGAGTAGAAGAGAGATGAACAGAGAGAGGAAGAGAGAGACAGAGACAGACAGAGAGAGCCGAGGAGAGAAGAGGATCCCTCCCCGAGCCACTTTGCCGGCCGCGGACGTAAGCGTACGTGCACGTACCCGTGCGGAGTGCGCGGCGCGACTCGCGGCGCGCATGCGCGAATGTGCGCGTCACTGCTGTGCTCGATCGTAACACACACGGGGGCGAACGGGGCAGACGGCGGGCAGAGAGCGAAGGAGAGAGGCGAAGGAGCGAGCCGACTGGCCGGGCAAATGCGAGCCGCACGGCAAGAGAGAATCGGCGGAGTTCGGATGAACGGGCGAGGCGAGGGCATCGAGGGAGAGAACGGCGGAGAGAGAGAGGATGCGCCGTAGGGAGGGAAGCCGACGCCGCCGCCGCCGCCGCTGCCGCCGCCGCTGCCGCCAGACAGAAGGGATTCAGGAAGGTAAAAAGCTGGAAATGCAGCATGGCGGTCGGGAATCGGTAGCAATTACGATAAGACGGCGCTCGCGTACGGACGCTCCTCTCGTCCGGAGAGGGAGAGATGGCCGGGGAGGGGTGCTGGAGGGAGGGAGGAGGGTGGAGGGGAGGAAGACGTGTCCTCGGCGACGATTTCGAAAAGGGGACGATTTCGTGCCGGGCGTGAATGGACTCAGTTCCGTTTTGCGGAGCAGTCACTCCTCCGACGCCCAGCATTTTAATTCTACTCTGTCTTTTTTCGCCTTTTTTCTTCTTTATGTAGTTTTTTTTTATTGTTGAATTGGTCGGAGGTTTTGGGGGATTTCAGGGATGGTAGGAGGGAAGGCTTTAATTGTGGAATTAATTGGTCGAACGATTAGATTGCTTCGGGCTCGATTCCTGCGGAGCAAGGGGTGGACGAGAATTTGGCTGTCCACTGGTAGGTCGGTGGCCAAAAAAAAAAAAAAAAGAAGAAAAATGTGGCGCTCGAGCGGGTATGCGGGTTAAGGTAAAATGGGAGGGCAAGCCGCATCACTTTAGCGCACGCGTAACCATTGCTAGTCAATAATAACCGACGAGCGAGCCGAATGGCACCCGACGTACAATTAAGTCGGCGCCCGCGGCCGGCGGGGAGACAGCTTTTTATTGTTCGGCCGAGCGATCGACGTCCGAAGGAGACGATGAGTCAATGAGAGACGGTCACTCTCTTCCGCGATGATGGTCATTTAATAAATCCCGGGCGAACGATCGGTCGTTCGAACAAGTCCCGTTCCACTACCCCCAAGCCGACAACCTACGCGTACGACTCACGACACGTACGACCTCCGAATTTCGTCCGCGACGAGCAATTCATCCTGGCCCCAAAATATTCTTCACCTACCCCCTTCCTCCCCTCTTCCCACTCTTCCGCCGCGACGTTTCGCATTTAGGCAGGCTGCCATTCCCACCTACGTCCGCACCTCCATTTCCAGACCTCAACCCCAACTCCCTAGCCTCAGCCCTACTTCATTCCCACCAACTAGTCTCCCGCCACTGACAACTTCTCATTGTCCGCGATTCAGCTTGACGTCGCGGCGACATGCTCATTGTTAATTAAACTACACGCCGCGCGCTACCATTGCCGCATTCATGAGAAGTCTGTTACCGATAAGTGGTAACAACATTACTGACTACAGCCGCGCGTCGACGACGCCGGGGCGGTGGAGGCGGTGGAGGCGATGGAGGCGATGGAGGCGATGGAGGCGGTGGAGGCGGTAGAGGCGGCTGCCGCGATGCTGACGATGTAGTGACCACGGGACCGACGCGCTTTCCCTGTATTTTTCGAATTTACGCCTACGCCCATATCTCCTACCTACGTCACGCCCGTACACCCCACCCCCTTCGGCTACCTACCCCCTCGACACTCTCTCACCCTCTCTCATCCTCGCGGACCACAGAGCCATCCACCCTACTCCCCCCCCCCCCCTCCCCCGTCACCCACCTCCCCCCGCCTCCTGTACCACCCCTCGCTCATCGTTCTATTTCTACAATTGAAAGCGTACCTGCACGCCCGCGAAAGCGCATCGATTGTAATTCGGTGAGCGGCTGGGAGTTTGATTGAATTGTCAGCAATAACGCGCTGGTTTAATTATTAGAGTGAATTAACTCCGCTGGCCGACAAAACGACGCCGAAGGGTGGCTGAATGCGCTTACTTGCGCGCCGGTAAGTAAGCACGTGGAAACGTGACGTGCCTGCGGCGAGAGAGCGGTTCGCTCGCAAAATGACTCCGCTATCTTGTGTCAGTGTCTTTTGCCTCGCTGTCACGGCAATGATCGCGTAATTGCTTTCGTATCGTACTTGTACGCTGTTACTTTGTGTGAATTTCGGAAATTGATGTACTTACTTACTTAGTTATTTTTTCCTCGTTTGCTTTGGAGATATAAGGAGAATAGTATTTCTATGAAAGAATTTGTGAATGTACAGTATTTCTATGGATTGTGAATAGTATTTCTATGAAAGTATTTGTGAATGTATACTATTTCTATGGATTGTGAATAGTATTTCTACGAAAGAATTTTTTTCATGATCGTCTCATTGTGATTCCTGAACGTTTCATTCATATTCTGCGTATGTTATGAGACAATTTCGATTCCGGTCAACGACCGCATAATTCAATCAGAACTCAATGCTAAGAAGCCGTCACCCAACTTACGTCTTTCGGACTCACAGCTGCACATTTTCAGCAGAACTTAAAATCCATCCAAACACCCCTAGAATCTCATCCCACGGGATCTCTCATCCACTCGAAACATCGGTCGAAGAGCAGCGTTACCCAATCGACCGTGCGCCTCTCCGTCGTCGGGGCCCAAAAGAAAGTGGCCCGGATCGTCGCCGACGCGAACGACGCCTCTTCTAACATCGTCCCTACCCCCCCCCCCTATGGCCGCCCCCGCCGCCCCTCCTCCGCCCAACATATTTTCATCCACACCAATTTGCACAGCCGCACTCGCGGCAACCTCCAGTCACCCGCGCGAGAAAGAGGTGTGCGCTATATTGCACGCCTGTTGGCGATGGCGCAGTTAGTGCAGCGGCAACCGGCGCTCTCGGCATCCCTAACAATACCCAGGAAATTACATAACTGTTGGAAATACCAACCAATACCAGGGCTCTGCTCGCAGGCGAGCCGCTGACGTTGCCGGTGGCGTCGCCGACGTTGTGGTAGTGGCGATTGCGGTGGTAGTGGTGCCGATGGCGGCGGCGGTGGAGGTGGTGGTGGTGGTGGTGGTGGTGGTGGTGGTGCTGGTGGTGGTGGTTGGCACTGGTGGTGGCAACGACGTCGGTGGTAGCGACAGTGCCAACCCCCTCTGCACCATTATTATAACTGGCTAGATGGCGTATTATACGCGGCCGTCGAGGGAACTCAGGCGGGCGAACGCGATAGCACCATGCCTGGAGAATGAAACGAGAAATTGAGTTGTAGCGAAACAAGGTACGAGAATGGCTCGCTCGAGCTGGCTAAAAAGAGAAGATGGTTGCGGGAGGGTGGGGCAGCAGGAGAAATGCGACGGCGAGAGTGGAGAGAGCGCCGAATTATTGAGGCGCATCCGGCGGCGGCTGCCGGGGAAAATGTGAGATACAATAAATATTTTAACGTCGCGGCGTCGCTTAATGAAGTAATTAAGAAGGCCGTCCTTTGTGGGATAAATTGGGAATTACCGCGCCGCGGTTGATTCGATGATTCGGATGACGGCGGTGGGACAATTTTGTTGAGTCTAAATATTTGGTTCGTATTTTTTAGGTGGCTTAGTTTGAGAAGCAACGAAAGGGGGGAATCGTTTATCCAGACGATTTAGGCAGAATTTTTTGGAGCAATTTTGTAAATATAGAGCTTCTCCGATTTCGGCTCTTCCCTCAGTCGTCGAATTTTGATGCGATCTGCTAACCGTAGAACCACCCCATTTGCGGTGTAGCCTTCACTCACCGAGCACCCTGTATAGACAGTATTAATACCGTCTGCGTCTCCCGTCATCCCCTTTCGCTCTGCGCTCGTACCATATTCAAATTACACGTGTACAAGATATCGACTCGGTTCAACAAACGTTTACATCGTGAAAGATCAAGCGACAGACACCCCAACGCTTTCACAGTAGATACAGCCACTCGCAAACTCGCCCAAAATAAATCTCAAAAATCCGTGAACCTTCCAAATCACAAAGGCATTTTTCGGAAAATATTATCGTCGCTAAAAATATTCTCAGTATCCGACATCCGATAGACAATGGATACGTCGAGGCCAATGATAAACTAACCGAAGCGAAAGTACGCGACATAATGTTCCATAGAATCTGAATATTGTGCGCATAGCAAAAGGGTAATTCCGCACTTGGTAGCCTTATTGGAAAAGGGTAGATAAGGGGAACAACGAAATGATGGTACGGCAGAGGAGGGAATGGATATGTGTGTACCTCTTCTTCCGCATTTCCCAACCCTTATGCACAGACGCGGGATACGTGTCAAAGCTGTGTCTGTGCGCGGACGCGCTACCGTTGAACGGAAATTAAATATGCCTCAGTCGATAAGTCAGCGCACCATAGTCGGGGCTCCGTATCAACACCGGGAGATGAGCTATTGTGCTATTTTCGAGTGAAATCTCAGCGAGAACATCCCCTCGAGAGTTTCGTCTCTCCTCTGGCGCAAAATGCTTTCGTTTATTCATTCTCAGCCGCTGCGATATACGATCTACAGGACAAACGCATACATCCGCAAACTCACTCCCTTCTTCCTGCCATCCTCATCCCACCTTTAAAGCGTCCTCCATCGTCCTCCGTGCTCCCCCGCGCATCCTTTTTGATATGGAAATTGAAATAATGTTCGATCTTCGGGGCACATTTTTTGGTAAATAATATGAATGCGGATGGAGTGCTCCGTCCGCGGAGCCGGCGAAACGATTTACAACGCTTCGATGTTCCATTGCGATAGGAGGCAGGGACGCAAATGACTCGACGTAGACATCGTCCTCTGCCTAACCGATGCAAGGTCGAACTCCGAAGCCAGGTCTCGATCTTGCAGTATTGCTAACGTGCAGTGGGGTAAATCCGTACACGGGGCAAGTCCGCAGTAGGCCCTTATTTATTCGAATATACGTTGTATTGTACCAACTGTAAGGTGGAAATCTTCCTTTGGTTAGTATTCAATGGTTTGGATAGTATTCAACATAGGTGGCTGTCATGTATTCTGTGATTCCCTCGCTTAACTCGTTCGACAAAGTTCGTATTACTAATGACAAATCCGGTTTTGCCCCATAATATAATGACATAAGATTCAATCATTTTTAAACAGCTTGGGCGGTTTTGCCCCAATTTATTAAGAAAATCATAAGTTTCAGAAGATATTCTTAATCCGAATTAATGCAACTCAAAGAATAAATCACGTGCTAAATAAAAACACTAAGATTATTAGGTTTTAGTGGAATAGATAGAAAATACATCAGTTTAGAGTAAACTTTACAATTTCTGGGTCGGTTTCACCCCACTCCACCTTATTCGACTTGTCGTTGGCCACCGGACGAAGCCGAATTTGAATTATGCCGGCGTCCGGCGGATTCGTTTTCGGTCGGCAATTATTTCTTCTTAGCCTCGTTAACCGATCTAATTGTATTGGGACGGAATGATTATCTCGAATTCATTATCAATGCCTCGGCGCCTAAGGCCGTCAAATAATGACCGGATTACGGGCCCGGCCGTACGGAGTCCGCTGTTTTAAGGTTACGACCCTCGCGAGGTCCTCTTTACGATCCCATTATCAGAAATGTTGATGTAACTTTTCGTTCTCGCCCACGGCGCCATTTCGCATGCGCGCCGGGAAGTGTCGTGGTCAGTGCGAGGAAGAATTATTTTCGGAATCGAAGAGAGCCGTCTTTATTAGCTTCCGGCTGGATGCGTAAAGCGTCATTTGCAGACGCTCGATTCGATGGTAATGAGATGTTTGTTAAGGCAGTCCAATTTGATGGAATTGTATTGTAATTTTGTACAGTGCTCGCCGTGCACGGGAACGGTTCTATCGAATGTAGTGGATAACAAGATGGCTAACAAGATGGCACTCACTGAATCTGTACGAATGCTACGCCACCATCGCGCACAGTTTTCCGCTTCCTTCTTATTGTTAGTAAACCGTCGCTGTTCATTTTTGTAATCTATCAAGTTTCCGTTCATCTACAATCACGTTAGGTAAAAACATCCGTGCGTCGACGATCGAAACAATTATGCACTACCTTCGACGTCTAATCGCTAAATAACAACATTTAGTCCGACAAATTCTACTTATAGCAATCATGTAAAAGAAAAATTTGACTTGCGCATGTAATTAACGACCCGTAACAATCGCAAGCAGGGTATGGTATTTTCAGCGTCCGTTCTATAAATCTACATTCTGAACAGTGTCAATTGACATCGTATTGCTTGAACGACTAACTGAACAAAGCGGACGATACATAATAATTGCGAATGTCATTAACGTTACGAAAGAGCTCCTGGTTAATTATATTCATGGAAAGCACTTCCCGTGATGACCTCCGGTAGGTCACGCATCTGAATTGCCAATGTTACCTGATCAGCCGACGCGGAATACTTCAAAAATGAAATCAACAGTGCGGCCCAACTTGTATTTAGAGGAAATCGCGTCATCATTCTCTAACGTTATTTCATTGAGCGTTATGTTATGTTAATAACAAGAAAGTTTCGCTCCGTTGACGTCAAAGTACTTGACGAACAATCGATGACGATTTAAACACGGCGTTGAATAAGCATTAAGATGCAAGCGTATACAATAGAAGAACGTATATTCACTCATTTTGATAAATACAACGAGACGATATGTTAACATTCTAATACAGATTGCGGTTAGGTAAGCTGTTACAATATTTATCAACCTTCCGATTGTTCTTAAATATGGAAAGGATACGAAGGCCTTTTTCGGACGTACGGTCGACGATAAACTTTTGCACAGAATGCATTCTCTATACCTATAAGGGCATAGTCAATAACAACGGGCACTGTTTGACAAAACACATTCCTAGACATACGACGTCTGTGGAAGTCACCGTTCACATTAGAGGGCAAATAGGGCAAACGCATTTCCTCTGATTGTCGGCCGATTACTGAATCGATTAGAATCACTGTATAATGAAAATAATTGGAATACAATCACTTAACCATGGGGCGAAGGTCATTGCTTTGGTCCAACGAAGGCAGGCATTGACATTTATGCCTTAACTTTATACGCAGTAAGCGTGGGAAGGACAAACTTCGTTACATTCGTATTAATGACTGTGCGAGTAACCAATAATACCATCTGTGATCACGACATTGTATTCTCTTTAAGTAACAATAAACGACCAATGTCGATGCTATACAACTCACGCTCTAAACTTTCGTCATATTTTTTATATAAAACACTTACATTTTATGCGATCTGCCTTCCGTTACGTCACTCGAACGATCGAACGAACGTGAAATTAATTCTTTACATAATCGATGCATAAATGAACTTTCTTACTGAGACTACGAACCATTGTTCATTCCGCAAAAGCTTTCAGTCAGTAAAATTCTTTGACGCTTTGACCTTATTAATTTTTGTTGAGCAGACCTTGCCCTGCAAACGCAACCCTATTCAGTTCCATGACTACAATTCGACAACGATTTTCGGAACAACCTCTCTCACTGCGCCCACGACGAACACACCTTCGACGGCCAGGAATACATTAAACTACCGTTCTGGATACTCCGACAACGGTTCAACGTCCATCGTCCATTCCGCAGAAGCGAAAAAGTATCGGCGCGCAAATTAGAAGTCGTACGGCGGCGGGCCAATGCCGATAGCGTCTTCCGAAATCGCCTCGACCGAGAGCGGACGCGAAGGAAGGTAAGAAGGTACGAAGTGAAACAAAAGGAGAGGGCTCGGACGGGAAGGTCCGTGGAATAGGGCTCCGGAGGAACGGCCGAGTAAATGGAGTTACTGCCGTAAGCGAAAGGAAAACGGAGGAGAGGGCAGGACGCTCGTATGCCCAATGCGAGATTCTCAGAATACAATCGCATATAATACATATGCAATAGTCTTGGAACCCAGTAGCATTCGGTCGACTCCTGGCGAACGCATGCTCGCAGCCAGAAAGCATACTGAAAGTGGACAGCGGATTGTGCAACATGGCGGCTTCTGCCCGACCTTCGCTCGATAATTGAAGGGCTACCCTTCTCCTCCTGCACCTCCCCCTTCGCATCCTCCACTCCTGCCCCCCTATCTCCCACCTACCCCCACACCCACCTCCCTCTCCCCCCCTCCCCCCTCCTCCTCCACCCCAATTCCCCACCACACTCTCTCTCTCTCCCCGTGCATTCATCTCTCACTTTCACTTTGTCTCTAGCCTCGCACGCTGCACACGGGAAAAAGGCGAGGAATGGGAAAATGGAAGGAGTAACAAATGGATAGGAATGCGGGAGAGGAGCGGATAAACTTTCTAGCTTAATTGCCCCCTGAGCTCGCCCAGTCGTCCCACGTTCATTTCGGCCGCTTCGTGCCGCTCACGTATCTTGCGGATTAGTCGAACTTTCTATCCTTGCCACCGACGCCAACCCCGAAGAGGGCGGCGAGGACTCGCGAGAGGGAAAAAATTGTACGCCTCGCGAGCCGACGCCGATCCTAGCTTTCTCGATCTCGTTTACGTCCGCAAGATAGGAAGGACGCTGGACGCGACGTGCGTCTCTGAGTCACCGATCGAATTTCGATAATAATTTCGATCGCGCGATAAGTAGGAGAGAGTGCGCGCGCGCGCTCGCATC
Source organism: Anoplius nigerrimus (assembly GCA_914767735.1). Taxonomy (NCBI): domain Eukaryota; kingdom Metazoa; phylum Arthropoda; class Insecta; order Hymenoptera; family Pompilidae; genus Anoplius; species Anoplius nigerrimus. The sequence continues at coordinate 15,219,039 of OU612084.1, forward strand.
GTCGCCCTCCCTGCCTTACGGCGTCAAAGAGCGAAATCAAGGCATCCCTTGTGTCGCGGGGGTCGCGTCACGACGCGTCACCGAGAGTTCGTTATCTCCCGACTTATCGTCAGATACAATAACAGACCCTGGAAAACGTTCCCAGCACAATAATGGCCCTGTGAAAAGAACTCCCTCTCTCTCTTTCTCTCTCTCTCTCTCTCTCTCTCTCTCTCTCTCTCTCTCTCTCGCTCTCTCTCGCTCTCTTACTCCCTCCTCGGCCTTGTCGCCCTACCACCCCCTTCGAACCCCCGCCCCAACACACCCCCTCCTCGGGCCATCGTGCGTCTTATAGAGTCATTTCTCGACAACCCCTCACAACAGTAGCCATCGGAACATTTCGCGACGCGCGTGCGCGCAGGTCGGTATAAATGTGCACGGACGCGTACGCGCCAGTTCGCACGCACACGCAAGAAGGCACGCACACTCGCCCGATCCATTGCCATTGTCGCGGTAGACGCATGCGCGATATACGGGCACGAGGGGGCACGTGAAAGACTATCTGCCGCAACCGAGGGCTGCATCCTGCAGAGGGTTGACTTGTGTTAGACGTGTTTGCCAAAGGGATTTAGAGGTTTCGGGCGTTGGGGGAAAAATAATTAAAAGCGTTTATCTTCGGTAATCCCCGGCACACTGCGAGGGGGCGCAGACGCACAAAAAGGGATCGTAAGTAAATGTACCTGCGATGTTGATGTTGCGCAAAGTGAAATACATCATATGCCTTATTAAATGAAAACGGGCCCCGGCCACTTCTCGTTCGACTTTTCCCCCGTTAAGGAGTTATGGCCGCGAATAAATGTCACCGGCCGCATGACGGTTAAGCGACGCTTTTTCTTTCCGCGATTATGTAAATTTCATATTGCCTCTCGAGGGTCGGCGCTGAGTCCGGACCCTCATCCCACGGGGACACTGAAATTGTATCTACGATTATTTGCCAAGAGTGTCATGAAGAAGGAGCCGTCAAGTCGAGTACTGCCTTGTAACGCTCCCGTTTCAAGCCTGTACCTGCTTTCGGTATAGCTGCCGATTTTATTTGCCGATGATAAGCGAACGACGGTCGTAATTCCGATGACATTCGACTTTTTCGTTTGTACAGCGAACGCTTCACACGGCTCGGCGGTCAGAAGTGCCGCGAGTCATCCGAGCGATTCGAGTAATCTCGTAATTTCACTGTGCGATGCGGGGAGAGTGTGGAGGGGAGGGGGAAGAGGCAAAAAGGCGGTGGCTGCAAACTAATAACGTAAATACACGGCGGATATATTGGTGGAAGGCAAGGTGGAGGCGTTTGCTATGGTGAGCGGTTAATAGGACCACCCGTAGTCCCGTTCTAATACCAGTGCGATTAAACGCAGACAGGATATTAAACTACGCTCTATATCCTCGCCATAACGCATTTTGACAATGCATCGTCCCAGTAATAAAGTAAAATCGTAAACCTCTCGCCGCGCGTATCCGCGGCCACGCGCGAACATTAGCTAAGTGGATCCGATGTAAATGCGGGGGCGAGAATGGTAATGCAGAATGTACGGTCGGCGAAAATATGGGATTTTAGGTAATTTCCCAATGAAACGGCCCACCCGGGAATAATTAACACTACTCGCTGTACGCACATTCGGAAGCGAAAGGAGACACAAAACACGAAAATGTACACTCTGGCAAAAGACACTGCAGTCGTGTCTTCGAATTAATTTTTGCACAGCAAAAGAGAAGCAGCGACTGCATACGTCGTCAAATAGACAACCGAATGACCATGTGACGAACGAGAGCTGCCCTATGCATCACACGCAACGGACGCGTGAAGCATCATCCGCAGGCCTAAGAACGTGATATCGATCATTCTTAACAGAGAATAATATTGAAAAATATATTTAACGACCGTACGTAATGGTATGAAAAATAGTTTTACGTCCCTGCTTCTGTCATGCGGACGACCTTGTTTTCAAACTGGTTTAATAACGTTCATTTCGATCCTTTGTTTGGATCCTCTTCAAGGGAAATGATGTTGACTGTCAAGAGATCCCGATCGAGAAGCAAACTTTGGATGAGAACGAAGCGACGCGCCGTAAGAAGCGGACTCTCGTCCGTCGCATTACGAGGACGAAGGAGTTCAATGTAACGAATCGCGGGGCAGAGAATAAAGGTGAGGGAAGAGGAAAAAAATGAGCTGGCGAGGAAGGCCGGCACGCCGGACTTCAAAAGCGAGGGCAGCTCGTGTCAAAGAGTACAAGTTGCCTACGCGGCGTGCAGCGTGGCGGTGCAACTGAAATTTGACTCGCCACATCTAATGGCGCCAGACGCGAATTATCACGTACCGGGGAGGAGGGTGAGCTTTATAAAAGCTGCCGCTGCCACTAGCGTCACTATGAATGCGCTGGTAGCCCTGGCTCGAGAGAACGACTGACATCGCGGCCGGAGGATGTAATATGGGCAAGATGGATGTAATAATAATTTTCCGCTCGTGGACCTTTCAGCGTTTCCTGAATGCTCTGATTCGGGAATTGTAGGAGAAGCTTTTCGTACGTGTTGAATCAGAATGTTTAAGATTATTGGGCTTAAACTGATTATTGGAATGGGGATGCGAGTGTAGACGTGTAAGTGCTGGAAAGGATTGTTAAAGGAATAATCGTAATTGGCATCAGTACCTTGAACTTTACATTTCTCTACACTCTTTGTTTCTTAATTTTTTCTGTGAATTAGATACGCGGTATGCAATTTTTTGAACATGTACTTTTATCGTATTACGTTCTTTATTTTTATCCGAAAACATCGTCGATGTACATACCTATACGCTGAGATTCAAACAATAAAGAAAATTATTTATGTTTGGGTTACTTTTGAACTTATCTGTATACTGTCTTACACCAAACCAAAGTAAAATACTGAATATTTTGCAAAACCTTGCCTCATTAAAAGAAGAAAAACTATAACAATGCAGAACCTAGAGTCGCTGTAAATTGGCGAGGGAGATATTTTACAAGCAATTGGCGCGACTTAGAGCGCTCCTCAAAGTTCTTACTGAAACAATTTTGGAAAATACTTGTAAATCCCAAGCATTTCATCTTTTGGAGTAATGTAAATCCACACAATTGCACGGCAGGACGATGTAAGAGCGGCCGTCTTTAAAATTCGGAAAATTTGTGACGGTCATCTAATCTTCCGGCGGTTAGCCTTTAATTTAGCGCCGGATTTTTTTAACATTACCGTATGGTCACGGCCCTGGTACTTTCTTCCTGCGTTGTAAATGATGCGCTGCTCTTGGCCGCGCTTTGCCGAGGATATCATCTAGAAGGTGAGACGCGTCGGAGAAGTGCACACGGTACAGTCGACTAATTGGCCGATAAATCAACCTCCGACTTGCTTCTCCTCTATAGACCCACCGTGCCTTTTAGCCTCTCAACCAGCCACTTCAGACCAGGTGCGTATCAGTAAATTGCCTCTTGCACAAATTCAGATAAAGATTGCGAAATGAATTGTCGTGCGGGCACCAAAATTCTGGACAAAACCGTGTTAATTACGCGCCCGATGATATCATGCGTCTAACTAACTGGCAAACTGTAAATTGTTTCACGCCAAAGCCGAAGGAGAAATATCACTTTCAGCTCAGTGCATTATTTGCACGGTAAGGCGAGAAATAAATAAGTCGAGAATGTCTTGAACACATAAAACTCGTTGCACGGAAAATAAAAATTGCAGAGAAAGTAGAGTTTAAGTACCGTTAACGTTTAAATGAAAAACGTTCTATCATTAACAACATAAAATCGTATACCTACACTCACTTATAGGCATCTATCCTAAATCTGCAATTAAAACATTTTGGAAAGCCGGTAAGAAAATTCGAAAAATATCGACATCAACGAAACTACACGATCGTGTTACACGTTGAAGAAAGGCCTATCTACACGAATACTTTACCTAGGACTCGTATAACCTCTCGGCATCCGTCTCGTGCGGCGAAGTACCGTAGCAAAGTGGGTGTTGATGACTGAGAGTCCGTCCCGACAGAAAACGGCGTGGAATAAGAGAAACCTTATATTGAAAGAGAACAGGTTCTTCGTTTTCCGGGGGCAGATCATCATCGCCAATGTACAACTCAGTCGTTACTACATAACCGTGCAACCCGCACGACCACCATGACCATCCACTAATCGCCTCGAGCAAACTTGTTGGAATTAATTGGTCCGTCCAATTAACGCGCTCGAGCTAAAGCGCGTCCAGGGCAATGAAAGCACAGGATTGGCCTTGCCCCTTCCTCTCACCGCTCCGACGCTATTACCCTCGCAACCCCTTAATCGAACAAATTCAAATTTCTCCATTACTCCCTCGTCTATTATCTCAGCGAAATTTTGCACTCTTCAATTATCTCGTATACAGAATTCTATCGTGGAATTCGGCACTGTTCGCTGAGCACTCACCCATCCGAGTTCGACGCTTCCTTCGATGCGTGCACTTTGCATTCTGTTCATTTTCAGCTCATCCTAGACTATCGTTGCCAAACTCGTCCAGATACCGTTGTCCAGAATCGAAGATTAGCTCGCGTAATTTTAGAATCGGCGTCTGAGCTGAATGGAAACCGATGAAAAAATGCGGAGGGAACAAGATAGGGGAGGGAGGAAAAAAAATTATAGGATGAATCCGTATAATAAGATGTTTCTCCTACCGGATAACACATAAGGGATATTAAGGCCACGGCTCGATTGAGTATGAACTCATTCAGAGGTGGACGTCTCAATTTTCTTAGCGACTTAATGACCGATCGTTAAAACCCTGCTTCGTTTCGAACCGGCTCGGCGCTGCATGAAAAAGGAACGGGGAGTGCGTGCGAGCGTGCGTGTTGGTACACGCATCCCGCGTGTGTGCGTACGCCCGCGTCAACGTATATATGCCCCGGGTATAAATGCAGAAAGAAGAGAGCGCGAAAAGAGAGCGGGAGAGATTTCAATCTCTAGTTAAAGTTTTTTACACCCCTCGTAACCTCAGGGATTATAAGGCGTAACACGTTTATTGCTATTACATTCGCGGGTCTTCATTACGAATGCATAATTTTTGCGGGACGAAATTTTTATCCGTCGACGCACCCTCGGCCGGGGCGCAAAAATTGTTGCTGTCCGCCGGACTCGCGAAGGTTCGTTAAACGTTCGCCCCTGTCGTTCGCAGCGAAGTAGTAGACGATAAACGATGCCTGAAATTACTCTCCTCACTCTCGTTTAGACATGTACGCCATCTGTCGTTGTCAGCCGAAACGACGTTGACTCCATTCAATTGGATCTGTTTGGCGCTTACCGTCTTACTTTCATTATACGTGCTGTATGGCGATTTTAAATGTGGTTTTGAATATAAATGTATTGAAATGAGTCTTTTGTTAGATAGTGGGCGTTTGGGTGAACTCTTTCGATGTGTGTTTGATGAAGATTTTTACTGGACGACCTGAAGTACCGACTGTCCACAAAATTGAACGTGCTCAAACACGCTCTGGTAATGAGAACGGTGAAAACTGAAATTACTTTTTTAGGCTTTTACAGATCTTATTTTTATGCAAAAATTGATGTTTCTGCAAAGTTTCATGCAAATAGGTGACGATCCCGTCTTTCTTTACCTTTACCTCCGTTTGCACTCGTTTCAGTAATCAATACTTTATCGAAAGTAAAAGTTCTTCGGGTGTGAATTAAGTGCTTTTCCAATTAGGCCAACCGTTCACGTTACAAATTGCTGCTTTATTTAGCTCATATATTGTTATTGTGCATATGTATTTCATGTTAGAATTTGACAGTACCATTATGGATTGTCAGTTCATAAATCGTAGTTCCGTCTTTTGCCATTTACAAACGTAGAGTGCGCTCAAACTAGTACGATTTTAGGCACCAGCGGCGTCTCAGGACATGAGGCTCAAAATCCCGTACGATGTTAGATCTATTTCTACCTTATCTGTGACCCAACCTTTCAGTCATTGTGTTGTCATTATTTACTTGATGCGCAAACCTGAATTATTCTATTTTCTATTAGATAAAAACGTTCATAAAATACATTCGCTACCAGAAACGTACTACAAACACAACTAATAAAAATGACTCCACCAATGGAAAGAATACAAATATTAGAAACGATAGAAAAGGATATTATTGTGTGTTTACAAAGTGCAGGTTAATAGGCAGTGCATTACTTCAAGATATGTTATTCAAATTTTGTGTTTAATACGATTCCATGTATAGGGCAAGCCTTCATGGAATTAAGCAAGGAAAAGTCAAGTTTGAAGCAAGCTGAAGGACAAACTCATCAATTTTTAAAAACGTTAGCTCATGTAGAATCCAAACTTAGTGAACAAATTAACTACCTCACACAAGTTTCTACTGGTAAGCATAATTCTCAATTGACATAAATTTTATAAAGGTGTCACATAAAATACACAACAATTTAAACAATTATTTATAGGACAACCACATGAAGGATCTGGATATGCAAGTCAAAAAGTTCTACAAATGGCATGGCATCGATTAGAACATGCAAGAAGTAGAGTAAATGAGCTAGAACGTATAAAGAATAAACCACGCTAAAATAATCAAGTACTTCCATTTTTATATAATCTAATATTCGTATGATATTTGTTTACTTTAACTAATTTAATATGAAATTTTTTTTGTCAATAAATATAAATTCTTATTTTCACTAAGTTCTTCTTCTTAACCTGCAGTCTTAAAGTGTATTTATAATGCCTAATTAAAAATAATGTGTTATCCAATACAATGTTTATCTTATAATAGAGTTATTTTTCATGATCTATAGGAGTATAAGAATGCATAAATAATATAACAATTTTAGAGTTAGAATTGTTGTTATACAATTTTATTTGTTGTTTATGAATTCAACTTCTATAAAAATACATATATTCTTCTAAACACTTGCTCCATTGTGTTTAAAATCTCTATATAATTAACACATGTTATGGTCATAATGTGACTAAAACAACACATTTGTCATTAACATATTATTATAATGACTTGTCATATTGCTCTGTTCCCAAAAATGGATTATGTCCAAAATAGTTGTTACATTTACGTTTTATATACATCTACACTTAAAACAGGTTTACTATTCAAACTTTATAATAAAAATAAAACATTCCCACTGTAAAATCTTACAGCCGTTTTGCGATGGAAGAAAGCCGTTAGTAGGAAAAATAAATATTTCACGATATTGAACCATCCATGGCGCCTATACTACGTTTAACCGTAGCTGCCAACGATAACCGTGACCTTCTCTCTTCATCTAATTGCTTTGTCAACAAGGACATTTGTGATTGTAAGTCTGTCATCTGGTTCTTCAATATCTTAACCGTTTCCGTCAAGTTCCTTAAGAAAGAATATATTACGATAAGCATGGAAAACAATTTTTATCTTAAATACTGAAAGTAAATGGATTAATATCCACCTGTTGTTACATAAGTCCCAATTTCCTCCTTTATTGTGCACAGAAGACAATCTCTCACGTGCTTTGTGTGATTCATAATCCAACATAGCTGTAATTTCAATACAATTGATTATCTTAAACAATAATTGTATTGTTTCATTTAACAGCACATAAAGTTAGTTTGCTCAAATGGGGACATACACACAGTCTTGGATATTATTAATATTGTTTCCTAGGTGACATTAAAAAATCACTATTTTATGTTTTGTGCGACAAAAAGTATAAATAACTTTTAAGCCAAATTCTGTTGTAGTAAAGCAATAGAATACTTACAATTGCATTCTCCAGAATGCACAGTAAATCGTGCGCTTACGGATAGACAATAGCCTTCTATTACTTTTAATACAATTGCATCTTCTTCAAATTGACGTTTGTCTGCAAAATAAAAATAGATTACAGTACATGACAAATCATTTTGCGATACAATTTTAGCATGATTTATGGAAATATGTATTTCTTACTACACGTTCGTGCTACACGGGACATATCCGTAGAAGTGTCTGTTTTGCCGAGAGTCTTGAGTGAATACAAAGGCGATGCTGGCCGTAAGGATGCGAGACTCCAAGGAGTCTTAATTCCTGGAGATGCTGGATGCTCCATTATTTGTCTCTGATGCTTGCCGTTCACTTGAGTTTTCACCTAAAGCATTGAAAGCAGGCATATATGTAATTACAATGACGCATACAGATATCTTAGGAAATGGCGTAACTATCTAAGGTATATCCATTAAAAATATTCTGCAGGTTGTACACTTCCACATTTTGAATATTTGTTATGGCGAAATGTGTTTATATCAGAAGCAACTCAATTCTACCTTTTATATTTTAGTATTAAACGTTAGTAAAGGCACTAGTTATATTTTCGTGAGAAAAAGATTTCGATGACATTATTCGTCCTATGATAAACATTTTATATAAAAGAGCGATAGAAACTAGGAACTAAATAGTTATCAAAAACAGAAAAAGTGTAGACTATTTAAATTTAGTAAAATTTGAAACACTTTGTCTATTCAATAAATATCATTAAAAATAGAGGATTAGCAAAGTCAGAGCATACTTCACACAACATGGCTGTGAAATGCAAGTGCAGATATTAATTTTGATAGGTAAATGACCAATTAGTAGCAGAACGAACGACGTTAATAATCCGATGAATGAAAAAGGAAGCAGAAAACAGCCATGCTATGGAAGTGCTTGCCTTCTTCCGTGTTTCCAGACAGCGGAATATTTTTCTTGAGCCACCAATGAGCATACAGTCCTGATGTAAATACTTCGCGAGTCTGCTCAACAGACTCCTCGATGTTTTCCTGCTTTCTATGAGGTAATCGTCTCCCGATTTTTTTAACATTAACGTGATGAGTATAAGGAATAGGTTCTGTAAACCTTCTCCCTTTCGGATTCTCATAATTTATCATAGGAACAATTAAGACACTTCTCTCTACATGTTGTACTTTGTTGTCAACTGGATTGTAACAAGAACTTTCAGCAGTAGCAGCGGAAAGCTTTTGATCTTTATCATTATTCTGAAGTAACTCAATGGAGTGTGCACTATCCCTAGGTGTAGAACCGAATGGCGACGTACAGATACATTGATATTCAAATTTATGTTCGTCATTCTCACTTTCACTGTGAGATGTTCGAATATGATCCAAACGTCTGTCCCGATTAGAGCCACACGATTTGTAACACGAATTTGTGTCAGATGAATGTAAGTGGTAACTACCGGCCATGCCGGAGTCGGACGATCGTGCACTGATTGTGGGGCATATTTGCTGGGAACTTCCCACATTTTCGTCGTACTGAACGTGAAACGAGTGCGTTGAGTCTCCGGCGAGACTACCGGAATTATCGGAGGCTTCTTCTAAATTTGGATAAAGCTCCGTGGGCTTCCAACACCTAACTGGGATTTCGCAGCGTGCAAGTTCGCGCGATTCACCCAACATTTCCCGGTAATATTTGTAAGTCCGCGGCCGTACGGTTGGCTCGATCAAATTTTTGTTCGAAGCAAGAGTATTTGGTAAGACGCGACATGACGCGGTATCGGCAGGTAAGCTTTTGCTGGATTCAAATGTCAAACGATCCCCACGAGCGGCGGTTTTCGATGCGAAATTCGTGAGTGAGCAAGTACTCATAGCTAATCTGCAAGGATTAGTATTTTCGATCGCATATCTGACGTCAAGCGTCACGCTGGATTTACGAATATAATTGCTCTGAGGCTGCGGCTGGACAACGACATCGTCATCTGCGATTGTGTTGCATTCGGAATGACATTCGCTACTATTGGTCGGAAAGATCGTGTACGTTACATTACACCTTCTCATCTCGACATTGCCAAGGTTAGGCTTCAAAACGTACTGGACGTAAAGTAGCTTTTTCATCAGATCAGAATGTATGACTTTTCTCCTCACGAGCTTCGCAAAGTATCTCGAGAGCCGCGTATACGGTGGATGACTACAACTCACACGTGGTGCCGTTAGCGATTTCAACTCGCCCGTGCCATGTTCCTGGATTAATAGATCAATCCATCGTTGCCTCTCTTCTTTATTTGCGCATAGTACGATTATGCTTTCAATCATTGGTCCTAAAAACATGTAATGTTTGTTCATATTTACTGATACGTGATAAATATAGCACATGTGACAAATTTGAATAACGCATGACATACCTGTTATTTCAAATGCGTTTCTCATTTCGTCAGTATCTTCCGTTGCAACTACATTAATACCCGTTAATGGTAACTTTCCCTGAAAAGAGAAAGTGCGGAAAGTTAATATTGTATCGCAATTTAATTTTGTTAGAAAGTTGGGTATTGACAAAGTTTCAGAAATGTACCTCATAGATAAAAGAGCTCATTCTTGGACTGGTACTGAGCACTAACAAAGTTGTTGAGAATAAAACGAAGTATCTGTCTCTTTGCTCTCCTCCAGTTGCAATAGTAACAGATCCAACATACAGTATATCTCCTAATGTGCTCAATTCTTCTCCTTCCCAACCCTTAATTCCACTTGTTAATACTTGAAGCGCTAATTCTCGTTGCTTACGTATAGACGCACAACGTTCCTAATGGAAAAAAATATATAAATAATCATATTGATTCAATCCCAATAATGCTTTAATGTGTAAGAATTCGTAATGCTAATAAAAACCCTTTACCGCAATTTCCCTGTAAACTACTATACTTCGTTGAGTGTCACCTCTGTCAGGATGATTTTTTTCAGTGTATCTTTCTAATTCTTGAAGCATAGCAGAATACTTGTCTAGCCTACGAAATGGCTTGCTAAGACCAGTTGTTAGAACTAATATACCTGGAGATATTGATCCAGTGCGTTCCATAAAATCATTAAGTTCATCCCTGAAATTATTTAATTTTTGGAAGATATAAAGATAATAAGAACATGTAAGTATAGGATTGCGTGAAGTATAAGATGTTACCTATATCGATCAAGTATGCAAACAGCTTGTGGGTGGTTGTTACAGTATAAAGTGTGAATGGATTTTATTCGTGGAGCAAGTGTTAAAAAAAGATTTCCTATTCTAGCTACAGGTCCTTGTGAGATTGAATTTTCTAAATTTGACAAAAGGCGCTGGTGGATTTCCAACACCTCATGTACATTTCCGAGTAGCTGCTTATACTCTTCTTTCTTTAATCTGCATCAATCAATAAATTAATTAAATATATGTTGTATATAAGAACACATCATATTAAATATTTACATATTTGATGCCTCCAATGGCTGTAGAAAATTGTTTACTAATCCTTGAAGTTCTGCCACATTAATCCTTTCTGATTCAACAATATCCTTTAACACTATGTCACGGTTTAACTTTTGATGTACAGGGGATTCTTGTACATTTTTCTCGGGGGAAGCTTAAAAATAAAATCAATCTGTCATGTTTTTGGTTGTGTGTGTAAATGGCCTTGATCATTTATAAATGATAAATCAATGTATCTATGCAATTTCACTACATTATATATACATATTATTATTTAAAAATACTATACCCGGAATTCTGTACTCTTTAACATAATTCGATGGAAACCATCCTGTCTTGTCCTGCAATGTACCTTCCCACCAGCCTTCATCATCAATTTGTGTAATTGTTATTATGTCCCCCTTTTTAAAACATAGCTGCAAATACAAAAAATTCAATGGCAATTACCAGTTCTACAGAATGACAATGTGTAAGATCCAATAACCACTCACCTCATCATTATTCTTTCCTTTAAATGAAAAGAGCGCAGTTACAAATTTGGGTATATCTGACTTTGACATGGTTACTTGAATAAATGTCAAAAGTAGATGGAATTATTATTTAATGGAAGGATGCAATTTCAAAGTAACACCAGTTTCATACTGTTAGAGAAGAGAAGACATTTAGCCACTATTTATGCTGTTTGCCTTTGTCTATAACCATGGTTAAGCATGCATAACAATATTCTATCAAAAATTAGTTTTTACATATTCGCTAAAACCTGATGAGCGAGGCTCTCAACACATAGAGGAAACATGTCGGGCATTTTGTTAATTTGTCCGTTTCATAGAATAATTTATCCATTCAATGTTGGCTATAGGCACATGTAGAGGTTACATTTATATAGCTGCCAGACAGTACTTGCCAGATTACGTCTATAAATAAGACAGCATAAGCCGACGATCACGTGACCATATCTTCTGTCACCAAACTTTCAAATAGTGTAGCTTATGCAGAATTTTGTTTATGTCAATCAAATGCTTATTTCAAATTCAAACAAAAATGGTGTCTTTATAACAACCCGCTTCAATTATACAAACCAAATATGTATGTGATAAACGCTCACACGCAATTTTTCGTAGTTATTAATCGGATATTTACTGGTGCATTTGTGTTATCTATTTTTGTGGTACTTCAAGGTGCTTATTCAACTAAGAAGAATAATAGTTGCATCCTATACCGTCCGACGGCGCTCTGTTTTCTGGGAATTATAAGTCTGATTTCTACTTCTTCATGTCATTTGCACATTGAACGTTCATGTCATATTACCACTGTGGCAGTAGCGCCGACATAGTTGTGTACAGTATTATAACCTAAAAACAGTGAGATGGGTGATACAGAACAAAACACTGAAGATCGTGGAGATGCAGACAATTCGAAGACTGACAAGTTATTCACGTTAAAGAAATGGAATGCTGTAGCCATGTGGAGTTGGGATGTGGAATGTGATACCTGTGCCATTTGCAGAGTTCAAGTTATGGGTAAGTGACAGTTGACTTATAACATTTTGAATCCGATCGTAGCTTTGTTAATATTTGCATTCTATTGAAGTAGTGTACAAAATCATTACATATAGCAAGTATTAACGATTTGTATGGACTCCAAAATTGTCGTTATGGCCAATCAAAACTTCATAGTGTTAATAAGCAGTTTTAATACAGGAGGAAATATTATCATACATTGGCATTGCACATTGTAGCTTGTATACATATATGTAGTCTTTTCACAATGAACTCATTACATTCTCTTAAAAAAGTTATCCTACATCACGGTTTGCCTGTGTGTAGTCATACTGTCTTCATTTGATTTCAATAATCTCAAAATACTTATATATGTACTAAACTCTCAAAGACAATGGACCAAGGTCACATTGCACCCATGATATATTATAACATAGAAGGTTTATCAATAATTGCGAATGTAAATAAATCACGCTATGTATCTTTTTCATAATATACAGATTGGATTTGTTGCTGCATTGAGTCATGATCATTAAAAACATAATATCAAACTGTTCCTAATAAGCAAATGAAAATACATTGTATTTCTGCAAGGTCATACAGGGGTGAAAGATTTTGTGTTTGTGGTATTAATTAGCAAAAAGGGAATGAAATAAAAGTGTCAGGATTCAAATTATTGGATATTTACATAAATATCAATGCATAAGATTTCTATTTAATGTAAACCTTTATTTTTTCTTCAACATAATCATTCAATGCAAAATTTCTTAAAATGTAGAAAAATTGAACAATGCTTAAATTGTGTTAAAAACAAAGTATATACAGTAAACACTTATTCTTATCTATATATAGCCATGTACAACCTAATTTAACGGTGGGATCCTAATTCTACAAGCATGCTTATAATATGCCCTTTAATTCTTCCAATTAATTTATTCCTTTCATCAGTTCTGTCTATTCTGATTATTACATTTCGTTGTTTGTAAATAAAAATATGTAACTACTTTTATATAGCTCTGTATCTTACAATTAAATTGCACATGTATATGATATATTATAACTTACAAAGATTACATTTAACGCAATGTTAAAATTTCTTGACATACAATCAATAGTAACATATTAACTATTAAGAATTTATAATTTACTTTATATTACGTATAGTAATTACAATTTCTTGATATAATACAGTGGGATTTCTTTTTCCACTGAAGAGTTATTTGTCATACATTTCTCATCAGATCATTGCTCTCTCAATGTACAAAACATTTGTAACTCTCGATACACTTTCTAATGTAACATCCCTATGCTTGCAACATTCTAATTTTCAAAGAATATGAAACCAAGAGATTGTTGTGGCATTCAAATAATACTGAGAATTTTGTGATATGTATATAATTTTATGTTCTGTCATTTACCAAGGTCATTTTAATAATATTGAATTAAAAAATATTTGATTCTGTGTACATACAGCAGTACTTAGAAATTGTGCTTTTCCTTTTTCATTTAGTACGTAACTTATTTGTATCAATTCTTATTGTTGTTAACTATGTACTTGCATACATTCAACTCAACGTACTCATATATTGCTGTTGTACATTACTAACGTTTTTTAAAGTTGCTATTATAGCACACATTGCTAAATCAAAACAAATATGACATGTACCCAGAATATAATTGCACTTAGATTCTTGTAGAATTACGCGAACGGCAAAGATTTAAGAATTTTCGACAGGAGTATGGTCTACCCCTCACTCACTTTATTTTACCATCGCGTTGTTGGTCACGCCGACCCCGCATAGTAGTGATTTTTGTACAAATTACGAATTTGTCCATAAGATTT